>JAYKYS010000014.1:0-1250000 GCA_036924285.1 Asterella californica | reverse complement strand
AAGCACCAGATGTCGGGTTGAGAGTCTTCCTGGGAAGGGCGAACCTTCTGGCTGTGATATGAGCTTGAAGGTTGTGTTCAATCTACTCAGGGAAGCATTGGGCTTCAGGTTGTGGCTGGTTTACTCAAAGGATAGGCTTCAGGTCTCAAGGTAATACTGAAAAACACTCATATAAGTCTCTTAGCTCTTCTGATATGTTCAGGAAGTAAAGTTCAGACTTAACTAGCAATGATAAGATCAAATGGCAAACTTTGACACTGAGGATTGAGAAATATGTGAAGGTTCAGGCTTCAGAACTCCTCCTACATGTCAATAAGGTCCTACTGGATACACATGCGAAGTTTCAGCTTCAGATCAATTCAGAGCACTAAGATATGAGTAGGAACTTTCTGAGTAGAGAAATTACGGCAGTTTCTGGTACCCAGACAGCTGTTTCTACCTAGAACAAAGAATTGGCTCCATCACTTTGGGAAATTCTTACAAGATTTGCAGTACACAACTTGCTGAACACCCCTGTGAAGTTGGGCCTCCTGATTCCACACAGAACTCCAGATCTCGCTCTCTGAAGTTGCTGTTCCAGATTGAAAGCTTTTCGGACCCCCTCTACTTCAGCGGCTGCCCTGAATTACTCAGTAACTCAAATCACTTGAAACGTTTTTGACAGTCGAAGCCCGGCTGACAGTGAACGCAACCACAAAGGTTTGAAGCAATTTCCTCAATTCTGCTGCAATTGACACTCAAAACCCCAAAATCAACAAAAGTGATGCAGTTTTGGCACAATCCGAACTTCAATTGGGCATAACTCCTTGTTTATTGATCCAAATCGATCAAGAATTTCACTGACAGTGCTTGGCTCGACGAGCTCTATCTCCTTGTGCTCTCAGATTTCGTAGTGTCCTTACCAATTGCTCGAAATCCACTCTAGAGCTCTGTTTCTAAACATAGAGTTTAACAAAAGACAAAAATGGACCAATGGGAGTTCATAGCTCCATTTGGTTGTCATTTTGTGCCTTAAACTACATGGTAACTCAATTCAACTCATATGCTACCACGACAAGTCATCTAAAGTGCCAGCATATAACCTAAACTACCTAGAACGACACATAGTCTTGAAAGTAAACTAAAACCAGCTAAAAGAGTGCATGGGCAACACATAAGTACAACCCACGAGCTTAAACCCTATCTACATGATAAATCTAAGTCATGTACATTGAGTATCATAGATAAGTATGAATTCACTTGCACAAGCGTACGAATGCTTGAACAAGATAAATATCATACTACCAATCTACTAGGATCCAGAGTTAACACCATATGCAAAAGGTGTCAACCATAAGCATAAAAGACTAAGAACAGTACAGAGCTAACTTCAAAGGCTACTAAACATCAAGTATCGGAGTAGAAATAACATGCGCCAAGTAACGCGACAGCAGTGATCAGTGAATCATTTACTATGTCAAATGATTCACATCACGACAACGTGGATTGCATTCTTGACCTTCATTTGGAATAGAACGATCTAACCATTTGGGCTAATCACATAGTGAGCAGTGAAGATGCCACGAGTTTGATTTTGTATACGTAATACGCATTGCTAGCTAAGTGGGCTGCACTCTCAACCCTCATTTGGATTAGAGTGATTTGATCATTTGACCTAGTGATATATTTAGCGACGGTGATGTAGTGGCACTGTTACAGATGCGACTACTGCACAGTTTGGGTAGCGGAATGCTGTTGTGAAGCTAATTGTTAGCAAATGATGTTTCCTTCGCTTCGAGTTACGCTCGACAGTTCTTGTCCCAAGATTGGATTCTGTGGTTACGTTAGAGACTTGAGTCAAGACTAGAGTTTGCTCATCTCATTTTTGTGATACATAGCAAAAGTGTATAAAAAGTGAGGTTTGGATATATCTCATTCTCGTGATTGTGTGTGTGTATGTCTCTCTCTCACATGATATCTCCATAGTCATATATCTCGCATATTCTTTGATATCACTCACAAAAATTGTGATGATACGATACGCTGGTGAACTCGACATGAAAATCCAAGTTGGAGATTTCTTGATGTTTGAACTTGGAAGAGAAGAAAGCAGTTATGAGTGGAGACGGAACTGATGCTAGTAGTTCTAAGGTACTACCAAAATGTAGTTGAATCCGATGACTACGTCCATGTTTCATACGTTCATGTTGTTCATACAACAATAATAGTCATTGTAGGATCAACGACTGTCGAACAAACAAAAAGAAGGTGTGCTACATGTGATAGTTACGGGGTGCATCAGTTCGACAAGAGAGATGTCTCAATATACTTGAGGTATTATGTTAAGGAGATGGAACTAAATATAGTTTCAAAGAATGAGATGGTGGAGATGTTTTTGTTGGCTACGGTGCTGGAATCAGAGAGCCTGTGAAGAGCATCATTGAACATTCAGGAGAGGACTGGAAAGAGTTTCCGAGAGTGATGAGAGAAGAATATTTTCTAGAGAACTCATATAGAGTTACTAGGAAGTCATTCTTGGAACGGATAGAGCGACCTAACAAAAGTTACAAGCGATTGTGTCTTGTTGTGGTGCGGCTCTTGTTTGAAATTCTCATAGAATTTAGGTTGTATTTTTTTCTATGTTTTGTGAACTTTATCACGTAACTCATCGAACGGTGTGATTTATCATGATAACGATTATCTATTGAAGTGATCGCACGACAGTAAACCGTGCCAAATCAACAATCAGTGTGCGTTCACTTTAATGATCTTTGTCGCTGAATTTGAGTATAAGATGTTGGGTCGAGAGTTTGTGAGATAGTCTCTCTTAGCGGATAATTCGTGAGGGTTTCTCGGTGATTTGCATGGAGGAGTGAAGAACTACTGGAGTGGTGGTTACAGACGGAGGTTTGATACCAACTCTAGATCTTGCTTTTCAAAATCCAATTCACATCAAGCTTCATTCTATTCATCATAATCACTTTTGACAGTGGTTAGTTTCTTATTTTGGTGATGAATTCATGAAGAGGGTGATAGACTTGCCGCCTCCAGTGATTTCTCTGATCGTTATATACGAAGAGATTTGAAATGCGACGGTTTACATCTTGCTGTTATGAAGAATGGACCTCAACTATCCAGTCAACGTTATTGTACAGTACGATTTTTTGTGCGTGGAAGTTGTTCGAGAGAACACGAGATTCATGGTTGTGGAGTTCTCGTGTAGGTACAAAGCGTGTAAGGAAGCGTGCAACCAAGTAAAAAACCATGTGCTAAGTGCAAATTTCTTTTTTATTTACACTTGCAAACCCACTCCACTTTTGATGTTTGCAGTTAACTCCAAATCCCTAACCTAGCAAGCTGAACTCGTAGTCCTTGAAAAACCCTATCCTATCGTATCTTAAACTCCCCAAACCAAAGTCTGGAGGTGGAGTTAAGCTAGAGTTAAGTTTCTTTGTAATGATCACAAGACTCGTATCATGCACACATGATTCTTTCCCATTCCTTCACGAGATTCGACTTTCTACACGTTGAGTGTGAAGAAAGTCCCTCTTCTTAACACTATCTCATGGGATCTCTCTAGTGTTTCTAGTGACTTTCCACCTATTTGTCTTCCTGCAAAACTCTATGTGTTGTGTCTCTACCTATTTTGGTTTCAGACTTCAGTAAAGCCTTCACTGTACTTTCCTCTCTGTTTCAACACAGTCTAGTAAACTCTCTACGGTCTTTTTGTTATCTGCGTCTCTTGGCAAGAAAGAAGTTCCCTGCTGTGGATCTCTTCTCTATGTCCTCTTTGTATAACTTTTCTTTATTTGTAATCCTCAAGCCCCGGGCCTTATTTCATGTGCTCTGGTCGTCATGTCGTTCGTTTAAGCACGTATTTACCTTCTCTCCACACTTCTGCGTGGCCCTGTGGAATCTATCCTGGTGCTTTACTAATCATAGCTCATAGGATAAAGTTAGGGGTGCTTGTTACACAAACGTTGATGAAGGACTACTGAAAGCTCTTGATTTAGTGGCTGATTTGATATATTTGTTGGTTGTTCTTTGACATTTCTCGTGCCTGTCTGTTTACTTATGGGCACTTGCTCCGAATACAATCATATTCAAATTTCAAAGTTTTGTTTGTTCGCGTAGTTCATACACAACAATTTATGGTTAGTAATTTCTCAACTGTTCGAGATTCAAATTGGACTCTATTTTGCCAAGTGTGTTTCTCTCTCTGAGAGCTTTGTATTTATAGATACATATATTTTCATGAACGAATCTGTATGTATAGAATATGTATCTTATAAGTGTTTCTAATTTAGTCTGGGTTACCCAGACTAAATTAAATCATCTTCGCTAATCATACTTCGTGAAAATGATAGGTTGGGGTATTAATTTACCCCAAATACCCCTAGTCAGGGTTTAACATAATTCTAAATTAATATATCTATAATGTAGTATATCATTTTAAATCATTTCTTGATGGAATTTAGTTCGAACCATTTTGCTCTTTGCTACGTTTTAGAACTTCCACAACTTAGTTTGAAGTTAAATTATATCTATGGTAGCACGAAGTATTTAGATAAACGTACGTTCTAGTAAACCAAAGCTCGTCTTAGGACAATTTTATAAAGCAAATAGCATTCATCACGTGATCGTGCTAAGTTTTATGACTTTCACAATGAATCTTTAATTTTTAATTTATGTCTTTGGTAGCATGAAGGTTTTGGATAATAGAACATGCTAGTACATTAAATCCCGTCTTAGGAAGATTCTGTAAAGCAAATAGCATTCCTGACGGAAGTAATAACTTCAAAAACAAAACCCCTTCAAGGACGCGAAAAGTACGGCAGGATGAGCAAATTGCCCGTCAATGTGCGAACAATAGATACATATATATATTCAAGATCAACTTCGGAAATTTTTTATCCACTTTTTGTTACCGAAAAAGAAGTAAATATTATATGAAAATTCTATGTTATATTGTAAATAATAAAATAATAAAATAATAAATTAAATCTAAGTGTTATATGGTAATGACCCCTAGATAATAAAACTATTCAGACATAACCCATAAAAAAACGTGCAAAAATGTTTTTGCACGTTTCTTTTTGTAAATTATAAGTACAAGAAATTACTAATCAATATATTTTGTTTCATTTAGATATTAAGTTATTATCTAACATTATCTAAGAAAAATAAAAAGTAAATTTACATATTTACCTCCCCATGAGAAGATAGAGGAGGTGAATAAGCACGCCTAAATAACTAAGAGTGCTTCAGGCCGGCACGCACTGAAAAGAAGAAGAAGTATAAAAAGAACCAAAAGGACGCATGTGGGTGGACTTTGACCTGGTCTGTAACGAATGTGACTGAAAGCACTCTTCCGTACAGCATCTTGTCACACGGAGAGGGAAATGGCGACTGTAGCACATCGCTTGAAGTTTGACATCAAGTTGACTAAAAAGACCTAAGAAATCAGTTCAAAAAACGGGGGCAATATGCGTCCGTCAGCTTTGCAGCAAGAACTCGCTGCCCCGAAAATCTAATCGTGTTCACTGAGAATGTTTTACAAAGCGGTTCTCTGGAAGGTGCTAGCACGGTGTTTCTCAGCAGACACGTTTTGCTTCTGGATTTTGAATTTGGAATACTTCACGGGTCTCTAGTCTCTCGCGGGAGATCCTGGCGCATCTAGGGGTCGACTCGACTAGAACCGAACTCCGTTTACGGGTGTTTTGGTGCGTGTATATACATTCACCAGGAAACTTGAGGATGAGAATAATTTTTCCGATTCCTCGTATTATCTTTCGAGCTTGGTTACAGCGAGGTGCGGGTGAATAATTTTTTGGGCAGTCGGGCTCCATCCTCTACTTGTGGACATCAATACGTTAGGAGAAGCACCCACCCGCGAATAGTGGAGTTTCGAGCGGTCTGTTCTTCGCGGCGTAGAGATCTTTCGTTATTCGCATCATGCCATACAGGTTAAGCCAGCATTTTTATACTTTACTCTTGACGGTAATGAACCTGGTATCTGGTATCTTACAGTAATTTATTTGATCGGGCCCCCAGAATGAATCGTGGACTTGATCGGACCCCTCTTATAAATTCCTTCTTGATCGGACCCCCAACCTGCAACAACCCGTAAAGCAAGTAACTGTGCCATGTCAGAGTACAGCTAGGATGATATCAGCCACACCACGATGACGCGAGAGCCATGACAGAGTACAGCTCATCGTCAGAAATTTGAGTACATTCTTACGATTCAGGGGAAGAAGACGCGGTCAGACGACGAAGACGCGAGAAGAGTTTCGAATGAAGCTTGTTGAGAACTGAAGTCATGTTACAAAAGCGGGAGAGCTTACAGAAACGTCTGTGTTACAAAAGCGGGAGAGCTTGAAAGGTCTTGAGCGGAAGAGGTTGAGCGCGTTGAATCGAATGTGGAAGAGCATGAGCGCGTTGAATCGAAGGCGGGAGAGCTCGAGCGCATTAAATCGAAGTCCGCAGAACTTGTGACAGAACTCCAAAATGTGTTCTTTGGCAGAACTTGAAGAGTGCATAAATAATATGCCTTCCATGTGGGTGGTAGCTTCTATTCAGCGCATAATCAAAAATCGGAAGTGGAGTTCTGTATCGTACGTTGCTTGTAATTTTCCAGGGTGTTTCAAGCAAGTGACAGAACAGACACAAATCTCGTCAAGCTCGGCAAGGAAGGTATTATATTTCAATCACTCTCAATCTGATAGTAGGAAGGCTTGGCACGCTTGTGGTCAGAGGGGAAGTAAAAGGCAATATCGTTTTCATTTAGGATTGATCGATTATAGTGTAAGTGATCGTCCAGAAGCAGCCTTACTTATAGCCATTGTGTGGAGTATTGGAGAGAAACTATTAGGGATCACTGCGGAAGAGTTCGAGAAATTATCTTCTGATGAACAAGATAGCATTTTCAACGATGTTTGCAAAAAAAAATGGCGATTCAAAATAGGTATGAACCAGAAGCAAAATCGGTTTACCGTGTTCGATGTGGAGCAGGAGGTAGAGGAGTTAGATGAGTTCGAAGACGCTATAGAAGATCTTGCCACTGTCATGGATAGTGTGACATTTTATCCTTCAATAGAAAGTGAAACGTCTACAGTGGGTAATACTGCTGAGCTTGTTGAGATAGAACGTTTACACTATCGAGTACTGGCACTGGTTGAAAAATCAGAAGAGACTGAACAGAGCTTAGAAGGTATTGCTCGGGATTTGCATGCTGTAATAGAGCTCAGACGCCAAGAAAAAGAAGAACTGTTAGCATTAGTAGAGGTATTACGGAAACTGAAAGAGTTGTAAGTGTTAAAGGATCATCAGTTTTATAATAAAGTTTTGAATTCAATACAGTGTTCATAACTCATGAATGTGCTTTCGAGGAAAAACTAGTAATATTGGTCGTTAACATTGTCCAATGGGAGATGAAACAGGTATGTTTCGCCCACTCGGTAAGCGAAACATACATGTTTCGCATGTAGAAGCCTACCCATTGGACGAAACAGACAGTGTTTCGCCCCTGACGTTGGGTAGAGTTTGCAGAGGTGTTTATTCGTGTTTCGTCTGCAATATTCGTGTTTCGTCTCGTTACAGGGCGAAACACGATGTTTCGCCCTGTCACGACACGAGGCGAAACAGAGTGTTTCGCCTCGACAGTTTACTCGGAGGCGAAACACTCCATGTTTCGCCCCCCCACGAGGCGAAACATGAAGTGTTTCGCCTCGTCAGTTTACTCGGCGAAACGACTCCATGTTTCGCCCTGTCACGAGGCGAGACATGGAGTGTTTCGCCTCTACATATTACTCTGCGAAACAAGACGAAACGACTCCATGTTTCGCCCTCCATGTTTCACCTCGACTCTACAATCTTTTCGCCTCTTTCTGAAAGATGTTTACCCTGAGGGCGAAACACGATGTTTCGCCTCGTGAAGATTAGTATGAGGTGAAACATGATGTTTCGCCCTCTGTTATTGAATACACTTTGCGGAGAGACGCCGAAACCCTTATGGACGCGCAAACCTTTAATTTGTAAATAGCTTTGTAGCGATTTCTCTATCGCTTTATAAAATCTTTGCAGGAAGTGCAAGAAATAAACCGCTCATGAAACTATTCGTCGTCCTCCTAATCTCGATGTCCATGTTCTCCCGGCCAGCCCAACCTGTATCGAAGCTTGAGATATTTTCAGATTAGAAAGCTGGCTGAAAGGGTGGATGAAAGGGTGCTGCCTCCGGATATTCATCAAATTTGAGTACAGTGGAATAGAATCCAGAACTGATTGGAGCCGAGTATCGATGATGTATACTCGGCTCCAATCAATATTGGATTCTTTTCCAGAAACACATGTTTTTCTTTGTAGCGTGCTCCCGATATGATCTATTCGCTTTGTAGCGTGTTCTTAACCTCGCTCGATGTTCACCTACAGCTTCTCCAAATCGAACCCTACACACGGTTTCTTTTTGTTGTGACCTCGCTCGATGTTCACCTACACCTTCTCCGAATCGAACCCTACACACCGAACCCTACACACACCCTACACACCAAACCCTACACACGGTTTCTTTTTGTTGTGTTTTTTCTTTGTCTCAAACAACCTTTCAGAGGACAATCTCTTAAACTAGTGTAGCTTAGCAGTAAAGACAATCTCTTCAAGTAGTGTAGAAATGAAGGACAATATCTTAAAGTAGTGTAGCTTAGCATGAGAAAGTAAGTATTACAAAATTATCGGAGTTTACAAGGTAAAGTTATGAACTTCCTCAAAAAGAGTAATGTATCTCATCGAAGTTTAGGATAGAGATCCATACAAACTCCATGAGGAACAGATCTCCATACAATATTTACCTCCTCCTGGGTAATATTGGTCCAATAGCTTTTAAGAGCTATAAATAGATCTTGACCTAAAACCTGCGAATATCTGCTCTCTACATAAGCTGGTGTTGCCTCTGGGCTAACACCCCAACGAAGAAGCCAAGGCAACAAAGTGGCTTCTAGATACAATCTCTATCACTATCCATAGTGAAAGAAGAGAAGGGAGGAGGATGTATAGCATTAAAAGGATGATTAGTACAGTTTTTCACTGGACTATCATCCACCAATAATACGTCTCTAGTGCTCAAGTTGCGATGATGAAGCTGTGTAAAATCTTTCAAGTACAAGTGGTTCCCAAAGGCAGCTTCTTTCACCGTCTTGTATTTGAAACACATGTCTTGAGCAAAAACTTGACATACCTACAAAGAAAAAAAATCAGTATTAGGATATATATCTTAGCTCAAACATATAACATATAATACAACAAAGATATTGATAAGTTGATCTGAAAAGAAGTTCAAACTCGGAACAGTTCATACCTTCCCTTTTGCCACTCCAGGAGGTAGATAATCAGCATCCTCCATAGCACGTAGTAAAGTCGCCGAGTTTAACATTGTCCGAGAAGTCCATATGATGACATGAAACTTATCTAGACAGATTTCCAAAACTGCTTCACTCCACGTCTCGCCACGTACCATATAAACGGCTTCGATGTAGTTTGTATTACATATCCTCTCTCACGTGCAAGCATCAACTCATGCTCGTTTCTTCCCACTAGTACCAAAAGACCATTCAAGTCGAGGATTAAGGTCTTACGTCGATTTGCAGTAGGAAAGACTAGACGAGGATAGAACTCTTCTGAAGCTCTGATAGTGGTCAATTCTTCTTTCACTACCATGAGTTGATAGTTCAAATGCTCAAGTTCGTTGTTCTTGGACTTAAGCTCAGCGTCCCTCCTTTTTATGGCTTCATGTAGTTGATTAATTCTCGCTATGAGAATAGCTTCATCATCTGCAGATAAAGGATCAAAGTTAAATATATCTGAACACATCATAGAAGATAAAACAAATCTATAACTAAAGAAACAAGTTGAAACAAATCAAAAGATATGTAAACTCTAACTAGAAACACTTTAAACTATAATATATTTACCTGACGAAGAAGGAACATGATGAGAAGATTGAGGATCTTGCCCAGGAGAGGAAGACTGCACAGCAGGATCTGGAAACACTACATGATATGAGATGATAGTTTAAACATAATATAAACTTTATCATAAAGTCCATGAAACAAAGAAAGAACCCTGAAACCCTAAATTGCTATACTCTTACTTGATGGTGGAGTAACATGCTACGAAGACTGTGGGTCTTGACCATGAGGAGAAGACTCTGCTCGATCTGAAATCATCAAAGAAACATGTGAGTTAACATGTGAGTTCAAGACTAATCATTAAAATGTAAGTAAAAGAAACCAAAGACAATACTCTCACAAGAAGTTAAAGGTCTTACTCGATGACGGCTGATGTTGCCGAGATGAATCCACTCGTCCTCCCTCGGGAAGTATACCCATGTGGATCATAAGATGGGTCAAGATCATACCTACCCATGTCTCTGGATGTCTCACTAATCTCTCCTTGCTCATATGCTTTTTGATAGAAGAGATCTCTGTATCCAAGGAATCTAAAATGAATTCCGTCCAGTCGTAATCTTCTGCCGTCTCCTCTACTTTAGACTTGACGTACAAAGCTAAATGACCATGTACTTCTCTTGACCGTCGTCTTGCCAGAAAGAGACAATTGATAAGCTGGAAAACGGGTCTCCACTCCGGATACTCACACATCCACAATAAATATCTCTTTCCCTTCTCATCTTTTTGAGGAAACCAATCATCTATCATGCTCCTCTTAACATTATGAGGACGAGGGATGGTTGTTCCCATAGGTAAAACTAGTGACTCCCTTAAAACCGACTCATCCAACACTATCTCGTGGCCTTGTACAATAGCACGATGATTTTCCTCATCGTATGACTGGATGAACTCTATACAAAATGGAACCTGTAAAATAAACAATCTAACCATATAAAAAGAATTGCAAATCCATTTAAAAAGAATAAACAACCTCAATGATATAAAAGATTTACTAACTAACAGAAGTTATGGAAATAACATCCTTACTATAAAAGGGAGGACATGCATCCAACCAAAGTTACATAAGAAAGACTACTTACATCCGGAGGAGGAAAGTCAAAGGAGAAAGCAACAAGTAATCCTAGTCGATCGAGAGCTTCTTCCTCCACTCCGATCAATGAATTCT
Source organism: Asterella californica (assembly GCA_036924285.1). Classification (NCBI taxonomy): domain Eukaryota; kingdom Viridiplantae; phylum Streptophyta; class Marchantiopsida; order Marchantiales; family Aytoniaceae; genus Asterella; species Asterella californica. The sequence goes on along the minus strand of JAYKYS010000014.1, from coordinate 1,238,894 downwards.
CCACTTCATCTCTCGAAACCCAACACCACTTCAAATGATATCTCTCGTCCTCTTCGTGAGAATACTTGAACATTGAAGGTCCTTCCTTCATACTCTCCAATGCCACACCCGCTAGAAACAAAAATATTATAACACACCAACTAGAAACTAGTCTACTAAAAGTTAAAGAAAAGTTAAAGAAAAGGACAAATAGGCTGGGCGAAACAAGTATGTTTCGCCTCGATATATAATCGGAGTAATGGTACCCCTTTCCCCGATTATAGAAGTGGGCGAAACAGACGTGTTTCGCTCACTTTCGAGGCGAAACACATGTGTTTCGCCTCGCTGGGAAGGGGTACCCCTTTCTCGATATATTACAGTGGGTGAAACACATATGTTTCACCCACTGTGAGACGAAACACGTCTGTTTCACCTCGATATATAATCGGGGTAAGGGGTACCCCTTACCCCGATTATAGAAGTGGGCGAAACAGACATGTTTCGCCCACTGTGAGGCGAAACACGTCTGTTTCACCTCGATATATAATCGGGGTAAGGGGTACTCCTTTCCCCGATTATAAACATGGGCGAAACAGACGTGTTTCGCCCACTTTTTTGGCGAAATACGTCTGTTTCGTCTCGATATATAATCGGGATAAGAGTACCCCTTATCTTGATTATTAGTGGGCAAAACACGTCTGTTTCGCCCACTTCTATAATCGGGGTAAGGGATATCCCTTACCCCGATTATATATCGAGGCGAAACATATGTGTTTCGCCCACTGTAATATATCGGAGAAGGGGTACCCCTTCCCCGCGAGACGAAACACATGTGTTTCGCCCCCTGTCATAACACGGGGAAGGGGTACCCCTTCCCCGCGAGGCGAAACACATATGTTTCGCCCACTGTCAATAACAAAACAACGGCGAAACAACATGTTTCGCTAATCCTAACCTACCAAAATGCATCGAAACAACCTGTTTCGCCTACCTAACAACCATTTCTCATCGATACAGAATGATTCAAACAAACACTGATTCAAACAAACACATGGATGTAAAATATATCTCACATGATTCATCTTCGAACTCTCCTCTCTCCTGCGACTCCATCATGGCCTTGACCTCGTCCTCTCCCATCGCCTCGACCTCGACCTCGGCCACGTCCAACTCCTCGAGTTCTCATCACAGCGATGAAATCGCTCAGAATAGGAACTTCGAATTCAAAACTCACTCAAGAATTACGGAAACTTTCGCACTCTACGCGCTCCACACACGATGCACTGTCCTCTTCACTAACTGTCCTCTTCACTCACTCTCCTCTCTTCTCGGCTCTCGTATAACTCTCCTCTCCTCTCTCTTAACTCTCTTTCCTCTCAAACCACTCTGTCACCTCTCGTCTCCTCCCTCTCCTCTCCCTCTCCTCCCTCCCTCTCCTCTCATTGTTTTGGCTTGTTTTTTATCACATTTTGTGCAAACTTTTGGGAGTTTTAGTGTGATTTTGATATTACATGACGCTGCTAATATTTTATAAGAGTGGGTATGCATTGGTTTTCAAGCCGATATGCATTGGTTTCCAAGCCGATATGGAAAGCTGCCACCACTTCATACTGTTTGTAAATTATGGAGTTTACAGTAAATGTGGAGACAAACATGGACTCGATTCTACAATGCTTTGTAAAACATGAGACGATGCATACCAGCAACATGTCTTAATATCCATCGTTACAATAATCGTCCAACATTGTTACATAGTTAATCGTCAAACAATATTGATAGTTTTGAATCCATATGAACTTCAGTTCCATTTTTATGCTATACCTGAAAGTACACAAAAGCTTCAACTAGTTACACCTCATCCTCATCTTCATCACCACTAGATGCAGTGAAGATTACCTCGTTCTCATCCTCAACCAACATATCGTCCTCCACTGCAAGAGAAGTAATGGGTTCATTAACTACTTGTTGCCCAGGACAAGTCCGTCTGTTATGTCCTTGTTGCTTACACCTACTGCAACTCCTTAATCTAGATCGGGATTGTGATCCTAATTGGTCAGATGATGAAAGATCAGTCACTGAAACTACTCTTCTCCTTCTATGAGCCAAATCCGAACTTGGAAAATGATTCACCGGCATGTCATGTAAAGGAAAAATGTTCTCAATAGTGACTCCGCCTCTTGAAATTACTTCTCCATCTTCAACTCTGTTCTCGTCAGCATCACCAGTTGCTTCAGCTGCAGCGGTAGCTCTCGCTTGTGAGAACTGAGTATTATTATCTATCCTCACTACTCTATGTCTCCCGATACGCTTAGCTATGGGAGGTGGTCCACAAGTCCACACTGGTTCTAAGTCATCGGTTGTCATAGCAGGCAGAAATGAATGACCATAAATTGAAATAAGACTAGAACTGTACCAAATTGAATCTACTCGTGTAACTGGACTCTCTCCAAGCTCTATGTCGAAAGCTATCACGTGACCACATGGCCAAGCCATTTCTTGATACTCCAAACAAGTGCATGTACCTCTACCGTTTACATAATGTTTCACAACATAACTCTTTCCAGTTCTATGACAACGAACCGTGGCCTCAGTTTGGCTCGATATTTGACAGAGAAAACCCTCAACAGCCTGCTCATTCTCATTAAACCTGAGTCTCGCAAATTTTGTTAACAAATTTGTGTCCCGTCGAAGCTGTGTCCTTCGCTTCGTAAATTGCTGCATACTGTAATACCAAAGATCGAGTAGAATCTTAAGAGGTGCATTCCATCGAATTTGTCCCAGAGCATTGTTCATGCTCTCTGCAACATTAGAAGTGACCTTTCCATAACGTGGTAAAGGAAACGCACACCTACTATATCTCGCTGGATCGATATCTCGTAAGTATTCTCCTAGCTGTTTGCCTCTTTCTCCAGAATCAGCCAGCTTGCTCAAGACATTGTCGTACCTGCATTCATACATAATTAACTCAATTAGTAACCACGTTAGTGAAGCAGACATGATTCATACAAATAGAACGATAGCAGATAAGAAATCTATTTGAAAAACTTACATTTCACGAGTTCGGGCATAAAGACATGCTAAAAACGGCTGCTCAGCATCCTTCCCAAAACGTGTGCGCACGTTGATGCGAATGTGTTGTGCACAATGCCCATGTTTTGTGTCAAGAAATATTGTAGCAATGGCTTTTTCAAGACCTTTTTGTCGATCACTGATTATAACAGTTTGGGGTGATAAAATCCCATGTATCGACTCACGCAGTAGACCACAGAACCACGTCCAATTCGGGGTATCTTCTCTTGGAGCTACTGCAAATGCTAGGATGATAGCTTCGTTTGTGCCATCAAGCACCGTGGCTAAAAAAATCTGAGATGGAAATTTTCGGCTCTTACTGTGACAAGCATCTAAGCAGATCACTCTCTGGCAAAATCTATATGCATTACGGGTGGCACTTGGACACACAAAGAACCTGCTGAAAACAGTTGGGTGATTCTCCCATGTTCCCCAATCTACTACACACTCAGGGTCTACATCTTTAAGCCTTCTACACACGGATGGAATATAGTGAAACGAGACGGCTTGGTTACCTTCTAACCAGTCACGGGAATGTTCTCTATCTCTCCACACTTGATTATAAGGTGCTCGCTTGTTGAAAGATGTTCGGATTTCTTCCATCAAGTTACGAATAGGTGTATGCGGATCAATCGGTCACTCTATTACACAGAACAGTAGCAAGAAACTTTGAATTTGATGCAGGACCACGTCAATAAGCCATGTGTGCCGGGCAAGTATGTTCTAGATTGCAAACTGTGATAGTGATTTTCACACCGAACTTCCCTCTTTGTGCTCTGATTCTCCATTTGCATTGATTTAACACCTCTCCGACGACAGAACCTCCTCCATAGAAGATGGTTCTCCCCGCAGTCAAATATCGTAATTTCTCTCCACAGCGATCATTTTCCGGCACCCTTCGATCTGCTGTTGGTGTGACTGAGCTTGCTTCTTGATCATCTCGTCGCCGGCGTTGTCTTTGTCTCTGAGAGAACTCATGAAAGCTGCGTGGTTGACTATTGCGAATATCTCCTTCCGCCGCTCTATTTATCTCTCCTCTCTGTTCGACACTTTTGCGGCAGCGCGCGCTGCCACCCCACCTGCATGTCCGCAGCTTATAATTCTCTTTTGATTTTGCCTTTTGGCTTGCTCTACTATGAAGGAAACGCCAGCTATCAACAGCAAAATCGAAATCTTTGAAGGATGAGAATTCCGCTCCCAACTTCAATCTGCATGCAGCATCACGCAATGACTCTAATGTTCTTCCTTGCAACATGCAGTCATCAGCTCGAGCTTGTGACATTTGTCGCCGCCATTGATCTAGTATGCTCAAGTCTCTTTCTTCATCGGTCCTCGCATCCAACGTAAACTCGTGTCTGTCAATATCCTCAAAATATAATCCATCTAGACATCTCTCCTCTTCAGTACTAGGAGATTGCACATCCTCCATCGTTTAAGTCCTGCACTCACTGCACCCACTGCTTCCTAACTACACCCGTTGCACTCTATTTACAACCGAAGTATCAGTCGACGAATTTCTACCCCTCGCTGAATAAAGAGGGAAATTGGTCACTGTGTTATCAGTATGTTGTCTTTCAAATTTTCCCGGAAAACACTTCCGACACTTCACTGGTAAGCATGACATATACAGTCCGAGCTGTACTCTGACATGGCACAATTACTTGTTTTACGGGCTGTGGCAGGTTGGGGGTCCGATCAAGAAGGGATTTAGTAGAGGGGTCCGATCAAGTCCGCGATTCGTTCTGGGGGCTTGATCAAGTAAAAAGCTGGGTATCTTATTATCTCATTCGCATACGAAGTCCTCTGAAGCTCTATGTATTTGCACTAGATATCGTTCCAGTTTCTCTCTCTACGTAACCTTGCCAGCCTCTCGGCACGATTCATGTAGTTATGACGGAAAATCAATAATGAATTAATTTTCCCTCTGTCCAAATGTGATATTTTGTGCCTGTTCGCTGTCCGTGAAGAAGCAGAGGCGAAGTCGAAGGTGTTTCTTCATAGACTGTGCTAGCAAATGAAAACAGACCGTGGTATCAATGCAAGAGAAGACCAAATAACTTTTTTTATTCACAGAGGCGGAGGTAATGTACATACAGTGCTAACAGTGCGAATAGCTTCAACCGCTCGATACAAGAAATAGAAGGCAAAAGTATTTATTTTATTCACAACTGCGGAGATAATGTGGACACAGTGTTATCAGTGTGAATAGCTTGAACCCCTCGACTGAGACAAAATGTACAAAAGATGAACACCGTGAAAAAGATTCACTGTGTCCACCATTTGTTGTGACACAGCATGAACCGTGACAGTGAAAAGATTACAAGGAGGTGCACGCCAAGGTCCTCCATACAGTGAAAACAATGGATAGTCGACTTATCCTCGAGAAAGACTGTACATAAAGCTTTGAAATTATGTACTTGTAACGCCGGATGTGTGTCATTGTCTGGACTTCAAGCTGCATGCTCCGCTGTTTTGCCTGCACGCACTACTGTTTTGTCTGCAAGCAGTGAACATATTAGCTACAAAATACAATCTATGTACAACAAGAGATGATGTATAATGCCTTCAAACGCTCGTCTGACCGTGATGTCTCGAAGCAAAGGGTTGAACAGCGATATGTAGTTTGGCAATGCTCGCACGGTTTCGAATAGTGGACTGTAAACCCTCCGCGGTCCTATCGATCAACTACCTCCAATCTCTCAACCTCCACGATAGCCATCGATGAATCTGCAACATGTTGGGTTTCTCACTCAGAGGTCACCTCTGATGGCTTTGATGGAAGCACACCATAAACTTGAAGAGAAAAATGCTAAGTTCAGTCATTTACACATCCATAAACTCATCAACTAAAATTATTCATTCTAACGACGTCTCTCAAGTTCTCACATGCTAAAATATCAAACTCTCTCTATATTACTCAAGTGGTCATGACGGTGTTGTGTCGTGGACCGGCTCTTATCTGAAATTCAGACTTCGATGCTTGTCGCTCCAAAGATACTCATGAGAAAGACAAGCTAGGCCCTAGCTTATGGGCTTTTGACATCATTTCGGATCTCCATTTTCATCACATAGATGGGTAGAGCTCGTTGTTAGCTTTCCATAGGCACTTTGTCTACTTCGTTTGGACGCATAGTGGAGAAGTTACAAGACTCGAAAGATGGAGAAAACAAGCTAGCCCAGCTTACGGGCTTTTGGCACAACTTCGGATCTTCACTTTCATCACACAGATGGGTAGAGCTCGTTGTTAGCTTTCCATATGCACTTTGTCTACTTCGTTTGGACGCCTAGTAGAGAAGTTACAAGACTCGAAAGATGGAGAAAACAAGTTAGGCCCCAGCTTATGGACTTTTGGCACAACTTCGGATCTTCGCTTTTATCGCATCAGTGGATAGAGCTCCTTGTCAGCTTTTCATGGGCACTTTGTCTACTTCGTTTGGACGCCTAGTGGAGAAGTTACAAGACTCGAAAGATGGAGAAAACAAGCTAAGCCCCAGCTTACGGGCTTTTGGCACAACTTTGGATCTTCACTTTCATCACATAGATGGGTAGAGCTCGTTGTCAGCTTTCCATGGGCATCTTGTTTATTTCATTTGGACACCTACTGGAGAAGTTATGCGACTCGAAAGAAGGGAAAATCAAGCTAGGCCCTAGTTTACTTGCTGATTGGGTATTTGTAGCCTCAGGCATTATATTAAAGACACAAGGGGCCTACTTCCTCATTATCACAGAAAATTGTACGTACAAAGACTAATACAAGGGGCTGCTTAAAGGGTTTGCTTGTTCCTGCGACCTGTCGGTGGATGTTTTGGAGAATTGGGAAGTCCAATACACGCGCGCAAGGTGTCATTGGGTTCAGATCTGTGCAGGCTACGCACAGGTTAAGACGGTTTGGGAAGAGACGGATCGGGGGATGTGTACTGAGAGAAATTGAGACACAGGAAAGAGATTTGGAGATTTCAATTACTTGTGAAGGAGAGTTGGACCGTTCGGACCGTTTCGGAGTCCAAACTTGCTGTCCTTGGATCTATCGGGATCAAAACACCAAGTTCTACATGAAATTGAAGACGATACGAAGTTTCATCGGGCGGTTTAGGAGATCTGAGTGAAATTGGCTCGCATGGAAGTGCTTGCGTCAAGTTTTTCATCGCCTGCAACCTAAAATTGGGTTGTTCTTGGCGATCGGTGTGCCAAGCTCTTCGTTCTTGGTGCCTACGCGACCAAGGAGTCTTCATCTATGCATAGGAGAAGACAATACGTGGATTGGATTGTTGGTTCGGGTGAGGTGAGCGAGTTTGAGCCGCAGAGAGTCTATTATGTCAATTTTTTGCAACCTGCGATCAAATTTCTTGCGTGGTTTTGCAAGGAGAACTCCAAACGACTTGTTTGGAGTCTCGTTGGGTTCGTGATAACTAGATCTATCTGCCAGGAAAGACAGATATCAGTTTAGACGATCCGTTTGTGCGGTGTGTGTGGTTTTAAGCCGCAGGGATGAGTTTTTGAAAGTTTGATCATCTGCGATCGAAAATCGGCGATATCTCGGCTGTTGGGAGTCGGATCTGAAGGTTTCTTGGGTTACGGAGTCAGCGGAGGAGACCCTATCGACATATGAAGTCCATTCGGCGAAAGGAGGAAGTTCTTAGATAGGTCTTTTTCAGTTTCTTCGCTACGGGTTTTGCTCTTTTGGGTTCGTTAGAGTTCTGGTTGGCTATATACAGCTTGTGATAGCTAGTTTTGGCTAAGAGCTTGTACATGGGTGTGGTTTGGATTTGGGTTTGGATCGCGTGATACTGCTGTGGCTCTGTTTGTTAGCAAAAAGAAGTTTCTCTTACTTTGCACTACGCTTCGGTGGTTTTTTATCAGGATTGTGATTCAAAGGGTTGTTTTAGGAGCTTTGAAGTAGGTTACAGACCGCTCTGGTCTGTTCTCCAGTTTTGTGCTCTTAAGAAAAAGAACTGGCAGTGTACATACATTTGGAGTTGATATATATTGCACGTTCGTTTTTGTGGTTGTTTTTCTCTGTCTTATCTCTGTTTCAGCACACAACATCTCCACAGCCAAGAACCTCACGTTTTCATGGACATCCTTCACGCAAAATCCAACACGATAACAGTCATGACGATATGAAAACAAAGATGATGAGCTCTTCCCTACTCCTTTATTTATACATTATAGGTTTTTACTTTAGTACCCTTCGGTAACTCAGTCGTAATTATTTTTACCGGGTTTTACTAAGATATTACTTAAGATAAAAGCATTAATCACATGAGCTTCTTATCTTTTCACATGGGCTTATTCCTTGAAAGTCAACAACTTCTAGAAGGATTTTAGAATATTCTCAAGGAATCTCAAATTTCCACCCCCTCTACACTAAGACCACTAAAAAGAAGACATGTGGAATCTCTTCTTGTTTTTAATGCCCACAAAGTCAATAACTTTAGTCCCACCACTAATATCAAGTCAAAAAGGAGATAAGGGATATTTTCCACCTCCTTTCTACCTTTTAGACAAGGAGACAAGATAGTAGTGCTCACTCTTTAGGAAATATTTGAATTTTGCTCAAAAGTACAATTAAGTTAAATCATAACTAACTTTATACCTCCTTAAAGTACTTGGGCAGCAAATAAACATTCTCCACACTTAGTTATAACTAAACACATTACTAATAGATAAACTTCCTATGTGTAACATAGGTCGTTACATTTTACGCCCGGACTAAATTTTTGCTCCGTCCTCGGAGTGAAGAGAGAACTTTCGTCGATGAAACAATTTCAACTTGTCATGATTTATCCAATCGAATCTCCTTCCTCTCAACTCTTGAAGGTCATATGTGAAGTTGCTCCACATCTTATCTACAACAAAAGGACCAAAATATCTAGGAAGAAACTTCTTCCTAGTCCTCTTGACTTTGATAGCATCATATAATATTACCCAATGCACTTCTCATGCACCGATGGAGCTTTTAGCTCAAGAAAGAAAAAGAACTTCATTTTTCTGATGAACCAGTTTTGATGGAGGAGTCAGCAAGTAGAAGTACTCGCTCGAGTAATATTTCGAGTACACCAAGAGAACCAAGAAAGAAGTTGGGGATGGCAGATTTCACTATTTCGTCTTCTCAAGCAGGATATGATGTGGTTGAAGATGTGGATGCCAACATCACGGTTGGGTAACTGATCGCACTCAACCCCAGTTTACGAAAGGAACTCAGAGGAGGACTGAGTTCTAAGAGAAACAAGAAGAAGAAACTCAAGAGTAAGGCATCAAAATCTGTCAGAGTTGGTGTGGTGGATGTGCATGCTCCAGAGGTATGCACTAGGGCTTCAAAGATTGAAGTCTGATTGAATGATCACTACGTCTCTAACATATTGGTGGATGGAGGGTCGGCTGTAAATGCCATATCGGAGAGGTTGATGAAGAAGTTGAGGATAGAACCAACTCGTCCGGCTAGAATTGTTGTGGGTATGACTAACAAGCAACGGGTAAGACCTCTTGGTGTGTTAGAGAAGGTGGTTGCGTTTGTGATGAGAGTTCAAACATTGATGTCCTTTCAAGTACTAAAAGATTTGCTCCTAGGTAGGTCTTGGTTGAGAGTTGTGCGTACCACAGATAGGTGGCACAAGAGATATTTACGGATTGGGCTTAGAGATCACAGAGTGATAGTACCTCTCTCGGGTGTTGGAGTTGTGACTTCTATCTCCGATAGACCCACTAATGACTACTAGGAATCTGATCAGAGGACGATCATAGTGTCTCAAAAGTAGATTCTTATGATCAAGAATCCTCGTCCGATGACGAAGGATTTGGTCGAGATGACATTACATTGACTTGTTGCCTCGACCAGTAGTGGAGAAAGACCTTGACAAAGAAGAGTTGAGTGAGGCAGAGATTATGAGAAGACTCTCTATCCTGAAGTTCGGTATCAATGTCACTCAAGATGACAAAAGTATATTCCCAGATATATTTCGGAAATATATCCATGTGTTTGCTTTCAGTTATAAGGATTTAAAGGAGGTGACTCTAGAGACTCATAGAATCAAACTGGAGGAGGACGCAAGACCAGTTCAACAAAAGTAGAGAAGTGTCAATCCTACAACGGCGATGATGATTAATGAGGAGATAGACAAGTTGAAGGAGGCAAGTTTCATCTACCAGGTGGAGAACTCAGAATGGGTTTCACTCATTGTGATTGTAAAGAAGAAGAATGGTAAGCTGCGGGTGAGCATATACTATAAGAAGTTGAATGCAGTTACCAAGAAGGATTATTATCCTAGGTCATTTATAGATGAGATTTTGGAGGAAGTTGCTAGTCATGAGTGGTACAACTTTGATGATGGTTATAGTGAGCAAAACCATATCAAGATAGCACAAGAGTATTAGCAGTTGACTATATTCACTACTCCTTGAGGAACATTTGCATTTCGGATGATGTTATTCGGACTGTGTAATGCTCCGGTCACGTTTCAGAGATTTATGAACAAGGTGTTTGAATCATTCATAGAGAAGTTTGTCTGTGATTTTATTGACGATCTTTGCGTGTACGGAAGAAAGGAGCACTTTGATCATGTGATCAAAGTTTTGCAGCGATTGGAGCAAACCAACGCTTCTCTAAATCCAAAGAAGTGCATCTTTGGCTGCGAAGAAGGTCTACTGTTGGGACACATCAATTCCAAAAATGACATTGTGATAGATCCTGAGAAGGTGAAGAAGATTGTGGATCTTTCATTTCCGATCAACTTGACAAAGTTGAGACAGTTTCTTGGTATGGTTGGATATTATCGTAGGTTTGTTTTTTCTTTCTCGAACAAAGCAATAGCTTTGACTATGTACATGAAGAATGGAGTTGATTTTGACTTGATAGTGCATGATCAGAAGGCAAAGGAAGCATTTGAGGAGTTGAAAAAGACATTGATGACAGCTCCTATACTTGCTAAATCTGAGTGGAGTAAAGAATTTACTCTATATACGGATGCCTCCAATGTAGCAATCGGATGTACATTAAGTTAGTTAGATGGAGATGGGCATGATCATCTTATAGTTTATGCTAGTAAGCAGATGGTACCCTCGGAGAAGAATTACTCCGTGACGAGAAGGATTAGCTGTGATTTTTGGATTGAAGAAATTTCGACATTACTTGTTAGGAGAGAAATTTTCCATAGTCATAGATCACAAGACTTTAAAGTATATCTTTAATAAGCCTTATGCCTAAGGTCGTATTGCTCGTTGGAAGATCCTTCTAACAGAATATGATTATGTGATCGAAGATAGACCAAGGAAAAAATATGCAAATGTTGATCTCTTGTCGAGGACTTATGATGATGAGAGAGAAGAACCGTTTGATTCATTTCCAGACGAGCAAGTAATGATCATCACAAGCATTGAGGATGTACTTGACGAGTACAAGACAATCTGGAGTTTCCTTGCAGATGGTTCTTTTCCAAAAGGTATGCATACACGAGAACGTAATGCGTTGATCAAGAGATGCAAACCTTACACCATGGTGGAGGGAATTCTGTTTCATCAAGGAGCAGATGGATTACTAAGGAGAGCAATTGGTCAGAAGGAAGCTTTCAAGCTAATGCATGAGTTTCACGACGACATTGTTTACGGAGGTCACTTTGCTTGTAAGATAACAGCCTTGAAAATACCTCTCCACTGACTATTGTATCAAGTGGGTAGAGGCTAGACCTTTGAGAGAAACTAATGAAATGGAAGTGGGTAGATTCCTGTGAGAAAGGATCATCACAAGATTTAGATGTCCATTAGAGTTGGTCTCAGATAGAAGAGGAGAGTTTGTAGGGAACATGACTACTGCTATGCTGCAACACTTTTCTATCAAGCCGCGAGTAACGACGTCATACAAACCAAATGCTAATGGTCTTGCGGAGAAGATCAATCTTACACTTTGTATGATGCTCGTCAAAGATGCTAGTGTTGAGACTGCGAAACATACTTGAGATAAAAGACTACATGCCATCTTATGAGAATATCGAACGACAACAAAGACTTCTATTGGGTATTCTTCATTTCTACTTGTTTATGGAGTGGAGTCCAAGTTGCCGATCTAATTCAAATTGGATACTTTTCAAACTATTCAACGAAAGTTGAAGAGGTCGAGGAGAGAAGAAGTCGTAAGATCAAGAAGGGAGCAACTCATGGAGTTGGAACAGACTTGAGCGGTAGCAATGATCTGGATGGAACGAGCTCAAGCGTATCAAAAGAAGAGTTACGATAAACGATTGAGCAAGAGGGAGATAAAACCTTCTCATAGATGGAATCTCGCACTACATCGATAGTAATCACTCTCTTGTCTCGTGCTTGTGATGAATTTCCTACACCAACATTCATTCTAACAGCTTCGGCATCTCTTGCTCCATTGTTAAGACAGTTTCGTTGGAAATGAGAACCTCCACGCGTCCAACATGTGGTTCCTCCAAAGTTACCTTGGTTGCCTCCAAAGTTATCTTGATTTCCTCAATTGAGATTGTTGTCGTATCCTCTTTGACCTCCTCCTCCACCTTTGTTCCTCCATTCTCGTAATTGCATTTATCTTGAGATCGACAAGAGTATCTGTGATGCTCTTCAACTCGGCATGAAAATCTGAGGTGGCAGTAGATATTGTTGTAGGGACAAACGGCCTTGGCACAGCTGTTGATGTAGGAGCCGATGTTGAAACGATCACCCATTGTGATGGTGTAGATGCTATCATTGTGGCTACACCAAGAGTCGGAGTCGACACCAGAGTAGCATGATGAGGTTGGATTATATCCTCTTCATCCAAACTCTCTTCCATATTTGTCGCAATCCTGATGACATCCGCTTTGGTTGTTAACTTCTCGTACCTCACTTGGGTTTGAATTGAAGGCCTCAATCCTCCCACCAAGTTCTTGGTCAGCACTGCTTCAATCCTCGTCATTGTTAGTTCCACATTGTCTCCACTCTTTCATAGAACCGTCCGAAATCGTTGCTCCAACTTATCCACCCTCTCGGCATATTGTCGAACTTTCTCGTCGTCTCGTTGTTTCAAATGAATAAGCTCCACCATGAGCTTCTAATAACTCTCTTCTGGAAGAAACTCTTCGATGAGAGACGTTATTCAACGTCTCTCTTGTGTCTTCAACTGCATCAGGTGTCTTGTTCTTCACTCGGTCCCATACCACGTAAGAGCAAAATCTTTTAAAACCTCTGGTAGTAACAACACTCATTCTTCCTCCTTCTCACATTGTTTCTGATGTAACTCCTTTTGAAGTCTCGAACAAATGGCTCTACATCTTTGTTGTCCTTCTCATGAAACACTAGTAGCTTCTCCATCTTGTAACTACTCTTTCTACTCTTCTAATCTACGTGCAATAACTACTCGCTAAAAGAGTATGAACATCATCAATTTTATTCGAGAATAATCTACCATAGATAAAGTGAAAGGAAATGATTGTAACAACACCTCTTGTGTCATTTCTTCTCCCAAGGTAATCATGAGCCTGAGTCGCATCATCGCATTCTCCACCATCCGAATGATGATCTCCATCACAACCTAGCAGAGTCTTCCTTTGAAGTCAACAACTTCTCCATCTCAGCTCTCTGAATCTCGTCTAACTTATCGACTACTGACGTAAGTAGAACAACCACATCTACGCACTTGTGTCTTCTTGATAGATCACTCACTCACAACTTGGACAAGGATACTCTCCTAGAAGATGAATTGGCGCTGGTGAAGATGGACCCACTCGAAGACTTAAATTAGTTAACTCTCATTTTCCTTTGGCTCTCTCTGTTCTAATCCTAGTTGGACAATTCACTACTTTATGTCCCAACCCTCTACAGAAATAACACCACAAGTCAGTTTCTATCTTCTCCTCGAAGATTCTACTTGAGGTTTTAAACTAGTCTTCTCAAACTCAACGATAATCTCTCTCAATCATTAAGTGGACAAGATATCTTTGAGGAAAATAATTCTACATCACTTTCTTAACTCTTTCGAGCTTTATATTAGAAAATCGTGTATTATACATGCTATACACAAAATAAAAACCAATCTAAAATCAACTGTCTAAAATAATATTCTCATGACCATCGTCTTGACAGACATCTTAAAGTCACTCTTGTAAGGATCCAACTCTACTTCACCAAGAGCATTCGTGACCTCCACATTGAATGATGCTTTCAACTCAACCTTCTTCACATCTGCGCCAATGGTCTAAGAAGCTTCTTGATATAGAGCAAAGAGGGTACCCCAAGTGCTATAGATGCGTGTTCGCAACTCATCTATACTTAACTTTGGCTTCTCCGTCTCCGTGCGAACTCTCAAACGTCTCGATAAGAAATCTCTCTAAGATTTTTGTGACCTCCAATAGCTCAACATCCAAGCTATGAACTCATGAAGTTTCAACAGAAACTTCCCTAATGAGAATAAATGGTGCTAACTGTAACTGAAACTGCTAGAGAATTGAAATTTATATATTTTCACTTTACTCATGATTGTCAACCCCCTCTACTTTGAAAAATTCTATCTCCCTCTCTGTGCATCATCTTCTCATGGATTTTATTTCCCTTAGTAGCTTATCAGACAAGTTATAATCTTGGAAATTTCTGCAGAAAATAAAAATACAGAAAAGATGACAGCGATTGTATAGAATTTCCAGAGAGCAAAATTTCTTAACTTTCACGAATAAACCCCCTCAACTTTGAAAATGTATAGCTATTTCTATAGACATGCTCTTCCTATGATTTCTTTTGTCCAAGATAGCTTATCAGCCAAACTAAAATATTGGAAATTTTCATAAGAAAATAAAAATCATAGAAAATCTTACAACAACTGTACAAATGTTCAAAGAAGAGAATTCATAAACTCTTGCGAATAAACCCCCTCAACTTCGAAAATTTATATCTCCCTCTCTAGACCACCTTTTCCCATGATTTTTGTTGTCCTCGATAGCTTATCAGCCAATCTAAAATACTGAAAAGTTTCATAGGTAAATAAAAAACATAGAAAATTTGACAGCTACTGTACAAAGTTTCCAGAGAGCAGAATTCTTAAATTCTCAAATGTTTCTACTCTAATAACTTCTTTCTCCTCCTTTCTCCACAACTCTTGTTGCATCCACTTTCACCTCTCCTCAAACTCTTTCTAAGTGAACAAGATATAAAAAATGACCTCGAATGCGTCATAGATCACTACGAGATACTCGAAAGGTTCTAAAGTAGCTAACATCGTGTTAGCTCTTTCTCCTCTCAATGTTCTCTCCATGTGCTCTCGCATGATCTCCTTCTGTCGAATGTAGATTTGAACTCTAAACATCCTCCAACGATCTTTGAAGTGAGGTTCGACAACGGAACCAAAAATGTAAACCCTCTGCGGTCTTATCGATTAATTACACGCTCAATCTCTCAACCTCATGATAGTCATCGATGAATCTACAACATGTCGGGCTTATCTCTCACTCAGGGGTCACCTCTGATGGCTTTGATGGAAGCACACCATGAACTTGAAGAGAAAAATGATGAGTTCAATTATTCACACATCCATAAACTCATCAACTAAAATTATCCATTCTAACGACGTCTCTCAAGTTCTCACATGCTAAAATATCACACTCTCTCTATATTGCTCAAGTTGCTATTATGACGACGTGAAAATAAAGTTGAGGAGCTTTTCTCTACTCCTCTATTTATACATTCTAGGTTTTTACTTTGATACTCTCTAGTAACTCAGTCGTAACTATTTTTAACGAGTTTTACTAAGATATTACTTAAGATAAAAACATTAATCACATGGGCTTCTTATCTTTTCACATGGACTTATTCCTTCAAAGTCAACAACTTCTAGAAGGATTTTAGAATATTCTCAAGGAATCTCAAATTTCCAACCCCTCTACACTAGGACCCACTAAAAAGAAGACATGTGAAATCTCTTCTTATTTTTAGTGCCCACAAAGTCAATAATTTTAGTCTCACCACTAATATCAAGTCAAAAAGGAGATAAAGGATATTTTCCACCTCCTTTCTATCTTTTAGACAAGATGACAAGATAGTAGTGCTCACTCTTTAGGAAATATCTGAATTCTGCCCAAATGTACAGCAAGTTTAATCATAACTAACTTTAGCTAGTCATGACTAACTTGATACCTCCTTAAAGTACTTGTGCAGCAAATAAACATTCTCCACACTTAGTTATAACTAAACACCTTACTAATAGACAAACTTCCTATGTGTAACATAGGTCGTTACAAGACAAGCAGCGTCCATCGTGAGAGAAGGCAAACTCGGACCTCTTTCTTCATCTTCGAGACTGCATTTGGTGAAATACCGTCTCCAATCTTGATGGTTGGAAAAGAAAATAGTATTGATATCTTTGATGGTGATCGTCTGTGAATGAACGATGGACTTTCAAAGCGCCTCGCTTCTAGCTCGTTGATACCGTTACTCATCAATCACTTACAAGACGCGGCGTACTTGTATGATCAAACCATAGAGCACAGACAAAGTTCGCAACGTACTGCCAAGCGAGTGCTAACTTCTATACTTGTTGTATTGCAACGCTCGCTATAGAATGTTGTTGGAGTTCAATTCCACCCTGTTTCTTTGTGTTAGCTGTGCCAAAGAGAGTAAAAAGCTCATCTCCATCTACGAGCATCGCGTCAGTAATATTCTTCATGCAACAACGATGATGAACCTCAGATTTGTCTTTCATGCAGTAGCCAATCATTCCAACGAATGTATGAAGGCCTCTGTGGTTGAGCTTCTTCACGCAGATTTTGCCTCCCAGCAGTCTATTACTTCTTTTCCAACCTAGCACAGTTATCAACTTGTTCTTCACATCTACAGGGCTGGTGGCTTGTAAGCATAAAAACTCCTTGAACGTGGATATGCAATAACGCCCCCCTCTTTCCACTGAGATGAGACCGCTGTCGCATTCTTGCTGCAGAAAATTGCATAACAAGCCCCAACATGCTAAGTAGAGGTCCCCAACGGTTTGATAAACAGTCACAGAGACTTCAAGAGTTTTCGGGAGCGTGGTTCTCTTCAAACGAGGAACAGACGGATTGCTCGCATGCTTCGCACGTGCGGCTTGCCGCATTTGCATCGAATGGAAAGGAGAAACTTATTGCAACTTATTCTGTAAACTATTGTTGATCGCTTTGCAGACACAACTCAAAGATTTCTGTCTGTAAACGGAGAAAACAACCGACTTCATGACGGATATTCTCTTGGTTTCGAATAAATTTTGGATAGGAGAAGTAAATGGATCCACAGTCCTTGAGGATGAGCCACTGCTCATTCAACTTGATATATACGTACGATCCTATTATACACGAGAAGCACTCAGTCGCTCCTGAGAAAGCATAAGAAATTTTTACATAATCTAAGCCAAGGCAAGAGGAATTCGGGTGGTTTGAAGTTAAAAGCAAAAATCAATGTAGGCGTAGCTTCTAGTGAGGTACAACTGCGATTCGGAGAATGAGATCAATCCAGAAGGCAGCAAGGGATTGGGAGGAAGA
Organism: Asterella californica; assembly: GCA_036924285.1. Taxonomy (NCBI): domain Eukaryota; kingdom Viridiplantae; phylum Streptophyta; class Marchantiopsida; order Marchantiales; family Aytoniaceae; genus Asterella; species Asterella californica. The sequence continues at coordinate 1,221,357 of JAYKYS010000014.1, read as the reverse complement.
ACCGGTGGGAGAACAAATCGGTCAAGTTGGTACTTGTATCCTTTGATTATGTGTTGATAAAGTGGCTCGATAGACTGCAAAAGAAATAGAGAGATGGACGGCAAAAGCACGGGACTAGCATGATTGCTAGAAGATGAGAAGTGAGAAGCGGATGAGACAGACACAAGACTGGTGGATGCAACCACGGGACTAGGCAGACCGGTAAAAGACAAGAGCTGAAGACTGTCATCATCAATATCCTCGTGGTAGGAATCAGTATGCACCGAGAACAATGCACGAACAAAGAGATGAGAATGAGAAATACATGAGAATGACCACGAGGAGATGAAATCACAGACGAATTGAATGAAATGTCCATCATCTGTAGCAAGTGAGGAAGTATGTATCGCCATTCCTCCCTAAGGCAACAACAAAGCAACGAACAGCAGCAGCATGTCTCCGATGAAGACATGGTCTTGTCCACGGCGGTAGCGATTAGAAACAAACCGGGGTGCAACAACGACAGCAGTTTCGATCCCCATGACAGTATAATCTTAACACATGGTCATGTCGGAAGAGAAAAACAAGAGCAGCAGCGATTAGAAAGAAATCAGGAGCGCGATGACAGCAGCAAAAAGACGAAAGCAGAGAAGACGAAAGCAAAGACAGGAGCGACAGCGTGATAATTCAGGACTGCAGCAGCGACAGCAGCGAGAGCTGTCACAACAACACAAAATGACGGACAGCGGCAAGAGTGGCCACGGCAGAATTCAGCACCGCAGCAGCGAGAGCAGGCACAAGAAGACGAAATCATCATGCGAGGAAAGCGACGAAGAAGAGCAGCAGATCCGCATAGCGATCGTCAGTTCCAAGAGAAATTCAGAGACCACATCGAGGAGGAGCAGCCACGAAGAGCGACAGTCAAAAAAACACATACGAGGACGAGTTTAACTCGTAGAGTAGACAAGGTCGAGAAATTAAGTTTCCCTTCGTGCTCGGAGATAAAATACAGCACGTTTCTCTCTTCACTGACGCTCGTCCGTCCGGATGTCATTGAGACGAAGAGCGGCAGTCATGGGAAAAAAGACATGCACGAGACGTCAAAAATGGTGACAGTAGAGTACACTAAGTATAACGACTAGCAAATCTTGAAAACTTAGGTTAGACTTGAAGACTGTGAGCCAATGCGCTTCGAGAGAAAAGATACGTTTTCTTCTTTCTCAACGCTCGCCGGCCGGAGACCGTTGGGGATGCTTATTCACCCTCTCCATCTTCACAGGAGAGGGTGACATGTTTAATTTAGCAAGAAGTTAACTCTACTCATCTTAATTACAGCTCTGCTGTGAATGGAAATAATAATCTATCATTATTTTTCATCTCATAAGACGATCAAGATTCATTATCGTCGCCACAAAATGTGATTGCACGACATTAATTACTATGAGTAGAGTTAATTCTGAGTTTATTTGCTTCAGCCGTCCCACAGTCTCTGGGTTTAATCTTTATGTTGCATTCGACATGTATCATTGAAATTGAAATGGAAGATTTATGCTTTGACTGACGTTGTCTTAAATGTGTGTGGATTAATGTCTCTACATTAGTCCAAACTCTAGACTTCTGATGGAAAAAAACCTAACGGAACGTCCTGCTGGTTGAGATGGTCACTTCTTTATTGACATTCTCTATTCACCTCACCATCTGAAGATGGAGAGACAAATATATAAACGTTTAATTTATAGCTAAACTTCTTTTCATGGGAAATGTTTGGTCAAAAGTAATCATAGTGTCAATTTCACTCTTCACTAGTTGTTGAATTAATATTTTATGGAAAGTTGAGTCGCATTTCTATCAGTAGTTGACTCGCTTTGTGAGACATCTGGATTCTCATGTGAGTTGTACATATTCACGATAGAAAAGGTACTTAAAGTTTATCAAAGCTAAAATAATACTCCAGTGAAGTCTCATTTCTCAAAGAAAGAAGAGATCTCTAAGACTCTCATGTCTAGAACACCGAAAGCGTCCATTTTCTTTTATGCAGCTATATATTGGGAAAGATTAATTAATCTGCTGCTGCATTTAGAAGATTGCAGTATATAGAATTCTTTATTTTCACTCTGTCGATTCCAGCTTGTCCTCTTCCTTCTCTCCGGTCAAAACCACAAGTCTTAGGGTCCAATCTCACAATCGCACATAGTTTTTCACTACTAGTTTTATCAACTGTTTATTAACTTTTCTCTGAATCCGAAGTAGATTTGAGAAGCATGCATATTGGCCGGAAGGGTTAGGTATTAAATCAAACACCTCTCGCACTTGTACCTCCTGAAGCACGACAATTCACACAAGACTTATGGTTTTTTTCTTGCTTTCCCTGTGTTTGCAAGCATGGGCTAACAAATAACATTTATGGAATTTTTTAATTATTTATATCTATTTAGTATATATATTTTATTTAACACTTATATAATTCCCTGTTAACAAAAGGAGAAAAAAGTTCCCAGAATGTTCATGTTGCATGCATATTTGCAGGTTTGGAATACAAAAGTTTTTCATTCTGAAAACGTGAGGTAGATGTTGTGACCTGAACCATGGTCTAGTTTACGTGATTGAATAAAAAGTTTTCACTATTTTACTTTTACTCACAGAAGTCAACAGTAATATGACGTGTGTCAACATAGAAAACAAACTACTTTTCAAAATAAGTAATTTTTTGTATTTAACTTTTGTTTCAAAAAGTATCAATAGATAATATGACATGTGTCAGCATAAAACCAAATAACTCCTAAAAAACCTTAAGGGGGTATCCAAGAGTACCCTCTAGAAATCAGTTAATTTTCAGAATATTTTCTACTCCAGTTTAATGGAAATCCAAAAAACTGATATGTGCTATTGCTGGTTTTACTACTGATCCTAGGTTCGGGTGAAAAACTTTGCGAGAAACACCATGTGTGACTGGGCCCTTACTATGCTTATCCTGATTGGGTTCTCTTTTTTGTCTTTCAATGAAATCGAACCGAAGCAAACTGAAAGAGTATTCGAGGAGGGTCTAGTTAATCATCTGATACGTATATAACTTTTTGTGAGTTGTTTGAATCTGCATGGAAGAGGATTAATCTCTTGTATTAGTCGCCAAAGGTGATCGACTGAGTATTAGAGGAGGGTCTAGGAATTATGATCCGAATCTTATCTTTTATGCATTGTTTAAATCTGCATGGAAGAGGATTAATTGTATATTATTTTTATAATAGTCCCTAGAGATGGTCAGTTCCAAAAATGGTTTGATAGTTTCATCTAATTGGTTCGGTTCGAAGTAACGTGATTCGGTTCTAAGGAGTTTTTAAGGCAGTTCGATTCTAATTGGTTCTAGTTCAAATAGATTGGGTTTCAGTTCTGTACAATTCCACCTTTAAGTTGAATGGTTTGAACCCAACTGAGCTGAGTTCTAGACACATCCTTGACATGTCGACGAGTCTTCATATTGACTCGCAATGAGTTAAAACTCCTAAACATCTTCAGAAGTTGTTTCAAAATTCTGCTTTTTCTATAAATTTGTTACTTTTGTTTTCGTTACTCTCTCTCTTTAGCACAAGGGATTTCCACAACCAGAAACCTCACGTTTAACACTCTTCATGCAAAATATAATATTGCCTTATTCACCTTAAGCGAGACTTCTCAAATTGTCATGCATCTCGTTGTAAGATTCAAGGAGGGTTTATATTCTTGATGTAGGCCAGATCATAGCTGAATCCAGTTCCACTGTAACTGTTGCTCTCAGCTGCCTCTTCCAACGGATTTTGAATGGTTGACTTGATTATAAAATGAGAACATTAATAGTCAAAATATACGACAGTAGAATCTGATGCATCACATAACATAATTAGTAGATCAAGACTGAGTCTCAGATTACTGAAAAGAGAAGAGAAATCACAAAAAAACAGAAGATAACGGCTGCTACAACGTCCTCTTATCGTGTTTCTGTAATCTTGCTCGAACATACCTGCTCGAGTTTTCGTACAAAATGAACACAAATGGTTATCACCCCTCAATTACTGTCACTCTCTCAACTACTTCAGCAATAACTTGGCACTACCTAGTTAGAAAATGGGGCAGGAAAGGTGCTGTTTTTGGCTATCAATTGTAAGAAGCACGACCTAAGCGACAAATCATGTGCTGTATCACGATACCTGCAAAAGTGGTTCTCATCTCCATGTGGACATCCGGTACATCATTTAGGTCAGATGTACATTTTACCGCGAAAAATATTCATTTTTTTAAACCCCTGCTCGTGATACTTAGGGTCTGGGTTACCCAGACCCTTCACTTTTCTATGGCAGTTTTCGCACAATGCGCTCCTCTGGGTTACTTAGCGCGATTTGCGTCGGTGCATATCGTTTCTGTCCGGTTTCTAGATCTGACGTGGAAGATAACATTAGAAAACGACTGAAAAATGCTACCGTTTTGCAAAAACAAAATTGCTCTAAAAAATATGAGTAACTAGTAATCTAAGATTTTGAGTTTCAGTCTTCTGAAGAAAGCTTTTTCTCTGAAGAGGAATTCTGAATTCAAATAAAGAATATTAAAAGAATATTTCTTTTAAGGAACTTTTATACCAGGTGAGGGTTTAACTTCGAAATCCGAGAAAAGTTTCTCGGTTACAAAATGGTTTGAAGCTTGCCAGGATCATAGTAACCAACCGGTTTCAGTTCGGTCCAGTACTACCTGCAAGTGGGTTTTCTTGCACGACGGTCTGGTGTTACAGGACGCAGTATTCGCCGGAAGTTGGACACTACAGTACTCATGTAGCTTCCTTGTGGCAGTGAGCATCTTGAGGAGAGGAAGTTTACTCTAAACGGCGTAAACGGGGACTTTAGCAGTGTGACTACATGACCATCCACTACACTTCCGGGAACGGAAATCGTTGGCCTTCTGTGGGTGACACCGTGAGAGTGATACTTCGAGGAACCAGGATTTGACTGTTGCACGGACTGTAGGTCTTGATGTACCGTATAGCAGAAGTTTTTGACTGGAGTGGATTCTCCATAAGGGGAACCTTTTGCCGCTTGAAGGCAGTCAAATTTCTTCCAGTGTCGTCTACTGCCAAGGTGATGAGCCTGTCCGATTACAAACATGGAATCCGATTCCAATGGTATTAACCGTGACTACGGAGAACCCTAACGTAGTAAAGACTTCCGTACAACGAGACGGTAGACTTCCGTGCCTGAGGTGTCATGAACTTTCATAAGTTCATTCACTCGGAGAGTGAATGTCACACCGTCGTTTACTCCACTAATTTCATAGATAGATGATAGAAATTTACTTTACTTCACCTTGAATACGTTTGTCTTACTTGACCATCCCTATTAACTTTGCGTTATTTTGACTGCACCCGTAACTGGTAATAACAGGTTTAGCCAGTTATTGTCATGTAAAAATACTTCATTAAAATAAATAAAAATTAATCAGAATTGATAATTTGTTATAAACATAATTTAAATTAGAATTTCTGTGTAGATATATGACTGAAGGCTAACATGCACTTCTCTCGTTCTGATGAAGTGGCATTGCTGTAAATAATTAATGGATAAGAAATTATTGGACAACTTTGTACAAGACCGCGATTCACTGACATTTTAGTAGATTGAAATATTTATCCATTAATTATTTTCTACCTCGACCACTTGGGATTCGTAGCTTGAGTATTCACATTCTTACTTCTTAGCTTAAAGATTCTTCCACTCCTCACGTAAGAAGTGGAAGAATCTTTAAGTTTAACTTTGACACCCCCTAATAGAGGTGTAAAAGTTAGAATACCTTTGAAAGATTCTCAAGCCGCGACAATCCACACAGCCAAGGCCGAAATCCTGAAGGCTACCTCATGAGGCAGTTGCAAAAGAATCCACTGCTTCTCTCATTTCTCTGTTATCACAGTTTCGTTTGTTTGGTGATGTACTAGTTAAAACATGACGGTCGAAAATTTAAAATTCAATACAAGTTAACCGTTAGTTAAAACCACACTGGGCCCTGATTCTTTTACAGCTGATCGTGTAGGAATCTTCTGTAAAAATTATGAGAATTACCACCTCAGAGTCTGGAATACACAAAATTTCCATTGAATTTTAAAGTCACTGGACGTAAGCAGTCTACGCCTGCAAATGAAATCTCATGAACACTGATTGAATTTTTTAATTAGATGTCTATAGACGTTCTGCAGTCCTTGACACGTATGAAATTTTGGACTTACCTCTTCTCGTCTCAATCCTGTAATTTTAGTTACAAGATTCAGATTTCAGTGGCATTATTAATATGAAAGTACTAATAAGAGTTTCTGTAAATTCTTACATGGTATTTCTAGGGTTGCCCCGTCTATATTAGAACGTAAATCTAAAATCTTTACGGGAATAACAAAAATACTTTACCTCCTGCTTTGTCGGGAGAGGTTTGAGAAGCCCTACAGTAATGAACTAAAAATGCTAGAAGCATTTTGTAGTTACTACCGTAGCTCTTGTAACACCCAGGTATTTTAAGGAAATAAAAATAAGATCAGAATATCATCATATCTCAAGAGTGACCATATATAGTGTTTGAGGATATCTCAACAATACTCACTTAAGTAACCCAAAAAAACCTACAAATATGATAGACTCTACTACATAAAATTACAAGAATCTCTTGAGTTTACCCTATAGGATTGCACTTCAGAAAACATAGATTCTATTTTAAAACATTTAAAATAGAATTAATATTTTTATTCGATTGAGAAATATTAAAAACTATATTTTTCTTGCAACAAAACAGTATTTTCTCTCACACCTGAAGAAAAAGGAATATTCTTTTATTCTCTTTTTTAAGCGCACCTGGGGTTCAAGTATGGAGAAAATGTTAAAGTCAAAGTGTGTTTACTAGATATAGATGAGCTTGCTTATCGATCTCCCAAGATAGAACAGATATGAAAACGCTGGAAAAGGTTTGACGTAGAACAAACCGGACGCCACCAGAGAGACATGTCAGTTGGCTTCTGACGTATAGCAACAGTGCAAACCATTACTCTGAGAAAACATTTGCAGGCCTGCTAGCTGACTCTTGCCATAGACGTGTCGGTGGTACTCATTAGTCTCGCATCGCTCGTACTTTCTTTTTCCTTTGTCTTGAATCGAGAAATCTTTAATTTCTGCCACTGAAAGAAAACCGCATTTGACTTTGAAACAATGAACCTCACCCACAATAGGCACGTTAGTAGGGGGGGCTCCCCATCGCTGCTACTTTCAGCAACTTCACAGAATCTAGACGGACCATTGTTAAACTCTCGTGGAATACCTGTGCTCCGACTTACAGACAGCAGCAGGTTCTCTGTCACTTCCTTTATCTGTCCAAAATACTATATTCAAGGCCCGAAGTGCAGCTGAGCTGCGAAGAATGGGATGGTATAAATCTCTGCAGTCTCTAGGAATCAGGCCGGTAATCTGCGTAGTTGGGAGATACAGACAGATATTCATATCGTTCTGAGCGGAACTTGACACTCTGAGATATTACTTAAAAATCTGTAGTTATTGAGCGCCAGCCGCCAGTCCAGTCCGGGTGTAGATTGGACGTGTATAGCTCGAGCTCTAGGCTCTTGATTGATCATCGGTTGAGTATACGCGAGGTCTGGTTAATACACTCGACGACATTTAGTTCAAATTTCATCGGTCGTCGTCACGCTGCAGAGGCCGGGAGTCTGAGACTGTAACTGGATTGGATTTTGCAGGAGTAGACGAGGTCGAGGTTGAAGTTTGTCACCTCAAGGAAGGAAGGACAGACCTACGTACCAACCGACGAAGGAAGCGTGAAAGTCCCTTGGGAGGGAGTGTGGACGTCGACGACGTACAGACCCAATTTACTCACGAAGGTACGTACGTGGTAGAAGGTCTGCTGCTGCAGTGTTTGTTTGGCATGTCTTGAGTTCAAACTTCAAGATTTAAAGTCAATCATTTTATTTGAAGGGAAGGCAAAAAGATCTACCCGAACGTTAATTTGAGAGTGGGGTTAGTATTCGGACATTTTTGAAAACAGTCGTTCATTCGTTATCTGTGAGCTGTGGGACAGTGAGATACTCCTTCGTGTAGGACAAAACCCAAACTGAACTTCAGTCCCCTGGAGGTTAGCGCAATAGTTCATAATTGTTTTCTCTTAAAACAAATCAAAAAGAAGGAAAGATTCATAGTTTGTGTCACTGGAGTGAGGTGCAGAGCCCTTGCGCCTTGGACCGATCGACTCCTTCCTTCAGGTCTACGGGTGGCACGCGATGAACCAACTGAGAAAAAGTATAAAAATAAATTAGATAAAAGGAGAGCTGCGGCTTCCTCGTGCAGGTGTGGAGTCCAAGATGCGGATAACGTGGGAATTTATAAGACTTAGTTAAATTCAAAATAACACATTAATTCAGGAGTTTTTGATATATGTATTTGTATAAGAAGAGCTTGAACCAATGGTTAGTGAACTGTCGATACAAGTAACTCCTGTCCTGATCATGACGATCAAGTAGTCTATGCATTTTTGCACCTACAAAACAGACATCATGCAGCTGTTGTATATAAGTGTCTTCCTTGCTCATTCACCTCCTCTATCTTATATATATTCACCTCTTCCAAACTGGAAGAGGGGAATATTCACAGGTGGTTTAATTTATTATCTAAGATAGATAATAAAGTAATCGATTAATTAACTAATTATTTGAGTTGAACAGGTTAAAGCACTTATACAAGTGTCTGGACCCTCTGCACTTATGCATTAGTCTAGCTCTTTCTACACCTGTTGGTCCAGCTAACATATAATATTTAAGAATAATTTAATTATTTTATCTATTTCAGATATAATTATTATCCAACAAATATAGCTTCTCATGTATCATTAAAGAAACAAAAGTTCCCCAGAAATTCATGTTGCATGCATATTATTTATGATTCTGGAGGTCTTCAAAGAAGAATGTTGAGTCTTATATATCCTTTTGAGAACTAAGAAAAGCGTCATGATCATGACGGTTTCTACGGAGCCTAGAGGAGCTCCACATCACATATATTGTATTTGTACTGTGCAGTCATATATGTGACCTCTGATAATGAACGGACAGTCACTATATATTTTGCGAACTAGACATTTTGACTGTCTTATTACGATGTATACTGGGAACTCATTATAATTTGTGATTTGCACTTTGTGACAGTGTTAAATGTTGATTATATACGTATATAATTCACCGTAATTGTGTTATAATGAGTGATTTAGACTTTGCGGCTAGTGGAGATCCTGAAGTTGTGCAGTTTTCAAGTGGGTTAGCCGAAACTTAAAGATGCGATAAGTATACGTCGAATAAACGGACGCAGAATAAACGCGAGAAAGTGTTGGGAGATATCCGTCTATGCTGATGGTGTGGGTGGACAGTAAGCGGAGGTTCCTTTCTTCTTGAAACTCGCAGGCTTCAGGTGGGTGACCACAGAGTGAACGACGAGCGTTATGCTGACTGTCTCTGGTTCATAGCAGACCAGGATCGTCCAGGGTTTAGTTCTGTCACTTGACCACCATTGCACCAAGAGTTAGTGGTTCGAACCCAAGACTGAGGAGGAAGGACGGGTGTAATCGGCAAGACTATCTCGCACATCCGGAAAATGGAGGTCACGGAACCATCACCACGGAGGATGGAGCAGGTGGTCAGATGTGAGAAATGTGGTAGAAGCTTCGCAACAGCAGCAGCGTACGTTCAACATTGCGCAGATAGGCATAAGATTGATACTCAGCGGATCAGATGCATCTACGGTTGTGAGAGATGGTTCCGTAACGAAGATGCGATGATCGAACATCGCAATGCCAAGCATACGAATGGAGTCGTCCGCGCGGCAAGCGCACTGATTCCAGCGCTCAAAAAGCTGCCTTTCGTTTGCGCGGAGTGCGGAGTCGATTACAAAACTCTGAATCATCTGCACCACCACCAGACTGCCACTGCGTGCAAACGAAAAGATGGATCCCACATCTGGCTATCCGACGTGCCTGGTTCGCTCAAGTGCGAAGTCTGTGATAAAATGTGTGACGATCATATGTCTCTCGAACAGCACTTCGTTTCAAATCATGCAGGTGAGTTATTTATCCATCCATTCAGTGTAGCAGTAACGGAGTAGTAAACCTTGAGACTTTAGTGAGAACTATATGTAATGCGCTGCTCCACAACAAGTGCCATCTCGATAATCCGTTTGCGATAACTCGGACACCAGTACTCTAGATCTTATACTAATAGTAGATATAGAAGAAACACGAGACTCAGTATTGGTTTCATGCGTCGGCGAACGAGCAACCAATATGCAAAGCCAAACCTTTGAAATAGGATTTGATAAATTCTTTGCGGAATCTTCAAAGGAGCCCTCCTATTCTTGACACAACAGATTGCGTGTAAACTATGGTGATGGTTGAGGTGTTTAAGGAAAGAAGATAAATGCAAGCTTCTAACTGTAGATCCCCTTAATGCTTTATACATCAGTACTAGTATGTAAGTTTCCTGCTGCTGATCTCTTCTCGCTCTCTCCTTACTTTGTGGAGTCGCTGGGTGATTGGCAGTCATCAAGCTGAAGCGAGACGACAAAAGGAAAATGGAACAAGAGAGAATGTTCTTAGCTCAGTGGGAGAAGGAAAGGAAAGGGGAAGTTTCCTTTCAAGCTGTCTTCAAGGTCTATAATTCCGCTTGGAGAGCAGCCCGATACGCAAAATACAGATTTGAGATCGAGGCCAACAGCAGAAGATTGGGCACTTCTCAAGGCAATGAGATGCTCTTGTACCACGGAACGAGTCTTACATGTGAGCTAGGTTCCGAGGATCAGGGTGCAAAGCTCTGCAATAACTGGAGAGAACGCAGATGCAACATGTGCAGTATCATTCGACGAGGATTTCTGCGTTCCAAGGCAAATTCTAATAGATGGCAGCGTTTTGGATCGGGAATATACGTCACTCCATACAGCGCCAAAAGTGATGATTATATTCCTTTCGATGCCGACCGCCGAGCAGTGTTCGTGTGTAAGGTTCTCCCAGGCAGACAGTTCACAACGGAGACAAACATGCCAGATCTAACAGCACCTCCACCGGGGTATGACTCAGTTTGGGGAAAGCCGGGACAGCACCTGAATTATGATGAGTTCGTTCTTTACAACTCCAAGGCCATCCTTCCTGCCTACATTATCGTCTACACCAAACTATCAAGTTCGTGTCCGCAGCCAAACGTGGATTCCCGTTTCCTCGGACGGTCGAGTTCTTGGATTATGGTCGACGGATCTTCGTCTAATGACCGCCAAGTTGCCAGCACCATAGCAAGTAGTACCCCACGAGCGGCATCAGCAGACACTCCCGACACATTAGCTGTGTCTATTCAGCAATGTAACCTTGCACTAAACGAAGCTTGCCTAGAAGGAAAACACATCGTGGCCTCCATCAATGAACATTCCATGCCCGCCGTGGATCCTTCGTAAGTCATCATCCAACCGTAAACCATGAGAACTATTATTACTTTCTGTGCCAACCAACTCATAGGAGAGAAATGATAGGAACCCATGATGGAAAACTGTCTGCTTGCAAGAGTCAAAATATACTATGAAGTAGACAAAGCAGCAAACCTTGGCATTTGACTTAGAGATATAAATTATATTCAGAAAGTACTGAATATCGGTTATAGATAGTATTGGGAAGAATTCCAGGTATCAGATTAGAAGTTATTTGTATGCTAAATTGAGGTTAATTGTCGCGTTTTACGTAGTTAACATAGGCACGTTAAACCACAGGCGTGAGTATAAGGCTGTGGGCCTCCGGAAGTACAGTACTTCATTTGCTTATTTCCTCTGCAGCAAAAGTCGAAGGATGGAAGTTTAGGGTAAAATTTTGGTTACGTTTTGTAATGCAAAATTATATCAAAGTGTTCATTTCGGCAAGCTCTACAAAATGCTTCAAACTTTATGTGGTATTAAGCTCAGTACTGTAAAACATTATGAAGAGAAAAATGCTGCCTTAAGCAAGTCAGTGCAGTCAGGTGTTGAGACGGGTCGACGAGACAACGAGAGGCCTTGAAAGTGGGTCAGTGTGAGTATTTAAACCCTCCTCCTGGTACTAATGCTCTGGGTTACCCAGAGTTTTCATTTTCAGCATGCGGATTTAGCGGGAGAGAAAATCTGGGCTACCCAGAGCATTTCGAGATACAAGATTGCACTGCCGTCTGTGAGTCGTTTTCGGTGAAATTATTCATTTTCGGTAGATATTTTCTGGTGCTACTTTTCAGAGAAAAAAAATGAATTTCTGACATCTCAAAAATTGCAATGAGTCAAACAAATCTGGACCACAAGCTTAAGCACGGGCAGGTTCATTTTGAATTTTCAAAACATTTTTTTCTGGGCAGCTGCGAAAATGAAGAGGGAGGCAGGTGCAGCTGCCTACTGTCTAACTGTCTGGGGCACTGCAGGAGGGAAGCTCCTGCCCCCTCCTCCTCCAGCGCAGGAGGGGCAAAGCCACCATCCTTTTGTGTTTTTGTCTCATTGTGCATTTTGCACAGTGAGGCTCTAATTCTTTTGTTCCAAAGATAAACTTCTCTCCTTCTCTTGGAAGTTGTACTTAACACTTAGTTTATTTTTTAGTTCTTTGTAGTCATTATCGATATTCAATTTTAGTATTTATTATATATTTTTTCGTTTACATATTATATCTTTATTGATCTTTTATTTGTGATATATATTGTGAACTTGATGTTTTGTTTACTAATATATTTCTATTACTGTCACAGATATTTGGAGCAGAAACTATTTTCTGTAAGAGTGGATCCAGTTTTCAGCGCAAGCTTGGTGTTAGGTAATTCAGTCGTGACTTCCACATTATTTGTTTTTATATTTTATAGATATTCAGATATAGATCTTTTTCTGTATTCATGATATTTTTCCTATGGTATAGGTACTTTTTGGACAAGAATTTAAAAAGTTTGTTTCTGTTGTCATCTTTTTTCATAATTCTGAATATGTAAATGTGACTAATTATATAAAATTATTGATTATGACGGGGAGGCAATGGGAACAATATGAGTTGCAGCCATGGCTGAGAGGCAATGGGAACAATATCCTTCTGACCGGAACAACTATCATATTAGAAGAAGACCGAATACCGTCCAGGTCATTAAGATTCCTGAGGATCTCTTAGACTGTTATAGCCGATTGCGTCGTGCGCTAAGTCCTACATCGGGACCTGCTGCAACACATGCTCAGTGTTTGAGATGGTTGTTGGACGGAGCTGTAGGTCGTATAGACGGTCTAGAGAGAGCACATGCCGCTCGTGTAGCCCAGCCCATCAAGGATATCCACGTGGAGGATAATCTTGCTGATGATGATGTTGAGCATGTAGAGGCTATGATTGCCGAGGATAGTCAAGCTATAGTTGCTATGATTGCCGGTTTTTGATTTGACGGAGGAGGCTCTTGATGACGTTCAGGAGGCACCTATAGAGCATAGAGAGATTGAGTATGCGTTATGAGACCGGGGGATTTTGGAGTTCTGTGATGTATTTTGAGTGAAGTGCTCAAGGCTAGGATGCACTCTTTATTGTCTCAAGCCTGTTGTCACAGCTTACCAACAGTGTTGACAGCTGAAGTTTATTTGTGATGAGGGTCACACCACCGTGTTTGTGACCGGAGAGATGAAGAGAGATGGAGGATCACTTGACGGATTGGTCAGATGTATCATGCTGCTTTATGTGCCGGTCTGAGTTACACGAATGTTGCGAACATGTTGGAGACGATGAGGTTGAATGTGCCAACCGAGTCGCATTGGTATGACTTTCAAAGTGACAACGGTCGAGCCATTGGTTGGTGCAACGCAGCGGAGGAAATATGGACCGAGCAAAAAGAATCATTGCAGTCCGAGCTATTGACATCCACGGGTTAGACCTCATTATTCCTCATTGTGTTTGACTTGAGTCAAGTATTGATGTCAGCTTTTAGTACTTACAAATATAATTTGGTGTGCAGAGCCATTGGTATTATATGTCGATTGTAGATGAGACTCGTCTCGCAATGGATACCATAGAACTGTGTCATTCATCAATGTTGCTGATAATCGAGTTATCGAGATGATAACCATGATCAGGGTGGAGGTCACTAGTTCTTGGAAGATAGAGACAGCAGCCGTATAGAAAGACATTGTCACGTTGAAAGACAAAGGTTTGACTATCTCGAAGATCATCCACGACGATAATTGGACCGTGGACACCATTATTGGGTCGTGAGTCTCTTTCCATTGTGCTTTTATTTGTTATGAGTGTATTTCATGTACATTATTTCCACAAGTAACCCACATACATGTTTATTATGTAGAAATGGAATTTGCAATCAAAAAGATCTTTGACACAAGGTAAAAAACATTGTGCAAAAATTCAAAGAGGAGTTGCAAGAGGTGAAGATGTCATCCGGAGACCTGAATATTGAGGAGACACGGAGCAGGAGGGAGCTAGCCGTATTCTCGATAGCTCAGTTGAGAGCATATTGTCGTATGAAGAGTTTACCTCTTAGTGGCAGTAAGACGGACTTTGTAAATCTCGTAGCTGAGGACTTAGGACTATCTGCAGAAGATTACTGGGCACCTGAACGAGCTCGAGGGTTGAAGTATCCTGAGCTGGCTGTCGTGTGCATACATATCGCTACACAACATACATTGCTGTCAGAAGTACACCACACATACCCATAAGACATGGATGATCTCATACACATACACAAGTATACCACAATAATTTGAACAGAGATATTATCATCTCCAACATTGCAACAAAGATTACTCACAAATGGTCAAGCCAAACCCACTCTATGCTAGAAGAGAATCCGGGTTACACTCAACTAGACTATCCACCATAACCTGGAGCTTGAAGGCTCAACTTGAAGAACTAAGACCTCCAAGCCTTATCTTCGAAGTATACCCCTAGTGGGTCATCTCAACAACTCGTCCTAACGGCACTAACGGCCCTATCGATATTCGCCACTCCGCACTCGATCAACCTAACTGAGGTGCCAAACTGACGTGACAGCTGTCATGCGTATACACATCGCTGCACAACTACATCGCTGTCAGAGATACATCACACATACACATAACACATGGAAGATCTCATACACATACAGAAGTGTACCACAATCGCCCCCTAATTCCAGATAGCTCTATATCTCAACTACGTGATATACACCTTCATGGGTGCAAGGATCAGGAGGCCGGGTGCTACATCGTCCCATCGCTAGTCGCTTGTCTGCAATCCATACCACGCAAAGATCTAATCGGCTATCTCTGATATATACATCGAGGACAAATCCATCGTCTAGTAAGAACGACACTGAGAGGTGGAGTCAAATATGACATTTGTCAACCTCTAGAACAACCATCACACACCAACATATGGGCTGCTCACACACCAACACCAGCAGATCCACACAACATACACCTCAAGCCCGCACGTACAACTCCTAAGCTTGGGTCAACGGTATCATCGATGTTGAGAAGATGACATGGCATGCAATTACGCACATGGTCCTTCCAAAAAACACCATCACGGTCCTCTAACATGAGTACTCCAGAAGGTAACACCTCATGCATTCGTAAAATAGTGTGTCCTGTGGTCACATCCAACGTTATCATGTCGTGGACCGGCTCCTATCTGAAATTCAGACTTCGATGCTTGTCGTTCCAAAGACACTCATGAGAAAGACAAGCTAGGCCCTAGCTTATGAGCTTTTGACATCATTTCAGATCTCCATTCATCGCATAGATGGGTAGAGCTCATTGTCAGCTTTCCATAGGTACTTTATCTACTTCGTTTGGACGCCTAGTGGAGAAGTTACAAGACTCGAAAGATGGAGAAAACAAGCTAAGCCCCAGCTTACAGACTTTTGGCACAACTTCGGATCTTCATTTGCATCACATAGATGGGTAGAGCTCGTTGTCAGCTTTCCATGGGCATCTTGTCTACTTCATTTGGACATCTACTGGAGAAGTTATGCGACTCGAAAGAAGGAAAAATCAAGCTAGGCCTTAGTTTACTTGCTGACTGGGTATTTGCAGCCCCAAGCGTTATATTAAAGATGCAAGGGGTCTACTTCCTCATTATCATAGAGAATTTCATACGTATAAAGACTGATACAAGATGGCAGCTTAGGGGCTAGCTTGCGTCTACGACTTGTCGGTGGATGGTTTGAGGATTTGGAAAGTCCAATACACGCGCGCAAGGTGTCATTGGGTTTAGATCTGTGCAGGCTACGCACAGGTTAAGACGGGTTGGGAAGAGACGGATCGGGGAGATGTGTACTGAGAAAAAATGAGACGCAGGAGGAAGATTTAGAGATTTCAATTATTTGTGAAGGAGAGTTGGACCGTTCGGGCCGTTCTGGAGTCCAAACTTGCTGTCCTTAGATCCGTCGTGATCAGAACATCGAGTTCTATAAGAAATTGAAGACGATATCAAGTTTCATCGGACGGTTTGGGAGTTCCGAGTGAAATTGACTCGTAGGGAAGCGCTTGCGTCAAGTTTTTCATCGCTTGCGACCTGAAATTGGGTTGTTCTTCGCGATCGGTGTGCCAAGCTCTTCGTTCTTGATGCCTACGCGACCATGGAGTCTTCATCTACGCATAGGAGAAGACAATACGTAGATTGGATTGTTGGTTTGAGTGAGGTGAGCGAGTTTGAGCCGCAGGGAGTCCATTTATGTCAGTTTTTTGCAACCTGCGGTCAAATTTCTTGCGTGGTTTTGCAAGGGGAACTCCAAACGGCTTGTTTGGAGTCTCATTGGGTTCGTGATAGCTAGATCTACCTGCCAGGGAAGACAGATATCAGATCAAGCGATCCGTTTGAACAGTGTGTGCGGTTTTAAGCCGCAGGGAGCAGTTTTTGAAAGTTCGGTCACCTGCGATCGAAAATCAGCGATATCTCGGCTGTAAGGAGTCGGAACTGAAGGTTTCTTGGGTTAACGGAGTCGGCGGAGGAGACCCTATTGACCTCTGAAGTCCGTTCGGCAAAAGGAGGAAGTTCTCAAATAGGCCTTTTTCGGTTTCTTTGCTACGGGTTTTTGCTCTTTTGAGTTCGTTAGAGTTCTGGTTGGCTATATACAGCTTGTGGTAGCTAGCTTTAGCTAAGAACTTGTACATGGATGTGGTTTGGACTTGGGTTTGGATCGCGTGATATTGTTGTGGCTCTGTTTGTTAGGAAAGGGAAGTTTTTCTTGCTTTGAGCTACGCTTCAGTGGTTTTGGGTCAAGGTTGTGATTCAGAGGTTGTTTTTAAGGGCTTTGATCTGTTTTTCAGTTCTGTGCTCTTAGGAGAAAGAACCGGCAGTGTACATACATTTGGAGTTGATATATATCGTAGCATTCGTTTTCGTGGTTGTTTTTCTCTGTCTTGTCTCTATTTCAGCACACAACATCTCCACAGTCAGGAACCTCGTGTTTTCCTAGACATCCTTCTCGCAATATCCGACACGATAACGTCGTCGGTACAATCTGCTGTAGATAGATATAATCGTCAAGATGAAACTTGCGAATCGATGACCGATAACCTCCTCCTCGAATAGTCGCATATCGCAACCCTTTTATGCTGAGCAATCGCTAGGTTCTCAAAGCCATAGGCATAACTCTCCGAAATATCTCTGCTCGTTATGCGTTCACCCACATATCCGGATCATCAATGTTCAATACCTCAGCAGAATCACGACGAATTGTCGAAGGTAGATCTAGATCTCGGTCATACAATAGCAAATACGATGAGAAGGAAGCTAAAGACGCTTGTCGACTAAAACGGTAGCCCATAGCCAACCATGATAACTGCACATCCCACTCTCTCAAGTGGCCCTTCTGCAAGCCATACTTGCGCAATCCTCTCTTCATCGTCTGAACTACCCTCTCCGGCAAACCATCCGCCTCAAGATGATCTCGAGATGTAGTCCGATGATCAATCAGCGCTTGATCACACAAGGCTTGAAACTCACCAAGGAACTCTGTACCTTGGTCTGTCAGCACTTCAGCTGGTGCTCCAAAATGATTGAGCACTCGATCTAAGAACGCATACGCCGTCCCTTCACTCGTCTTGTCTGGTAATGTCATCAACTCAATCCACTTGGAGAAGTGCTCCATCATCACCAACACATACCGGTGGTGACGTACGATCAACGATAAGGGTCCCGTAAAATCCAAACTCCAGCGGTAACCCAACTCCATAATCAGTAAGGGGTGTAACTGTGGAGTAGAAGCATTAAATGATGCTCGTACTCGATCACAAATCACACATCGTGCAACAAACTGTTGCACATCGACGTGCATACCACGCCACCAATACTGTTCTTGGAGTACGCTATGCGTACGCTTCACTCCAAAATGTCCCAACTCCTCATGGGCATGTCGTACTAACTGTGTCCTTTGAGATGGATGTGGCACTATCCGTACTCTCTCATCATCCTACACTCGAAGTACATGTCGTCCTTCTCGTCAAAATCTCTTCGCTCGTTGAAAGACACGATCTCGCTCCTTGGCACTTATTGTGTCTACCACCACGCCAGTACGAAGATATTCCATTACAGTCACATCGTCATGGATATCTCATTGGTCTGGTACACCATTTCCACCCTCAAGATCAGGAGACTCATCATCAACTCTCTGATCAGAGAAATATACGACTTGGTCCTCCATACTAGAGTTCATGGCCAACACACAAAAAAAGACAGATGCATGTCACCTTGGCACTATCTCTTCATCAACCTCGTGATGCCATCGAGCCCTAGTCTGATCTTGCTGACTCGTGCATGGATTACGACTCAACTCATCGGCATCTAGGTTTGCAACTCTAGGTCTATGTACTACTTAGAAGTCATACTCCTGTAAGATAAGAGCCCATCGTGCAAGCTTCCTTGTAAGCTTGTCGGACTCGATCAACCACTTGAGAGGCTGATGATCAGTGATGAGAGTAAAAGGGTCTCAAACAGATAACATCAGAAGTGTGCAACAGTTCACACTACAACTAAACACTCCCTCTCGGTACGAGTTGTACCTCATCTCTACCGAATTGTTGGAGCAACTGGCATATGCCACCACAAACTCTTTTTTCTCATCATCATGTTGAGTCAGTACTTCTCAACCACCACGATCGTCATCGATGAATCTGCAAATGTCGGACCTGTCTCCCACTCAAGGGTCACCTCTGATGGCTTTGATGGAAGCACACCATGAATCTTGAAGGGAAAAATGCTAAGTTCACTCATTAATACACCCACAAACTTATCAACTAAAAATCTCCATAAACTCATTAACTAAAATCCTCCATTCTAACGACGTCTCTCAAGTTCTTACATGCTAAAAACATCCCACACTCTCTATATTATTCAAGTTGTCATTACGACGATGTGAAAATAAGGATGAAGAGCTCTTCTCTACTCCTCTATTTATACATTCTAGGTTTTTACTTTGGTACTCTCCGGTAACTCAGCCGTAACTACTTTTATCGGGTTTTACTAAGATATTACTTAAGGTAAAAGCATTAATCACATGGGCTTCTTACCTTTTCACATGGGCTTATTCCTTCAAAGTCAACAACTTCTAGAAGGATTCTAGAATATTCTCAAGGAATCTCGAATTTCCACCCCCCTCTACACTAGGACCCACTAAAAAGAAAACATGTGGTATCTCTTCTTGTTTTTAATGCCCACAAAGTCCACAACTTTAATCCAACCACTAATATCAAGTCAAAAAGGAGATAAGGGATACTTTTCACCTCCTTTCTACCTTTTAGACAAGATGACAAGATAGTAGTACTCACTCTTTAAGAAATATCTGAATTCTGCCAAAAGTACAGCTAAGTTTAACCATAACTAACTTTAGCTAGTCATGACTAACTTGATACCTCCTTAAAGTACTTGGGCAGCAAATAAACATTCTCAACACTTAGTTATAACTAAATACCTTACTTATAGACAAACTTCCTATGTGTAACATAGGTCGTTACATTTTACCCTCGGACTAAATTTTTGCTCCGTCCTCGGAGTGAAGAGAAAACTTTCGTCGATGAAACAACTTCAACTTGTCATGATTTACCCGATCGAATCTCGTTCCTCCTAGCTCCTGAAGGTCATATGTGAAGTTGCTCCACACCTTATCTACAACAAAAGGACCAAAATATCTCGGAAGAAACTTCTTCCTAGCCCTCTTGAATCTGATAGCATCATACAACATTACCCAATCTCCGACTTGAAAAGGTTTTACCTCCCTCTTGCCCAACCATTTGTCGTAACTCTTCTTTTGATACGCTTGAGCTCGTTCCATCCGGATCATTGCTACCGCTCGGGTCTCTTCCAACTCCATGAGTTGCTCCCTTCTTGATCTGACCACGTCTTCTCCTCTCGACCTCTTCAACTTTCGTTGAATAGTTTGAAAAGTATCCAATTCGAATTGGATCGGCAACTTGGACTCCACTTCATAAACCAGTCGAAATGGGGAGTACCCAGTAGAAGTCTTTGTTGTCGTTCGATACTCCCATAAGATGGCATGTAGCCTCTTATCTCAAGTATGTTTTGCAATCTCAACACCAACATCTTTGACGAGCATCATACAAAGTGTAAGATTGGTCTTCTCCGCAAGACCATTAGCATTTGGTTTGTATGAGGTCGTTACTCGTGGCTTGATAGAAAAGTGTTGTAGCATAGCAGTAGCCATGCTCCCTACAAACTCTCCTCCTCTATCTGAGACCAACTCTAACGGACATCCAAATCTTGTGATGATCCTCTCCCATAAGAATCTACCGACTTCCGTTTCATTAGTCTCCCTCAAAGGTCTAGCCTCTACCCACTTGGTACAATAGTCAGTGGCGACTACAATGTATCTATTGCCTCGAGGTGTCTTATTAAGAGGACCTAAAAGTCAATACCCCACTTCTCAAGTGGTCCTAACATGGGAATTGATCTTAACGGAGGTGTTCTAGTAGACTTCAGAGCAAATGCTTGACATACGTCGTAAGTTTTGCAATAGTCTAAACAGTCTTTGAAAATCCCTCTCCAGTGATAACCCGCATCCAAAATCTTGAAAGCTGTTATCTTACCAGCAAAGTGACCTCTGCAAACAGTGCCATCGTGAAACTCGTGCATCAGCTTGAACGCCTCCTTCTGACCAACTGCTCTCCTTAGTAACCCATCTGCTCCTTGATGAAATAGAATTCTCTCCACCATGGTGTAAGGTTTGCATCTCTTGATCAACGCGTTACGTTCTCGAGTATGCATACCTTCTGAAAAGAGCCATCTGCAAGGAAACTCCAGATTTTCGGTACTCGTTCGGTATCTCCTCATTGCTTGTGATGATCATCAGATGTTCGTCTGAAAATGAATCATCAAACGGTTCTTCTCTCATCATCATAAGCCCTCGACAAAATATCAACATTTGCATGCTTTTTCCCTAGTCTATCTTCGATCACGTAATCGTATTCTGTTAGAAGGATCTTCCAACGAGCAATACGACCTTCGGCATAAGGCTTATTAAAGATATACTTTAAAGCCTTGTGATCTGTGACTATGGAAAATTTCCCTCCTAGCAAGTAGTGTCGAAATTTCTTCAATCCAAAGATCACCGCTAATCCTTCTCGTTCAGTCACGGAGTAATTCTTCTCCGCTGGAACCATCTGCCTGCTAGCATAAGTTATAGGATGATCATGCCCATCTCCATCTAGCTGACTTAATGTACATCCGATTGCTACATTGGAGGCATCCGTATACAAAATAAATGCTTTACTCCACTCAGGTTTAGCAAGTATAGGAGCTGTCACTAATGCTTTTTCAACTCCTCAAATGCTTCCTTTGCCTTCTGATCATGCACTATCAAGTCAAAATCAACTCCCTTCTTCATGTACATAGTCAAAGCTATTGCTTTGTTTGAGAAGGAAAAGACAAACCTACGATAATATACAACCATGCCAAGAAACTGCCTCAACTTTGTCAAGTTGATCGGAAATGGAAGATCCACAATCTTCTTCACCTTCTCAGGATCTATCGCAATCCCATTCTTGGAAATGATGTGCCCTAACAGCAGACCTTCTTCGCAGCCAAAGATGCACTTCTTTGGATTTAGAGAAGCGTTGGCTTGTTCCAACCGCTGCAAAACTTTGATCACATGATCAAAGTGATCCTCCTTTCTTCCGTACACACAAAAGTCGTCAATGAAATCACGAACAAACTTCCCTATGAATGATTCAAACACCTTGTTCATGAACCTTTGAAACGTGGCTGGAGCATTACACAGTCTGAATGACATCACCCGAAATGCAAATGTTCTCCAAGGAGTAGTGAAAGTAGTCAACTGTTGGTACTCTTGTGCTATCTTGATCTGGTTATACCCACTATAACCATCACCAAAGCTGTACCACTCATGACCAGCAACTTCCTCCAAAATCTCATCTATAAATGGTAGAGGATAATAATCCTTCTTGGTAATTGGATTCAACTTCTTATAGTCTATACACACTCGCAGCTTACCATTCTTCTTCTTGACAATCACAATGGGTGAAACCCATTCTGAGTTCTTCACCTCATAGATGAAACTCGCCTCCTTCAACTTGTCTATCTCCTCCTTGACCATCATTGCTGTTGTAGGATTGACCCTTCTCTGCTTTTGTCGAACTGGTCTTGCGTTTTCCTCCAATTCGATTCGATGAGTCTCGAGAGTCACCTCCTTCAAATCCTTGTAGCTGAAAGCAAACACATGGATATATTTTCGGAATATATCTAGGAATCTACTTTTCTCCTCTTGAGTAACATTGATACCAAACTTCAGGGTAGAGAGTCTTCTCACAATCTCTGCCTCACTCAACTCTTCTTTGTCAGGATCTTTCTCCACTGCTGGTCGAGGCAACAAGTCAATAGCACTAAGCTGATGTAATGATTCATCTCGACCAAATCTTTCGTCCTCAGACGAGGATTCTTGATCGTAAGAATCTCCACTATCTACTTTTGAGACACTCTGATCATCCTCCGTATCAGATTCCCAGTAGTCACTAGTGGGTCTATCAGAGTCAGAAGTCACAACTCCAACACCCGAGAGAGGTACTATCACTCTATGATCTCTAGGCCCAATTCGTAAATATCCCTTGTGCCACCTATCAGTGGTGCGCACTGTACGACCTATGTTACACATAGGAAGTTTGTCTATTAGTAAGGTATTTAGTTATAACTAAGTGTTGAGAATGTTTATTTGCTGCCCAAGTACTTTAAGGAGGTATCAAGTTAGTCATGACTAGCTAAAAGTTAGTTATGGTTAAACTTAACTTTACTTTTGGCAGAATTCAGATACTTCCTAAAGAGTGAGTACTACTATCTTGTCATCTTGTCTAAAAGGTAGAAAGGAGGTGGAAAGTATCCTTTATCTCTTTTTTGACTTGATATTAGTGGTTAGATTAAAGTTGTGGACTTTGTGGGCATTAAAAACAAGAAGAGATTCCACATGTTTCCTTTTTAGTGGGTCCTAGTGTAGAGGGGGGTGGAAATTCGAGATTCCTTGAGAATATTCTAGAATCTTTCTAGAAGTTGTTGACTTTGAAGGAATAAGCCCATGTGAAAAAGTAAGAAGCCCATGTGATTAATGCTTTTACCTTAAGTAATATCTTAGTAAAACCCGGTAAAAGTAGTTACGGCTGAGTTACCAGAGGATACCAAAGTAAAAACCTAGAATGTATAAATAGAGGAGTAGAGAAGAGCTCTTCATCCTTGTTTTCACATCGTCGTAATGACAACTTAAGTAATATAGAGAGTGTGGGATGTTTTTAGCATGTAAGAACTTGAGAGACGTCGTTAGAATGGAGGATTTTAGTTAATGAGTTTATGGAGATTTTTAGTTGATAAGTTTGTGGGTGTATTAATGAGTGAACTTAGCATTTTTCCCTTCAAAATTCATGGTGTGCTTCCATCAAAGCCATCAGAGGTGACCCTTGAGTGAGAGACAGATCCGACATTTGCAGATTCATCGATGACGATCGTGGTGGTTGAGAGATCGGGGAGGAAGTTGATCGATGGGATCGTGAAGGGTTTACATTTTTAGTTTCGTTGTCGAGACCTCACTTGAAGGGATCATTGAAAATGTTTAGAGTTCAGTTCTATATTAGACAAAAAAAGATTATGAGAGAACACATGGAGAGAACGTTGAGAGGGGAGAGAGCTAACGCGATGTTAGCAACATTAGAACCTTTCGTGTATCCCGTAGTGATCCATGACGCATTCGAGGTTATTCTTTACATCTTGTTCACTTAGAAAGAGTTTGAGGAGAGTTGAAAAAGGATGAAACAAGAGTTGTAGAGAAAGGAGGAGAGAGAAGTTATTAGAGGAGAAAAATTTCCGAGTTTGAGGATTTCTGCTCTCTGGAAAAAGTTTACAGTCATTGTCAGACTTTCTGTGAATTTTATTTTCCAGTGAAACTTTCCAGGATTGTAGCTTGGCTGATAACCTATCTACTACAAAAACATTCATAGGAAAAGGTGGTCTAGAGAGGAAGCAATGAATTTTCAAAGTTGAGGGGATCTATCCGTGAGAGTTGAGGAATTCTGTTCTCTGGAAAAAGTTTACAGTCATTGTCAGATTTTCTGTGAATTTTATTTTCCTTAGAAACTTTCCAGTGTTTTAGAGTGGTTGATAAGCTATCTAGGACAACAAAAATCATGAGAAGATGATGTCTGAAGAGGGAGATAGAATTTTTCAAAGTAGAGGGGGTTGAAAGCCATGAGAGAAGTGAAAATATACAAATTTCAGTTCTCTGAAAATTTGTACAATCAACACCATCTCTTTTGATTAAGGAATTTTCTATTGAAACTTCATTAGTTAGTGGCTTGGAAGTTGAGCTACTGGAAATCACAAAGATCTTGGAGAGATCTCTTACCGATTAAGAGATATACGCTTCGACATACAAGGAGGTCTTGACGATACGTCATGGGGAATCCAGTTCGAGTGCCGAGGTTGAAGAAGAGACGTTTGGGAGTTAGAACGGAGACGGAAAATCCAAAGTTAAGTATAGAGGCGTTGCGATCAAGCATCTATTGCAATTGGGATGCCATTTTTACTTTATATCAAGAAGCTTCTGCGAGCATCGGCGCAGATACGAAGAAGATTGAGTTCAAAGTATCATTCACTGTGGAGGCCATGAATGCTCCTGGCGAAGTAGAGTGTGATCCTTACAAAAGTGACTTTAAGATGTCTGCTAGGATCAGTACAGACGATGATCATGAGGATATTATCATGGACTTTTAATTTTAGATTGGATTTTATTTCGTGTATAGCATGTATAATACACGATTTTTAGTATAAAGCTCGAAAGAGTTAAGAAAGTGATGTAGAGTTATTTTCCTCAAAGATATTTTGTTCACTTAATGGTTGAGAAGGTGCAATATGAGTGGAAGTTCGAAAGATTGGAAAGTTAGACTTAGAAACCTTCCTCAAGGTTTAGATGTCATAGTAAGCGTCGGAGAGAACTCGCAAGAGGTTATCGTTGAGTTTGAGAACCCTAGTACAAAACCTCAAGTAGAATCTCCGAGGAGAAGAGTAGAAATCGACTTGTGGTGTTATTTCTGTAGAGGGTTGGGACATAAAGTAGTGAATTGTCCAACTAGAATCAGAACCGAGAGAGCTAAAGGGAAGCGAGACTTTACTGATTTAAGTCTTCGAGTGGGTCCATCGTCACCAGTGCCAATTCATCTTCTAGGAGAAGATCCTTGTCCAAGTTGTGGAGTGGGCGATCTATCAAGAGGACACAAGTGCGTCGATGTGGTCGCCCTACTTACGTCAGTAGTCGAGAAGTTGGACGAGACTCAAAGAGCTGAGACGGAGAAGTTGTCGACTTCAAAAGAGGACTCGGCTGAGTTGTGATGGAGATCGTCATTCGGATGATGGAGAAGACGGTGATGCGACTCAGGCTCATGATTACCTTACGAGAAGAGATGGCACAAGAGGTGTTGTTACAACCATTCCTTTTTATTTTACCTACGGTAGATTATTCGCGAATGGAATTGGTGATGTTCGTACTCTTTTAGCGAGTAGTTATTGCACAAAAATTAGAAGGGTAGAAAGAATAGCTACAAGATGAGGAAGTTACCAGTGTTTCATGGGAAGGACAATGAAGATGTAGAACTATTTGTACGAGACTTCAAAAGGGGTTGCATCGGAAATAACGTGAGAAAGAAGGAAGAATGGGTGTTGTTACTGCCAGAGTTTTTAGAAGATTTTGCTCTTACGTGGTATGAAGACCGAGTGAAGAGCAAGACACCTGGTGCAGTTGAGGACACATGGGAGACATTGAGTAATGCACTCATCAAAGAATTTCTTCCAGAAGAGAGTTATGAGAAGCTCATGGTGGAGCTTACTCATTTGAAACAACGTGACGACGAGAAAGTTCGACAATATGCCGAAAGAGTGGATAAGTTGGAGCAACGGTTTCAGACATCCTACGGAAGAGTGGAGACAATGTGGAACTAACGATGACGGAGATTGGAGCAATGTTGACCAAGAACTTGGTGGGAGGGTTGAGACCTTCAATTCGAACCCAAGTGAGGTACGAGAAGCCAGCAACCAAAGCGGAGGCCATCAAGATTGTGACAAATATGGAAGAGAGTTTGGATGAAGGAGATATCATCCAACCTCATCATGCTGCTCTGGTGTCGACTCCGACTCCTGGTGTAGCCACAACGATCACACCTGGATCATCACAATTGGTGATTGCTTCAACGTCAGCTCCTACTCCAACGGTGGTGCCAAGATCGTTTGTCCCAACAACGATGTCTACTGCCACCTCTGATTTTCATGCCGAGTTGAAGAGCATCACCGATACTCTTGCGGATCTCAAGATAAATGTGGTGTAGTTACGAGAATGGATAAACAAAGGTGGAGGAGGAGGTCAAAGAGGTTACGATAACAATCCCAACCGAGGAAATCAAGGTAACTTTGGAGGCAACCAAGGTAACTTTGGAGGAATCACTTGTTGGACGTGTGGAGGTTCTCATTTCCAGCGAAATTGTCCTAACAACAGAGCAAGAGGTGTCGGAACTGTCAGAATGAATGTGGGTGGAGGAAATCCATCACAAGGACGAGACAAGGGAGTGGCTACTATCGATGTAGTGCGAGATCTCATCTACGAGAAAGGAGAGAGTTCAAACTCTTCTCATGCAGCGGTGGAGCTTTTAGCTCAGGAAAGGAAAAGAACTCGATTTTCTGATGAACCGATTTTCATGGAGGAGTCAGCAAGTAGAAGTACTCGTTCTAGTAATATTTCGAGTACACCAAGGGAGCCAAGAAGGAAGCTGGGGATGGCGGATTTCACCATTTCATCTTCCCAAGCAAGATATGATGTGGTTGAAGATGTGGGTGCTCAGAAAGCCAACATCACTGTTGGACAACTGATCGCACTTAATCCCAGCTTACGAAGGGAGCTCAGAGGAGGACTGAGTTCTAAGAGAAGCAAGAAGAAGAAACCCAAGAGCAAGACATCAAAGTCTGTGGGAGTTGGTGTGGTGGATGTGCATGCTTCAGAGGTATGCACTAGGGCTTCAAAGATTGAAGTCCGATTGAATGGTCACTACGTCTCTGACGTATTGGTGGATGGAGGGTCGGCTGTAAACGCCATATCGGAGAGGTTGATGAAGAAGTTGGGGATGGAACCAACTCGCCCGGCTAGCATTGTCGTGGGGATGGCTAACAAGCAACGGGTAAGACCTCTTGGTGTGTTAGAGAAGGTGGTCGTGTCTATGATGGGAGTTCAAACATTGATGTCCTTTCAAGTGTTAAAGGACTCTAGTTATGATTTGCTCCTAGGTAGGCCTTGGTTGAGAGCTGTGCGCATCACAGATAGGTGGCACAAGAGATACTTACGGATTGGACCTAGAGATCATAGAGTGATAATACCTCTCTCGGGTGTTGGAGTTGTGACTTCTGACTCTGATAGACCCACTAGTGACTACTGGGAATCTTATACGGAAGATGATCAAAGTGTCTCAGAAGTAGATACCGAAGATTCTTACGATCAAGAATCCTCGTCTGAGGACGAAGGATTTGATTGAGATGAATCATTACATCAGCTTAGTGCTATTGACTTGTTGCCTCGACCAGCAGTGGAGAAAGATCCTGACAAAGAAGAGTTCAGTGAGACAGAGATTGTGAGAAGACTCTCTATCCTGAAGTTTGGTATCAATGTCACTCAAGAGGAGAAAAGTAGATTCTTATATATATTTCAAAAATATATCCATGTGTTTGCTTTCAGCTACAAGGATTTGAAGGAGGTGACTCTCGAGACTCATCGAATCGAATTGGAGGAGAACGCAAGACCAGTTCGACAGAAGCAGAGAAGGGTCAATCTTACAACAGCAATGATGGTCAAGGAGGAGATAGACAAGTTGAAGGAGACGAGTTTCATCTATGAGGTGGAGAACTCAGAATCGGTTTCACCCATTGTGATTGTCAAGAAGAAGAGTGGTAAGCTGCGAGTGTGCATAGACTATAAGAAGTTGAATGCAGTTACCAAGAAGGATTATTATCCTCTGTCATTTATAGATGAGATTTTGGAGGAAGTTGTTGATAATGTGTGGTACAGCTTTGGTGATGGTTATAGTGGGTATAACCAGATCAAGACAGCACAAGAATACCAGCAGTTGACTACTTTCACTACTCCTTGGGGAACATTTGCTTTTGGAGTGATGTCGTTCGAATTGTGTAATGCTCCAGCCACGTTTCAGAGGTTCATGAACAAGGTGTTTGAACCATTCATAAAGAAGTTTGTTCGTGATTTCATTGACGACTTCTGTGAGTACGGAAGAAAGGAGGACCACTTTGATCATGTGATCAAAGTTTTGCAGCGGTTGGAGCAAGTCAACGCTTCTCTAAATCCAAAGAAGTGCATCTTTGGTTGCGAAGAAGGTCTGCTGTTAGGGCACATCATTTCCAAGAATGAGATTGCGGTAGATCCTGAGAATGTGAAGAAGATTGTGGATCTTCCATTTCCGATCAACTTGACAAAGTTGAGGCAGTTTCTTGGCATGGTTGGATATTATCGTAGGTTTGTCTTTTCCTTCTCAAACAAAGCAATAGCTTTGACTATGTACATGAAGAAGGGAGTTGATTTTGACTTGATAGTGCATGATCAGAAGGCAAAGGAAGCATTTGAGGAGTTGAAAAAGCATTAGTGACAGCTCCTATACTTGCTAAACCTGAGTGGAGTAAAGCATTTATTCTGTATACGGATGCCTCCAATGTAGCAATCGGATGTACATTAAGTCAGCTAGATGGAGATGGGCATGATCATCCTATAGCTTATGCTAGTAGGCAAATGGTTCCAGCGGAGAAGAATTACTCCGTGACTGAACGAGAAGGATTAGCGGTGATCTTTGGATTGAAGAAATTTTGACACTACTTGCTAGAAGGAAAATTTTCCATAGTCACAGATCACAAGGCTTTAAAGTATATCTTTAATAAGCCTAATGTCGAAGGTCGTATTGCTCGTTAGAAAGTCCTTCTAACATAATACGATTACGTGATCGAAGATAGACCAGGAAAAAAGCATGCAAATGCTTTTATCGAGGGCTTATGATGATGAGGGAGAAGAACCGTTTGATGATTCATTTCCAGACGAGCATCTGATGACCATCACAAGCATTGAGGATATACCGGACGAGTACAAGGAAATCTGGAGTTTCCTTGCAGATGGCTCTTTTCCAGAAGGTATGCATACCCGAGAACGTAACGCATTGATCAAGAGATGCAAACCTTACACCATGGTGAAGGGAATTCTGTTTCATCAAGGAGCCGATGGGTTACTAAGGAGAGCAGTTGGTCAGAAGGAGGCGTTCAAGATAATGCACGAGTTTCACGACGGTACTGTTTGCGGAGGACACTTTGCTGGTAAGATAACAACCTTCAAGATTTTGGATGCTGGTTATCATTGGAGAGGTATTTTCAAGGAATGTTTAGACTATTGTAAATTTGGTGACGTATGTCAAGCATTTGCTCTAAAATCTACTAGAACACCTCCGTTAAGATCAATTCTAATGTTAGGGCCTTTTGAGAAGTGGGGTATTGACTTTGTAGGTCCTCTTAATAAGACACCTAGAGGCAATAGATACATTGTAGTCGCCACTGACTATTGTACCAAGTGGGTAGAGGCTAGACCTTTGAAGGAGATTAATGAAGCAGAAGTGGGTAGATTCCTATAGGAGAGGATCATCACAAGATTTGGATGTCCGTTAGAGTTAGTCTCAGACAGAGGAGGAGAGTTTGTAGGGAGCATGACTACTGCTATGCTACAACACTTTTTTATCAAGCCACGAGTAACGACCTCATACAAACCAAATGCTAATGGTCTTGCAGAGAAGACCAATCTTACACTTTGTATGATGCTCGCCAAAGATGTTGGTATTGAGACTGCGAAACATATTTGGGATAAGAGGCTACATGCTATCTTATGGGAGTATCGAACGACAACAAAGACTTCTACTGGGTACTCTCCATTTCGACAGATGTATGGAGTGGAGTCCAAGTTGCCGATCCAATTCGAATTGGATACTTTTCAAACTATTCAACGAAAGTTGAAGAGGTCGAGAGGAGAAGACGTGGTCAGATCAAGAAGGGAGCAACTCATTGAGTTGGAAGAGACCCGAGCGGTAGCAATGATCCGGATGGAACGAGCCAAGCGTATCAAAAGAAGAGTTACGACAAACGATTGGGCAAGAGGGAGGTAAAACCTTTTCAAGTCGGAGATTGAGTAATGTTGTATGATGCTATCAGATTCAAGAGGGCTAGGAAGAAGTTTCTTCCGAGATATTTTGGTCCTTTTGTTGTAGATAAGGTGTGGAGCAACTTCACATATGACTTTCAGGAGCTGGGAGGAAAGAGATTCAATCGGGTAAATCATGACAAGTTGAAGTTGTTTCAATCGACGAAAGTTCTCTCTTCACTCCGAGGACGGAGCGAAAATTTAGTCCGGGGGTAAAATATAACGACCTATGTTACACATAGGAAGTTTGTCTATTAGTAAGGTATTTAGTTATAACTAAGTGTTGAGAATGTTTATTTGCTGCCCAAGTACTTTAAGGAGGTATCAAGTTAGTCATGACTAGCTAAAAGTTAGTTATGGTTAAACTTAGCTGTACTTTCGGCAGAATTCGGATATTTCCTAAAGAGTGAGCACTACTATCTTGTCATCTTGTCTAAAAGGTAGAAAGGAGGTGGAAAGTATCATTTATCTCCTTTTTGACTTGATATTAGTGGTTAGATTAAAGTTGTGGACTTTGTGGGCATTAAAAACAAGAAGAGATTCCATATGTTTCCTTTTTAGTGGGTCCTAGTGTAGAGGGGGGGTGGAAATTCGAGATTCCTTGAGAATATTCCAGAATCCTTCTAGAAATTGTTGACTTTGAAGGAATAAGCCCATGTGAAAAGGTAAGAAGCCCATGTGATTAATGCTTTTACCTTAAGTAATATCTTAGTAAAACCCAGTAAAAATAGTTACGGCTAAGTTACCGGAGGGTACCAAAGTAAAAACCTAGAATGTATAAATAGAGGAGTAGAGAAGAGCTCCTCATCCTTGTTTTCACATCGTCGTAATGACAACTTGAGTAATATAGAGAGTGTGGGATGTTTTTAGCATGTGAGAACTTGAGAGACGTCGTTAGAATGAAGGATTTTAGTTAATGAGTTTATGGAGATTTTTAGTTGATAAGTTTATGGGTGTATTAATGAGTGAACTTAGCATTTTTCCCTTCAAGATTCATGGTGTGCTTCCATCAAAGCCATCAGAGGTGACCCCTGAGTGAGAGACAGGCCCGACATTTGCAGATTCATCGATGACGATCGTGGTGGTTGAGAGATCGAGGGGGTAGTTGATCGATGGGATCATGAAGAGTTTACAACACAGCTCTCAACCAAGGCTTACCTAGGAGCAAATCATAACTAGAGTCCTTTAACACTTGAAAGGACATCAATGTTTGAACTCTCATCACAGACATGACCACCTTCTCTAACACACCAAGAGGTCTTACCCGTTGCTTGTTAGCCATCCCCACGACAATGCTAGCCGGGCGAGTTGGTTCCATCCCCAACTTCTTCATCAACCTCTCCGATATGGCGTTTACAGCCGACTCTCCATCCACCAATACGTCAGAGACGTAGTGACCATTCAACCGGACTTCAATCTTTGAAGCCCTAGTGCATACCTCTGAAGCATGCACATCCACCACACCAACTCCCACAGACTTTGATGTCTTGCTCTTGGGTTTCTTCTTCTTGCTTCACTTAGAACTCAGTCCTCCTCTGAGTTCCCTTCGTAAGCTGGGATTAAGTGCGATCAGTTGTCCAACAGTGATGTTGGCTTTCTGAGCACCCACATCTTCAACCACATCATATCCCGCTTGGGAAGATGAAATGGTGAAATCCGTCATCCCCAGCTTCCTTCTTGGCTCCCTGGTGTACTCGAAACATTACTCGAACGAGTACTTCTATTTGTTGACTCCTCCATGAAAACCGGTTCATCAGAAAATCGAGTTCTTTTCCTTTCTTGAGCTAAAAGCTCTACCGGTGCATGAGAAGAGTTTGAACTCTCTCCTTTCTCGTAGATGGGATCTCGCACGACATCGATAGTAGCCACCTCCTTGTCTCGTCCTTGTGATGGATCCTCCACCCACATTCATTCTGACAGCTTTGGCACCTCTTGCTCCGTTGTTAAGACAATTTTGCTGGAAATGAGAACCTCCACACGTCCAACAAGTGATTCCTCCAAAGTTACCTTGGTTGCCTCCAAAGTTACCTTGATTTCTTCGGGCGCGATTGTTGTCATAACCTCTTTGACCTCCTCCTCCACCTTTGTTCCTCCATTCTCGTAACTGCACCACGTTTATCTTGAGATCCGCAAGAGTATCGGTGATGCTCTTCAACTCGGCATGAAAATCAGAGGTAGCAGTAGACATCGTTGTTGGGACAAACGGTCTTGGCACCACCGTTGGAGTAGGAGCTGACGTTGAAGCAATCCCCAATTGTGATGGTGCAGGTGCGATCATTGTGGCTACACCAGGAGTCGGAGTCGACACCAGAGCAACATGATGAGGTTGGATGATATCTCCTTCATCCAAACTCTCTTCCATATTTGTCTCAATCTTGATGGCCTCCGCTTTGGTTGCTGACTTCTCGTACCTCACTTGGGTTCGAATTGAAGGTCTCAACCCTCCCACCAAGTTCTTGGTCAACATTGCTCCAATCTCCGTCATCGTTAGCTCCACATTGTCTCCACTCTTCCGTAGGACCGTCCGAAACCGTTGGTCCAACTTATCCACCCTTTCGACATATTGCTGAACTTTCTCGTCGTCACGTTGTTTCAAATGAGTAAGCTCCACCATGAGCTTCTCATAACTTTCTTCTGGAAGAAATTCTTCGATGAGTGCATTACTCAACGTCTCCCATGTGTCCTCAACTGCACCAGGTGTCTTGCTCTTCACTCGGTCTTCATACCACGTAAGAGCAAAATCTTCTAAAAATTCTGGCAGTAACAACACCCATTCTTCCTTCCTTCTCACGTTGTTTCTGATGCAATCCCTTTTGAAGTCTCGTACAAATGGTTCTACATCTTCATTGTCCTTCTCATGAAACACTGGTAACTTCCCCATCTTGTAACTACTCTTCTACCCTTCCAATTTTCGTGCAATAACTACTCGTTAAAAGAGCACGAACATCATCAATTCCATTCGCGAATAATCTACTATAGGTAAAATAAAAGGAAATGGTTGTAACAACACCTCTTGTGCCATCTCTTCTCCCAAGGTAATCATGAGCTTGAGTCGCATCACCGTCTTCTCCACCATCCGAATGACGATCTCCATCACAACTCAACCGAGTTCTCTTTTGAAGTCGACAACTTCTCCGTCTCAGCTCTTTGAGTCTCGTCCAACTTCTCGACTACTGACGTAAGTAGGGCGGCCACATCGACGCACTTGTGTCCTCTTGATAGATCACCCACTCCACAACTTGGACAAAGATCTTCTCCTAGAAGATGAATTGACGCTGGTGACGATAGACCCACTCAAAGACTTAAATCCGTAAACTCTCGCTTCCCTTTAGCTCTCTCGGTTCTGATTCTAGTTGGACAATTCACTACTTTATGTCCCAACCCTCTACAAAAATAACACCACAAGTCGGTTTCTACTCTTCTTCTCGGAGATTCTACTTGAGGTTTTGTACTAGGATTCTCAAACTCAACGATAACCTCTTTCGAGCTCTCTCCGACACTTGCTATGACCTAAACCTTGAGGGAGATTTCTAAGTCTAACTTTCCAATCTTTCGAACTTCCACTCATATTGCACCTTCTCGACCATTAAGTGGACAAAATATCTTTGAGGAAAATAACTCTACATAACTTTCTTAACTCTTTCGAGCTTTATACTGAAAATCGTGTATTATATATGCTACACACGAAATAAAATCCAATCTAAAATTAAGAGTCCATGATAAGATCCTCATGATCATCGTCTGTACTAATCCTAGAAGACATCTTAAAGTCACTTTTTGTAAGGATCACACTCTACTTCGTCAGAACATTCGTGGTCTCTACAGTGAATGATACTTTGAACTCAACCTTCTTCGCATCTGCGCCGATGCTCGCAGAAGCTTCTTGATATAAAGCAAAAATAGCACCCCACTTGCAATAGATGCTTGATCGCAACGCCTCTATACTTAACTTTGGGTTTTCCGTCTCCGTTCTAACTCCCAAACGTCTCTTCTTCAACCTCGGCACTCGAACTGGATTCCCCATGATGTATCGTCAAGACCTCCTTGTATGTCGAATCGTATATCTCTTAATCGGTAAGAGATCTCTCCATGATTTTTGTGATCTCCAATAGCTCAACCTCCAAGCTACTAACTAATGAAGTTTCAATATAAAATTCTTTAATCAAAAGAGATGATGCTGACTGTACAAATTTCCAGAGAACTGAAATTTGTATATTTTTACTTCTCTCATGACTTTCAACCCCCCTCAACTTTGAAAATTCATGGCTCTCTCTCCATACCACCTTTTCTCCTGATTTCTGTTGTCCTAGATAGCTTATTAGCCAATCTAAAACACTAGAAAGTTTCTCAGGAAAATAAAAT
Source organism: Asterella californica (assembly GCA_036924285.1). Taxonomy (NCBI): domain Eukaryota; kingdom Viridiplantae; phylum Streptophyta; class Marchantiopsida; order Marchantiales; family Aytoniaceae; genus Asterella; species Asterella californica. Next base: position 1,186,241 of record JAYKYS010000014.1, on the reverse strand, counting down.
TCATAGAAAATCTGACAATGACTATAAACGTTTTTCAGAGAACAGAATTCCTCAACTCTCACGAATAGACCCCCTCAACTTTGAAAATTCATTGTTCCCTCTCTAGACCACCTTTTCCTATGATTTCTTTTGTAGTAGATAAGTTATCAGCCAAGCTACAGTCCTGGAAAATAAAATTCACAAAAAATCTGACAATGACTGTAAAAGTTTTCCAAAGAGCAGAAATCCTCAAACTCGGAAATTTTTCTCCTCTAATAACTTCTCTCTCCTCCTTTCTCTACAACTCTTGTTTCATCCCCTTTCAACTCTCATCAAACTCTTTCTAAGTGAACAAGATGTAAAGAATAACCTCGAATGCGTCATAGATCACTACGGGATACACGAAAGGTTCTAATGTTGCCAACATCGCGTTAGCTCTCTCTCATAATCTCTTTTTGTCTAATATAGAACTGAACTCTAAACATTTTCAATGATCCCTTCAAGTGAGGTCCCGGCAACGGAACCAAAAAATGTAAACCCTTCACGATCCCATCGATCAACTACCCTCCCGATCTCTCAACCACCACGATCGTCATCGATGAATCTGCAAATGTCGGGCCTGTCTCTCACTCAGGGGTCACCTCTGATGGCTTTGATGGAAGCACACCATGAATCTTGAAGGGAAAAATGCTAAGTTCACTCATTCATACACCCACAAACTTATCAACTAAAAATCTCCATAAACTCATCAACTAAAATCTTCCATTCTAACGACGTCTCTCAAGTTCTCACATGCTAAAAATATCCCACACTCACTATATTACTCAAGTTGTCATTACGACAATGTGAAAACAAGGATGAGGAGCTCTTCTCTACTCCTCTATTTATACATTCTAGGTTTTTACTTTGATACCCTCCGGTAATTCAACCGTAACTACTTTTACCGGGTTTTACTAAGATATTACTTAAGGTAAAAGCATTAATCATATGGGCTTTTTACCTTTTCACATGGGCTTTTTCCTTCAAAGTCAACAACTTCTAGAAGGATTCTGGAGCAAGATCTTCTTCTCGTACCAATATCCTCGGTTCTCGGTCTCAGGCCTGTGAAACGCCTTACGCCACCAGTCTTCAGTCCAGGAAGACGGTCTTCCCTGAGCTACTCCTGCCTTCGCAGGTACACGGTTACGCGGTGGTAACGCGGCCCACACCTCCTCCAGAAGCCCTTGATCTGCGAGGTTCCAATCCCACAGGAAGAAGTCGAGACCCAACTCCTTGAGGAAAGGAGTGACCTCGGCCAATTCTGCCGTGGGTAACACCAAGCCTCGCGGATGCATCGACATACCTGGAAGATCTGTTGCACTAAACCACAAGCACCTACTATGAGCTGAAGGCTCAGTTCTTCCCGAGTGCCCACGGTCTAGCTTCTACTTCTCAGAAGACAAAACTAGTCTTCCAGAAGACAGCTACTCCGTCTTCCGGGATTCTAACAGTACTTCCTAGATAGCTCTCGTCTTCCGAGCTATATGTAAACAATCCTATCTAAGCAAGGCCTCGCATGGATTACCAAGAAGACAACCCACCTTGCATTACATCCTACTTCCTATCAGAAGATACAAGATATGCGAGAAATAGAGTATGAGAAAGGTTCAGAAGATGGTTGCGGGCTCCTGCGGTGACAGTGGCCTCTGGGAAGACACTTGGGACAGCTTCCGATTCAATGTCTTTCTCGGAAGACTTCTCGAAGTCAGACTTCCCTTCACTGGTCTCACCTGTCTTCGTCTTCCTACACGCAATCTATCCTCACAACATACTCAAGACAACTGCACTCTGTTCTTCTGACTTCTCACCTCTCATACGCACTCAGAAGAAGCTTGCTGCATGATGGGAAGACATGACCCTCGACCATTCTCTCCAGATTCTGCCAACAAGACTTCTCACAACTCTCTTCTAAGTTCGGGAAGAAGAAGGAACGGCTGCTATGGATCGGACAGAAGAGACCCGAATGGACCCTCGCGTCTTCTCGCTCATTTTGCCAGTCTTCCAGTCTTCTAGTCTCTCTAGGAAGATGGGGAGTTGAGAAGCTTGGAAGACCGGGAGGCACAGGCCTAGTTCTCGACTTCCAACTTCTCGAATTAACACAACAACTCACCACTCCACTCAGGATTCGTACCAAGCCTCTCTAAACACAAAAGCAAAGCAAATCCACTCTTGATACGAATTGTGTTCAGTCGACTTCCGAAGACAGTCTTCCGAAGACGGTCTTCCGAAGATGTTCCCATCTTCCGAATCGTCTTCTGTTCCAAGTTTCGGGGATAGAGAGGTAGGGGGGTAGGGAAATTGATAGTTGGGGTCTCCAATTTGAGGGCTAGGAGTAGGGAAGCTCGAATTGAGCTCGGGAAGAAGCAAGGAGATGTCTCGACAGAAATTGGGCAGCGCTTCCGCGCCCAATGTCTCAATAGAAAGAATGGGGGTGGGGTAATCGATCAGGCTGCCTGCACACAATCAAGGAAGCGCGGGGAGTACCAAAAAAAGGCGAGAAGAAGTGGGAGGGGAAAAGAACAGGGGGAAGAACCTCTACAGTCTTCTTCGGCTCCCCGAGTTGCCTTCGACCTCCGCGCGCTTCTGGCTCTTGTCCTAGCTTCCAATGCGACTCCACACGACTGCGCCTGCTGTCAATTTTGGTCCACACCTTGATTCCACCTCTGCTTCTACTCGCCACTCTTCACTGTCAGCTTCTCGGAAGCTCCACAGAAACGCCTTCGCTTTCTCTGCTGTTTGTGCTCCCGCAATTCAATCTCACCCTTCGCCTAGCTGCCAACTTACTCTCTCCTACCTCGATGTCTCACTTGATTCCTCTCTCAATGCTAGCTCGCGAAGCTCACTCTCTCAATCGATCTTCTTCAGGCGCGCTATGCTGCGGGAAGTTGGAAGGTGTCTAATGTGCTTCCTCACGCATCTTCCCCGCAGATTAGGGGTTCTCGTCCTTGGTGTCTTCCTGACCTACCTACCTATTCGGTGCGCTCCAGTAGGTACACCTACTGTCTTACCCAAAAACTCGTGGTTGGTCCTTCGCGGTCGCTGTCTTCTAGAAGATAGGCGTTGTCGGAGTGTAATCCGTCTACCTAGGAAAGCGCCGGGCTTCTGGCTGTGGTTGTTCACTCAAGAGGTTGGCTTTCAGGTCACAATAGGGCTATAAACACTCACACAGATGTGTAAGATCTAGTAATATACCCAGAAGGCGAAATTCAGGTCTAGCTGGCAGTAATAGGATTCGGCGGTGAACTTTGACACTCACGGAGAGGAAAACTATGAAGGTTTAGACCTCTAAACTTCCCCTACATGCAAATGAGGTACTACTGAACTCACAGACGAAATTTCAGCCTGAGATCAAATTCTGACACGGAGATATGAACAGAAAAGTTTTGAGCAAGAAAACTACGGCAATTTCTGGTACCTAGCTGGCTATTTCAACCTATAACAGGAGTTCGGCTCGATCAATTTCGAAGTTTCTTACAGGATTTGCAGTCTACAGGGTGCTGAACATCCCTGTGAAGTTGGGACTCCTGAATGTACACAGAACTGTAGATCTCCTCCTCTGAAGTCGCTGCTCTAGATTAAGAGCTTTTCAGACCCCCTCAGCTTCAGTGGCCGCCCTGAATTACTCAGTTGCTCAATCGATATGAAACTTTTTGTGAAATCGTAGCCCTGCTGGCGGAGAACACAACCTCGAAGTTTTGAAGCAATTTCCTCAAATCTGCTGCGAGTGACACTGAAAACCCTAAATCCAACCAAAATGATTCAATTCTAGCACAATCCGAACTTCAATTGCTCATAACTCCGTCTTTATTGACTCAAATCGATCGAAATTTTCACTGGAAGTGCTTGGCATGACGAGACCTCTCTCCCTGTGCTCTCCGATTTCAAAGATCCCTCACCAAATGCTCGAACTCCACTCTAGAGCTCTGTTTCTAAATTTAGAGTTTAACAAAAGAAAAAAACAGACCAATGGGAGTTCATAGCTCCACTTGGTTGTCCTTTAGTACCCTAAACCACGTGGCAACTTAGTTTTACTCCTAGGCTACCACGTCAAGCCCCCTAGAGTGCCAGCGTAAAACTTAAATTACTTAAAACGACACGCAGCCCCGAAAAATAACTTAAATCAGCTAGAAAGCGTGCATGAGCGACACGCAAATACAACCCATGAGCTTAAGCCCTATCAACATGGTAATCAACCTACTAAGACTCAAAATAGTGTTAACACCGTATGCAAAGGTGTCAAACATATACATAAACGACTAGAAGTAATATAAGCTAACTTCTAGAACTACTAAACTCAAGCATCGGAGTAGAAATATAACATGTAACCGCCAAGTAGCGCGACATCCACCCCCTCTGAACCTGCACATCCTCCGGTATGTGCCATCCAGATCAAGACTCTTCAGCTTCGGCTTCAAACTCATCTTCAACCTGCATTGAGTCTTCAGCTTCATCCTCTGTAAACTCTGCAACGTTCCAATCCTCTCCTCTCCTTCTAAAGAGCTTGATTCTCTTTCCTGCGACTGGTACCTTGAGCACTACACCATCTTACTCTCTCAAGGAGTATGTGGCATTATCATAAACTTCTAACACCACATAAGGTCCAAACCATCTCTTGGAGAACTTTCTGATAGTGCTATGCTGATTATCAAGACTACTATCATAGACTAACACCCAATCACCTTCTTTAACTGGTTTGGGTCGTAATCTATGCGTTCTATCAAATCTGCCTTTGTTTCTCTCTCTAGCAGTCTTCAACCTTTCCACAGCTTTGGCAACATCCTCAGGTCTTCGTTCTAACTGCTGGATCCTTAATGCAAGAAGATCCTCCGTACTTCTACCATCTTCCCATGGCAAAACATTCCAAGTAGGCACAACCTCCTCAATCGGCATCACAGGTTTCTGTCCTAGTATCAATTCTGCTGGCATGTAACCTGTAACGGTACTATGAGTTGTACGGTCTGCCCATAAAGCAAACGGTAGCAGTCTAGGCCATTCACGAATCTTACCCTTGCAAGCTTTTACCAAAGCTTTGATGATTGGCGGATGACCTCTTTCGCTCTTGCCATTCCTTTCAGGATTGTAAGCAGTGGTTAACGCCAACTTGATTCCCAATCGCTTGAAGAACTCAACTGCTTCTTGTGAATCCAGCTCACCCCTATCTGCAGTGATCTTTCCCACACACCCATATCTACAAATAACATCTTCAAGTAGAAAGCGGCAGACACTAGCAGTGGTCTTCGTCCTCAAGGCACGGCCTTCAACTTGGTTAGATAGATCTTCTCTAGCCAAGACTAGATACCTCATTTGTCCAAGTCCAAATGGCATAGTTACCAGATCAACTACCCATTTGTAATGAATGGCTAAAGGATAAGTAGGATGCAATCCATCACGATGACGTACGTTGGAATACATCTGGCAGGGTATACAGGATGAAACAAACTGTACTACATCTTTATACATACCCTTCCACCAATACTTCTCCTTCATCTTGGCAAATGTAGCCCAAACTCCTCTATGACCGGCCCATAAACTCTCATGGAACTCCTTGATCAGCTTCTGCTGCAATTCCAAGTCACATACCACTCGTTGCGGTATACCTCCTTGTAGCTTAGGGCGCTTCCATAGATGTCCTCCATGTAAAAAGTAACCATAAGCTATTCTACGGATCCTCTTGAAATCTACATCAGACCAGCCTTCTCGCCTTTCCAGTGAATTCAAATAGCGTCCAAGATCCAACCACTCGCCATCATACATAGTTTCCTCAAAAAACTCCAACGAGGCTGCAAAACAGCTTCTATCTCTTCTAGCAAGAGCACTAGAATAGAACTCTGTTCCCACATCCTCCTGATCATCTATCATTTCTTTCTCATCGTAATATCTAGCCCTTGATAACATATCTGCCACAGGATTGTCTTTTCCTGCAATATGTCTAAACTCTGGGTTCAAGGACTTGATATATGTTATCCACCTCAACATGGCAATATCTGGAGTTGTACAGCTAGTGATCATTCCTAAGAGAGGTAAACAATCTGTCTCCACAACCACAAGTGCTCCTATCAAGTATTCCTTGTCACTCTTCATCGCAGTAACTACTCCCCATAGCTCTCTCTTGACCTGAGGGTAGTCTCTCTGCCGTGAACTTAATACCTTAGCACCAAAACGCACCACATATCTATTTCCTTCCTGATCATCTTGTCCTATAGCCCATCCAATGCCAATAGGACTAGTATCAACAGTAAGGATAACAGATCTGCCCAACTCATATGTTACCTTCCGTAGAGTTGGTGGTGAAGCCAAAAGATCCTTCAACTTCCTCATAGCCTCGCTTTGCTCCTCTTGCCACTGAAATCTTTGCCCTTTCCTCAGCAGCTTGTACAACGGATCTGCTACATGAGCAAAGTGTGGAATCCATATATGATAAAACACACATGCACCTAGAAATCTTCTCACCTCGGTAACTGACCCACATGTTTCCTTCATCCTTCGAATGGCATCAACCTTGTTCGGACAAGGTTTCCGACCATAAGATCGACATAGGTGCCCCACTATTAACACCTCCTGTTCTCCAAATACAGACTTTGCTCCTGATAAAGTCAAATGAACCTCCTCCAGTCGACTCAATATCTTATCACAGTCAGCTATGTGATCTGCAACAAACTTACGGCACCCCCTCTGATCCATTACCTCATTCTTCTCCTCCTCAGCACACCCTTTGATCGGCACATCATCAAGGAATGGCATAGTTTTTTCAGGAATGAAATCCCTCAAAACTTTATTCATGCCATTCATCATATGTGCTACAAAATTGGTAGCACCTTGTGGCAAGGTGCACATCCTTAGTAACCCCAAAGGTGTCCTCATTGTAGTCAAGTCTCTACTCTCAGAGGATAACTGAAACTGATCGTAACCTGAATATAAGTCTCCCATCGAATAGATAGCACGACCAGCAAAAGCCTCTGCAAACTCGTCTACAATAGGTCCTATACCCATATTCCTGATAGTCACCTTGTTAACTGGCTGCATATCTTGAATGAATCTCAAAGCTCCACTCTTCTTCGGAACAGTAAACCATCTGCTAGAGTAGGGAGCTATAGATGGTTCCAAGATACCCATCCTAATTCTCTCATTGAGCAAGTCTATCAACTTTGGTAGATGAGCTCTAGGTACAGGGATAGGACGTAGATTCCAAGGCACATGCGGTATAGTAAAGATTACCATAGGTGCAACTACACTTGGATCTACACATCCTACTTCTTGCGACTCAAACGCAAACGCCTTACCATGCCTAGATAGCATCTCCCTGAAGCTCTTCTTCTCTTGCTCAGTAAGAAATCCATCACCTCCAATCCTCAGGTCCTTCAGTGTTGTTTCTGTAAACTGGTGCCCAATTCTTCTCGGTCCTCTAAGCGTCGGTTCTCGTGCAGCTTGCTCCATCTTCTGATTGTAATCGAGTGGTAAAGGCAAAGCCACTGGTTTGACTTTCTTTGCCACTGACTTGTACTTGGTCTCCACATACACCTCTTGTCGATCTATAAACTTATCAATTACATCATAAAGCTCCTTGGAGCTCACTCTCACCACTTTATCTACATCATCTATAGAACTTTCTACTATCGATTTCAACTCCCCTATAGTATCTACCAAATACTGCTCTTCAAACACTCCAGATACGTATTCATCTCTTGCTAACTCTCCGTTATCCCACAAAGACTGCTGTACATACTTCACATGTTGCCTCTCAAACCTCTTCAGATTCTCAACCTTCCTATAACATACTGATCCACATGACGTCAATCCCAAGAAGCTAGTGGATAAAGCTTCCTTCTTTACTGGATCAGGCGAGAATCCTATCTCTACTGTACCGTTGAAGTCTCGCTCTTCAATGGTACTCTGCCAAAACCCCTAGACTCTCTAAACTCTTGAGTAATCTTAGGCAGTGGACGGTCTCTCAAGCTATCACGATTCCTCTCATGTTCTGCAGCAACAGTCAAAAACTGAACAGCTCTTTTGCCGTCTCTACTACGTATCCTAGCATAGGCTGAACCATCATCCATAACTCGTGTCTCCATTCTAACAGCAGTAATGTAAGGCTGCCCTAGAATGATAGAATAGGTTGACATGTCTTGCACAAAGAAATTCTGAACATCACTGATGTCACCCACAGTTACCTTGATGTTGGGACAAGCACCATAGAGTTCTCCCCTCTGGTTGTTGGCAGCGCGGATAAGCCATCCGTGGTCGGTGTCTATGGGCCATCTCCCACGCTTGTACAGCTCCTTAGACATCAGATTAATCTCTGAGCCATGATCAATCAATGCCACCACAGGTTCCTCTAGATCTCCCAGCTTCACTAAGGTCTCTGTGGTTGCTCTCGCCCAATGGTTGTGAGAATAATGGCTCTTCTGCGATGCTTCCACCTCATCTTCAAACCTCACGTGCTGATCTGATCTTCCCTCTGATACTTGAGAGCAATAACCAGCAATCTCATCTTCCTCATCTTCCGACAGTTTGGTCCCTAGAGCGTTAAGCGTAGCTGCTTCACCCAAAATCTGACGTTTCCTCTTGATGATATCTATAATAACCTCATGGAACTCACGCTTTGCAATCCCAAGAATCTCACCCAAAGTAAACTCAACTTTCCCATTCAAGATACGGTTCTCTAACACTTGCTTCAAGTCTGTAGCAATCTCAATGTCAGACTGAAGTTTGTATGCAAGCATCTTACCCTTCTCCTTGCTTCTCTCCTTCTCCTTTGGTGTTGTAGATGGTAGATCCTCCATAGTCTCCTCCCGAGTAGGTGTGTCTCCTGCCTTGCATCTGGTCTAGCCCTTTCACTCCTTGTAGCAGGTCGTTTGGCTGTAGAAGCCTCACCTGCATCCTCCCTCCTGCGTTTTTCTTCTAGTAGAGCTTCATGCTGACTTCTTGCAACATAAGCATGCACTGACATAGTATCCACAGGGTCATTCCATCCTGTAGTTTCTCTAATTGAGTTGCCAACCCTTCGTAGCACATCCTTGTCTAGCTCTGTTCTAGCTACGGACCGCACTACATCTGACCACAACCCAGTAGTCCCTTTCTCTCTCTCCATTTCCACTTTCACTCCACACGTAGCAGCATTCACAAGAGAAACAGCATGTGATGCTGATATATCATTCACAAGTCTCTTCATACCACCCTTGCCAAAGTTGGTTCCCAGCATCATCCCAGTCTCTCTCAAATGGATCTTACCATCTTTGAAGAAGATAAGATCCTTTCTCAATGCATCTGAAAACTCCCCACAATCTCTTCTTACATGGTCTAGGCTATCACACCATATACAACGATGAACAAAGCCTTCTCTCATCTGAGGTCTCTGCATAGCAGGCTGTACATTCTGCTCCTTCTCTTCTAACCTAGTGAGCTTAAGCTTAAGCTCCTTCATACCCTTAATCAACTCATCAAGCGGTGAGTCTTCCTCTCTAGCAATTACCAAAGCAGGCTTAGTAGGCAACTGCTTGACATGAATTATCAGAGGTGCTGCTTCACTTACCACCACCTTGTCCCTTCTTCTCTGTCTTTTGGTCAGCAAAGAAACAGCCTCTTCAACCTCCTTCCAATCAGTCTTCAATCCTCTCTCCTCACTCTTGTCTTCCAGCAACAGCTCAAGCTTCTCCTGAATAGTCACGTCCGCTGCTTGTAGGAAAAGCTCGGTCTTCTCCACCTCTAATGTAAGCTTTTCTGTCCTAGAAAGCTGAGCATACTGACGATCAAATTCTCTTAACAACTCATTTACAAACAAACCTTTGTTGGGCTTAACCACCCACTCCAAGAACGTTCTCTTGGTCACCCTCTCTGAATCTTCAGTGTAGTACTCCTCCTTCAAAGCTCGCATAAAGCTCTCCCAACTCTGTCCTTGCTGCTGCTTGCGCTCCTTCACACGCCCACGAATCTCAGGGACAACAGCAAGCTCAAAGTTCTCCACCATCTCCTTCTCAGGCACCTTGTTCACCTCCATCTCCTTAGCATAGTATCGCACATACTTGGAAATATCTGTACCCTTGAACTGGTCCATCTGGTGCACCACAGATTGCAACGCCTTGGTTGCTAACACCTCCTTCCTCTCTGTGCTCTGCTGCTGCTGCATGAACATGGAAAAAGCCTGGAACATCTTCATCGTAGCAGCATCAAATTGAATAGGTTGCTGAGCAGCAGCAGCACCTCCACTTGATGATCCTTGGTTGGCCATGATATCTGATCCTGTAACACCCTTAAGAAAACTCCCACCCTAGGTGTTTCACGTCGAGTTCACCAAAAAGAGAGTATGTCGGAGTGTAATCCGTCTACCTAGGAAAGCGCCGGGCTTCTGGCTGTGGTTGTTCACTCAAGAGGTTGGCTTTCAGGTCACAATAGGGCTATAAACACTCACACAGATGTGTAAGATCTAGTAATATACCCAGAAGGCGAAATTCAGGTCTAGCTGGCAGTAATAGGATTCGGCGGTGAACTTTGACACTCACGGAGAGGAAAACTATGAAGGTTTAGACCTCTAAACTTCCCTTACATGCAAATGAGGTACTACTGAACTCACAGACGAAATTTCAGCCTGAGATCAAATTCTGACACGGAGATATGAACAGAAAAGTTTTGAGCAAGAAAACTACGGCAATTTCTGGTACCTAGCTGGCTATTTCAACCTATAACAGGAGTTCGGCTCGATCAATTTCGAAGTTTCTTACAGGATTTGCAGTCTACAGGGTGCTGAACATCCCTGTGAAGTTGGGACTCCTGAATGTACACAGAACTGTAGATCTCCTCCTCTGAAGTCGCTGCTCTAGATTAAGAGCTTTTCAGACCCCCTCAGCTTCAGTGGCCGCCCTGAATTACTCAGTTGCTCAATCGATATGAAACTTTTTGTGAAATCGTAGCCCTGCTGGCGGAGAACACAACCTCGAAGTTTTGAAGCAATTTCCTCAAATCTGCTGCGAGTGACACTGAAAACCCTAAATCCAACCAAAATGATTCAATTCTAGCACAATCCGAACTTCAATTGCTCATAACTCCGTCTTTATTGACTCAAATCGATCGAAATTTTCACTGGAAGTGCTTGGCATGACGAGACCTCTCTCCCTGTGCTCTCCGATTTCAAAGATCCCTCACCAAATGCTCGAACTCCACTCTAGAGCTCTGTTTCTAAATTTAGAGTTTAACAAAAGAAAAAAACAGACCAATGGGAGTTCATAGCTCCACTTGGTTGTCCTTTAGTACCCTAAACCACGTGGCAACTTAGTTTTACTCTTAGGCTACCACGTCAAGCCCCCTAGAGTGCCAGCGTAAAACTTAAATTACTTAAAACGACACGCAGCCCCGAAAAATAACTTAAATCAGCTAGAAAGCGTGCATGGGCGACACGCAAATACAACCCATGAGCTTAAGCCCTATCAACATGGTAATCAACCTACTAAGACTCAAAATAGTGTTAACACCGTATGCAAAGGTGTCAAACATATACATAAACGACTAGAAGTAATATAAGCTAACTTCTAGAACTACTAAACTCAAGCGTCGGAGTAGAAATATAACATGTAGCCGCCAAGTAGCACGACAGCGTCTTCCGCCGTCTTCCCATCTTCCGACGTCTTCTCGTCTTCTGAAGACGCAACTGAGAAGACGATCTTCCGAAGACGGTCGTCTTCTGAAGAAGTCAACTTCTTATTACAAACAGCTCTTAAGATCATCTTCCTGTTAAGGAAGACGTAACCTTAAGTAACAACGCTTCTTCAGTTATACAAACAAGTCATTATTTTTTAAAAATTTCAAAAATTCGTGCATCCTGTAATTTGTGGGCACCACATGTTGGATCTCAATCTCCAGCTCAACCATCACGGCCTCCTTGAGCTCCTCTGCCTCGTCCACGATCAGTCTTCTCTTGCCGTAGCTCGAGATGGAGATCAAAACAACGATCACTACTGTGACTAGGTCGTCCGCAATGCTCACATTGCCTAGGTATCGCTTGAGACGTCCCTGACGTCTCATAACCACCTCTCCTTTGTGGACAGTCCTTCTGCTGATGAGGACCATCACAGGTCCAGCAAGGATCCGCTTGCTGCTGACTAGAGAAGGATGGCATGGGCTTCTGCCCACCAGATCCTCCAACACCTCCTTGGGATCGTGATTGCTCCGCACGATCCTTACCACCACCACCACCACGCTGTTGCATAATCTGTGATCCTCAAGAAGGATGGTCGCCCCATGTGGTGTCTCCTTGCTGAACCCAACAACCACCACTCTCTCCTCCATCATGTTGAGCTCAGCCAAACCAAAGACAACCGCCAATGTCGGAGCCGTGTCTCTAAAGAGAGTGACATCTCTAACTCTCCTACGTAGCTCTCGATCTAGTATCCCATATCAGAACTGGACTACCTGTGCTTCTGTCGCCCCTTGGGTAACGCTGATCAACCGCCTCATGCGATTAAACGCCTCGTGTAGGCTCTCTCCAGTCTTCCGTTGGAACTCCTGTAGACTCCTCAACTTGTCGGTCCGCACACCTTGATAGTTTTTTCTCAAGGACTAGAAGAACTGAACCACATGGTTAAACCCTAGTGGTTTCCCGTTCACACTACCACCTATTCCACTACTAGTGGACACACCGTCGGTAGTAGGTACTCTGTCACCTGTGATGTATCACTGCTCTGGCACTCGAAATCGTAGGTGCTACGCCTCCTGAAACTGCGCCAGTAGTGATAGAAACGTAGTTGAGAGACCAGTGTTGTCTCCAACAACTCAATCTCCACACTGTAGTCTCATCGGAACTCATGATAATTGTCCATCGGCGGTCCCTCCAAGTGTTGAAACAAACCCTTCCACGCCATGAAAGGTGTAAATAGTTGTGGGTTCCACATATGCCGCAGATCGCATCAACCATCGAACTCTTGGATGAAGTCATCCAGCTCAATGATACCCACTGTATCCGAGTAACATCGAGATCCTTTCGTGGTCTCTTAGATCGTCCATGTCTCACAACAATGGTGTGACGACGCTAGACTCACCATCAGAAAACGCACTGTCCGCGTCTGACTCGTCCTCTAGAACAACCGACGGCAATGGTGTAGGTAGTCGATACCTCACCCACTTCGTGTATACCCTCTATCAGAGAAATCCCCATCAGAACCTCCAGAAAACTCCGTGATGATAGAATCTCAATAACACACTCTCTAACCAGAATGCCAAAATCTCCGTCATCATCGTAATCTTCACTTGCCTAACCCCGCTCCTACTGAGCTCACATATCCTCTACTAGGACGGTCAAGGTAAGGACAACTTGTACTTGCCATCACCACAGATAGTCTCTCACGATCTGTTCGTCGTCACTCCAACCGCACCGTGAGAGAAACAAAGATAGTCTGACTGGTCCCTAACTACCGACAACACACTAGAGTGAACTCACTCTAGAAATCAAGTGCCAACACAAGCAAACGCGGCGCACAAACAGGAAGTAAAATATGGAAGGGTTCCAACCACAAGAAGTCCAAATGATAACCCTCCACACTCAAACATTCACCTAAAGAGAAACCCGTCTCACCCGGCTGAAGTCTCCTCTTCGATGATCACATGCACAATATATGATCACCAACCATCGTAACTGATACTTAAGATCACTAACTAGATGTCTACACCTCTAGTAGCTCTAAAAATATCCACGTGGTAGCTCTACTAGCTCACCCAAGACAACTGCCACCAACTGTCTCCGGACGCTCTCCACGGTATTATCAAACACTACCACAACTATAGCTTCCCCCTAATAGTGTGGGGTCGCCTTACCACTCCTCTAGGAATGGCAAGAAGGTCTCCTACTATCTTAGACAAGTCCATAATACTTGCACGCATCCCTGTAAGACACCAAGAGCTATTGGTCTAGTGTTAAAGCCAAAGCTAAGACTACAGAGTTAAGTGTGCAAGTCCAAGAATAGTGTTGAGATGGGTGACCTACTGGTTTTACACTTTCCATACAACTGAAACTTGCATATCTCTCTCACGCACGCCAGCAAGCTGGCTTGCGGCAAGCTCAGCTCAGGCTCAGGCTCCGCTCCGCCTCCGCAATCTCGCACTCCGCTTCTCACGCCTCCGTACTCATGCACCTCTGCTCCTCGAAGTCTCTAAATGCTTCCTAACACGCACTCCACACCTCGACACTCTCGCTCCGCTCCGCTTGGAGTAGAGTAGAACAAGTAGAACACACCAAAAGAGGCTCGACTACCCCTCGAATTGCACCAAATGAGACTCGAAAACAGCAAAACAGCTCGTGAGTGCACACGGATAATCAAAAATCTGACGTAAAACAGCAAGAACACCCAAAGCCAACCCGAACACCACTACAACAGGTTCACGAATGCATAATACACATTTCAGGAATGCACACACACAAGAAAACTCCTAAACTCGAGTTTCCACACGAAATTGCACAAAAATCTGACATAACTAGTCTTTTTGCACTTTCGGATAACACCACAGTGAACTTCGACATGCCATAACTTCTTCGATGCTCGGCCAAACTCCAAGAAACTTGGTGCACTAGAATCGTCTCTCCAATGCGCTTCCAAAGAGCACACTCCGGCTTGACATTGACAAGTACTTCATCTGCACTTAGTTCTTCAAGTAATCTGAACAGAGATATTATCATCTCCAACATTGCAACAAAGATTACCCACAAACGATCAAGCCAAACCCACTCTATGCTCGAAAAGAATTCGGGTTACACTCAAGTAGACTATCCACCATAGCCTGGAGCTTGAAGGCTCAACTTGAAGAACTAAGGCCTCCAAGCCCTACTTGCGAATTATACCTCTAGTGGATCATCCCAAGAACTCGTCCTAACTGCACTAACGGCCCTACCGGGATTCAACACTCCGCACTCAGCCAACCTAGCTGAGGTGCCAAACTGACGTGACATGGCAGTACATGATAACATACAAGTTGAAGTCATGGATTTACACTTGTGCTCGTGCTGCACGTGACATGCATTCCCTATCATATTATGCAAATTATTCTTCGTCTTCATGATTTTATTTATTCATTGCTAATCTGAGCTTGTTTTTTATGAGGCGACGAGGGTCCTCATTTGATGGTCTTTGATATCCTCACAGCGGCAAAGCATTGTGCAAGTGACCACACGGATTGTCGTATCCTCCCGGATGACCGTCGATGGATCTCGTTAGAGTTTGAAGAAGGAGCACGATATCCTCATGGAGGACATATGCATCTTGCAATAGCCGCATTTCTCGAGAAGCATTTCACTTGGTTGAAGATGCGTTTTTACACACGTGCGAGGGAGAACTTCATGAGCGAGACGTTCTATTCTGTCATCAACAAGTTTGCGACAAAGCGGATCCATTGGGATCCGCTTTGTTGGGATAGCTCGCATGAGGCTCGTTTAGCTTACGGCCGCTATGGATTGAAACGAGAATATTCACCGTGAAGTTATTCAAAGAAGACAACGTCAACAAATGACACAACTATCCGTCGAAGACCAGCATCCAACAAGATCCTTGTTCCTCGTACCAGGATCTGGAAAGACGCACTTCGAATGCGTATTTTTGATCATTGAGGACATTTGGTACGTATTTAGCTCCAAGCTATCATTGACTCTACTTTATGTATTTTTTTTCTTGGCAAAGCACATTTTTTGAGATGATCTAACATTGCTGACATTTTGTTTGGATGACTGCATATCAGTTATGGCACTGCTTTTTCTTCCAGAAGACTCAAAGCGAGCATAAATGGAGTTCTTGGAGTTTACTTGGTTTGGAGTGATTTTCTACTTAGTCTAGATTTATTTCTTTTATAGTAAGGGTTTACTTAGATACCCTAAACCCTACCCTGATTATATACTGATGTGAACTTCATAATTTTTGTGAGTTGATAATGCACGGCGAGTTTACTGCAGGAGTTCAGCTTAGAAGTCCAGGCATTTTTCGAATTCTTGTTTATGAATGAGCATCTTCTCTTCACCAAACCTCTTGGGCCCCATTCAAAATCATCTCACAGACAAAAGTAAATTACAGTATCAACCCAATGCTAAAGTTCACAGAGAGCACCCAACTGAACCCTTCCTCGTCATTCTCCTCCATAAAAATGAGATATTTTAGGTCCTTATTTCTTTGTTCTCGAATTAAGAGATAATTGAGATATTTTAGGTCCTCCTTATTTCTTCGTTCCTTACAGAGATTCGAGACAGGTTGACAGTGCACAGAAGACCTCGGTATTACTAGGAGAAAATAAAGAACAGCCCAGTGCTCGAGGAGTTCCGGTTTTTAGAGTATTCACTTCCGGTTTTCTCGATAATTTCTGGTGTTGGATCAAATTTGCATTTTACTGTACATTTGGTAAACTTTCCGATAATATTTACTGTAGATTTGGTAAACACTTCATGATCGTCACACCAATACTACATCGTCAATTCACATTTTTCCCAGCACAAAGGCTCTCATCAAATAGACATGGGAGAGTTCACAGGATCTATCCTTGAGAAACATCCTTTTCAACTGAACCAGAAGAATTTCATCATGAACTTTGCATATCCGTTTCCTGGATCCGAAATGAACTTGTGACAGAGATTACATTGTATCATACACATCACTTTCTACTGGATCAACATATCTTCACTTTAGAGTGTATCATGGTCTATGTGGATAGCAGCAAAATGCAAGAACTACTCACATAAACTTGAGGGGACACTGAAAACAGCCTGATCAAACACCTGAACAGCCTGATAAACAACTTGTAACGTCAGTGGGTCTCGAACCCACCAAGCCCTCATATGGGATGACGTTTCGTTTGAGCTGATGCTCCTACGACCCGCTAGCCGGATGAAAAATGTCTAAGTATAGTTTACAATGCAATAGACAGAACAGAAAAATGTCATATCAAAGACGATTATGAATGCAAAACAAGAACAAACTTACAGCCAAGTAGATTCACTCTGGCATTTTGAAACCAACAAAGCCTTCTCCGTCCTCAGACCAAGTCGATTTCACTGCGCTAACCAAAATCTCAGGCAACTCCTTACGGTCGCTGTAACCAAGACAAAGAGTTAATGCGCGATACACTTGGAATCGTTTCTGATTCAATGCCACCTCAGTAAACGAAGCTGCACCACATGCTAAGAGAAAGGTCTTGTCCTCGATTGCGATTGGCATGTCTGATGCAATCTCCAAGCAAGCATCAAAAAAGATAGGAAACTGAAGTCGAATGTCTTCAAGAGTTACAGAAAGTGGCTTCTCCAGCTTACCTCCACTCACTCGCCAGAAACCATCAGCGCCTCCATTAGAATCCCATTTGACACTCTCTGTATGACTAACTTGATTAGTCATGCTGTAAGTTGAAAATGCCCAAACTGAGACACCAAACAGCTGAAGCAAACATGCAAGTAAACGATCAGAAATCGCATCTGAAAAGATCGAGAGGCAAGCAGAGACAGACGAGTAAACGTAGACAATCAGAGATCAAATGATCAGAGACCACAGCCGAAAAGATCGAGAGGTAAGCAGAGGCAGACGAGTAAACATAGACGATCAAAGACCAAATGATCAAAGACCGCAGCCGAAAAGATCGAGAGGCAGGCAGAGATAGACGAGTAAACGTAAATGCAGTAAACGATCAGAGACCAAACGATCAGAGACCGCAGCCTTCAGTATCAGAGATCGCAGCCGAACAAGACAGACACTAAATGATCTAAGACACAAGACACCTTACAATCAGAGACACCGAAGACACCAAAGATAGCAAACTATCAGAGACTGCAGTCGAAAAGATCGAGAGGAAAGCAGGCACATACACGAAAGCCTTCGGTATGAGATACCGCAGTCGATCAGAGACAACAGCTGAAAAAGATCAAGAGACAGGCATGCACGTACATGAAAACCTTCGGTATCAGAGACCGCAGCCAAAAAAGATCGAGAGGCATGCAGCAAAAACCACGAGCTCGATTTCAATAACGTGCGTAACCCTGTAACCTGCAACCTGCCAAAAAAGATCGAGAGGAAGACAGCAAAAACCACGAGCTGGACGGTAGGCCAAAAAAAGAGACATGAGAAGACAATTTGAAAAATGCGGCAGACGAGAGAGACGGGAGGCCGCTTGCTTCTGGCCCCGATGGCTAGGACACAAAGGTCAGGAGAGATCGGGTAGAGCGAGATCACTCTGCCCGCCTCCTGTTCAGCTCCTCGGGCAAGTGCCCCAACCAGAATGATTCTCGCGAATCATTCTCCTCCTCCTTTTTATATGAGGAGGGGGGTTTAAGTCTAATCAGTGGTCTAATCAGATTAACCTTCAGATTGCTCATTTCAAACTCTTTGTCCATACCATCTTGGAGTGAAGTCATACTGAAATATTATATTTTGTTTTTCATTTAACAAAAGAAAGAGTAGATATATTTTAATTAACATTGTCATTTTTGAATTTGTAAGAATATTTTTTCCTATAAACTTCAAAGAAGGACGTAAAATATCTTTTTCTATTACTTTTTTACTTCTAAAATTAAAATTTTATTTTTTGAATAAAAATACCATATTTTATTTATATCTATAATTAAAAATTAACTAGTGAACCCTCGGGGATTAAAGATACAATATTGGTCCACGTGATTGTAAGCATATCGAAAGCATACTCATTTTGCCCACTACTTATGTATGTGCAAGTGCTCCGTATTTGAGAACATCTCCAAGTTAAGAATAGCGGACAGAAGAATATTGAGTGGAGTTTCAACTCCATCTGAGAGTAAAGAATATCCATTATACAACCATTAAATTATTTATTACAGAACCAAATTGAGTAAAGATAACATTTTGTTCTATTGTCGTTAAACCACAACATTTTGTTCCACGTCGTAGGCCACAACTATCACTATATAAGCGGTGGGATATGTTTCTCTATTCAGTCTTAGTTTGAATTTTCATGCTTAGCTCTAGCGGGCTAGCTCATATAAGCAGTGAACACTTGTCGCATTCTCATGATCAACTGCGAGAAACCAATGATGATATATGATTCAAAAGGAGTAGATTTTTGGGATCTATAAAATGATCCATAGATCTCGCAAAATCAAGATCTAATGATGATGCATGTCTTTGCACATCGATACGAGATATCTGATAAAACCATCGCCAAAGTGATGAGAAGTAAAGTCCCCAATAAAGAACAAAACTGTATATATTTGAGTCGCTGAAATGAAAAGAAGGTGAGTATATATATAATCAACTAAGGTTAAGAGAGCAATAAGTAGTTTATACGTGACTAGTAAGTGTGATTAGATGCGGTGCATTAATTTCTCCGATCAATTTAGTTTTTTTACCATTTGGTAGTGAAAACCGTCAATAGAATTGCACTGCTCTAGCAACGAGAGAACGAATTAATTTGCAGGATTGCAATGAAGGCAAGCAAAAAAGTAAAGCAAAAACAACTTGTTAGTTTCTACAGTCATATTTCTTTCACCACCAAAGCATGAGGTTATATTATCAGAAATTTAAAACTATTTTGTACATGTGCTTATATATTTAGTCACAAACACGTATAACATAAAAAGTTGTGAGAAAGAAATAGTGTTATGAAAATGTTCTCTGCATATAAAAATAAGAGAAAGAGTACGAAAAGTGCCAATGAAGTGCAAAAGCAACATCGTAAGTAAAAGTCTTGCTTCATACTTCTATTCAACTTGAAGAGAATCCAAGCAGCATATGAAATGCCGACCTCCGGTTACAAATACTGTAGGTCATCGTCAGAATTCTTTAGTGTTTCTGGATTCAATACAGATACTTTTTCATCTACTGGAGAGTTAAGATGAGTTTAAGCTTAAATATATGTTTCTTTGTTGTTCCCGTATATTCACTCCTTGCATTCTGTGCAACCTTTGCCAGGTTTAATTTATTAACTACTATTTTTGTTGTCATCGGGTGGTGATTAGCATCCCGTATATGTACTTTATGGAGCACGTCTATCCACGCTCCTCTTATAGTTCATGTCCGGATCTTCTCGTGTTTCCATGTCTTGTTAATATTTAATATTTATAAAATATTTATATATTTTGATATAGAATTTTGCTTAACACTTATATATCTTTTCTTGATAACATCAAGCGAGAAAAAGTCCAAGAAGTTAATCTTACATGCATATTATTCACTCTAGGTTGTATACTCACTGATATCTAAAAGTCTAACTTCCTTGTATATTATTCATGCTAGTTGAGAACATGTTGATGTCAGTCACATGTTTGGATGCCGTCTAAAAGTTACGATAATAGAACAACATGAACAAGATGATAAATGTGTTGGAGAGTATATCAAAAAATAAAAAATGCAACCTTTCCGACAGGATTCTGAGCCACTTCGACGGTTTCTCCACATATTTCTCACACAAATTACAACAACAGTCCCACAGTTTTTCTGACAACAAAGTTCCGACAGGCTTTAATGTGAGAGCCGGACAAATGTGTGACAATAACTATACGATAATTTTTTAGATGGTATTGCGACAATATTCTCACATTAATATTTATCACATGTTTTCAGATGGTACACCACGATAGTTTGACAACAATATACGACAAGCCTTACGACATGACTTTGACACGAATTCTGACATGGAGTGCCACATCGTTTCTGACAATTATCCGATACTACTACGACAACTGTTTCAACGACTTAAAGTCAAAGATACCACAACATTCCGAAATACATTTTCAAACATTTTTTCCACACTTCATGTTCGACATTTTTCACATGACTTTGTCCCAATAACCAACACATGATTCTCACATCTTACAACATATGTACATTCCATGATATTTTCATTGAGGTTTTCACGCGAAATACATTAGCGACAAAGAGAAACATATTGGACTCGTAAACTCGGTGTTTTACAAACATCAAAAGCCAAACTGGTTAAATACAGTGGATATTTTGTACATGATGTACAGAAGCATCTAAATTTGAATACATAAACCCTTTCTTGGTTCTTACATTTTCCTCACAACAACCCTATGTCTTACTTCTTGTGTGCTCCTCTTCCTCTTTGTCGGAAGCACCTCCTCATCTGGAACATCCTCAGCCTCCTCTGCAGACATGTCCTCCTCGTCCAAACCGTCCAACTTTCTCCGTGCAGTTGGAGTCTTGAACAACGACTCGATAACATATGTTACGTTAGTCAACTAAAATTGATATGTCATGCTTTCATCCTGCAATAAGAAACACTTACACGCAGTGGTAGAAAAAGATAGCACATACTGAAGAGAAGTAATCAGAGTTCCTCTACAGAATGGGTATTTTTGTTCGAGACCACCCCGCTGGATTCACCAACAAAGCTTGTTGTGCTGCTATGGTAGCTTGCAACTGTTTGATCTAGATTATCACATATAGCCAAGACGGTATCATGTTAGTACGTAAAAAGAACTTAAAACAAACTCAGTTTCATATGTTTTGTGTTTAAGATTACTCACAATGTTCTCTTGCGTCTTCGTAATGTCAT
The DNA here is from genome assembly GCA_036924285.1 of Asterella californica. Classification (NCBI taxonomy): domain Eukaryota; kingdom Viridiplantae; phylum Streptophyta; class Marchantiopsida; order Marchantiales; family Aytoniaceae; genus Asterella; species Asterella californica. The sequence continues at coordinate 1,164,734 of JAYKYS010000014.1, read as the reverse complement.
CCTGAGTCTTCTTTTGCCTCTGATCTGATGATCCTCAAGATCAGATAATGCAGGAAGAAGAATCATCAGTTTGTTCATTCGAGACATGATTTGACACCTTCACAATATCTATTCTAGCTGTTGTGGCTCTCTCTTTCCGCTCGGCATCAAGTTTAGCAAACAATGCAACTTTCTCTGTGGCGAGTGATGCCTCCACCTCTGGCGCCATGGGTTCACGATCATAGAGAGACATCTGCAGCCAATACGACACAATTACGACATATTTAAGATAGAAAAGCCATCAGAAATGGTGTGAGACAAGTGTGGGACAAGTGTGAGAAAATAACAAAATCGTCTAAAAAGAATTTATTGTCAGAAAATTTATCGCATATAATGTCAAAAAGACGAAACGACAACGAATATGACACAACATCCACAACTTTGTTGTCAGAAACCATAAGGACAACTGTCAAAATACTTAGAGAAATTTGACATCTTTTCTCACAACAAATACGATAACAAAGACAATTTATGGTCTCCAGTAGCTCAACCTCCAAGCTATAACTCATGAAGTTTCAACAGAAACTTCCCAGAAGAGATGGTACCGCCATGTCAGAAATTATATTGTTATATTTAAAAATGAAAATTTTACACCAAAGAGGTCTAATCGCTATCATAAAACCACCGTAATTCATATCGCAAACACTACCATAATTTAAGACAATCATTATGACAGCCATGGTGTCAAAAAAACATTTGATCGCTGTCAGAAATTCACAGAAAAACAGAAAAACGTGTGATTTGAGAATTCACAAGCTCGGCAGAGAATTTCTGTCGCTCTCCCGTTCCTAGCTTGTGCGTCTAAGCATTCTCCTTCTCCATTTTTTTCTCTTGAGACACGACGTATCTCTTGTTCACATCAGATCGACTGTGCTCCTCCCATTCTTTTTCCGTCTATTCATCTATCGATTTCTCAATTCCTCCAGTATTAACTCTCCTTCGTGGAAATGAGAAACCTGCGCATTCAGGTAGAATCTTCGATTCTTTCTCCATCCAGAAACATTTTTCCGCAAGAAAGATTTAGGTAGAAGGTGACAATTCCCATAAAATCTCCAAATCTCTTCCAGCATCTTGTGTTTCTTTGCTGTAAGAAGGCTGGACCCGCGTGTTGTAGGTCTCATGTGCCACTCACATACTATCCAAACTTTCATATTTTGATCTTTGATATCTATTTTCTTGGTCAATGCACCCGTCTCAAGATTAATTGACAATTGAACCTTCCTGTTAGAAGGTGGATGCATTGTAGGTCCAACCAACTTCACATCTCTGTCCCATACTAGAGTGCTTAGAGGTCTATTCAGACTAGAAGCGCTCCCCAACTGACGGTTCACAATTTCTTTCACCATCATTCGCATCGATAACAGCAAAGTCGATCCAACTTCTTTTGCCACCTCACTTGTAACTTGTTGATCCATCGTCTTCATCATCATCAAGAGCTCTTGCAAGTTTTCTTGCCCTCTAACAGTTGCAATCAATCCTTCATGCGATGAACCTGCCATGGTAAGAGGCGGAGGAGGCGAAGAAGGAGCTGGCTGACTGACATCTACTAAATGTTGCTCTTGATCTGTCATTGTTAATTTTCCATAAGCATTCGAGGTTTACAACAGTGCGGAGAGAAGTGCAAATGCGAGTTAATTACTAACGGACCGTCAAGATGTTTTGAAACCATTTCTTTTTCTGACAGCAATCTAACATCAGATTTGAGATTTTTGAATGTATTCCCACATCAATTTTTCCCACATTATTTCACACATGTTTTATGTTGTACTTATGACTTAATTGTGTCGTAATGGTTGATAGAAATCCTAAAAAGTCTAACTAGTTTACGTCAACTTTTCCACACGAAGTCTGGCAAATCACGTAGTCCATTTGTGATAACTTTACAACAAAGATATGACACTTGGGCTATCGTAATGTTGTCTGACATTTGTAGGACTTAGCTCACCGATTGCAAAAAACAACCCAACCTCAGATCACAAACAAACAAACATTTGACGTAAGCATCTCCTTGCGAGTCAATTTCCTTCACATCTCTCAAATCGCTTGATGAAACTTCGTATCGTCTTTAATTTTTTGAAGAACTCGGTATTCTGATCCTGATGGATCCAAGGATAGTAAGTTTGGACTCCAAAATGACTAGAACCGGTCAAACTCTTATATGAAATGTTGTATTGTTGTCGCAATGGTCTAGACGGATGTCCTTAAATTTTTTGTATATTTGACAAGTTTCCCACAACCATTGCGACATATGTCATTACATTTTGTTTTACTTGTACGACGTAAGTACGTTAGAGTTTTGACACTTGGACTATCATGTCGACTTACGTCGAATTGCTGTGGGACTACTGTCATAATGATGTGGGACTTTATGTTTTCATTGTTTGGCTGATCCTCGATGTTCTTGATGTTTTGACGTATCCAGCATGCGTCTCGTCCCAATCGAGATCTGTCGAGTTCTATGATAACTCGGACATGACGAAAATGACAACGAGGTCTCAGTGTCTCAAAGCTTGAGCAGTGATACGTCGGAGTATAATACTTCCGACATGTCATTGCGATATCCATCTTCATTTGAAGACGAGCCCATTCGTCCATCTCCGACGTGATTGTATGAGCACGATCAACATACAGAGCAGATATTTTTCTCATGCGCGTTATGCAAAGATAAAGTCTTGCAACAATGTCATGTTACATTCACTCATGGACAACAGCACAGAGTCTATGTTCCTCCATCATCCGATAAGAATCCGTCTACACTGGTTGTCTGTTTATTTCTCCTGAAATTATTATCTGATGTTCTTTAGATGTCTTATGTTGAATAACGTGTTGATGTAAGAATTGTTGACTCTTGAGCAATTCATATCCAAAGAGTAACAGCAAAATATTTCCGATAGAGTCATGGTATTGACCTTGTCAGGACTCAATGGACCATCGTGTTTAGGAAGTCTTCACTACCTTCTTCATCTGACACTCCCCAGTCCACTTCAGAGAACATCTCTCATCATGTTGATATGGACGTGAAATCTCCACCGGTGGAGGATGTAGGAGCTCTTTTTTCATCTCATGTAGTAGTACCTTCATCATGCAAATGTGTTTGTTTGTTTCAGGTGGACAGAGACGGATGATCACTGCAAGTTATACCATAGAGATCTTTAGTTAGCGTGGACTTATATCCATCACTGGTGGTGAAGTAGTGACATACCATGAGTGTAACTTCACACTCTACGACATTCTTGCTTCCATTCCTACGCATGAGGTGATACAAGTTCACGGACGATTTTGGATTGTGAAAGCATCATCCGTTTCTAACTCAAGATTGGGGGGTGTTTGTTATGAATATCATTGAAATGACACCGGATATTGCTCCTTACCATTATATGTAGCTATTTCTTTATGTTGTAGCGGTATACAAATATGCCCAGTACAAAGTGATGAGGAAGGGGGTTCCTCATTTCAAGGAGTACAGTGAGTCAAGAAAGGTTATGAACTTACCTCCTCACTGACGAAGATACTTAGATGACAATCCTACGCAAATTGGAGACATTGTAGGTTATATTCAGTCTAGTCTTAGAGCTCTTAGACAACATCACAGAACTTTTAATGTCGGGTGGCATTACGTGGATGGAGGACATCCATAGTTTCATCCTAGATGGAACAATGGCTCTCACATCATGATTGTGACGACATAGATCATTGAGGCTAGAGAGGAGTTATTTATTAGTTACGGATTTGATAAATCTTTAAAAAGATAGAAGTTTAGGACGTGCATAAAGAGAACTCTAACCGTCATAGTGTTACATGCATGTTTTTGGTTTCGGGTAAAGTTCCATTACGATGTTATATGTTCATGTGTTGAAAATTCCAAAAATGTATATAGTTCCATGTATGCAATTTCTCCATGATAAATTCAAGTTTCTGTATTTTGTGTTTAAGAATCATGATGTTCTAGAAATAGAAACATATCTTAGACGACGTCGACATATGATCCGCATGCTGCTGGGATAAGAGGACGTGCATCTTGGAAATGATCCACCTAGTATGGGTCTAGTGATGACACGAGTAATCTTGACATGCACACACATATCGATCATATAGATGATCATGAACTCGAAGAGGAAGTTATGACTTATTTCTTCACATCTCAGTTTGGAGTTAACGCTAATCTACCCCAAGGAGATATAAGGAATGAGAGGTGCAGATCAGATCTAGAGAGTGATGCTCTTACCTCATTATTTGAAGATACACGATGCGCAAAACTATCTGCATTACTCTTATTACTTAATCTTCAACAATCTTTGGAGTTTGGAACACGTTCATGGACTCGTTGTTTTGTCTACTCAACACGAAGATTCTACCAGATGATAACATTCTTTCATCTACAAGAGCAGTTGCTAAGAAGATGATGAGCAGCATAGAGATGATTTGTCATGCAATCCATGCATGTCCTAATGATTGTTACTTATATCGTGATTCTCAAGATGAGATGAACTCTACAATTTACATCAACAACAAGCTCCAAAACTTGTCTTGTTTGTGGAGCACCCCGTTATCAGATTGATGCACAATGCACTAGTATCCCAACTAAAATCTTACAATGATTTCTCATCATGCTCGTTTATTACATACATATTACTGTCTAAGTCTAGCAAAGTTGATCGTGTGATACTCAACTCACCGAGTTGATGATGACATTATGAGAAGTATTGCTGATTCTCCAACCATGAGATATGTGGAAACAACATTCATCCAGATGCAAGATAATCCCTGAGCAGTACGACTTGGTCGTGCAACTAATGATTTCTCATCGATAGAGATGCAACATAAGACATATTCTATATGACAGGTCATGTTTATCAATTATAATATTCTTCCATGGATGGCTACCAAGAAAACACACATGTTATGATCGTTGATCATACCAAGTCTATGCAAACCAAAGAATATGGATGTATGCCTCCAACCAATGATAGATGAGCTGAAACAATTGTGGAATGGAGTGTATGCTTACGATGCTAGACCATAGTGTATTGATGATGACAAAAGATTCACGATGCATGGAGTGTGTCTTTGGACTATGTACAACATTCTTCGATATGGTGTAATATCTAATTTGCAAGTATCAAGAACTAGAGGATGTCCAACATGCAGACCATACTTAGAATTAAGATACTCGTAGCACCTAAAACCAATTATACATGGACTATACAAAGTATCTATCATGAAATAATCTGTTAAAAGGTGAGTGCCTCGTTCTCATACCACTTGAGAGATATATAGACTGGTATGCTCCGCAGTACACAATTCGAGCTGGTCAAGTGGAGCATGAAAAATAAGGATTGAATAGAATTACACGATGACTTAGATCCCTTATTATGATGTAAGTGCTCCAACACATCAATATGTATATGTACAAGTGATAGAACTATGGTGTTAGACTCAGATTTTATTGTGGGAGTTTCGGGTGTTTTTTTTTCATGTATTCTCACAACATATGTTGTAACCATGTTGGAAGTTGTGGGAATGAGAGTAAAGTTTCGGATTTATCTGTGGAGTTTGGGTGTTATTTTGACATGTTGGAATGTTGTGGGAATGAGAGTAAAGTTTCAAATTTATCTATGGTAGCTTCTGGTGCTTTTCCAACAAATAGGCTTCCCCAAGCCCCAGAACTTTATTCACATCTCGAATTTTATCGTCAAAGTCATCAATGATCAAAATCTTCTCCTTTGTCTCTTGCGCGCCTCCTTCTCTCAGAGTCGAATTCTCTGTAATGTCTCTTTAAGTGTCACTGCAAGTCAATTTACCTAAAAAACAAGTCTCCTGCTAAATAGTCCCCTAGCTAAGCTGAGGTCCTTATATCCTTATACGTACAACTTATTTGCTGATAAGGATATAAAAATAATAAAGAATATAAAAGTAACTTTCTTTATGTTTATGTATGAGTTTTAATTCTCTTTCTAACGAGAACAAAGGTCATCCTACATGATAGAGACGTCCACTTAGGAAGAAGAGGTCTCAAGATCAAATCATCCTTACTTGTGTTCACTATTCTGGCATGTTGACCTCTTGGATGGGAGTCTATGTTGGATATGTATCTAAGTCTTGCATATCTAGGGGCGGCGAACCGGTATCCCTCTTAATCGTGAGTTTCCTAGTCTAAGTCTCCGCATGCCACTTCAGTGATAAGTCAAGAGTTACCTGGTGCAATTATGAGGGGGTTGTAATCTCTGTTGGGTTGCTTTATAGTTATAACTTCGGTCTACATCGGATGGCTTGTAATATAACTGAAGTTGCATCAAGATGACATCAAGAGTCAGTAAAACAAGGGTTTAACTTAGCAAGGGGCTTGCTTGATTGATACGCAAGTATGCTTATACAAACCCTAGCTTAGCTGGGATGTTAGGGAAGAAAACTGTCGACATTACGCGAAGAGGATTATTGTTCTTTTTCATCAAGTCGTCGAGGCGTACGAGAAGAAGATAGAGATTGAAGAGATCGAATTTCAGAGGATCCAAATGAGAGGCTGTCAGAAGAAGAGAAATAAGATTTTGGGAGTTCAAATTTCATCTATTGTTGTGTTTGGAGATAAATTTGAACAAAAGACAATCTTATTGAGTAGTGATCGATTGCCATACATGAATTGGTATTTGTAGAAGACTGTAGTTGTCGCAAGAAGAGAAATAAAGTGTTGAGAGTTTCATATTTCATCTATTGTTGAGTTTGGAGGTGAATGAGAATTGATCTTATTGAGTAAGGATCAACTGTCAGACGGAGATTAGTATTTGTGAGAGACTTTGGCTGTTGTAGACAAGCTGGTTGGCCCTTGTCTTTTTATTCAATCTCTATTTCGCAATTACTCATAATTAGAAGGCTCCCCCTTCCAACGAAGAACTCTCCTCGACAACATGACTTGGGACGAACTTCTCATAAAGTCCAGGGTCTTAAACGATCTTCCAGCACATCTAACGGTCCAATGATTAGTGATGTCTGTCTGGGTCCAAACTTCCGAACGGTGCTCAAACCTGCCATCTCATTTCTTAGTTTTGCCCCAACCCTTGGATTGTTCTCAAGTCCAGATGTCAACATCTATACTAGAACACTCCTTGAAACTAGTCCAACCATCACCTCATACCTCCAGAGTCCGTCCGCCGAACTCTAAGATCGGATGACTTGTCTTGACTCACCCAAGCATCAAGTTCCTCTCATATATACTTGAGGATCGTCGACCTCACCCTCCTCTTTGGTCCCTAAAAATTATATCACAATCTGATCACTGGATTAGTCATAATTCTCAACTCCAATGTTAGTTCGAAGAGTTCTTTGTATCATTGAAAAGCTTTTGCCAAGACATTTCCAATGATTACTTACTCGTATCGGGATCTTACTTGGAGCTCCGTCCACGACTCAAGACGTCGCTGGAACTCCAACACTTTGCATTTTTCCGAAGAATTGTGGTCTAACACTAGACTGGACCTTGCGATTTGGATCAGCGTCTGGTTATAAAGACCCTAACTTAGCTGGGGTGTTAAGAATTGACATGAAGAAGATTACTGTAGGCAAATCCGCGTAAGTGAGATTTTACCTGCTGATTCTGTTGCGGATCAACAGTATTGTCAATCCATAAAAGCAATCCCACCAGCCTGGAATTCTGAACTGGTTACAACCAGATGTTTTCCATGCGTTTGGTGGTTGGTTCTTATAGAGGTGGTACCTCTGGAGTTTACGTTCCGAGTTCACCCCAGGCAGACTGTCCGGCAAGAGCGAGAAACTGCAGAACTTCACAATACTTTCTGTGATCCGCCTACTAATCTTTATAGTTCTGAGTGCAGGTTGGTGGCTGGAATTCAAACTGAGTCAGTTAGACCTTCGAGCAGAGTTTCATGTGCATTGCATCGCACTTGTGTCGGTTTGAAGTAATTATTGTTAACTTTTGCGCTCCGGAAAACGATCGCCCACAAGGTTCTGGCCAGGTCAAGTTCAGTTCATCGAAAGTTAACTATCTCATCTGGTATCAATGGATCAGTTAATTACAGAATCAGCATTATCGTTACTACTAAACGAAACCGAGCGTTGGCTTCTAGACGCACTACAGTACCAGTTTCAACCTTCTACTGCTCCGTCCTGCAAGTCTTCTAAACTTTTGTACATATGTACAATGTTCTCATATCTCGGAGGCCCGGGAGAATCATCACGTATTGCATACGTCTGAAGAAAACTTCAGTAGAATTGCGGCTGTCTATGAACCCGACGACAGCAAGCCAACGCGCGGCGGTCTGAGATTTTTAATAGGTGATTCGCATTGCCTAGTGAAGGTGATAAGGGGTTGACACAAGTCGAATTCGGCTATGGACATCCGAATGTTTTTGTAGCGGTCTTCAAGTACCGAATATATTACCCCAATTGATGAAACCAATTCAAGAGATCGACATTGTCTACCGATCATGCATTTAACAGGACTTTGCATCTAAGGTGGACCGAATAGGTGGGGTACGAACAGAGCGTAAATCCCCAGCCGACAGCAAGACCTTTAACAACTAGAGTGGTGTAGAGGACGACCGGTCTATTTCCTCTATCGACTCGACAACTCTGCTCAAAAAATATTGAGACATTAATGGGAGTGGGCGAATGAAGCTGCAAAAGTGGTGATCTGTTCTACCATCATCATGCCCATAATCAAGGGTAGAGAGCTAGAGTGAGTGGATTCGGCAGCTAGCTAGCTTTTATTCTTGTTGTTTCCTCTCCCGTCTTCTGTACTGTGCTTGTGCTGTACATGATCATGGCTAGCGCAACTAAATTGGATTCAGCAGCAAGTTTGCTTGGTCTATCATCTCCAGTTTTTGCCTCCCTGCTGGCCTGCGTGCGTACGGTGCTGAGCTTCGAACCTCCTTGTGAGGTTCAGAATGGCTCAAGAGGGTAATGTATAGTGAGGAGGAAGTGGAGCTAGACTTATGTAGGTGTCCCCCGGGTACGGTTAACATAAACATCTGGGATGGCAGGACAGCTCTGACAGGTGTATTGTTGAAGGACTCCATCTTTCAGGATCTGGAGTTGAGCAGTTTGTTTCGGACCGAGTCCTCTGGGTGTTTTGAACTGGGCCGGTGAAGCACCTTGACTGAAGGCAAGGTCGGCAATGCGTGCAAAAGTTCCTTCTTTCAGAATTCGAAGCTCCACTGAGGCGATTAACTTGTTGGCCCTGTTTCTTCTATAGACAGCATTGAATGACGATTCCACGCTAACACAGCATTGCTCCAACAAGTCGGTGGAGATGTTTCCTGCTACTGGTTCGTCATTCCTCAGCTCCAAGAATATGACATAGTGAGGAGGAGCAGTAGACATGTCCACACAGCTGCTGAAGTCCTGAAGTCTCAACCCCATAGCATCCTCCAGCAATTTGGCAGCTCTGCTCACAGCCACTTGCAGTTCTTTCTCGTCCGTTTTCTCAGTGTCAACGCACAGCACCGTATTACTGCGTCGCACAAACTGGAACGTCGGTGAGGCATTATAGAATCCAACCAATTTCAGTACGTCGCCTACTCTGTAGCGGCACAGGCCTGCAGCACATGGGGTGAAAAGAATTCCTCGAGGATTCATCAGTCTGTCATATTCTATCCGTTTATCCAATTGAACCTCTAATAGACAAAATACCTCTCAACCTTGCCTCTCTTAAGACAGGGATTTTCTTCCTATCAACTGAACTGACAGACATCATGATCATGAGACGAGAAGGAAGAGAGGAAAACAATTACCGGAGACGGTGGTGACCAGAATCTCGTATTCCTGGCCCTCTTCGAGACTAGTAAGGTCCAGGATTCTACCAACATCGTTCTCTGGCTCGTCGTACGAAACGGGAGTGAACTCAAAGTAGGCCATAGTGGGAAGCAAGGTGTAGTAGATTTCATCAAGAGGGCACTTGGGGTTCAAGTTGAGGCCGAAGTAACCCTCGGAGGCTGCATAGAGTTGTGTGCATATGACTGGCAGGTCATCACTATAACGACAAAGAATAGGAGTATACGCCTCCATTGCACCCGTGCAGACTGTATCGACGACCTTGGCGTTCGGCCAGAGCCGTCTGATGATTCCGTCCCAGCTCTTCTTCGAGCACTCCTGTCGAACCAATGCTGCAAGCTCGGGATCAGCTCGTAGGTACGGTTGCATAGCTGCTCTGACGAAATCGCTCTGGACCTTTGTTTCGCTCAGCGTTCCATTGGCTAAGTCGTCACAGATCTCTGGCCACCACTCCTCTAAATTGCGGATGCTTCTTACCAATGTAGAAGAAAATATCGCCCCTAACCGCAGCACCTCCTCGCGCTGCAGTAACCCACAGACTAGATGACAGTACGTGGACTCCTCGTAGTTCCTCGCTTCGATGGTTTCGTCCGGGCTTGTAAGTATGTAGGACGGATCGAAAGGCCTCTGTTTGAATTCCTTGCTCATGATAAAGCTTGTGACAGCGGCCTGCCGCAGCACACCTCCCTCGGTGTTCCATCCCGGCAACACGAAGTAGAAAAACATACACTTTCCCTTCTCTAGCCCGGGTAGTCGTCTGCATTCGAGTCAGTATAAGCATAAATGGTCAGAAAAGCAATGTGTTCATCAAGTTGTAGCAATTTGATCAGCAAGCAGCCTCTGGGTACTCTAAGGGGGGCGAGATTACTCTGTCAAGCTGGTGGCAAGGTGAGAATTTGACACTGGAAAACTGAACTAGACTTTGTTATCAGTTAGTTACAAAACTGTTCAGCTTGAATTCAAAGAGCCAATCCGCGAAAGAGCAAGAAGGGGACGAAGGAAGTGAGAAATATTACAGGTTCAAAACTGGTCTCATCAGGTACCAAATGAGAGCCCTCAGCCTCTTGTCCTCTTCGGTAATCGGATAAAGTTTGGATCCTCCATCTGTGGTTCCTGAGCTGCATCCATCCATCCAACGACAAATATATTCTTCAGTGACGGTCCACTTTTAACTTTGTGGGCTACCAGGTTCAGTCCCAGAATAGATTTACTTGAGCTAGTACGAACTTTATGTTTGGTACACGATGAGGGTAAAATTGACGCGGGAGTGCTGAGTTATGACGATAACTGTTCAAACGGAAATTTCAATCCCTGCTTACTTCACCTGGCCAAAAGTTCGACCACAGGATCCCCGCTCAAGAGCTGAGCTTTATCGCCTTCACAGATACGTTGGATAAGGGGACGAACACTGTCGTAATCAGAAACAGGCACGCGCTGTCGAAAAGTTTGGACATCAGTAGCCCCGTTCAGCTGAAACTGCTGCAAGTAGACAGTGTTGGCATTCTTTTTCAAAATATGCTCCAGCAATCGCTCCTGCTCGACTCCCGGATTACTCGTCACTTCCTCCAGGTATTCCAGATACTTTCTCTCCCTCTCCCTCCATTCCTCGTACAACTCAGCGTTTTCCTCCTCCCCAATCTTCTTCCCGACTGCGACGTCCTCGGCTTCAGACCTCACGGTCTTGTCCCCCATTTCCTTCTGATTGAAAGTAGTCTGTAATCTTGCTGCTGCTGCCGTTTCTAGTTCTGCTCCTCCTCCTCCTCTGATCTCCCCTTGCTTCTCCAATCTCTGTTCGTGGGTGGAACTGGTCACCTGCTGATCTACAACCGCCATCGGCAGGAGCAGTTCCCCACTCCAACCTGCGTGCGTGTGTGCCTCCCTGCCTACCTACACAATTCTCTTCGACAGATTCTTGATTCACCCACTCGAGTCAATGTGTTCTTACCCAAACACGACGTCGTGCGGTCCCTATATACTACTTTGTATAGACTGCCATTTCAGATCCAGTCTATCTCTTCGGTTTTAGGACCTGCCCAGCAGCAGGACTGTGGAGCTCTCTGGTTTTACCCAAGCTTCTTGCTGTTGCTGCGTAGTTGTAGTAGTATGTCGTAACCTGTCGTTTGACTGTCAAGTCTCCTTCTCGCTCGTTCTCTCGACACTTTGCCTCCCTCCTTGATCTCGTCCCGTGGAATTTCCTTTCTGTGGCTCCAGCATGGGACTGCAGGAGCAGCAGCACGAGCAGAGTTCATAAATAGAGGAAAAGAGAGAGAGAGTGAGAGAGAGAGAGAGCGTTCTGCCGGCCCTCCTTATCCTTTAGTCCGGACTCCGGACGCCTTTTCTGTCTCAGTCATCGGGGCCTGGCGCCAACAAGCAATAGCTTGTTGGCTACCCCATCCGCCTGTAGCCCGAGCGGCGTGGGGTCGAGCCCTCCTGGCGGGGGGACTCATGCTGTGCAAGGGCAGCAGCATACGGCTGCAGAAAGCCCCACAGCGTAAAGAGGCCAAAAAACAAATCTAAACAAAAAAGTCATCGGGGCCTGGCCTTTCCGCATCTTCGCCAGTGGGACTCGACAGTCATAATCCGGCTCGCTGGCAGGCCTGACTGTCACAGCGAGGAGTCCGACGAACGAACAGAAGTAAAGTCGCGCTACACTAGTCTGTAGACACTCGAAGAAAAGGTCAAAATCGCGAATTGAAGGTAACACTGGACTAGTCTGACCAATGACAAGATGAAACGTGGGAACAGAGCCCGACGCGTCAATGCCACCAGAGTGTTTCATGGGCTCTTTCAGCGCGACCCAGCAATGGAACGCGTGCTTCGCTTAAGTTGGTGGCTCCGCTGAATCCTCACCAACGCGCTCTCCAGTACGCTAGTGACGTGCAAGTCGCGACCAACAGCAATCGCGGGCTCAAATGCTCTTATGACGCTCAACAAGTCACTGTACCTTCACGCAGCGCACTCAAGTAACAGAAGCCAGGTCTGAAAAGCGGGACAAAGGGCCAACCGAAGCTTCTTCCCATGCGAGGAGCTCACTCTTGCCGCCGGAGAGTCGCAGCAGAAACCTCAGATCAGTGCTCGGGGAGTTTTTTCGTGAAAAAAGGGAAATTTCCGGTAGAATGTAAAGCATATCGGCAATTGTCGGAAAATTTACCAAATCTACACTAAAAACTAAAATTTTTCTTCGGAAAATTTCCGACGGATTTGACCCAACACCGGAAATTCTCGAAAAGTACCGGAAGTCACTACTCTAAAAACCGGAACTCCCCGAGCATTGCCTCAGATTCAACCTTTCCGGAATCCGGCCGGGGCCGGCTTTGATCGGATAAACCGTAAGAGCATAAACCTGTTGGCTCCCGTGCTGCACGTGATACTCGTGCGACTTTTCCCTCGTCTCCGCGCGTTCCTCTTTGGCGCCTCCTTCGCGCCGCCATCTACAAATCGTCCGCCTCCTGTCCGCTCTGACACTTGTGCGCCATACGTTACGCACAAGCGCCACTACCTACGGGTACTGTACTGCTACAGCACTGTCTGTCTCGGAATTCAGAGTGCTAGTTCCGACATTCCAGTCCCACCACCTCCAGCTCCCACCACTAACGTTCGACTGTGATATCCGCTAAACTGCAGGGGAATCGGTTGGTGTCCACACTGTTCGCCAACTTGCCTACCATCCAGTCGTCTCTTAGCTGCGCCAAGCCCCACCCCACTCTGTCGTTTGGTTCGTCGCGGATCGTAGCTCGTGGCTACTCTTCTCATGTTTATCTACCTCCAATCGAGCGATTCGCCCCGCTCTCGTTTACCGGCCGTATGCTTTACCCTTCTCATAGGGCTTTCTTTGGTTCTTCCTTCCTTCAACTGGCTTAGGTAATTTCCCGTAGCTTTTGAAGTTATCTCATCTTTTCTCTCTTAGTCCCTTGAGGAATATTAGGGATGTCAGAGTAAATAACCTTTTTGAAAGATTTTACACTTACGAGAGAGAGATATGACTTCGTCTAGACCTTAGAAGTTTTTTTTTTGACACTTCCGGAGGTACCCAGAAGAAAACACCACAGGCTTTTCTTTAACGACTGAATTTTGTCCATATTTTTTTGCAGTGGAATATATGCATCCTGAGTGTAAGAACTTAAAAAAATTTGTTGAAGAGATTGTGATGTTCAGTCACAATGGCGACCTAGATTCATTCATGCTTTGATACAAAGTTATCTCTTGCGATTTTATGGTTCTTTCTCTCTCCGAGGTTGAAGAATATTTCTCTCGTAACTTTGACATCTCCTATTAGAGGGTGTCAAACTTAATGCACGTGAGTTTATTCTTTCGTCTGCGGGCGATAGCAGCTAGGCCCGTTTCTGCTACAAGTACCTCAGGAGGTACCCGTATGTTCACAATGCATGTGGCAAGCTCGTCCGTAAGTGCCAAGCCTCCATAAATATCATAATGACACTTCATTTTTAAATTTGAAATGCATTTCAAACTCCTACTCACATTTTGTCTTCTTCTTTTCACATTTTGTCTAGTTTTGTCGTGGGCATTACACATTCTAGTTTCTACTTTTGCGATCAATTCACCTCTTCGCTTCCGAAGAACTACACGCTAGACGACGAGTGTATCAGACAAACGATACACTCGTCGGCAAAATCTTGTTTATCAACAAAATTGAGATTGTTGTAATTTTGTAGCAAAATGCCAAGAGATTCAGAGCGGAAAGCTTTTTTCGGATGTGAATGAGCAAATCATGTTATATTCTAGTGCTAGTTCTACAAGCGAGAGTGATGATCAACAATTGAGCTGGACAGACGACAATCAACAAGAGAGTTATACGTCATATGTCACTAGTTCATTTGATGAGATTGATTCAACTAAGTCTGACTCAATCAGCAATTATTTGTTTTATTTGTATGTTGCTGTGCGAAGTCCATGTTATATGTAGAGGCCTCAACACTTTTTGAAAAGCAAAGACTTTCAAGAGAACTATATGTACAGACTGCTCGAGAACTCTTTCAGACATCTTACAAAGATGGATCGTTGTTCTTTTGTCAAATTGCTAGATTTGATTAAAGGACCATTCCATATTCAAGAACAACTCACGCGTGAAACAAGCTTCATTTTCTTTACAATTAGCAGTGGCTTTAGATAGGTTCTGGCATGAAGATAATGGTGGATGCATAAGAAGATTTATTACCAGAACGGTCTTTCGATAGAGAGCAGTACAATCATCGACTCTGCTGTAGGTACTCGTCAAGTAGACCTTCTGGGTGGACCTCTCTTTGCCTTAGCTCATTATAGAACTCTCTTCACCACCCCTTGGTTGCTCCAGGTTGTGTCTTTTCATCTCTTCTTGGAGAGGTTGTCACGTGGATGATGCTCATGTACCCAAGAAAGATAATTGTGGTCCTAGAGTCTTCTTTATCAGATCAGGTGAAGTGGCCAAAGAGGAAATACATTTCCAATGCTTTTGTTGAGAAGAGATTTCTTAGATGTATAGTTTGATAGATGTATCTTTATTATCTCTTGGACAGCGATCATGATTTGACGGGAAAACTTATTATGATAAGAATATAATTACTTTGTAAATGCACAGATAGTTCGTTGTCATCATCGTAAGATTATGTATGTGTTTATAAGTATGTAGAGGAGTTGTCAAGACATCACTTCTATGAAAAGTTCACCTTTGTACAACACTTCGACACATACCACACTTTTTTTGAGAAGGAAGGATGAATATTTATTAAGCAACTTAGGGTATTCTCTTATGAGACATTTAATCCATGCTTTTAGAATGATAACTAGAAATAGAGAGAAAATGAATTTTAATACTTGTGTAGCGCCGCTCAGCCAGCCAAGAAATATACAGCAAAGTTCTTGAGTTCAAGAAATATTGGAGAGATATGATCGATGATGAGGGACATCTCAGATGACGCTCTGTCTCATATGTACAAAGATGAGAGTTGATTCCAATGTATCAGCGAGCTTATAAATAAAAGCTAATTTCTATACAAAAAACCTTTTGAGATCTATTATGTTCTAAACATGTCTGCATAATTCTATTTATGAGCGTAGTTGCGTCTCTGTCTCTATCTTCCAGATTCACGCTGCCTCTAGAATCACATCTGTCTCTTTCTAAAATCAGTTATTCATCTTCTTCCGTCCAATCGTCTTTGATCTTCAAGCAAAAATTATATAACATCACGCAACATGTAATCCATCTCGCTACAAGTTGAAACAAACGATCAAACTATAATTACCTCAATGTTTTAGATCAAAATAAAGTTGTTTCGACCTAAAGTATCGAGACGGCCTCGTATCGTCATCTAGCTTATTTCAAGTTGTAGCAACCGAACTACGACCGCCTTGATATATGACTAATCCAATGGTCAGATCATCTTTAACCCCTGAGGGTCATGAGGGCAAATCACACAACTAGCGATATGGAGAGGATTGTACCCAAAACTCGATTGTAAGCATCGATCCGTAGCAAAGAACTCAAAAATTGTCAATTTGAAAACTTTCTTTTCTTCTCCAAACGAACTATAGATATGGATAGGTTGTACTCTCCTGACCCTAATGGCACCAAGAACCTCCAAATCTGATCTCCAATAACCAAGATATGTCCAACTTTCGGTCGCAGTTGATCGAACCTCCAAAATCTCATTCTTACGAGCTAAAATCGCTCACACCTTCCAAATGCATCACTTGATATCAATCTCTTCCCGTAGGTAGGTCTGATTACCCTGAACCCAACGAGATCTAAACAAGCAATTTGGAGTTCTCCTCACGAAATATGACCAGATATTTAGTCGTAGGAAGCAAAATCTGACATAAATTGACAGCCTGCGACTCAATCTCCCACACCACGTCCAACACAACAACCCAATCCACATGCAGTATCCTCCTATGCATAAATGATGACCCTTTGAACGTGTAGGCACCAAGAACGAAGAGCTTGATCCATCGATCGTGGAGAACAACTCAACCTCAAGTCATAAATAAAAAAAACCTGATGAAAACCTTCTTCTTGCGAGCCAATCTCCCTCACATCTCCCAGTTCACCCGAAGTTACAAAGTGAAGTTTTGTAACTTCTTCAATCTCTTGAAGAACTCGATGCATCCAAGGACAGCAAGTTTGGATTCTAGAATGGTCCGAACGGTCCAATTCTCCTTCGTATGCAACTGAAGCACCCCAATCCTCCCTCCATATGTCTCACATTTTCCCAAAACACACAGCACGATCCATCTCTTCAAGAATCGTCTTATCTTATGCGTCACATGCGTATATGTGAACCCGATGACACCTTGCATGCATGCATTGACCTCTCAATCTCTCGAAACGTCCATCGACAGGTTTCAAATACAAGCTAACCACTTAAGCACCCCTCTTATGTCAGTTTTCAAAGTACGTGAACTCTCTGCACCCTTAGTATAGCGTCAAATCGCAAATACTCGTTTAGCATCGATAAGATAAGACCTAGCTTGTTTTTCTCATCTTTTGAACCCTGTAAAGTCGTATTAAGCATCCAAATGAAGTAGATGAAGTGCATATGAGAACCTTACAATGAGCTATACCACTCGGTGTAGTGAGAATGTACATCCGAAAGTAGGTCAAAAATCGTTATTTCTTTCCATGAGTGTCTTCGTAGTGAAAACATGAAGCCTTAAATTTTGACTTTCATGTAGAAGCCGGTCCACAGCGGGGTTGGGATGATGGATCGTCAGCGATGAGAGGATGGATAGAACCACTGGCGCTTATGTATAAAATAGACGGACAGTCGATGGAATTCTTCTCACAATCACCATTTCTGTCCATATTTTGTGTTAAAAAATCAAATATTTAAATATTTAATATAAATAAAATAAAATAAAATTCAAAGATTTAACAAAATTTCATAAATTTTGCTATATGCAATCAAAATTTCCGTTTGGTCAAAACTTGGCTTTTATTTGAATAAAATATCGAAAGTTTTTTAAGTTAAAAATGAATCTTGAAGAATGTATTTTTATCTCATATCATGACATAATGGTATTATTAACAACAGTTAATTTTCGGAATTTTTATATAATTATCAATTATACACCACCTAAGTACTATACTCGAACACCCATTTCGGTTATAATATCTAGGCGTTGGGTTTCAAGTGAAGACGATAATGGTAGTAATGATGTGTAATTTTTAACAAGCCTTATTTTCAATAATCGCTTCCGAATTTCTAGTATGTTTTGTTTTCGCAGTGGCTCTTTGTTCGGACTGGAGCAGGGGTCTCCCGCGCACACTGAACTTTCCCGGCCGAGAAGTTCCAATAAAATAGAGTTTTAAAATAGAATAGATTTTTAAAATAAAAGATTTTTTTAAAAAGATTTGAATAAAACACCTAAGCGTTGCTTATTGGCGAAAGGGTGTGTATTAGTACGTGCCCAAGCTGGAACTTTAAAAAATATTCGTCTCCCACGGGTAAGAGTTACGGTTGCGATACGGCTACTTTTGGGGGCAGCCGCTGAAAACTACCTTGGCCAGCTCTAACTCATTTTTCTTTCAAATCGTTCGTGAGTTTCAATAATAAATAAATTTAAAATTTTAGTAATTTACTAGAATTATTAAAAAGTCAAAAATTCAAAAACACAGCCTGAGCGATACACAGCTATAGCAGCTCTAGACAAAACTCACCTTGGATAAACTAAGGCGATTTTCTTTTTAACCGTTAGAGAATCTTTCGTTTTAGCTTTCACACTCACTATATGATTAGCCAAGACTTATGTGAAGAATCCTCATCCTGGGCAGTATAGCTCATTCATACTTATTTCATTTTCTGAAATACAGTTTTCGTGGGTATATGCCCCCTATTATTAAAAAATAGAAGGAAAAAGGAATTCTCATCTTTCCAAGATCCATCTTTCCTCCTGTCTTACTCACGTGTCGGTAAGGCTTGCCATGATGGTATGTATATCTGAGTGTAGGGACTGAGACAAAGTGAAAGTGATGAGAAGGTGGTCTTTAGCCGCCCCGGAGTATTTCACTTTTTACGTACGGGAAAAAGGGATTTTTCTGTTTATTATTTTACACTTTTTTGCTTGCAAAACGGGTTAAACGAGGGCTACGATGTTAGTTCATGAACCTTTTTCTTGACAAGTTGGAAAATGAATGGTCTAAGTCTGCAAAAAGATAAAGTGGGAAGAAAGTCACGTATGCTCTAACTTCTCTTTTTTTTTTCTCCTTTTTAGATTTCTTTCACGGTAAGGCTTTCTGCAGCCGGGCGTTGAGACCCCTTGGCAAGAATATTTGACCCTACGGCGCCTAGGCTATGGACGGATGGTCCTTTTTGAGGTCTTGCTCGAATTGCACTTAAATCACAAGTCCAGTTATAAAAGAACTACGTCTTCACACGATATCTCTTTTGTCACTATAGTGTTTTAGACTTCGGACGTCTGAATCACAGCAGAGCAAGTTTCCGACGGAGCCTCTAGGGTTTTTGCAGTGAATCTGGTGGGGTCGGTGGTTTTGACTCTCTTGCGTCTTTGGCTCTCCATGTTTATTGGATATAGTCTCTGTTGTCTATGACGGCTGGTCAGTGGTGAATCGCTTTGGTTCCTCATGTACTCACGAATAATACGACAGGTTTGGCATGTCTCGCTTTCGCCAAGTAGCGACTCGTGAACGATGGCGGCAAGTTTGGAGTATCTCGTTTTTGCTATGCAGTGGCTCGTGAATGATGGCGGCAGAGCTAGAGTGATTCGCTGAGAAATACGTTCTCGTCCCGTCGGGTCTAAGTTAATGCGTCTCTCTGTATTTTACGGGGTTTTCTGCGTGTACGTGCTCGTTTTTCTAGTCTGTTTGGGTGGGAGTATCTATCACCAGATTATGCCTCGATTTGGAAAGACATTTTACCCATATGGTGTGGGTGGCTTGGTGGTTCGGTCATTTCTTGGAGGTATTGGGAGATTGCTTGTTATCACTAATGATCAGTCCGCGTCTATCTTGTGGACTCTATCATCACGTTTTTGTTATTTCTGTCACTATGCCTTCTCGATATTTGGGATGTGAGGTATATTATACTATGACTGTCTTTGCTTTTGTATATGTCTAGGTTCAAACATAAGACCTTCCAACGAAATGCACTGATTTTGTTTGTCGTGTTACTGTGTTGATCCCTTTTCACACCAAGGCAGTGAGTCACATTGACTATTTCTTTTGCCCCACAGTCGATCACAGTCAGCCATTATGCATTTGTAGTTTGAGGTCTCAAATGTCTTCCAGTGGGAACTATCCGGTCCATTCTTTCATCATTGATTCAATTTATTGCAAGCTTTCCTTAGCTTGGATATCTCATCTCTTGTGACCATGACTACAGTTACTGAATCGTTCTTTGAGACACATCTGGACATCATGCAAGATCTTTGGAGTAAATCGTGTTTTTATCTTGTGCTCGAGGGCGTGTGAAGTTCTCTTGACCTTCTACTGACGAGGACGGACAGCCGAGACGCAAGGTAAAATTACTCAATCTTGAATGTCTGCAAGAGCTGTTCTCTCAATTCAGAGACGCTTGTGATGTGTTCAATGTCTCTATAGAGATGGAGGTCAACACATTTTTTAGGGAGGCTTGTTATAGTTGATCAGAAACCAAACCGAGGAGGAAACATTTTCAAGTATATCGGCATCTCTCTTATGCAGCTGGTTGGTCTGAGCTGAAACCTTTTCCTGAGCTTTTGCAGCCCGCTGTCCAGCGAACTTGGGAGATCCAGCCGAAGAGCACACATACTACATCTCTTGATTTTGGTTACGTTCATGAGTTTTCTTCTTTTTTTTACAAGTGTTTTTTGTTTTGAGTGATTTTTTTGACTTGGACCTCCTCCCCTCCTGCTGAGGGGAGTGAACCTTCACTGGGACAGCCAGCAAGACGGATTCAATTCCATCGAAGGTGTTTTCTTGTAGTTTAGAATCTTGTAGAGTACTGGAATTTAGTTTCTGTCTCAAAGAACCTGATCAGATTTGAAATGAAGGTCCCTATCGCTTGTACATTTTATGGGTGAACCAGTTCTATACACCTCCTTTGGACTAAATAAAACTAAAGAGTCTCCTCTGATTTATACGTAATACGTCACATTGTGAACATAGTACATTTCAAGAAACGAAGCCACTGAACTAACCTGTTTACCAGAATACTCTGTCTAAGTACATTGCCCAATACCTAAAGTAATTTGCATTTGTCCCAACCAATGTCCAGTTCACCTTCTCTTGCAAAGTGATATTTTGTTGAAGTTCATAACACTAAGTGAAGACTTCTCAGCCCAAACTATATACTTCTCTCTCACTCACACCCAAGTACCGAAAACAATTCATACAGGAACAAAAGTCTTCAAGAGTTGACCATCATGATAAGTGATAAAGCATGATATAATATTCTTATCACCTCAATTTTCCGCATGTCAAATAATTGTTGTCGGAGCTCCGTCTACCACTCAGTTGTCCCCGGTGATAATATGCGCATCATTGTCGTCTTGTGTCGAATAGTAGTGTGTTGTGGGTCGACGTTGCAAGATCTTTATGGATTCACGTGTGATATTCTCGTTCCGGTCCAAACAACATGCAGCAAGACGAGCCTCGTGAGATAATGCATAATGGATTCTCTTCATAGTAAATTTATTGATGACAAAGTTGAATATCTCTGACATATAGTTCTCTCGTGCTCGAGTGTAGCAACTCATTTTAGCCGGCATAATATTACTAGTCAAGCACTGCACCATAGCCAAGTATGTGGACGAGTCTGTGAGTTTCATTGTGTGAGCAACACATATTCCGTTCAACATGAAGTGTGGTCAATCCAAATGAAAGTTGGAGTTTAGAAACTTACCTCTTTGATACTACTGGTCTGAGGTTGGTCTATTCAGATCAAGGACTGAACAGCAAGGTCTATTTATTGGTATGTCTCTACATAGTGTGTGTTCTCTGGTCCAATGATTTGCAGCACTGCGAATATCCATGACCAATATCGATGTATCATCTTCAACTTGCGGATAACGTCCATAAGGTCCAACTGCTCCTCGCCTTCAACTGAGAACATATGTATATCCACCCTTTCAACTTGTTAGCTATGTCATGTGTATGGATCTCATGATACATGAACCGTCTAGGTGCAATGGGGTCTCCATCTGCCAATCCTCGCATCTCTGCAACTCGCTGTACCAATACAGGCTTGTTCCTTTGTATAGAGGTCCGATGATCTCGAAGCCATGACACCAACTGAGGAGCTCGAGGTTTGCTCTGACCTCCGCCTCCTCCATGCTAGTCGGTACTCTCTTCTTGTTCTACACCTCCACCAAAAACTTCTAAATGACATTTTTACACTTGTGTCAAAGATCTTTTTGGCTCACAATCCCGTGACGTGCCAATATGGCACCAACCGAGGACTTGTCATCATGTATGACTTCGTCCGACACGATCTCACGAACTATGAGTCATTGTATCCATAACTTAAATGTGTGACTTTCAATCAGTCATGAATTATTCCTAGTCTCAACTCGGATCATGTTCACCATTTTGATGACTCGACCATCACGTGTTGAGATGAATGCACATGTTTCATTGTAATCGTTCTTAGTCGAGTCGTATCTCAAATCGACATATACCACGAAGTGACCTACATTACAAGCAATATTAGTCATTTACGTGTCGAAGAATGACTAGGAGGAAGAGGAATTCGAAGACATAATGCATATAGCATGGCTCCAAATGAATAACACTAACCGCCTACATGAGGTTCGTTCAAGTCTGGAAAGTGTGTTCGAAGCACAACCATCTGCACCTCATCCTTTTTTATCGTCCATCTCTCGAGAGTTGCTTGAATGCATCCAATAAACCGATCTTTCTCATTTTAGAATCCAAAGAAATGGGATCTGGATATAGAGGCTAATTCCACCTCTCGCTGTAGACTGTCTAACTGTTCATACCCCAACCTCGCACATAAACTAGCATGATAAAATCGATGAGTAAGATCAGGAGCATCGTGATACAACTCCATCTCCGTCGATATCCAGTCAAACATGTACTGAGAGGGAAGTAAACAGTATACTCTAACTTCTACAGTTGAAAATGAATAATTATACTTAACATCTGCGGGAAGTACATCATTCATCGCTAAAAGCAGCATTAACGAGGAATAAGAAAATTGTGTCTGTAAAAGAGCAATAGCGTCCCGCTACATAAAACCTCACAGCTCAGGTCTAGTTCTCTTCCTAAATCGTAATTCAGAGGTCTCTGAATAATGATGCACACGCGAAATCAGACAGACGAATGAAAGAATCAAACAAAGGAGATTGAAATCGAAGAGGATTCGTAATCTTTCATGTGAACATTATTTTATATCGAAGTAGTATATCACAGTAGTGGGAATCTTGATTAGAGATCGGTGGTCTAGAGTCCGAACCTTTCACAAGGCATTTTGCCTGCGTGGCCGGAGATCACATACTTAGGGTCCTTGATGCCCTGATGGTTTAGAAAAAGATTCCCACCGTTCTGGGTTTAAATTATAGTGAATAGCTCCTTCACACTCCAGTCAGACCTCTTAATTGAGAATTTGGAGGAAAAGTAGACCTCAGTTAGTTTTATATGTATTATATAATAAGTTTATACGATTTAATTTTATAATAAAAACAAAATATAGAAGTGTACAGTATTTTTCATTTGATTAAATATAAATAAATAACCAAACCAAACCAAAATTCTATCTTCACACGAGCAAAAAGCCAAGGAGGCTATGACGGGTACAAAGCACGTGAGTCCAATGACGTGTCCATGTGTCCTGATGGTTTAGAAAAAGTGCCCACCCTTCTGGGGTTTAAATTATAGTGAGTAGCTCCTTCACACTCCAGTCAGACCTCTTAATTGAGAATTTGGAGGAAAAGTAGACCTCAGTTAGTTTTATATGTATATATATAATAAGTTTATACGATTTAATTTTATAATAAAATCAAAATATAGAGGTGTACAGTATTTTTGATTTTGTTAAATATAAATAAATAACCAGACCAAACCAAAATTCTATCTTCACACGCGCAAAAAGCCAAGGGGGCTCTGACGGGTACAAAGCACGTGCGTCCATTGACGTGGCCATGTGCTCCATATGATTTCAGATGGTATGCATCAGCAACTTTCAGACAGTCACATTCTACGACAAATGAGTTCACGAAGTTTCGGACCACTATACTGAAGAAAACGTGTCAAACGTTCGTGCGATCTCCTCTCGTGCTTTTGGACGGAGGAATTTTGTGACAACACGCACCAGAACGTACAAAGAGGGCAGAAGAAGGTACAGAATGTGCGTACTACATTAGTACCATGCTAATGAATTAAATAGCAATAAGAAAGTGCAAAACTGAAGATAGAAGAAAGTTGAGTAAGAGGTAGAAGCAAAACGGTGTAGAAATGGTAATTAGTGATTAATTTCAGTCATGTGAATATCAAATCTGCTGTTATATATATATATAGAAGTTGACTTTACTGCCGCTTGACAGGCAAGAAAAGTCAAACAGAATTCCTTCGGCTGCTGAACATCATGTTTCAGAATGTTGAGTCTGCTAGACCCTAAACCTAGACCATCTTCTTTACCAACGGAAAGGCCTTCAGTTAACTGACTGCCTTGAGTATCGTCTTCTCTCGAACATTAACTAGGCATTTCCTTTTATTCAAGTTACTTAAAATGATTTTATATTCAGAAATATACTACAAGCTGTTCAGCAGAACGTCTTTTCGAATTTAACACATGTGTATTACTCATTACGAGATATATGTGTTTATTCTCAAAAGTCTTAAATTTTGATCCATATATTTTCATATCACAAGGTGAGCTTAATGTATTAGCAGTTTGTGGTGCCCATAATTTACAGGATTCACTAATTTTTAAAAATTTTAAGATTAATAACTTGTTTGTATAACTGAAGAAGCGTTGTTACTTAAGATTACGGCTTCCTTAGAAGGAATATGACTTTACGATCTTTTTGTAATAAGAAGTTGACTTCTTCAGAAGACGACCGTCTTCCGGGAAGCGTCTTCTCGGTTGTGTCTTCCGAAGACGGAAGACGGAAGACACGTATCTTCCGGAAAACGGAACCGCGGAAGCTTAACCACGTAAGGAGTAGGTGCACCTACTCGGCAACACCGAGTAGGTTAGGTAGGTCAAGTAGGTCGAGAAGGTCGAAACTCCTAACTGCGGGAAAAGATGCGCATTAGCACATTTCAGCTTCCCGTAGCGAAGGCGCGTTTTGGTTAGAAGATCGATTCACGGGTGATTGATTTGAGTGAGGAAGGCAGCGGGGTGAAATTGAGTGAGGTCAGGATTGATTCGAAGCTAGAAGGAAGGCGAGGTCGAATTATTGAGAGCAGAAGCGTATCGAGCTGAAGGAGTCTTCTGTGAGCTCCCGAAAGTACACATTGAAGGACGGCTGAGTAGAATCGAAGGTGGAAGTCTGGATCGATTGAGGCGTAGTAAGGAGCTGACGGCAGAAGCAGCTTTGTGGGGTCACATTGGAGCTGGAATCAGAGTTGGAAGCGCGCGGAAGATAGAAGATAGCTCGGGAAGCAGACAGAAGATAGTTTGAGGTTCTTCCCATGTTCTCTTTCCTTCCCATTGCTTCTCGCCCTTTGTTTGGTATCCTCCGCGCTTCCCCAGTTGTTTGCAGGCAACCCGGTCGATCAATTCTCTCCCCACATTTTTCCTTCTGAGACATTGGACGCGGAAGCGCTGCCCAATTTCTGACAGCCATCTTCTTGTTTCTTCTCGAGTTCAATTCGAGCTTCCCTACCCATCGTCCTCAAATTGGAGATCCCAGCTATCAATTTCTCTACCCTACCATCCCTCTACTCCCAAAACCTTGAACAGAAGACGCTTCAGAAGATTGGAACATCTTCGGAAGATGCTTCGGAAGCCTGACTGTCTTTGGAAGACAACTGTATACAATTCGTATCAAGAGTGGATTTGCTTTGCTTTGGTGTTAAGAGAGGCTTGGTACGAATCCCGAGTGGCTTGGTGAGTTGTTTTGTTATTTCGAGAAGTTGGAAGTCGGGAACTAGGCCTGTGCCTCCCGGTCTTCCAAGCTTCTCAAATCCACATCTTCCTAGAGAGACTAGAAGATTGGAAAGGCTGACAGAATGCGCGAGAAGACGTGAGGGTCCGTTACGGGTCTCTTCTGTCTGACCCATAGCAGCCTATTTCTTCTTCTTCCGGAACTTAGAAGAGAGTTGTGAGAAGTCTTGCTGGCAGAATCTGGAGAGAATGGTCGAGGATCATGTCTTCCCATCATGCAGCAAGCTTCTTCTGAGTGTATATGAGAGATGAGAAGTCAGAAGAACAGAGTGCAAATGTCTTGAGTCTGTTGTGAGGATAGATTGCGCGTAGAAAGCAGAAGACAGATGAGATCAGTGAAGGGAAGCCTGGCTTCGAGAGGTCTTCCGAGAAAGATATTGAATCGGAAGCTGTCTCGGGAGTCTTCCAATGTCAGTCTTCACTGTCACCGCAGGAGCCCGTAACCATCTTCTGAACCTGCTATGCACTCTACTTCTCGCAAATCTTGTATCTTATGTTAGGAAGTAGGATGTAATGCAAGATGGGTTGTCTTCTTAGGATCCATGTGAGGCCTTGCTTAGTTAGGATTATTTAGATATAGCTCGGAAGATGAGAGCTATTTAGGAAGCACTATTAGAATCCCGGAAGACATAGTAGCTGTCTTCTGGAAGACTAGATTCGTCTTCTGAGAGTGGAAGCTAGACTGTGAGAGCTTGAGAAGGACAGAGACTTCAGCTCACAGTAAGTCCGTGTGGCTTAGTGCAACAGATTTTCAAGTATGTCGATGCATCCTCGAGGGTTAGTGTTATCCGCAGCAGAGTTGACCGAGGCCAAACCCTTCATCAAGGAGTTGGGTCTCGACTTCTTCCTGTGAGATTAGAACCTCGCCGACCAGGGTCTTCTAGAGGAGGTTTGGGCAGCCTTACCACCTCGCAACCGTGTACTTGCGAAGGCAGGAGTAGCTCGAGGAAGACCATATTCCTGGACCAAAGATTGGTGGCGCAAGGCCTTCCACAGGTCAGAATCCGAGAACCGAGGTTGTTGGCTCGAGGAGAAGATCTTACCCAGGATCTCGAGTGAGTGGCATGTGTCGGAGAGCACATCTTGCCTCTTCATAGAGGACAGGCAGGGAAGAAACGGCTGGAAGGTTGAATCTTACCGGGAGCCGCAGAAGCGTCTTCTGGCGAAGCTGTTCTTTCACCTCTTTCCTAAGGGGAAGGTGCAGAAGACGAGGTACCTTGGAGATCAAGACGTAGAGTTCTTGGAAGCGGTGTGCGCAGGAGAGAATGTCAAATGGGGTGCGTTCTTCCACGCGTATATACATGCGGAGTTGGTGTACTTAGGTACCCCGGCAGGAGGACATCTTACTCCGTTCTTCTGTTACCTATACGTAGCCAAGGGGGATCTCACGGCAGATCAGTTGGCAAGATATGGACCAGCAGGGCAGCAGGAGGCGAAGGAGGAGACCTCGGGAGAAGACGATCGAGCAGCAGCGATGACTCCCCCTCCCACTCTGATGCCGCAGATGAGACCCGGTACTCATCAGAAGACGCTTCTGGTGAGGAAAGACGATTCTAGTGGATCGGAAGACGCGACATCACCAAGGAAGATGGGTCCTAGGAGCGTGCCTAGGAAGATCACCTCCTTCCTGATCATTCACTCTGGATCGAAGTCCGACTCACCGGAGGAGCTCTTGAGTAGCCCAGCTGCGCAGAAGACCGCTTCTGCAACACCAAGGAGTCTTCCGAAGACTCCAAAAGACGAAGGATGGATGGATACTCCTACTGCGATGCGAGGAAGCGCAGTAAAGAGGACTGCTTCTGTCATGAGGAGAGATCTTCCACCTCGGAAGATGAGAAGAGTAGCTTCTTCTCGCGAGCAGAAGCAGAAGACCATAGTGGTGGAAGAGGCATCCTTGCCTCGGGAAGACAAGGTCGAAACCTCCGATCGGATTGTGGAGATGAACCTGTCTTCCGCGAGAAGAAGACTGAAAGAGTTCAGTGTCTTCTTCCACTCAGAGATCCAGCCAGCTATGGAGTTGATCGAGAGGAGAGCGAAGATACAGGAGAAGCCCTTACAGCCTGAATTCGGTCTGCGCACCCTGATGCGGCAGGAAGAAGGTCAAAAGAAGGAAGAAGCGCCGGAAGCCAACCTCCGCACCACGGAGAAGCTCGCAGCGAAGTACAAGGCGGAAGCAGCCGCTTCTGTCAAAGAGCTAACGCAGCTGAGGAAGAGCAACCAGGAGTTGCAGACGTGTTTACAGCAGCGTGACCAGGAGGTTCTGCGAGTGCGAGGTAAGATCACCGCCCTTGCAGAGGAGAAGACGACATGGAAGACACTGCGGGAAGCCGCAGAAGCGCAGACTGCAGTCGAGAAGACGCAGCGGGAAGCAGCGGAAGTTTGTGCGCAGGAGATGTTAGTTCAGTCGGTGGAAGCGCTTCGGAAGAAGTTCAACTTCACCGCGGATAGGAAGCTTCTTACCTTAGCTAGAGAATGGGACGACAAGTCCAAGACGATGTTGGTAGAGTGCAAGGAGAGCATGTTCAGATATTTGGATCGACAGATAGAAGGAGTGAAGACACTCTATGGTCTTCTCTTGATTCCGCCACCTGCAAATGCATCTTCCCAAGCTCCAGCACCATCGACTGGATCCGAATTGGAGAAGGAGGAGTTCGACCTCGCTGTCCACTTGGTAGTGACAACGTTGGAAGCCGAGAAGACCCCGGAAGAAGCCTCGGAAGACAAGAAGAAGAGATGTCTTCCTAGGTATTCCGAGTGGAAGAAGCGACTTCTCCAGATCCTTATGATGTCACCATGACTCCCAGTGTCAAACTAGTGTCTCAGAAGAGCGAGGAAGCACAAGTCGACCTAGCTTCCCAAAAGACGCTTCCGTCAGCAGAAGCAGAAGCAGAAGCCGAAGCAGCAGCAGCAGAGCCAGCGATGAATGATGAGGAGGAGGCCACCTCAGTGACACCCGAGGTAATTGCAGGGCTTTCCAGCTTATCAAAAGCTGAGTTAGTAGTTCCGATAGGAGCAGATCAGGTAGAGATTGCCTCTGAGCAATCAGAGTAGGTAGCAAACGTAGGAGACAAGTTGACATTTCCAAACTTAGCAAAGAACCCAACATGCTATCTTAGGGGTGGCAGTTCTAGTGTAAATTTAGTTAGGCAGCCATGTGGCAATGTAGGAAGCACAAGAATAGGAAGGGGAAACCGCTTGCATGTGGAGGGGCAGCTTTTCTCTCCCTGGTGGTGGTTCCCTCTGTTTTCTCGTGGTAGAGGCATAAGTAAGATCACAGTGTAGGAAATGGAGTTCTGCACACACATACTGATTTTACGGTGCAGACAGATTGACACATTACACACACAGGACACATTACACATTCTACACAGAGAGGCACACTAAGTACGCTGTTGTGTATTGTGCGCACACACACTACACCTGATGTTAAAGACATACGAATAGATTGGGATTATATCGGAGGGGTCTGCATGCTCGTTACCAGCAGTGGTTCGAAGATGTAGATAGAGGTAGTGGACAGTTTAGGAACAGCAAACGGCATCCTCGTGCAGTCCTGTTGGCTAGACTGGTGTGTCGAGGAGTAGACGCAGGAAGTAGAGAGAGTGAGCTTCCCAATACCAATGTGACTTCTTCTCGGGGAATGGATTGCTGATTTGAGTGCAGAAGCTTTGTCCATGTCTTCTGGGTGGTGGATTTTCTTGGGTTCACTCCAGATTGTGCATGAGAAGCGTTCTTCTTGAGTGGCGGTGTCAGCAATTGTGCAGATTCGCAGCTTGGCTCGTCTAGTAGAGCACTTCGGATCTACGTACGGACGGTCTTATGGATAAGGGATCTCAGAAGACAAAGAAGTCGGAGCAACGAGAGAAGAAGAAAGAGGTCTTCTTCCCACAGCAGAAGACGATGCAACTGTACGCACGTTTGTTGTCTTCCTCCCCAAACTATTACAAGCAGGGATGGCTTGTTAGTCAGGATCGGACTAGAAGCCTGTCGGAATCTTAATTTCTCCTTTTCATCTTGTTTTTCTCTTGTTTGGATTTTCCCTTCTTCCCCATCTTCTCCCATCTTCCCCATCTTCTTACCTTCTTCTAGTGAGCTTCCGAGACTTCTATTGATCTTCCGTGAAGGTGAATGTCGTTGTAGTGCTGCAGGAAGATCATTTCCGTAGGCAGAAGCTTGGGAAGGCTATAGGGGGCATACACCCTGTGATTAATCTAACCCGTTGGAATGTGAGAGAGAGAATAAGGTGTAACAGCCGATTCTAGTCGACTTCTGCGAAGCAGGAGCAATCTTCTGGAGGTGTGAGAAGCCGAGTTGAACCCCCAGAAGCCGAGAATTGCTTCGAGAAGACGGTACTGAGAAGACCGGAAGAAGTGACCTGGAAGCAGGAAGAGCGTCTTCCCGAGCTTCTCTGTGAATAGTTGTGTGATATTTTAGTTAGTAGTTGTTTGTTTAGGTCGAGAGCACCTTTTGGCGAGTCTGGAAGACGTGTGGTTTTGTGAGAAGACGGGATTTCTAGGCAAAACCCGTGTGTTTGTGTGTTTGAACAGATCTTAGAACTTAGAGCAGCGTTACTTGTGCAAATCCTCTGTGAGAATGATATCTTGTATACTAAATGGGCAAAAGGAGTAATCTTGCGACACTACATATAGTGAACACAATTTTTGGCACCGCTGCCGGGGATTTCATCTTAGTAACTTCTGTTCTAAGCTTCCTAGATCTGTGTGTCAATAGTTAGTTTCATTTCGAACTAACTTTGATTGTAGTTGAATGTGTTTGTGGTGCCCACAAATTACAGGATTCACGAATTTTTAAATTTTTAAGATTAATAACTTGTTTGTATAACTGAAGAAGCGTTGTTACTTAAGGTTACATCTTCCTTAGCAAGAAGATGATCTTACGAGCTGTTTGTAATAATAAGTTGACTTCTTCGGAAGACGACCATCTTCGGAAAAACGTCTTCTCAGTTGCGTCTTCGGAAGACGGGAAGACGGCGGAAGACAACCATCTTCCGGAAGACAGCGACCGCGAAAGCCTAACCACGGCTTTTTCAGTAAAGGAGTGGTTGTACCTACTGGGTCGCATCGAACAGGTAGGTAGGTTAGGTAAGTCACCTAGGGTCGAAACTCCTAATTTGCGGGGAAGATGCGCAGGAAGCGCATTCCAACTTCTCGCAGCATAGCGCGCTTGAGAAGATCGATTTCCGAGAGTGAGCTTCGCGAGAGGAAATCGAGAGAGGAAAGCGAGCAAGCTGAGGACCAGTTGGCAGCTAAGCGAAGGGCGAGACTGAATTGCTGAAGCACGGAAGACAAGGAGCGAAGGCGTTTTGTGAGCTCCCGGGAAGCTGACATTAGAAGCAGTTGAGTAAAATCAGAGGTGGGTGGCTCGATCGATTGAGGCGTAGACTGGACCTGACGACGGAGGCAGCTCAGTGGGGTCGCATTAGGAGCTGGGGCCAGAGCCAGAAGCGCGCAGAAGGTCGAAGGTAACTCGGGAAGCAGAAGAAGACTGTAGAGGTTCTTCCCCACGTTCTTTCTCCTTCTCACTTCTTCTCGCCTTTGTTTGGTATCCCCTGCGCTTCCCCGGTTGTTTGCAGGCAGCCTGATCGATTACCCCCCATCCCCATTTCTCCTATTGTGACATTGGGTGCGGAAGCGCTGCCCAATTTCTGTTAGGCATCTTCCTACTTCTTCCTGAGTTCAATTCGAGCTTTCCTACCCCTCGTCCTCAAATTGACGATCTCAACTATCAATTTCCCTACCCTACTACCTCTCTACCACCGAAACCTGGAACAGAAGACACTTCAAAAGATTGGAACATCTTCAGAAGACGTTTCTGAACTTAACTGTCTTCGGAAGACTGTTTTCGGAAGTCGACTATAACCAATTTGTATCAAGAGTGGATTTGTGTTGCTTTTGTGTTAAGAGAGGCTTGGTACGAATCCTGAGTGGTGTGGTGAGTTCTTTTGTTATTTCGAGAAGTTGGAAGTCGGGAACTAGGCCTGTGCCTCCCGGTCTTCCAAGCTTCTCAACTCCACATCTTCCTAGAGAGACTAGAAGACTGAAAGGCTAGCACAATGAGCGAGAAGACGTGAGGGTCCATCGGGTCTCTTCTGTCCGACCCCTAGCAGCCGTTTCTTCTTCTTCCCAAACTTAGAAGAGAGTCGTGAGAAGACTTGCTGGCAAAATCTGGAGAGAATGGTCGAGGGTCATGTCTTCCCACCGAGCAGCAAGCTTCTTCTGAGTGTGTATGAGAGGTGAGAAGTCAGAAGAACAGAGTGCAACTATCTTGAGTCTGTTGTGAGGATAGATTGCGCGTAGGAAGAAGAAGACAGGTGAGACCAATGAAGGGAAGCCTGACTTCGGGAGGTCTTCCGAGAAAGACATTGAATCAGAAACTGTCCCGAGTGTCTTCTCAGAGGTCACTGTCACCGCAGGAGCCCGCAACCGTCTTCTGAACCTGTCATGCACTTTATGTTTCACGAATCTTGTATCTTCTGATAGGAAGTAGGATGTAATGCAAGGTGGGTTGTCTTCTTGGTAATCCATGCGAGGCCTTGCTTAGTTAGGGTTCTTTAGTTCTTGTTAGAATCCTGGAAGACGGAGTAGCTGTCTTCTGGAAGACTAGTTTCGTCTTCTGAGAAGTAGAAGCTGGACTGTGGGCACTTGGGAAGGACTGAGCCTCCAACTCACAGTAAACACGTGTGGCTTAGTGCAACAGAGTTTCAAGCATGTCGATGCATCCGCGAGGCTTGGTGTTACCAGCGGCAGAATTGGCCGAGGCCACTCCTTTCCTCAAGGAGTTGGGTCTCGACTTCTTCTTGTGGGATTAAAACCTCGCCGATCAGGGACTTCTGGAGGAGGTGTGGGCAGCGTTACCACCCCGCAACCGTGTACCTGCGAAGACAGGAGTAGCTCGAGGAAGACCATCTTCCTGGACTGAAGATTGGTGACGCAGGGCTTTCCACAGGCCAGACTCCGAGGACCGAGGGTATTGGTTTGAGAAGAAGATTTTGCCCAGTGTCGTGAGTACGTGGCATGTACTTGGGAGCACCACTTGTCTTTTCGTGGAAGACAGGTAGGATAGGAATGGGTGGAAGATTGAATCTTACCGAGAGCCGAAGAAGCGACTTCTGGCGAAGCTGTTTCTGCATCTCTTCCCCAAGGGGAAAGCGCAGAAGACGAGGTACCTAGGAGATCAGGACGTAGAGTTCCTGGAAGCTGTGTGGGATGAAAGAATGCCCATCTACTGGGCGCATACGTCCACAACTATGTACAGACGGAGCTAGCGTACTTGGGTACCCCGGCGGGAGGACATTTGACACCTTTCCTCTGCTACTTGTACGTAGCCATGAGGGATCTTGGGGAAGATCAGCTGGCGAAGTATGGGCCAACAGGGCAACAGGAAGAGAAGGAGGAGACCTCGGAAGACGACGACCGAGTAGCAGCCGCAACTCCCCTCCCACTCTGATGCCACAGTTGAGACCCGGCTCTCACCAGAAGACGCTTCTGGTGAGAGAAGATGAGTCTAGTGGGTCGGAAGACGCCACGCCACCGAGGAAGATGGGTCCTAGAAGTGTACCTAGGACACCCATCTCCCTCATTCATTCAGGATCGGAGTCCGACTCGGAAGAAGAACTGCTGAGTACCCGATCAGAGCAGAAGACCACTTCTGCAACACCTGCTGGGAGTCTTCCGAAGACTCCAGAAGACAAGAGAAGGAGGGATACTCCTACTGCGATGCGATGAAGCGCAGTGAAGAGACCGCTCCTGCCATGAGGGATCTTCCACCCCGGAAGATGAGAAGAGTAGCTTCTTCTCGTGCGCAGAAGATGAAGACCATCGTGGTGGAAGAGGCATCCTTGCCTCTGGTAGACAAGGTCGATACCTCCGAGCGAGTAGTGGAGATGAACTTGTCTTCCGTAAGAAGAAGACTGGAAGAGTTTAGCGCCTTCTTCCACAAGGAGATCCAGCCAGCTATGGAGTTGCTGGAGAAGAGAGCAAAGGCACAGGAGAGACCCTTGCAACCTGGATTCGGTCTGCGCACCTTGCTGCGACAGGAAGAAGACCGGAAGAAGACGGAGTCGCTGGAAGCTAGTCTCCGCACCACGGAGAAGCTCGCAGTCAGATACAAGATGGAAGCAGCCGCTTCTGCCAAGGAGCTGGTGCAGCTTCGGAAGAGCAAACAGGAGTTGCAGGCGCGTGTACAGCAGCGCGATCAGGAAGTCCTCCGAGTGCGGGAGAAGATAACCACCCTCGCAGAGGAGCAGACTTGGAAGACGCAGCGAGAAGCCGCAGAAGCGCGAGTTGCAGTTGAGAAGACGCAGCGGGAAGCAGCGGAGGCTCGTGCACTGGAGATGCTAGCACAGTCGGTGGAAGCGCTTTGGAAGAAGTTCAACTTCACCGCGGGTAGGAAGTTACTTACCTTGGCTAGAGGATGGGACAGCGAGTCCAAGACAATGTTGGTGGAATGCCGGGAGAGCATGTTCAGGTACTTAGATCGACGAATAGAAGGAGTGAAGACACTTTATGATCTTCCCTCGCTTCCGACACCTGCAACCGCATCTTCTCACGTTTTAGCACCGTCGACTGGATCCGGAATGGAGAAGGAGGAGTTCGATCTCGCTGTGCACTTGGTGGTGACAGCGTTGGAAGCCGAGAAGACTCCGAAAGACGCCCCGGAAGACGAGCCGTCTTCCCAAGTATTCTGCGTGGAGGAAGCGACTTCCCCGGACCCCTATGAGGTCGCCATGGTCTCTAGTACCGCACCCGTGCCTCAGAAGACCGAAGACGCATCACTCGACTCTGCTTCCCAGAAGACGCTTCTGTCTTCCGAAGCAGAAGCCGAAGCCGAGGAAGACGCAGCCGCAGCGACAGTAGGACCAGCGAAGAGCGATGAGAGGGAAGCTACCTCAGTGACACCCGAGGTAAGTGCAGGATTTCCCAGCCCATCAGAAGCTGAGATAGTAGCTCTGATAGGAGCAGATCAGGTAGAGGTTGCCTCCGTGCAATCAGAATAGATAGTAACATATAGTTCTTGGCACACTACACCCGTTGTTGGAAACATATGAGTAGTCTTGGAATACACAGGAGGGGTTTGCATGCTCATACCAGCAGTGGTTCAAAGATGTAGATAGAGGTAGTGGACAGTTTAGGAGCAGAGAACGGCATCCTCGTGCAGTCCTGTTGACTAGACTGGTGTGTCGAGGAGTAGAAGCAGGAAGTAGAGGGAGTGAGCTTCCCAATGTCAATGTGACTTCTTCTCGGGGAATAGATTGTGGATTTGAGTGCAGAAGTTTTGTTCATGTCTTTTGGATGGTGGGTTCCTTGAATTCGCTCCCAATTGTGCATGAGAAGTGTTCTTCTTGAGTGGCGGTGACTGTCAGCAGTTGTGGAAGTGTAGCTTGGCTCGTTCAGTAGAGCACTTGAGATCTACGTACGAACGATCTTATGGGTAAAGGATCCCAGAAGACAGAGTAGTCAGAGCAGCGAAGTGAAGAAGAAAGAAGTCTTCTTCCCACAGCAGAAGACGACATCCTCGAGTAGAAGACGGTGCAACTGTACACATGTTTGTTGTCTTCCTCCCCAACCTATTACAAGCAGGGATGGCTTCTTAGTCAGGATCCGGACTAGAAACCTGTCGGAATCTTAATTTCCTATTTTCATCTTGTTTTCTCTTGTTTGGATTTTCTCTTCTTCCCCATCTTCTCTCATCTTCCCCATCTTCTTACCTTCTTCTAGTGAGCTTCCGAGACTTCTATTGAACTTCCGTGAAGGTGAATGTCGTTGTAGTGCTACAGGAAGACCATTTCCGTATGCAGAAGCCTAGGAAGGCTACAGGGGGCATACACCCTGTGATTGATCTAACCCGTTGGAATGTGAGTGCGAGAGTAAGGTGTAACAGCCGTGCCAGTCGACTTCTGCGAAGCAAGACATTCTTCTGGAGGTGTGAGAAGACGAGCTGAACCCCCAGAAGACTAGAATCGCTTCGGGAAGACGGTATCGAGAAGACCGGAAGAAGTGACCTGGAAGCAGGAAGATCGTCTTCCCGAGCTTCTCTGTGAATAGTTTGTGATATTTTAGTTAGTAGTTGTTTGTTGAGTTCCATAGCACCTTTTGGAGTGTCTGGAAGACGCGTGGTTTTGTGAGAAGACAGGATTCCTAGGCAAAACCCGTTGTCGGAGTGTGATCCGTCTACCTAGGAAAGCGCCGGGCTTCTGGCTGTGGTTGTTTACTCAAGAGGTTGGCTTTCAGGTCACAATAGGGCTATAAACACTCACACAGACGTGTAAGATCTAGTAATATGCTCAAAAAGCGAAATTCAGGTCTAGCTGGCAGTAATAGGATCCGGCGGCGAACTTTGACACTCACGGAGAAGAAAACTATGAAGGTTTAGACTTCTAAACTTCCCCTACATGCAAATGAGGTACTACTGGACTCACAAACGAAGTTTCAGCCTGAGATCAAATTCTGACACGGAGATATGGACAGAAACGTTTTGAGTAAGAAAATTGCGGTAATTTCTGGTACCCAGCTGGCTATTTCAACCTAGAACAGAAGATTGGCTCGATCAAATTCAAATATTCTCACATTATTTGAAGTCTACAGGGTGCTGAACCTCCCTGTGAAGTTGGGACTCCTGAATGTACACAGAACTCCAGATCTCCTCCTCTGAAGTCGCTGCTCTAGATTAAGAGCTTTCGAGACCCCTCCAGCTTCAGCGGCCGCCCTGAATTACTCAGTCACTCAATCGATGCGAAACTTTTTGGGAAATTGTAGCCCTGCTGGCAGAAACACAACCTCGAAGTTTTGAAGCAATTTCCTCAAATCTGCTGCAAGTGACACTGAAAACCCTAAATCCAACAAAAGTGATTCAATTCTGGCACAATTCGAACTTCAATTGATCATAACTTCGTCTTTATTGACTCAAATTGATCGAAAATTTCACTGGAAGTGCTTGGCATGACGAGCTCTACCTCCTTGTGCACTCAGATTTCGAAGTCCCCTCACCAAATGCTCGAACTCTCCTTTAGAGCTCTGTTTCTAAATTTAGAGTTAAACTAAAGACAAAAACAGACCAATGGGAGTTCATAGCTCCACTTGGTTGTCCTTTAGTGCCCTAATCCACGTGGTAACTCAACTTCACTCAAAGGCTACCACGTCAGCCCCTAAAGTGCCAACGTAAATCTTAAACTTCACGCGAAGGCATGTAAATTAACACGTAACCCTAAAAGATAACTTAACCAATCTAGAAAGCGTGCATGGGCGACAAGTAAGTACAACCCATGAGCTTAAACCTCTATCAGCATGGAAACCCTAAGTTATGTACTTTCACAACATAGATAAGCATGATATCATTTGCACAAGCGCAAGAGTGCTTGAACAAGATAGATAACATACTATCAACCTACTAAGACTCAATATACATAACACAATAATGTCAACACCGTATGCAAAGGTGTCAAACATATGTATAAAGGACTAGAAGTAATATGAGCTAACTTCTAGAACTACTAAACTCAAGCGTCGGAGTAGAAGTCAAGCATGTAGCCGTCAAATAGCGCGACACCGTGTGTTTGGGTGTTTGAACAGATCTTAGAACTTAGAGCAGCGTTACTTGTGCAAATCCTCTGTGGGAACGATATCTTGTATACTAGATGGGCAAAAGGAGTAATCCTGCGTCACTACAGTGTTGTGGGACTCTATCTTGCTAGAAGACAGGAACCGCAACCAGAAGCTGATAAGATACATCATGAGAACTGGAAGAAGCCGCTCCCCCGCTTCCAAGAGCTTCTTGGAAGACTCGATCTTGGAAGACTGCAGTGAGTACAACAGGAAGCAGGAGAAGAAGACGTTCCGAACCTATGATCGGTTGTTCAGACATTCAGTCTGCCGGATCTAGTATTAGAAGAAGAGGGACATCTCTTCTCAGCACTCTGGTGGATGCCTCCGACCAGAGGAAGAAGCAGAAGACGCACGGGTAAAGATCCTGAGTGGGTGCATTCATCCCAGCGAACCGCTTCTAGAGAGCAGCGGATATCCCTGAGACACCAAAGGAAAGAAGAAGAGCTCAGGAAGATCCGATCAGTAGAGTTGGAAGAGTCTTCCATCTCGAGCATAATCTTTGGAGAAGAGAGAAGCCAACCGGGCGATCACGTGTACAAAGTAGATTTTGGTACTGGTTACTCGAAAGATGTCTTCCCAAGTACGGAAGAAGCTTCTCAAGGTGAAGAAAGACTAGAGGAGATCGTTCTAGACGTCTAAGAAGGCGACAACGACAGTAGTTCTAACTCGGAAGACGACCTTCGTGAGTCAAACGGGCCTGGACCTTTGAAAAGACCATCTCCACCACCTGGACCTAAGGGAGGAAGAAGTTGACAGTCGCACCAGTCGGCAGTCGACATGGCTTCTCACACTCGACAGAAGTACCATCCGTACGACGATGATGCTGATGCGGACGACTTCATCTCGATGTTCGAGACCATCTCTCGCTCCAACAAGGAAGACTTGGATGTCGACAGACTCCGTGTATTTCCCAGTTTGACCGTAGGAACGGGAAGGAAATGGATGAGTAAAATGTTGGATGATTGGTTAGTAATGGCCGCTTGGGCTACTCTGAAGGCAGCTTTTCTGAAAAGGTTCAGAGGAGTGGGCTACGATCGGATGACCCTCATAGAACTTCAGAGACTCGAACGGAAGAAGAAAGAGACATTGCGGGATTACACCGAGAGGTTTGAAGACCTCCTGGATCACATCCCTCAGAACCAAAGAAGACCCGGTTATTGTGCCCAGCAAGTCGTAGACTGGTACTTGAGAGGATTGTCTCAGGATATGGAGTTGTACTGTAGAAGAGGAGGAGGTGATGATTTAGTAGAAGTACAGAAGCATGCCGAGCAGTCTGAAACCTCGAGCATCACTCGGAATATGACGAAAGACAGAAAGAAGGCCTCGAAGAAGTCCAAGAAGTCGAAGAAGTCTTCTAGGAAGTCCAAGAGGAAGTCCAAGTCCATTGAAACTGATAACAGTGATTCGGAAGCCTCCTCTACTTCTGAAGAGTCTACTGTCGAAAGTTCAGAATCTGAACAAGAGAAGAAGACACGGAAGAAGAAGAAGGAGAAGACACGATCAAGGGAGGAAGTTGTGCAGAAGATGCCTCAGACTCAAATCATTCAGTCTGCACCTGATCCTCGGATCGATGAAGTTCTGAAGCAGTTTGCCGACCTGAAAGTTCATCTTCTGAACCAGAAGGACAAGCGGAAGCAACCTACGGCTTCCCGGCCAAACCTTTGGTGCAACCTTTGTAACTCTTCCGAGCACACCAGAGATCAGTGTACACAGGACCAAGCTGTCAATTGGGCAGGTTGGGAAGAAGACGATGAGGGATATCTACACGATCTCAGTGGAGAAACCTGCTATAAGATCGAGATGATACAACCTTTCACTCCTACTCCTCCCGCCCAATATAATCGTTATGTATCTAGAGATAGAGCTAGTAATGTTGTAGTGTCGCATGATTACTCCTTTTGCCTATTTAGTATACAAGATATCGTTCCCACAAAGGATTTGCACAAGTAACGCTGCTCTAAGTTCTAAGATCTGTTCAAACATACAAACACACGGGTTTTGTCTAGAAATCTCGTCTTCTCAACAAACCACACGTCTTCCAGACTCGCCAAAAGGTGCTCTGGACCTAAACCAACAACTACTAACTAAAGTATCACACAACTATTCACAGAGAAGTTCGGGAAGACGCTCTTCCTACTTCCAGGTCACTTCTTCCGGTCTTCTCGATACTGTCTTCCCGAAGCAATTCTCGGCTTCTGGGAGTTCAACTCGGGTTCTCACACCTCCAGAAGACTGTCCTGCTTCACAGAAGTCGACTAGCATGGCTGTTATACCTTACTCTCGCACTCACATTCCAACGGGTTAGATTAATCACAGGGTGTATGCCCCCTGTAGCCTTCCTAGGCTTCTGCCTACGGAAATGGTCTTCCTGCAGCACTACAACGACATTCACCTTCACAGAAGCTCAATAAAAGTCTCAGAAACTCACTAGAAGAAGGTAAGAAGATGGGGAAGATGAGAGAAGATGGGGAAGAAGAGAAAATCCAAACAAGAGAAAACAAGATGAAAAAGAGAAATTAAGATTCCGACAGGCCTCTAGTCCGGATCCTGACTAACAAGCCATCCCTGCTTGTAATAGTTTGGGGAGGAAGACAACAAACGTGCGTACAGTTGCACCGTCTTCCACTTGAGGATGTCGTCTTCTGCTATGAGAAGAAGGCTTCTTTCTTCTTCTCTTCGCTGCTCTGACTACTCTGTCTTTTTGAGATCCCTTACCCATCAGACCGACTGTACGTAGATCCTAAGTGCTCTACTTGACGAGCCAAGCTGTAATTCCACAACTGCTAACAGTCACCGCCACTCAAGAAGAACACTTCTCATGCACAATCGGGAGCGAATTCAAGGAACCCACCACCCAGAAGACACGAATTAAGCTTCTGCACTCAAATCAGCAATCCATTCCCCGAGAAGTTGTCACATTGGCATTGGGAAGCTCACTCCCTCTACTTTCTGCGCCTACTCCTCGACACAGCAATCTAGCCAACAGGAGGATGAGGATGTCGTTCCCTGTTCCTAAACTGTCCACTACCTCCATCTACATCCTCGAACCACTGCTGGTAACGAGCATGCAGACCCCTCCGGTATAATCCTAGACTATTCGTATGTCTCTAACATCGGGTGTAGTGTGTGTGGAACTAACTCACTCATGTGTCTTTGTCTGCACTGAAAAATGTGTATGAGCGTGCAGCAGTCCGAATTCCTACTCTTCGATCCTACTTATGTCTTCGACCACAAAGAAACAGAAGGAACCACCACCAGGGAGAACCTCCACATGCAAACGGTTTCCCTTTCCTATTCTTGCGCTTCCTACTCTGCCACATGGCTGCCTAACTAATTTTACACTGAAAACTGCCACCCTTAAGATAACATGTGCGGTTCCTACTAAATCAAGAGATGTCAACGTCGATTACTATCTACTCTGATTGCTCGGTGGCAATCTCTACCTGATCTGCCTCTATCGGAGCTCCTAACGTGGCTTCCTCCTCATCGTTCTTTGCTGGCATTGCTGTCGCTGCTGCTGCTTCTTCCTCAGCTTCTGCTTCTTCTTTGGAGGACGGAAGCGAAGAGCTTCCTCGCTCTTCTGAGACATTGGTGCGGCACTAGGGACCATGGCGACCTCATAGGGGTCCGGGGAAGTCGCTTCCTCCACGCGGAATACTTGAGAAGACGGTTCTTCTTCTTGTCTTCCAGAAGACATCTTGTCTTTTGGGGCCTCTTCCGGTGTCTTCTCGGCTTCCAACGCTGTCACTACCAAGTGGACAGCGAGGTCGAACTCCTCCTTCTCCAATCCGGATCTAGTCGATGGTGCTGAAGCTTGGGAAGATGCAGTTGCAGGTGGCGGAATCAAGAGAAGACCATAGAGTGTCTTCACTCCTTCTATCTGCCGATCTAAATATCTGAACATACTCTCCTTGCATTCTACCAACATCGTCTTGGACTCATTGTCCCACTCTCTAGCCAAGATAAGCAACTTCCTATCCGCAGTGAAGTTGAACTTCTTTCGAAGCGCTTCTACCGACTGTGCTAGCATCTCATGCGCACGAGCTTCCGCTGCTTCTCGATGCATCTTCTCGGCTGCAACTCGCGCTTCTGCGGCTTCTCGCTGCGTCTTTCATGTTGTCTTTTCCTCTGCGAGGGCGGTGATCTTCCCTCGCACTCGGAGAACCTCTTGATCGCGCTGCTGTAAACGCGCCTGCAACTCCTGGTTGCTCTTCTTCAGTTGGGTCAGCTCCTTGGCAGAAGCGGCTACTTCCGCCTTGTACCTCGCTGCGAGCTTCTCCGTGGTGCCGAGACTAGCTTCCAGCGCTTCTGCCTTCTTCTGGCCTTCTTCCTGACGCATCAAGGTGCGCAGACCGAATCCAAGCTGTAAAGGCCTCTCCTGAGCCTTCGCTCTCTTCTCCAGCAACTCCATAGCTGGCTGGATCTCTACGTGGAAGAAGGCGTTGAACTCTTCCAGTCTTCTTCCTGCGGAAGACAGGTTTATCTCCACAGTTCGGTTGGAGGTGTCGACCTTGTCTTCTAGAGGCAAGGATGCCTCTTCCATCACAATGGTCTTCAACTTCTGCACACGGAAAGAAGCTACTCTTCTCATCTTCCGGGGTGAAAGATCTCTCCCCATGGTAGAAGCGGTCCTCTTTACTACGCTTCCTCGCGTCGCAGTAGGAGTATCCATTCACCCTTCGTCTTCTGGAGTCTTCGGAAGACTCCCTGGTGTTGCAGAAGCGGTCTTCTGCTCCGGTCGGGTACTCAGCGGCTCTTCTTGCGAGTCAGACTCTGATCCCGAATGAATGAGGGAGGTGGGCTTCCTAGGTACACTTCTAGGACCCATCTTCCTCGGAGGCGTGGCGTCTTCTGACCCACTGGAGTCGTCTTCCCTCACCAGAAGCATCTTCTGATGAGAGCCGGGCCTCAGCTGCGACATCAGAGTGGGAGGGGGAGTTGCGGCTGCCGCTCGGTCGTCTTCTTCCGAGGTCTCTTCCTTCTCCTCATGTTGCCCTGTTGGTCCATACTTCACCAACTGTCCTTCCGTGAGATCCCTCATGGCTACGTACAAGTAACAGAGGAAAGGTGTCAAGTGTCCTCCCGCCATGGTACCTAAGTACGCTAGCTCCGCCTGTACATATATGTGGAAGAATAAGCCCCAGTTGACAGACACTCCTTCATCCCACACTGCTTCCAGGAACTCTACGTCCTGATCTCCAAGGTACCTTGTCTTCTGCGCTTTCCTCTTGGGAAAGAGATGCCAGCTTCGCCAGAAGTCGCTTCTTCGGCTCCCGGTAAGATTCGATCTT
Organism: Asterella californica; assembly: GCA_036924285.1. Taxonomy (NCBI): domain Eukaryota; kingdom Viridiplantae; phylum Streptophyta; class Marchantiopsida; order Marchantiales; family Aytoniaceae; genus Asterella; species Asterella californica. The sequence goes on along the minus strand of JAYKYS010000014.1, from coordinate 1,121,939 downwards.
CCATCCGTTCCTTCCCTGTCTATCCTCCACGAAAAGGCAAGTTGTGCTTCCAGACACATGTCACTCACTCACGATCCTGGGCAAGATCTTCTTCTCGAGCCAATACCCTCTGTCCTCAGATTCTGACCTGTGGAAGGCCCTACGTCACCAATCTTCAGTCCAGGAAGATGGTCTTCCTCGAGCTACTCCTGCCTTCGCAAGTACACGGTTGCGAGGCGGTAATGCTACCCAAACCTCCTCCATAAGTCCTTGGTCGACGAGGTTTCAATCCCACAGGAAGAAGTCGAGACCCAACTCCTTGAGAAAAGGTGTGGCCTCGGCCAACTCTGCTGCCGGTAACACCAACCCTCGAGGATGCATCGACATACTGCAAGATCTGTTGCACTAAGCCACACGTACTTGCTGTGAGCCGAAGGCTCAGTCCTTCCCAAGTGCCCACAGTCTAGCTTCTACTTCTCAGAAGACGAAACTAGTCTTCCAGAAGACAACTACTCCGTCTTCTAGGATTCTAACAGTGCTTCCTAGATAGCTCTCGTCTTCCGAGCCGTATCTAAACAATCCTAACTAAGCAAAGCCTCGCATGGATTACCAAGAAGACAACCCACCTTGCATTACATCCTACTTCCTATCAAAAGATACAAGATTCACGAAACGTAGAGTGCATAACAGGTTCAGAAGATGGTTGCGGGCTCCTGCGACGACAGTGGCCTCTGGGAAGACTCCCAGGACAGCTTCTGATTCAATGTCTTCTTCGGAAGACCTCCCGAAGTCAGGCTTCCCTTCACTGGTCTCACATATCTTCTTCTTCCTACGCGCAATCTATCCTCACAACAGACTCAAGACATTTGCACTCTGTTCTTATGACTTCTCACCTCTCATACACACTCAGAAGAAGCTTGCTGCATGATGAGAAGACATGACCCTCGACCATTCTCTCCAGATTCTGTCAGCAAGACTTCTCACGACTCTTTCCTAAGTTTAGGAAGAAGAAGAAATGGGCTGCTATGGGTCGGACAGAAGAGATCCGAAATGGACCCTCACGTCTTCTCGCGCATTTTGCCAGCCCTTCTAGTCTTCTAGTCTCTCTAGGAAGATGTGGATTCGAGAAGCTTGGAAGATCGAGAGGCACATACCTAGTTCTTGATTTCCAACTTCTTGAAATAACAAAACAACTCACCAAGCCACTCGGGATTCGTACCAAGCCCCTCTTAACACCAAACCAAAGCAAATCCACTCTTGATACAAATTGTGTACAGTCGACTTCCGAAGACAGTCTGGCTTCTGAAGACAGTCTTCCGAAGATGTTCCAATCTTCCAAAGCGTCTTCTGTTCAAGGTTCCGAGAGTAGAGAGATGGTAGGGTAGGGAAATTGATAGTTGGGATCTCCAATTTGAAGGCTAGGGGTAGGGAAGCTCGAATTGAACTCGGGAAGAACAAGAAGATGTCTGACAGAAATTGGGCAGCGCTTCCGCGCCCAATGTCACAATAGGAAAATAAGGATGAGGGATTGATCGATCAGGCTGCCTGCAAACAACCGGGGAAGCGCAGGGGATACCAAACAAAGGCGAGAAGCAATGGAGAAGGGAAGAGAACATGGGAAGAACCTCTACTGTCTTCTGTCGACTTCCCGAGCTGTCTTCGATCTTCCGCGCGCTTCTAGCTCTGGTTCCAGTTCCAATGCAACCCCACAAGGCCGCTTCCGCTGTCAGCTTCTGGCTACGTCTCAATTCCATCTTTGATTCCACTCAGCCACCCTCCAATGTCAGCTTCCGGGAGCTCACAGAAAACGCCTTCAGTTCACTACGCTTCCTGCGCTCAGTAGTTCGACTTTGCCTTCCTTCTAACTTCGAATCGATCTTGTCCTCACTCGATTTCACTCGCTGCTTTCCTCACCCAAATCAACTTGCTGCCTGAATCGATCTTCTCAGTCTCCAATCTCTCGATGTGAGAAGCAGGTAGGTTTCTGTGCTAATGCGCTTCCTGCACTATCTTCTCCGCAGTTTAAGGATTTCGACCCTAGATGACTTACCCGACCTACCTACCTTCTTGGTGTTACCTAGTAGGTACACCTACTCCTTTACCTGAAAAATCCGTGGTTAGGTCTTCGCGGTTCGCCGTCTTTCGTCTTCCACCGTCTTCCGGAAGATGTGTGTCTTCCGTCTTCCAAAGACAGTCTTCCGAGAAGACGCTTCCTGGAAGACGGTCGTCTTCCAAAGAAGTCAACTTATTATTACAAGCAGCTCGTAAGATCATCTTCCTTCTAAGGAAGCCGTAATCTTAAGTAACAACGCTTCTTCAGTTATACAAACAAGTCATTAATCTTAAAAATTTCAAAAATTCATGAATCCTGTAATTTGTGGGCACCACAAATGTACAGACCATGACGCCTTGGCAACCTTCTTCATCATAACGACCTCTAAACCTTCTTCCTGGAGCGTGCAATAATTGTGGAGAGATAGGACACTGGTGGTCCACCTGTCCTCATTCGAGAAGACAGATTGGGCAAGTGCCCTTGTGTGGAGACTGTAAAGAAGTAGGACATTTCACGGGAAATTGTCCTCAGACCTTACGTCCACGGCAAATGGTTAGATTTGCAGAGACCACATCTCCTGCAGAAGCTGCATCAGCTTCTAAACTCGAGTTAGCAGTGGTATAGCACATCACGATAGAAGAAGAAGATCCTGAGGATTGTACGGATTGTCTCCTTATCGAGGAAGACGAACCAGACCCCGGGAAGCACGAAGGAAAGGAACCTCAGCTGTAGAAGACGACTGTAGCTCAGAAGACGAAGTCACTTGAAGCAGCTTCCTCTTTCACTTTGGCGGATGGCACTGTTTGGAGCCCTTGCCCGGATTCAGACAGTTGACCCCCAGAAGAAGTCTCGGATGAAGCGGTGTTCAAGGTAAGTACCAGAAGCAAAGAGAAGTCAGAATCCCGTCCGAAGGAGATCAAGAAGAAGAAGCAGCGAAAGGAGAGATCATCTTCCCTTGAGCGGTCTTCTTCTCCTACTTACGACCGAGAAGATCCGAAGTACTTTGCTCCTGACATTAGGCAAGAAGTTGAAGCGATCATGCAAGAAGAGCTAGAGAAGCGACGGAAGATAGTACAACAGCTTCTTCCACCGACTACGGCAGCCCCTGTCTCACGAGAACAGCTCCCAGTCGAAAGAAGACACCATTCTGGTCTTCCACCCAAGGAAGCAGCTACTACATCTTCACTGTTGGAAACACCAGTCACTCTTCTGAAGCGATCCTCTTATGACTTCTTACGAGATTTGTGGAATCAGAAGGCGGATGTAACCTTCCAACAGCTATTGGATGACAACGCTGGTTACAATCTATGCTTCGAGGATCGAGAAAGAAGAGAACAGCTAAACTCCCTCAGAGCACCCCGATCCTAAGGATAGAGCATGAAGACTTGGGAGCCCCAGAACTTGACATGGAGATCCATGGCTATCTTCTGAAGAAGGTACCCATTGATTTCGGCTCCGGAGTTAACATCATGATTGAAGAAATTGAGCATGCCCTAGGCTTCACTGAGTTCCACCCTACACCGAGAATCCTCAGAATGGCGGACCAGACCAGAAGATGACCTTTGGGACAACTGAAAGATGTCTTGACGGTAATTGGGAGAGTATCTTTTTACCTCACTTACATCATTTTGCGACCTGTAGCTAGGGTTGGATATCAGGTGTTGATAGAAAGACCATGGCTGTATGCTGCAAATGTAAATACCGATTGTAGAAGACATCGTTTGAGATTTCCCAATCCTACACCCATGCCCGGTAAGAAGACTAAGGTCTTGCTTCCTTGGATCAAGATTGGACACCAAGGTGAAACTCCTTCTACGATAGAGGGGTACACTTCAGAAGACTCAGCTGCGTCTTCTGACATGGATGAACGATACAATGAGTTTGTGGTGAATAACTTGTGTACTACAGAAGTAACAGAGATAGCAGAAGATGTGATCTGTGGATACATCGAGTGCTACGAAGTTGCGGAAGAAGAGCTTCTAGAAGACGAATCTGAACCGGAAGAAGCTCCCAAACCGGAATACTTTGGTGCCAGTGAGTACAGTCACACTGAAGGAATGATAAACCCAGATGATCTTCAAGAAATGGAGATTGCTCCTGGGAAGAAGCTGAAGCTTTCCAAAGTGATCGAGGGCCAGCAGTTGGAAGACTTTAGAGAACTTCTGACGGAATTACAAGATGTCTTCGCGTGGACCATAGAAGACATGAAGGGCATACCTCGAGAGTTGGGAGAGCCTCGCATTGACTTGCTGGAAGGCGTTGTTCCTGTACGACAGCGGCAGTACCGGCTCAACCCCAAGTACTCGCTTCTGGTGAAGGATCTGTCACACCACAAGTATCTCATTATTTGTGTGCGTGCTTATATAAATTTCATTAGGTATGACTATCTTATAGGTTACTCTAGTTCGAAGATCTAAATCTAGAGTGATCAAAACTAGTCATAACTAGCTACGATAGTTATAACTAAGTTAAGGAAACTATTAGAGGTTTCACTATGGCACTATGTGACAAGTGCGGAGCTCTAAATATGCTTCTCAAAAGTATGTAACTTTGTTGACCATCGCTGATTGGATGCATGATGAAAAGTCATGCACAAAGATCTAGAGATGCTCCTCAAAAGACGTATTAGTTTGTTGTCGTCTTCCGATTGGATAGTTTGGAAAGTTAACACTTTACAAAAGCTAAAGTAGGAGAATCTTTTACTTTAGTAAAGTAGAACAAGTAATGTGTGGGCTATTCTTAAATTTTAGTAGCCTTTAGAAGTTTAACTATTTTGGATTGCGCATTTACCATGTGGTAACGTAACTTAGTAAAAGTTACCACGGTAAGAAGTTGTACAGTATATAAGGAGGAGTTGCGAGAGTGGAAAGGATTCTCATTTTCCTATTTGTAAGTAAAGTGAGCATTGGAGACCTTGGGAGTCCTTGAGTATTTTGCGATGCAATGTTGAGAGCGGGATTAGAACTTGTTTGCAGGAACGCTATTAGAGGGACCGATGTGACCATACGGGTCAGAGAGTTGAGTGAAGTGAGCATGGGTGTACTTAAATCTTAATAGACTTTTGCGTGAGCGAAGAGGGTTGGTCGACTTAAGCTTACACATAGGTCCTTCTTCCCTTAGACAAGGCGTCATTGATCCTACAACCTTTTGTCCTAGATGTGGAGTGGACGGGATTCCAGTTGAGCACGAGTGTAGCGCAGTGGTTGCTTTGCTAGAAATTGTAGCCGAAGGTCTCGAGAGAAGGTTGAGTGTAGAAACGGAACGAGTGAAGACCTCTAGCGAGGATGGAGATAGTGTGTCACACGAGAGATAAGATGACCATGAGGGTCAAACTTATTTCAACCTTTGGAGAGGAGAGAGCTCAACAGGGAAATTGTGGATTGCGGTGAAGTACGATCTTCACATCCTCAAGCAGTACCTTGAGTAAGAAGAAGAAAAGAAGAGAAGAATGGAGAAACTTCCGGTGTTTTACGAAAAGGATGGAGAAGACGTGGAAGGTTTTGTGAGGGACTTCAAACGAGCATGCATTGGCAATGGAGATCGAAAGAAGAGCGAGTGGGTAGGGTTGATACCTGAATTTCTTGAGAATTCTGCATTGACATGGTATGAGGATAGGAAGAAGAGAAGCGTAGTGGGGACTCCAGTTGATACTTGGGAAGTATTGACGGAGGCCTTAATTGAAACTTTTCTTCCTGATGAAAGTTACGAGAAGTTAATGGTAGAGGTAACTTACCTCAAACAAGGAGAGAAAGAGAAAGTAAGGACTTACGCCGAGAGGGTGGAGAAATTAGAACAAAAGTTTCGGGTGGTTTTACAAAAGAGTGGAGATGTAGTAGAACCAACGATGGTGGGCATTGGAGCAATGCTCACAAAGAATTTTATTGGGGGATTGAGGCCGGAGATTCGAACACAAGTGCGGTATGAGAGACCAACTTCGAAAGCTGATGCAGTGAAGATCGCAACCAGGATGGAAGAGAGTCTAGATGGAGACGACTTGCAACCAATGACTATTGGGACAGCATGTGGAGATGTGCAAGGGCCGAGCATGCCAACTCTGACGCATGCGAGTGTTCCGACTGTTCGATTTCAGAATCTGACTCCGATAGCTCCTACTAGTGCGGTTACAGTCACTGTACCATCTAGATCTGTTACTCCCGACTTTCGTGATGAGTTGAAAAGTTTGACAGAGTCTTTGGCAAATTTGAAGATCAATATGATGAATTTGTTGCAACACCGCAGTCCAAATGTTGGAGGAGGCTCACGAGATTATGGGAACTATCAGTCTAGAGGTGGACCACCGCAAGGATCACCAAGTAACTACACAAACCAAGGATGTTTTACGTGTGGAGGATCACATTTCCAACGTAATTGTCCAAGTCGTAATGGTGGAACGGCGGATGGAGCTTCAACTTCACAAAGCAAAGACAAGGGTGTAGCATGCATTGATATCTTGGAGCCACGAGATGTACGAGAAGGTTTTCAATCTGTAGAGCTGTTGGCTCAAGAGAGGAAGAGGATGAGGACGCATTTCGACGAGAGAGAACCAGTCGTGATGGAAGATTCTCCAAGTCAAAATACTCGGAGTAGCAAATCTTCTTCAAAAACCAAAGAACAGCGGAAGAAATTGAGAAATACTGATTTCACAATTTCGATGGAGCAATCAAAATACAATGTGGTGGAAGACGTGGGTAAGCAACGAGCAAACATTACTGTGGGACAGTTGATTGCTCTTAATCCTTCGGTGAGAAAAGAACTTCGTAGTGGTCTAAGCTCCCGACGAGGTCGGAAGAAGAAAGTAAATCCTTCTACTGTCGGTGTGAGTGCTTTAGATGCTAGTGAAGGAGAGGTGTGCAACAAGACATCAAAAGTAGATGTAAGATGAGGCTCTAGAGTGAACTCGAAACTCGAATGCCCGTGGTGGTGCATTCGCAGCCTTTATATAGTGAGAGGAATAGTACATGATAAGCTTCCGGTCAATGCTCATCTCTCACGCGGATCGCTGATGTGGCTTACATGCAGCCTTAGATCTAGAACAACATCTAGAGGTTCAGAATGAGCCACGTAGAAGGCTCGCTGGAAAGTTCTAGAAGCTTCTTTCTAGAAACTTCCTTCTGGGAGCTTCCCGGCTGGAAAGTTCTAGAAGCTTCCTTCTAGAAACTTCCTTCTCGAAGTTTCCCGACGGACTTTTGGCGCACTCGCCTATTGGTAGAAGTACTATTTGCTGCATGTATTCTTCGGCCAACTTAGCCGTAACTAATTCTTATACCAAGGACTTCTACCAAACCAATTTCTCCTCTAGTTGATAAGTAGGACTCTACTTATTACAAACCTCCCCCCTTCTAAGAAGCAACGTCCTCGTTGCTCCACTGCTGTTCGAAAGCTTGCACTATGAGTGGGGCGTGTGCAAGATTGGTTGCAAGTTCCCATGTTGCTTCATGTAATGGATAGCTTTTCCATTTGACCAAATAATCTACCCGTTGATGACGAGTCCCACGAACATGTTTCTTTAAGATGCATTCCACTTCAAACTCTTCCTCGCCATCGATAATTTGAGGCAGTGGTCGCGACTCTTGCGAATTGCCAAATTGAGGAGGTCGTGGTGTATATCGCCGTAATAAAAACACATGAAAAACCGGATGAATCTTCATGTGGGGTGGAAGTTCGAGTTGATATGCCACTGCTCCAATTCTCCAGACAATAGAGAAAGGTCTGATGAAGCGAGGGTTGAATTTACGACTGCCGATCAGAGTAAGGTTGGTTGTGGATAACCAAACTTGATCATCAATCGTGAACTCTTCGTGCTGACGGTGTCCATCGGTATATTGCTTTTGTCGGTTCTGAGCAACTTGTAGTTTCACCTTAGCTTTTTCCACTCCTTGTTGAATTCGTGCAACGAATTCATTAACAGCATCCACTTTGGTGTTGACTGACGACGTCGTGCTGAATCGTGTCAAACTTGCTGGTGTGAGAGGATGTTCGCCATACATGAGATAAAAAGGTGTTTCACGAGTAGATGCATTGAGGGAGTTGTTGTAGGCAAATTCTACCAAAGGGAGTAAAGTGTCCCACTTCGCTTGCTCCTCCAGAGTAAAGGCTCGTAGCATGTCTTCAATGGTGCGATTGGCTCTTTCGATTTGTCCATCGGTCTGTGGGTGATAAGCTGTAGACATGGCAAGTTTGGTCTTGAACACACCAACTAGGGTTCTCCAAAACATGCTCGTAAACTGAGGACCTCTATTTGTTATAAGCACCCGCGATAGACCGTGCTGAGCAAAAATGGTGTTCAAATATATCTGAGCAAGTTGCGGTGCTGAGACGTCTTTCGTGATCGGTCGAAGATGGATCATCTTGCTGAGCTTATCGACGAAGACGACGATGGAGTCAAAACCTGAGCTCGTCATGGGAAGTTCACACACTAAGTCCATACTAACATGTTCCCAACGTTTGGAAGGGATCGGGAGGGGTTGAAGGAGACCGGAGGGTGCTTGATTTGTAGCCTTATTTTGTTGACACATTGCACAACTCCGAGTGTATACTGCAACATCCTCTGCCATCTTGGGCCAATAGAACACTCGTTGGACTGCTTCCAATGTCTTTTCTGCCCCCATGTGTCCTGCAATGACTGAATCGTGACATTCAGTTAGTATGGTGGTACGTAGTTCTGGATCATCTGGGATCCATAACTTCCCTTCATGGAATACCAAACCATGGTTGCGGGTGATGGTTCTTGAAGGTTTTGCTGCGATAGTCTGTGCATCCGATTTTGTGCCCTCGATCAATTTTGTCTAGAAGTCAGAATTCACCTTGACTTCAGAGACTATGTTATGCACCATAGGCATGCGGGTTAATGCATCAGCAATTTGTTTCTTGCCCTCAACGTACGTGATGGTCATGTTGAATCGCTGCCTCCATTCTGCCCAACGGATTTGTCTCTTTGAGAGATCCTTCTGCGTCTCCAAATAGACTAAAGGTTTGTGGTCTGTCTCGACCACAAAAGCCTTCTCCCCTAGATAGTGCTTCCAATGCTTAGTAGTGAGAACTATCGCCAATTCTTCTCTCTCGGTGGTGTGATAATTCTGTTCTGCTGGTAACAACTTCCGAGAGAAGTATGCAATTGGATGCCAACCATCCTTCCATTCTTGCTGCAACACCGCCCCTACTGCCGTGCCTGATGCGTCCGTTGCTAACTTGATAGGATTTTTTGGGTCGTACCACTTGAGGATCGGAGCATGTAGTAGCGCGGTTTTCAATGCTTGAAAACCTACTTCTTGCGCTATTCCCCACATCCATTTCTTGCCTTTGCCTAACAGGGCAGTTAGTGGTTGTGCAAGCTTGGCAAAATGCTTAACAAATCTACGATAAAATCTTATCAATCCCAAGAAGCTCTTAAGTTGGGTCTGATCTTCTGGAGCCTTCCATTGTTGGATGACAGCTATTTTATCGGCCATTACTTGTATGCCTTCTGCACTCACTCTGTGTCCTAAGTAGTCCACCTCCGTCTTGCCAAATTCACATTTTGAAATTTTGACGTACAGTTTATTTTGGCGGAGTACTTGGAGAACCTCTCTCAAATGGTGCACATGGTCCTCCATAGTTTTGCTATAGACTAGGATGTCGTCAAGAAATACAACGACTGATCTGTCTAAGTACGGACGAAATATGTCATTCATCAGGCCCATGAAGGTGGCCGGTGCATTTGTGAGACCAAATGGCATTACTAAGTATTCGAAGTGACCATACCTTGTTCGAAAGGCAGTGTTTTTCACATCTTCATCAGCGATTCGAATCTGGTTGTACCCGCTCCGTAAGTCTAACTTCGTGAAGTACTTTGCTCCTTCGAGTTGGTCGAACAAGTCATCCATCCGAGGTAGTGGATACTTATTCTTCATCGTTTGTTGATTGAGTGCTCGGTAATCGATGCACATCCGTAGGTTGTTATCCTTTTTCTTAACAAAAAGGACTGGAGCTCCATATGGTGACACGCTGGGCTGGATGAACCTTTTTTGTAACATCTCCTCGATTTGCACCTTGCATTCCTCCAATTCATGTGGCGCTAGTCTGTATGGGGCCTTACAAGGAGGGGTGCTCTCTGGAATCACTTCGATTTTGTGGTCAATCCTTCGTTTTGGTGGTAACCCTGAAGGAAGATCATCGGGAAAGACATCTCCATATTCTGCTATCACTCCTGTCAAGCTTTCTGGTATCTGCCCGTCGAGTCGTGCACTCGGGACTTCTCTTATTAAATCCAAAAAACAGACATCGCTGTTACGTATAGCACTTGTACCTATTACATACAAAGGCAAGTTCTGTCTTCGAGATCTCACTCTATCTCCGAAGATTTTCCACTGTTTAGTTTTCACCACTTTTCTTCGCCAATCCACTTCGGGATTATATTGCTCCATCCACGGCATACCCAATATGGCATCATAACGGACTAATGTGATCACTCGCCACTCAATATCTTCACGATATTCACCTAAAGTAAGTTCTATCTTTCGAGGTAGAGATTCAATCTTCTCAGTCTGTCCATTGGGCAGTTCCACCTCTTCACTCTCATCACTTTCTAACTCCATTCCCAACTTCATAGCAGTCGATCGAGACAAAAAGTTCTCTGTTGCACCAGGATCGATTAGTACTCTCACCTGGGTCCCTTCCAAGACTCCATCCGTGACAATCAATTGTGCATTTTTTTGTCAATCTCCTTCTCCTTCCCTCGCCTTTCTTCTCCCTCCTTGCACCAGTAAGGCCGCGAGGTGCATTTACTGGTGTTCTTCGTTTCCCAGTCTTGCCTCGATTTCTTCATCTCCTTCCGTCTCATTCAGATGATTCAGAGGTCGATGATATGAAGGTCTTGGATCTCTAGGAAAACGACTTCGGCAATTTATAGCTATGTGGCCGAATCGCCCACAGTTGTAACATCGACGTTGCTCGAGTTGAGGTGTAGCATTCCTGACACCTTTTTCTCTAGGAGCTCCTTGACGTCTTTCTTCTGGCCGCCCTCGACGATCTCCACCTTGAAATTGTCGTGGTTGATAGCGGATGTTGCCTAGCTCCATGGGTGTCGGACCGTTTGCATGCAGGATTTCGGATCTATTCTGATGATTTGGTGGAATCATCACTTCTCCTCCTAATGCTCCAGCAATTCTCTGAGCGCAAGCGATGGTCTCAAAAACCATGAGTGGGTTTTGCACCATTACTTCTTGTCGAATTCTTTCCTTCAACCCCCTCTTGAAATTATCAAGAGCCTCCGCCGGACTCATATCAATGATTGCAACTTGCAAGTCGAGGAAGGCTTCTACATACTCTTGAAGGCTTCCCTTCTGTTTCAATCCCCACATCCTCGTTCGAGCCATTTGCACCGAGTCCACAGACTGGAAATTCTTCAACAACCCTTCTTGCATTGCAGTCCATGTGATTGTCCTCCCTTCCGCCAACACCGATCTCTCCCATGCATCATACCACCTGAGAGCTTTATCAGTCAAGTAGCCACACGCAAACACTCCCGCTACATGGTCCGTGATTTGCGTACTGAAAAGTCGCAAATATCGATTCATCCGAGAAATCCAATTCTCGACTACTTCCATAAGTCGTTGGTCTTTGTACGGTTCAATGTTACATGTCTTCTTCATCCGTAGTAGTAGGGCACCTTCCTCATCGACTGGAGCTCTAACGATTTGTGCCACGGGTTCTCTTGGTGCAGCTTGCTCTCCCACCACCGGTACTCCTTGAGACGATCCTCCTCTTGCAACGTCTGTCATACTCTGACCCTCGAGGTTCAGCATTTTGTTCTGTAATGCTTCAACCGTCATCTTCATCTCTCGAAATTCGGTCAGCATGCCTTGCATCAGTTCCTGCATCACCAACTCTGGATTTGGAGGTTGTTGCTCCATGATCGCTTTCTCTCTCTCTCTTACGACACGTAAGTTTCAAGCTTCTCCTAGTACAGAGTTATGACGGCCACTCGGAAACGTTCGTATACTACAGGTACTACAAAAGGGACAGGAGAATCAATTATCTCGCGGTAGAAATCCTCACCAAAATTTCTAATCACAAACTCTCTATGTAACGATTTCGGTCTGCAGACATAGCGGATCTCCACCCACGTGTTGAAAGGAACAGGAGCGGGTAGGTTTAGATCCATGCTCACTAAATCAAGATGTAGACGGTCAAATCCCAACTAGCTGCATATGTCACTACTGGAAGAATCACCGGGACTGGCGAATTCATCACTTGACCCATGAAATCCTCACCGAAATGATAAACAAGATACACTCGAAAATGCTCTCGACGCATATACATAAGCTTGATATGGAAAGGATTCAAGAATGGTAATTCTGGAGCTGGAAATCTACCCCCATCCATCACATAGCTCTCTTGATCCTTTCAGCGCACTCAGAGTTCCAATTGCTAGGTACCTCGATCAAAGGTCCTTCTAAGAGGGGTAATCCGCTCTCTTAGAGTTTCCCGCTCTGATACCATTGTAAGATGAAGCTCTAGAGTGAACTCAAAACTCGAATGCCCATGGTGGTGCATTCGCAGCCTTTATATAGTGAGAGGAATAGTACATGATAAGCTTCCGGCCAATGCTCATCTCTCACGTGGATCGCTGATGTGGCTTACATGCAGCCTTAGATCTAGAACAACATCTAGAGGTTCAGAATGAGCCACGTAGAAGGCTCGCTGGAAAGTTCTAGAAACTTCTTTCTAGAAACTTCCTTCTGGAAGCTTCCCGGCTGGAAAGTTCTAGAAGCTTCTTTCTAGAAACTTCCTTCTGGAAGCTTCCCGGCTGGAAAGTTCTAGAAGCTTCCTTCTAGAAACTTCCTTCTGGAAGTTTCCCGGTGGACTTTTGGCGCACTCGCCTATTGGTAGAAGTACTATTTGCTGCATGTATTCTTCGGCCAACTTAGCCGTAACTAATTCTTATACCAAGGACTTCTACCAAACCAATTTCTCCTCTAGTTGATAAGTAGGACTCTACTTATTACAGTAGAGGCTCGTATCAATGAGAGAGATCTCTCAGATGTTCTTGTCGATGGAGGATCGGCAATAAATGCCATCTCAGAACGACTCATGAGGAAGTTGGATCTAGTACCAACTCGTCCTTCTAGTATCACAGTGGGCATGGCTAACAGACAGCGAGTTAGACCATTGGGAGTGCTGGAGAGAGTTTGTGTGTCAGTAATAGGAGTGCAAGTAAACATGACATTTCAAATCTTGAAAGAGTCAAGTTATGAAATGTTACTCAGAAGACCTTGGCTTCGAGCAGTACATGCAACGGATAACTGGCACAAAGGTTATTTACGCATCGGACCGAATCATCATCGGATCAAAGTTCCATTGCTCGGAGATCAAGTTGGGACGTCAGAATCGGATCGACCCACATCGAACTACTGGGAGTCAGAAGTTGTCGATACTACTTCTGATGTATGTATCAATTCTTCAGATTCAGAATCTGAAAATACATCGTCAGAAGAGGAGAGAGAAGAACGAAATGTGGGTGTGAATGTAGTGGATCTTTTCTCTTCTCTGGAAGTGCAAAAAGATCGAGACAAAGAACCGTGGGGTTCTGAAGTTGCCTGCGCTAGACACTGAGTACACTCCAACGAGAATATCTAGTGATCCACAATTACAACTACTACGTATTGCCATTTTGATCACCCAAGACGTAATTATTGACTAACCACAGTCGTTATCTGCTCCCCAGCCGGTAGAGGACTGAGGAAGACATTTTCAATTTCGAGGGACTTGCGAAGATCGACAGTTGCCACGGGGGACTGAGGAAGAAGTTTTCTGTACTTCCAAGTCAGAGAGTAGTGTTTCATATCGGTGCCAATGGTCAAAGACAAAAGTGTTACCGGGAAGGGGAGCCTTGCTTCACTCGTACACAGTAGTACTTTGTAGTCGTGATTCCTGACTTGCGGTGTGTTCCTCCGCATATCCGTCCGTTCTGTCCGTAGTTATATCGTTTCTAAACGTGTCCTACAGCGACGCGCAGTAACTAGAGACAAGAGACAAGACAGATTATGTTTGGATACAACCGGAAAGCTTCTGGCTTTTTCACTGTCCGGCCAATACTGTACCAGAGTTCTAGTACAAACTTTTGGAAATGTTTGTGATGGTTTGAAAAGAAATCCCTGACGAAACAGTAGATATGAAGATATCCTCCTCGAGCACGACCGTACGTTACTCCAACCGTCAAGCGGCAAAAGATAAGTCTACCACTGTGGTAACTGTAGGTTAGACTCTAGTGTCGGTGAATATTTTAATTTCCAAATATGATTGCTGGAATATTTTATTAAAGTATTGTTTACATGTTCAGCCACCATGTGCGTAAATCGAATTGCCCACGTGATGGCTAACGGATGGGGAGAATAATTTTTCGGCCGTACGAGGAGGACGAAAGTCGCGAAAGATGCTGTCTGATGGTCGCGCGAGAGTCCAGAGGTTTTGAAAGTGGCCGACCTTCGGTCATGGCATTTGGCCCCCGGTAGGTGCAAAGGACTGACTGCAATGCACAGCCTTTGAAGATGAGGGGTATGTTCCGGAATTACAGAAGATGAACCAGAAACGGTGCCTTGAATCCTTCATGTACTGTTACAGGAATAGTATACTTACTCCTGAGGACTTGGGGGTCAGAAGATTTTATGGGCACTACCCTGTAAATAATAATGGTCAGATTTCCTGTATTGAAGATTTGATACTGATATGTATGTACGTCAGGTTCTTCTGTAACTCATCATTATTATAGTACATTTTCCGTCAAAAGTTTTACAGGAATTTTCTTTATCACACCCAATAGGGTTGTTGTATTTGATAACCCCTCTTAATGACGTACTGCTTGATCATATGCTTGACCGATTATCAATCATAAAACTAATCATTTTGTCATGTAGTTCACTAGTAAAATACACCTCAGATGATACATGCTCGAAAAACTGAGATGTGCAGTCCTACATGTTCATCAGTAAAATACACCTCAGATGATACATGCTCGAAAAATTGAGATGTGCAGTCCTACATGTCACTGGCAAAATGACTGGTTTTACAGTAGATAGGCAGTCAAAGGTGTGATCAAGCAATCACCGTGAAGAAAGATGTATTCAAGCACGACAAACTTATTGGAGGTGTGATAAAACAACTTTCTGAAAGTTCAAAGGAAAGGTGGGTAAGAAAAAACTACTTTAGTTAAGCAAATTGAGAGCAATCTACTGGAGAGCAGGAAGAAGGAAAACTGTGAGGAGATCTCCAAAGGACACAAATAGGAATACAAAATTCCATCAAAGAAATATCAAAATATGCGGAAATGTAGATTTTCATGGAGAAAACACATATCCTAATGACTTTTGCTTTTCTATGCTTACGTTATAAAAAATGAATTTGACTGCAAGCGTACTCTGTAACGAGGATCTCAGCACACTTGTTGAAAGGCTTTTTACTTAACTCACCAATTCCCAAAAGGAACTAGACATTCTAAAGTGATGCGGCTCACATTGAAGTATCTAGCAATAAACCAAAAGCAGAAACATCTTTTCTGTCATGGAAGATGGTAAGACGAAAGAAGATGTAAACAAGGAATATGAAGTGCAGTGCAAAATGGACAGATTCCGAAGACCATCTAAGAATTACTGGTTGAGTTCTGCTAGCTTGCATACAACGAGTAAAATAATAATAATAATCCCCTGAAGTAAGATAAGGAGTCCCATTGTCAACAGAGCAGCTGTTCTGAAAACCGCCCCCTCCAAAAGTCAACCGTAGAAATGTAACAAAAACTTGAGGGGTAAGAAAGAATATAAACTTGAAGAGAGTAAACGCAAAAGGGAGATGAAGTTTGAGTTACCAGGAGCTGAAGTCAAAAAATGATGAAACCTAGGAATAATGGTTGATCAAGTGAAAGCGAACCAAAACCTCACTTCTGTTCCAGTGCCGGAAGAGTGCTGAGGAGATTGACATCAATCTCTGAACAAAACACTCATTTCAATCTGCTCAAGCAATAAAGAAAACCAAAGTGGGGACAAGCAGATCAAGAGAGAGAGAGAGAGAGAGAATATAGTTACTAACTCCAGCAAGCGGTATTGATTTGGAAACAGACTATGTCTGTCCATGACGGTCGACAGCAGCTGTGAAGACAGCCACCACATAAAAGAGACAAGAGCATGAAAAGAATCAAAGATGGCAGTGATATCATCAACCTGGTCGTACTCACTCATCTAACAGACGAACTATTCGAGAGAAACAAAACTTCGTACATGCAAAGGAGATATATATGATACACCAATGCTGGGGTTACGGATATGCTTTGGTTGTGGTGCTTAGAAGAACTGCAACCATCAAGTGTGGAAAAAGGTCAACTGTGAGAGAGGTTGATAAGTTTGTTGTTCGTTACTGCTTCATGTTGCTACTGGCAATAGCAGTACCTTAACCTACACCTTTATCTAACATGTGATAAGCTGGGTTGATACATGTGAATATTATGTCTACCATATCTTAGAATTCTATCTCTCTGTCTGTGTGCTTTTATGAGATGGATGCTTGATGCTCCTGAGATTGCTCAGCTACTGCTGTAACAACAAAACTTGAGTTGGGTCTGCTGGTGGCCAGAATAGTGCAGGATGCGTTTCGCTGTGGTTTTCGTGACTGAAAGAAGGAAGTGGAGCATACTCCACTACCATGCGTGCTGTGCCAGCGAATTTGAGAGCGATTAGAAAAGTGCAGCATGCTTTAGCTGTGCAAAGTCAGGGTCAGGAAGATCAGGGCTATGAATATTGTGGGTGATTAGAAAAAAGTGCAGCATTACAAAATGAATAGGTAGGTTCACCAGGAGGAGGAGCCACAGCTATGGAAGAAGCTCAGAATCTTGGGGTGGTGAAACCTGACTGACTGGGGTAGGCAGGCTGCCTCCATCGCTTCCTGAGTGACCTTGACTTCCAGCCCGGGGCTTGAGAGTGTAGCAAACGTTGCAGCGGAAGTTCCACGAGGTTGAGATTCTCGTGTACAATTTGGGTCACTGACGGCTGATGCAACCACCATTGATCTCAAGGTTCCCATCAGACTACACGACGAGCTCCTTTTCGTTCGCTCTCTGTCCACTCTACTGTAGTTCTCCCATTAGATATTTTGCCAGGGTCTAGCCTCAGCTATGGAGGAGCAGTAGGCCATGTGCTCCTGTTCTTGTGTTTTTCTGTTGACTTCGTGAAAACTTGTAGTATTTTTTTACTTGGTCATCCAATACGCTGATCTTTTAACTTAAACCACAAGTTCCGCTATATTAGCGGTGGAGATCCCCACCGCTAATCACTTTTACCCTTTGCTAAGTAAGTTCAAGGGTGGGGGCCCTTGAAAGATTTGTGCAACGCCGTCGTCATCGCAGTACGTGATCAAACATTGTGATCTTGGTAGCGAAATGAGCAGAAGAAAAAGGACTTCAAAATGAACTCATGATGAGCTCAAGAGGAATACGGACGACTTCAAAATTATCAAGTGAATCCCGGGTCACTGAGAATCATAGAAATAAAATATTCTAAAAATATTCTAATTTTGAATTTGGAAATGTTCTGCTACCCAACATATTTTGTTATAATCACTTACTCCCCGCGTTACCATGACCCTGCAATCACACAGCGAGCACTTTTGAGACAAGGAGCTCGACTGGGGCCTTGGCCTCTCGCACTTTGACTGAGAGAAGTAAAGAAGCTACAATGAAAAAAGTCAGCTGAGTGCGAAGTGAAGTCTTTTATACCCCTACTTGTGGTTTAATCGGACCCTATGCTGAAGAAATAACTTGGTCAGGCCTATGACTGGCTACAATATGGACCCTGTGCCAAATAAATAACTTGGTCAGGCCTATGACTGGCTACAATATGGACTCGAGTAATAAGAATCACATGTCACTCGAGCAGTTTATTATTGATCTCTCATCCTCTTGTAATACTTTTATGTTTGCTATACTTTCAGAGCGATGATTTAATGTTGTGAAGGCTCCCGAAATTAAATTCCTAAGACTTCAACGCAAATTGAATTCCTAAGACTTCAACGCAAATAACGAATTAATTCAGGATCTTTAGGCCTTAACTTTTTCTCGATGTAATTATTTTTCATGGAGACAGATGGTTTAATTTTCTCGATGGTTTCCTCCTCCTCCCTATATAACGAAGCCTTAATGTTACGACGTGCTCCTGAAATTAAACTTCTTTGACTCCAACACAAATAATGATTGAATTCAGAGCCTTCAGGTCTTAACTTTTTACTCGGCATCACAATCTTTTGTGGGGTTGATGGTTTAATTTTCCCGACGGTTTTCTCCTCCTCTTGATGTAGCGATGTCTTAATGTTACAACGGATGACACGTCACTCCATCAGTTTACTATTGGATGGAAAGACCGCCATGTCCGTCGACTGTAGCCAGTCATGGAACTGAACAACTTACATCTTTAGCGCAAGGGTCACCAATAAAAGATCGGCGAATGTACATGAACAATAGTAACTGCAACTTGTAAGCTTTCGGATGAAGACCTTCCATCTGGAATCGTGGGAGGAAAGTTCGGAGGTGAGGCAGCTAGTGACCAGTAGTCGTAGCCTCGCTGCATTCCATTGCTGAGTCCAATTCTCAGGAGCTACACGCACGTTGGGAATAGGGCTTCCTCCCGTTTCATCTCTTATCTAAACCTTCTCCTCGTCCATCAAGAAAAGGTTGGAGTTCTAAAACTTGAAGCCGAAAATCTGTACACACAAAAAGAGAAAACAACTATATCCTCCTCACCGTCGTCCTTCCATGTGCTAATAATTCAGAAGCGCAACTGGGACCATGACATCAACATATTCCTCGAAACTTGAAATGGTTGGGGATGCAGAGATCATGTTAAAGTTAGAGTACCACTGCTACATCTGTTGTGATGCATGGGGGAGGTTTGTTACTGTTATCTTGGATGATGGAGTGTAGTCAGTGACTGGTTTCACAGCAACCTCCACTAGAAAGAAACACATGCCTATATAAACTTATCTTTCGCCGGAAGAACTGCTCTACAAAGTCAACAAGCATCGGATGAGCTGCAAGTCCAGATAATTGGGGTGTAAACCGAATACATCCAAAACATTAAGGTCAAGACTCGTGAATCAGGGAATAGGATGAAATCTTTGTCTAGTATTCTCACACGCTACAACCGACCCAGTAAGATAAACGATAGATAGCTACACTGGACTCAACATTGCATGGCATTCTGAACTCAGAACTCCCCAATTAGTCCAGGTGTGGGGGGTTCTAGCTTTTAGCTGATCATGGACAATCATGGACTCTACATGAATTGAGGAACATTCACTCGTGTTCCCGGTTTTCCTTTAAAAAGCGCGGCCAACAATGTTATGCAATGCAAGTGGAACAGACCCCACAGGACAGGACAGGACCATGAAAAACGATGTACCCACCAGACAGCCAAACAGCCCGAATGATCCATCTGATGTAGGCCGATCATGGACAATCATGGACTTCACATGAGTCGAGAAACATTCACTCGTGTTCCCAGTTTTCCTCTAAATGCGCCACCAACAATGTTATGCAATGCAAGTTCAGAACAGACCCCACACGACAAGACCGGACCATGGAAAACGACGTACCCACCGGACAGCCAAAACGGCCTTAGTGATTCATCCGATGTTGGCCGATAAAATTCATCTTCTCTCCTACCACCTACTACAAAGGTGTGAACTTGACGCCCGAGACTGCTAGTTGGACTAAAAGAATTTTAAGATCTATGAAACGACCATGGAGGTTTAACGGATTCCAAACACTGTGTGGACCAGAACAAAGGTAGAAGATACGAGTGGCTTACTCAATCACACTCGCAGATCTCGTGAGATCTAGATCTGCATGTTGTACTCGAAAAGCCACGACTAGACTGACCTTCTAGCCCCTGGATATCTCATAGGTCGACCGCATAGGTTCTTCCAGTGTTAGATCGATTGTTTCTTACTACGGTAACGTGACGAGGCAATAAAGCCGCCCCTTGTTACATAATCACCTAACCCGTTTGTGGTTCATGATATCTTCCCTCAAGTTGAGGCTTTCATTCCCTCGCTTGCTTGGACAAGGCTCGTCACTCGCGCGTGGTTGGAGTGAATGCAACAGCTACCTTAAAAAGGTGGGCAAGCGGAGATAAGCAGACCGAGTTCGTGAGGGCAGACCCGGCACGTTGTAGAGGTCAGTGGATGACCCTACTTTTGATTTCTCCATTGAGTTGGGCAACCATGAAGCGGATGTTCTCCAACACAGGCTTATAGTTTAGCTCTCCCTCCAGTCCTTCTATCTCTGCACATAATTTTACTTAATCGGTTCGTTATTTGTTTGGTCAGATCATTATTCCCACATGTTCCCGTATCTCCTTCTCAAGATTGATAATCAAACCCACCTACCCGAAGCGACAAGCTGAGGTAAATTCCTCGAAGAGAGGAGATGCATGACCTTTCATCTTGGGAGAGTGACAATCCATGGACATTAAAGCACGTGCCAAAAGAGAACCAGTTGTTGATGGTAATCGTAGAGAGAGCTCAGACCTTCTTGGGCTTTAATTATACTTCGTTGAATCGTCAAATGCTTCTGGTTCAGAGTTTCCAGACTTCTATGCACGGGGCTTTCGCTGATTTCTTTCTGCATCAACTCCAGTGCCATCGTCTGCTCCCTCAACTGAACTTGCAACAATAGGCTTTTCCCCTCTGTCACCTTTTTGTCTTGTTCCAGTTTCTGTATCTACTGCGAGGCTGCGTTAGCTATCCTTCACACATTTTCCATCATGGTTTATCAGGTACAACTCATCAAACTGACAAACTACCAGCCTTTTGAGGAGCCTTTGTATTCAAGGAGATATATGATTCAAGTGTGGCCCATCAGAAAGCACTCAAGGTTGATACCCACCTTCCGACTACTGTAGGAGGACACTACAACATGGCGAGGTATACTTCGGATGTATAAAATGTGTTAAAGCAGGGAAAGGAAACTTTCAGGTCTTTAAGAATCTACTGTGCAGGATTGCTTGTGGTATGAAAGCTTCCTTCTTGCACACGTACCGAACACTTTAACTCTGAAGCAGCCCGCAATTCATCCAATCGTGTGAATTTCTCAATCTCAGACAGTAAGCATGCAGTCTTCTGTCTGCACGACGCAATTTCTTTTGTCGTCTTGAGGTCCATATCTTCGAGCTGCTTCAGCTCCCTCTTCCGTTCTTCCAGATCTGATCGACAGGAATTCGTAATGTTTTTAACTGCTTACAACTTCAAACAACTGATCCTTGCAAGGGTTGAATTTGATGTAGGGAGGATCTAATGGTAGAAACATTAAGCTGCAGCGAATTCATGTACAGGTTGGACTATCTTTTCGCATCTGCGAACAGAAAACCTTCAGTGCAGGTAAACTTATGAGATACGATTTAGTCCATACTGCTTCAGACTAGCCGGGACACTTCTGCCTTAAGTCGTCATTGCTCTTGTGGTATACCTTGTGTGAGGCCTTCCACGTCCTGACAGATGTCTGCAGAACATCCATCGTTACTCATTTTATCACCACCGTTAGGACAGTCCTCCTGCATAATATTGATTTTCAAGGTCGTTATACTCGGTCGTAACAGTGAATTTGGCGGTGTCAAAAAGTTATATGATGTGAGTAGGGATTGTTCCCACCAGCACTCGCTGGAACTGGATCCGTCCACGGGGGCTATCTAAAGTAGGGTAAGGTCTGTACGATAGAACTTCCGTTATGAGGTCGGGCATGGTACCCAAATGGACAACAAGAAGGATCCAGGGATGGGTGAAACGCCCGACTGTTGCTACTCTATAGTGGTAGACATGCAAAATGCCGGTGAATGAGAGCAGCTCCAACAGAACAGAAACGAGTTGCCAAATCTCGGGCTTGAACACGAACGAAGAGTGGTACTGACAGCCTGACAGCAGTCCAGGAAGATGATAATCAGAAGCACTCAGAAACGAGAACTGTCATCACGTTTTAGAGTTAAACAGTAAGGAGCAACTTCTAAACAGGAGAATTGCCAGTATATATAGAAATCGCACTCTAGCGCTCAACTGCATGTAAGTAACAAGGAGACGCTTCTACTAGACAAAGCATTTAAAATCTCTGGCCGCTTAGATTACGTTCTGTTGTGATGCTCATAGCTCCGTTTCCACTTACAAAGTATCTCGCACATATATACCGGTCGATGAGCACAGCAGCTGGATACAAGAAGTTTCCTCCAACATATTACATTTTATACAATAATGTACTTCCCTTACATGCTCAAGTAGGTGATTAATTTTCTCTTTCACCAGACGCACAGCTTCAGTCCGCTCACGCTGAACCCTCTCAAAATCATCGATAAATGACTGCATCTTTTTGTCCTTCTCTTGCATTTCCAAGAACTTATCTGCCCTTCCGCCTGAAATTCCAACAGTCAAAGAACGAACTGAGTTCACGGCAGACTAGTTCCAAGTCTCTGGGATACAAAACAGAGATATTAACAATGCGAATTTGGAGTACGGGTTTCGTATTTTCGACACTGAGAGATGTTCCGAACCAACGTTAAATCATTAGAGTTTGTGCACAACCTACATCGAAACAAGGATCATTACAGAAAGTTGCATTCAAGAGTTTAAGATATAAAACTACCTCTAAAACTTAGCTCTTGACATCGTATATCCCGATGTTAAGGACGCTTTCATGTGAAGTCATGAGGTTAGATGTGATGATCTGTATGATATAAGAAAGGCTACCCAAGTATCTAAATGCGACTAGACTACGCATTTGCGCTAAGACAGGGGCCCGTGCTGGGGAAAGATATCGCCTCTCCTACCCTTGATAGATCAACGAAGCTTGTTGGGAGAGGGCAATCACACACAGGGTCTAGCACTGGCTAGCACTGGATAGAGACCTTTAAGCTCAGACAACGCTTTTTCTGCTGCCTCAAGTTTCTCCTCAAGAGTTTTAATTTCAGCTTCCAAGATTATGCTCTTCTCCTCTGCCCTTGCAATCTGTGCGTTGTCTTGTCTTATCTGCATTAGAGAGGTTTTGTCAGATGCTCACACCAACATTTTTTCCCATGGCTAGGAGACCATATTTTCAGGGAATGTCCGCATAGATTAGAATGGTAGACTCGATTGTAGATAAAACAATGCGAGTCACATGACACTTGCTAGCCAACCGGGAACAGTTGGTTCTACCTCTTCCAGTGGACTATTCTCCTTCCTTATGTAGTAACTGGAAACACTTAGGTCACAAGCAAGTCCTCTATACCCGAAACTAGGCAGCTCACAGCAACAACAGCACACATTAAGCAGAAGTAGGATGTCTGGCGATCGCAACACAATTTCTTGAATGAAGGAAGTGCTTTCTGTCTTGCTGGAGCTTCTCCTCGGGGCAGATACACACCGTTTCCTAGAACTAACACCGATCTGCTCTTGTAACATGCTTCTTCTAGACACATTCTCTAATGTACGCGCATTTGCTGTGGAAATAGTAATGATCGATTTACAACTTTCACGCCTGCTTTTACTTGAAGGATCCGTATACCTGAGATAACACTGCTTCGCGAGCTTCTGCAGGCGTCAACCTGACCACAGGAGTAACTTGTGACTTCAAACGCTGCAACTCATTTTCAGCAAGTAGACACTGTTCTACAAGAACGACTGCCTTCTGCTTCGTAGGAGATGCATTCGTCAGTTCCTGTGTCAGCGATGCACCTCCAAATTTAGTATGCTTATTTACTCTATCTGTTGGATCTCTAAAAACTGTTCCTGCTGGATCAATCGAAGATTCACTCGTGCGTTGATTGATTAATTTATTCCAGAGACCGGTGCATTTTATTATGTTGAGTTTAGTGTTGAGTTCATTTTTGAAATGTCTCTATAATGCTTTGCATGCAAGAGCACAACTATGAAATTTCAACCACCTGTTCAAGGGGTCCTATGGAGTGATTGAGAATCTCTAGCTGTTTCTCCAACTCTTCCACTTCAGTCATGAGCTGCTGGGTCTCTCGCTTTAACTCCAAGTATTTATCTTTTTTGTCTGCTGCCTGCAGTGGAGCACCTTACTTTCAACCTACACACCCGATCAAGTCTTGAAGTCTTTCTAACGTCTGATCATGGAGAACGCATAAGCATTACATTAGTTGAGAGCAAAGCATTGTTCACCTCCGTCTATGATCTCCAAATCCGCTATAATAAATCCAAGCATAGTACATAAATATACGAATAACATGGTCAGAACTCAGTACCGTACTGAGTTTCAAGGTATGAATGTCTTAAAAATTTTATCGGGAAGGAGTAGAACTTTCCGCCATAACTTTACGACTAATTTATTAACGGCAAAGTGAATGGTACACTAACTTGATCCAGTTGACGCTCCGACTCAGCTTCGAGGAGACATACATGCTTTTCAAATTCTTCTATTTCTCTCTCCTTCCTGCAGTAATAAGGATCCGCATTAAGTTTCCTCACTCCTCCAAAATGACTAACTCGACCAGAATGAGGTCAGCGTCTGACTCAGAAGGTAACGGACGGCGAGTATAGCTGCTTCACGCACATAACTTCTTACTCAACTGGGATCGCTCAGAGAATAGCTGATCGATGTTTCTTCTTTCCTTGTCATTTTTCTCTTTCACACTCTTAAGGTTTTCCTCCAGCTGCTCGAGCTCAACTCCTGCTGACACCTGATCCCATGACCTCAGCGATTCAACCTTCGAACAGGTCTAGCGGGAAAATACTTAGCTACTTACCTCCACCTAAGGCTGTCTTGAATCAAGTGCAGCCACAGAAACAAATCTTTCCCCCGATTTCTCAACTACTGTAGCATAGAGAACTGTCAATACTACCTACAAGGCAGCACTGCTAGCACTAGAAGAGATAATACAGTTTGGAGAGAACGCAGTTTCACTCTTAAGATATTACAGACACTACAACCAAAAACGTTTATGCGCGGATGGGTTAGAAACTTTCCAGATCAGAGTACGTACACGGACTTCTGTGTTTTGTCTGTATCCGAAAAACATTTTGTGACAACTGAATCACTCTGTTACTCCATAAGGCCGAGACTTTTACCTTTTCCATCACCATATTGTAGTCTCCAAGTTGTACTCGCAGAAGCTTCACTTCTTCCACCAAAGATTCCTGGCTGCGGCATCAAGGAGTGAGAAGGTAATCTCTTATCAATATACGGCGATCCACTCTGTCAATCTGTGTGTACATGTATGTTCCTGCTGTGGATGCGGACCGCCGGGCCGGATGGAGGTTTTAAGTCGGCTATCAGGGATTCTACTGTAAGGCTTGAGAGGACCGCAAAAGGGGAGGACTTTTAACTATCTTCTTAATATGTTTCACTGAAAGAGGAGTACTTAACTATTCTTCTTAATAACGTCTCATAAACAACACCACCATAAGCTTAACCTTACTGCTGCTCAATATGAACGCTGGCTGGTACGCTCTTTTGCAGGCGATCAATTTCAACCGTCATCGTGTCGATTTCAGCCTTAAGTTCTTGCTTCTTGCTCCTCAGCTTTCCAAGGTAGTAGGACTTATCAAGAACTTTTCGACCTGGACCTGCCGATCAGAGAAAGAAAATGCCAGATACAAGCTCTAAACCTCAGCTTCAGTGGGATTTGGAAAAGAAAACACTCAGGGACTAAACGAAGGGAGCCGGTGCCATGGTACCTTCCATGGAACAGCACTTCAACTACTGTCTACAGCGGGGATTCGAAAGAAAGAAAGTATTTTATGACACTGACGTTATAATCTTGAATGTTCATTTGTGCACGGGTGAGCCTTGAAGCACACAAAATAACGTAGATGTGGCATCTCGAGCGTCCTACAAGAGTACCTTGAGAAGGTGTACGCATGCTGATCATGCCGTGGTGTGTTACAGGACGGCTTTCAACTGTCAATTGTGTGTCCAGTCCAATGCCACCTCCTGCTTAATTCACGTACCACGACGACAGAAGCTCAGTCTACAGTATGTCTGCCTCAAAAGGGCAGCAGGAGGGAAGGAGAAAGGGGAGACCTCAAACAACCTTCCGAGAACGAAGCTTAGATATAAGTGCCCAACGGGAATGGTATATGAAGAGTGTCATGGAATTGGGTAGGAAGAGCTGTAATCGGAGATAGGCAAGAGATGATATGGATCTATCTAGAAATGTCACCTTAAGCACGAAGACTAAGGTCCATGTCAGAACTGAAACTTGTGGTAGAAGTACGAAGCGAATCAGGAGCACTTGTAAGTATCAATCACTACTGTGGAGATAACAACAAACGGGTCGAACATTATCTGAGACATGGAGAACCCAGAGTAACGAAAGCCAGGGTAAAGAGTGGAAACTTTACTTTCTTAATGACGGGAGGGACATAGCGTTTTGGTGCAGTAAACGGTAGTTGGGGTTTATCGATAGCAGGCGGGTGAACAGTGCGGACGGGGATCTTGTCATCACGGACAGTTTATGTGCACGGAACGCAGCAAACTTGCATCACTTATTGTACTTTCATAATTAAATAAGAGCTTGCGAACTGTGGCTCCAATTATAGCTGTGATGGTGCGGAAGTTTGAAACAGATGAGAAGAGCCATGAACAGGGCAAGCACATTCCATAATCTGATGTCCACGGGAATCAAGGGATAGGAAGAGTTTGGTTGGAGAAACTGATCATACAACCAGTCGAACATTTCTGAGACCCGAATTGTAACAAACCGAAGAAGTGGCTAATCGATCCGTAATCAAGTTCTTTCAACGGGCAATGTCTGTCAACTGAAGGTAGTGGTAAATGATTATGGTATATCTCTCTCTGGCGTCAGGTAAACCCTCGAAGAGGAATTTTATTTCTCACCAGGGGTTCGGGGGCGCACAGGCCGTTCGCTCCTTGCACTGACAGGGCGAGCACTGGATCCGGCACTAGGACCCGTAGACGGCCTGTAAAATGAACTCGAACTGTGGCCTCTATGTGGAGTGCCAGCCATTAACATTTCTGCCGCTACGGCCGCTTGCATCTCTCGGCGCCCTGAAGATGACATTGGATCGTTTCACTCATGGATCGACCGTAGGTCCGTAGCGCAAGGTTCTCTTCTCACAATCTCAAAGCATCTTAGTGCAGTCCACTTCAGCAACAACGAGTGCAAGCGCATAGTGGTGATTCCGTACACAGCTAATTACCCATGGCTCCACGGAGTTCTTCGTTCTGCGCTACCTACATCAGAACCGACAGAGGGCCAAGCCACCCGCCCTCCCCATCGGCTTATCGGTCCGTGAAGTCAAAAGAAGTACAGGCAGAGAAGCTCGTCATGGCACGACAAACCGGCGTCTCTTTCATAAGCGCACTAACGGATTCCTTCCTGAACAATTCTACCGTCTGCAGCTCCGGAATCCGGTGCGTCAAATTCGTTTCCAACAGTCCTCGTTTTAAACTCTGAATTTGTCCATGCAAACATGTTAAAGCTCAAAACTCATATACCTACTCCTGCAGAGGTTTCTTGGTTTAGGTTCGTGAACTCGTTTCAGAGAAGGCAATGTGAAACCACATCGCAGCAACGGCATGTTTCTCACTCGAACTATTCCAGGAAACTGCATTAACCCATAGCGATAAGTCCACGCTGTTGATGAGCGATGTGGTAAAATAAACCAGGACTTTAAACCCTCCACCAGAAGCTGAAAAGGTGAGCACACAGTCTTGTCTCGTGGGTAAAACTTGGGAGTTGCGGAATGGCGCTTCGTAAACAGGCAAATGCAAAGCACTGACTCTTGTAGGCAAGAGAGCGAGAGAGATCCATACACCTATACGACCTAGGATTATCTGAAATACGGGAGCTCTGGGACTCAAAAGGATTCGCCGGCTTATGCCAGAACGAAGTTCAGGACGAGAGATATGTCCGGGCATGATGGAACCCGAAGCTCGCACTGAGCCTAGCGACCAGTTGAGCTGAAGTTAGGGCAGTAGCCAGTGTAACTGTCACAAAGAATATCAACCTTCGTAGGACCCGGAGGCAACCAAGGAACGACACATTTGCTCTTTGTGAGTGAGGCCCTTTACCAGTCCTAAACACGTTCCCTCACTCTACGACACAGAATAATGCTCTGCTTATCTCAACAAACAACCTAACCCACGCTTGCATGTGTTCGGTACCCCTCGTCTGTACATCCCTCAGTCCAGGGGCATGTGGATTCACCTGAATCTGATGAAATGACTGGAGGGCTGACAGTTTCATAACATTAAACTCTCAAACTTTGGTGGAATTGTCGTCGGACTTGATGATCACCTCACATACGGCTGCGAAGTGACGTAGAAGGGTTGTACTTTTCGGGAGGAACGGTTTTGAAATCATTCGCCTTTTGTTTGAGCGTAAGGGATTGTAGTATCAAACAGGAGTCGCAATTCGCCGCACGCCAACTTCGCATCTCAAACAGCGATTTCTGGAAATGAGCGAAGCTGTTTGTTATCTCCTAAACGAGCAGGTTCCTCTCACAGGTCAGTTGAGGCAACAGTCTCGACCTGCTCCGTGGATTCACATCATCGCCTTCTCCTCCACGACTGCTTATTTCAAACTACAAGATCTCGTGTAGGAATAGTTATCTCCTGAGTAGGGCCCCGATCACTTTGGATCCGTGAGGTCATGCGCTTCCAGAAGGGTGGTTGTATGAATTAGGGACGTCTTTACCAATGGAAGTTCATTTGTCCGGTCAAAACGTGCAATTTCTTAACTGCAACAACCGTACGATTATGATTACAGCGTAGAACTGTGTGAATCATGTGACTGAATGAAGCAAAAGCAGGGACAACGTAACGAGAGGTCTCAACCACACTGCGAAATTGGCAAGAATACAGATACTTCGATCCTATGTGAGAGTAAGGATGAAGCTATCGTAGACAAGTAGAACAACACTTCAACATATTGAACATTCTCACTGTCTTCGTCCAGGTACGTTATGGGGCTCCACGCCTTGATCTTCTGCACGGATATCGAAGACGAGAAAAGCAAATACTGAAGACCAGTTCCAGTAAGTGCACGATACTGCCGTGCTCCTAAGGACAATGGCTTCCAAATCGACAGACATAATGTGCACAGGAGGAGGAAGACAAAGCTCATCAGTTTCATGGTTTCTTCATTCTACTTCGCAAACAGAGGCAGAAATTCTTGCTAGTAGCTACGCTTGCATTGCTCAGAAAACCAAATATCCTTCCTTTTTGCTCCAGGTTGGCTCATGATATGACGGATAGTACCTAAGAGAGGTAACTGTACACATCAAGTAAATTTCTTCGTCGAACGAGAAGGAAGCAATCATGCCGTGGAAACAAGTGAGGAACACGGGGAGTTTGGGTTTGAACAAATTCGATAGAAGCACAGATGAAAAGGATGGCCGGGATCACCGATACGACCATGTACTCAACCAAGAGAACATCAATGCCAACACTCAAAACAAGTTGCGAGAGCCGATGCGCAACCTCATGTATGATCCACGAGTCATTCGTGGAAATAATGCCCCGCGCCCTCAGAAGGTTGTTGTTCCTCCTTGTTTTAGACCTCTTCCTCCCAAAGTTGCAAATTCAGCTCCTCCTTCCCAAGAGTGATCGTACATTTCCGAGCTAAGCATCAAGCACTAGCTATGTGACTTGCAAAACTCTTCCTCGTTTGAAAGGTCTAATTCATTAAACCGGTAAGTACGTCAGGAGCTGTCGTGATTGGGCTCAAGAGCTCGTACTCAACTTAAGGCTTAGTGAAGAATGTTCATTTTCACCTCACTAATGTCAAAGTTTAATTTCAATTGTACTGGATGTATTCTCATATTCTGCCTCTACTTCACAGACCCAAAAGAAAGTCAGACGCCATCTGAATCATAGTACTGCTAAAGTGGCCCTGTAAAGCTCATTAGAGATGCCCACGATACTACCGATATTGGTAAATTCACCCCTTGCAGGCTGCACCTCGCAGGATCCTCACTGTAATATAAACTTTGTGTTGCGAGCGTTCATTTCAGATGTTTGATCAAGCACCACCGAAGAAACAGAGGTACGGGAACTACATGGGACCAAGGAGCAAGAAGGATGTGAGGGTTTCAGACGAACCTGCGCCAGTGAAGGGTAGAAAACACTGTGACATCCAGGTGATTTTCCTTCATACACATATCTCTTGTCCTCGTTCTGATGCCAGCGGAGGGACGAAGGCTAATCTAAAAGAACATCATGGCAGAGATACATGACTTGCTTGCTTGGACTTCAACCTGAACTCGTTGCAACAACTGCCGCTGCTGAAAACCACTCTGACAGTGGAGTACTTGGGTTTGTCCACAAGTTAACATATCTTTCTTATATTATCATCACGAGCTCTCATTCATGCACTATTCATCGCAGTTGGTGCGCCGGGAATGATTCGCTATTCAAGCAGTAACCTTAATTTGTAACATTCTCGGAATTCTTTGCTTTCAGCATTTCATCTGTTTCCATTGCTGCCCGCAGACAGATCAATACTTGGAAGAGCTACCTGATGACATCCCAGATTTCAATGCAGTCACTCAAACAGACGATTTTCTTGACCGTCCTGCGACTCCTCTCTTTATTCCCTGGAAATCGGGCCCCGACAAGGAAACTCAGGTACGCCTGTTACAAACTGAAGTAGCACAGTATACTCATTACGCATGAAGCTAGCCCCTGCTGCTGAGAAAAGTTGTTCTGTGTGGAGATGGCTTTCTTCTCCTTTCATTGGTCGATGTTCACGTTGTGATCTTGAGATCCTCAATAGATATACGAGAATGATCTCTTCAACTTCGACATGGAGATCGAGCCGCTGCTGGAAGTTTTGGTGGGACGATCAATAGAGCAAGCTGTTATGGAGGTCATGGAAGACCATCAGCTGGCCCATATACGGATGCACCAGGTGCTCATTTACGAGGACATAAGTCGAGTCCTCTCAACTTTCCTCGTTTCCACCAATACACTTCAGTTGAACCGTTGACTCATTCAAGATTTCAGTCTCATCCAAAGTGATCGCGGGTTACTTTATAGAGATTTCTCATCACCGATGTCTTCCATTTGCTGTGAATTCCTAAACATGTCCTGGCAGAGGACCCAGTTCTGCTTGATGAACACCGTTTTGCCTTCAGTGAACGGACCTACCCCATGTCTTTCTTCACTGACCTACCCCATGTTTTATCCTTTAGACTGCTAATTCAACATCTCCAAATGGTGCTTGGATATCTTGAGCCGCTTTTGTGACAGTCATATGGAGTGTTTGTGTATGTCGTGGGGTTGGGTGGGGGTTGTGGTGGTGTGCTTGCTTGGCTGGTGTATCCTAACAGACTTGTAGAACTTGTATCGCTGGAACAGGATCGTTTTGAACAACTAAGGATTGCAGAGATGGTGGCCGCTGAAAAACTTGAAGCTGCTCACATCAGAGCTCTCCAAGAGGCAGCACGGCGCAGGGAGCAGGAGAGGAGAAGACTGGAAGAAGAGAAAAGACTCCAAGAAAGGGTAAGTGGGCTAAGTTTCAATCCGGCTTCTGGCGTGAACTTTTCAACCTGCTCCGTAGATTGGGAGTAAACGCTCATACTCGTGATGTGATCAAGTACTGCATATCTAGTACTGATCCAGTAATGTGATTCCTATGACGTAATGACTGCAGATATTAGGCGTCGTCAGTTGCTTCTGGGGTGTTTCTTTTGACCCATTCTTCTGTTTCTCGATCTCAGCTGGAGGCAGAAACTTGCGCTAAATGGTATCTTCATGAGATGAAGGAGAAACTCGTTGAGAAGCTCCAGAGAGAAGGCTACTTCTACGATCCTGTTCAAAGAGAGGTCTGGTCCTCAGCCCCGACTGCATTACTGCGGCTGCTGTGATTTGAATTGATTAAGATCGCCTTGACAATGAAGCTAATCACCTTTACTTAAGGTGATTAGCTTAGGTAAATAAATTACAACTATTTAATGACATGACATCTAGATCCTTAACTATATGTAAGCTACAGAAACCTGACAGTTCGCTCCGTCTTCAAGAGATTCAGCAAGTTCATTTCCTACCATTCTGGCGATCAGTTCTCTCTGTAAGAAAGATCTGCAAGTTTGTCCTTGTTCAGCGGGAACCATCTCGGTGAAGAGCTCAATCGGTGCAATAACTGTAGGACTGTAAAATCCACGACAGACCTCATTCATCGTTTCAGGTCCAGGAATCACCTGCTGAGAATGAAAATATGGCTCTTGTTTGTCATGTGCAGATTGAGCTACACTTCGTACCGTCCATGCTCGAAGGAGTTCACCATCATCTTGAAGACATCATCAGATCCCGCTTTGTCCTCAGCTACATGGTACTGTCACACCACCATAATATCATTTAACATAAAGTGCATGATCCTACCACCCCAGCCTAGAAAATGCTCAGCATGTAAACCAAGGCATCAGCAGCGTTTACATGCTGTCGACCTTTCCGTGTATGAAAGTTGCTCGACAGTCAGAAAGCTGAAGCACTGGAGTGGAAATTTGCATGGCAGGTTCAAGAGGCTATTCAGCTCCCAGACGGAGACGGCGAGGTCATGGGCTATGCAGCTGAACGTCTTGACCACGAGATAGATCGCGTAGATGACGTCATCGAGACTGGGGACACTTTTGATGATGGGCTCACGGGGGCAAGACAAGTGATGGCGTACGCCGTGGATACGGTCGGTGTCGTTCACGATGATACGGCGAGCGGTGTGATAGAGGGTCTGATAAGGGTGCCTGCGACAAGAGCAATTGTAGTACAGGAAGATGTGGCTGAAACTGTAGGAGGGTTAACGTTTGGAGCTGGAATACACACAGCTAGACAGCAGGAAGATAGATCCAGGCGGCCCCCTTCTGCAGGAGCACCACACTGAATTGATAACTAAGAGGTAAGCTTTTATATCCTTCCAACTGACATGCACTCCAAGATCCTGATCCTGTGAACCACGGAGATATCGGACAGACGTGAGCTACAATGCCTTGCATATCTTTTTCCTTGTGCAGTATATTTCGCATTCGTCAAGATTGCAGAAACAGAAGGTGGAAATTTTTCTTAACTCAATTTTCCACCTGACAGTCTATTTCCTGAAAGTGTGTCAGTTTGGGTACATATGCCAAAACGTGAAGTCCGTGTAAGCACTTCTTCTCTGTGCATGAAGAGACAAGCTTTACACAAACTGCAGGGACAGAAAAAGAGAAGCAAGGTGTGAGCTTGTCCAAGAATTTACGTGGTCCTATTACTGCAGATCTATTATTTCTGGTATCTTGAGGAATGAAGTGGAGCAGAGAGGAAGATTCAGAGGAGATGCCATTTTAGCTGTACAGAAAAACCGGTCTGCCGGTAGAGCTCAGCCAGCAATTACGGGAGGTTTGAGGCATTGTCAGACTCTCCCCAGCATTCACGTGGGACAAAGGTCTTCGCGTTGAAAATTTTCAAGCACGTCATCAGTTTTGGTTTAAGACTTCGTTCGAACAGAATGAAGCCCTGCTGTTCCGTATAGGCCGTCTGTCGACGGACCCACGCGAACACGGGACAGATCCCGAGTATTCCTGGATTTGGTGTGGTCCTGAGTCCACGTCTAACCGGCAAGAACAGGCCTTACACAAGACTCAGTGCTCAGGTAAATGTGACGCGAGTCTAAGTTAAAATCAACAGAGTTGTGGTTTTCATTGTAAGCCTTCACCCGCAGTCGTGTTCCTCCATGCGGACAATATGCCCGCACTCTCCATCCACTCTGCCTTCAATTATCCGGATCGATACGCAGTGAGCAATATCTCTCCATGAGTTTTGGGTTTAGTGACGGTGCAGTAACGTCACCCGTCCCTCAAAAAGGACTACATGACAGAACAGGTCCGTACCACCATAGAGCCTAGCGGGAACGACACCAAACAGCTTTTCATAGCAGTTACCAGAAACCTGGTCAAAACTCATCACAAGCAATCATGTCCACTACACAATCTTGACTAAGTTCAGCCACAGACCCCGTTAACTTTTGAAACGAAACAATGTGAGAAATACAGAATCAGGACCAGCTTGGAAAAAACTTCTCCGTTAGAAAGGGGAACAAGCATACAACCCAGATCACTTCTTTCTACCACCACGCTCTCTAAGTCCTAACTGAAGTGTTTCACCAGGTCCTATGTTGTAATAAGCCAATGACAAGTTATCTTTAAGAAAACCCAAGTGACTATTCAGCTTCTGTTTGTTGGCCGGCAGGGCAAGCTCGTTTGCGATTTTCTCCTTAACACTGAGGATCGTTTCCGCAAGACTTTGGATAGTGAGCTCCAAAGTTTGTCCCTTGAAATTCCCTTCACCTTCAACCGTCGGCACCGACACGCTGATCCGGACAGGTCCCTGTTCCGCAAAATGAACACACTCGAATCAGTATACTATAAGGTATCGAGTACTCAGTATCGTGACTGACCAGCAAGATGATGACCGAATTCTACCTTAAAGCCAAATAACGAACGTGTAGCCCCGATTGTGCTCAGTTGATACACAACGTATCTAAACCGCAACAGAATACCGCATTGCCAAATAACTATCAACTTAGAGTACTGAAACGAACTACATACCGGGTGCTGCGCAAGAAACTGGTCCTCAGGGATGAGTTGCACATCATCAATCTTTTGCCTCTTCGGTTCTGGTTCCTCTGGAGGTGGAGGAGGAGCCTCTTCTGGTGGTGGAGGTGGTGGCATGGCTGAAGGAGGAGGAGGGGGAGGGGGAGCCAAGGAAATTGGAGGGGGTAGAACTGGAGCAAAGGGCCTAGGAGGAGGCGGATACTGCGGCACCCCGGCAGGAGGGGGAATTGGTGTAGAAATCGGTGCCGGTGGCGGCCTTACAAGCAAAGGATTTACAGGTGGCAGTGTAGGTGCTGCAGTAGGTGGTCGAATTGGGGGTGTTGGAAGGATTGCAGGCCTCTGTGCAGGTGGTGGCGCGGGAGTAGTTGTTGTTCCAGATGAGCTCTGAGTGGGTGGTTGCAAGGGCCTGGGGATGTTCAGAGCCAAACCGGGAGGTGGGGGTAAAGGACGTTGTGGTGGAGCCGCCAGCTTTGGACCAGGTGGTGCTGCAGGACCGGGAAGAGGCCTACCATCGGCTGTCAAGTTTGCTTTCTCCCGGTGAATTGCTGCAATCTGCTCTTCTAGTGTCATAGTCTGAGCCATTGCCTGATTGGCAGTTCTGCTAATACTTCCTGTGTGTCCGTCCCAAATAACCTGTTTGGGTTCCTCTTTCTTCTTCTCAATCTCGGCCTTCACTGCGTTAGAAACCTCTTCCTCTGTTGTTCCGAAGATATCAGGTCTTGTGCGAGCCAAACCCACGATGTTGCGAGAAATCTCGTCGTCAGTGGCAAGAGTGGTCTCCCGCAGCTTAGCCATCATCCTCTCCTTTTGCTCCTTATACTTCGGATCAATAAGAGATATACGCATGTGCTCAGCCATCTCGTTGATTGGAATGAGCTCCCCAGTAATAGGCGAAACCACGAACTTCGTAGGATCTTTCTCGACAGGAACTCTCTCTTCGGGCCTCTTCCAGTTCTTCACAATCCTCATTGGTGGGTCCACTTCCTCCATCGGTTGGCCATCCGCTGAAGACTTGGGAGTACCATCATTGAGACTAGCTGCACTCATACCTTCTTCAACAAGCTGCAGTTCATCGACGTCCATCTCCATCTCCACTTCCTTACCGGCCTCTGCTGTCTCCTCTTCATCCTCCTCCATGGCTAAAGCCTTGCTTCGTCTGACCACTTCCTCAAGAGTCATAGGCTGAGGAAGCTCCTCATCTTCCTCTTCTGCAAACTCAATGGTTTCCACGACCACGAAGTCATGCCAGTCGATGAGAGCCATCTGCATTCTTTCCTGCTCAATCTCATCCTCGGCTTTCTGCCTTGCCCTCTCTTGTGATCTCTCCCATTCTAACCTCTGCAGTGCCCTCTCCAAAACAAGGGTCTTGTTTGTGCAATCTCTCTTCAACTTCTCTACCAGCCCCTTCGGTGGCATGAGAACTTTGGAATAAGCATCCGCCAATGCTGTGAAAAATGTGAACATGCTGTGCGTAGGTTTCAAAAAATAAAACTGGGGACTCGAATGTTCCCTGTTTGTCAAACCATTCAGGAAATTCTTCCCATTTCGTGCGACAAACTGGGCCGTTAGTTTTATAATGTCCAAGTCCAGACCAGTCAGGCCCTCCGGTAGTCTTACAGTATACATCTCTGGTTCTGGTTGCTCAAGAACCTTGGTAGCAGGCTTTGCCGCTGTCTCAAATTCCGATTCATCTTGTTCCTTTGTAGTAGGAGCAGCTCCACCTTCAGGTGGCTTCGGCGCTGCCGCAATGGCGGCAACCAAATTCGGTGCCTGAGCTGGAGCCTGCAATTGTATCCGGAACTCAGAAACCCTATGTTGGTAATAAGCATGATAGGGATCCTCCGACTTCAGAAAGTTGAATTTCACATTTCCCTTCTCGTTCGCAAGGATACGCTTCTCAAACTCTGGTCCGTTCCGAGCCACAAACTGTGCAGTTTTGTCCACGATACTCCTGACATCAGGTGGCGGATGGATCATACCAATTGTTCTGGTCTGAGTTGCGACGGAAGCGGGCTTGGATGCGGCATCTTTCGACGGTGCCTCTCCATTATCCACCTCGTTTTTTGAGTCCTCTGGCACCTGAGAAGGAGGTAAAGGACCTACAACTCCACCAGGCGGAGGTGCAGGCAGCGCCAACACCTCCCCGATCCCGGGCATTGCTCGAAACTTTCTCTCTGACTACAACTAGACTAACGCCTCAGTCCTATATAGCTCGTGAACAAAATTCCCTCACGTAGGAGGGCTTTCTCGAGTATCCTTGCCTCAATAAACATAAACTCGTTCCTCAAGCGCCACCCGTTGGTGATGAACGTCTGCAAAATGCATGGAATATGTCAATTAAGAACCCTAGAAATACTCCAGTGATATCTCGTCACGGTAAGCTCCGATCGCACAAGCTCAAAGAGTCGCTAAAAGAAACTTCGCGCCACCCGGTGACCAAAGGTGTACACAACCTGTACCCGCTGTAGACTGAATGCGACAACGCGGAACTGTTTCATGGTATCTGTGCAGACGTTCAACAACGATTGCCAGCAAGCCTACAATTCCACGAGTGCGCGGGACAATCTTACATTTATCCAACAGCCTCAATCTCAAAAATCAACGCAACGACCCCACACGACGAAAACAGCAAAAGAATTAGCGCCTACGCAATATCGTACGTACCGAGTGGCTTTGGCTGAAAACACAAATTCGGCACATGTGAATGCGCTATTCCTGAAGACATTGCGAGAGCTTCGACCTCCAGGCCATCTTGCCTCGTCTATGTCTGTGCCCTTTCTCACCTCCTCCCAGGAACGTTGATTCTTTTCTCGCTTTTAGACGGCAGGATAGGTTAGTGCTTTCATTTTCGAGGCTCTTACCAGGCTCAGTGGGTTGTGTTTTCGTCGTTAAATTTGCTGTAGGAGAGCAAGCACTGGGTTACGACGGAAACTGAGATCACATAATCCTCGTAACCCTAAGGACCAAGCCTTCACTCCCTTCACTCTTTCGAGGATTGCACATACATGTCTGAGTTTAGCGACGAGCGCAAGCAACAAGCTCACGCCGGGAACTCATGAACTGTACTGTGCTGTCGTTAGTCTGACTCTTCACGTTGTCGCTTACGCTTGAGTCGTCCCGACGCAGTATTGAAGCACACGCTAACAGCGGGTATTGCTCTGGTTGCAGATGAAGTATAGATTATCAAGTCTATTAGTTACAAATTAAATGATAGTTTAAATATAATATTAACAGTTAATGTAGTATAATGCAATCTAAATAATTTATAACAAACATGATCATTCAAATCATTAAAATCTTTTACAATGAATTTCTGGAGAATTCTTGCACGCTTTTGGTTAGAAAATACGTAAGTGTTAACCAGAAAATAATTTAAAATTTAAAAATATATGTAAATGTTAAATATTAGGAGAGCCAAGAGACGTGGAAAGATCTCGACGTAACTCATAAGGGTAGAGGAGGGGGACTCGCTTCTGGCAGTATAAGTCCAAGAAGCTACAAGCAAATAATCATGTTTTTACGAGATATTTAATTTATTACCTACCCCTTTCCAACAAAAGGATTAGGTAATAAATTAAACCCTTGTATATTTACATCATCCATCAGAATATGAAGAAGGTGAAATATGCAAAGAAGAGATGAATATGCAAAGAAGACATTTTTTTAGTGATAATGTTACCTAAACTTGAGGTCTCCTCCATTGTATCTCATTGAGCTTAATTATTACCTAACTTTATTATCGAGAAATGTTAAGTAATAAATGAATAAGTTTTTTTAAGTAATAAGCAGATGCACTTGTAGTCTTGTAGACATGTTGGTATGCAATTCACTTATGGGTTTTCTCTGGATGTTTTTTCAGTTCTTAGTATGACTAACATTTAGAAATCATATATTAATCTAAATATTCATTAAATTTTATTAGAGGATTTCTGTATAACAGTTATATTCTTTCCGATAAAAGAAAAAGAAAAAAGTTTTCCAAAGACAGTTGAGTCTTCTTATTCTTACATCATATAGACTTTAATAATCACATACACACAACCACTTCCATCTTTCACTTCTAGTATATAGTTCTCAAGAGTAAACCTAATTGCAGATCTTTGTCTAGAAGGGTTAGGTAATAATCTAATCTGTTGATTATTTGATTATTTGATTATTTGAGCTGAACAGATTGCCATATGAATTAAGAATAGACATTCTGCAATTATGGATTAAGTCTGGGTCCTTTCGCATCTGTTGGTCCAACGAACATATAATAATTAGAAATAGTTTAATTATTTTATCTATTTAGGATACATTTATCATCTAACACATATCTTTTCCTATGGGCAAGAATATGGTTTGGGACTTCGTCATAGTACTTGTGTTTACAATGCGGGCAACAATTATTGTCTCTAAAAAAATATAAATATCATATCATATGGGATAAAGCCTGCTGACTGGTGAACGAATTTCACAAAGAATCCGAACATGTTTTCTGGATGCCGTCTGCATAAGCCGTCATGGAGAGGTGGTTTAGTTATATGATATCAACATGCTTCGAAGACAACTAGCGAAAGTAGCAGACAAGAGGTTGAGGCTCTTATATCTATTAAACTGAAGTGCTCTATGCTGAATATTAAAGCGAGTCAAGTCAACACAAGTTTTAGTGTCAACAACGTCCATAATTATCCTTCAAAAAGTAATCAAGCACTCTGCTGAAAATGTGAAGCTTATTGTTGAAAAGTTGTTTAACACAAACCTATGCACCCACTTATCTATCTCTTCTATCCCATCCTAAGGTCTGGACAATGCGCTTCTTTAGAGGAATTTTCATAAATACAGATTGCACCTTGAAAGTGCAGATGTATGAGGGTCCTTCCTTGCTCGATGAAGAACAGACCAAAGAGACACTGTTCTATAGAGATTTGGATATAACTACAAAGTAAAAAATGTCAAGATCTGCGCATGTCATAGACACAGTCACAAACAACTCCAGGTTGGGTATCATAGTCCTCGTCTGTCTCCGAAGTGACATCAGCTTGATGAAAAATGATGTAGTGCAGACAGACGTAATGATACTAAAAAGAATTAAACTGCATACATATGCAAGATAAGGAACGTAACCGATAAAGCGAGTGGACTGTAGGTCTAAGAGAAGAGCCTCGATAGATGAAGTAAGCGAGGTAGGAAAATATATAGAAGCGCATGTCTTGCAAGTACAAGAAAAATTTATCGACAGAGTAAGAGGAAAATTGATACGGGTCAGCCAAGATTTGAAGAGGAACTAGATGGAGAGAGCAAGAGAAACATGATTGGTCAATTTTTACATAGTCAAACTTGAGCAAAAATTCTTACGAATGCTCACTAAAATCAAGGTCAAGTTAACTATACGTACGTGTTTGTTGTAAGAAACGGTCCCCCAATAGAATCATAGGTAGATTATAACATATGAGAGGAAAGCGTGGCAATGTCTGAGATATATGCAAGAAGTTGAAATCGATCTTGACCATTTCTACAAACAACAACTCAGAATTAGGAGAAAGGAGCTTTGTAGATGAAAGCGATCAAGGTCACAAGCGATATATTGTCCATAATCGCTTGTGAACAAACGTATTGAAGTCCAGCGTTCGACAAAGGAGAAACTATAAGATCAACAATACGAGAACATTTTCATCATCGAGCGAGGACAAGGAATTTGCAGAGAAATTGTAGTCTATGATAACATGGCAATATAACATAAATCTAGCGTCATGAAGAGTAGTATGTACATGACAAGCCAGGAACATATCAATTTCAAATGAGGGCAACAAAAAATGATAAGCTGGAAGTAGGAAGCCCATACTTGTTTACTACCGACATCGCTTCTCATCGTTGTTTCATTTATCTCGTTGATCGCAAACGATAAAATGCACAATAAGTAAGAAGCAAACCGAAGATAGCACAAACAAGAAAATAAGAAGAACTATGAAACAGACCCACAATCATTATCTACCGCCATGACAACGAGCAACTAAATTGACCAAATCATTATCTTTAGATGATCTTCTACCACGTCCACTCGAGATTGTTGTCCACGAGAAAACTGAGTAGAAAATTGTGTTAGTCTTTTCTCATGCCCACATCGAAGAAGGCAAGGTGAGTTCTCTCCTTCTAGTACGTCCTTCCTCCTCTCTCTCTCTTAAGCAAAATAGTCTTAGTTACAACTCTAGCAAAGTTTTGAATCAGTTTTGAAGCAAAATGATCATAGCTGCAACATCATAAGAAAGCGGCGGTCAGACTCACTGTGGACTTCATTCGTAAGGTCACATGATGTAACACCGGAGGACATCGATAACATCTTTTTCTTCAGGGAGAACGGGCGTTGTCCACACTGTCACCATCGGTACTTTACCAGCGCTCCGGAGGCTGAAGTGATCCATTTTGAAGGAGCAGCTGTTCCAGGGACTGTTCCACTTGAAGACGGTGACTTGTTCACGGATGTAGACCTTCCAGACTTCATTCTCTTAGCCAACGCTTTGCTCAGAAGTACAAGTTCAGATCGTTGTCTTGGTGTGGGACTGTAGATGAAGTTTTCTCTAGTTTTTTGTCATTTGTATCTCGGACATCTAGTATGTATAGTACTGATGGCATTATAGATCCAGCTTTCAGCAGGGACAGGAACGGTTCATCCCACCCTCTGGATGCTTAAATATCGTAACGAATAGTCGAAACTTTGTAAAAATATGTTTTTCAGAGCCCGGGATCAATAAAGCTTAAAGACGCTCCGTCGTCATTCTATTATACAGAAAGTACAGAGTACTGTAATATGAGCTATAAACAGAAAAGCGTCTGAAAGAAGAAAAAAGAGCCCCCGAAGGAAAATTCCATATTGCACGCGGATCGTCGGAAATACTGCACTCTGAGCCTCGAAAATACTTAGAGAAAAAAGTATTTACACGTGCAGAGACGAAAATCCCAAAATCCAGGCTCGAGAAGGAAACTAAGGCACCCCACAATGCTCCCGAGGAGTACCGTAAGCCTCAACGCGGTAACATGGTTGGCTCCCCGGTAGAAATATCGTTCAATAAAGGCGTGTGAAAAACAGCGACATCAGTAACCTCGTTCCAGTCATATAATGCAGGCAAATACAGTCCAGTTACGAGATGAAGAAGGCAGCACAACCGCGCCGAAAAGGTCCGCGAACTCCGGGTTCAAGAGCTGGGCCATCAACTCAGAGAGGGGGAACTTTGGCGCCATAGGCAGAAATCAACGTACGAGGGGAAAGAGTGGAAAAGGTGGATACGGACGAGAGAACGAACCGCAAGAGTAGGACGGTCCCACCGAAGCGAGGGCAAGCAGAGTGAAGGAGTGGGCATGTATGAAATGTCACTGAAGTGCGGTGGGGTCCTCGAGCTGCGGTGGGGTCACGTACAGCGGCATGTGCGTTCTGTCCTTCTGTGTGCGCCTTTTGCTGTTTCTGTTTTACTCACATATTTTGAGTTGGGCTGTCTCTCCTCGAGTCTGTTTGTTAGTGTCGACGAGTACATTAGGCAGTAGTAAAGTAGAGACGGAGGAAGAACTTCTCCTTGACGCCATATATATAGCACTACAACAACGCCAGCGCAGTCGTTGGGTGTGGGTTCTGTACATCCAGAGAGGAAGGTTCTCAAGACGGAAAGAGAGAGAAGGAAAGATCTCTGCTCGATTGGTCGATCGGCGGCGGAGCTGTTGGATGATGTTTGATGTTAGACGAGATTCGAGTGTGAGGGTTTAGTGAATGAGACACCGGCCCTCGAGGTATAGACTTGAATTTGGGAGGCTTCTTTGTTTGCGCAGGTTGTGGAAGCACCTGAAGGGACTACTGAGACAATGGCAGACTCTGCGGACTCCTCAGTTATTGGGCAAATCGTATCATCAAAGGCCGATTCCGCTGAGAGTGTCACTTCACCACAGAAAGCTGCCACTCCTCCTGGGACCCCAACAAAAGCTAAGTGGGGGGATGATGATTATGGAGCGGATGGAGATGCCGGGTTGCCGTCACTTGAGGGTCTTAAAGTGATGGATTCACCAGAGAAGGAGAAGGCTCCTGATGCCGGTTTGCCTTCACTTGAGAGTCTTAAAGTGACAGATTCGCCAAAGAAAGATAAGGCTCCAGATGCCGTGTTGCCTTCACTTGAGAGTCCTAAAGTGACAGATTCACCAAAGGAGGATAAGGCTCCAGATGCCGTGTTGCCTTCATTTGAGGGTCTTGAAGCGACCGATTCAACGGAGAAAGATAAGGTTCCCGACGCAGAGTTGCCTTCACTTGAGGGTCTTAAAGTGACGGATTCTCCGGAGGAGGAGAAGGCGCCACATGATACTGGGGACGTGGATCGCCCGGAAGTGGTACTGAAGTCTGAGACGTTGAATGAAGAAATAGAATCGCCTGAAACCGAGATTAAGAAGGTGCGCTGTTTTCCGTGTGCTCACAGAATTTTCAGTCGGTTGTATGCTCTAAAGATTGTTGCGTGGATCACTTCGTGATTTTGCTTGGGATCGTGATTTATTTGTTTATTACCTTCCTGAATGCAGGTTGTAGCAAACGATACACCTTATACTTCAGCTAAACGCTGGGAGGACCTAAACCTCTCCGCAGA
Source organism: Asterella californica (assembly GCA_036924285.1). NCBI lineage: Eukaryota > Viridiplantae > Streptophyta > Marchantiopsida > Marchantiales > Aytoniaceae > Asterella > Asterella californica. The sequence continues at coordinate 1,078,760 of JAYKYS010000014.1, read as the reverse complement.
GCTGATTAGGGGTTTATATTCAGAAATGAATTTTGCGAAACCTAGTCGAATTCAGGCGGAGACCTTGCCGATGATTTTGATGCCCCCGTATCAGAATTTGATTGCGCAAGCGCATAATGGGTCAGGAAAGACCACTTGCTTTGTACTCGGAATGTTGAGCAGGGTTGATCCGAATTTGAGAGCTCCGCAGGCATTATGTGTATGCCCAACACGCGAATTGGTCATTCAGGTACTTTTCCTGACAAAATTTTGCGTGGGTGTTGCTTGGTCCTGCTTTTCTGTGGTCATAATGTTGTGTTCATCCATGATCATAGAATGGTCGCGGTCTACTCGCAGACTGTAGGTAGGACAGTAGCTACTTCCAGCACATATTCACGGATTCACTTGGCCAAGCTGGAGATACATGTGTTTAGCTTCTGGAACTTTGTGTGTAAGGCCTAAATTAGAAAGCGAGAATTATGATTTTTTGTGCCGTCTCTTTGGGTATAAGCATGCACATTACCCAAGAATGTACCTCGCTGGGCTCTCTGGGTGTTGGGGGTTACCTCAGAGCGGGAGAGTAGTGTGATTCGTTCTACCTCCTCGCGTACCAACATATACATAACCCAAGAACCTACTGGGTGTTACCTCAGCTTTTGAGCGTGGTTCTTGCTCCTTAGCTGAGCTGCCATCTCCCAGACGAATCATATACATTATCCAAGAATCCACTGGGTAAGTGTTCAGAACACCTAGTGAATTTGCTTGTGTATCTTACTGTAAGGTAAGAAATGGAGTTTCTGTTTCGTAGAGCTCTACAACTTTCACTACTTAGTAAAAGGAGTATCTCATGAGTCTCAGACACCTGTATGGTGCTCTGTAAGGTGGGGAGGTTCGAGAAGTGGTGTCCTCTGTCGGGCTGGAGGTGGACAAAGTCGTACAGATTGGATATAGAAGTTTAATCATGCTGAATTAGGATGTTAATGAGCATTCTTTGTATTTTGGATGAACCTGTCGTACGAAATTTACTGGTTCTCAATTTAAAGCTCCTTCGGGATGTTACACTGACTGGCCAGAATCAACGAGTCGATCTCCAGCTAAGTTCCATCGGAAAGACGAGGGAATGTAGGACCTCGAATTGGGCTGGCTTTTGTCTCAGATGTGCAAGTATCTCCTGATGACGTAGTGTATCTAGACCTGACTATTAGCTTCTTATTGGACGATAGAACGAGGAGGTCTTGCTGAAAATGGGGAAGTATACGGGTATTACATCATGCTGCACAGCTACAGCAGATTCCGCTCCTGTATCAGCTTCCAGACGCAGTCAAATAGTTGACCAAGTAATTATTGGCACGCCCGGCACTTTGAAGCGGTGGATGACACGGGACAAGATCTTGAGTACGAGGCAAATTAAAATTCTCGTGTTTGATGAAGCGGACCACATGTTGGATCAGGTACCTTACTCTTTTAAGAGTGGGCACGTGGTTTCAAGTATTATGGACAGCTGGGTTGCTTTATTTGCGAGACGCTACATGTACGTAACATAAACGTCGAGGTTATCCGTTTGTTTGATAACGATGTTTGTGCAGGATGGTTTCCAAGACGATTCGTTAAGAATTTTACGGGACATCAAGCAAGCCAAGGCAAATTGTCAAGTACGTACTAATGCGAGAACTTATGATAGCTGAAAGTGGTGTTATACTATTTGCCTTGATGCACGAGAGTTTCTACCACGTCCGACTTGTCCGTTCACATCATCAGCACCATGGTGCTCGTTACTGGATGTGTTGTGGGATATTTGTCGTATCCATGTCAGTCCTAAGTTGCTGTTTGCTGCTTAGGATCGAACTTGTTTCCTACCAGGGTACTACCGTGTATCACGGGCTTCACTCGATACACTATCGTTCGGTTAAACTCCTGCTCTGTCAGTTCATTTCCAGTTTTTTCCAGTTCTGCACTTGATGTTGTTAGAATCAGTCACATTGCATCTTTCTCGGTTGCATTGCACTGCATCACACTCTATACCAAGGGGAACCTTATCTGGAAATGTGCGTCTTACTACACATTCCCATAGGCACACCCTTCGGTTACAAACAAGTCGCTAACTTCGTTTGACAGTTCGGCGCATATTCGGCCCCTATTGGATACTTGGCCCTGTATTTACCTCTGTACTAGAGAGTGGTGATTCATAAAATCTGCCATTCTCGTGAATTTATGTACTTGGCTGGGCTAATTGCGTGATACCCCTATACTAGAGAGTGGTCCTTGAGCATATCTGCCATCTTGACGTATGAAGATAACTCTCTCCTGCGCTGGATTCTTTGGCTCTCTGTATTTACGTTTTGCCTTGATAGCCCTCGCTTATTTCAGGATTGTATCACACAAAGCTAGTTTGCCTTCATTGCTGCATGGGGGTTCAATTTGGTTTTCACATTAGAAGCGATCAGACTGCATCAGTACATATTGCATTTGTTCTCTTGTCATTGCCCTGTCGCATTCGACTTCATACCAAGGGGAACCTTTTCTGGAAATGTGCTTCGCATTAGACATTTCCATCGGCACACCCTCCGGTTATAAAATAATTCGCTAACTCCAGTCGGCATTTCTAGACTAGGACGTCTAGGCCATTATAACCTCTGTTCTAAACTTCGCTTGTTCAGTGTTACAGTCCTTTAACAAGTTCTCTACATCCGAGATCTACGACCTTCGTAAGTACTTTAGCTCCACTTACTGGACTTACTCTATTCAAAATAGTCAGAGTAAACATCATTGCTTTTAAACTAACTTTTACTCTCGTTGCGGTTCTCTAGTTATAGTTATTTAAATTATAACTTGCAGGTTCAAGTTTAAGTTCAGGAACTATGGTGGCTCCTAAACCCTACTTTTCCGCACATATCCCTAACCATACAGACCTTCGATATATAAACAACAGGTTCCTCCTGTTCAGATGTTCCCGGAACTGAACAAAAACTCCTGTACCGACAAGGCCCTGCTGAGTTGTAAAAGTCTTCAACTTCGCTTGATCACTTTTCCTACTCATCTACTGCCTAACCCTCCCTGTTGGGTGCTGAGGAAGTCAGGGAGTCGGTGAGGTGCATGTGGCAGGAGAATGTTCTGTTGCATGCTCTGTGTGTACCTATATAATAAACACCTACTCAATATTACAGCTGTGTCTGTGACCCTTGTTGGGAGAATTGCTTCTAACCTCTACTTCCTTCAGGGTTGACACTCTGGCTGTTGCGTTTGCTGACTCGATTATACCGATGTCGCCTGTATGCTTGTATGTACCCTTGTGTTTTGTTCGTCCTTTTCTAGATATCCTGCCCTGCATGTTCTCTGCTTTTGAGACTCGTCGGTCTATTTTATAGTTATAGTTGTTTTCTCGCTCAGCTCGTTATGCATCGCATTTATACTTTTATTTTGTCTTACTGTCACCAGGGGGTACCATCTTGAAATGTGCTCACCCTACACATTTCCTCTTGGCCCGACCTCGGTTATATCCATTCCCTGATTCTCAAACCAAGTTAGCATACATGTTACCACTCTTCGTTACTCACTTTGTACTTACATGGGTTCAAAACTATTTCGGGTTATCTAAATGTGCGGGCGAAGTCACTGTTTTCTCTGAAAGCTGCTTTACCCGTGTATCAATATATATAAACAACAGGGTAAACAACCATACAGGCACTACCTCCTCCACCCCTACTGCAGAGCATCCCTCTAGTAGAAGGGGAACCTACTCTGGAAATGTGCTTCGCACTACACATTTCCATCGGCACACCCTCAGGTTATATAACAATTCGCTAACTCCAGTCGGCATTGTATGAAGATAACTCCAGTCGGCATTGTTAGCGCACATACGGTCCCTAATTGATTCTCACTATGTACTTGGCTGGGCGTATTGCGCGAGACCCCTATACTAGAGAGTGGTCCTTGAGCATATCTACCGTTCTTGACGTATGAAGATAACTCCAGTCGGCATTGTGAGCGCACATTCGGCCCGTAATTCCTTCTCACTATGTACTGTGGGAAATATTCTTTGTTTTATATCTTCGGCCTGCCTGATAGCTCATTTAACTCGATAAAACTTTGCTCTTCGAATTTAAGGCTCTTCGCGGGGTTCTTGGCTGTCTCATTCTTGCTCGCCATCGACGAGCTTCACTCCATACACTATCGTTCGGTTTAACTCCTGCTCCGTCAGTTCATTTCCAGCTTTTCCCGTTTTGCACTTGATGTTGTTAGAATCAGTCAGATTGCATCTTCTCAAACCAAGTCAGCATACATGTTACCACTCTTCGTTACTCACCTTGTACTTAATGGGTTCAAAACTATTTTGGGGTTACCTTTAATGTGCGGGCCAAGCCACTGTTTTCTCTGAAAGCTGCTTTACCCGTGTATCAATATAAATATACTTGTCCCGGTTAGCGTACATAACCAAGTTAGCGTACAAGTTCACCCCTCTCTGTTACTCGCTTTGTACTTGCATGGGTTCAAAACTATTTGGGGGTTACCGGAGTTACCTTCAGTGCGTGGGCGAGGCCCCTTGTACAAATATATATTGAGGTGTTCTGCACCTATTTTTTCGTATAACTGGTTGGTCTTTTTCTTTCACTCGTCACCCTTGGTACACTAACTCTTTTCTTGGGGTTTTGTGATCCCATACTTTTATTCCCATTTGAGGCTCTGTATTCACCCTGCTAGCCCAGGTTCTCAGGTGTACATTAGATTTCTTGATTTGTTTCGACCAGCTTGCACTGCATACTTTACATGTCACTACTTTGCACTTCCAGAACTAGGGGCATCATCTAGGGGAATGTGCGGCGCACTTCACAGTCTCATTGATCAGTCCCTTCAGGTTACAGAGTTCCGTTAGCTTGAGGCTCCAAGATAGCATACAGGCTACCTTTCTTTTCTGGAGCTCTCTATGTACTTCACTGGGTTATTCTACTGGGTGTTACCTCTGTCTTTGAGCGTGGTTCTTGCTCCTTAGCCGCGCTGCCATTTTCCTGGAGGAATCATATATTTTGAGGTGTGGATTGGTTGTTGCAGCAAGACTCACTCCTGAAAGTATGTTATATTGTACCTCAACTTTGTGGCTTTATATTTTCTGACTTCTGAGTTCTATTCTACTTTACTTCTGTAAATCTGATACACCTCCTCTTAGTTTTCCGTTCTTAATGCTCACTAGAGGATTGGCTAATGATACAACCTAAGTAGATGAAAGTACCTTTACGCCTTTACTCCCGAAAGCGAGATGGTTCCTCCCCCTGCTGTCGAGGATTAGTACTATTTCCTTCCAGCTCACATATTAGGGTTAGTTAAAACCCTAATCACTTGGACACTAACTGGAGTTGGCTCTCGGTACGTAAGCGTCATTATCTATCTACCTCATACCCTTGTTTGCTCGCCTTATACCCCTTGACTCCACAATTTCCCCGTCTGACTGTCAGTACTGCACTGTGTCTAAGGCTTCTGCCTTTTACTACCTCTGTATGCCTTCTCCTCTATTCACTGACTAAATCTGTGCTCCTCAACTCCTGCATTAGATTCTTTGGTTACGGTATCTACGTTCTGCTTGGACAGCCTTCGTTTTTTCTTGCAATGGATTCTATGTTTCAGCGCTATCTACGTTTTGATTGGATAACCTTCGCTTCTTTCAACGTTGCAGTAGACAAATCTAGTTCGTCTTCATTTCAGCATGGGAGTTTGCATTTGGCCTTTGAAGCATACTGCATTTGTTCTCTTCTCATTGTCTACTTCGATGATATACGGAGGGGAACCTATTCTGGAAATGTGCTTTGCATTACACATTTCCATCGGCACACCCTCCGGTTATATAACAATTCGCTAACTCCGCTAGGCATGGTTAGCGCACATTCGGCCCCTAATTGATTCTCACTGTGTACTTGGCTGGACTAATTGCGTAATACCCCTATACTAGAGAGTGGTCCTTGAGCATACCTGCCATTCTCGACGTATGAAGATAACTCTCTTCTTTGCGATTTAGAATACCGTACTTATTCGCTCGAGGCTTTTTACTTATTTCACTCTTGCTGTATTCCCAGTCCTGCATAAATTTCTTGATGATTCGCTTCAATCAGCTTGCACTGCATACTATACATCTCACTAGTTTGCACTTCCATACCTAGGGGCTCCATCTCAGGTAATATGCGCCGCACTTCACATTCCCATTGGTCAGTGGCCCGAGGTTACATATTTACGCTACTTGAAGGTCCAAGATAGCATACAGGCCACCTTTCCCTTGGGGCACTTCCTATGTACTTCATTGGGTTATTCTACTGGGCGTTACCTCGGTCTTTGAGCGTGGTTCTTGCTCTTTAGCTGAGCTGTTATTCTCCCGGACAAATCATATATTGAGATCTTAATCTCTAATTTCTATTTGTATGCCGTCGTTTACAAGCAGTGATTTCCATGCTATTATTTCTGATGTTTAATTCCAACCTGTATTATTTCAGACCTTTTATTCTCAATGCAAAGTAAAGGTTGCAGTGGTCAGTCATGTTGATCACTTACTGCTATGTGTATATTTTTCTTGGTTCATTTTTTCGTATGTCGTGCATGCTGTCCTATGTCCCGTATGGCCCGCAGGACATCATACTTCTCTTTCTCCTACCTCGTCGGATTATGGACCTCAGGTTAGCTTAGAGTAATTAATCGATCTAATCTTCTCAATTATCCGTATTAGTTCTTTGCAGTTAAAGTTGTGATCTATTTGTCTTTGCAGGTTTTGCTATTCTCAGCAACATTCAGTGAGAAAGTGAAGGACTTTGCAAAGAAGACCATTCCACAAGCAAACTACATTTTTGTGGAGAAGGAGGCCCTCTCCCTAGATGTTATCAAACAGTATCGAGTGAGGTGTCCAAATCCCAACTACAAAGTATCTGTACTCAAGGACAAAATATTCCCTGCAGCGGAAAAGCTGGGGCAATCAATTATTTTTGCTCGGACCCGTCAAAGCGCGAGCGACTTGCACAGAAGACTCGAAGACGACGGCTTCAAATGCACCAGCATCCAGGGTGGATTATCACATGAAGATCGAGATCGGGTGATTAAGGAGTTCAGATCAGGGGAAACAAAGATCCTAATTGCTACGGACGTTCTAGCTCGTGGATTTGACCAAGCGCAGGTACAGAGGTCTTGAGGGCTTAATTTTTATCCGCAGCTTCATGCCAGGGTGCTCTTATGGATCACATAGATCAGTTACATTCCTCACATGCCGAGTGTCCTCCGTTCTAAGGTTCCTAGAGAAAAGCACGTGCTTCCGGCCGGCGTGATTTCATCTGACATCAGAAGTCGTGCCGGATACGTTTACAAAAGGGTTCAGATATCTTATACAATACCTGCCGGACGATCTTGTGCAGGTGACGCTGGTAATCAATTACGACATTCCAACAAAGAACTTTTCCCCGTATGAACCAGATTTTGAGCTGTACCTGCACAGGATTGGTAGAAGTGGACGATTTGGCCGCAAAGGTAGCTATATGACTGAATTTGAATTTGCGTAATTATCACCGGTTACTAAGGACCGCGTTTATAGATTTTCAGTTAAATAGACTAGTTGGTATCATTTCTATGTTGTAGTTTGATTTGTATCTTTGTTCTACCCCTCTATCAGTGAGAAGTCCATGCAGTTCTGGGCTTGACTGAGGCTTAAGAGAGACTGTATGTACCCTATGCACAGTGTAGAATAGTAGCACTTTATAGGCCGCCTTCTCGCAAATCACGTGTTCCAGTCGCCTTTCATCAGCGTAAAAGCTTACAGTGCCAACGTACTAAGGGTCCCCAAGTGAAACTTTGCAATTGGGCAACTACTGCTGTTTCTAGTAATCTCTAAACACCCACACAAGCGCACACGTATGTCATCCTTGTACTATTTTAAGCCGGCCTCGTTATTGATTATTTCTTGACCGTCTTCCGTTGTAACCATGGTGCGCGCTGCGTATCTTTCATTCAGTTGATATTTCAGTTGACAGATCCTTGTCCTAAACTCCTACGCGGCAAGGACTGTGTTGATGTTGAAGGCTGTGACTGTAGAGGTTTAAAGTTCCATGAACCGGTCCTGCGCAGGTGCTGCGTTCAACCTGACCGCGAATAAGAAGGATGAACAGGACGTCGAACGGATTGCAAGACACTTCAACCGAGATATTCCTGAGGTTAACACGCAGAATTCGCTATTTCTTATTTGAGTGCTTTATCCACTTTGTTGTCGTTGCTTTTCGTGACGCGACTCCTATGCGCATATTGTTGTGGCGTTTGAGATGGTCTGGAAAAAGTCATCCAGAGCTTATGCATGTCCTTGTACTCCGGAGAAACTTGAAGGTCCATGCTCCTAGCTATTGGAGAAACCTTGCTCTGAGTCTTATGCTGGATCATTGTACATCTTTTCTGTGATTACCTCGGGGGGTTTATTTGGGGTACGGGAGCCTTGTTGTTTTTATCAAGGAGGAGGGATCGTGGGATACAAATAGTATCTGTTACTGAGTTTATCTTTATCGTTGAAGCGCCTTTGTTTCTTCCTTTCACTCTGCGATGGGGGTTTGATGACAATCATCCCAGCGACCGGGTCCACATGGATTTGCTGTCAGTCTTGATGTTAGGCCAGTAGTGGCAGTGTGATATTGACATGTTTTTTAAAATGATAAGTTAATTTTACAACTCGGTGTCACAGGTACCTTGGGATGATGATGATGCTTTTGAGGCAGTCTTGAAGGACGCTGGTCTAGCTTAGAAGGTCACTTATCGGAGCCCGGTACTAAGACACTGCGAGAAAATATCCACGTTTTCATCCGGAGTTTCTCGTGTCGCTCGTGACAGGCATGTTGATTGTAAATTTGTAGTTTCCATGGTCTGCCTGTCCAAGCAGATCTATGGGACATTTGTAGTTAGCTTCAGTGTTTGCTTCGGCGTCACACTTGCATATTTTCCCGGTAACCAAATTAGTCGAGCGTCTGCCTACCAGTTCCCTTGCTTGACTGCCCCGCGAGCTCTTTTAATACTTGCGGTGGGATGGAACATTGTCGATGGTGGCAGTAGAGTTGTGCCCTTTAACCTCTCTAGCACTCTAGTCTGGTGTCGTTGCTCTTTTCTCTTAGTAATTTTGTTGGGTCCAGTGTGAAGATTACCGGACAAATTGTGGTCTTCCCTGAGTTTGATCTGTGTAGGATCACTGTGATGTCAGGCTATGACTCACCTTGTCGACTCGTGACTTGCGGCAGGAACAACTTGCAGAGTTTGACCCCATGATCGTCTGATCCAACTATTTTATGGGCTCGTCAGATCGGGACTTGTGAACTTGAAACCTGGAAGTTAATAAAGAAACTTTTTCAGCTCGTTTCTAGTCCAGCTAACTGTGTGTTCTCACAGCTTGAAGCTGCTTGATTACGTGTAACGGGGTCGGGTATTTGATCACTCCGTTTCATCAACAAATCTGCATTCTTTGGGATTCGTAGGATTCATCTGATCTCATGGTTGCGTACATCGAACTCGTTTCTCCACGAACGAAAAGGAAGAAGGAAGTCAATTCTGGTGAGAATTTTTTCTGCGTTGTCTGCCCTTCGTATAGTGGTCGTGTCCTTATTCCGGTGCAGTAGAATATATTATGTGAGTTATAGTAATGCGACCTAGGTTTAAATAGTGGATATTTATCACGGTTGGGAGGTTCGGTACTAAGGAGAGTAAGCGCACGTACAGGATAAATTTCCATTAAAGCGGGATTGCATTAATCCACGCACAAACATCATTTCTAGATCTAGATATCATTATTTAGGTACCTAGATGTCAAATTATTTATCTAGGTACCTAAATAATTTGAGACCTCTCCAAATAGTTGAGGATTCAAAATTTGAACTTTTTTACACACGTATTGTATTTTGTTGGCATGGATATTCAAATTGTCATGCATTTTAATGATATGGATGTATGACTGTGTGATGTGAGAACAAAAAGATGATGACTGTATACTTACGTGTTTTCAGAAAAATACTTTACACAAAAACTAGATTTACATGTTCGTCTACATTAAATTCGAAAGTATTGGAGAAAAATTATCACAGACTTGAAACATTAATTCAGGTTCAGAAATCAAGAAAAACTTCAGCTTCTAAACAAAAAGTGGTATGTGCGCATGAGGTTTTGGTATTGAAAGAGAATTGTTAAGATGAAGATTTTTGTGTTTCTTGGGGTATAACAGAGACTTTTCTTCAGACTCCAAGAACATTGCGAGGAAAAGATAATATTCGCTTTCATGCTCTTATAGTCAAACTCGGAGTTTAACTTAAACAAGTTTATTATTTCACATAAGAAATGAAGACGTAAAGCTTTGTGGAACATTTTAGCGTATTCAAGAGTTATGTATTACATCATAGAACTTTGGAGATGTTTCGAGAAAAACGATACTTCCTATTCAAATGAATAAAAACACCTTCTAGTTAAATGCTTGTCGTCTTCTCATCTTGGACGAGAATGGGAATGAGAGTTACGATGCATATTATTTGGCATTTAGTATGCGGGTCTTAATCATCGTCGTAGACGGAAAAGCATTTTGATCTTATGGCCAAGCCTTCCTTGCGAAATCAACTTCAGAAAAGGGGGACTATTTGTCCAAAGTAGGCTAAAGTATTTGTACTTGAATGGAGGTGAATAATATCCTTCCCCACGGCTTTGTACAGTGAATTTAGTTTTCTCTTTTCAGAAAATGTTTAAATATTATAAATATATTTTATACTAAGTTATTGAAAAATTTAAATTAATCCATAACTGATATATGTTAACTAGTCTCGGAATAGCCAACTCATCAGAATATAACCCACAAGTGTAATTCGGGCCGATGCGTTGCTGGGAGGATAAGTGAGAGAAATAATTGTCAAATCGTGCCATTTAATGAAGGACATTAATTAATGTTCTAATTTTTTTTGCCGAAAGAATTAAACATTAATTAATGTACACCCACCTAAACCCATCCTCTCTTTCGGGGTGACTCCTTGCACTCAACAGTTATTTTCACTTTTTTTGACGCAGGATCCAGTTGTTAGCAGCAGTAAGTTTCTCATCTTCGTTGTGGGGAGATTCATAATGAAATATAGTTTTATTTGTAGTTATATTAAGTACACGTGTGAAAAGTTAAATAATAAATTAAATGCACATTATATTGTGTTTGATTAGCGATTAGATCTTGGACTTCTATTTTATGAAGTGCACGGTCTGCCCATTCTTTATGGATTATGTCTTTTTTTGTGCATCACTTTTCTCAGTTAATATTTAATATTTATAAGAAGTTCTAGATTTCAAATTTAATTTATTCTTTGAAAGAACTACACTTGCAATGGAATTGCATGTGTAAGTACTAACCAGTTTTCGTCCGTATATCCCACTATTTTTTTTTCTCTTTTCGGTTTTTAGAACGACTCGGTTTGTTAATTCCGCTACAGGATAAAAACTTTTCTTTTTTTCTTTCGATTTTCACAATCGACGTATAGCTATGCTAAGGAAAAATTTATATAACATCTATCTATTAAATGTTAATGCAAATTGAACATGATATCAACTGAATTAATCTATTCAAGAGACTTTATGTTATTACGTGAATCAAGAATCTAATCAAGATCACATCTATTGCGACCACGAGGTCGATTTGAACCTTAGAGAATATTTTTGGAGTTTTAACTAAAAATAACCTATCAAATGAGAATTTTAAGATTTAATTTTTTATCTTCTAGTGGCCTACATGGTCAGCTTTGGCCATATAAATATTTAGAGTCCAACTAAGTTATTGTTACAACTATAAAATACTTGTAGGCATACTTGCAAGCCTTGACAAGCAAGTTTGTCTACTTTGCATAATTTACTTAATCTACTAATTATAAAATATGTCTTGTCTATTTACATAGTACACTAACATATAATGGAACTTCTAGAAGTATGTATAAGTGAACATACTGAAGTACTCTAACATGTGTCTCATTATCTTTTGCAAGAAACACATGTGTAAATACAAGTACGTCCAAGACACCACCGTAATCATATATTTAGCATATCTCTACATTGTTGACTCGTATGTGTAGAAACAGACGTTCTAACAAATTTGTGCATGATAAACCCATGTACAACATAACAAGGGACAAGGAAGTTAATATGAATAGAATTAACATGTTGCTCGGATAAGTGCAAGAGGTGAGGAAGGACTTCATGGAATGCATAGACAAAAAGTTCTGACATGGAGCAAAACAACGTTGGTAGTGACAGCTTCCGAACACCACAGTGACACATTTTCATACACTCGATAGTAGGATGTCAAATTAAGGGATCTGCTGAAAAGTAGCTCCGCCACATAGCTTCATCTCACGGAGTCCACTTTGCAAAACAAAGTACCTCCATAAGAACTCCACTTTGTTGAATGAGAAAAGACGGTTTGAAATTACCATTGTATTGTAACTAAAATCATATATCGTATCTAGCTATAACTTTAATGTATGTAGATTAACGTCTATCCATTAGTTTAAACTCTAGACTTCATACTACTACTCTATTTAAGACCTTGCTATCTAGGTGACTTTACGTGTGTGAGAAAATCTTGTAGCAAGTGTAACAATTAGATGGATATCAAGACTAACGGAATCACTACAAAAACTGACCGGATTCCATCTTGCTGGTTAGAATTATCGCTTCTTTATTTTTACACTCTCAGTGCAACCACTTGATGCTGCATTCACACTCTCGTACATAATTCTCGCGATTGCAATAATCGACTGATTGCACTTAGGGAGAGCCTTCTGTAGTAAGATCCAACATGACATGATAAACGTCATGACTGTGTCATTCTTTATGCATTTTCATTTATCTCCATGCATCTTACAATTACCATCTCGCTCAAACTAAAACACAATCTTGAATTCAAAATGGGGAATCAAGCAAAAGAATGTACATCCAAAGCTAACTCTGGAACGAGGAAGCAAAAATGGACAAATGATAAAATAATGAGTAAATCAGATATTATATTGATAAAGTCCTACTCGAGTGGGTGGAGAAAAGTAATGTGTACATTGAGGCATTGAGAGATAGATTATATAGATTACTTTTATAGTTGCGCGCCATGAAGTTGGGGGAAATAATGTATAAGGCTTAGAATTAGAAATTAAGAGAAATGATTTGTAAATAGAAACATGTAAGTCAAAACCAGCTAAAATGAAATAAAGACTTGTTATAAAGATGTGTCAGCTTGAAGAAACTGGACATATGTAGTGAGAGATGTATAAGTATGGACAAGTCCTCAAGAAGCTGGACATAAGTAATGAGCCATAAAAAAGTTTTGTTAAACCTCTGGGATGGGTATAAAATCATAAAAAATAATATTCCCTTTTCATCACCTTGTACTTGAGGTTGACACAGATATTATTCTCTTTTATCTCCATAAACTCTATAAATGTCATTTTGAGATTTCTCAATTAGTGTTAACTATTTTGTTAAGCAATGTTCACGAAGTGTGAGAGTCAGTAACGAGCTTGGATTTAAGTCCATGTTTCACAACTTGTAGTGTGAAAGTTTTATCACCAGAAACTGTTTTTACTTAAACCACAAGTTATTGTACTTAAAGGGTGGGATATCCCGTCGCTTTCATTGCTGATGTTAAGTTACGGGTTCCTTGTCTCTAATTACAAATTATGACTGTTTTAACGTAAGTTGTATTTGGATATTACTCTTGCATGTGGTGATAGAACTTATCAAACCAGGACTTGAATCAAAGCTCCCTAATAGCTTTATCATTTGTATTTTATTTCAAAACAAATTGCTGAATATAACTTGAGAAATGCTTAGAAAAAAATGTAGAGATTTCTTGGAGAAAACAGAATCTTCTCTTCACCCCGAAATACACGGGGAGAAATTATATATTTATTATATATATAAATTATATATTTCCTACTTTACTTTTATCATGCTACTAGTGGTTTAACGGTTAGATTTACTACCCCTTTGAACACGAAGTTGCAGAATGATGTCTTGTGAGTTTCCAGGAGAAGTTATAGTCAAACCGAGGCTTTAATAGCAAGTCTTTGGTATAAAACACTATTCTCTTGACGAAATAAGATTTTATTTTAAACTTTATTTTAAAATACTTACCTGAAGATGGAGGAGTTGAATATCCACATGCTGAGTTTATTTACTATTTGCTGAATTTTGCATATCTAGTTTACCATGAGCTGAGAAAAACATATGATAGTATCTTCCTTCTTTCGTCCTCTATCTGGAATTCCCTCGCTCTTCAGAGTTTTTATTATTATTTATTATTTATCGTTTCCTTTTGTTGCACTCTCTACTTCTTGTTTTACATTTACAATATTGACAATGAGATGAACATGCAAAGCGCTGAACAGCCTCGTCCTTTTCTTTTTCTTTTCCTAAAAGTAAAATCGTTTCCTTTATATTGCTAAGCATTTTCTGTTTATTAGATGTCCAATGAGAGACAAGCAAGCCGAACCAGGAAGAGGTTACTGATCCTTCCATAAAATTATTATTTATTATCGATTCTCTCTCATTAAGTGGATATTCACGCAAGATTTTTTTATCAGGAAAGATATATTATCAAATTTTTATTCATTTTATTGTCAGAAAAAGATAATTAATTTATAAATATTTGATAATAACCACACCTAGAGTTACAAGACGGTCCAAGCATAGCTCATAAAGCTAGTAGGAACAAACGCGCTTCCGAAACTAGAAGCGCGATGGGGTACTAACAAACATATATTTATATCTAAGTATTAACAAGTTAATTAATTGATTTCCTTTTTAAGGTAATAAATTATATATTGGGGATGTGAATATGATATGCACGCCTATGAGAGTTCAGAATTATTGGAAAAAAAATGGAGACGATTACACGAGAGCTCTTCCATTTCGGACAAAAACAACTCTCAAAGTTACCCGACGAATTGTTTTATAAATTTTACCGAAGAATGGAATCGTAAATAATTATATATTGGACAAAACTATGATAATTTACTAGATTATACTGTATAGAGAATAAAATTAATGTAAAATGACCTTAAATAATAAATAAATAAATAAGAGTGAATTAAATATTCGTTTCTTGAGTGACGAAATAACCCGCCCTCTACGGTATATGGGTAATAATAGACTAGTGAGGCATTTTCCTTGCGGAACTACGCAGTAAAGAGTGTTATCACAAGGACAAAAGAACAGTACCACTTACCAGTCACGATTTTCCTCTACCTTCCGAACTGTAGGAGCGACCCGGTGACCGAAGTGTTGCGATTCCCGCCGGCAAATAGAGCTCACGGATACCGGCGCGCCGAGAGAACGTGGTGTTGTGACCTCCCGGCGGGTACGCCTCGGATCAGCGGCCGGGATCCAAGATCTTGGAAGTGGGCAAGCGAGTTATCTTTTGCCCTAGTTACCGACAAGACTCGACCGACTGCTGACTTCCGCAGTCGAGAAGCGGCGGACATTCTTCCGTATGTCAGATTCGTAGCCGGCAACGCCGACTTCGGTCTGTCCATTGTAGTCGGTAGAACTTCGAGTTAACTCTACTCGTATTGATTGATTTCGTGCATGTCTGCATGAATCTTTATCGTCCGATTTACTTGGAAATAACAAGACATTGTTATTGCCATATGGAGCAGAGCATTTAATATACGTAGGGTAACGTGTTCAATATACGTAGGGTTAACGTGTTAGTATACACGGTTACGTAGACTCCAGAGTCACAAACCACCGGGCAAGTCTAGCAAACCCTAGAGTCCAGTCATGCACACTACTGTTGCTTCAATTTCGTCCTCACCACAAGGCCTAACCTTTCACCGGTACTTCATCCGGTTGAAAGCCAAGCAACTCGAACAACTACTCCATAGTGGTATTAGAGCGTATCAAAACTATAATCTTTTGCAAGTATATTAAGCCCGAGGGGTAACGTTACCATTTTGGCCAAAAAGCCATGGAGGTTTCTGCGGAGGTGTCAATAATAAAGAGTGTTTTTTATTGATCTTTTATTCGATCTTATCGTGAATTTTGGTTAGTAAAGAAGTTTAAAACTCAAGGAATTTACTCTATTTTTTCAGAAAATAAAAATATTAAATATTAAATAGTTATGTAGATTCACAGATATGTGTAATTCAAATTCTGTACAAAACTATCCTTCGATAACTACAGATTTTTTCCTTCTTTATGTTAGAGAATCTTAGGTCTTAGCTTTGACACGCACTATTAAAGAGGATAAAGAGGATCAATTTTTATAGCCATTCTCGTATATATATTCCTGTCGGTGTGATGAGGTCTTCTATCCGTTTGTTATTCATTGCGGTGCTTTTTTATTTCCACGGATATTCTGTTATTATTTAGCAAAGACTACACAACTTTTTGTAGACTCTTTGATCTGCTAATCAAACGTTACCAATGAAGTATAACATGTGAGTATTGAACTGAAAGTTATTGATGAGCTTTACAAATTTTGTTTTGTTTAGTCTAACCATTCAAGTTAGTATTGACACAAAAACCATGGAGTTGACTGTTGAAATTGGATCTTTCTTTGGGAAAAATGAACATTTTTTATGTGAACTAAAGTACAAAGAAAAAGAAAACAAGGTTGTTGGATTGTAACTATAGGCTATATTCTTGAGTAAATAATTATCGTTATTACATCACTGAACGATCTATAAGTTTATTGACACGTCAGAAAAGACTTGATTGGTTTCTCTCATATATATATATCTATTCCGAGATATTATGTTAATTAATCCATTCTCCTTATTATACCAATTTTATTTACTTCCACATCAGAATGTAGAGTTTCATATTGATTCCATGGCTCTATAGAATAGAACCCAAAACTATATTCTTTCTCCTCCTCATATGTACCCATGTTTGGGGTTTAAGGAGAAAGTGATCCTGACTGAAATTGAGTAACCAAGCAGTTAAAGCTGACCCTTCTAGCG
Organism: Asterella californica; assembly: GCA_036924285.1. Taxonomy (NCBI): domain Eukaryota; kingdom Viridiplantae; phylum Streptophyta; class Marchantiopsida; order Marchantiales; family Aytoniaceae; genus Asterella; species Asterella californica. The sequence continues at coordinate 1,061,820 of JAYKYS010000014.1, read as the reverse complement.
GAGAACATGTAGTAATGTGCTGTTTACTGGAACTAGATCACATGGCTTTGGGTATGGTGCATTCCAGCAAGATGACGGATTCTACCAGTTAACGTCAAGTCTTCCAGACTCCAAACTTCTGTAATTGGGTATGGATCCTGGATTAGGTCCTCTACTCTACTCGCATCAAATCGTAACGGAGCGTCGACGGGAGAAAGAAATTGGCTTGATCATACCCCAATACGATTGTTGCGTTTGATCATACCCCTCTTAAGTATGGTTGCTTGACATACCCTGACGGGTTATTGACAGTAGAACCAGTCATTTTACCTTTGGTTCATCATTTTAGTACTTTTAACTTTGATTAAATATCACTGTAAGTCAACATATTAAAAATTAAAGAAACGTTAGACTATTCATATTCTCATTCCTTTATTATGTGCAATCTCATATGTGAGTAACATCACAAAGTAACTGGTTTTACAGGCAATAGCCAGTCAGGGGTGTGATCAAACCATACATCGTTAAAAGGGGTATGATCAAGCTCATGGAACCTACTGGGGGTGTGATCAAGCCAATTGCAGATGAAGTGTACCACGTTTGCGTTCGAGCCATGAAAGTAGATCGATCTCTCGGGGTCGTCAGAGGCGCCAGGCCATGAAGCAGCCACTCCTCCCCCTCTTGGCCATAGTAAGTGACAAAATAAAATGGGCTTGGAGGATGGGGGAAAGTCTACCACCATATCTTTATTGCACGATTGCGCATCCATGCCGTGACCACACGTAGCATGTGACAACCTCAACTAGCCCCAGTTTCATGACTGATACGCGTCGGGCGACTCGACCTTGGGAACCTCCAGGATTCAGTTCAATTGTATGAATCTTCTGTGGCTAGGGGGTATTTGATCACATTCATACCGGCACACTCGGTGATCGAAGATTAGCTGACTCTAACGGTTGTGATAGTATCTGTTTACAACAGTCACAAGTATATTCATGGGAGCTCTGTACGCGAATAGTTAGTACATGCGTTGAAAGCTTTTCTCGAATATAATAGATATATATATCTTTCAAGAATTCAGTAGCAACCAAGTCTCAATTGTCAGTGTGACTCAACAAAATGATTTATATGATTTGCAACTATAGATGAGGGGTCTGATCAAATCCGACATTCGTTGTAGAGTTTGATCGAGTAAATCTCTGCTCTCAAACCTTACTCTGTAGAACTTAAGAATGGGATCAGGGGTGGAATTTGTAAGCCTTTGGAACCGTTGAAGATCTCTAAATTCTTACAAGGTACCTTCATCCGTTTTACAACCAAAATCTCTAGATTTACCCCGAGAGGTTCGAGACACTCTATTTAATTTTCGAGAATATCCAGGGACTTTAATTTATGACCAAATTACTCTTTGTGGAAGAGTTTGGCTTAAGATTAATATGGAGTTCGAAAGGAAAAATTATACTGGTTCCAGGTACTGGTTATACTGGAACTGTTGCGTTCGAAAGTGTTTTCTCTATGGCTCTTTTCTTTTTTCTGACAACACATGTCCCATGTACGATAACCATGCTCGTGATGTTATGGTATCCAACGAAAATTTCTCCACTGTTTTACGCAAACCCACCACTTTTGATTACAAAAAATAATAATATTATCAAACTGTTGCTATCTATGAGTTAAAAGGACATGGATGAGACTCTTGCAGTTTGGCTAGAATAGCTTTCAACATCCGAATCAAGGACCAGAGAAGAAGAAGACGGAATTGACTGATGACAGTTACTAAACAACATGAAGAGTTTTTCCTAAACCTAAACAGTCGCTTAGAAAGCAAACTGCAGTGATGCTAGAAGCTCACCTGGTAAGAGAGCTTGTAGGCTCAAAATCTTCAAGCCTTAAAACATGTAGTGGGAAAACAGAAGAGAGGATACGACACAAAGATCAGTTAGAGAAGAAGATCAATCACTAATGGGGTTAGGCTGTTAAGAGAAAGCTGACGGAAAATATCCTAAGTAAAAATTTGTGTGACGTGTTTCATGCAGCTAATACACACTCCAGGCAGTGCATTAGTCTTCCCGGCGTGTGCTTACGAGCAGCATAAACCACGCCCTCGGACAATGGCTTGCAATGTGTTTATGCTGGTAAGTCCATTGCTAGCATTGCATTATCCTATAGTAGTGCACTGCAAGACGTGTGGTTTCCTATACAGTAGAACCTCCTTTAGTAATAGAGTAATAATAATAGTAGCAGGTCACTTTTTATGTCTACTGTATCGAGGTTATCACCAGAATAAAATATGATAAAATTCCCTTTAGGATTTTGATACATAAAATATTAAGACTATATACATTCACATTCTCCTTTCGTAAGCTATCTGCCTTTGTCTAACGGCATTTTTTTATTTTAATTATTTCATTTTGGTCGTATATACATACATAGATTATCAAGTGAGTAGTCTGGGCGTGGACCATGTCTCTCGAAATTGATGAATCAGTACATATGGTCTAAGACGATTTCACATATCGAGCTCTTCAAATCAAAAATGAAAATGAAAGAAAGGTGAAAAGAATGTTATGAAACCAGAAAAACTCTTTCACTCTACTTTAGATAAGTTTTTTTTCTCATGTGTATGACTATTCAATTGTCGCTTGAATTAAGTCATTCTTCGTGAAATATTACTATACATTAGTGAGGGGCAACAAAGACAACCAAAATTCTTCATCACTATACGTAATACACATGTTATCACAATAATCCATAAGCACAAGTGGGACGACAAAATTTTATCACTATGAACAAGTTATCATTATATGCGAGATCAAAGAGATTTACTTGACCTTATTTCTCATATGTTTGTCGGACTTGGATTCACCTCTCTTGAGATTGTATTATTTGATTGTACCTCAGAATGACAACAGCAAGTTTATCGTCATGTGAAAGCAATGCACTACGGAAAATAACAGATAATCTACTATAACGAAACGTTAACCTGAACTTTCCATGTAGTCAATGTAGATACACTACTTGCTGCTGATTCAGATTCGGTGCAAAGCAAACGAAACTCAACACGAATCAACTGAAACACTGAGTTCCTCGAATTTGGACTGACAAATGGAACTGTAGATAAAAGCTCTAGTTCCCTTGTCAATCTCCAGTCTCCTCTCGCCTCACGAGAAAAGAGACAGAGGATGACTAGCATTTTGTTCGACCAAAGTGTAGCAACAAAAAGTTCCTACCACAGACCATGCAAACGTGATTGTTATCTGCTTACACAGTAATTTGACTCCCAATAAAGTGTTGTCACTGCAGAATCTTCGAATGGGCCCCAAAGAGTCTGAGACTGACCTGAACTGGACGAGCAGTTGCCTTTTCCATTCGATATAATGAACGACCGAGAAGCTCATCCCTGAAGAGAAGAAGATGATAGAATCATGCAATCTGGCGAACTGGAATCGAGAAAGGCTGGTCGACTTTTGTAGGCAGGGAGGATAAAGATACGCCGACGTGTATTGCAAGTCAGTACGTAGATACATGTCTGTCATGTACTTTTTCTCCATACATGTAGCTCACACTCATGTTTCAAATACGAAAAGCAGCAGCTTGATGGCTCACATGATTTAATAGATTTTAGATATTCTTTTCCTGTTGATATTTATGCGTCATGCCTTTTTTACGTTTTAGTTACATTTACTAATTCATAAAAAATGATTTAAATCACACTTCTTTTGGGGAACCATGTCAAAATTATATTCCATATTTAAAAGTCAGGAAAAGTTAAATCCCGAAATACTATTAAATATTCGGAAAAGTTTAAAGGTCGATCGCTAACAGCTTTATGAATTTCCAGCGAAAAGTTGACAAATATTCCATACTCCTTTTCAAATATTAAAGAACTTGCCAGCCACGAGCCCAATTATACAGGCTCCTGGGTCAGATCATAAAGGCCTGTCATCGAGACATGCCAACCATCTTACACGTGTCGACTGTAGCATGTACGTAGTTCCCAAACTCGAACGACGTTGTGATTGTATGCAAGACAGGAAACCGGACAACTGACTGACTGCTTTACCCACCACCACGCGGCTGGACCGTATCAGCAAGCATCATTCCGTTAATCGCATCCCTTTTGTAGATCAGAACCGTCGAGTGGCCATCCAACTCCGAAGCTCCGTAACTATCTTACGGGATTTGCATGCTGTTATCTGCTTTCCGCCAGTTGGTATCACAGTCCGACCGCTTTAATTTGAAGGTTGCATTTGAGTAGACTCTTGTACCCTACCCCGTAGGACCCGTACCTATACAGTCTACCCTGTCTCTGGAAATTACTTGGGTATACCGTACCCCCAGAAGGACGTTACAACTTGGTTGTACCTTGGTACATAGGATGGTGATGGATTTACTTGATTTACTTTACTTGCTATTTCTTTTTTCTCTCATTTACTTGATCAGATACTTACAACTGACTTGATCAGACCTCTTCCTGTTTGATATTACTACTCATGAGTTTCTAGTCATATAGTTCATGTTACTTAGTCACACTAAAAACTGAGACTTGTTTTGCTTTCCGACAGGAGCAGTGACGCGAGAAAAGACTCAGAAAATTTAATTTTGTATAGCTGATTGACTTGTCTCTATGTATGCATCATTGAATGTGGATGACGAGAAGATATGTGGCAAAACTCTTTCTCATCTCGATTCTTTGACTCGGACGATCGTCATCCAATCGAGTAGTTTTTTCTACAGGTTGTTCTCGTTGTGTCTTCCTGTTGTAACTTCAGTTGTTGCATTAACTGAATGACTTCAATAACTTGAGCTATCTTGTCAACAATGCTGCTTCTTGTTTCTGATTACTGCTAGTATCTACAATAATCAGATCACTAGTTTTCTTCTTGAAGTTATCTACTCCTTCTTGGGCAATAGACGGTTGGTACCTCATACAACAATTAAGATGCACTTCTTCACTTTAGAATATATCATAAAACAAAATTTTGCACTTTTCATCAACAGAGTCTTTGTTCTTGTTTCTTGTTGCATTTTGCTTCCATTCATCAAAAGCTCATTCCCTAATAGTATCAGCATAGACTAGTGCTTTGTACAAATTTTCACAATGGTCATTTTACGAGAACTTGTGAACATGAATATCTTAGGACGACATTTTGCCAGCTGTGTCCTGAATTATTGTAGTGACTAGTCAATATTCTCGCCTCATGCAAGAGTGATTCTAAGTATCAAATGCATAATAAATTTAGAGATGAAATAGTACTGTCAGTCTACAAACGCAGCCGTTAGCAATCAACAATTCTATACAAAGTTACTGTTTGAAGAACTATGAATTTTCTCCATTTCTTCTTTCCTAACTTTGACATACGCTGAGAGTATGCTTGTGTCACGAAACATAGAAGTATATCATTTTTAGTTAATCCATGCAGGGTAAATAGTCCATGTCCTGACACAAGAGCACATCGCAACACAAGTTCATCCAAACACGTCATCTTTAAACTGGTCAGAACCGGTCATCCAAGTAATATTGAAAACTTTAGAGATACCCAAGTTTTAAGATTCATTTAAAGGTATAACCAAGTAATTTTCTGATCTTGTGTAAAGGGAGTTAGCTCAATAATTGTTTAACGTTAAGAATATTGTACTCCCAATTTCGATGTAAAGTAAAACAAGTTGTTGCATCTGCAAAATGCTATGCATTTGTTGATACAAGTAATTCTTGAATTTCAGTACTTGCATGTAACATCCGAATGGATTAATATTTTGCTAAAAAAATTAATATTGCCATCATATATTAAACTAAATATAATATTATTATTTTTGCATATTTACGTCTATATTTATTACATTTAAAGATATGTGTATACATGCATATTTATTTTTTATGTCAATGTATTTTATGATAGAATATATAATTTGATATATGAATTGTATGAGAAGTTATAATATATATAACTCAATATAATATCATCTTTTATTTCTATATATATTTATTACATAATCGATTTAGAGTTGATTTATACATATGTATGATATACAAGTATAGTAAGATGTATGTGTACATATATGTATATTGGACTTGTTGAATTAATTATATATGAAGAACAACAAATTCTGACATACAATGATATATGTATGGTGTCATGGTTGAGACATATAAAAATAATTTTTGAAAATAAAATCACTTTATCGAATATTTAGAGACTTTGTCATATGAGTCAAATATTCTTTCAATAGACAAAATTGATGAAATATGATAAGACTCGAGCGAAGAACAAGTATGAGAGAAAGCTATAACAACTACCGAAACTCCGATTTGATGTGACGTGGTTCTATCTCAATGGCTAAAGCATCTCTTGGGAAGCCAAAGGTCTAGAGTTCAAATCTCTTTGTTGACATCTCTTTAAGAGTAGGCTTTAGAGCTCCATCACAAAGATTATCATAGTATGTTATCTCTTTTGGGAGATTATGTTGGACCTTGTGCATAAGGACGAGGACGATATTTTCTTATAGTAGTAGGTTGTGCAACACCTCCTCTTACTACACGCATCTGAAAGAGAAGATCTCGAAGTCTTTGAAGCTTAATATCTCTACTTTGATTCTAAGGCATCTAAGGACTAATGGTAGTAGGTTGGTCCTTTTGGAAGATTATGTTGGACCTTGTGTCTAGGACTGGGATGATATTCTCTTAATAGTAGCATGTTGTGCAACATCTCCTCTTACTACACGCATCCAAAAAGAGAGATCTCGACGTATTTGAGCTTAATATCTCTACTTTGGTTATAATGCATTTGAGGGTCAGTGTAAGTCAATGATACAACATGAAGCTCCGTCATCATACAACGTGTATCAATCTATAAGATCATGTAGTGACGGGGACAATATCCTCTTAGTAGTAGCATGTTGTGCAACACCTTTTCTTACTACATGGATCTGAAAAAGGATCTCGATGTATTGGATCTTAATATCTCTACTTTGATTCTAAGGCATCTGGAGGTTAGTCCCTCCGTGCAGTGTGAGTCAATAGTGTGATATGAAGTTCCGTCATCATATGATGTGTATCAATCTATAAGATCATGTAATACCGCGATGACATCAAAGATATTACCATCACGTTATATTAAAGTAGAATTAGCTAATAAGAACTTTGACAAACACTATACATGAACAAAGAAAATGAATCATCTTTGTCGTTCTCTTCGTGTAGTGCGATACAAATAATTATGGATTGAATTGTCATTCTTCTCGTGTAGTGCGATGTAGTGTGGATGATGACAGAGATAGGTGTGATGTTACGGATCAAAGTTTTTGATCTGTTGCGATCCTCCATACTTGTTATCATTATTTCAGTGCTGACAGTGACCGCCATGGAGATGGACAAAAGAAAACCGTTAGATAATTTTGACCGTTTGAGCTCCTGTCCTCACACTCTCAGTTAACGCTTCAATGTTGACAATGACGGAAATGAAGATGGATAAAAAGAAAAGCGTCAGATGATTTTGGTCATCTGTATAGTACCTTATGCTTTCTGTCATCGTCTCAATCTTGATAATGACCGCAATGTAGATTGACGATTTAATGATGAAAGATATTTTGTAAATATTCTTTCATTTATATGTAAAAGAATCCACCTTTTGTATATAGGTGATAATATTTATACTTAAAAAACTAGTTTAGAAATTAAAATTTCTTTTATTATATTTTGTTATTTTTATTAAAAATAAGAAAACTTGCACGTGTCTACAACCACATCCGTTAATGAATCCCCAGAGTCTCAACTCTGATTTCTAAGAATCAATGTTCCTCAGCATGGTCTCTAGGATATGTTATGTGAATAAATCCTAAGACATATAATGATCTTGATAGACGATGAATGTATCATATACGGTATGATATATTTGGATAGAGAGAAGTATATCACTTTGCAGTGGTTTGTTAACGAATAAGAGACTATATGTGTAAGAGCATATCTAATCACACTAATGCTATTATCATGTTAAAACTCTTAGATGTGGCTCATAAGAGATGCTAACGAAATAATATTTGCCTACCAGAAATGTAGGAGAGAACTCTAGACTATAAAATAGAGTTTTTAATAGCGCTATTTAGATGAAAACAAATCTACGCAAATTTTTTGTCATCTAAATAGCGCTATTAATGAAATCTAGCGGATGTCAAAGTTAGGAAAGAACAACTCTAGAACATCCAACCGTAGCGTATGTAATACGGTGGATCTGTAGTTTTCTCCAACCGGCTTTCCTCTCGGTGATTACTGTGGTAAATGTCTCAACTGTGAATATCTAAGTACACAGTAGACTTCCATGGTTCCAAAAGCACAGGCCGAAAGAGACTTTTTTCTTCCTCAGTCCCCAATCGGCATGACCCGCACTCGCACGTGTTCGTTAAGCAAACTGCAATGTGTAACAACCTATATAACCAGGACCAAAATCAGACGACTGCTGGTAAGTGGACTGAGGAAGACATATTTTAACTTCGGGGGCTGAGGAAGATCGACAATCGATTTCGAGGACTGAGGAAGAAAAAAGTTACTTGACTCGCACTAGTATTTTCAACAAAACAGGAAAAATTTTCTTCTCGAGTTTGTGATACAAGATATAGTGACTTGCCAATATTATAATCCTTATTTCATTTAATTTATCACATTACACAATATGGAACATATGTCTCCACATAATAACATTATGATCGGCTCGAGTTGAGAATATTTGGAAATTTCCAGAGATTCTTTGATCATCATGTTTTAATCATGAGAGAACGAGATTTTCCAACGTCTTCTTTTCTCTAATTTATAAGTTCATTTTGCTGCAAGACAAATGCATTAGATAGTGGAACTGGAAGTGCTGTACATTTCGCACGACGTACTCTCGGGAGTCGTCCGGTGATGATCCACAGGCTACGGTCACATGGGCGGACGTTCTCCGTTTCTCGGAAGGCTCCGGAGAGCAATCATTACTCCGGAGTTTAACTGTCGCGAAATTTTTCACTGTGCACTAGACTCCCTCCACCGTGCGCAGCCGGTCTTAAAGAAGTTATATACGTGTGATGAAAGATAACCATTGAAGCTATATTTTCTTGACATGACACCAACCTCTGCGATGCAACCGGATGTGCCTTGGTCCATATTCCCGTAACTTACTTATATAACTAGTGTTTTCGTTTCATTCTACACAGTCCATCTTTATGTTTCAGGTATGGATCATTCCTTTCTTCTCTTGGTTGGTTTTCTTCTTTCGCTTGTTCCTGTTTTGCATTTATACTCAGTTTCTTTTTGTCTTTTCACTTGCTATAGAAGCGATTATAGATAATCATAGTCAAAATAACTCAAATGCTCATAGACCGTGTATTCATTTTAACATGTAATTTTTTTTTGCAGAATAAACTTATACTTTATTGTTATCAATAATGGATGTACTGGAGTTCTGCATGCTCTTACTTCTGAACTTAGATGATTGGAACATCGATGATTTAGATACATGGATCACTTGTTTACAAGGAGGGTATGAAGATTCATTTGTTCCTGTATTAATTTCTTCTCTGACTTTATCCGTTACGAGTCACCCAAGAAGAAGACAGTGGTGGATTTTTCCGAAAGCGGGTACATGGTGGGAAGCTCTTTTATATGAAGTTTGGACTCTCCCGCAAATCGATAGAGATCACCAATGACACTTGAGATTCAGAATGAGTCATACTTTATTTTGTAAGTTAGTTGAGCTCATAGATCCATACATGCCTATTATACCTGAGTGGAGTTTAGCACGTAAACGAATGGATTTAGAACATCCAGGGGCTGTTGTTATATACATACTTGCACATAATACGACGTTGCTGGAAATATCTGATAAATTTCATGTGGGACGATCGACAGTCATCAAGTATACAAACATCATCTGTCGCATCTTAACTAGCAGAGAAAAACTATTCTCAAAGTTCGTTAGATTACCAAGAGGTCAACGACTACAGAATATCATCAGTAAGTTTCAATCCTTATCAAAATTACCACTGATGTTTGGTGCAATAGATGGATGTCACATCAAGCTGGCTAGAAAACCAAGACAACGATTTCATCCAGCAGAATATTGAAACAGACATCATTATCATTCTATTCTACTCCAAGGAGTGTGCGATGCAGATCGAAACTTTCTTGACGTAGCTTTTCTTCTTCCTGAATCACAACACGACGCTAGTCATCTTCGAGTGTCTTCCTTGTGGTACAAGTTCACCAACAACATGTTGTACGAAGAACCTATGTTGAATCTACCACTTCCGTCTGCATCATCAAGCAACAACTCAAGAATTCAGCATGGAGAAAGGAGCATGCAAGTGAAACCATACATTGTGGACGATTCTGCATATCCACTTGCACCTTTTCTGCAAAAAGCATTTGACTATCAGTATGGTCAAGGAGATGAAGGAGAACATGATCGTAGTCTAAGGAGAGCTCGAGTACGTATTGAACATACTTTTGGTCTACTAAAGAAGAGGTGGCGAGTTCTAGACGGTGGAATGCCTATGAAGTTAGAAGAGGTACCTACATGTCTCATGGCTACAGTAATGCTTCACAACTTCATCAACAACATTGGGATACAACTCAGTATAACTGACCGTCTATCTGATCTTATGGACTATCAACCATTTCAAGACGGACAACCTTTCTTGAGCATACAAAAGAACATCAACAACATTCGAACTCGAGAAGGAAAGCTAGTACGACAAGCACTTTACAAATACTGGTGTGATCATCAGTAGAAGGTATGATTACCTGTTGAAAAGAATATTCATGGAGAAGAAAATAATTGACGTTTCTTGAGCTCTAGAATCTCCTTTAACATAGATGTAGTTTGTGCATCGACCTCTGTTTTTGATTTGTAAGCTTCAGTGAATCGATCAAGAGCTGACGCCAAGCTAGAACTTGGTGATCTCTTATAACGTTTAGAAGATTGACCAATAACACCCCGGTGGTTGATTCGTGGTGATGGATCAGGACTGTTCGGTGATGACTGAGTCATAACTTCTTCTGATCGTATACGAGTAGACTCAAGTGTAGGATGTGCTGGTGAAGGAAAAGCATTTAGATCCACAAATGGTACTGATCCAGAACTAATACCATTGTCTACACCATTTGGAACTCCAACCACCTTGCTGGAACTCCCAAACAGATCATAACACATATCATAGAATTCCCACGTAGAGTCGATGGAACCTGTACTATTCTGTTTTCTCTTTTCCATCATGAACATTTTCCGTAGATAGTCAATCTTGTTTCTAACCTGTTTGAAGTTGACTACCATGTTTGTGAAAGGTTCTTTGTTCACCTTTTCTGTTAACTGATGCCAGTGCTTCAGTTTCAGATTCCCGTTGTGAAGCTGATCCACCTTGATCACTTTATAACATTTCAGTAGTTGCCATAGTCGGTTTGTAAACCATCTATCATCATCTTCTCCAGAAGATATTTGTTGAGTATCTTCATGATCAATAGACCTGCAAACATTAAACACAACTAGTAAATGCACAAATACTTCTGTTCAGAATTCAATATGGTATATACAAAAAAAAACAAGTCTTCACGTGACTATATTTGAAACTTACATGATTAATATGAGTTTGTGGTTACTGATATAACGCTCCCTGGTAGCTTTAAATTAAGCTCTCAGTCAAATTCTTTGTACACAACCTGACAAATCGGACAAACAAACTCAGATCAGAACACTCAGTTAAACTCCATATGGGGTATAAAAACAAAGAAAGAAATGTTCTTTTTCCCTCTCCGTGTATTTTAGTTCAGAAAGAAGTAAAGTATTTAAATAAAACATACAACAATATCAACAAACATATTTTGGTGATATACTGGTAAAATTCCTCTGTCTGCTGATAGTCCACCTGCAAATCCACTTGCAAAATGAAGTTATTCTAGTTACCGGAGCTTATTTGAAGATCAGCTTTAATGAGAAAAACGACTTTACACTGTTACTAGTATAGAGATGAAAAACAAACGTAATCTGATTACTCTGAATAGTCTGATTACTCTGAGTCTGAATAATTAAAGTCTCAAAGTAAAAGTAATCTGACACGAAACTACGTATGGGTTAAACTACGTTTAGACATTAGACTACGTATGGTACAAAATGCTACCACGGACATGAAACTTCTCGTTGCAAGTTACCATGAATTATTGAGTAGAGCATGTCCTTATGAAGCCAACGCGACAGAAGGATAACGCTTATCGTCATCGGTAAAGCCCCACGGAGGAACCTCTAACTCTCGAGGATTTCTGTGAAAGGATTTAAAGATTCTCCTGTGAGAGGAACTTGAAGTATTCCGTAGCAGCCACCAACTCGGCAGATCAACTTGGTCTTTTCACTGGTGTCATTGCTACAGTCTGATCCTTTCACTGGTTCCCTGTTGCTACAGTCTGATCTGAGTCTGATCTAAGAACTAAATCAGTTATAGTTATAATATTCTCGTTATAATATCCAGACACAACGTCAGAGGGTGGGTATCAGACAGCGGCTAGGGATACTATGATCCAATAAAAACTCAATCTGGTCTCACTCAACGCACTTGTTAGATCTTTGGTTTTCCATCTTGTAAACTTTCCAGACAATTGCTTGACCAGTGAGAATAGAGTCAAGTATCATACTCGAGTCACCCCCTTCTCCATGAGCTTGAACACACCTACAGTCTCCGGTGTTACGCTACCTAGCTGCAGTTAAAATTGCAGAAGAGCTCTTCAGTCCTCACTATGTGCTATCCGAAATACGTTTCACGGTTTAATAGAGATGCAATCACCTGGCTATGCGTATAGAGAATCTTCCATGAACTCTTATCAATACACAGCTAATTTTCTGTTCTTATAAGTATATATTCAGAGACTCTTTCTGTAGCAACTCACGAAAGCAAATATGAGGAAACAGTATTGATGAAATATATTCCTGATTCAGTATTATGGCGTGAATGAGGACTTCCACATTCATGCTTCGACTGATCTCTCTAATGATCTTGTCAGGAATTCCAAAAGTTCTTTTGGACCAAAACGGGTATGTTACCTTACATATAATTAGTATAAATGAGAACGAATGTATATCTGTAACTGAGGTTCAGGACCAGATACAACCTCTGACAGTCACCGAAACACAACAACCCTTTGCATGCTATCTCTCTACGTGGTTTTAGTTACATAGATGAAAGAACTATGTCTATTGCTCCCTCATTCAATGAAAACAAGGTTTCAGAATGCTCAGCAGCCGGAGAAATGAAGCCTGAACATGAGAAATGAGGTCTGAAAACAAGGTTTCAGAATGCTAGCTGCTTGAGTACACGGACCGTAGCATAGTGGAAAGCACTATAGACATATTGATGTGATGTCTAATTTTTTTCCTGTTGCATGGGACGTACACGGATCTAATGAACCGCTGCTACCACTTGTTCTCGAAGCTTTACATGAGGTTTGTTAACAGCTCCTTTGCAAGTTCTCGTGAAGTAATTGCTGATTAGCAGGCTTCAAAGTGCAGAGTACACCGTAATGCACAGGATTCTACGTAAGGTTGCTTTACCAGATTGCGTTTAAACCAAAGTTTCTTTCATCGCGTGCTGAAAAGGAGCACTGTAGTTGTAGTGCTTTACATCTACATCTCTCCTTTGAGTACTCCCTTCACTTATTCATTTTCCTGACCTGGACACTATCCTGGAGGAATTACCTGGACATTTAGATTTGGTAGAACAAGTTTCGTTTATATGCTTCGTCAAGTGTCAAGATAAGGCAAGCGTTGGGCTGATATGAACTGTTACTGACCATAAAAATGTTCCATGAACGCTAGTATTTTCCAGCAAACACCACGCTCTTCATCGTCGGAGATATCGACAGCGTTAGTCTAACCTTTCATATGATTGATGTGAGTTGACCGAGGTTTAGTGATGGATATTGCCAGAACATCCCCGTCCACTTGCTGTGTCTGCTGGTTTTAGTTGCTGAGCATAACAACGGAGCACATACACCTTTTAGAGTCGATCCGATAGTGTCAGAGAGCAGAGAAATTAACAAAATCAAGATACCTATTTGAGTCGATCGTGCATACATCTTTCGCTCATATGATATTTTGAGTTTGTTTGATGATGAATACAAGAAGGCTTACCGTTTTGCTGTCAACAAGAATCGTTTCACTGTCAACGAGAACCACTCCACTGTCTCGCTATCAAAATCAATGAGGGGAGAAAAAGAATATCGTGAATCATTTTACTGTCAGACTGGCAAAAAATAAAATTTAGAAAAACTTTTTTCTCAACAGCGAATCCAACTATCTACCCACTGTTTAATGTATGTGAATATCGCAGTTCACCATGAACTTTGTAATGGTTAAAGATCGTCGAAACGTTTCACAAGAAACCTCAATTCCGCACCCTGTGCTCAAGAATGTTTTCATGTTCGTAACAAAGAACCAGTATAGACCGTTCGATTATTTTGATTTAAAACATTGATTTTCCATGTATACCCGTTCTATAAGTAATGGTGACTTAATAACTGGGAGATGAATCGTTGAGGACACGATCTACAATGATTAATTTTTATTAACCGGTCGTTCCAGAGAGTTTCTCCTGTTTTTCCTCCGCACGGTATGCGATGTTTCTGCTTTACGGATAATGTGTCTCAGTAACTTTTCAGTTACAGACTTCTCCGGAGGTCTCTGGAAAACGGAGTATTTCCTGAGAAACCATGCGATGTGAACTCACCTACAGTCATGAGGCTCTCTGCCGATGAAGTGTGGTCTGTGCTCGGGGATAACCGGCATTCTTGGTATTCTTAACCGGTTGGAATTCTAAAATGTCTGGTTAAATTAGTTACAATCGATTTTTAACAAGTAAAAATCGTACATAAAAAATAAATAAATTGTTCACAATATCAGTAGATGATTTACTTGGAGAACATTATTACAAAACCATGTGCGGTATAATAAGTTATAAATAAATAATAATGATTAAAAATAAAATAATGATTAAAATATTAAAAATTTATTGAAATTAAGTTCTATTATAATAAAAAAGTACTTTAAAAGTTCAAAAGTTCAAAAGAAATAATTTAGGAAGAATAATCTAACTCATCATAGATATAATGTGGAATATGTCATATATGACTTGTAACTTTTATAGTTGTAACCAGTGAATATTTTTGGTGAGATATCCTTTTTTTATTTCAATATGTTTTCATACAGTGAATCTATATAATGACACATCTATCATTATTTGGAATATTAAAAATATTAACTTTATAACTATTTTGCTTAAAGGAAGTGATAAAATCCGTAAATTATATTATAGAAGTTCTAAGATAATTTTTTAAAATATTTGTGTAATATAATAAAGTACCAAAAATAAGAAACGTCGCACATGATATATTAAATAAATTTCCAGTGTCCCCCCGAGATGATCGATAGAGATTGACTTGTTCATTATGTTTGGATAATTTTTGATTCTTCAGTTACCCGGAGCACTGACTATGAGTTATCACCATACCATGATCTTGTTTGATTGATTGTGTGTTGTCGAGATAACACATCGTCCATATCACATTATTTTTACGTTAACATGTAATTATCAAGGGAATGGGAAGCTATCAGTTATCAGGAACTGACTATCAAGAGAAATCTTCTGATATCAATAAAAATGAAAAGTTAGATATCGACTCTGATAAATTTAAGGGAGATAGATATCAATGTCGATAATTATATTTGAGATAATATCAAACTCTATAACTATAATTGATATAAATATCAAAATTAATAACTATTTTAAATATAATTATCGAGATCAATATCTATTTTCTGAATTCAGTAAAAGTTTTCTGATATTAGGAATTTTGTTTTTCTATCAGTTTTTTATAACTGATATGTTACTCGCCTGAGGAACCTATCAGTTATCAAGAACTGATAAGTAAATATTATAAGTTAGATATCGACCTTGATAACTTTAAGGAGATAGATATCACACGTAATTTATAAAAAAGAGTAACAACCAAAAACTTAAAGCAAACTGTGGTTTAAGTTTCATGATTAGTATGTACCATATATTTGTGAAATTTCCTAGAACCACAAATTTGGTTTTCCTCCGTCCTTTTCAAGTCGCGAACCATCCAAGTACCTAGAAAATAAGTATTCAACTCAATTTATACATTTAAATACATCACAAACTCCGTTGCGGAAAGATTTATGAAGAATATACCGTAATATGAAGAAAATACAATAATAACGAAGGTAGCTGGTCAATCCCATAATAGGTTAAAACCAACTCATCGTTTCAGCTTAACTGAAACTTCCAACTGTGGTTCTAAATGCGTGATCCAGTCAAACGAGCATTAGTTTGTTTGCAGTTCCATCCGCTTGTAACTGCTATGACATGAGGTAGAGTTGTCCAGTTAGTACTGGTTCAGTTTGTGCAATGGAAGCAGCAGAAAGCTCCACGGCAAAAAGAGGTTTCAATAATGACATCGTCAGTCTAATTCATGTTTTATTTAGAAAAAGAGAGAAAATATGTAATTTGATTTTGATTTTTTAAACTTTTAGGCAAACAAAAATTCAAAAGAAAATGAATGTTTATCCAGATGACACAGTGTTATTTACAGAGTAGATCCTTATCACCTCTTCATCTTCTGATGGGCGAGGAGATAATGCGCGGGTTGAATTTATTACCTGACGTTTCTGCTAGGAAGGATTAAATAGTAATCAATATACACAATATATATATATATATATAGATATATTGGTTTTAGAAACTTGCATTTTATTCACTTCTTGGTGATGTACTAATCAAAGAGTAGTTAAACACAAAGTTAACCGTTAGTTAATTCTCGAACTTACTTGGTTATTTACATGGTCCACCTCGAATCCAACATGACACGAGACTGAGTTCTATATTCTCAAACCACCTACATAGATAATATTATAAGAGTTAATAGTGCTTAATAGAATTTAGAACTAGGTTCAGAAATTGATAAATTACAATATTTAATGCATTTACATTTAGAAAATTTTCTTAGGAAAGAGTCTACGCTGACGCCGTTTTGCCTTGGTGGAACTTGGACTTGTGTTAAGACCTTAGAAAGAACTAGTACCTCGTAAACATTTATGGAAAGCCCCATAAAAGCTTTTATGAGAAGACGCGTAACTCTTCCGGGCCGAGGTTTGACACCCCGTATATATATTAAAGTTATTATCCATTTGCTCTTAAAGTTATTGTCATGCAGATAAGGAAATTGCAGTTTCGCGTGACGGCGGCATGCACCTCATCAGGAATTTAGCTGCTCCCCTCACAAACACTACAGTACGTACTTGAACCGGTTGCCAAATCCGTTTGCTGGTAATATACGTAGAGGTAAGGAGGATGGGGAGTAGAACAGAGTAAAACTATCCAGGAGCATTAGCTCGACGGATATCAATGAAGGTTCCCACCCCATTAACCATGGTTCGACTCCGATCCATAGTTCGCCTAGGTTTTTCGGTTCTATGAGCTAAACCGGAACTAGTTGTAAACCGGGTGATTTCCGAATATCTTTGTCGGTGATAACTGTTTTCGTGACTCTCTTTTCAGTTATTTTCTGAACGACGCAATGCAAGCATCGTCAAAAATCTGGATGTATCTTCTTACAATAAGTTAAAAGTCGATAGTCGCACAGTTTCACCTGGCTCAAAATATCTCATCCTCCAACATAAAGTCTGCATGCAACCAGTGGATTCTAACTTCTAAGTACCGTAAGTAGCTCCAAACCTCTTGTCCTGGTGTCTTCACCTCATCTAAGAACTTCACTATGCATTTGAAGCTTCCATCTAGCAGGACTGTCATCGAAAGTGCTCCTGCAACCTGCTTTGGCATACTTCTTCCTCTTGTCCTGGTGTCTTCACCTCATCTAAGAACTTCACTATGCATTTGAAGCTTCCATCTAGCAGGACTGTCATCGAAAGTGCTCCTGCAACCTGCTTTGGCATACTTCTTGCTGACGTTCTCCTCGGAGTAAAGTGGAAAAGAATCCAGAATTGCTTGGAGCCGAGTACACAACGCCCATCTTCCAGCTCGGCTGTGTACTCGGCTCCAATCAATATCAGACTCTTTTCAAAAACTCGATGCAGTACTGAATAGATTGAACCGGGAGCGAGATTTGAACCCGAAAAGCTCCTCTCCATTAGAGGCTCTCGGTACTAACCTACAGCTACTGTAAAACAATCTATGTCTATAAGAAACTAGTACAGAAGCAAGAAAGATAAAATCTACAAACAATCAGGATAAAGACAAATGTACGTCAGGGTTAGAGATCAAGTAACGAAACTCCTTCGATCGTTTCCAAACATCAATAGCATCGCAGATAATATCGTCTAGCTCTGGATTCGAGATTGACACAACAAGACCTTCTAAATTTAACCATAAGAGTGCATCAAGATGCACTGAAGACAACTGGCTGCGATACTTACTCTTGATCAAGTTCTGAAATGAAAATGCACGCACTGCACTCTCGCAATGCAAGCAAGAGTTAAGAGGTTAGGATACTTCACCTTTAAACTCTTTGACAATTCAATCATCGCCCATAACTCAACAAATGAAATATCTCGAAACTCAATAACAGCATGTATCTTGAACAAAAGGAACTCGCTTTGCAATGTTGCTGAACACAAGATGTGACCCTTCGATATATCATGAAGATACTTTACCTGACCAATGTGTTGAGACAGTCGATCCAGCTCCTTTATGCCCCAGTTTTTCAAAGCAACCATTTGTTTTGGTATTTGGGACGGAGACAAGATCTTCAGCGCCCCAATGACATCATTGTCCACGAAACGTTCTTCCAGTGAAGTACAAATGGCTTCTGCGGACGCTTTTTGGAAAGATACTGTAGCTTCTAGATCAGTTCTTAGTCTACAACGCTGCATTTCACAAGAATGAAAAAAGCTACCTCTGATTTCTGATGACAGACGTTTCATAAAACCTCCTTCATGTCCATAATCAGGCAGAACATGGTACCTGGTGTCATTGTTCTGCAGAAATATGTTTAGATCAACGTGTTCCATCATATAGGTTATCCTAATCAAAGCAATCTCTACAGCTACTATGTCTCCGATGCCTGAGACATTGACCACTCTTTGCTGAAAGACGAGACTCAACCGTGCAAGAGAACTCAAGATATCAGCCAAAAAGTAAAGATAGTAAATCAGTTTGAAACTCCTCAACTTACCATACACACTCTGTGCAACCCCGTGATCCTCTGAAGCTGGAACATCACGAAAGTAAGTAAGTACTGACTCTAACGAGTCACAAAGCGTTGAGATAGCTTGTGCTCGACTGAGCCATCAAAATTTTACGTACCTCTTCAGTGAACGACGCGCATCGTCCAACTCTCTCTGTAAAGCACCAAACTGCTCTCGACGTTTGAAGTAACTAGAGCATGTGTTTATCAATGCGTCGATCTCATCAGAGATCTATGCACAAGCAAAGTGCTTGGAGGTTGAGAGAACTGCTAAGTTTGTCTTATGTGCAATACAGTGACAAGAAACAAGAAAAGGATTTACATTCCTTTTCAGTCGAGCAGCAACTCCAGTTTGCTTCTCTGTCATAATAGAGACACCGTCTGATCCGAACCCAATGAACCGCTCATGATCCAACCCCCATACATTCAGTAAGGCAATAAGTTGCTCAGAAATAGCCTCTGCACCCTTATCTTCGACTCGTACAAGTCCCAAAAAGCTTACCTGAACAGAACCGTTCTCCACAAACATAGCAAAAGCTACAAGAGCGGAAGTAACACTGATATCAATCGACTCATCAATCATAATCTCAAAGAATGGACTAGCACGTACCTTTCGTAAACCACGTTCTTGGATGCAGTCGCTGATATGCATTAGCATCTGAGACAAGCTTTATCTGATTGATAAAGCTTGTCTGTAAGCTCACAACCAGACGCTCGGAGCACTGCACATAGCTTCAGAAACTTGCTAAATGCAAAGTTTTCTCTTCCCACCCAATAGACTGTACGAAATATCGTTAACAACACAATGTCTACATGTGAACGTTGAGACTTCATCGTAGTGACCATGTCCTTCTGGCCTGAAACTTTAGCATAATACCGCATCTGGTGCTCCTTCGATCGAGCATGCTCCACTAACGAAGAAAGTTTGATGTTAGTACCACCTTGAACAGCAAAAGTTCCCTTCGACCTCATCTCCTGACATACTAAACAGTATATCCGGCGAGTAACTCCATCGAACTTAGCTCATTCAAACTGCATCTTCCAGTGCTCTTTCCAAGCTGCAGAAGTCTCTTCAAGTGTTCTATTTCTAACCTTCTGCGACTCTTCCGATGGAAAAGAATCAGACGTGCTCTTGGAGACTCTACTGCTAGAAATGAACATGGAAGGAGAGATAGTATCACCTGGATCGACTCCAACGTTGTTCTTCCGAATGCTGTAATTCTCTAAGATACGTTGTTTCTTCAATGACTGCAGACCTTTACCTGTAACGAACTCGAAGCATGCTTACCTATTCTGATCATTGGTCTTGATCCTGCTGTGACATCGGAGGGATTGGAATCCAACAACACTGGATTACTTTTTGAACCTAATTCGAGTTCAGAAGCTCCAAGCACCGTAGTATCTCCAACAACAGCCTTTTCATGTGCATTTACAACATTCGCTGCCGTTGCTTCTTCCATGAGTACTGCTATAGGTGGATCGTTGGAGAATTCCAAGTCCGTTTTCATTCAGTCCCACCGTCTCTCACGATGGACAAACACTATGAAAACCGTAAGCGAGACCGAGACAGATGCAGCGATAACATACAAGAAGAAGCACAGAAGTAGTCCAAAAGAGAGCATGGATTCACGAAAGTAACACAAAAGAAAGCACAGATTCACGGAAGCGATAGAACTAACAATCTTAGAACCGAGTCCTTAGCGAGCACAGATGCACAGAAGTAACCCAAAAGAAAGCACGGATTCACAGAAGCGATAGAACTTACAGTCTTAGAAGCGAGGCTTAACGAGCACGGAAGAGCACAGATGAACGAGAATCCAAGAAGGCGAGCACAGAAGCGAGCCTTACCGACGCTTTGCGAACAGGAATGAAATCCAAAAAACTACAAAGCGAGCACGGAATAGCACAGATGCGATCGCGGAATAGCACGGATTCACGAGAATCCAAGAAGGTGAGAAGGCGAGCACGGAAGCGAGGCTTAGCGAGCACCAATGAAATCCAAGAAACTACAAAGCGAGCACGTAATAGCACAGATGCGACCGCGGAATAGCATGGATTCACGGGAATCCAAGAAGGTGCAAACTGCAAAAGCGAAATCCAAGAACTTGACAAGAACGCACAAAGCAAGCACGGAATAGCACGGAAGCCGAGCACGAAATAGCACAGAAGCGAGCACGGAAGTGATTATCGACTGAACTTGATTCACTTGAAGCGAGCATGATTCACAATTCACTCGATTCACTCGAAGAGTCGAAGACAGTCACTGACAGTGGCTCGAATGGCTCGATGGCACATTCAGGAAGAGCCGCAAAGTGCAATGTGCAAATAGCATAACGAAAACCTAGCAAAAGATTGATGTGAATCGAACACCAACTGTCACCGAGTCACCGTTGCAGTGTCACACCGCGTGAACTGCGAAATTCCGAAAATGCCTGCAAGCTGCACATCGAGTCACCGAATCACCGAGTAAAATGCGGCTACCCCCCCTATCACACAGTCCCAGCAGCGACGAAGCAGTCAGCCGCGCGGTTCGCGCCACGCCGAAATTTGAACTTCAAAATTCAAAATTCAAACCACGATAATACAATTTAAAGTTATTAATTATGGTAATATGTATTACGTAGTATTGTAGTACTGTGGTACTACAAAACCATGGTGCAAAATACCGGCAAGACTGCAACACCAATTCATAACCCGGTCGAAATGCTGGCATGGTTCAAAGACACTCCAGTGTATATCCGAGCATTGTAAATACATATTCGGTAAGAACTGAAATGGAGCCAAGATAACCGTCAAGGATTTCGGGACCCCCAAACCATCGTAAAGTTATTTTTGACCCATAGAATGCTTCCCTCGGTTTGATAACTTTCCAGACTTGAAGCTTCCCGGTTTCTGAAGCAAAGTTGCCGGCTCATTTTACTCTAAATGCCGGTTCTAGGCAAACTATGCTCCGGTCTTCCTTCCTAGAGGTTATGAACGCTGGAGGTTCGTGCGTTCGGATTTCGTGTTTTAAAGATTAGATATATTCTTTATTTAGTTCGATGGGTTGTTGAGATTTCAATACGGATTTCTCTTCAAGTAAAGTAAAATATTTCGTTGTCTCTATATCTTACTTTTTTTTATTGGGTTTTTAAAATTTGAATATGATTTTTTTGTCAAGTAAAATATTCGATTGTTTGCACATCCTCGATACACATGTGTACCTCTTTGACCTCAAGATAGTGATTTCATTAACTCAAACACGAATCAAATTCTCAAATTTGTCATGTCTATGAGGATTGTGTGTGTTTTCAATAGACATGTGTATCTCTCTGATCTCAGGGTAGTGGATTTCATTAATTCAAACACGAGTCTGATTCTTGAGTTTGTTCATGTCTTTGGACTTCTGTGTGTCAGATTCTCAAATTTATCTATATATCGGGTTTTTGTGTGCTTTCGATAGACATGTATATCTCTCTAGATCTCATTGTAGAAGGTTCCGTTAATTCAAACAAGAGTGAGATCCTCAAATATTTGTCTTCAGACTTTTGTGTGCTTTCGAAACGTTGATCCAAAACTATATCTGTAATCTATCATTCTATTCTATCGACAAATCCTGTACCCAACCAACTGAAGTAAAACATCTTTCACTCAGAAGAAAAAAAAAGAAGAAAAACACAGTAAAACCATCGGAGGAGAAGCTTGACCGATTGTGACATGGACGCTGAGGGCTTGCCGTTGGCTTCAACGTCCACTACCGTACTTGCTTCCTCATTACACACGTGTTGAATTTGCTTGGTTCGTCCCTTGCATATCTCTTGGTTCTTTCATTCTTTTGGTTCATAGCCGAGTCTCGAAAGTGCCCCTCCCCAACTCACTGCATGCAGACACGTGAACATTTGAAGTGAAGAGTTTTAAAAACCCTTCACGCAAGTGTTAACGACTTTTCTCCTGGATGTAATGCTTATTCATTTCCCGAGTCTAGCCATGCACGAGAAGTGAAGTATAGTAGGCTTGTAAACTAAAGATTTGCTCCCGTCATTTGTCTGGAACCACAGGAATCTTCAGAATCGATGAAAAGATCGTATTATGTGCATTGAAGAGAAGTGGATTTCGACATGCGTATACGGATAAGGGTCGGCACGCTTAACCGAGCTGTATTTCCGTTTTGGTTCCACCGGTTCTAAGGCTTGGAAAACCGTTTGGTTTCAGATCATTCTGTTCCATCTTTCAATGGTTCGTTCGTTCTGAATCCTTGTCAGAGTGACTACGTAGCAGAACTATGAGTTGGAGTTGGCCCCGGTTCAGTCCCGAACCAGACAATACAAGACCTAACCAGTTAGGTCTTGTATGGTTTGGAAACAACCCGGTTTAGATTTTTGTAAATGGTTCGATTTTGGAATGGTTTTGGTTTTCACATGAATGGTTTTGTGTTGGTCCAGTTTTCAAGTGGATGGTCTTTAAGTAGTTTGGTCCCATAGTTTCTGTAAGAAACCAATATAAGTTGATGCGATAATTATTGTTTGATCATAATAAAAATGAATAATAATTTCTTGATTATAAGTTGAATACTATAATATCATGTTACAGCTCGTGTTATAAGAAAGCAGAATCTAGAAAATTATAATAAAAGCTCATTTGATAATGCAGTTCAAGATTTGTTTAAACGGTTTTAGTTCGGTTCAATTTTTTTTTTCCAAAACGGTTTAGTTCAGAACTTTTAAAGCGGTCTGGTCCGTTGTAAAAATTGGAACTTAAGAACGTCTTGCATGATCACCTCTTCTACGTTCAAATGGTAAAGGAGATAATTTATTAATTCATCTCTATTTTACACAAAAGACGGGGACTGTTAAAGATAATGTCTAGTCTATAGTCACATCTATAGTCATCTCTATAGTCACCTCTATAAGTCACATCTATAGTCATCTCTATAGTCACCTCTATAGGCACATCTCTATGACTAGTGACTGACTAGTGACTAACCTGTGTCCATAGGTTAGAGTATATAACAACCCTCTCTTGGGAGATGATGAGTCGACTGATCCCTTTACTAATGTATCTTCTATACTGGAGAGTATTCACTTGATTTGGTTCTCTAACATGGTATCAGAGCTTAAGCACGAGCATTAGCAAGGAGAATGAGGAACCAGAGAATTTTGCTGTGCTGGACGAGATTGCAGAGCATTACAATATAGATACTACTTCCACCTCCACAACCACTTTGAGGAGTTCCAGATTTTTCCCACCTACTTTGGGTGAGGAAGAAAGACCTATCGATTCACCAGCTGCTGTCAAAGCTTGGAACAAAAGAGATCAACAAGCACTTGCTATCATCAAGATGACCATAAAAGACTCGGAAATTATGGATATCTTGGAGGCTAAAACCTCTAAAGATGCTTGTGATACTTTCACCAAGAAGCACGAAGGAGCTGCTCGAGGGAGGAAGAGAATGCTACGCAGAAAGTTAAACACTTTGCAGATGGTTGCAGGCATCTCACTCGAAGAGCACTTCAATACTATCAAAGGGTTGCTACAACAATTGAAGAATCTGGGTGGAGGTATAGATGAGGACGACTTGGTGCTTATAGTGCTCCAGAGCTTACCAGAACCATATGAGCACTTCGTCAAAGCAGTGGATGTTCGCAAGGAGCCTGTCTCATTTGAAGAACTGCAAACACTAACTTTGCAAGAAGCAATGAATATCGAAACCAGGTCAACTCAAGCAACTACCACAACTGATTCAGCTTTCTTCTCCAAGAAGAGAGATCATAAACGTGGTAGACCTCAAGACTCACAACCAAAACAGAAGGAGCTTTGGGACAACAAGAAAGGCAAATTCAACAAACGAGATTCAGAGGGCAACTGCAACAAACCTAAACCTGGGAACTGCAACTACTGTAAAAAACGTGGTCACTATGCTTATGAGTGCAGGAAGAAGGCATTTGATCAACGTTCCAACACAAACAACAGAGGTAACTTCATACAGACAACTGATCACGAAGAGAAGCTGTTCTTCACTGCCATGTATACAGACACACATGACCAACAATGGTGGATTGATTATGGAGCATCAAATCATATCACCTCAAAGAAGGAGTGGTTTCAAGACTTTCATCCTCTTAATGGACCAGAGATTCGACTAGGAGATGGTAAGGGCTACCAAGTCCAAGGAGAAGGTAACATTCGTATTAAGCTACCTTCAGGACAGATAAGAATCATTGGAGGTGTCTGGTTTGTACCTGGTGTAGTGCATAATCTTCTGAGTGTTGGTAAATTTGCTGCAAACGGACTTCAACTGTCATTTGATGCACAAGGATGTTCAATTCTTGATCAAGGATCTGTAGTAGCTACAGGGCTGAAGGTTGACCACTTGTATGAGTTACAAGCCTTACCCTTAGTAGCTCCAGTTCTAGCTGCTGTAACAGAGACGAGCCAATTATGGCATCTACGACTTGGACACTTACACTATCAGAGAATGCAGAAGTTGTTTCATGAGAACTTAGCACTGGTGTTTCCAAACTCGCCCCTGTAAACACCCCTTGTGAAGTTTATTTCAGATCTAAACAGACTCGAAGAAAGTTCTTCAAGAGTACTGCAACAAGGGCAACAAATATCCTTCAGCTGTTACATACAGATCTCTGTGGACCTACTGAGACTATTTCGCTTGGAGGTTCAAAGTACTTTATGCTGGTTGTTGATGACTTCTCGAGATACATTTGGGTTTTCTTCCTGTTAAGAAAGTCTGAAGCACTCTCGAATCTTCAACAGCTTGTTAACATGGTGGAAAGACAGACTGGACAGCAAGTGAAGCAGCTACGAAGTGATAGAGGAGGAGAGTTCACTTCTAAGGCAGCTGACCAATATTTCGCTGAGAAGGGGATACTGCGGCAGTTGACTACAGCTTACACGCCTCAGCAAAATGGAGTTGTTGAAAGGAAGAACAAAACTGTTGTGGAGATGGCAAGAAGTCTTCTTCTTGAGCAAGATCTTTCAAAAGATCTTTGGGCTGAAGCTGTCAATACTGCGGTCTACCTTCTCAACAGAAGTCCAACAAATGCAGTGAACAACAAAACTCCATTCGAAGCTTTCACAGGGAAGAAACCAGATCTCTCTAACCTACGAATTTTTGGATGTAAAGCATATGTTTCAACTCCTCGAAAATTACTCCAAAAGTTTGATGATAGATCTCAGATCTGTACAATTCATAGGATATCCAGCAAGAGAAAAGGGATATAGGCTATTGAGTGCTGCAAGAAAGATCATCATCAGTCGAGATGTAGTGTTTTTAGAGGTCCCTTCATCTCGAAACTCACAACACCATCTTTCTGACCTGCCACCTCTCTC
Source organism: Asterella californica (assembly GCA_036924285.1). Taxonomy (NCBI): domain Eukaryota; kingdom Viridiplantae; phylum Streptophyta; class Marchantiopsida; order Marchantiales; family Aytoniaceae; genus Asterella; species Asterella californica. The sequence continues at coordinate 1,035,284 of JAYKYS010000014.1, read as the reverse complement.
TATCCAAACATCTATTTCAGAGAACCATGAAGAAGAACCTCAAGCTCAACTAGAACCACCTCCTACACCACCCACACAAGTTGAGCTTACTGAATCAGGTCCAACTACAGCAGATTCGCCTCTCATTCATCAGACTACTCCAGATTCAAATCTTGCTACCCAACCAAGGAAACCTATCAGAACAAGGAAGGTTCCTGCAAGGCTAGAGGATTATATTCTCATGGCTGAAGCTGAAGGTGATGGAGAGACTATTACATTCGAGGAAGCTTTCAGTAAGGATCAATGGAGACGTGCTATGCAGGAAGAATATGATGCACTGCTCAAAAATGCTACCTGGAGCCTAGTACCTCTTCCAGCAAACAGGAAAGCACTTGGCTGTAAGTGGGTTTATAAGATCAAGAGGCATGCGGATGGAACTATTGAGAGATACAAGGCTCGCCTTGTTGCAAAAGGTTATTTGCAGACTGCAGGAGAAGATTTTCAAGAGACCTTCACACCTGTGGTAAAACTTAACTCTATCCGAGTTCTTTGTGCTCTTGCAAAACAACATGGTTGGAAGTGTCTACAAATGGATGTTAAGAATGCATTCCTTAATGGCATTCTTGAAGAAGATATCTACTTGCAGCAACCACCTGGTTTTGTTCGTCAAGGAGGTGAACAGTTAGTGTGCAAGCTGCACAAGGCATTGTATGGCCTCAAACAAGCTCCAAGAGCTTGGTACACAAGAATCGACACCTTCTTGAAGCAGCAAGGCTTCTCTCCTACAAGAGGTGATCCAAACTTCTATGTTTTGATTACTTCTCAAGGTATTGTGTTACTGTTACTGTACGTGGATGACCTGATAATATCCGGAAGTAATCAAGGAGGAGTAAAGAAGATTCAGCAAGCTTTAATGCAAGAGTTTGATATGAAGGATCTAGGACTTCTCAACTTTTGTCTTGGAGTTCAGTTTCTGGAACACAACGAAATGTTATACCTCTCTTAGGCAAGATACACAGAAAGTATACTTCAGGATTTCTAGATGGAGAAGTGCAAGCCTGCACCTACTCTTATGGTTATCTCAAAGGAGTGGTAAAGTTCTTCTGTTGATGATGAGCAGGCAGATGCAACAGAGTTCAAGAAGCTGATCGAGAAGTTAATTTATCTGGCTGTCACACAAGACCAGATATTTCGTTTGCAGTCAGCAAACTCAGTCAAAATATGGAGTCTCCCACACTTATCCATATGAGGACAGCAAAGAGAGTTTTGCGCTACTGTGGTGCCCACAAATTACAGGATTTACGAATTTTTGGAATTTTTGAGATTAATAACTTCTCTGTACAACAGAAGAAGCGTTGTTACTTAAGATTACGGCTTCCTTAGCAGGAAGATGATCTTAAGGGCTGTTTGTAATATTAAGTTGACTTCTTCGGAAGACGACCATCTTCTGAAGAGCGTCTTCTTGGTGGTGTCTTCGGAAGACGGAAGATGGCGGAAGACACGCATCTTTCGAAAGACTGCAACCAGGGAAGCTTAACCACGTAAGGAGTAGGTGCACCTACCAGGTACCACCAAATCGGTTAGGTAGGTCAGGAGGGTCGAAACCCCTAAACTGCGGGGAAGATGCGCAAGAAGCACATTAGCACAGAAACCTACTTGCTTCCCGCATCGAGAGATTGGAGAACGAGAAGATAGATTCAGGCAGCGAGTTGATTCGAGTGAGGAAATCAGCGAGTGAAATCGAGTGAGGTTAGGATCGATTCAAAGCTAGAAGAAAGGTGAATTTGAATTGCTGAGCGCAGAAGAGTGTCGAGCTGAAGACGGTTTTCTGTGAGCTCCCGGAAGCTGACATTGGAGGGTGGCTGAGTGAAATCGAAGGTGGAATCGAGGCGTAGCCAGAAGCTGACCGCGGAAGCAGTCTTGTGGGGTCGCATTGGAGCTGGAACCAGAGCCAGAAGCGCGCAGAAGAGCGAAGACAGCTCGGGAAGTCGACAGAAGACAGTAGAGGTTCTTCCCATGTTCTTTTCCCTTTCCCACTGCTTCTCGCCTTTGCTTGGTATCCCCCGCGCTTCCCCGGTTGTTTACAGGCAGCCTGATCGATCAATCCCCCACACCTATTTTCCTATTGTGACCTTGGGCGCGGAAGCGCTGCCCAATTTCTGTCAGACATCTTCCTGCTTCTTCCCAAGTTCAATTCAAGCTTCCCTACCCCTAGCCCTCAAATTGGAGGTCCCCGCTATCAATTTCCCTACCCTACCATCTCTCTACTCCCAAAACCTTGAACAGAAGACGCTTCTGAGATTGAAACATCTTCAGAAGCTTGACATCTTCGGAAGACTGTCTTCGGAAGTCGACTGTACACAATTCGTATCAAGAGTGGATTTGCTTGGGTTTTGTGTTAAGAGAGGCTTGGTACGAATCCTGAGTGGCGTGGTGAGTTGTTTTGTTATTTCGAGAAGTTGGAAATCGGAAACTAGGCATGTGCCTCCCGATCTTCCAAGCTTCTCCAATCCACATCTTCCTAGAGAGACTAGAAGACTGGAATGGCTGGCAAAATGCGCGAGAAGACGTGAGGGTCAATTTCGGGTCTCTTCTGTCCGACCCATAGCAGCCCATTCCTTCTTCTTCCCGAACTTAGGAGAGAGTCGTGAGAAGTCTTGCTGGCAAAATCTGGAGAGAATGGTCGAGGGTCATGTCTTCTCATCATGCAGCAAGCTTCTTCTGAGTGTGTATGAGAGGTGAGAAGTCAGAAGAACAGAGTGCAAATGTCTTGAGTCTGTTGTGAGGATAGATTGCACGTTGGAAGAAGAAGACAGGTGAGACCAGTGAAGGGAAGCCTGACTTCGGGAGGTCTTCCGAGAAAGACATTGAATCAGAAGCTGTCTTGGGAGTCTTCCCAGAGGCCACTGTCACCGTAGGAGCCCGCAATCATCTTCTGAACCTGTTATGCACTCTACGATTCACGAATCTTGTATCTTCTGATAGGAAGTAGAATGTAATGCAAGGTGGGTTGTCTTCTTAGGAATCCATGCGAGGTCTTGCTTAGTTAGGATTGGTTAGATATAGCTCGGAAGACGAGAGCTATTTAGGAAGCACTGTTAGAATCCCGGAAGACGGAGTAGCTGTCTTCTGGAAGACTAGTTTCGTCTTCTGAGAAGTAGAAGCTAGACTGTGGGCACTTGGGAAGGACTGAGCCTTCAGCTCACAGTAAGTCCGTGTGGCTTAGTGCAACAGATCTTCCAGTATGTCGATGCATCCTCGAGGGTTGGTGTTACCGGCAGCAGAGTTGGCCGAGACCACACCCTTCCTCAAGGAGTTGGGTCTCGACTTCTTCTTGTGGGATTGGAACCTCACCGACCAAGGACTTCTGGAGGAGGTTTGGGCAACCTTACCACCCCGCAACCTTATACCTGCGAAGGCAGGAGTAGCTCGAGGAAGACCATCTTCCTGGACTGAAGATTGGTGGCGCATGACCTTCCACAGACCAGAATCCGAGGACCGAGGGTATTGGCTCAAGAAGAAGATCTTGTCCAGGATCGTGAGTGAGTGGCATGTGCCTAGAAGCATAACTTGCCCTTCCTGGAGGATAGGCAAGGAAGGAACGGATGGAAGATCGCATCTTATCAGGAGCCGAAGAAGCGACTTCTGGCGAAGCTGTTTCTGCATCTCTTTCCCAAGGGGAAAGCGCAGAAGACGAGATACCTTAGAGATCAGGACGTAGAGTTCCTGGAAGCAGTGTGGGATGAAGTAGTGTCCGTCAACTGGGGCTCATTCTTCCACATATATGTACAGGCGGAGCTAGCGTACTTGGGTATCCCGACGAGAGGACACTTGACACCTTTCCTCTGCTACTTGTAAGTAGCCATGAGGGATCTCACTGAAGGATAGTTGGTGAAGTATGGGCCGACAGTGCAACCTGAGGCGAAGGAGGAGACCTCGGAAGAAGACGACCGAACAGCAGCCGCAACTCCCCCTCCCACTCTGATGCCGCAGCTGAGGCCCGGCTCTCATCAGAAGACGCTTCTGGTGAGGGAAGACGACTCCAGTGGGCCGGAAGACGCCACGCCTCTGAGGAAGATGGGCCCTAGAAGTGTACCTAAGAAGACCACCTCCCTCATACATTCGGGATCGGAGTCTGACTCGGAGGAAGAACTGCTGAGTATCCGACCGAAGTAGAAGGCCGCTTCTGCAACACCAAGGAGTCTTCCGAAGACTCCAGAAGACGTAGGATGGATGGATACTCCTACTGCGATGCGGGGAAGCGCAGTGAAGAGGACCGCTTCTACCATGGGGAGAGATCTTCCACCCCGGAAGATGAGAAGAGTAGCTTCTTCCCGTGTGCAGAAGTTGAAGACCATTGCGGTGGAAGAGACATCTTTACCTCTGGAAGACAAGGTCGACACCTCCAACTGAACTGTGGAGATGAACCTGTCTTCCGCAGAAAGAAGACTGGAAGAGTTCAGTGCCTTCTTCCACGCAGAGATCTAACCAGCTATGGAGTTGCTGGAGAAGAGAGCGAAGGCTCAGGAGAAGCCCTTGCAGCCTGGATTCGGTCTGCGCACCTTGATGCGTCAGGAAGAAGGCCAGAAGAAGACAAAAGCACTGGAAGCTAGTCTCCGCACCACGGAGAAGCTCGCAGCGAGGAGCAAGGCGGAAGCAGCCGCTTCTGCCAAGGAGCTGACCCAACTGAGGAAGAGCAACCAGGAGTTGCAGGCGCGTTTACAGCAGCGCGACCAAGAGGTTCTCCGAGTGCGGGGGAAGATCACCGCCCTCGCAGAAGAGAGGACAACATGGAAGACGCAGCGGGAAGCCGCAGAAGCGCGAGTTGCAGCCGAGAAGATGCAGCGAGAAGCAGCGGAAGCTCGTGCGCAAGAGATGCTAGCACAGTCGGTGGAGGCACTTCGGAAGAAGTTCAACTTCACCGCGGGTAGGAAGTTGCTTACCCTGGCTAGAGACTGGAACGAGGAGTCCAGAGCGAGGTTGGTCGAGTGCAAGGAGAGCATGTTCAGGTATTTGGATCGGCAGATAGAGGGAGTGAAGACACTCTATGGTCTTCCCTTGACTCCGCCACCTGCAACCGCGTCTTTCCAAGCTCGAGCACCATCGACTGGATCCGGATTGGAGAAGGAGGAGTTCGACCTCGCTGTCCACTTAGTAGTAACAGCGTTGGAAGCCGAGAAGACATCAGAAGATGCCCCGGAAGACAAGAAGAAGAACCGTCTTCCCAGGTATTCCGCGTGGAGGAAGCGACTTCCCCGGACCCCTATGAGGTCGCCATGGTCCCTAGTGCCGCACCAATACCTCAGAAGAGTGAGGAAGCACCGTGTGATGCCCACAAATTACAGGATGCACGAATTTTTAAAATTTTTGAGATTAATAACTCGTTTGTATAACTGAAGAAGCGTTGTTACTTAAGGTTACGTCTCCCTTAACAGGAAGATGATCTTAAGGGCGGTTTGTAATAATAAGTTGACTTCTTTGGAAGACGACCGTCTTCAGAAGAGCGTCTTCTCGGTGCTGTCTTCGGAAGACGGGAAGAGGGCGGAAGACGGGAAGATGGCGGAAGATGAGAAGACGGCGAAAGACAACCATCTTCCGGAAGACAGCGATCGCGAAGGCCTAACCACGAGTCTTCGGATAAAACAGTAGGTGTACCTACTGGGTCGCACCAAATAGGTAGGTAGGTCGGGGAAGACACCTAAGGTCGAAAACCTCTAATCTGCAGGGAAGATGCGCAGGAAGCACATTAGGCACATTCCAACTTCCCGCAGCACAGCGCGCTTGAGAAGATCGATTTTGAGTGAGCTTCGCAAGTGAGCTTCGAGAGAGGAATCGAGTGAGGACATCGAGGTAGGAGAGTATCGGTTGGCAGCTAGGCGAAGGGTGAGACCAAATTGCTGGAGCACGTGAGGCAGAGAGCGAAGGCGTTTCTGTGAGCTCCCGGGAAGCTGACATTGGAGAGTAGCGAGTAGAAATCGAAGGTGGAATCGAGGCGTGATCAGAAATTGACAGCAGGCGCAGTCGTGAGGAGTCGCATTGGAGCTAGGACCAGAGCCGAGAAGCGCGCGGAGGTCAAAGGCAACTCGGGGTGCAGAAGAAGACTGTAGAGGTTCTTCCCCACGTTCTTTTCCCTTCCCACTTCTTCTCGCCTTTGTCTGGTATTCCCCGCGCTTCCTTGGTTGTGTGCAGGCAGCCTGATCGATTACCTCCACCCCCCCATTTTTTCTATTGAGACATTGGGCGTGGAAGCGCTGCCCAATTTCTGTCAGACATCTTCCTACTCCTTCCTAAGTTCAATTCGAGCTTCCCTCCACCCCGTTCCCAAATTGACGATCCCAGCTACCAATTTCCCTACCCTACTACCTCTCTACCCCCGAAACCTGGAACAGAAGACGATTCGGAAGATGGGAACATCTTCGGAAGACGCTTCTTAAACTTGACTGTCTTCGGAAGACCGTCTTCGGAAGTCGACTGAACACAATTCGTATCAAGAGTGGATTTACTTTGCTTTTGTGTTTAGAGAGACTTGGTACGAATCCTGAGTGGTGTGGTGAGTTGTTTTGTTATTTTGAGAAGTTGGAAGTCGGGAACGAGGCCTGTGCCTCCCGGTCTTCCAAGCTTCTCAACTCCACATCTTCCTAGAGAGACTAGAAGACTGGAAGGCTGGCAAAATGAGCGAGAAGACGTGAGGGTCCATTTCGGGTCTCTTCTGTCCGACCTATAGCAGCCATCCCTTCTTCTTCCCGAACTTAGAAAAGAGTCGTGAGAAGACTTGCTGGCAGAATCTGGAGAGAATGGTCAAGGGTCATGTCTTCCCACCGAGCAGCAAGCTTCTTCTGAGTGCGTATGAGAGGTGAGAAGTCAGAAGAACAGAGTGCAATTATCTTGAGTCTGTTGTGAGGATAGATTGCGTGTAGGAAGACGAAGACAGGTGAGACCAGTGAAGGGAAGTCTGACTTCGGGAGGTCTTCCGAGAAAGACATTGAATCGGAAGCTGTCTCGAGCGTCTTCTCAAAGACCACTGTCACCGCAGGAGACCGCAACCATCTTCCGAACCTGACTTATGCACTTGATGTTTCGCGAATCTTGTATCTTCTGATAGGAAGTAGGATGTAATGCAAGGTGGGTTGTCTTCTTGGTAATCCATACGAGGCCTTGCTTAGATAGAATTGTTTAGATATAGCTCGGAAGACGAGAGCTATTTATGAAGTACTGTTAGAATTCTGGAAGACGGAGTAGCTGTCTTCTGGAAGACTAGTTTCGTCTTCTGAGAAGTAGAAGCTAGACTGTGGGCACTCGGGAAGAACTGAGCCTCAGCTCATAGTAGGTGCTTGTGGTTTAGTGCAACAGATCTTTCAAGTATGTCGATGCATCTGCGAGGCTTGGTGTTACCAGCGGTGTCGTGTTGTGGATTGGCTAGGGTGTGAAACCACCACATATCCTTCGTACGTGTTTGGTGTTGAGGAGCCACTGGGACCTTATCGTGTCAAAAGATAAGGCTCCACGTGGACGATCCGTGTACTCTTCGCTGAGTGGAGATAAGAGTAGTACTCTTGTCGTCACATGTGAGATTGATGTATAAGAAGAGAGGTGCGCGGAGCTTGAGATATAGAGTGTTGAGTATCCAAGTCTAGCGTGAGGGTGATCAGTATCATCGGATGAAGTAAGCGGCAGTGCGAGTGGTAGGCATGAACGGAGAACCCTTTCGTGCTCCTGATCTTCCACTTGTGCATCCATTCGTCATTAAGATCCATTGTCTGCCACGGGATCACTTTCGAGTATTTATGGTAGCTCATTGGGGAGAGTCGTTTATGGCTGCAGTGATGGCTACTCCGGATCCTATCGTTCTTCCCATTGTCACTTACGACGCTGTTTGAGATCTTACTGTCTACATCCTGCTCTGATGTGATATGGATCCTCCATTGGATCTAAACTTTCCAGCGAGAGTTCCGTTCAACACCTGGGTCGAAATACGTTGTTACAGTCGACCAAAGGTGGTGCATCGAGAGTTTGTCGTGAGGAACTTTGGTGAGGATTATTACAACCAGATAATAGCTTCATCAGTTCCTTTGGTAGTGCCGTTTATTGTCAACCGTTTTAGAGTCGGGATTCTGACTCTCTATTGAGTGTAGTTTGTACTTCGTGTTTACGTGCTTCGTTGTCGACGGCATCGTCAACGGCACGTGTTTGTAGTTTGTTCAATATAAACTTTGAAGCCTAAATGGTACTCTTGGATAAAAATTCGTTCTTTGTGTGTTTGTCATGTGAGTGAAGACAAAACCCTTTTGTCAACTTGTTTCTCATTGGTCGAAAGTTTGACCAATCACCTTCTACCAAGTTCCTTTCACGTTTTCGAGGGTTAGAGGCACTTCCCGTGGTCCATTCGCGGAGTGTGAGCTATGGTTGGAAAGCTTGGAAGACGAGGATGCCCGTGGACTCAATGGTTGCTGGATTTGAAGCGAGGATGAGAAAGTTTCGATCAATTGAAGCTGAGGGGGTCAAATTCGTGACCAATTTCATTTCCGTGAGGTCTTTCTCGCTTTCTGGGAGTTCTGTGAGGTTGCTAGAGATGAATTGACTGTTGCTGGAAAGCTCTTGAGATGGGCTTGCTGATAGACTCAGAGATCAATCGATTCCAAGCCAGAGTGAAAAAGTTTTGCCGGCTGAAGTTGGGTGTATCAAATCGAAGGCTATGATAGTAGACGACTGTAAACATGAGACATTGAGAGAGATATGGAGAGTTTGAGGTCGAATTTCGATATGAAACCTTCCAGGGTCTGAGAAGGTACAGTCAGCTGCCTACCTGTGAAATTTGAGACCATTTGGATTATTGGGTTGAAAGGAAACGTTGTTTTTGTGCACAAGGGTCTGCATATCGCCTTGTGTCATTGACGAAAAGGGCTTGGATCATTCCGAGAGTTTGGTTGAGGATCTGCTAGTGAAACTTTACAGAGTGGTAGTGATGGTGACTCATTAGCTTCCTGAGAAGTTTGAGCCGTTTTGGTCAAGTGGTTTGTGAGGAATCGAACATCAAAGTTCTGCCGAAATAGTATTATGTTATAAAAAACAGCGATAAGGGATTGGATCATTCCAAGAGTTTGGTTGAAGATCTGCTGGTGAAATTTTACAGAGTGATAGTGATGGTGACACATTAGCTTCCTGAAAAGTTTGAGCCGTTTTTGTCGAGTGGTTTGTGAGGAATCGAATAGCAAAGTTCTATCGAAATAGTATCATGAATGTTATGAACGTTTCGATCAGCGAACTTTGACAGGGCATAGATCCCAACTCAGAGATGATCTCTCTGTATGTAATATCTTAATAGAGAGATTATTCTACAGGCTACCTACTGGCCTTGGTTTCATCTCATTCTGAGTTATGGTTGAGGAGTGACAGCGAGGTGAAGTTAAGAGGTTTTTGCTCCGAAAAGGCGCAAGATTTAAGATCCTTTGGAGAACAGGTCGACCTGGAGACTTTGCAAGTGCTTCAGAGCACTCTATCATGAGTATGGAGAGTTGTTGACAGTATTTCCTGTGTTTGGACCCTCTCCATACTCGCATGCCTGTTTGTACGCCCAGTTGGTTTTGTTTGGATTTGTGTGCGGGCGTTGCGCTTAGTTTCTTTTCTATTAGGAGTGCTGGTATTTCTCTTGTGGTGAGGCTGGAGTGATGACCAGCAGACCCAAGAGTGCTTGCGGTGATGGCAGGAACAGGTTGTCCGTGCTTGTTATCCCGGTTCTATTCCTAGTCAAGTAAGAGAGAGATCTGCCGAGAGGACGTGAGGATATCGTACCGAGATAGGTTCAGGGTGTACTTGGAGGTCAGAGAGAGGCTTGGGTGGTTGCTGGTTCTGAGTCACGGAGTGCGACACGTACTCTCTACAGCTAGATACCCGGTGTATTCCCAGATAAGAAAGCACGTCACACAACAGCGGCAGAATTGGCCGAGGCCACTCCTTTCCTCAAGGAGTTGGGTCTCGACTTCTTCCTGTGGGATTGGAACCTCGCAGACCAGGGACTTCTTGAGGAGGTATGGGCAGCGTTGCCACCTCGTAACCGTGTACCTGCGAAAGCAGGAGTAGCTCGAGGAAGACCGTCTTCCTGGACTGAAGATTGGTGGCGTAGGGCTTTTCACAGGCTAGAGTCCAAGAACCGAGGATATTGATACGAGAAGAAGATCTTGCCTAGGATCGTGAGTTCGTGGCATGTGCCTGGAAGCACCACCTGCCTTTTCGTGGAAGACAGGCAGGGGAGGAACGGTTGGAAGATCGAATCTTACCGGGAGCCGAAGAAGCGACTTCTGGCGAAGTTGTTTCTGCATCTCTTTCCCAAGGGAAAAGCGCAGAAGATAAGGTACTTAGGGGATCAGGACGTGGAGTTCCTGAAATTAGTGTGGGATGACGGAGTGCCCATCTATTGGAGCGCGTACATCCACAACTATGTACAGACGGAGCTAGCATACTTAGGTACCCCGGCGGGAGGACACTTGACGCCCTTCCTCTGCTACTTGTATGTAGCCATGGAGGATCTTAGGGAAGATCAGCTGGCAGGGTATAGGCCAACGGAGCGACAGGAGGTGAAGGAGGAGACCTCGGAAGACGATGACCGAGCGGCAGCCGCAACATCCCCTCCCACTCTGATGCCACAGCTGAGGTCCGGCTCTCACCAGAAGACGCTTCTGGTGAGGGAAGACGAGTCTAGTGGGTCGGAAGATGCCACGCCACTGAGGAAGATGGGTCCCAGAAGTGTACCGAGGACACCCATCTCCCTCATTCATTCAGGATCGGAGTCCGACTCGGAAGAAGACCTGCTGAGTACCCGATCATAGCAGAAGACTGCTTCTGCAACGCTTGGGAGTCTTCCGAAGACTCCAGAAGACGAAGGATGGATGGGCGCTCCTGCTGCGATGCGAGGAAGCGCAAAGAAGAGAGCCGCTCCTGCCATGAGGAGTCTTCCACCCCGGAAGATGAGAAGAGTAGCTTCTTCTCGTGCGCAGAAGATGAAGGCCATCGTGGTGGAAGAGGCATCCTTGTCTCTAGAAGACAAGGTCGACACCTCCGAGCGAGTGGTGGAGATGAACTTGTCTTCCGCAGGGAGACGACTGGAGGAGTTCAGTGCCTACTTCCAGAAGGAGATCCAGCCAGCTATGGAGTTGCTGGAGAAGAGAGCGAAGGCACATGAGAGGCCCTTACATCCTAGGTTCGGCCTGCGCACCTTGCTGCGACAGGAAGAAGGCCAGCAGAAGACGGAGTCGCTGGAAGTCAGTCTCCGCACCACGGAGAAGCTTGTAGCCAGGTACAAGGCGGAAGCAGCCGCTTCTGCCAAGGAGCTGGTGCAGCTTCGGAAGAGCAACCAGGAGTTGCAGGCGCGGGTACAGCAGCGTGATCAGGAAGTCCTGCGAGTGCGGGAGAAGATCACCACCCTCGTAGAAGAGCAGACCACTTGGAAGACGCAGCGAGAAGCCGCAGAAGCGCGAGCTGCAGTTGAGAAGACGCAGCGGGAAGCAGCGGAGGCTCGTGCATAGAAGATGCTGGCACAGTCGATGGAAGCGCTTCGGAAGAAGTTCAACTACACCGCGGGTAGGAAGTTACTTACCTTAGCTAGAGGATGGGACAGCGAGTCCAAGGCGGGGTTATTGGAATGCAGGGATAGCTTGGATAGACAGATAGAAGGAGTGAAGACACTTTATGGTCTTCCCTCGCTTCAGACACCTGCAACCGCATCTTCCCAAGCTCCAGCACCCTCGACTGGATCCGGAATGGAGAAGGAGGAGTTCGATCTCGCTGTGCACTTGGTGGTGACAGCGTTGGAAGACGAGAAGACTCCAGAAGACGCCGCGGAAGACAAGATGTCTTCTGGAAGACAGGAAGACGAGCCGTCTTCCCAGGTATTTCGCGTGGAGGAAGCGACTTCTCCAGATCCCAATGAGGTCCCCACGGTCCCTAGTCCCGCACCAGTGGCTCAGAAGACGGAAGAAGCACCGGTCGACTCCGCTTCCCAGAAGACGCTTCCGTCTTCCGAAGCAAAAGCAGAAGCCGAGGAAGAAGCAGCAGCAGCGACAGCAAGGCCAGCACAGGACGATGAGGAGGAAGCCACCTCAGTGACAACCGAGGTAATCGCAGGGCTTTCTAGCTTATCAGAAGCCGCGTTAGGAGCTCCGATAGGAGCAGATCAGGTAGAGATTACCACCGAGCAATCAGAGTAGATAGTAATCGAAGTTGACAATTCTAGATTTAGTAGGAACCGAACATGCTATCTTAAGGGTGGCAGTTTTTAGTGTAAAATTAGTTAGGCAGCCATGTGGCAGAGTAGGAAGCGCAAGAACAGGAAAGGGAAACCGTTTGCATGTGAGGGACAGCTTTTCTCTCCCTGGTGGTGGTTCCTTCTGTTCTCTTGTGGTCGATGCATAAGTAGGATCGAAGAGTAGGAAATCTAGTTTGTTAGTGACACACACTACACCCGATGTTAGAGACATACGAATAGTCGAGGATTATACAGGAGGGGTCTGCATGCTTGTTACCAGCAGTGGTTCGAGGATGGAAATAGAGATAGTGGACAGTTTAGGAACAGAGAACGGCATCCTCGTGCAGTCCTGTTGGCTAGACTGTTGTGTCGAGGAGTAGGCGCAGGAAGTAGAGCGAGTGAGCTTCCCAATGCCAATGTGACATCTTCTCGGGGAATGGATTGCTGATTTGAGTGCAAAAGCTTAATTCGTGTCTTCTGGGTGGTGGGTTCCTTGAATTTACTCCCAATTGTCCATGGGAAGTGTTTTTCTTGAGTGGCAGTGACTGTCAGCAGTGGTGGAAGTGCAGCTTGGCTCGTTCAGTGGAGCACTTAGGATCCACGTACGGATGGTCTTATGGATAAGGGATCCCAGATGATAGAGTAGTCGGAGCAGCAAAGAGAAGAAGAAAGAAGCCTTCTTCCCACCACAAAAGACGACATCCTCAAGTAGAAGACGGTGCAACTGTACGCACGTTTGTTGTCTTCCTCCCAAAATATTACAAGCAGGGATGGCTTGTTAGTCAAGATCCGGACTAGAAGCCTGTCGGAATCTTAATTTCTCTTTTTCATCTTGTTTTTCTCTTGTTTGGATTTTCCCTTCTTCCCCATCTTCCCTCTTCTTCCCCATCTTCTTATCTTCTTCTAGTGAGCTTCCGAGATTTCTATTGAGCTTCCGTGAAGGTGAATGTCGTTGTAGTGCTGCAAGAAGACCATTTTCGTAGGCAGAAGCCTGGAAGGGCTACAGAAGGCATAAACCCTGTGATTAATCTAACCCGTTGGAATGTGAGTGCGAGAGTAAGGTGTAACAGCCGTACTAGTTGACTTTTGCGAAGCAAGACAGTCTTCTGGAGGTACGAGAAGCCGAGTTGAACCTCCAGAGGTCGAGAATTGCTTCAGGAAGACGGTACTACGAAGACCGAAAGAAGTGATCTGGAAGCAAGAAGCGCGTCTTCCCGAGCTTCTCTGTGAATAGATGTGTGATATTTTAGTTAGTAGTTGTTTGTTTAGGTCCAGAGCACCTTTTGGCGAGTCTGGAAGACGTGTGGTTTTGTGAGAAGACGAGATTTCTAGGCAAAACTCGTGTATTTGTGTGTTTGAACAGATCTTAGAACTTAGAGCAGCATTACTTGTGCAAATCCTCTGTGGAAACGATATCTTGTATACTAAATAGGCAAAAGGAGTAATCCTGTGACACTACAGCTACCTCAGGAGAACTACCAGCTATGGGCTCAGATATAGCTCAGATAAGTCACTTGGACTTGTTGGATTTACAGATGCTGATTGGGCAGGTGATTCTACATATCGTAAATCAATGTCTGGATTCGCATTTATGCTGGGAGGAGGTGTCATCACTTGGCAGTGTAAAAAGCAGCCAACTATTGCTTTATCCCCCTCTGAAGCAGAATATCGTGGCATGTGTAATGCAGCACGAGAGGCCATTTGGCTAAGATGGATGTTGGAGGATGTAGGTGTCAACCAAGACACTCCAACAGTAAACTGGACTGATAGCATGAGTGCAATAGCATTGACGAAAAATCCAGTGCATCATGCTAGAACAAAGCACATTGAAGTGCAAGTCCACTTCATCAGGGAGAAAATAATTTCGGGAGAGGTTGTTACTCAATGGGTAACAACTGATGATCAAACTGCTGATATATTCACCAAGCCTTTGTCTTCAGACAGGTTTCAAAAATTGAGACTTGAACTTGGTGTATATTCAGTACCACTGACATTAAGAGGGGGTGTTAAAGATAATGTCTAGTCTATAGTCACATCTATAGTCATCTCTATAGTCACCTCTATAAGTCACATCTATAGTCATCTCTATAGGCACATCTCTATGACTAGTAACTGACTAGTGACTAACCTGTGTCCATAGGTTAGAGTATATAACAACCCCCTCTTGGGAGATGATGAGTCGACTGATCCCTTTACTGATGTATCTTCTATACTGGAGAGTATTCACTTGATTTGGTTCTCTAACAGGGACTTGTACTTTTAGAAGCGCTTGTGAGTGTGCTTGCCGTATGGGTTATTTCTCCTCGTAACTCTCAATTTGCATAACAAATAAGAACTGTACAAAAAATCACATTATTTCAGTTTAGAATTTTTATATAACACTTCTATAAAAATTTTATTAATACAAAGTGAATAAAGTTGGAAGAATATGCATATATTTAACTTTCTTTTGTTGATAACAAGACCCTTCTCTATCTTGTCAATTGTGCTTCAAGATTCAGTTTATGCACCATGTGCTTTTCCTCTTCCTTCTCTCTAGTTGGAACTCCAGGTTGCATGCATATTAGAGGAGGATATAGTTGATCTGAGTATTTTCTAAATTTCTCTTGTTTGGTTAAATTTATATAGAAGAATATTAATTTAATATTTATGCGTTGTCGCGCTACTTGGCGGCTACATGCTTGACTTCTACTCCGACGCTTAGGTTTGGTAGTTCTAGAAGTTAGCTCATATTACTTCTAGTCCTTTATGTATATGTTTGACACCTTTGTATACGGTGTTAACACTATTTTGAGTCCTAGTAGGCTGATAGTATGTTAGTTATCTTGTTCAAGCATTTGTGCGCTTGTGCAAGTGACTTCTTACTTGTCTATGACGTTCAATGTACATAACTTAGGATTTCCATGCTGATAGGGGTTTGAGCTCATGGGTTGTACTTACTTGTCGCCCATGCACGCTTTCTAGCTAATTTAAGTTATTTTTCGGGGCTATGTGTCATTTTAGGTAGTTTAAGTTTTACGCTGGCACTCTAGGGGGCTTGACGTGGTAGCTTATGAGTGTAGAAAAGTTACCAGGTAGTTTAAGGCACAAAAGGACAGTCAAGTGGAGCTATGAACTCCCATTGGTCCATTTTTGTCTTTTGTAAAACTCTAAGTTTAGAAACAGAGCTCTAGAGGAGAGTTCGAGCAATTGGTGAGGTATCTTCGAAATCTGAGAACACAGGAAGAGAGAGCTCGTCGTGCCAAGCACTGTCAGTGAAAGTTTTGCTCGATTTGGATCAATAAACAAGGAGTTATGCCCAATTGAAGTTCGGATTGTGCCAAAACTGCATCACTTTTGTTGATTTTGGGGTTTTCGGTGCCAATTGCAGCAGAATTGAGGAAATCACTTCAAAACTTCGTGGTTGCGTTCACTGTCAGGAGGGCTACGACTGTCCAAAAAGTTTCGTATCATTTGAGTAACTGAGTAATTCAGGGCGGCCGCTGAAGCAGAGGGGGTCTGAAAAGCTCTTAATCTAGAGCAGCGACTTTAGAGAAGGAGATCTGGAGTTCTACAAACATTCAGGAGTCCCAACTTCACAGGGATGTTCAGCATCCTGTAGACTTCAAATACTGTGAGAAGATTTGAAATTCATCGAGCCAATTCTCTGTTCTATGTCTGAATAGCTGTCTAGGTACCAGAAATTGCCATAATTCTCTTATTCAGAACTTTTCTGTTCATATCTCCGTGTCAGAATTTGATCTCAGGTTGAAACTTCGTCTGTGAGTTCAGTAGTACCTCATTTGCATGTAGGGGAAGTTTAGAGGTCTAAACCTTCATAGTTTTCCTCTCTTTGAGTGTCAAAGTTCACCGCTTAAGTCTATTACTACCAGTGAGACCTAAATTTCGCTTTTGAGCATATCAAAGGATCCTACACTCCTGTGTGAGTGTTTATAGCTCCTGTTGTGACCTGAAAGCCAACCTCTTGAGTAAACAACCACAGCCAGAAGCCCGGCGCTTTCCTAGGTAGACGGATCACACTCCGACATACTCTCTTTTGGTGAACTCGACGTGAAACACCTAGGGTGGGAGTTTTCTTGAGAGTGTTACAGGATCAGATATCATGACCAACCAAGGATCATCAAGTGGAGGTGCTGCTGCTGCTCAGCAACCTATTCAGTTGGATGCTGCTACGATGAAGATGTTCCAAGCTTTTTCCATGTTTATGCAGCAGCAGCAGAGCACAGAGAGGAAGGAGGTATTAGCAACCAAGGCGTTGCAATCTGTGGTGCATCAGATGGACCAGTTCAAGGGTACAGATATTTCCAAGTATGTGCGATACTATGCCAGGGAGATGGAGGTGAACAAGGTACCTGAGAAGGAGATGGTGGAGAACTTTGAGCTTGCTGTTGTTCCTGAGATTCGTGGGCGTGTGAAGGAGCTCAAGCAGCAGCAAGGACAGAGTTGGGAGAGTTTTATGCGCGCTTTGAAGGAGGAGTATTACACTGAAGATTTAGAGAGGGTGACCAAGAGAACGTTCTTGGAGTGGGTGGTTAAACCTAACAAAGGTTTGTCTGTAAATGAGTTGTTAAGGGAGTTTGATCGTCAGTATGCTCAGCTTTCTAGGACAGAAAAGCTTACACTAGAGGTGGAGAAGACAGAGCTTTTCCTACAAGCAGCGGACGTGACTATTCAGGAGAAGCTTGAGCTGTTGCTAGAAGACAAGAGTGAGGAGAGAGGATTGAAGACTGATTGGAAGGAGGTCGAAGAGGCTGTTTCTTTGCTGACCAAGAGACAAAGAAGAAGGGACAAGATGGTGGTAAGTGAAGCAGCACCTCTGATAATTCCTGTCAAGCAGTTGCCTACTAAGCCCGCTTTGGTAATTGCTAGAGAGGAAAACTCACCGCTTGATGAGTTGATTAAGGGTATGAAGGAGCTTAAGCTTAAGCTCACTAGATTAGAAGAGAAGGAGCAGAATGTACAGCCTGCTATGCAGAGACCTCAGATGAGAGAAGACTTTGTTCATCGTTGTATATGGTGTGATAGCCTAGACCATGTAAGGAGAGATTGTGGAGAGTTTTCAGATGCATTGAGGAAGGATCTGATCTTCTTCAAAGATGGTAAGATCCATCTGAGAGAGACTGGGATGATGTTGGGAACCAACTTTGGCAAGGGTGGTATGAAGAGGCTTGTGAATGAGATATCAGCATCACATGCTGTTTCTCTTGTGAATGCTGCTACCTGTGGAGTGAAAGTGGAGATAGAGAGAGAGAAAGGGACTACTGGGTTGTGGTCTGATGTAGTGCGGTCCGTAGCTAGAACAGATTTAGACAAGGATGTGCTACGGAGGGTTGGCAACTCAATTCGAGAAACTACAGGATGGAATGACCCTGTAGACACTATGTCAGTGCATGCTTATGTTGCAAGAAGTCAGCATGAAGCTCTACTAGAAGAAAAACGCAGGAGAGAGGATGCAGGTGAGGCTTCTACAGCCAAACGACCTGCTACAAGGAGTGAAAGGGCTAGACCAGAGACAAGACAGGAGACAACACCTACTCGGGAGGAGACTATGGAGGATCTACCACCTACAACACCAAAGGAGAAGGAGAGAAGCAAGGAGAAGGGTAAGATGCCTGCATACAAATTTCAGTCTGACATTGAGATTGCTACAGACTTGAAGCAGGTGTTAGAGAACCGTATCTTGAATGGAAAAGTTGAGTTTACTTTGGGTGAGATTCTTGGGATAGCAAAGCGTGAGTTCCATGAGGTTATTATAGATATCATCAAGAGGAAACGTCAGATTTTGGGTGAAGCAGCTACGCTTAACGCTCTAGGGACCAAACTGTCGGAGGATGAGGAAGATGAGATTGCTGGTTATTGCTCTCAAGTATCAGAGAGAAGATCAGATCAGCACGTGAGGTTTGAAGATGAGGTGGAAGCATCGCATAAGAGCCATTACTCTCACAACCATTGGGCAAGAGCAACCACTGAGACCTTGGTGAAGTTAGGAGATCTAGAGGAACCTGTGGTGGCATTGATTGATCACGGCTCAGAGATTAATCTGATGTCTAAGGAGCTGTACAAGCGTGGAAGGTGGCCCATAGACACCGACCATGGATGGCTTATCCGTGCTGCCAACAACCAGAGGGGAGAACTCTATGGTGCTTGTCCCAACATCAAGGTAACTGTGGGTGACATCAGTGATGTTCAGAATTTCTTTGTGCAAGACATGTCAACATATCCTATCATTCTAGGGCAGCCTTACATTACTGCTGTTAGAATGGAGACACGAGTTATGGATGATGGTTCAGCTTATGCTAGGATACGTAGTAGAGATGGCAAAAGAGTTGTTCAGTTTTTGACTGTTGCTGCAGAACATGAGAGAAATCACGATAGCTTGAGAGACCGTCCACTGCCTAAGATTACTCAGGAGTTTAGAGAGTCTAGGGGTTTTGGCAGAGTACCATTGAAGAGCGAGACTTCAACGGTACAGTAGAGCTAGGATTCTCGCCTGATCCAGTAGAGCAGGAAGCTTTATCCACTAGCTTCTTAGGATTGACGTCATGTGGATCAGTGTGTTATAGGAAGGTTGAGAATCTGAAGAGGTTTGAGAGGCAACATGTGAAGTGTGTACAGCAGTCTTTGTGGGATAATGGAGAGTTAGCAGGAGATGAATACATATCTGGAGTGTTTGAAGAGCAGTATTTGGTAGATACTATAGGGGAGTTGAAATCTATAGTAGAAAGTTCTATAGATGATGTAGATAGAGTGGTGAGAGTGAGCTCCAAGGAGCTTTATGATGTAATTGATAAGTTTATAGATCGGCAAGAGGTGTATGTGGAGACCAAGTACAAGTCAGTGGCAAAGAAAGTCAAACCAGTGGCTTTGCCTTTACCACTTGATTACAATCAGAAGATGGAGCAAGCTGCACGAGAACCGACGCTCAGAGGACCGAGAAGAATTGGGCACCAGTTCACAGAAACAACACTGAAGGAGCTGAGGATTGGAGGTGATGGATTTCTTACCGAGCAAGAGAAGAAGAGCTTCAGGGAGATGCTATCTAGGCATGGTAAGGCGTTTGCATTTGAGTCACATGAAGTAGGATGTGTAGATCTAAGTGTAGTTGCACCTATGGTAATCTTTACTATACCGCATGTGCCTTGGAATCTACGTCCTATCCCTGTGCCTAGAGCTCATCTGCCAAAGCTGATAGACTTGCTCAATGAGAGGATTAGGATGGGTATCTTGGAACCATCTATAGCTCCCTATTCTAGCAGATGGTTTACTGTTCCGAAGAAGAGTGGAGCTTTGAGATTCATTCAAGATATGCAGCCAGTTAACAAGGTGACTATCAGGAATATGGGTATAGGACCTATTGTAGACGAGTTTGCAGAGGCTTTTGCTGATCGTGCTATCTATTCGATGGGAGACTTATATTCAGGTTATGATCAGTTTCAACTATCCTCTGAGAGTAGAGACTTGACTACAATGAGGACACCTTTGGGGTTACTAAGGATGTGCACCTTGCCACAAGGTGCTACCAATTCTGTAGCACATATGATGAATGGCATGAATAAAGTTTTGAGGGATTTCATTCTTGAAAAAACTATGCCATTCCTTGATGATGTGCCGATCAAAGGATGTGCTGAGGAGGAGAAGAATGAGGTAAAAGATCAGAGGGGGTGCCGTAAGTTTGTAGCAGATCACATAGCTGATTGTGATAAGATACTGAGTCGACTGGAAGAGGTTCATTTGACTTTATCAAGAGCCAAGTCTGTGTTTGGAGTACAAGAGGTGTTAATAGTGGGACATCTGTGTGGATCTTATGGTCGAAAACCTTGTCCAAACAAGGTTGATGCCATCCGAAGGATGAAGGAGACATGTGGATTGGTTACTGAGGTGAGAAGGTTTCTAGGAGCATGTGTGTTTTATCATATATGGATTCCACACTTTGCACATGTAGCAGATCCGTTGTACAAGCTGCTGAGGAAGGGGCAAAGATTTCAGTGGCAAGAGGAGCAAAGCGAGTCTATGAGGAAGTTGAAGGATCTTTTGGCTTCACCGCCAACTCTCCGGAAGGTAACATATGAGTTGGGCAGATCTGTTATCATTATTGTTGATACTAGTCCTATTGGCATTGGATGGGCTGTAGGACAGGATGATGAGGATGGAAATAGATATGTGGTGCGTTTTGGAGCTAAGGTGTTAAGTTCACGGCAGAGAGACTACCCTCAGGTAAAAAGAGAACTATGGGGAGTAGTTACTGCGATGAAGAGTGACAAGGAATACTTGATAGGAGCACCTGTGGTTGTGGAGACAGATTGTTTACCTCTCTTGGGAATGATCACTAGCTGTACAACTCCAGATATTGCTATGTTGAGGTGGATAGCATATATCAAGTCCTTGAACCCAGAGTTTAGACATATTGCAGGGAAGGATAATCCTGTGGCAGATATGTTATCAAGGGCTAGGTATTACGATGAGAAAGAAATGATAGATGATCAGGAGGATGTGGGAACAGAGTTCTATTCTAGTGCTCTTGCTAGAAGAGATAGAAGCTGTTTTGCAGCCTCGTTGGAGTTTTTTGAAGAAACTATGTATGATGGCGAGTGGTTGGATCTTGGGCGCTATTTGAGTTCACTGGAAAGGCAAGAAGGCTGGTCTGATGCAGATTTCAAGAGGATCCGTAGAATAGCTTATGGTTACTTTTTACATGGAGGACATCTATGGAAACGCCCTAAGCTACAAGGAGGTATACCGCAGCGGGTGGTATGTGACTTGGAATTGCAGCAGAAGCTGATCAAGGAGTTCCATGAGAGTTTATGGGCCGGTCATAGAGGAGTTTGGGCTACATTTGCCAAGATGAAGGAAAAGTATTGGTGGAAGGGTATGTATAAGGATGTAGTACAGTTTGTTTCATCCTGTATATCCTGCCAGATGTATTCCAACGTACGTCATCGTGATGGATTGCATCCTACTTATCCTTTAGCTATCCATTACAAATGGGTAGTTGATCTGGTAACTATGCCATTTGGACTTGGACAAATGAGGTATCTAGTCTTGGCTAGAGAAGATCTATCTAACCAAGTCGAAGGCCGTGCTCTGAGGACGAAGACCACTGCTAGTGTCTGCCGCTTTCTACTTGAAGATGTTATTTGTAGGTATGGGTGTGTGGGAAAGATCACTGCAGATAGGGGTGAGCTGGATGCACAAGAAGCAGTTGAGTTCTTCAAGCGATTGGGAATCAAGTTGGCGTTAACCACTGCTTACAATCCTGAAGGGAATGGCAAGAGCGAACGAGGTCATCCGCCAATCATCAAAGCTTTGGTAAAAGCTTGCAAGGGTAAGATCCGTGAATGGCCTAGACTGCTACCATTTGCTTTGTGGGCAGATCGTACAACTCATAGTACCGTTACAGGTTACATGCCAGCAGAGTTGATACTAGGGCAAAAACCTGTGATGCCGATTGAGGAGGTTGTGCCTACTTGGAATGTTTTGCCATGGGAAGATGGTAGAAGTACGGAGGATCTTCTTGCATTAAGGATCCAGCAGTTAGAACGAAGACCTGAGGATGTTGCCAAAGCTGTGGAAAGGTTAAAGACTGCTAGAGAGAGAAACAAAGGCAGATTTGATAGAACGCATAGATTACGACCTAAACCAGTTAAGGAGGGTGATTGGGTGTTAGTCTATGATAGTAGTCTTGATAATCAGCATAGCGCTATCAGAAAGTTTTCCAAGAGATGGTTCGGACCTTATGTGGTGTTAGAAGTTTATGATAATACCACATACTCTTTGAGAGAGTTAGATGGTGCAGTGCTCAAGATACCAGTCGCAGGGAAGAGAATCAAGCTCTTTAGAAGGAGAGGGGACAATCAGAACATTGCAGAGCTTACTGAGGATGAAGCTGAAGACTCAATGGAGGTTGAAGATGAATTTGAAGCTGAAGCTGAAGAGTCTTGATCTGGATCTGGCACATACCGGAGGATGTGCAGGTTCAGAGGGGGTGGATGTCGCGCTACTTGGCGGCTACATGCTTGACTTCTACTCCGACGCTTAGGTTTGGTAGTTCTAGAAGTTAGCTCATATTACTTCTAGTCCTTTATGTATATGTTTGACACCTTTGTATACGGTGTTAACACTATTTTGAGTCCTAGTAGGCTGATAGTATGTTAGTTATCTTGTTCAAGCATTTGTGCGCTTGTGCAAGTGACTTCTTACTTGTCTATGACGTTCAATGTACATAACTTAGGATTTCCATGCTGATAGGGGTTTGAGCTCATGGGTTGTACTTACTTGTCGCCCATGCACGCTTTCTAGCTAATTTAAGTTATTTTTCGGGGCTATGTGTCATTTTAGGTAGTTTAAGTTTTACGCTGGCACTCTAGGGGGCTTGACGTGGTAGCTTATGAGTGTAGAAAAGTTACCAGGTAGTTTAAGGCACAAAAGGACAGTCAAGTGGAGCTATGAACTCCCATTGGTCCATTTTTGTCTTTTGTAAAACTCTAAGTTTAGAAACAGAGCTCTAGAGGAGAGTTCGAGCAATTGGTGAGGTATCTTCGAAATCTGAGAACACAGGAAGAGAGAGCTCGTCGTGCCAAGCACTGTCAGTGAAAGTTTTGCTCGATTTGGATCAATAAACAAGGAGTTATGCCCAATTGAAGTTCGGATTGTGCCAAAACTGCATCACTTTTGTTGATTTTGGGGTTTTCGGTGCCAATTGCAGCAGAATTGAGGAAATCACTTCAAAACTTCGTGGTTGCGTTCACTGTCAGGAGGGCTACGACTGTCCAAAAAGTTTCGTATCATTTGAGTAACTGAGTAATTCAGGGCGGCCGCTGAAGCAGAGGGGGTCTGAAAAGCTCTTAATCTAGAGCAGCGACTTTAGAGAAGGAGATCTGGAGTTCTACAAACATTCAGGAGTCCCAACTTCACAGGGATGTTCAGCATCCTGTAGACTTCAAATACTGTGAGAAGATTTGAAATTCATCGAGCCAATTCTCTGTTCTATGTCTGAATAGCTGTCTAGGTACCAGAAATTGCCATAATTCTCTTATTCAGAACTTTTCTGTTCATATCTCCGTGTCAGAATTTGATCTCAGGTTGAAACTTCGTCTGTGAGTTCAGTAGTACCTCATTTGCATGTAGGGGAAGTTTAGAGGTCTAAACCTTCATAGTTTTCCTCTCTTTGAGTGTCAAAGTTCACCGCTTAAGTCTATTACTACCAGTGAGACCTAAATTTCGCTTTTGAGCATATCAAAGGATCCTACACTCCTGTGTGAGTGTTTATAGCTCCTGTTGTGACCTGAAAGCCAACCTCTTGAGTAAACAACCACAGCCAGAAGCCCGGCGCTTTCCTAGGTAGACGAATCACACTCCGACAGCGTGTCAATACTAAAATCTTTGGTAAATATCATGGTCCGCAGGAGAGTGTTACTACTTTGTTACGTGCATTTGTTTTTTACAAATGCACGTAAGAAAATATTGCAAGCGTCTCTTATTGACTTTTTATCTGATCTGATTGTTTAGACCAAAAAATTAAAAATTAAAGAATTTACTTTAATCTCAGAGAAATAAAAAATGAAAGAAACAAGTATGAATTCAAAAATTCGACGATAAGCGATCTACGGCGATTACAAAGTTATTCTTCATGAAACTATGGACTTTTTCCAGCAGGACATTAGGAGGTTTCATTTCTGAACTTTCTTGAGAAATGAGATGTTCGTGAGTTTTTGTGTCGGGACTTTTTGTTTTCCTTCATGAGTCATTCATGACGATCATGGGCTAGGTCCGTGGGAGACAGACACGAATGAAAAAGAAAAAGTAAAACAACAATTTCTTGTCTCTGTTCAGCACACTACATCTCCACAGTCAGGAACCTCACGTTTTCCTGGACGTCCTTCATGCAAAATCTGACACGATACGGTGGTGAACTCGACGTAAAGGTCCGAGGTGGAGATTTGCGTGTTGGAACTTGGAAGAAGAGATCAACAATCATGAACGAGGATGAAGATGGATATGGTTGTTCGAGAGGATGCTGCGGACATGGGTTGATGGATATGTAGAAGATTGAGATCATGGGAGGATGGAAGGATAGAACGAGCTATGACTATGGACGGGATAGACGGATCAGAAGGGATACCAGGGGTGCAGTTGGATGCATCAACTGCACGTTTGTTTCAAGCCTTCACTTTGTTTTTGCGACAAGAGCAAGAGAACCAACAAAAAGAGACTTTGAGGACGAAGGCGCTTCGAAGAGTGATCGACAAGCTCGATCTATTTGATGAGGAAGACGTCTCAAAGTACTTGAGATGTTACAAGACGGAGATGGATTTGGATCAGGTATCGGAGAAAGAGATCGAGACATCGAACTCCCTGCGGTGCTTGAGATAAGAGAGCATGTGAAGGGTCTAACAAAGCGTTTTGAGAGGAACTGGGATACATTTTCACATGCGTTGATGGGGGAATATTTCTTGAGAAACTCAAATCGAATTACTAAGAAATCATTTTTGGGATGGGTCAACCGATCCAACAAGGGTTTACAGCCTACAGAGCTGTTAAAGGAGTTCGAGAGACAGTTCTCTCAACTATCTCGGGTGGACAAGCTAACCTTGGAGACCTACAAGACAGAGTTGTTTCTTCAAGCTGCTGATGAGTCATGGCAACAGCGGTTGGAGCTACTTCTGGAGGATGGGGAAGAAGAAGAAAAGTTGACAAGGAATTGAGAGGTTGTGCATGAAGCGGTTGAGCTTCTTGCCAAACAGAAACATGCAAGAGAAAGTGTTACAATGTTGACACCTGTATCGCAGACTACCACACCAGTTCGATTAGTATATGAGGTTCAACCTCCAGTTGTGATTGTAGAGGAGAAGGATCCAACCATCGAGGACCTACAGCAAAAGATGCAAGATCTACAAGCAAAGGTTACTAGGTTGGAGGATAAAGAGATTGTCGACCAAGATAGTGCTTGTACCCAAACCAGCTTGGATACATCAGTGCGTGTGGTGTCACGTCAGTTTGGCACCTCGGTTAGGTTGACCGAGTGCGAAGTGACGCATCTCGATAAGGCCGTTAGTGCCGTTAAGGCGAGTTGGTGGGAGAGCCCACTAGGGGTATAATTTGCAAGTAGCGCTTGGAGGCCTTAGTTCTTTGAGTTCAGCCTTCAAGCTCCAGGCTATGGTGGATAGTCTAGTTGAGTGTAACCCGGATTCTCTTCGTGCTTGAGTGGGTTTGGCTTGACCATTTGTGAGTAATCTTTGTTGTAGTGTTGGAGATGGTAATTTCTCAGTACAGATTACCCAAAGAACTGAGTGCAGGTCAAGATGGAGTTCAGTAAGAACCCGCTGATCTGAAATCATCCGCTGGTATCTTTGGGCGTTGTTGTTCGTGCTTGATTGTTTGGAGCTGTGATCGAGGTGTGTGGGCGCATGCTACATTGCTGGTTGCAGATCGATTTGCTGTTGTTGGGGTCAAGTGGAGATTTCTGTCATGCGGAAGCGCTGCAGAAATTTTGCGGAATGTTCTTGAAGTGACATGTTGGAGCCGGATTGCGCGTTTGGGCGTGGCAGACGGAGTACTAGCCAATGTCAGGCTGGAGTGGGCTCTTTGGAAGCGCATTGGAGAGACTATTCTAGTGCACTAAGTTTCGTGGAGTTTGGCCAAGGATCGAAGAAGTTATGGCATGTCGAAGTTCGCTGCCGTGTCACCCGAAAGTGCCAAAAGGCTAGATACGTCAGATTTGTGTGCAATTTCGTGTGAAAACTCGAGTTTAAGAGTTCTCTTGTGTGTGTGTACATCCGTGAAGTGTGTATGGTGCATTTGAGAATCTGTTGTAGTGGTGTTTGGGTTGGCTTTGGGTGTTCTTGCTGTTTTACGTCAGATTTGTGATTACCTGTGTGCACCCGCAAGCTGTTTTTGCTGTTTTGGAGCCTCTTTTGGTGCAATCTTCTGCAATTCGAGTTGGAGCCGAGCCTCTTTTGATGTGTTGTACATGTTCTACTCTACTTCAAGCGGAGCGGAGCGGAGAGTGAGCGGGAGTGGCTTCGAGGAGCAGAGGTGCGTGAGTGCGGAGGCGTGAGAGCAGAGTGCGAGAGTGCGAGAGTGCGGAGGCGGAGCGGAGCCTGAGCCCGCCGCAAGCCAGCTTGCTGGCGTGCGTGAGAGAGGTATCCAAGTTCAAGTTGTGTGGGAAGTGTAAAACCAGTTGGTCACCCATCCCAACACTATTCCTGGACCTGGACTCTTAACTCTGTAGTCTTAGCTTTGGCTTTACCACTAGACCAATAGCTCTTGGTGTCCTACAGAGATGCGTGCAAGTATTTATGGACTTGTATAAGGTAGTAGGAGACCTTCTCACACGTTCCTAGAAAGGTGATAGGACGACCCCACAGTATTAGGGGGAAGCTATAGTTGTGGTAGTGTTTGTCTATATCGTAGAGACGCGTATGGAGGCAGTTGGTGGCAATTGTCTTGGGTGAGCTAGTAGAGCTACCATGTGGATGTTTTTGGAGCTACTAGAGGTGTGGACATCTAGTTAGTGACCTCAAGTGTCAATTACGACAGTTGGTGATCATATATTGTGCATGTGATCACGGACGAGGAGTCGTCAGTCCGGGTGGGGCTGGGTTTCCCTTTATGTGAATGTTTGAGTGTGCAGGGTTATCGTTTGGACTTCTTGTGGTTGGAACCCCTCCATATTCTGCTTCTTGTTTGTGCGTCGTGTTTGCTTGTGTTGGCGCTTCATTTCCGGAGTGAGTTCACTCCAGTGTGCTGTCGGTAGTGAGGCTGGAGTTGCGGATCAGTCAGACTATCTTTGTCTCTCTCACGGTGTGGTTGGAGTGACGACCAATAGACCGTGAGAGGCTGCCTGTGGTGATGGCAGGTACAGGTTGTCCTTACCTTGACCATCCTAGTAGGGGATAGGTGAGCTCAGTAGGAGCGGGGTTAGGCAAGTGGTGGTTACGATGGTGACGGAGATTGCGACATTCTGGTTGGGGAGTGTGTTAACGGGATTCTCTCATCACGGAGTTCTCGAGAGGTTCTGGTGGAGACTTCTCGGACAATGGATATACACGGAGTGGGGTGAGGTACCGACTACCTACACCATTACCGTCGGTTGTTCCAGAGGACGAGTCAGACGTAGGCAGCGCGTTTTCTGATGGTGAGTCTAGTGTCGTCACACCGTTGTTGTGGGACATGGACGAGATCTATGGGACCACGAAGGGACCTCGACGTTACTCGGGTACAGTTGGTATCATCGAGCTAGATGAATTCATCCAAGAGTTCGACAGTTGGTGCGATCTGCAGTAGATGCGGAACCCACAGCTGTTTACACCCTTCATGACGTGGAAGGGTTTGTTCCAACACTTGGAGGGACCGCCGATGGACGATTATCATGAGTTCAGACGAGATTACAGTGTTGAGATCGAGTTGTGGAAACAACATTGGTCTCCCAACTACATTTCTATCACTATTGGCGCAGTTTCGGGAGGCGTAGCACTTGCGAGTTCGGGTGTCAATAGCAGTGGTACATCCACAGGTGGCGGAGTACCTACTACCAATGGTGCGTCCACAAGTAGTGGAGCAGGTGATAATGTGAGCGGGAAACCACCAGGGTTTAACCCAGTGGTTCAGTTCTTCCAATGTTTGAGGAAGAACTATCAGGGTGTGCGGACCGACAAGTTGAGGAGTCTACAGGAGTTCCAGCGGAATACTGGAGAGAGCGTACGCGAGGCGTTTACTCGCATCAGGCGGTTGAGTAGCGTTACCTAAGGGGTGATGGAAGCACAGGCAGTCCAGTTCTGGTATGGGATACTAGATCGAGAGCTGAATAGGAGAGTTAGAGATGCTACTCTCCTTAGAGATACCGCTCCGACGTTGGCGGTTGTCTTTGGTCTGGCTGAGCGGATTGAGCTCAACATGGTGGAGGAGAGGGTGGTGATTGCCGGGTTCGGCAAGGAGACACCACATGGAGCGACCACCTCTTCTCGAGGATCACAGGCTACGCAACAACGTGGTGGTGGTGGTGGTGGTGGTGGTGATAAGGATCGTGCAGAGCAGTCACGATCTCAAGGAGGTGTTGGAAGATCTGGTGGACAGAAGCCCATGCCGTCCTTCTCTAGCCAACAACAAGCGGGTCCTTGTTGGACGTGTGATGGTCCTCATCAACAAAAGGATTGTTCACAGAAGAGAGGTTATGAGACGTCGGGGACGTCTCAAGCAGTACCTAGGCAATGTGAGCATTGCGGACGACCTGGTCACAGTAGTGACCGTTGTTTTGATCTCCATCCCGAGTTGCGACAAGGGAAGGTTGATCATGGACGAGACGAAGGAGCTCAAGGAGACCGTGGTGGTCGAGCTGGAGGTAGAGGTCCAGCACCTGAAAAAAGACCGGTCGGTCCACCGTCTGCTACGACGTCAGAAGCAGGTATGACTACTCGGATTGAGCAGTTGGAGCAGAGGATAGCTAGTATGGCTATGGTCCAGCGGAGATCAGGTGGAACAAAGGCTTCCACGTCTTATGGAGGAGAAGGAAGTGACTTCGACTTCATGGCTGGTGTGGCGCAGATTGAGACATCTGCGGTAGTGACTAGAGGTGCAGTACGTGTCTCTGAGTCATGAGGTGCGTCAGTGGAGTTGGATCCACAACGCGGGGAGGCTGGTAGACAGGCCAGGCTTCCTCAGTCGTTCACGTTATCGGAGGCGTTGAGGACCACAACTATGGTTCTTAAACGGCCTACCGATGATGCAGTAGAGTTGGAGGTATCGACATCCAAGAGTGGGTGTGATGTGAGTCCACCCTTGACGTCTGTGGATGCGACGTCGAACCCGATGTTGGGAGCGGCTACAGCAGTTTTGCGAGCCCCACTATTTTCAGCCACGGATATGAAAGCACTGGGAGTCAGCTTAGCTCCAGTGTTCCAGTTGGCGGCCACTCTCAGTGGGAGCGAGGATGTAGTAACCTCTATTGCTGAAGTAGTTCAGCGAGAGACAGTTGACGTGTTCATGAAGTCGAGGATCAGGACAGCTACCAGTGGTACTTGGCAAACGGTGACTGCTAGGTTAGATGAGTTACCAGCTAGGCCGGCAATTGACCGTGCTGGTTTGGCACCAGGTGTGGTGTTGTTGGACAACAGAAGTGGTATCTTCTGTTTGGTGACACCTTTAGGGAAAGTGTATCGACCTCAGAAGGTCTTGTTAGACTCTAGAGCCCAACCGTTGATGTTGGGAAAGACGACGTGTATTGATTTGGTCTAAAGAAGTCCGAGGTGGAGAGATGTCCATTCCAGTTGTAGACATCTCTAAGGGGATCAGGAGGTACGGCTCTACACATGACACGTGAGATGTTGACGGTGAGAGTTCGGCCAGATCATCCCACGGATGGCTCTATGATGAGGGCCAAGGTCATCGTTACAGCCGCAGAGTCTTATGATGTATTGGTTGGAAGTGCTGTGTTGTATCCTATGGGGTTCGTGATCGACTATTGGGCAGAGACAGCATCTTATAGACCAAGTTGGCAGTCCGGTGAGAGACGAGTGAGTCGCTTACCAGTGCGGTTCAGTGCTAGAGTTGAGACGACGGACCCTACACCACGGACGATGGCATCCGTTGCAGGGTTCAGTTCGGTCATCACTTGACCGGACGAGTTATTGGAGGGCAATGCTCATGCGGAGGATACTCCGGTCTTTGAGGAGGTGGAGGACATGCCTAGCATGTCTACGTTAGTACCATCTGCCTTGGATGTTTCACTCTGGAGTTCGAGTGGAGAGTTGCAGCAGTATGCTGATCAGTTGGTGCAACAGGCTTGGAGTGAAGCCTTTGTACCACTAGTAGAGGAACAAAGGGTTGTTCTTGCTACTGACCCTGTGACCTTATCACTGTTGGATACGACTCCCATTGTGTGGCAGTATCCAGAGGAGGGTGTATGTGTGCTGGAGTTGTTTGGAGGGATCAGCACAGGTTTGGCTACGATATTGCAGGCAGGTGTACAAGTACAACGATACTTGTATGTGGAGAGAGATGAGATTGCGAGACGCATCTCATTGCGACATGTGGCACGTTTGGTGCAGAGATATCTTGAGTTGTTGTCCATATCAACTGTTAGAGGATACCAGCAAGCATTACCGTCAGATATTTCGCTGTTGGAGGCGCAGGATCTTACGTTTATTGGCACCATACACTTGGTGATAGCCGGATGGCCATGTCAGGATCACACGCTGTCGCGCTACTTGGCGGCTACATGCTTGACTTCTACTCCGACGCTTGAGTTTAGTAGTTCTAGAAGTTAGCTCATATTACTTCTAGTCTTTTATACATATGTTTGACACCTTTGCATACGGTGTTGACACTATTGTGTTATATATTTTGAGTCTTAGTAGGTTGATAGTATGTTATCTATCTTGTTCAAGCACTCCTGCGCTTGTGCAAATGATATCATGCTTATCTATGTTGTGAAGGTACATAACTTAGGGTTTCCATGCTGATAGAGGTTTAAGCTCATGGGTTGTACTTACTTGTCGCCCATGCACGCTTTCTAGATTGGTTAAGTTATCTTTTAGGGTTACGTGTTAATTTACATGCCTTCGCGTGAAGTTTAAGATTTACGCTGGCACTTTAGGGGCTGACGTGGTAGCCTTTGAGTGAAGTTGAGTTACCACGTGGATTAGGGCACTAAAGGACAACCAAGTGGAGCTATGAATTCCCATTGGTCTGTTTTTGTCTTTAGTTTAACTCTAAATTTAGAAACAGAGCTATAAAGGAGAGTTCGAGCATTTGGTGGGGGGACTTCGAAATCTGAGGGCACAGGAGGGTAGAGCTCGTCATGCCAAGCACTTCCAGTGAAATTTTCGATCGATTTGAGGCAATAAAGACGAAGTTATGATCAATTGAAGTTCGAATTGTGTCAGAATTGAATCACTTTTGTTGGATTTAGGGTTTTCAGTGTCACTAGCAGCAGATTTGAGGAAATTGCTTCAAAACTTCGAGGTTGTGTTCTCTGCCAGCAGGGCTACGATTTCCTAAAAAGTTTCATATCGATTGAGTGACTGAGTAATTCAGGGCGGCCGCTGAAGCAGAGGGGGTCTGAAAAGCTCTTAATCTAGAGCAGCGACTTCAGAGGAGGAGATCTGGAGTTCTGTGTACATTCAGGGGTCTTAATTTCACAGGGGTGTTCAGCATCCTGTAGACTCCAAATCTTGTAAGAAAATTTGAAATTGATCGAGCCAATCTTCTGTTATAGGTCGAAATAGCCATCTATGTATCAGAAATTGCCGTATTTTTCTTGCTTAGAACTTTTCTGTCCATATCTCCGTGTCAGAATTTGATCTCAGGCTGAAACTTCGTGTGTGAGTTCAGTAGTACCTCATTTGCATGTAGGGGAAGTTTAGAAGTCTAAACCTTCATAGTTTTCCTCTCCGTGAGTGTCAAAGTTCACCGCCGGATCTTATTACTGCCAGCTAGACCTGAATTTCGCTTTCTGAGTATATTACTAGATCTTACACATCTGTGTGAGTGTTTATAGCCCCTGTTGTAACCTGAAAGCCAACCTCTTGAGTGAACAACCACAGCCAAAAGCCCGGCGCTTTCCTAGGTAGACGGATCACACTCCGACAACGCGTGCTGGAAGAGGTCAGGGTTTACATGACCCGCGATCTAGGATGTTTTGAGAGATGTTACGGATCTTACGACATCTCCAGATGCATCAGATGGATTCTCCAACGTACATCTTGGAGAACATTCCTTTGTTGGGTGATGTTCGTACACAGATGATGGCGAGTGTGCACCAAGTGCGGTCTTGGGTTGGACCAGCAGTGTTGTTGGATGCAGCGAGAGTAAGATCTCTTGCACATCGTCCACGGTTGTGGTGGACGAACTTGTTACCGAGAGAGGTGCTTAAGCGCGCACATGATAGAGTGAGACGACCAGCGCATCTCACGGTTGATAGCATCTTGGATGCAGGACGACGATCTCAAGTAGTGAGAGTTGTCGATAGGTCACCCATGGCAGTGGTGAACCTAGTGGGACGGCCCATGGTAGCGTTACCTCACTACTTGTATGTGTGATATACCTCTGACAGCGATGTATGTTGCGTAGCGATGTGTATGCGCACGACAGTGGTGTGATGATACTGACCATCAGCGAGAAGATTACATCGACTTTGCAGAGTTTGCAACGAGAGGTTATTTCTTGGGAGGATGAAAATGTTGGATTCAGAAGTACGAGTACTCTCTTTCAAGCCAATGTTGGTAAAGGAGGGATGAAGAAGTTTGTGGATGATTACTTTGTCGCACATGCAGTTGCAGCTATCGAAGCTACAAGTTATGATGCTAAGGTGGAGGAGATTGAGCACAATCTCCATTTGGATGAGCACATTGTTGTGATGTGAATCATTTCTCATAGTAAATGATTCACTTCTGTGTCAGCCGTTAGTCTCTCTGGGTGAAGTTAAGACCTCAGAGAAGTCCATTTTTGAAAGATGTTATATATTTTGAGTCTTAGAAGGTTGATTACCATGTCGATAGGATTTAAGCTCATGGGTTGTATTTACGTGTCGTTCATGCACGCTTTCTAGCTGATTTCAAGTTGCTTTCAGGGCTGCGTGTCGTTTTAGGTAGTTTAGGTTTTACGTTGGCACTCTAGGGGGCTTGACGTGGTAGCCTATGAGTGTAGTTAAGTTGCTATATGGTTTAAGGCACAAAAGGACAACCAAATGAAGCTATGAACTCTCATTGGTTCAATTTTATCTTTTGTGTAACTCTAACTTTAGAAATAGAGCTCTAAAGAGGATTTCGAGCAATTGGTGAGGGTACTGCGAATTCTGAGAGCACAGGGAGATAGATCTCATCGTGCCAAGCACTGTCAGCGAAACTTTTGATCAATTTGGAGCAATAAAGAAGGAGTTATGGCTGATTGAAGTTCGATTTGTGTCAGAATTGCAGCACTTCTGTTGAATTTGGGGTTTTGAGTGTCAATTGTAGCAGAATTGAGGAAATTGCTTCAAACCTTCGTGGTTGTGTTCATTGTCAGCCGGGCTACGACTATCAAAAAAGTTTCAAGTGATTTGAGTTACTGAGTAATTCAGGGCGACCGCTGAAGCAGAGGGGGTCTGTAAAGCTCGCAATCTAGAGCAGCAACTTCAGAGAACGAAATCTGGAGTTCTGTGTACAATCAGGAGGTCCAACTTCACAGGAGTGTTCAGCAAGCTGTGTACTGCAAATCCTGTAAGAAACTTTGTAATTGATCGAGCCAATCTCCGGTTATAGGTCGAAATAGCTGGCTGGGTACCAGAAATTATCATAATTTCTCTGTTCAGAAAGTTTCTACTCATATCTTGGTGCTCTGAATTGATCTCAAGCTGAAACTTCGTATGTGTATCCAGTAGGACCTCATTGACATGTAGGAGAAGTTCTGAAGTCTAAACCTTCACATATTTCTCAATCCTGAGTGCCAAAGTTCACCGTCAGATCTTATCGTTGCTAGTTAAGCCTGAACTTTGCTTCCTGAACATATCAGAAGAGCCAAGAGACTTGTATGAGCGTTTTTCAGTATCATCTTGTAACCTGAAGCCTATCCTTTGAGCAAACCAGCCACAGCCAGGAGTCTAGTGCTTTCCTAAGTAGACTGAACACAGCCTTCAAGCTCATATCACAGCCTGAAGGTTCCGCCCTTCCCGAGGAAAACTCTCAACTCTACATCACGTGGATCTAAGCGAACTCAAGTTGGATACTGCATCGACGATGTAGAGCGAGAAGAAAGGACAAGAAGAGATTTCTTCAGGGAAGCAAGCTCGGGAGGTTAACGTTCAACAAGAAACTATTCTTCCTGAATTGACAATGGAGGGTGATCTTTCACAACCGGAGGAGATGGTTGAGGTGCAGATAGTGGATATGGGTAATCTGGTTGCAGGCAAACAACAACTAGATATTGGTATGATGATGGATGTGAAGGGAGGTTGGAGGGAGCGCATTCGAGATGCTAAGGTTGGATTCATTTCAGAGGATGTCTTGGGTGCGATTACAAGAGAAGTCCATGATGTCATCATTGGTATCATCAAAGACGAACATGCTGAGAATGAAGGAGAGTGGACAGATGCTCTCGTGACTATGGGTATAGGATGATGAGTAAGGATGGCTCACAAGAGAGAAGTCATTGCTGAAGGTGATTTGGGTTGAGAGAATGATGCTTGGGAGGTTGTAAAAGTTTTCAGAAGAAGAGATCAGGAGGATGATGGTTGATGATGGTTGTACATCAAGACAATGATGCTTGTGATTGAGGATTTTGGTTGCAGGAGTGTGGTTCTTTTTGTTCAGAAAATAAAAAAGAGAAGATGGATACGAAAGATGACATGTACATGTTTGAGGTTGAGGGTTACAATCAAGATATGTGGTGATGATTGGGATGACTGATGATGTCTACTATGACACTAAGGTCACAAACCTCGACGGTGAGATTCTACTTGATGGACGGAAGATATTTCTATGATATGATGATTTACTCCTTTTATGTCTTTGAACGCATACTGAAAAATGTGTAGATTTAGAGGGGGTGATTGGGTGAGAGATTGAAGAAGAGTGTCGATGAGCATGAACTCAGGGTCGATCATAGAGTTGCAACTTCAAGATAACGATCAAGTTGCAAAACTCGAGGATGAGGTTGACTATGACGAGAAGTAGGACGACAAGACGAGACGTCGTGTCAATCCACTCCTTGGTTGGTATCTCTTGGTGCATACCGGAGAATGCACAGGTTTAGAGGGGGTGGATGTCGTGTCGTGGACCGGCTCCTACATGACAATCAAATTTTGATCATTGTCGCTCCAAAGACATTCATAGAACTAAAAACAGATATTTTTTACACAACTTCGGATCTTCACTTTCATTACATCGATGGGTAGAGCTCATTGTCATCTTTCCAATGACACTTCGTCTACTACATTTGGACGCATAGTGGAGAAGTTACGAGACTCAAAAGATGAGAAAAACAAGCTAAACTGGACTTTTTGCACAACTTCGTATCTTTACTTTCATTACATCGGTGGATAGAGCTCGTTTTTAGCTTCTCATGGACACTTCGTTTACTTCATTTGGACGCATAGTGGAGAAGTTACGAGATTCGAAAGAAGAGAAAATCAAGCTAGACCTTAGTTTACTATTGCTGACTGGATATTTGTGCTATACTAACAACGCAAGGGGCATGCTAGCTCATGATCTGAGAAAACTTGTACGTACAACGACTTACGTAAAGGGGTAGCTTAAGGGGCTAGCTTGCATCTGCGACATGTCAGCGGACGGTTCGAGAGATTTGGAGATCCAATGCAAATGTGCAAAACGTCGTTAGGTTCAGATATATGCATGCTACGCATTGGTTAAGACGGATCGTGAAGAGACGGATCGAGGAGTGTGTTTTGGGAATTGAGAAGTAGGAAGGAGATTTGGAGGCTTCAGTGATATGTGAAGGAGAGTTGGACCGTTCAGACCGTTCCGGAGTTCAAACTTGCTGTCCTTGGATCCATCAAGATCAGAACATCGAGTTCTTCAGGAAATTGAAGACGATACGAAGTTTCATCTGACGTCTTGAGAGTTCTGAGTGAAATTGGCTCACAGAGAAGCGCTTACATCAGTTTTTCATCGCTTGCAACCTAAGATATAGGTTGTACTTCGCAATCGGTGAACCAATCTCTTTGTTCTTCGTGCCTATGCGATCAAGGAGTCTTCACCTATGCATAGGAGAAGACCATACGTGGATTGGATTGTTGGTTTGGGTGTGGTGAGCAAGTTTGAGCTGCAAAGAAGTCGATTTACGTTAGTTTTTTGCATCCTGCGATCAAATTTCTAGCGTGGTTTTGCAAAGGGAACTCCAAATGGCTTGTTTGGAGTCTCGTTGGATTCAAGGTAACTAGATCTACCTACCAGAGAAGACGGATATCATGTCAAACGATCTGTTTGGACGATGTGCGCCGTTTTAAGTCATAGGGAGAAGTTTTTGCAAGTTTGGCCATCTACGACCAAAAATTGACGATATCTCGGCTGTCGGGAGGCGGATCTGATAGTTCTTGAGGCCAACAGAGTCAGGAAAGAAGACCTTATCGACATCTGAAGACCGTTGAATTTCAGATAGATCTTTTTTGGTTCCTTCGCTACAGGTTTCATCTTTTTGAGTTCGTTGGAGTTCTAGTTGGTTATGTATAGCTTGTGGTAGCTAGTTTTAGTTAAAAGCTTGTACATGGATGTTGTTTGGACTTGGGTTTGAATCAGGTGATACTGGTGCAGCTCTTTTTGTTAACAAAGAAATGTTTCTCTTACTTTGAGTTACGTTCCGGTGGTTTTGGATCTAGGTTGAGATTCAAGGACTCGTTCTAGGTTTTGAAGCAGATTTACATACCGCTCCGATCTTTGTCTTTGTTTTGTATTCTTAGGAAGAAAGTACAGGTAGTGTATGTACATTGGTTGGTATATATTGTGATTTCATTTTCGTGCTTGTTTCTCTCTTTCTTGTCTCTGTTCAGCACACTCTATCTCCACAGTCAGAAACGTCACATTTTCTTAGACGTGCTTCATGCAAAATCCGACGAGATAACGGTGAGATATCCTATCTCTAAGTAGTTTAGTCAGGAACTGAGTACGATTGAAAGGGACGAGATAGGCCACCGTAACTGCGCCTAGTTGGTGCAATCTGATATGTGAATCAAAACTGACGAGGTTAAGTTCAAAAGAAAGAGGATGTTGTATGCTACATTTTGAGACCAAGGTGGCAGCTAATGGACGTCATACGATCACGCTACGTCTTCCGAAAGGTCCATCGAATATACATCATGAATAGAGAATATTCTTTAAATTTGAAATTTGAAAGAAAGAAACAAGTCTGTGCTACAAGGACGGAAATTTGAGCACGTCCAGCCAAAACCCACGCAGGAGGAGCGGAAGAACACTGTTGGAGTTTCAGCCCACCGGCAGCTGATCTGCCGGTCGAATTAGTTATTACTGTAGACCGGACTCATGTCTGGTTGTAGTTGCTGGTCATGAGTCTGGGTCACTTGCTCCTTTTTCAGCACGCTGACAAGAGGGCTGGTCCATGGCTGGTAGGATCCACAAAGAGGGCTGCTCCATGGCAAGTGGAGGGAGTGAAGGGGGTTGCTCCATGACTGGTGGAGGGAGCAGCCTCCCTCCACAGCCTTAACTTGTTTATTATTTACTTCCTCGCCTCTTTCTCATCTTCTCTTTTATTTTTTCCTCTCTTTGTCCTCTCTCATCTTTTCTACTCTTTCTTTCTTGTCTTAGGTTTTAGCATACAGAGCTTTAGTGTTTTTCAATCTTGTGCTAGGTCTCTATTTGATTTAGTTTTAGATTTTTATATATGGTTATCTTTCATCATTGAGTAGAAGTTTTATATTTTGAGGGTCACTTTTGCACAAGTGGAGCATTGTTTTGCAATAGAGTAATTACTTGTAAGCTTCTACTTATATTTGGTTGACCTCCGGATTGATAGATTTATTTAGATTAAGAGTTAGTATTTACTAGCATTATGCCACCAAGAGTACATCATAGGCGTCTCGGAGATTGTCACGCACCTAGAGGATGTCTGGAGGTCCCGCGTATGTTGAGGGTCCCAGAGAGTTTGCTCTCACGATATGTCCAGTTGATGAGACATTTAGGACATGGAGCCGGTCATGCTGCAGTTTTCTGATTTCTTTTTTCTACTGCTGATGTTAGAATAGAGCACATGGCGAGGGATGTTGAGGTGATTCCAGCGGATCCAGATGTAATCCCAGAGGAAGGTATTCTGAAGACTAATGCCGCAAATGCGATTGGAAGAGAATTTAATGTCGATCTTGATGTCTTACACGCTCTTGGTGTCCACTCAATCTTGACTCAAGTATACTTTGAGTGTTATGTGCTTGTTGTTTGTTATATGTTTTGAATATCGATGATGTTATCTAAATGTTGTATTTATAGGAAGTTGAGGTCTTGGAGACATTACCTACTCAAGTTCTAGACTCACAGCCAATGGGATTCGAACCCATCAGGCTGACCTCTCCAGCGGAAGTTCAGTCCCTTCCAAAGAAGGGAGGAGGCACAAGTCAAGAAAATACACAAAATCTCAAAACTTGTAAAGAAAATGTAGACAACTCTTTGCAAAGCAAGACCGACTGAAATCAAATGCAGTAACAGCAGATATATAAAACTCTAAACAACTGAAAACTGAGGACTAAGCTATATAACCAGTTATTATCTCACCAGACACACTCCAAGTAGCCACAATAGCTTCCATAATAACGTATGGAAGTTGATTTTTGTGCACATATCTCATAGTCAGAGCTACAGCTCTATACACGTTGAACCGTTTGCTGCGAGGTTCAACAGCAAGATAAGCATACATTGCGCAGCGAAGCATAGGGACTTCATCATCGAAAGTGCACCGTAAGTCAGTCTGTCTAGCAGTAACTGAACAAGCTGCAGCGAACTCCGGAAAGAGCACCCGGAGCTCATTTACTGTCACGAGCAGTGGTGGTTTTTTTCTCTAGTCTGGTAACTGTGACCTCTGTTCCGTCCTCTGATCATAGCACCCGTTTATCCATCACAAACTCTCCACCACAAGCAATAAGTGTCGCTTGAGAAAGTTTGACTTCTGAACCGTATCTGTAAATAACTCAGACAAGATGTCGGACACTACATCAGCATGGGTTGGCTCAGTAATAGCACGAGACATTCAATGCTGAGAGCCAAGTAACCGCGAAACGAAAACCACCAGAATAACAGTAACACCAAACGATGTCGAGAAGAGCAAAAAGCTCACGGCTGATGTACTCAAACAATAACTCGATAAAGAAGTCAGCCAGGAATCCAAATTGTGAAGCTAAGCGAGGTCAACTCAACGAGGACCTGAAATGACAAGAACTCGATAAACAAGTCAGCAAAGAATCAAAATCGTGAAGCGAAGCGAGGTCAACTCAATGAGGACCTGAAATGACAAGAACTGGATAAACAAGTCAGCAAGAATCAAAATCATGAAGCGAAGAGAGGCCAACTCACCGAGGACTTGCGGGACAAGAACTCGACAAAGAAGCCAAGAATCCAAATCGCGAAGCGAGGCAAACTCAACGAGGACCTGCGAGACAAGAACTCCACAAAGAAGTCAGGAATCCAAATCGTGAAACGAAGCGAGGTCGTGTCGGGAAGCCATTGCCGTGGATTTCTTCGTTGAATGCACAAGTCTGTGAGAACCTAAACCGTGCTGCCGCGTCGGGAAGCTGCTCCGGGATCGTTTGAACTTCGCTACAGTGCTAGACATGAAATGACGTAGCAACGTGGAGGGTTTTTAGGTCACTTGTGGTTTAAACTGACTTTGGGAAGGAAATGACACCCCCTAGTCGAGAATCTTATGTCTTAGGTTTGAAAATTGACACTCCCTATTGGACGCTAGAAGTGGTCGTTTCTAACGGGTTAGATTCTCGTTGGGTTCTAAAGGGTTGGAAAACGGTTCTGTTCTGTATAGCTCGAGCTAAAAACGGTTTTGTTCGGTCCGATTCCACCTTGAACGCATCGGAACCGAGTACTATACACAGATAAAAAGAAGGAATGTACGAAACTGCATAAAATATATGGTGTGCTAAGCATATGAAGGTGCAGATAAACCAGGAACTGATAACGAGAGCATTAACTGCATGCTAGTGGTAGCTACAACACATATATGGCAAACTAGAAGAGGAGTCGCCGATAATTCTGGAATGGAGGGGGACAAGGGACCAGAGTTGAAGGGTGGTGCTACGAGACAGACGTGTGCATTCAAGGCTTTCCTATATATAAAAGATACGTGAATGTCAAAACAACTTCTTTCTTAGGCATCTACCTAAACCAATAGTTTCGAAACAATTTCGTCGCACCACTTTGATGCGCCGCTTACTCATATACTCTAATCAATGCCCACCTGAGGTTGGTGGGATCGTTAGTACTGACTGAAGCGAGGTCCAGGGTTCGAACCCACATCGACGGACACATCCCCTGAGTCTGGAGTCCTGGCCGGAGGATTCCGAGCCGGGGGCCTACAGGAGGGAAATCACCTAAAGAACACGTACAGAGAAGCGAAAAGTGTGCATGTCCTTTATCCACTCGTCGGCTGAAAGCAAAGTCCAGGACGAGAAAGCTTACACGGACGGGCGGTGGAGTCTGTCCCACCACTACGTCCACCAGTTTCTAGTCGCAGAAGGTGGAACCTGTTTCCAGGCCCAAGTTCTAGAACGTGGGACATCCCTTACAAGGGAAACTTGTAGCCTAACGGGGAGAACGTCCGTTATCATAATATACGGTGCGGCATC
This sequence comes from Asterella californica, assembly GCA_036924285.1. Lineage (NCBI taxonomy): Eukaryota > Viridiplantae > Streptophyta > Marchantiopsida > Marchantiales > Aytoniaceae > Asterella > Asterella californica. Next base: position 994,785 of record JAYKYS010000014.1, on the reverse strand, counting down.
GATAGGGAGATACTTGCCGAGCACGAAAAGTGAAGAAGCTTTTAGTGGAAATCTGGAACCCAGCTCACAGACAGACAACAACGCGTCAAAAAGAGATAAGAGCAGAGCAAGCGCATGACAGCGTCGGTCTTCTAATCATCCGCCTGGATGATTAGAAGACCGACGAGGCCCTGAGTATGAGAAGCGAGCGGGCTTCTGAAGGGAAATTTTCATCAACACCAAGAAATTCATGGTAGTGAAATCTCCCACCGTCATGAGTATCTATAGACTTTAACCGACAGAACTGTTTGAGCAGTGAATAATGAAAGAGTGTATTACAGCCGGTCTTTTCACGCGAAAGACTTGCAGATTGCAGAAACTGCTCCGCCAGAGAGAGAGAGAGAGAGAGAGAGAGAGAGAGAGAGAGAGAGAGAGAGAGATCAAACTGCTTTTCCTTTTGACTGCCACGATGATGAGCATGAGATCCTGTCAGTCAAACGGCATGCACTCACTCCACTGGCCAGCTGGTCATGATCAGACCTAGCTAACACTTCTAACTTCTGTTGGCGACTGCGTTTCGCAAACGATTGTTTCACTAATCGATTTTGACCGACAGATCACTCCTTCGATGATCACGCCCAAGTTGGCCAAAATTCTTCCTTTGAGCAAGCCTCACCGTCACCTTCACTGTATTATTATGGTATTAGTCCTACAGATTCTCGGAGGTGGTCTAGGTGGCGGAGTTGCTTCCGAAAAGTACTTGTGATGAGTTTCTCTCGTAACATTTCTACGGAGATCTGGATGTATTTGACCGCCCACAAATTATGATGACAGAGCAACGAATAGGATTAACTTCCTGATTAGGGATAAAACTGCTCCTAAAAACGTCCGTCTAATGTACTGGACTTCTCTCGTCTGCATGCACTGCTCTTCTAGAGAGATAGAGAGAGGCCGCCTCTCTCGAACAGGACGAGGAGAATAGAACAGCGGCGGAGAGGTGAACGAGTGCACGCATGCAACTGGACTGGACGGATACAAGTGGATGGTTATGGTCGTTGAATCACATCGGAGCACTTCCGCGGATCTAGAATGATTCTCGAGCTCGAAGCTCATGGAGCTGGGGCTCCAGAAATGATAGATCCTCTCTCTGGACCACTTAAAGTTTGTTATGTACGTACTTGATTCAACAAGGACCTAATGGTAAAGATGCGAGACAAACGAACGAACCCTTTAAAGCTTGGATCTGCTAGCGTGACGTACGTTTATGCGTCTAGATAAGTTTCCACTGGACATAAGCAGCTCCTTGTTAGCTCTCGACTATTCAGTGAGAGCTTTCTAGGAAAACTTATCCTAAGCCTTGCACACCAGTAGACTTCCAGTGGAAGCTTCTTAAACATCTCATCTGACAAGGTCCATCATGACTTGCAAATGCAGAGCAGCAGTCCTACAACGAGCTTGCTTCTGAGACTTCTAAGACTGTCCTACTTGCTAGAGCTTCTTATGCACACTCTGCTATGTGCAACACAGTCCTTAGAAAAACAGGCATATGCGTGCATGTCCTTCTACTCCATCAGACTCCGTCAGAATTATAAAATCTCTGACCTAGTAGTCTCCGACTTGGTGAAACAGATACACAACTTTTCCTGTTGGCTTTGATGGATCAATCACAACAACACAACCTTGGGTTTTGTGTCCAGTTTTCCGTTGGGGAGGCAAAAGGAAGTCTAAAAGTGCTTTTCTTCTGCTAGGTGACAATGTTTCTCAGCATAGTATGTCGGGTCGTTACTACATACCTAACGAGCCAAAATTTGGACGGCGAGAAGTGGAGACATCCGGAAAGCACCAGGTGGGTCGCTCGGTGCTTTAAAACGAGGAATATGCTCTTACAAACTCGCAGCTGAATCTTCTCCGCAAACTTTTAATTCAGCCACCAACTGTCCATCTGAAGCCATGAAACCTACAAAGGACGCAGTAGATTGAAAAACAGTACTACAGGTAGTCTCCAGTGTTAAAAGTGCATTTCTCTTTTCACACTAGGATACAGCAATGAGATGAGGCTGCATGAATTATGCAGAAAACTCTGTCCATTGGTCCACGGAGGAGGATAATCGTTACTGTATTCTCACCTGTAGGATGAGTTCATGTCCCGAAACCTGCAGAGCACTTCTCAAGGGGGGGCGGGGGGTCAGAGTTACAGTTCTGTTGGAATCCAACGTCCTCATAAGCATATATTCCATTGTATAGAGGATCATGCTCCTTGTAGTGCAAAAGAATCAGCTCAGTCTAGCTAAAGTTTTTAGTCTGCATGATGTTTTCCCCCTTTTGACAGTCCCAGAGCACGGATCTCAATGTGCTCAAGCTGGGAGAGAATAGCGGGTCAACTGCTGGACCAGAAGTTAACGACCTAAAAGCACGGATCCCATGTAGGATCCCGCATGTAGGACTGAAACGACCTCAAGGGTAGCAGAGGTACGTGCGTTTAAGTGGTGTTCATTGGCGGACATGATGCTAGCGGAGTGTAGCAACCATGCACTGGCTGTGTATGAGATGAACACGTTACAGCCACAAGCAAACAACATATCCTCTTGGTGCTCAGTTCTGACTTTCTTTCAGGGCAAAAGCTTTACCTTGGCTCTGATTTCCCGTAAGATATGTAAAAATCTAACTTTTTCTCCGAATCAGTAATATTACAACCTTCTTCGTATATAGTGGTATACATGTAGATAAACTCTTTCCCGTGGGGTTCATGCTGCAATATTCGAGGATCTTATCAAAAGTAGTATCTCGTTCGAGAATCTTGCAGTTGCAAAGAGTAAATCCCGGATCTCAGCTCGTGAGCTTTCAACTGATAGTAAAGTAGACACGTAGTAGTAATAGGACACGTATGGGTTCAACTTACTGAGTAACGTGCAGAAATCACGGTTCTGACTCTCTTGGATCAAGCCGTTGCTAATATAGATAGTTTAAGCCGTCACTTTAGGGTACTGAGTTTCCCTTTCAGTGGAATTTATGCAACATGTGGGAAGAAACTCAGTCGTTTATACCAAGCCACGAATCTCAGAACACTGAAGTTAAGATTGGGAGGAGATCATAAGGCAACAACGAATCATAGTGCTCACTGAAAACTGCTAAGGAAGAACTTATGTTGACCACAACCAAAACATAATGGACATGGCCTCAATGACTCCAATAGGTGATCATATAATTGGGAATCTGGTAAACCTATATTTAGCTACCACCCATCAGCATCATGCTGATGATGAAACAGTCTCACATCCCACTCTCAGTACCTACCATCCGTATGCTACTTTCTCTCCTCCCCTTTTCGCACAATAATCCTTAAATAAAGGGTTGAAAACAAGTTTGAGTTGCTTCTTCCCAACATAACCTTCAGAACATTGAAGTCTTTTCCGGAAGGCTTGGAATCCAAGAAGAGACGAAAAAATATATATGCATGCTCGATTAGCTTCTGGGGAACTTTTGTTCTTTTAATGATATCTGAAAACATATAGATGCTAAACAAAATTTATATACTAAGTGGATGAAAATAATCAAAATAGTACTTGGGGTTAAGTAGATACTCCTTTGGCTTGCAGGTATAGCTCCTTCCAGCAAGTCAATTCGATATTCTCCCAGTTCCCTAGGTATGCACTTTATGTCTTACCATGTATTGTGCACAGTTTTGACTTCAGTTCTACTGTCCATGCGAAGACATCTTGAAACTCTGTCAGGAGTTCTCTCAAGTCTTCCAGCTGCTGGTCCTCTATTATCTTGGAAAGCTTCAACTTCTTCCCTGTAAATATTAACTGTTAGTCCATGCCTGGAAACACCGAGAAGATTAGAATATAAACAATAAGACATGAGTACACATCCTCACTCCTGAAAATACAAGTCCGGAAACCTACATCTGTTTAAACATTAATTCACAGTGAGTTTAACAGTCTAACAGTCTCATGTCATCTTGTATGTAAAAGAATATAAAACAAGAACAGTGGGAAAAGTACTTACAGCGGAGTCCGAAGTGAAACCACAAGAAGCAAACGGGGAGCGAGAAGAGGGAATCTCCCATGTCCTTCAATATGTGTGCCTCCAGTACAGCTTTTGTAAATCGATGCCTCCTCTTCTGAAAGTAAAGGGTTCACGATTTTCCTCTAATACGTTTTCTCTTAATGTTCTTCTATACTACCGTTTGCTGAAATAGTCTTTGTATTACTATATTTCCTCACTCTTCATCTATATAAACTAATGAAGTTATAAGCTAGTATATTCCTCATTCCTCCTATTTTATCCGAACGATGCTGTATCTTGTAACGGGAATCGAACCAAAAAGAGATATTAAGCAGATTCTTCCCTAAATAATTAATACCATAAAATACCATTTCCGTAACCAAATAGGCAATAACTTTGTCAATTAAACTTGAAGGCAAGCAGAAAACAGGAGGCTCGAGCTTGAAAGCTGGACTAATGTGGTTCTCGAATGCCTTTGAGAACACTACAATCATAGTACAATGTGTCAACTACAGCTGCTGAAGTTTCATCCTCAAGAAAACGGATCAGGGAATGACATAAGGAAGCTACTACACTACAGTTACGGACAGAGCGAGCAACCTGCTAGAAATCGTACGTCACAAGACAAGTATAGCAACCGTCTAGTGATCACCGGTTACTAGGAAGTTCCCTCACTAAGCTCCAAAAGATCGAATAGCTCTCAGGACTCTACAATATTTATCCTCACAACAAGAGAGTACAGATAGATTGTGTGCTGTCAGTACGAGTACAATACTTCCTTTAGTAGGAAACAACGCGACGCAATGAGAACTTCCTTCCTTACTTCCTTTAGTTGCCCTTGAGGACTTTGAGTACCCACAACTTCACTGTAACCTCAGTCAACTTTTATCCTGGGATGCTGTTATTCATGCGATCCATAAACCATAAACTCACTCATCCATCTCATTTATGGTCCCCCAAAAGTCTCCAAAAAGAACAAACACCCCCGGATATGGGATGTTATTACGCCCAACTGGGATTCTCTCAAAGCATTAGTTATTTTTCCATGAATAGTTCTATGTATAACATTGTATGCATGTTTTGAATATATATTGCTTAACTCCCAAGTCGTAAGTCTTTAAACTCGGTTCCAAGGTTAAAACCCAAGACCTCATAGCAGTGAAAGAATTGCTACTGCTCTACCGACTTGAGAGCAAAAACTCCCCCAAAAAGTTACAAACAAAAAGAAACACTAACTTGAGAGCAAAGATCATATATTTCTCATATTTACAAGGGTAAAAACCTCTACTCTGGCATGGTCATGAAGATATTACAGCACACGGTAGCCACTAACTCCAGGGAGGAACGGTAACATGTCGGGAAAGGTTCTTATTATATTAACATTCAGGTATTATTTTCTTCTCACTGCGCTTGCAGTGCTTGCAGACCGAACGGATGCTAATAGTCAGGCCCAAGCCAAAGGGATCTGTCGGTGACAGGGTCGGAACACTGGACGTCAGTCCAGCGAGGAAAGGGTTTTTACTGAAAAAAACGCGACCCAATGAATAGCAAACGGATGGGAAGACCCCATCAAGCCTCACAAGGGAAAGAAAGGACCCGAAGGGCCAAGCAACAACCACCCCGAAGGGAAGAACATCGGGGCTAAGCCCCGCTATCAGTAGCTCTTACTCACTATTCCACCTACCTCCGGGGGACTCTCGGTAATGTCGATGAGATGGTAAGCCTGCAACCCTTACAGAAATTAGCACACATTGTCTTAGACCTTTTACCCACACCGTAGGGTGTCTTCCACTTAGGATGTCACGTTCTTAAAGAATCTGGAAGAATTAAGAGTATTTTCCCTTCCCACTGATGTTAATTTTCATTTGTTTCATAATCTCCGGAATGAAAAAGTATCTGCCTAGGTTTTGGGGAGGAGTACCATCCTCCAACCTTTCCAGGTGTTTCGACAGTGCTTGTACCCACAGAAGAAAGCGTAAAAGAGATATCACAATGTACTGGTCCTCCGCACCCCAGCTTACTTATTTACTACTTTTACAGCTACACATTTTTACTACATATTACCTACACGCCCCAGGTTCCATTTCATCCTTAAAAAGGAAAAATATCTATGTGGGAAGATACCTAGTGTCTCGGAGAAAAACAAAAGATGGACTCTCATATTTCTGAAATCTCTGATATTAATTTCATAAAATATCCTAAGTGGGAAGAGACCCTAAGGGTTAGACTTTTCACCTACATCAGCCAAGTATCGTGGTGTAGCCCTTTGAGTCACTAGAAACTACACACATCCTTCAACTCAATTGAACTCATGTTGCACAACCAGACCAACTCGATGTGATGTGATGTGATATCATACCATGCCATGCGGTTGAGGTTTTACTCCGCAGTCCCATTATGTTGCGCTACTCACTCTCCTTAGCCTTCGGCGTCGTCAGCTACAAGACCCCCACCATCCTTAGCTTGAGCGACGAGTACAACTACTTGGCAGACTGCGACTCTCTGAGTTAATCAGAACATGCGCGTCTTATCAGTCTGTTGATTTCTCACTCGTGAGCAAGAGTTTATCCAGAGGTGTTATTATTACCACTGTATTAGTCAGTATTGGGAGAAGAGAAAACGCGGTTAATTAGCTGGAGTCTGATTTACAGACTGAAGATCAGTTTTCGTCCGTGACAGTCACACTTCCGGCAGCAGGACACTGCACTGTCTCTTGTCCAGTTCTCTTGTTAGAAAAGTATTTCTCTGCCCTGTCAGCATTCCCTCGTGTCGCTTATAGAAGTAATTAATCAAAGCCTTCGATGAAATGAGCAGATTTAGTGCAGTCGTTAGTTAAAATATTTTAGCCTCCGTGATCATCCAGTTGACATCTTCTGCGATATCTGGGTTGATGCAGTTTAGGAGGAAATTAGTGCTAGGAGGAAATTCTATTCACATGTAATAGTTGAAGGAGCAAGAAAAAGATATAGATTGGTGCCGAGGACACTTTCAGTGCCATGAGTTTATCGCTTACTGTTCCGTGGAGGACACTGTGCAATAGCGAAATGGACCCAATCATCTGGAAGAATTGACGCGTCTGTCAAAATATCGAATCGATGGAAATTCAATCCCTCTGCTTCAATACTGTAGTTGAGACGACGGCCTACATACAAGTCAGCAACCGACCACCAATAGTAAGTTCAAAGGCAAATCAGAAAGACGAATGAACCCAAAAGGGTTGGTAACCTCTCGTAATCTGTTTGTGACTATTCAAGTGCAATCGTTCTACGCGAAGCTCTTTCAGTGTGAGCCACAACTGGAAGTGAAACAAGAGTGAAACGCAACCTTAACCGGGGTTGAGAACAACATTTGAGCTCACATGTTCTGCGTACATCTATTCGATAACGACGAAGTTGGGTGAGAAGGAACTGAATAGGACTTGTACTTCCAGATGTATCAAAGTTATTGGTGAAGAATGCTCATCATCGCCTTGCTTGCCTTTTCATAGTTGTACAGTACTCGAATATTTAGCCATCGAGGACCAAGAATTTTAACTTGTGCTCTACAGGGTCAAAGATAACAGAGATTGAACACTGTGGTTTATGATCGGACTCGTCTGAACCATCTCCAGAGTAGATACAGTGGAAGCTCCTTCCTAGTTCACAGGTTCGTTCCTGTTGACACCGCTGACCCTACAGTAGGACTGTAAGAAACTCCATGGCACCATACTGGTAAACGCGAAGCTACTTAAAAACGGTACTTAGGGTAGATGTACCTGAATAGTGTCACAAATTAGCAGATGAGACAAGGAAACCACAATAATCGCTGATGACTTCTCGCGAAACAATACATTAGAGTCTTTGTCGACTCTCGACTAAGAAGCCTGTCCACGTTACATGAATGGTCGTCCCAACGACGGGACCGAGACGGTGGTTTAGATATAATCAATCACAAGCAATCGCAGCACATGAAGGGAAGGAAATGTGGAACTGGTGATCAACTACAAACCCTATCCTTGCTTTCAAGTCCCAGAAGACGACGGACACCTTTATCATTGTGTTTGGAATATATGCTTGTTCAGTTAGTAGGTTCTTCTTCGGATGGCTCTTCGCAGTTCCCAATCCCTTGTCGAACAATCCAAGAGGATGGTCCAATAGTACAACTTTAAAGTTCGTTGATATCAACGTAGCCAAGAGCATATTGATTGCGGGAGGACAAGCTGGTACATATGTTCCGTGTCAACGATATTTTGCCCTTGAAGGCTTGAAGATGACTTTTTCTTGAAAGTGTGAGTTGAAAATGTTTTAAAGAGAAGGGAAGAAAAGTCACTAATACAGTAAACTCTTGCAATGATTGAAAAATTGTGGTCCATGAGATGCCAAGGAAACGGTATGGAACACGGTTAAGCAAAAGCGTTTCTGGTAATACGTTTCTGGTACCGTTTGAGTAGGTTCAACTGGAGGAAGCGAGTTCGTTAAGAATATATTTCCGCTACTAAGCCACTAAATGTCTTCTGATGTGTTCTAAGCCCGCCATTAAACATTTTCGCTACATGACCGAAGAATGACATAATGTTTTTCTCGACAAGCAGGGCAGAAAATATGAAAGAAGTAAGAAGGTAAAGACAACAAAGATAGAAGATTACCAGAAAAATATCATGAAAGGGTGAAGCGTTGGCACCGATAACGACTAAGAAACACACATGTGACATATAAGCCTGGTGAGTCAATGTCCCATGACTGGTCGCCCCTGAGCACGAGGTGGCAAGACGCTGGTCAGGCAACCTCGATCATACCACCTCTTAGGATTTAGAACTGATGACCTTACCGTAGCATATCGACATCTGGTGCTCGTCCAATGTGGCCAGCACCAGCTTTAAAGGATTGCGTTTGGCGTGAGCTCAGAAAGCCAAATATATTCTCTCCACTTCGATGAACGGACCGGTACTCTTGGCTTCTCAGTTTCTTTCAGTCTGAGGGCCAGCCAGTCCTAACCACCTGAAATCCCCCTCGGCAATCGGGCCTTCCCTGTCATCAGGGCATCGAGTGACAGAGAACAAGCCAAGAGGTTCGTGTTCTCATGTTATCCCGATGAGTTTATAATAAGTGACATCCACGCTTCAACATGTCTAGGAAGTGGCAAGTTTCTCCGCATTCGTGCTCCTGTCCAATGACTGCCTCAACATGACCATTCATTAGCAACAACAGACATATACTGCAGAAAAGCAACTCGACGAGTTGCAAGGAGAAGTTAGAACGAAAGGGACTTCTGAGCTATAACAAATATGTACCCTAAAATGGATGCGCAAACATATAAAAGAAAACTACTTCGCATTTTTAATCATGTTTCTAGCTACAAAGAATCCGTGAGGAAGGTGAAGCTACAGTAGAGGATCTCAATCTCAATCTATAGTGTCGCTATTAGATCTTCCTGAAAGGCCAGAGGTTGACCCCAAAGTGGAGCCCCACCCACAGCTTCAAAGGCTATGGGAAAGGGAAGAAGAGCATCACCTATTGCGGAAATGAAGGTTCAGTTATGTCGTCCATAAATCATACACAGTACCGCCAATACTCCGTGCATCTTATGCATGGTGTGAGAAAGGACTGCACAGTAGACCCATCAGCAGATACTGCATCACTCAAGGAGCGCGGGTCCACCCTCAAAGAAGCTCCAATCAGAATGCCATGATCAGTTGGACTAATCCAAGTTCAAGTACATGTAGACGCTTCTATTTGAAATGGATTGCCTCCGAACTGTGCGTTGTACTGGATACTAGGATAGTGAGAATTATGTGGTGAACGGCGTTGATCGCTGACGGTAACTGCTGATTAGTGCTACTGCAGTTTCTGTACAGTGTACATGTCTAGGAGGTGACTGAGTTAGCAGCCGAGTCAGACTTGACACTGACGCATGGGCCAAGTTGAGCTCCATCGGCCACGGAATATTCCCCGATTTTCGAGCTAAGCTCGAATGGCGCTCCGCCAACTATGACGGGGAGGCAAGTTCGCGGGTGGAAAGAGTGATTTCAAAGATCCTCCCCATCGTGTTCCCGCTCCTCCCTTCATTCCTTCCCTCCGACCCAAGTAACCCAACCCGCGAAAGCCAACTACACGGCCTTAACTTTGGTCCTTAATACGCAACCCTGCCGACCAACCTTGACTTAGTGCCAGTTAGTGGCTGGAACCTTCACCGGTTCTTCTGCCGCGCATTTTTCTAATCTTCTAATTTTTCTAATTTTTAATCTACCGCGCAATATATACTGGGCTTATTCAGAACAGGCATCCCCAGAGGGTCTTGTTACACCCGTTCTTGAACTATCGAGTCCGGTAGGAGTAGATTCCTGACGTGGAGTACCGTCGTTAGCAATGGACGATAGTTCGGAGTTTGAACTCGGAGTATGCGAGCGTAGGTGGGTACATCCGCCGGGAAGGCGGATGGCGGGGTGAGGTGGGGAGGGGAGGGGAGGGGAAAGATGGGAAGGCAGGGGACCGCGCGGCGGGGGGTGCCGAAACGGGACTATTAGCGAGGTGGGGCCTGCTGGAGAGGGACAGGAGAAGTGGGGGGACTGGAGTCTGGAGAGGTGGCGGGGATCCGACCTTGTACCCCAGGCGTCCGTTCTTGCAGCAGGTTGGAACGGGAACGGGAGGAGAGAGGCCCAAGTGTGGCAGTATCCTTTGCCTGAGAGGACCGTGTGCCTTCGTATGCACAGACGAAAGTTTGGAAAGGGGTATTCGGAGAGAGAGAGAGAGAGAAGGAGCGCATGCATACATCAGACTGGAAGGCATCAGTTCAGTGCTGCGCGTTTTGTGCAATTCTACATGTATTGAACTTGATCCTGGACAGAGGACTGTAGCTTTTTCTAATTTTTGGGAGCTCGTCATGGTCGATCATTCCGCGTGGGAGTTTGACTTCTTCAATTTTTAAATCATGCCATTTGGTCTTGTAATCTAGCGCTTGGACGTTTCAGGCAGGGTCCGGTGACACCGGAGCTCTAGCGTGACTGTGTACAGTATGGACTCGGGCTGAGACCACGTCGGGACTGAAGTGTAGACTTGTCGGGGGGTTGGTTCGGCATTGTTGAACTTGTGTGCGGGGAGAGAATAGAGGCACGGACGGGGCAGCGTAGTTCTGTTTCCTATTCTGGGTTGAAGATGAGTGCATGAAATTGAGACGGTTTGGCGCCGGGATCAGGGATCAGAGGCTGTGATTGCGGGCTTGGAGTGGGGACACACCATCGCCGGGGAGGTTGGAGCAGTGGGGAGCAACATCAGTTTGGTGGTTGTGTGGGAGAGGAGAAAGAGGAACAATTTCCCTTCGCCGATTCTTTTGATTCTCGGCGACTTAGATGAGATTGATCTCTTCCCAGCTAACAGGTCGTGCGTGCCCAAGAGTGGGAAGATCTATCTCATTTGGGATGGAAGAGGAATTTTGCCTATAGAGATCGCAGACACGGATAGTGGAACTCATGTGCAGCTTGCGTCACTGAGAGAAAGAAGACGAATCGCAGGTCATCAACTCACTCCGTAGCCTGCGCTAGTCTCACAGGTTTTCCCGATGGAATTCTCTGGACTTGTTGCACTCATTCCCCAGAGCGACCTTTCCGCTTAGACTACCAGGTTGAATATGCATGGGGGTTGCCGAAACAGGCTGAAGGCTTGGATTTAGCTGGAAAACAGGTTGACTCCTGGTTCTCTACGGATATATGCTGCACTCGAACGTCGTCGGCGTTACTGGACATAAATTTAGGAATCGAGGGTCACTCTGAATTTACAGTTACTTGCGTGGAAAGGGAATCTTTCAGAGGAGGTAAGAGTGTGTAAGCCCTGTTTAGTACGTCTTTTTGACGATGGAAAGACACCGTGCTTTGAAGACACAGACTCACTGACTTCAAACGCTGTTACTGAATTTCTTCCTGGCGATCCTAACAAAGTTATAATGCGGAGAATATTTCCACTGAAGTCGACCAGTAACCATGGTCACTCTGGAGATTTTTCGGGGAAAGAAAGCCCCAGATCGAAGTCTCGGGACCCTCCCGAAGTTATTAAGAGGACAGCAACGAGAAGCAAGAAGACTGATCCATCCACATCAGAGGACATGAGCTCGTCTTCATTGCGGAACAAGCGAGAGCACTGGTGTCCTTCATGTCCAGCGCCAGAGAATGGCGTGCGATGTGAGACTCCGCCTAGCGGTGATGAAAACGTCGTGGCGAAAGAGGAGGAGAAAGGCGTGATCAGTCCAATGCGAGAGATATTACGACAGTCGCACAGGAACCCATATGGCAGCGATACGAGAGAGAGGGAAGCAGACTTGGATCTCGATGAGGCCTTGAAAAGTGTCGTTGCCGGTGCTATGAGAGGTGCAGATTGTCGAGTTGTTTCTGTTGACAAGTACACCAGCCGGAGAAGGTACTTGTCCTAAACTTCCTTGTCTGAAGATCATTCATGGACAGCTAGAACCATGTGAAGGACGCCTCTTTATGGACTTCGTTCACTCACTACATTTGTCATTTGTTACTCTTTCGTTGTAACGCATATCCCCGTATTCAGTCAAATACGCGATCTTCTTCTTGGTGAACGCAGTTCTAATTCTTCTCACTATTTCGTTGTTTTGGCAGCGGGCTTGGAGCTGTGGACAATAATGTTCACGAGAGGCTTAGCAAGCCGCAGATCAAAAGTAAGATTTCCCAGGCGCCTGTTAGGGCTAATAGCGCTCCCAAAGTTCGGCCTCAAGCTCCAGGTAATGCGCCAGAAGTTGCCCGCCTTCATTCCATGAGGATTTTGAAGGTTCCCGACAGGGTGTTCGAGGCGCAATCACCGAGGCCTTCGTATTCTCCGAGGCTCTCACCGAGAGTTTCCGAGGCCAGCTCAAGTAACAGCAATGATAGTCTAACACCCCGTTCGAGACTTTCAAGCGAGAGAAGGAGTAGCTTGACTACTCTCACTCCCAGATCTTCTCATACTCGTGCATACTCACTTGCTGAGGCACAACCTAGAATAGGATCCGACAAGCAGCCGGTCACCCTTGGCACCACCAGAAGGTCTTTTGACTCACCGCGACCTGCTCGTAAGGAATTACCACCGCAGCCGGATATCGGGGCAAACGAGAAGGCCACGAAGTATTCCGGCGCTCGGATAGTAGCCGAGCGACTGGCAAAAGCCTTCCGAGGCACGAGTAAGGCTTCCATCAAGGAGGGGAAATCTTTGATGGAGCCTGATCGCGCAGGGAGTAGCAAATCTTCTCTTGGTCATCCCAGGAGAATGTATCTGGAGCACTCTGATGTGAGCTACGACGGTAGTTGCAGTGATAATTCTCTGCAAACTGAGGAAAATGTTTCGCTGCTCAATCTGCTACCACACGTAAGGCCAGGGGATGTACAGCCAGTGAGCATTCGGAAGGAAAGTAATGTACTCTCTTGGCAAGAGTTCGTCGGCGAGGGAAAATCACTGCAAGCCCGTTCGAGCGGCGGTCATCCTTTGCCTGAGAGATCCTTGGAGACCAATGGGTCCACGAGCGCCGAGTCTAGGACGCCAACTTCTGCAGGTAGGCGCATGCCTTCACCGTCCGAGAAGCAGTCAAGGCTTCATGTTGCCTCTGCCATGCACCAGGAAGACAGGGAGAAGGAGATTTTGAAGTCATGGTTGGAAGGACTCAAGCGCCAAAGCGAAGGGCTTAACGATGATTTAGACGTTAAGGCGCGGCAAGCAGAGGAGCGCATATCAAAGCTTAATGGTGAGCAGTCTCTCTTGGATGACCAACTTGATAGTCTACACGAACTTCAAGGGAAGGAGGACAATGGCCGAAGCAGTATGGCCACTGGCATTAGCCTGATGCAACAAAGGATCAGGAAAATGCATGACGATAAGAAGCGTTTAGCTCTTGAAGTTGCCGCCGAGGTGAAGAGAAGAATTACCGAGCGTGCTGCTGCGAAGGAGGTCCTGGTCATGATGAAGCGAGAAATGGAAGCTTGTGTCAGAGTGATGGAGAAGGAGAAATTGGACCTTCAGGACGGATTCGATCGGGAGTTGGAGAGAAGGGAAAATGACTGGTATGCCAAATTTGAGAAAAACCGCTCCGAGGAGAAGTGGTTGCGGGAAAGAGTGCGTAGGCTCGAAGAGGAGAAGGGAAGTCTGCAAAGCGAGCTCGAGGCAGTAGCGTCCAAGGAGAACGGCTTGAGGGAGAAGGTTAGGGAATTTGAGCTGCAGATGGATGGACACAGGAAGAGAGTTGAGGGGGCAGAGAAGACCATTTTGGATTTAAGGCAGTCGCTAGCAAACAGCATACAACAGACGAGGCAGGCAGAGAACGAAGTTGAAATGGTGAAGAAGGCTTATTTAGAGACTGAGAGGGAGAGCCAAAAGCTCAGCGAGCAGGTCGAGAGACTGCAGAAGCTTTGCAAGGACCACGAGAGCAGCATACAGGGACTACAACTAGGACTGAGGAATGGCTACCGCAACGGCTCTGAACAAAAAGATGGGACGTTGAATGTTGTCAGGAAGGAGCTGGTTCGGCTGAGCGAAATTGAGAAATCATTGCGCTCTGAGTTGGAGGCAGTGAGAGTAGAGGCAATCAACTTGCGAACCGACAATAGAGCGCTGGAAGAAAAACTCGAGAGCCTAGAGGATCAGAAAAGAACGGGAAGTTCATATCAGGACTTGAAAGCTGAGGTTGCTAGCCTTCATTTGAGAACTGCGGAGCTTCAGGACGAGAATAATTCCCTGTCTTTCAACCTGAAACAAACTCTCGTTGAACGGGACGGCGGCAAAGAGGCTTTGAAGACTCTTGAAATGAGTGTTTCCAGAATTGAGAAGGAGAACACTGCTCTCCAGGAGGAAATTGGGCGTGAGAAAAATAAGATTCAGGAGAGGGAGAGGGAAATTCAAAGATTGGAAAGGAGAGTAGATGGCCTGGTGAAAAACAACCAAATGCTCCAAAACATTCTTGCAATGAGAGAAAAGGCTGCCCAGGTGTGTGATGAAGAGGCGAAGGAAAAAGAGAAGGTTGTCAGAGAGGCACAACAGATGGAGATGGAAATGCGCGAGAGTTTACAGGTACTTCACGGCATGAGTTTTAGAAGTAATGTAGCGCTCTTCACGTTGTCGGAGCTCTTGTCCTGTTGTGTAAGTAGGTGCTTAAATTGGCTTGCATTTGCAGTCGAGACGGTGGGGCTGATTGGTGTTCCCTCATACTACCAGATGGGTTTTATCTTGTACATCACACTCTCAGGAAAAGAAAGGTTCAGATGCAGTTGTTCTTCAGAGTACATCCATGGGTAAACCGAGTCCGTAGTGTTGGACCGTGGATTATGTCTTCAGCCAGTCAAGGTGTTGTGGTTATGGGTGCGTTTCGCTGATGGTCTAAGAAGCCTACAGTAGTTTCGTGTATTGTTTCACGTACCTAATTATTGATAGCTCTTCTTTGACAGGTCTCTGCAAGGCAGTTGTGTTACATGAATGAAAGAGCGGAGCTGATGAATGACAAGCTTCAGGAAAAGGACACACAGTTGTCGGCAATGAAAAGTGAGTGCGCGAAGAAGGATGAGGTTGTTCGTGGTCTTGAAGAGAGTCTGGCAGATCTGTCAAAAAGTCTGGACGCACAAAATAGGCGGATCATGCAGCTTACGAGTAGAAACGAAGAGCTTTTTAGACTCTACCATGCGAAGAGCAAGGAAGTCGAAGACCTTCACTCCAAGATGATCGTAGATACGGACATCAAAAGACTCAACAGCCAGGAATTGGACCAGGTACTGTGATTTCGACACGATTCTAGTACAAGTTAGATCACCAGATTGTGTACATCGTCTCTGCGATGTGCGAAGCCTATGCCCTGGTGAAGTCCTCCTCTTTGGACGCACTCGACTGTTGCGACTGATTTGCGTTGCTATGACTCATAGCTTCCGTTTACTAGTTCTACAATGCAACTTCAACTGACTTCACGTTTACCTGTTGATAGATAGCGGGACGGGCGAAAGATGTTCGGCAAGAGCTTGAAGCTCAAAATATGTTGTGTAAACTCTTGAAGGAGAAACTTATTCAAAGGGAGGATGACCTGAATAAAGAAAGCGAAGAAGTGGCATCCCTTGTACAAAGCCGTGATTGGTTGCAGATGGAGTTGAGCAGAGTACAGAGTGCGCTCGCGGAAGCTTCTCATCGAATCGCTGGCTTAGAAAGAACTGTAAGCATCCCGTTTTGTATCTCACTCCTTTGTGTTGCAACACATACCTATAGAGATACCACTCGTGCAGATGTCCTTTCGTACACAACAAGCGTTTGGTGCGATGCGCTTATGAACCTGAAAGTACTTGATTATTGGATTGCAAACTGTCCGTCCCTATTTCGCTCTTGGTGGGTTTGTGATGGCTTATTCGCCTTATTCTGTTGCCCAGCTTACACAAAAGGAGGACCTGCTGTCCTCTTTGCAATCCGAGAAGAAAGAGCACTTGAAGGAGCTTACAAAGTTGAGGCAAGCCTTGCCTCGAGCGGAACGGGATAGAGATCAGATTCAGGAAGAGGCAGAGGAGATTGGGCGAGAAGCGTTGCGGTTAAGTGCCGAAGTGGAAGTGTTGAGAAGAAAAGTCGCTCAACTAGAAGAGGATGTAATGGTGAAAGAAGGCCAAATATCTATTCTTAGAGGGAGCTTTGGCCAAAGCGAATAGTGTGAAGATTTACTGTATTGGACGAAACTCGGCATATGTATCATGTAACCTGCTTGCAGCGTTTCTACTTGAGGGAGAACGTGAGTCCCAAGACTACATCCGCACCAACTCGTGGCTCTTGTCAAGTTGCGGACACGTATGGGTAAGCTTCTTATTTCACGTAACGCAACGGGGTTGGGCTATGTTGTAAACTTGCTCTTAGATATCCGCTGCGATAATGCATGTGGAATATGCTGGTTGCTCTGGAGTTTAGGTTGTTGGACAAAATTGTCTGATGAACGTCGTGATATCTGATGTTTACAGGTTAATTTTATCTCTAAATTCTCGTTGTTACCGGAATGCAGTCGTTGCTGGGACCCACAGATTTAGATAGCTGTTAGATGTGGTATCAGCTACGGCTGTCGTCCAGAGAAGATCTGAGTACATTCAATTGCCAGAGTCGAATAAGAGCACTGATTAGAAGTGTCTAGTAGTGACCCTTTGTATTGGGCTTGTACAGCACACAATTTACCTTGTACTCTTTACTCGTTTTGAGTTCCATTCATCCCTGTAGCTTGCTTGCAGAGACCATGTAGCACAGATGAGTTAGCGGAAACCTTCCAAGTTTTGAAACGTTAGATGAGCTTCAGAAGTCTGCCCACTCCTGTCGAGCTGTGAAGATTTTGATCCAACAGAAGGTGTTCTTATCCTCAACGCATATCAAACGACGCCCTCTCGCAAGTGTTTTAAGACCGGAGACTCTGGGCTTTCTCGACCTATTGAGCTCTCATTTCTCCGGGCACTGTCGATTGTGAATAAATATTCTTTCCCTTGTCATTCAATAGTTGTGCGGACAACTACTTGCCAAGAGTCATCTGTGGACGTGCTTGTGTATGGACTGCTCTCCAGGCTCAGTTGGTTGGAAGTGGCTCTCTATATGGTACGTTCGTTTGAGTTCAAGTAGGTTTGAGTTCAGTTTCAGTTTTGACGCTTGCTAACGGAAGCGTATGTTCTCTGTCGATCATGTTGGACGGAAGTCATGTTTACTTCCAGTATATTGTATGTATGGTGAGGTCGTCCAGCAACTTTCTCATCGAGTGCCTCCTCTTTCTATCGGCTTCGACACCATTATGGACTTGAGTCGACCCGTAAACATTGTGGGTTTGTGGTGTACTTATTTAACGCTAACTTCTCGATGGAAGTCTATGTTTGGAGCAGTGAAAAAGCACAAGTCTGCTAAGTCTGCATGCTGTTCCCTTTCGATACTGAGCAGCAGCTGGAAATACTAGACCGATTGGGTTCTAGGAGAAAGGAGCCAAGCTGTCGGTGAAAGGCCCACGGAACGCCACCGAAATGAGTGACTTTAGGGTTTTACAACGTCGCAGTATTTTATCCTGCAGAAAGTATGTGCTCCACAGAAGTACGCGCGCATCAGCCGTATGTGGTACATATTCTGCTGGACAGGTAGAATATCGTTTCCGTCCACCAAAAGTAATGACTGCGTCGGCGTTTTTGAATTCCGGACGTGCGCGGGAACTCCACTTGACAGTAGTTGTCGGTGAGCGGTATGATCTCGCCTGGGACGTTCGATCCCGATCGATTATGCAGACTACCACTTCGCACCATTTGCCTACGCACACTTTGAATCTCGCCGGGACGAAAAGCTGGCGCCCGTTCTGGCGTCTTTTCGTGCTTCGTTTTTGCTGTTCCAAATGGCCACCGTAGTACCGCCCAGTACATACCGTAAGCCGAGTGTACTTGACCACGGTGGAAAGGATCTTTTCCCGAACGGCACAAGTTCATATCTGAACAGGTAGGCGGCCTTCGCTTCGTAGAAAGACAAACATTTCTCTGTTGTCTCTCTGGGAGCAAAAGCGAAAAAGTTGAAGCGCACGGGCGCTGGAGCTCTCGTCACTGTCAGTGCCTCCGACGTCCCTAGCAGCCCTAGCCTTCCGTTCTTGTTTGAATTTGAATGTCTAGCACGCAAGACAAAAGAGTTTGTGTGGTTGGAGCCTTGAGTTGCTTTACCCGTTGTACTTTACTTTTTTGTACCCTTCTGGGCCGTTGGGTTTCCTGTTGCCAACGGGGAAATCTATCCAGAGTACTGACCGTACAGGAAAACTTTTTGTATACATCCGGATTCCGGCAATTTCTTACATTCATTAACATCTGTCAGTAAAGGGTTGAGGGTAAGTTTCTCACAGTAGGTTTCCTTCCACGAGTTCTATATAACTTACTTGGTACAGTTTTGGTTGAAGTTTCCATAGAGTTCCTCTCGTGGTAAATTCGGAAACTTTTAACGGCTCAAAAACTAGTCTAGTCTAACTCTAGTCTATCTGCCGGAGTTCGGTTTAATCCAGCGCTCTGGATCTCTTTTCCTGATTGGTAGATGGTTTCTGTCTATACTCAAGATTTCGGAAACATAAAAGATCATTTGGCGGCACTCTAGAATAATGTTAGTTCGGGAAGTTTTTCTAAACTCTGTACGTACCAGTATTTTGCTTCTCCTTTCCTTTATACGGGAGCATTCCGATCAGATCCATTTTGGATCAGTTCACTAGTGTCGGAACTGAATTTGTTTGTTTACAGACTATTCATTGAAAAGAAATTACCTCGAGTATGAGTATAAAAGCAGGAAACAGAATATTCATCTTTTACTCTCGATGTATTTTGAAAATATTCTTTTCTTGTCCCAAGAAACTTCAAACTTTTAATAATTTGTTTCAAACTTTTAATAATTTGTTTCAAGATAAATCATAACTTGTAAAGCTAGTGAATAGTTTTAAATTGATTTTTATTTCACGTCTTCCAAGTTAGAAAAAAATAAAACTATTTCTGCATAACGGTTAATTTTCTAAGTTCTCAAACAAAAGCGTAGAATAAAGTCTTCTGGATCACCCACAGCACTTGTAGTAATACTCCGTTTGGATAACAGTGTGAAGGAGAATGTTTTATACTAACCCTTTAGACGAGAAAGAGAGATAAATATCTCCAGTGGGGTTCAAGCTCACCCTCTATCAAATGCAGTGGTGGTCACTGCATCCAAAGAAGTACTAACCTATCTAAACACTTAATCGCATATACTTCAAGTACTAACTTGAACTGAGAGCTGTTGAGGACTTCACCAAACTTGGACTTCAGTACTAACAACAAACTTTTATTAATGATATAAATGAAATTAATCAACATTATAAACAAATACCCTTTTATTTCTAAAATTATGTATGATACTGAATTGTTTGCACTGAAATAATGTACACAACCATCAAATAATGTTACTCGTAGTAATATTCCATTTACTAAATACTGAGAAATACATTGCAAACTCTCACTGAAATCATGTCGCATAGACTATTTCAATTCATCGGTGCAGCCCACCTCACCATAGAAAAGAAGATACAGTACCAAATGAAGATAAACCCTGACTCAGTACAATAGTTTAAACCCCGAGTATCACCTAGCGTATTAAATTCACCTAGCGTACAGTTTGGATGGAAGAAACGGAAAACACCAAAAATGTATTACCGTCGGGGGGACCAGTCCGGTTCTCTCATTACCAAGTACAGTCGTGCGGTTTTTTACACAAAGTATCATTTGGAGGCCCACATGCCAGTTATTTTTTCTTCCCGACTGGATACAAATTTGTAATTCGCGCCGAGCTGGATATTATCGCCCGCTCGTTTTCTTCCAGTGTGCAAGTTCATTTCGTGCCGGGGGTTTCTGGCCTCTCTTGCTCATTAGCGGCTGTTCTCCTTGACGTCGTTTTCTCCCTTCTCGGTTTTTACAAATTGCACTTGTGCCTACTTGTCGCGTTCGTAGTATACAGATTAACACTTTCTACTGTATTCCCGCTAGTGTATACTGATGAGAATAAAGGCTTCGGTGAGCCCATGGAAAACTTTATTGATATAGAAACTTGTATCACAAATCAGCGTTCAGCTGTATGAGTCATCTGTACCGAGAAGGTACAAGCTATAAGGTAAACTGTTTCCAGTACAGTACACTTCTCCATTCCAATCCTGCTATATAGTAAGGCATGTCCATTTCTAAACTGTGAAATAACGATACGGCTGCAGTAGACTACTTGTACTTTCTACAGTACGTATACATGGTGCGAAGTCGAGGTAACTGAGTTCGTGAAGTCAGGTACCTGCGTCACAGAACAAACAACACGATTAGCTCTGGAAAGCAGACAACATACAAGCGCGAAAGCATTAAACACAGTGAACAGAAAATAATTACCTTCGTTTGCCCGAGTTGCCGCCAGGTTACGATCCAAAGGACGACAAAGTGGCATATATTCGGGCAGCGCGTTCACTTCCTGAAAGTTAGGGACAGTTGCTCCGCGTACAGAAGGAGAGACCGCCAAGATATACTCCTCCTCCTCGTCCAAAAGGTCTGCATCAGGTTGTTCCACCGTGAAGTATCGAGCTCTCGTTTGGGCGAAAAACACATTGTCGATATATGCTATACTGACAGTTTCGGGACGGACGATCGTTTTCCAGAGAGAGTCGCTTCTGCTTTTTCGGATCCCACAAGCCATTAGCCATCTGCACGAAGGACTGTACTTACCCGATCGAATCATCGACCTAAGACATGTCCTTAAAGTCGAACCCAAGGGATGACGACTTCTGTACTTATTGAACTGTAAAGCGCGCTGCAAAATGTTATGCTGGTTCAGTTCGACACGGTTTTTTGTATCTGCGGCACCAAACAAAGTAAACAGCTGTTCACCATCCTCAAGCATGCCGTTAGTAATATTCTTCATAGTCGACTTATGGTGAGCCTCAGTCTTGTCCTTCATGCAGTAACGTACCATACCTACAAAGGTATGAAGGCCCCGATTTGTCAACGCTTTGACACAAACTCTCCCCCCTCCCACAGACCTCTCGATACCTTTCCACCCAAGAACAGAGATCAAACGTTGCTTCACCTGCAAAGGACTGGTGCCTTGAAGACAAAGCACACCCTGTATGTGTAGATGCAAAAGACTTCCCCTCCTTTCAATAGACAGCAGACCGCTATGGCACTCATCTTCAAGGAAGCGAGAAACAACAGGCCAGCACTTGTCCACATCCAAGTCCTCTCCGGTGCAGTTGACAGTGACAGAAACCTCAAGTCGTTTCGGGATTGGCACACGACGCGTTCTCGTCATCAGAGGTGGTACAGTCTGACGACGTGCTCTCGTCGCACGTAGCAGTAGCATTTCCGAAGCGAAAGTGTTTACAGGTAAAGGTATACAGCTTGGGATCTATGTCCTGGCAGACGCAATGAACGCATTTGAGACGATACACAGCAAGAACAGTGGGTTTCAGAAGTCGTGGATCAGTCGCAAACTGAAAAAATTTTGGATAACAGAAAATTTTGGAGTTACAGTCTCGCAGTAAAAACCAAGCGCCTTCTGTGTCTATGTAATGGAATGGACCGACCACTGCTTGCAGGCAACAGTTAGGTAGTGAAAAGGACTTGCAGATCAAAACATAATCGAGCGAAGGAAGCAAGAACTCCGGAGGAACAGAAGAGTAATGCAAATCAATGTAAATATAAGACCTGTACCTGTACAGCTCTATATCGGAGAAAGAAAGAAGAGACTTGGAATAAAGAGGATATGGGGGCGAGGTGACAGGTTTCCGAAAACGATCGAAAGAACACGCCGGCAGGTGAGAACAAACAGCCTGAAAAGAATCAAAACTGGGTTCTTGCAGGTACCGAGAAGGACTGTGAGGCGAATCGCACTTTAATAGAGAAGAGAGAAGTTCGGAAGCAGGAACTGCAAGAGGAGTCGAAGGTATACTCAATTGCTCGTCAAGATCATCATCGGCTCTGTCGGAAGGGACATCAATCACAAGCTGTGACATACTTGATAACAGCAGAGAAAAGATTGAACTTATCTCGTGAAAATGAAGCTGCCTTTCCCGAATTCCCTTTCCCGCACAGTCTGTACGTTGCAACATCAGCAAGACCTTGGTACATCGGACCATGTGTACAAACTCGGCACCATCCCGATATCGGCCAACAGCAATCATGGACGAAATGTCGTAGGCAGGAAATGTCGCGGAAGACGACAAGAAGACATGTTGGGATCGTCGGCTGCATGGTCTGCAAGAACAAATTTCTGTCCGCATCGGTATCGACAACAACACCACCATCCAATCCGTCGAGTTCTTTCTTCGCTGTGTTACAGCGAAGAAAGAACACGACACGAAGGTTAGAAGAATAAGAATATCGTGCAAATCTCAGAGCGGGCAAGCAAGCGATCGAGCGGTCCCTGTAAAGAAGAAACGAGCAGGCAAGCCATTCGATCCAGCGCTCCCTGCAAACAACGAGCGAGCAAATGACGAGCGAGCAGCCAAGACTGAAGTGCACCGAGAGAAGCATGCATCTCAAATAGCGCAGTAGCCCGAAATTGTTAACCGATCCACCGATGCAGCGAGGTCCGCGGTAAGAAGAAGATCACAAATGATCGGTGAGCAGCCACGAGCGAGCAAATGACGAGGTAGCAGCCACGAGTAAAGGGCAGCGAACGAAGAAACGGACAGAAAAAGTCGTGAAGAGAAGCATGCATCTGAAATTGCGCGGTAGGCAGAATTTGTGAAGCGATCGACCGACGCAACGAGGTCCGCGCTGATATTTAGAAACCATCGAGGTACCGCCGCCGTAACACCAACATCACAAATCAGGAGTGAGCAGCTACGAAGGGCAGCGAGGAAACGAAGCGACAGAAAAACTCGTAAACTCCGGAAGACAAGCATGTATCCGCGCGCGGTAGCCGAAATTCACAAGAGATGGACTGATGCAGCGTGGTCCGCACTAATTCGAAATTATCGATACCGTGAAGACGTCAAAACACGGGCGGGTAGGCGGCAGGGTAGGCGGCAGTTTACGAGGCGCGCAAGAAATCGTCTCCCCGCTTACCGCTAAATTAGCGGCAGCCAAGGAGCGAACGGCCGTTGGCTAAAAGAAACGGCCGATTCTTTTAGCCAACGGACATTTCTTGTACACTCATTGTACAAGTACGTTGGGGATGACTATTCACTACAAGCGCTCATGGTGACCAAGAAGAATTTATTTTGCGGGTTTGCTTTGGTGACTATGTCTTAATCTTAAACAATCAACTTCACCGACTTTATAAGTTATGATTCATATCGAAACAGATTACTTAGTATTGACAGAGAAATATTAGAATGAAAATTTAGAGTTATTTTGGAGCAAAAGGAAATCTTTTCTTTTGACTCAAAAAACACTAGGAGAAAAAAATGAATTCTTCTCTTTTATGCTTTCATACTCTACTCGGGGTTTAAGAGTCCCAACGAGCGTGCACAGTGAAGTAAAGTACACTCACATGTCACATACATAATATTCTGTTAGAGTGGAAGATTCTCTTTTTCTCTTTTCCTTTTTGATACGAAAGAACCCGACAACGCAATGCTGAACCATGGTTAACCATGAGCGGCAAGGCCTCACCTCATGGAGGTTTTCCCCTCGCAGGTGCCCCATTCCAAACAGTACACCAAAAGTGAGCTTTTTCTGTTTACGGACTCCCTTCGGGAATATAGACAGCATGCATGGCTGGAGACCGGCTCGCCCGGGTGAGCCGGTTCGCCGTTAGTCTGTTCTCGATACTAGAAATCACCTTTATAATTTCGACGGCGAGTGCAGAAATGTGCATGTGAGATGACAAATAATTGTTGTGTCTTCCTGGCGGATAGATCAGCAGTCAGTACCGTGACCGTAGTGACAGTCTTTTACTCGCAACGTCCTTGCGCGAATATGCGAACCTGTCTTTTCGTGTTTTCGTTCAGTGTTGTTTTCGGCATTTCAGGTTTTCACGTCATGTTGTTGTGAGTTTTTAAGTTTACGCACGCGTCTACTTGAGTAGTACTGACTATTCGCGAAGAGAAACCGCTGCCGATAGTTCGCGTTGTCTCGTTTGATTCGAGCTTTCGCTTCACACACTTCGATCTCTTTTGAAGATTCACGCACTGTCAGATCATGAATTCGCTTCGTGGTTTAAGGACCTTGAATCAATGCATTCATGCGAACGGGACATCGTTTCTTGGTTTCACGTAGCAACAATGTAGTTTAGGTCGATGTATTTACGGTTTAAACTCGAAAGAAGTTACGAGAAAATTGCTGATTATTTTGATTTATCTATTGCTGCGTCTCGTTGCGAGGGATTGATTATTTTGATTTGCATTGTTGCGTGGGGCTATGACGACTCACAGATGAAGAAAAGTCGGCAACATAGCACATACAATGCCTGAAGGTCGAGTTGTGAAGGGCTATGACGACTCACGGAGGAAGAGACGGCAGCATAGCACGTACATCGCTTGAAGATTGAGTTTTCATCACTAAGTGCTTATGTCTCAATTAAGATAAGTATTTCATGAAGTTCTTGTTCAGTTGGCTGTGACTCTAGTTGTGAAGCAAATTCAAAGTTGTTTGAGTATAGTTGCCGGGACTCACTTGCCGAGATTCATTTCGAGCACTTGCATCTGGTCGTGAAGCTTATCCAAGTCATCTGAGTACTGCTGCTTCTGTAGAACTTGCTGCCGAGACTCTATTTAAGCACTTGCATCTAGTCGTGAAGCGCATGAAGTTGCTTGAGTACAGTTTTTTTCTGTGGAACTTGTTGTCGAGACTCTTTTTCTCACACTCAAAAAGTAGAGGGCGCTGGAGTACTAGACCAGATTCTCGAGAGTTGTTTTAGTACTTATTGTGTGGAAGATCGTTGTGAACATGAGCGGACTACTTTTTGATGTACTTGTCGTCTAATTTGCAGGCATTTTTTAGGAT
The DNA here is from genome assembly GCA_036924285.1 of Asterella californica. Lineage (NCBI taxonomy): Eukaryota > Viridiplantae > Streptophyta > Marchantiopsida > Marchantiales > Aytoniaceae > Asterella > Asterella californica. Next base: position 969,392 of record JAYKYS010000014.1, on the reverse strand, counting down.
TAGATTTCTCTGTTAGATCCAAGTGGCTACGTTGCAAATGTCACAGATCAACTTTAGAAAAATCGGTCCGATGTGCATTCGATATCTACTTGAGATCTGAAAAACTCTCACACTGCCAAGGCTCGATCGATCATAACGCCGTAATGCATAGACTTTTTGATGTACATACATCGGAGGAGGATGTGACAACCTCAGATTTGAGTTTTGAGGAGATAACTACATCTGAGGGTATTGTTATCGAGATTTTTCTTGACAATGACCTATCGTTTGAGCTGTAGCAATGGGGTGTTAAAACAACTTCAGCTTCCAGACCATAAGCCGTGAAGAATATTTCCAGGATATCCAAGAGAAGCTAGCTATTGAACCCAAGCTACAAAACACCTCAAAGAAAACTTTGGGGTGCCCACGGAAACTTGTAGGCATTACAAACTTCCTCTTTGAACTTCCAGTCCATGTCTTGAGTGACTCTGACAGTGAGCAACCGAGTAAACGAAAGAAACCAAAGTCATCTTCTAGACCTATGAAGTATCACAACTGGTTTACTCTGAGGACTGGCCTATCATAGATTCGGCCTTGAGACGATTTTCTTTTCGAGTTAAGGAGACTGTTTGCTACTTACAAAAGAAATATGTTACTATTGGAGGGCCAAACGATTTGTAGGTTTAAAGAGTCAACTGTTCAAACTTGGTTGGAAGGGTCATTTAATCATGGATACACCCAGAAGGTGAGCCGAGTGATTGCTGTCTTGGAGAGGATGGAGACAGGCCTAACGCTCCATGACAAGAGAGAGAGTTTATGGAGTTCTAAGCCAGAGGTGGAACAACAGTTCATTGACCATTTGGGGCATTTAAGGACCGGTAATGCTCCCCTGAACTCATTGTTGTAAGACAAATCTGCTGATCCCTTTTTCAGGTGTAGGAAGATATCGTATCGTTGTAAATTTTGCACGTGAAAGTTATCCAGGAACACGTGAAGTATATAGATGTGGAGATGTTGTGCGCAAGAATAAAGTGAGAGATATGCAACCATGAGAATAAGTCCTTCAAATATCCAACCTCACTTTATGTACACTTTTGTAGTATCTTATAAAACTGAAGATCAAACACAAGCAGTTTGTAAGCTGCACCTCAAGTCTCTGATCAAGTCTCTGAATCCAAACCTAAGACAAGAACCATCGAAACATAACTGACAACAAGAGAAACATTGCTTTTCTAATAGCAAGCTCCACAACAACGTCTCGTCATCCAAATCTTGAATACTATGTGTGACAACCACAACCGTAACTATGCTGTCGTATCGATCTTGCCTTCCAATACATCACTATCCCAAATGATCAGATTATCTTTAACCTCTGAGGGTCATGAGTACAAACCACGTACCTAAGATATAGAGAACGCCAACTCGACGTCAAAACCCCAAAAAAACTCATCTTGTAGTAGAAACCAGTAAGTCTTCCTACGGAACTTTCGAAATTACTCATCACTCCAACTAGCTTGTTTGGTTAGCGTACAAAGACACCTCTCAGTGTGTAGCAATTTTTCTTCTTCAACTCTTCAACAAAAAGTTCATTCACTCTCCTTGTCTACGCAACAGTATAAAACTCTACACTCAAGTCATCCGTGTCATCCGTCAACTCTTCTTCCTCATCGTACCTTGCTCACAATAACATGTCAACTACTGAATTATCCTTCTTGACAATGTGTTTGAACTCCAGATTGAGCGGTTTGATTTACACGATCTATCTCAACATCGCTATGTCCGAGGTCGTGCAATTCATAATCATCTCCAATAGAGATAAACAGTCGTTCTCAACTACTAATGCACCAGATTGTACTATTTCTCTACCTCATGACTGAAACAACTCCTCACAACTCCCTCTTGACTTGTAGATAAGCACGTTGATGAGCACCGTACGACAAATATATCATCATCTGCATTGTCTTGTCTCGCGGTCCATCCAATCACAATAAGACTAGTATCTATTGTAAAGACTACAAGTCTACCACACTTGTAAACCATTCTCCCTAGCACTAGAGGAGACCATAACAACGTCTTCAACTCCTGCACGGCTTCGATGTGCTCCTCTTCTCCCTAAAACTCATTACTCTTTTTCAATAAATCATATAATGGATCCATTATATGATAAAACACACATGCTTTCAAAAATCTTCGCATCTTTTCTAAGGAGTTGTAGACTTCTTTCATCCTCACAATCGCATCAACCTTGCTCGGATCTGATTTTTGTCCGAACGATCCACAAAGATGTCTTACGATAAACAACCTCCTCAACCTCTAATGTTTACTTCGCATCCGATAGTGTGAAATGAACTTCCTCTAGTCGAGATAAGATCTTCTCACAATCTTTTACGTGATCAATGATGTACTTTCGACACCCACTTTTGATTTAATATTTCATCTTTTTCATCCTCTCGACACCCCTTGATTGGAATATCATCCAAGAATCAAATCTTCTTCTCAACGATAAAATCTCTTAAAACCTTGTTCATCCCGTTCATATGATACTGAGTTAGTAGCTCCTTGTGATAGTGTACATCCAAATCAACCCTAACGGTGTTTTCATTCTCATACGTTCATCGTCTTCTCAACTAGTTAAAACTGGTCATATTTTGAATAGAGATCTCTCATCAAATAGATTTTCCATCTTGTAAACACCTCAGCAAACTCGTCTACGATTTGTCTCACTCGAACATTTCTTGGTCTCACTCCAACATTCCTTACCGTGATTACGTTCACCAACTACATGTCTTGGATGAATCGTAACAATCCATTCTTCTTAGATATCAAAAACCATCGACTGGATACGACTATGAATGACAGTTTCAATATCTTCATCCGTATTTTTTCCTTGAGTAGCTCCACCAGTTTAGACAAGTGAGCACTCAACTAATCTCAAGTTCTATGCCTGTATTTTCCCGGCTCTGGAAAAAAAAAAACCCACCCTTCCGAACTACAAACCGAAGGAAGGTGAATATATATATGCATGCTATGTGAATTACGTACGTTCAATCCAATTGATATTAATGTTTTGGAATATCATTCCGTGTCCTTTAAAGGAATGATGCTAAAGTCATTCTGTCGTGTATGCGCGATTGGCTTGAGAGTTTGAGCCCTCTGGCTTTATCTCGTGATACCGTACCCTGGACACGTCATCTAAGACCCTTGATACTCATAGCTGCTAAGATCGTTATTAAAGCAGCTCCTGGACTTCCAGTTCAAGGAGGCTGTTTCCTTCCAAGCTCAAGTTACTTGCGATTCCCGTGTAATTCTTAATGGAAGGTCACACTTGCTTCTTCGGCCTGCAAGTACCAGTATCTTGCAATTCTCTCACCGCTTAGTCTTTAAGTCCTTAAGAATGACTCAGAATTCACTGCTGTATCAGTTTGGAATTGACAGGACTGATACAAGGATTTTGCTTCTCCATATTGACTAGAAACTTTTTGGTATCGAAGTTACAATCAAACCTTATCCTTTACCAGATACAGATTCAGACTACCAAGACCTGATGTGAGGAGGTAGAAAGTGATTAACATGGTGGTAACAGTCCGTGGAAATCTACCTGTGTAAAGTTGCTGAGGCTTCAAGAGAGCTTCCGGAGGACCCTAAGCAAATAGCATATAAGTTGCCAATGTGAGTCAAGGTTTATGGACACCACCTCTTATTCCGAGAGGACGTGACTTAGGTAGCTTGCATCAACGTGATCCACGCCCTCTGATACTGTCAGCCTTCTGAATACGAGGAATCAACCTCAACTAGCTTGTTTCCTTGTATATGTGACAAGCTTGGACTTGAACTCGGCAGGTACTCTGACAGGCTTGTACTTTTTGTCAAGGCAAACCACCGTGGCTTTGGCTTCCACTATCACCTGTACACAGACATCGGCGTCACTAGAAGATCCGCTTTATCTACTTTGTACACAAGACATCTGAAAACACGATATCCGCTGAATGCTGGATAAGCAATATGCAAGATCTGGACAGACTTGGATGCACTGATATTTGTGAAGGCTTGCTGCGGTAGAGATGAGATGACTGTGACAGTTAGAACACTGACCTCCCTATTGGGGAGCTTGTATATAAATTGCTCAAAAGTGAGGCGAGCTGCAGTTGAACTGACCAACCTTACTGTCACCACATACCGATCACCACTCTGGCTGCACGCAATTCACAATGTTACACTTAAATAGCCCGTGACGGCCCTCGTACGGATCAAGTAATCCAAAAATGCAATCTGAAGAAATGATGGGACCTGCACTCCGATGTCCAGAAGACTGCTCGCTGTTGTCTCATGAAAGACAATTAGTTCTTAGACGATAGTATATAAGGAAGTTGAGAGAGGAAAACTATACTCTGAGAGGTGCTAGAAACTTCAAGTTTAGATCCGAGAGAGCCAGGGCAGCTCCTGTCCTTGCAACAGCGTCGGCGCTCATCCCAATCTCTTCCAGTAACTCATGTCGAGCTACAACGTTCACGACAAGAGAACCCAAAAGAAAGGAAGAGGAGGATAAGTGTATTACTAGTTACTGCAAAGAAACTAGGGACATCCGTTAACCTTCTGTACGTGCTATACCGATACGATGTTTTAGCGACTCCGGAACGGAAAGAAAAACTCTCTCATGAATTTGAATTATATAAAATGGGGCCTGACTTCATAGGCACAAAAATTATATCCCTGAGAGGGGCAACAAAGGCTAAGGATTATGAGATTACCGTGTTGACAGTACTGAGCATATATGGCATTGTTCACTACGCCATACTGATCCAGCTCATAGTCCCGAACTTTCTGTTCCACCTCAAATGATTCCGTCATGCTGCTGCACAAAGGCGTATCTGGAATTTTAAGCAGTTTTATTGGTATCCCAGTTTAAGTTCACTTCAATCAACAGAAGGAAACTGATGGTAACCCTCTTCAGAAGTCAGGAAGAAGACAATTAACAAGTGAAGAAGGATAGACTGCAAACACGCAGAAGGTGAAGAAGGTGAAAAATGCCGCGAAGCTGATGTTGAAGACTGAGCAGCGTAGACCAGTTCCACCGGTCTGAATGTGAGCAATGCTTCAAAGTAACGTCATTGTCCCAGATTACTTGTCCATTCCTTCACTTTATGAGAAGGAACCTGCTCGTCTTGCTCACTATAATCGGAGCTACTGATAAGTAGGCACATACAAGCCAAATCCCTCGACCCGACACCTACCATGGAAGGTCAAATCTCAGATAAATCTGATTGCTGGTTGTTCTTTGATTCTGTTCATAATTCTGTGCTTGTGTACCAAATGATCACATCTATATAAACCATGGATTTTGTCACTCTTCTCATCGGTTCCTTGAACAACTCAATCTAGCCCAAGGGAAACACTGCACGTCGCATAAAATGGAGAAATCAAGGAACAGATGTGACCATTCCCCCATCAAAAATATTACAATGACTCTCTGTATCAGAATTACCTTGGGGCGCCAAATATAGTTCCACTCAGTAGGCCATCTGCTGCTACCAGCGGCGAACATACCTTCGTCCGATCACGGGACAGAGATGAAAAGCTCTGCCCACCAAAGCGTGAACGGACCAACTCCGAACTCAAAAGCCCCTTTGTCGCCCCAAGACCACTAGTGCTTCCGCCTCTGATCAAACTCGAATAGCATCTCGCCGTCGCGCATCTCCTGACAGAAAGTTGTGCAACAGAGCATCTCAATCCAGCACACCTAACAGACGATCCGACGGACATTGCATCCAGAGTCGACATAGCTACCGCTGAGTCTGTGAGAGTTCGAAACTCCAAGCGCAACGAGGAAAGGCCTCTCATGAAACTCATCACCACGTCTCGGCCATCACGAACTAGCTCGAATCGTAACGCGTAACCAAGAAAGAGCGGGGCCAAGAGACGGAAGAATGAACGCTAATCCAGGCGTACGAGCTCCAAAATTGAATGCGACGCAGGATACGAGAAGCCGGCTGACCCGGGGTCAAGCTTCTACTGTAGGCAACAGTTGTGCAATTCTGCTCCGTAGATCGAAGCTTACGTGGTCAGTTAAATTTATCTTTCTCTTCTTAGGAACCCTACAGTGGTGGAACCATTTCTCAAATTAAGGGGTGATCGAGCGTGTGAAGATTACAGACGTGTTAATGCGAAAGTTAGGTGACTTGCCGGTCATTGTGACCATTCGCGGTCCGTTGTAGCAGAGTTGACCACGCTGTCGAACGCCGTTGGAGTCAAGTTCGACTACGATGAAGAGGGAACGAGGTGTGGAGGGAAGACGGCGGCATACCGACGACGATGTATCAGGGTATCGCGAGAACGGAGTATCGCGATAGCGGGGTAGCGGGGTATTAGCGGCTCCATAGCAAATTCAAAGTGGGATAGTAGCGAGGTAGCGCTTTAGGATAAGCGGCTCCATATCGATAGCGGGGTAGCGTAGTCAGACAGCGAGAGGCATTAATTCAAAGTGTGATAGTAGCGAGGTAGCGGCGATCGTAGCGAAAGCGAGATATGCCGCAGCCGCGAGAGTGACATAGCGGCATAGCGAGAGCAGGGTAGCGGTAGCGGCATATCGACCTTCGATCGAGGGATAGCGACATAGGAGCAAAGAGCACCTGTTCTTGATCGTTGGTTATTGACAGCAGCTGAGAGAGCAAATTGACTTGACTGCGCGAGGCAAGACGAGACGAGGCGTCCCGCAGCGCAGTCAAGTCAATTCGCTCTCAAGTCAATTCGCTCTTGCCGAGCATTACGAGACATTCACTAGCTCTATAAGGAATCGATGTTGTTTGTCGAGACATCCTGTCACGACACCGGAGACATGCACATATAGCGACGGGATGATGTTTAGAACGGGTTCGGCACAGCGCATCTGATAAATTCGTCCAGCGTCTTCACAGCGCTCTCGCGATACTGAGGCGGCGGCATAGCGAGAGAGATGACGACATGACTGGACACTTGTTCACCTGTCCATGGCTTTGTGGGTGCCTGTGTTGCAGCTACTGTGCAGCATCGAACCATCGAGGCGAGTGTGAGTGAACGAGACACTCATTCAGAATTAATTCATTTTGTTTTCATTGTTTGTTGAACTTATGGCATAGAGAGCGATTCACTGTATCGGCAAAGATATCCAGATTTTTTTGGACGAGACACTCTTTCGTCATCAGATTCAATCACTATGATAATTCACTATCTTTCATTTCAAAGTTGCCATAAGTTCAATGAACAATGAAAATGTAAGTTCGAATGTCGCAGTGTTTGATCGCTGTATCATCGTTTGCTTAGAAATGAATGTAGCGTAACCTTGCTTTGTAATCTGTGAATGTCGCAGTGTGTAGTAACGCAGTAACGCTACGTAATTTCTGTCTTCTTGCAATTCTAACACATTTTTGCAACGCCTTCATATTCGAATGGAAACACAGTGTTGCTATCCTTGTAACAAGGATCAACCTTTAACTCGATTTACGCGTGCTCGCAAAGGATCTAACCCGTTGGACTTGCTAATTTTCAAGACTTGTAACGTCTGTTATGCTAAAGCCGAGGGGAATGGACGGAGTGCAGTAGATGTCGACGATGAGGAAGACGCGAGCTTCTTAGTGACGATAGAGTGTGAGATGAACGAAATGTTTGATGTACTGAAAGAGTGTTTTGCTTCAGAACTAACTGAAGATAATGTTGTTTTTAGTCGACTGACTGTTCGTCTAACTGACGAGTCTATGACAGAGGAGTTCGCGAGTTAGAACTCGAGTAATGGTAGTAGTAAACTGTCGTCTTGGGTCAAGATTCACGTCATTTCCGACTTAGAATTTGCTAGTTCGTATTATTGGGATGTCCGGAATCCACGCGTTAGCTCGAAGAAAACGACGGTATTCAAAACGACCCTCTGGTGTGCCTCGCGCTGCGACCGAATTACGTATGAGAGCCGAGCGTCGACATCTACCTCGCAGCGTGCTCAGGAGAAAAAACGGAAGATCTGCAGGTTTGAGTGTGGAGGTACTGTCCGAGTGATGTTAGACACAAGCTCAAAAATAATGCTTCTAACTTGTCAACATCTGTTGCTACATGAGAAACCGACTTACAAGCTGAAAGCTTTTCCAATAGAAGCTATTGTGTTTTTAGAGGGCATCGCTATCATGAATATTCGTAAACCTGAAGTGTATCGGATGCTTAGCGATAGAGGAATTATCAATCCTCTGAACATAACAAGGGCCCAAGTGAACTTTTGGATATCTGAGGTACAGTCTAGACAGTACCTGCGTGACATCGATGACTAGGTGAGATCTGCCTCACTACTAATAAGAAGTTCTAGATTTGCATCAAAGAACTTCGAGCAAGTGTTGTATGATAACACTGACAGCTTCATGTCGTTTGGGTTCTGCACTCCTTTCTTTGAGCGAGCGAGTTCTGTACGCGAAATTGTAGTAGATAGTACGTTCAAGACCAATTCTACGTGTTTTGAATTGTTCGTGGTAGCTGGTAACTTGGGAGGATTTGGTGTTCCGCTTGCATACTTGTTTTACTTGAAGGTTGGTGATGGTAAGAAGACCACAGGTTCTAAGACTGAGCAACATCGTAAAGCAGTGCTAACATCTTGGTTTGTGTGCTTGAGAGACAGAGGTTTGAAACCAATATTTGCTCTCATTGACAAGGACTCTGGTCAGATCTCGGCTCTACGCGTTGCGTTTGTTCCAGTGTACATCCAGCTATGTTTGAAGCATGCCCAAGCGGCTGTAGAGGTAAAATGTATGTCATTAGGAAAAGCATCAAGCTCTTATACTGGAGTAGAAGCAACTGCGATTTTCAGTTTCATTGATCTGGACTGGGTTCTAGCATCTGTTCTTGGTGGTACTAACTTGCCAGGAGTTGAAACCAGAAAAGAGGTGTTAACTTTGCTCACTAGTCACTACAATCTCCATCCACTTATTCTGAACTCTTCAGGTGAGTTCGAGTCATCTGAGGCTCTCCATGCAATGGCAGTTCATGAAATGTATGACTGGTGTAAACAACATAATTCTGTTTACTTGTGGAGATATTTATGGAGAGAGTGGTATAGTACTGCGAAGTTCAACATCTTCAGTCGATCGTCGAAGCCTCTCCTTAGTTTATCTCGAACTACTAACATTGTGGAAAGTCATTGGAGAAAACTAAAACATGATTATAAGTATGCTCTGAATAGGCCTCGTCTCGACAGGTTGACTTTGGTAATAGCAGAAAGTTTGGTCGCTGACATGCAGACAGTGTTGGACCAAGTCCTCAATGGGAAGACGTTTCTTTCGTGGTGGGAGACCTTCAGAGTTACATGGCGGTGTCGGAGTGTGATCTGTCTACCTAGGAAAGCGTCGGGTTTCTGGCTGTGGTTGTTCACTCAAGAGGTTGGCTTACAGGTTACAACAGGGCTATAAACACTCACACAGATGTGTAAGATCTAGTAATATGCTCAGAAAGCAAAATTCAGGTCTAGCTGGCAGTAATAGGATCCGGCGGTGAACTTTGACACTCACGAAGAGGAAAACTGTGAAGGTTTAGACTTCTAAACTTCCCCTACATGCAAATGAGGTACTACTGAACTCACACACGAAGTTTCAGCCTGAGATCAAATTCTGACACGGAGATATGGACAGAAAAGTTCTGAGCAAGAAAACTACAGCAATTTCTAATACCTAGATGGCTATTTCGACCTATAACAGAAGATTGGCTCGATCAATTTCAAATATTCTTACAAGATTTGGAGTCTACAGGATGCTGAACACCCTTGTGAAATTGGGACTCCTGAATGTACACAGAACTCCAGATCTCTTCCTCTGAAGTCGCTGCTCTAGATTAAGAGCTTTTCAGACCCCTTCTGCTTCAGCGGCCGCCCTGAATTACTCAGTCACTCAATCGATATGAAACTTTTTGGGAAACCGTAGCCCTGCTGGCAGAGAACACAACCTCGAAGTTTTGAAGCAATTTCCTCAAATCTGCTGCCAGTGACACTGAAAACCCTAAATCCAACAAAAGTGATTCAATTCTGGCACAATTCGAACTTCAATTGATCATAACTTCGTCTTTATTGCCTCAAATCGATCAAAAATTTCACTGGAAGTGCTTGGCATGACGAGATCTACCCTCCTGCGCCCTCAGATTTCGAAGACCTCTCACCAAATGCTCGAACTCTCCTTTAGAGCTCTGTTTCTAAATTTAGAGTTAAACTAAAGACAAAAACAGACCAATGGGAGTTCATAGCTCCACTTGGTTGTCCTTTAGTGCCCTAATCCACGTGGTAACTCAACTTCACTCAAAGGCTATCACGTCAGCTCCTAAAGTGCCAGCGTAAATCTTAAACTTCACGCGAAGGCATGTAAAATAACACGTATCCCTAAAAGATAACTTAACCAATCTAGAAAGCGTGCATGGGCCACAAGTAAGTACAACCCATGAGCTTAAACCTCTATCAGCATGGAAACCCTAAGTTATGTACTTTCACAACATAGATAAGAATGATATCATTTGCACAAGCGCAGGAGTGCTTGAACAAGATAGATAACATACTATCAACCTACTAAGACTCAAAATATAGAACACAATAGTGTCAACACCGTATGCAAAGGTGTCAAACATATGTATAAAGGACTAGAAGTAATATGAGCTAACTTCTAGAACTACTAAACTCAAGCGTCGGAGTAGAAGTCAAGCATATAGCCGCCAAGTAGCGCGACAGCGGAAGCTTGCAGCACATCCTATTTCGACTACTTCCACATATTTGACTTGCACGAGCAGATGGGTCTGCTCATGTCCTCAGTTTGTGAACTCTCCTTACCTGTTGTGTAAGCATCTCATCTCAGCTTACGAGGAGAGAGTTGTAAATGCACCTCGATTTGATATGACATATCGAAGATGTACAATATCCATTTTATGTATTTAACGACGATTGTGATTCTTTTGAGCGAGAGATGGTTCCTGAAGCGTGTAATCCATGGACAGGATATGTTATTCCATCTGTTGCTGAGCATCCAACAGAGCCTGATGTGCAGGGGTCATTGAGAGATAACACCCAAGGAGCAGTAGATGTTGAGTCTGAGGTCGCAAGTGAGCAAGACGTTGACGGACCTTCCAGAGAGTCATTTCAACAACGTTGGGCACGTCAAAGATCTCCTTGCTATCAAAGGAGACAATATTTTGTTTTTGAAAGAACTGGACCGAAGTTTTTTTATCTTCGAGCGAAAGGTGAAAGTTTGTATTCAGAACTTGCGGTCTAGAAGGCAGCAGCCGACTTGGGAGTCTTCTGGGTCTTCTTTCTATTTGCGTTAGTATAAGTTAGCTATATGCGTTGTATAGTAGATAATTTTTATTAGTTAGTAATGTTGTGTTGTACGTAGTGTCTACGGTATACATAATATTATGCAGTGCAGGTCACCCGGATGGTCTAGACCTTTTTGGTCTACTTCAGTTCAATTCTCGAGCGGGTGGTTATATCTTCTAAATCGACATTAGTAGTAGACGTGTTGGATTTCGATATAGATTTGTATGTGCTCATTTTCAATACACGTTCCCTTGTCTCTGATAACCGTGGCTCTTTCGAATCTCTGTTTGGCTGCCATTCTGCACTCCGTGTAGATCAGCTGGTCGTCTTTACCTCCTTTAACCGGTTGGAATTGCCTGCTCGTATGGTTCACTGCTTCGCTGCACTGTGAGTACATCGTCCCATCGTGTGTGTACACATGTGCTTTCCAGCAGATGAGAAGTTTTGAGAAGGCGTGGGACCGCAGTGGAAGTCCATGCTCTGTGAACGATTTCAACCCTTGCACTGCCTGATTATAGAGACCAGGAGTTCATGCTTGCCCTCTCTAGCCCCTAAAACTCTCTCTCCCGAATATTGCAACAGAGGATCGAAATCTATCGCACACTCAGAAGCGGCTTAAGTATTCAATTTATTAATTTAAACCATACAGATACCATAAAGTGGGATTCATTACGTAAAGTTTCCCCCCACTCGTGTTCATAACATACACATGGCATCTACGATCATAAACCGCTACTAGAAAAGTGTGATATATGTGAAAAGGACTTGCATCTATAAAGACTTACTCAAACTTACTCGGAGAGCAAAGATTTAATTTCGAGTTTAGGGGATTACTGACAAGCTCGCAACAAGTAATTCGGAACCTTACCTCATTGTAGTTATAGAGATGTTGTCAACTTATAGTGTTCACGTTTGCGTGAACTGAGAAGGGTGTGGTCAAGTACATGGTTGAACATAGTGCATGGATCAACACTACGGAAAGGGTGGAACAAAGCGTGGGTAGGCACAGATTTAAGAGTCGATTTGCATCGAGGTCCTTATAATGCTTTTTCTTCGATTTAAGTGAATGACGTTCACTTCAAGTTTGAACGTAAGTATGAACGTAAGTGTCGATGTTTGTAACATATATAAGATAAACATAAATTTTAATAAACATAAAAGTGAAGCAAGTGAATTAGTTTAATGTTTTAAAAATAACATAGAAGGAAACTCCGCAATAGGGAAAATAAAAACCCGAAGTTGTTGAAATCAATGAGGAGGGTTAGTTTAATTCATTCCGCATGAAGAGGGTTAGTTTAATTTATTCCGCATGAAAATCAAACTTAATTATAATCGGGATGAGGATGAAATAATCACCAATGAACAAGTGAACCAGGCGAGAATAATTGACTCCTAAGAAGGTTAATAAACCTGTGAACCATACGAGTTTGCTTGACTCCTAAGAAGGTTAATAAACCAGTGAACCAGGCGAGAAGGCTTGAGTCCTAAGAAGGTTAATAAACCTGTGAACCATACGAGTTTGCTTGACTCTTAAGAAGGTTAATAAACCAATGAATCAGGCGAGAAGGCTTGACTCCTAAGAAAGTTAATAAACCTGTGAACGATACGAGTTTGCTTAACTCCTAAGAAGGTTAATAAACCAGTGAACCAGGCGAGTTTGCTTGACTCCTAAGAAGGTTAATAAACCAGTGAACCAGGCGAGAAGGTTAATAAACCTGTGAACCATACGAGTTTGCTTGACTCCTAAGAAGGTTAATAAACCTGTGAAGTTCGTTAGAAGACATATTCCTAATTAAATCTGAACATAAATGGTAACATAAATAAGAGAAACGTAAATTTTAGTGAACATAAAAGAAAAGCTAACGGTTTGATTTAATGTTTTAAAAATAACGTAGAAGGAAACTCCGCAGTAGCGAAAATAAAAACCCGTAGTTGTTGAAATCAATGAGGAGGGTTAGTTTAATTCATTCTGCATGAAAATCAAACTATTTTATAATCGGAATGAGGAGGAAATAATCACCAATGGGTACTTTGTAGCATAAGGTGATTTTTCGACCATGTCAGAATGAGTTGAAATTTAGAGAATACGATGTATACGCTATGTATATCATACTGACAGAATTTCGTGTCATTCTGAGAAACTTGAGAAGTCGTCTTTTTTATAAAATGCTCTCAAAGGTACCCAAATGGGTTGTCCGTAGCGTTAGCGGATATTTCGACCATGTCAGAATGAGCTGAAATTTAGAGAATATGATGTATACGCTATGTATATCATACTGACAAATTTCATGTCATTCTGAGAAACTTGAGAAGTCGTCTTTTTTTATAAAATGCTCTCAAAGGTACCCAAAATGGGTTGTCTGTAGCGTTAGCGGATATTTCAACCATGTCAGAAATAGCTAAAATTTAGAGAATATTATGTATACGCTATGTATATCATACTGACAGAATTTCGTGTCATTCTGAGAAACTTGAGAAGTCGTCTTTTTTTATAAAATGCTCTCAAAGGTACCCAAAATGGGTTGTCTGTAGCGTTAGCGGATATTTTGACCATGTCAGAATGAGCTGAAATTTAGAGAATATGATGTATACGCTATGTATATCATACTGACAGAATTTCGTGTCATTCTGAGAAACTTGAGAAGTCGTCTTCTTTTGCAAAATGCTCTCAAAGGTACCCCAAATGGGTTGTCTATAGCGTTAGCGGACAGTTTAGTTTTTTTTTTATACTTCGAACCATAATTATTCTCTGGGCTTATAAAACTTATAAATTTGTTTTATCTGCATTTATATTCTCCATGATTTGTTCAATAATCTATATATGTGCTAAAATGTACAGTAAAGGTCAGAACCATTCATTTAGTGGTAAATATGGATATAAATATGCTGCATGCATAATAACGAGACGATCTAATGAGTTTTTTAAATTTTAGTTTATCTTTCATAAACATATCTTCTTCATTTAGTAAAGAATATATATTCTGATAATTGTATTCATACATATTTTCTTACAGCGATGTCTACAAAGTAATGACGAATTGTAGTAAGATATTATTTCTTTTAAATTTCTTAAATATGTCTTATTGATGAAGTGACATTGGGGCGATTTTCTTGAGTAGATAGAATAAGTACTGCTTGTCATTAAAACCTAAGATATACCGAACTCTCGTGATGTAAATAAATATCAAGTTGGACTTGATAATTCAACCTAAATATACCTTTCATTTGTTTTAGTCAAGTATGAGAAAAAAAATTATAACCTTAGATACATACATAAAAGTCATGACAAGTATACCTTCTTATCAATGTATTTTAGAAGAATACATTGAAGGGTATATTGGAATAAAGTTTCTAAAACATCTATCATTGATAGTAAATATACTTTTGCTGCAAACAAGACCATCATATGATTGTAATTATTCTCGCCTGCTTCACTGGTTTATAAACCTTCTTAGGAGTCAAGCAAACTCGTATGGTTCACTGATTTATTAACCTTCTTAGGAGTCAAGCAAACTCGTATGGTTCACAGGTTAATTAACCTTCTTAGGAGTCAAGCCTTCTCGCTTGGTTCACTGGTTTATTAACCTACTTAGGAGTCAAGCAAACTCGTATGGTTCACAGGTTTATTAACCTTCTTAGGAGTCAAGCAAACTCGTATGGTTCACAGGTTTATTAACCTTCTTAGGAGTCAAGCCTTCTCGCCTGGTTCACTGGTTTATTAACCTTCTTAGGAGTCAAGCAAACTCGTATGGTTCACAGGTTTATTAACCTTCTTAGGAGTCAAGCCTTCTCGCCTGGTTCACTGGTTTATTAACCTGCTTAGGATAAGGTTCAGCCAGCGAAAATGTAACTGTGAAAGAGAAACAGAAACTGTAACTGCAGTGCAGAGTTAGGTGCCTCAGCTCGAGGATTCGCTTCGAAATTGCCAGCTAACCTTGGATCCATGGGTGTGTTACATACTCGACGTATATACATACTTTGATTATTCCGTTTATGACCTTTTCAACTAACATGGACGCTGGTTGTAAGGTACTGAAATCTTGTTCGTACTGCTGTTTCCCATGCATGTCTTCCGATGTGGACGTTGGACTCGGATTCTGAGTCATCAGATCTCATATCAGTCAGCCAATCAGTCAGAATCATGCCCGTCTTTTTTTCAACCGATTGGCGAGTTGTTGGCGGTTACCTCTCAAGGCCAAAGCGGGTTTCATAGAAGGAGTTGGAAGACTCGTTCCCCGAGTGGCATCGCCGTTGTGTGCAGTGGCATATCGACGCAGATGAAGCCACAGAAGATGTGTCCTTTTCTTCTGTTACTGAGCTTTCGATGTGTATCATTGGAAGCATGGCTGTGCATGGTCATGTAGAGCAGAGGAAGGTTGTCAAAGAGTTGATTATGCAACTTTTTGTTGTCAGAGATCTGTTTTCGATCGATGATGGTTTGTTGGAAGCTGTAAATGCTGAATTTCCATATCCACCTGATTGCCAGGAATGTGAGGTTCATTGGATCTAATCGATTAACAGTTGTCTTTATATCGATGAACCCTTTAAGAGCGGCAAGCGGATGTACCCTGATGTCACTCGGAATGATTTCCCTTCATATGTCATAGCAGCTAATTGTCGATCAGTTGGCTCGGGAATACATAAAGCATTGTTCATCCTCCTCCTCCTGATATTTTTGATTTGTTTATGTTGCTACCGCTCTTGATATCCCATTCCTTTTTCGAAAATGCCAATAACGATTTGGCCCAGTGGCCTTTAAGCCTTAATTTAAGACCTCATGTAACTGTTTTCGTGAGCCCGATGAATTCTCTTTCCCGATTGTGTCCTACGGCTCCCGATAGAGCGGTGCTTTCATGATGCGACAACTCCCGATATTAAATTCTTTTGATTTCAACGCAAAGTATGATTTAATTAAAACTAGTTTTCCTATTGTAATGATTGTGCCGGTTTCGAGCTCTTCCTGGAACTACCTATGCGTACTGTGTCGAGGAGTCACCCTAAATGGATTTGGATCTGGCCAAGGACTTTACCTTCGTTCTGGTTTTCTGACATGGTCTTGTGATGATTTCGTCGGTTTCAGGCTCTTTCGCGAACTACCTACGCATACTGTGTCGAGGAGTCTGGCGAGGTGGATTTGGATGTGGTAAGGACTTTCTCTTCAATCTGGTTTTCTGTGACGGTGTCGTGATGTGAATCATTTTACATTGTAAATAATTCACCTCTCTGTCAAGCGTTAGTCTCTCTGAGTGAAATTAGGACCTCAGAGAAGTCGACACTGGAGGATGTTATATACTTTTGAGTCTTAGTAGGTTGATTACCATGTAGATAGCGTTCAAGCTCATGGGTTGCACTTACATGTCGCCCATGCATGTTTCCTAGCGAGGTTAGGTTATCCTTCGGGATTACGTGTCGTTTTACATGTCTTCGCATGTAGTTTAGGGTCTATGCTGGCACTTTAGGGGCTTGACGTGGTAGCCTATGTGCAAATTCAAGTCACCACGTGGTTTGGGACACAAAAGGACATGGGAGTGAAGCGATGAACTCCCATTGGTCTAATTTTGTCTTTGTGTACTGCTAAACTTAGTAGTAGGGGTCTTAAGAGGAGTTCGAGCATTTGATGAGGGAACTTCGAAATCTGAGAGCACAGGGAGATAGGGTGTGCCAAGCACTGTCAGCAAAATTTTTGATCGACTTGGAGCAATAAAGAAGGAGTTATGGTTGATTGAAGTTCGATTTGTGCCAGAATTGCAGCACTTCTGTTGATTTTGGGATTTTCAATGTCAATCGCAGTAGATTTGAGAAAATCGCTTCAAACCTTCGAGGTCGCGTTCATTGGCATCAGGGCTACGACTGTCCCCAAATTTTCATGTCAATTGAAATTGTGAGTAATTCAGGGCGACCGCTGAAGCAGAGGGGGTCCGAAAAGCTCTCAATCTAGAGCACCAACTTCAGAGAGCGAGATCTGGAGTTCTGTGTACAATCAGAAGGCTCAACTTCACAGGAGTGTTCAGCAAGCTGTTTACTGCAAATCCTGTAAGAATCTTCGAAAGTGATCGAGCCAATTCTCTATTCTAGGTCGAAATAGCTGTCTGGGTACCAGAAATTACCATAATTTCTCTGCTCAGAACGTTTCTGCCCATATCTCGACACTCTGATTTGATCTCAAGTTGAAACTTCGTGTGTATGGTCAGTAGGGCCTCACTTACATGTAGGAGGAGTTCTGAAGTCTGAACCATCGTATGTTTCTGATTCTGGACTGTTAAAGTTCGATGTCTGACCTTATTACTGCTAGTCTGATCTGATCTTCGCTACCTGAACATACTGGAGGGTCCATTCGACCTGAGTGAGTGTTTATACTGTTCCCTTTTGATCTGAAGCCTTCCTCTGTAGTAAGCAACCATAGCCTGAAGCCCAACGCTTCCCTGAGTAGACCGAACATAGCCTTCAAGGTCATATCACAGCCAGAAGGTTCCGCCCTTCCCAGGAAAACTCTCAACTCGACATCTGGTGCTTCCACTGAGAGCTCTTGGGGTGATTGATTGAGAAGGTTGAGTTCACTACAAGGAGAAGAGATGGATCGCAAGAGTGCTGCTGCTGCTACTTCTACGCCTGCTGCATCTACGTCTACTGCAGCTCCTTCTGTAGCACCAGCGGCTACAACGACATCTGCATCTGGTCTAGATACGGCTGAGATTCTGAAGACACTTGCGGCCCTTGTCCAACAACATCCGATCATTAGAGGGGGTGAGTTGAAGTCTACCAAGGCTTTGCAAGCAATTGTGAATAGATGCGGTAGATTTGAAGGTAGAGATATTTCTAGATATCTGCGTGAATATAGAGGAGAGATGGAACTAGTTAGAGTTACTGATGCTGAGATGATAGGGAGTTTCGAGTTAGCTGTAATCCCTGAGTTGCGGGACCAGGTTAGGGATGTACAGAGAAGAAATCTAGGTGTCTGGATGAGTTTCGAACGATCTCTTCGAGAGGAGTTTCTCGAAGAAGATTCAGAGAGAGTCACTAGAAGAACGTTTCTGGACTCGGTTGAGCAGCAACCTGGTCGTATGATGAACCTGAATGAGATGCTGAGAGAGTTTGATCGGAGATACCGACAACTCTCAACTCTTGAGAGGATAACCTTAGATGCTAGGAAAACCGAGCTTTTCCTGCAAGGTACTGATGATGCTACGGCAGATCGGTTATGCTTTATGTTGGCTGACCGATCGGCTGAAGGAGGAGTTACTACTGATTGGGGGAGAGTTGAGGATGCTGTTGCTGTATTGACGAGACAAAGGTGTGGAAGAGTGGCTATGGGAGGACGTCCGCTTGCAGAAGTGACCGCTCAACCTCGCACTGCTCCTCAAGTACAGCAACCTCCGGCTCTAGTTCCCAGACATGTTGTCCCGGCTGCGGTACCTTTGATACCAGTGGTGCCAGTTCCTGCACAAAGGGCACCGGTTCAGAGACCTGCAGAGAACCATGGACAGCAGAACCAGATCGAAGACTTGATTCGGCAGATGAGAGAACTGAAGGTGGAGCTAGCTGGCCTGCAGAGAGAGCAGCCACCGGCGCCTGCTGCTGCTCGTCCAGGAGGTGCTCCTGTTCGTAGATGTATCTGGTGTGACAGTCAAGATCATTTCCGAGGGGACTGTCAAGAGCTCACGGCTGCTCTGCGAGATGGTGTGGTTCGCTACCAGAACGGTAGGCTGCACCTTTCTTCTACTGGAGAGCCGCTAAGCACGCAGTTTGGACGAGGAGGCATGAGGAGTCTACCTCAGATTACAGCTGCTGCAACTTTACATGCATTGATGGCACCACCGATAAATCCTGATGTATATGCCGGTCACATTGAAGTTTCTTCTAGTCCTATGTTGCTAGATAGGAGAAGCTCGGCTTATTGAGAAGAAACCTGTTCAAGTTCCTTCTGAAGTACTGAAGAGAGGAGCAGAGACTATCCGTAGAGTCACAGGGTGGGGAGATCCTGTTGATGCTGCGTCTATCAAAGCATTCTTGGACGTGGATAGACACGTTCACTGGCAGGATGCTTCTGTGGAGGAGAAGAGGCGGCGAGAAGCCTCTGAACTTGATACTGGAGTTCCAGAGGAGACTGGAGATAGATGGAGGGTCACAAGGAGACGAGCGGCTCTTCCTGAGGACATCCCGTCTACTTCTGCAGCTCCTCCACCTGCACCAGGTCCGATGGAGGACGTGCAGAGATCTCAGCAGGAGCCAACGACTGCTGGTAGACGGTTTACTGCCCAAGAGAAAGAGAAGGGACCGGCTTATAAGTTGGCAGCTGATATTGAGACTTCAACTGATCTCAAGAGCATCTTGGAGCAGAGAATACTTGACGCGCGAATCGAGTTTTCTCTTCGGGAGGTTCTTGGTATTGCGAAGAGAGAGTTTCACGAGCTGATCATCGACATCATCAAGCGGAAGAGACAGGTGATGTCCGAGCAAGTAGAAAGTCAGATGATAGATGTTATAGGAGCTTCTGTGAATGATGCAGAATTCGGCAAGGTGTATTTTCAAGAGGCTGATGATACAGAGTACCAGCAAGAAGCGTTAGTTGCTGGTACCAACACTGTTGAGTTCGATGATGATGAAGCTGGCAATGAGAGTCCAGCTACTGATAGCGACTTCAGAAAAAGACACTGGGCTCGTGCTACGACTGCTACACGAGTTCGCCTTGGAAGTCTTGAACCTGTTGCTGCTTTGGTTGATCACGGTTCTGAGATCAACATCATGTCACGAGAAGTGTACGAGAGAGAACAGTGGCCTATCGAACTGAACCATGGTTGGGTGCTACGAGCTGCAAACAACCAGAAGGGTGAGTTATACGGCGCTTGTCCCAACGTGAGAGTGAAGATGGGTGATGTGGAGGTAGATCAGCACTTCTTCGTGCAGTCTTCTGCTTCTTATCCTGTGATTCTTGGTCAGCCTTATATCACTGCAGTTCGAATGGAGACGAAGGTGATGGATGATGGATTTCACTATGCTAGGATCCGTAGTCCGGATGATAAGCGTTCTGTTCAGTTTCTGACCGTTCGTACGAACCACGAACGAAACCGACAGACTTTGAGAGATTCTCCTATATGTAGGGGCAAGGATTTTCTGAAACCACTCTTGTAGGACAGGATATCGAGAGTGATGGATCTGATACTACTATGATCTCGCTTGAGCAGCCTGTGGGGTCACAGCAGACTGACGAAGAGGTTGCTCAAGATTCTGAAAACTGCTACACTGTACATAGTTGGAAATCTGGTTTGATGACTTTCAGTTCTGATGATTGGAGTGAGTTCACACGAGTAGAGGATCTGACTGAGAAGAGTAGAAGGCAGATGGAGAAGTATGCAAAAAATCTGCGCTGTACAGGAGTTCTGAAGGAAGGTGAGATGATTTCTGGTGTTTACGAGGAGTTTGTAGGTGTACAGTCTTTTGTTCGTTGGCTGGATGATGTAGATAAGTCGATGGAGCAGATGGGAGGAAGGGTGGTGATCCCTATCCACTCTCGTAAGGTCTATGAGGAGATTACCTCGTGCTTGCAATCTCGTCCTCATCCGAGACTGGAGAGTGGATGGAAGGATGCAATCTGTTGGTGTGGCTCTCGTGAAGAAGCAGAGGTTCACACCAAATACAAAACTGTAGCGAAGAAGATGAAACCAGTGGCGACTCAGTTACCTGTTGATTCAAGACAGCAGATGGAGTTAGCGGCCACTGAGAGATCCTAAACAGATAGGACACGAGTTTACTCAAGAGACACTCGAGCAGCTCCAGATAGGAGGGGGTGGCTTCTTGACTGAAGTGGAGAAATGAGCTTTTGAGCAGATGATAGTTAGCCATGGTAAGGCATTTTCTTTCTCAGCTGGAGAGATTGGTTGTGTGGATCCTAGTGTAATAGCTCCGATGGTTATCTTCACTGTTCCTCACGTACCTTGGGACTTGAAGCCGATTCCAGTCCCTCGTGCCTTGCTACCGAAGGTTATCGAGTTACTGAAGGAGAGGATGCGGATGGGTATTCTTGAACCATCTATGGCTCCTTACTCTAGCCGATGGTTCACAGTACCTAAGAAGACAGGAGCTTTACGCTTCATCCAAGACTTACAGCCTGCTAACAACATCACAATTCGAAATGTTGGAACAAGACCTGTGGTTGATGAAGTAGCCGAGGCATTTGCTGGAAGATCTATCTATTCTATTGGAGATCTGTTTTCAGGTTACGATCAGTTTCAGCTTGCTTTGGAGAGTAGACACTTGACTACCATGCGTACACCTTTGGGATTGATGCGGATGTGTACTCTTCCTCAAGGTGCGACAAACTCAGTAGCTCATATGCAAAACGCGATGCATAAGGTGTTACGAGAGTTTGTACCTGAGGTTACTATCCCATTTCTTGATGATATCCCCATGAAAGGTTGTCCGGTGGAGGACAAGGACGAGACTATGACTGCTGATGGTTGCAGAAAGTTTGTTGCAGACCACATCCGAGATGCGGAGAAGATTCTGATGCGCTTGGAAGAGGTACACCTCACTCTGTCAGGTACCAAATCCCGTTTTGGAATGTCAGAGATTGTGGTGGTTGGTCACTTATGCGGTAATTTTGGAAGACGGCCGAACCCAGAGAAGGTAGATGCTATAGCGAGGATAGCAGACAGTACCAACATTACTGAGGTTCGACGATTCTTAGGAACTTGTGTGTTCTTTCGTGTGAGTATTCCTCATTATGCGCACATTGCCGAGCCTCTGTATGCACTCTTGAGGAAAGGAAAGAGGTTTACTTGGCGGCAAGAACATCACGAGACGATGGAGCAGTTGAAAGAGATTCTGAAGTCTCCACCTGTACTAAGGAGACTTAGCTATGAGAGCGGAAGACTTATCATACTGACTGTTGACACGAGTCCAAAGGCGATTGGATGGGCAGTTGGTCAAGAAGATGCAGATGGTGTGCGGTTTGTTTCTAGGTTTGGAGCTCGAATCTTAACAGATAAGCAACGTAACTACCCTCAAGTGAAGCGTGAGTTGTGGGGAGCTGTTACTGCTATGAAGGTAGATCGAGAGTTCTTGATAGGAGCTCATGTGATACTAGAAACAGACTGTTTGCCTTTGTTAGGTATGATAGCAAACTGTAATACTCCAGACATAGCAATGCTACGATGGATTGCTTATATCCGGAGTATGAACTCCGAGCTGAAACATATAGCAGGAAAAGATAATCCTGTTGCAGACATGTTATCTAGGGCTCGTTATACAGATGAGGAAGAGATGTTTGCAGAAGTCGAAGATGAAGAGAAGAGAGATGTTTGGTGCCAAGTTGGTCAGCAGACTTCAGACTTGGAACCACTGCCGTTCTACGAGGAGTTCTACACGGAAAAGTTCCGCGATATCGGCTATTATATGAGTTTATTATGCAGAAGAGAAGGATAGAGTGATGCAGAGTTTAAAGAGATCAGACGAAAGGCGTACGGTTATCTTCTACGTGAAGGTTATCTGTGGAAACGTCCGAAGAGAAGAGATGGGATGCTGGCTAGAGTGGTGGATGATCAACCGACGAAGCTGAATCTGCTGAAGGAGTTTCATGACACCTTGTGGGCTGGACATCGCGGAGTCTGGGCTACCTACACAAAGATGAAGGAGTAATATTGGTGGAAGGGTTTGTATCAAGATGTAGTGGATTTTGTTGGGTCGTGTCTGCACTGCCAGTTCTACTCTAAAGTCCGCTACAGAGATGGACTTGTACCTACCTACCCATCTAGTATTTATTTTTCGTGGGTCCTTGATCTTGTGATGATGCCGTCAGGGCTATGGGGGATGTGCTACTTGGTATTAGCTCGGGAAGATCTCTCCAACTACGTGGAGGGACGAGCACTGCGAACGAAGACTACAGAGAACATATGTAGATTCGTGCTGGAAGATATTATCTGTCGTTATGGATCTGTTGGAAGACTACGAGCAGATAGGGGTGAGCTGAGAGGTGCAGAAGCGAAGGAGTTCTTTGCTCGTTATGGAGTAAAGCTTCGGCTTACTACTGCCATGAATCCAGAAGGGATTGGTAAGAGTGAACGAGGACACCCTTCTATTGTTCACGCTTTAGTAAAAGCATGTGATGGTAGGCCTAGAGAATGGTCGAGACTACTTCCATTTGCTTTATGGGCTGATAGAACTACACACTGTACCACGACTAACTATATGCCAGTTGAGCTTATGTTGGGACAGAAGCCGATCATGCCTGCTGAGGAGGACTTTCTTACGTGGGTTACGCTACCGTGGGAAGATGGTATAGATCATACTTCACTCCTTGCTTTACGAACTAGGCAGTTGGAGCGAAGGGAGGAGGATCTTGCTGAGGCGCAAGAGAAACTGAAGGTGGCTCGAGTCAGAAACAAAGAGCGTTTCGACAAGACTCACCGACTACGACCAAAGCCAATACGTGTTGGTGATTGGGTTCTGGTGTATGATAGCACGCTCGAGAACCAGCATTCTACACTTCGTAAGTTCTCGGGAAGATGGTTCGGGCCTTATGTTGTGTTAGATGTTTACGAGAATGCCACTTATAGTTTACGTGAGCTGGATGGTACTCCTTTGAAACTATCTGTGGCCGGCAAGCGAGTGAAGTTGTTCAAACAACATGGAGAATCAGTAGATTTGTTCAACTTTCTGGAGTCTGAGAGGATGACAAGAGATGAAGACGCCTCGACTACTGAAGAGGTTGAGGTGGACGAGAGTAATGATGATGATGAAACGACAGAAGGATGAAGAGGTTGGCACATGCCAGAGGATGTGCAGGTTTGGAGGGGGTGGATGTCGTGATGTGAATCATTTTACATTGTAAATAATTCACCTCTC
The DNA here is from genome assembly GCA_036924285.1 of Asterella californica. NCBI lineage: Eukaryota > Viridiplantae > Streptophyta > Marchantiopsida > Marchantiales > Aytoniaceae > Asterella > Asterella californica. Next base: position 945,280 of record JAYKYS010000014.1, on the reverse strand, counting down.
TGTCAAGCGTTAGTCTCTCTGAGTGAAATTAGGACCTCAGAGAAGTCGACACTGGAGGATGTTATATACTTTTGAGTCTTAGTAGGTTGATTACCATGTAGATAGCGTTCAAGCTCATGGGTTGCACTTACATGTCGCCCATGCATGTTTCCTAGCGAGGTTAGGTTATCCTTCGGGATTACGTGTCGTTTTACATGTCTCCGCATGTAGTTTAGGGTCTATGTTGGCACTTTAGGGGCTTGACGTGATAGCCTATGTGCAAATTCAAGTCACCACGTGGTTTGGGACACAAAAGGACAGGGGAGTGAAGCGATGAACTCCCATTGGTCCAATTTTGTCTTTGTATACTGCTAAACTTAGTAGTATGGGTCTTAAGAGGAGTTCGAGCATTTGGTGAGGGAACTTCGAAATCTGAGAGCACAGGGAGATAGGGTGTGCCAAGCACTGTCAGCGAAAATATTGATCGATTTGGAGCAATAAAGAAGGAGTTATGGTTGATTGAAGTTCGATTTGTGTCAGAATTGCAGCACTTCTGTTGATTTTGGGATTTTCAGTGTCAATCGCAGTAGATTTGAGAAAATCGCTTCAAACCTTCGAGGTCGCGTTCATTGGCAGCAGGGCTACGACTGTCCCCAAATTTTCATGTCAATTGAAATTGTGAGTAATTCAGGGCGACCGCTGAAGCAGAGGGGGTCCGAAAAGCTCTCAATCTAGAGCACCAACTTCAGAGAGCGAGATCTGGAGTTCTGTGTACAATCAGAAGGCTCAACTTCACAGGAGTGTTCAGCAAGCTGTTTACTGCAAATCCTGTAAGAATCTTCGAAAGTGATCGAGCCAATTCTCTGTTCTAGGTCAAAATAGCTGTCTGGGTACCAGAAATTATCATAATTTCTCTGCTCAGAACGTTTCTGCCCATATCTCGACACTCTGATTTGATCTCAAGCTGAAACTTCGTGTGTATGGTCAGTAGGGCCTCACTTACATGTAGGAGGAGTTCTGAAGTCTGAACCATCGTATGTTTCTGATTCTGGACTGTTAAAGTTCGCTGTCTGACCTTATTACTGCTAGTCTGATCTGATCTTCGCTACCTGAACATACTGGAGGGTCCATTCGACCTGAGTGAGTGTTTATACTATTCTCTTTTGATCTGAAGCCTTCCTCTGTAGTAAGCAACCATAGCCTGAAGCCCAACGCTTCCCTGAGTAGACCGAACATAGCCTTCAAGGTCATATCACAGCTAGAAGGTTCCGCCCTTCCCAGGAAAACTCTCAACTCGACAACGGTCTTGTGACGATTTCGTCAGTTTCAGGCTCTTTCACGAACTACCTACGCGTACTGTGTCGAGGAGTCTGGCGAGGTGGATTTGGATGTGGCAAGGATTTTCTCTTCGTTCTGGTTTTCTGTGATGGTCTTGTGACGATTTCACCGGTTTCATGCTCTTTTGCGAATAAATGTACGGGGACGGAGATAGAGAGTATGCAGCTGATCGTTGGCTCGTCGATTCTTTGTTAACTTTGAAGTAAACTTGGAAATTTGTAATCACGTGTTATGTGTTTCAACTTTGAACTACGGGATGCACTGATACTAAGTAAAATTGGAAACTTCCAGGTGAAACTTAATCATAGGAAGTTTCTTGATGGTATGCTAGAGATCTGTGGTGTACCATCAAGTAAGTTCAGAAGTTCTGCAATCGATAAGCTGGACAAGAAAGCCTGGGAGGAAGTGCGGAAGCCAATGGTGGGGTCTCTGTCTCTTAATCATTCTCTGTGTGTTCTCTAAAGACATGTTCTGTGTATTCTGTGATAGCGCTGAATTACTTTACTCTAAGTGACTTGTTACTTCTGCCTAAACCCGATTCACGATTCCATAGGCTCGAGTTTCTAGACCATCCCTGCCTGTAGAGCCATACAGAGTACAGAGAAACAGAGAGAACAGCGTGTCTACTTTCCTCTTCCCTGTCGACATCGACATTACTTCTTTTATCGTTGGGTGGCAGTTGCCAAGTCGGAACCTTCTGTCGCTCCAAACATCCACAATATTGTGTCGATAAAATTCGAGGCTTCCCTAACAAAACCAGGTGACAACGTATTGAAATTTACACAATGTGCCAAGAGGCGACACAAAGCAAGTGGTCGAAAAATGCAAGCAGTTGGGAACTGAGAACGTCAAGCTAGTGAGTACAAGATACCACCACTACTAAATTTTCTTCGCCACAAGTCGATCATGCCGTGTGGCTCCTCCATGATTCTCAGCTTTCGATCCTATGGTACCCGATAGTACGTTCTTTCTGTGCAACAAAATACCAGTATTATAAACCTCAGGACATTAGTAGACGTTTTTAAATGAGTTTTGAGAAGCTTTTTTTGACAGTTAGAACAGGTGGTATATATAACTTTAAGTAATGAAAGTTTTGAAGAGACTACCGACAGCAGGGCAGTTGTTCCAAACCTGCTTCGTCATCTGTAAACTGAACTAAAAGTTCACTACACTCTGCAAATGAAAAGACAAGAACTCGGCTGAGAGAGAGGGAACATAAAGCTTCAACTCCTTGTACTTGAGCCTTGTCTCTTTTATGCCAATAAGTAGTTCTCTGGATCTTCCACCTAGTACAGAAACATGGACAAAGTAAGTTCGCTGTTTACCAGAAGAACCATGGACGAGCCGAGTTAACAACATCCATCGTGAGACTACCACAGCAGGCAAACGTTCCAAACCTGCTTTGTCATCTGTAAACTAAACTACCCTTTCGGGGTGTGCCAAAGCAACTTCAACTTTCGTGTATACTAGCGCTAGCGGAGGTCAATGAACTCCAGTGTCCGCAGAAGAATCCGCAGATGAGTTCGTGGAAATCGTTGTACAGACAGCAGAGAGCATATGCTCTGCAAGCTGCGTCGAAAGCACAAGCTTTCTATGCTTTTCGAAGCTGAGAAATTTCCAGAAGAAGTTGAGAAACCTCCACAGCCCCATTCCTTGTACGATCCACAACTTCACGAACCTCAAACAGCAAACGATATCGTCAGTATGGAGGTTCGCTTCGGATTTCTTCCACAATCCTGGTAAGGGTCAACTCCATCTCCACGCAACAAGCATGCCTAAGACGAACAATGTTACTGTTATGCTCATTGACCCTATAAAAAACCTACGTAGAATTCACTGCTTCTGATACTACGAGCGTGAAATAACAGTACATTCGAACTATTGTGCACTCCACCTTCAGCTACACGCGAAGCGCCATTGTTTTCAATCCGTTCACCAGATCCAGAGAGATGAATATACTCATCTCTGGATGATGACTCCGACGTGTTGCTTACAACATCGCCGGTCGAGGTCTCTGGCGAAAAAATTACGTGTTTGGCACAAGGATTTATCTACTCGATGCGCATGTACTTCTCATTCGAAGTCTTCTTCTTGAGAGCAGTCAATTTCACAATCCAAAAACTCCCGACGAGTCTCTCTAGTAGAACAATATCCTCGCCTTTCTGCTCCAGTTGGTGAAATTCCTCAGCTGACATTTGCAACAAACTTGAAGACGCGTCCCAAGCCACGGTCCAGCTCTCAGTCGACTCGTCCGCGATCAGCAGTTGTAATCGATAACATCTTTTCACGCGACTCATCTTTCGACATCGATTACAATACTCGTGTCCCGCTATGAGCTTCTTTCCACAGCTGAAACACCCATCATAGGTCCGGAATCCGTCTTTCTCATAAGCAAAGATCTGCACTTTCATTCGAACAGTTTTCACCGTTCTTCCGCTCTCAAGGAAATCGTGTACATATTGCAAGTTTACATGAGCATCCGCTTCCATCGCACACGAACAGTAACCCACTGGACCCGAACAAACAAGCAATCGAGTTCGATGCACAAAATATAACACACAGGTACCTCACTCTCTCGCTATCACTTTGTGTCTCACTATCCCGCTATCCTGCTTGCCGCTGTCATCCTCGCATCGAACCCGCGTCCATCTCTCTTATCGAACAGTACTATGACGTTCATACCACTCGTTCTCGTTCTCGTTCTCGTTCTCGTTCTCGTTACTCACAGCGATACCTCTCTCTCTCGCTATGCTCTCGCTGTCACCCTCACATCGAATTTGAATTTGAATCGTCATACCGCCTACACGCTATGGAGCCGCTAATATCCCGCTACCCCGCTACCGCGATACTCCGCTCTCGCGATATCCTGATACATCGCCGTCGGTATGCCGCCGTCCCTCCTCCACACCTCGTTCCCTTTTTACCGTAGTCGAACTTGACTCCAATGGCGTTCGACAGCGTGATCAACTCTGTTACAACGGACCGCGAATGGTCACAGTGACCGGGCAAGTCACCTAACTTTTGCATTAACACGTCCGTAATCTTCACACGCTCGATCACCCCTTAATTTGAGAAATGGTGACACCACTGTAGGGTTCCTTCTTAGGCAGAAATTTGCTTGATAACACTTCCAGTAGTTTCCTTTAGCTTCATCATACCCCTCTTAACGATGTATTGTTTGATTTCCGTGACTAGTTAGTGACAATAAACTCATTATTCTTCTTGTTATCACTCCATTATTTTCAACAATGACTCCATACTTCTACCATTCAAAATGTTTACCATTAAAGACACGTCACATGATACATGCTCTGAAACCGAATGTGTACAATCATATATGTAATTAACATCAGAAAGTGATTGGTTTCAAAAAGTGGTGTGATCAAGCAATACATCGTTAAGAAAAGTATGATCAAACTCAAAGAATTGAGAGTGTGCTTGAAACCAATAATAACTAATAAGGGTTATGATCAATCAATACATCGTTAAAAAGAGTGTGATAAAGCAAATTTCTGTTTACTTAGATTATACTATTGCACTTTACTATCTCTTTCTTTTGGGACTCGTTTGGACGGAAATGAGAATTTTCCGCCAGCGTGGCAGTGGCTTAATTGCTACTTTCTGTCACCCTTCGGTGCAGTATTGCAACCACAGTAGTGGCCATATTACACTAACGCAGTTAATCTTTAAGAGTAGTTACCTCGTAAAGTCCTTTAACCTCAATTAGTTAATCTAGTTTGAACCTTATTGTACAAAAGCTCGACTACCGTTCTACATGTAACCATAGAATGTGATTACCATCTCTAGATGTAGTAAGTAAAATTTACAGTCGAAACCTGTAAAAACATTTACGGGAATTACTATAGTTCCGTAAAACCAGGTTTGAGTGGCACTATTTAAAGTAAATTGTTAATGTTCTATAAAAGTTATAAGACTCTTTGCACCTACTGTAGTGTTTACAAGTTCGCTCACTACGTCCATCGACAGAAGCATTCATGAATCGCACACAAAATTGATCTGTTCGATTTTATTTTGTATTTTAGTCCAAACTGAATCAATCGAATATACATAGTTCTCTTGTATTCATCGTAATTACTAGTACATAACCGAACAGTTCTAAATGACATCATTCGGTTCTTGTTTGATCCTAAAAGTGTAGAAGTGGCTAGCTCAAGAGTTCGAAACTGTTCGGTTTTAAACGATACTAGTTCAAAATGGTCCGGTTCCACCTTGAACGGTTCCGACACGAACCATGCCGAGTAGTGTGGAAGGGGCGAATAATATGCACGGGTAAGGTGGAACAATGTTTTGAGACTGATAAGGTTTAACGCTCCTTTGAAAATTCTGCTAGACATCCGGACCGCCCGTGCAGTTCCCTCGCGAAACTACTTACCAGTGTGAGGGCCAGCAATTCTACTTTCCACAGGGCTCGGTTCACATTGCAATTTTCTTTCGACAACAAGCGGCCTATCGATTTCCGCCTCGAACGAAGTGGGTGGCAGTGGCACATCTGTTCTTTTTCTTCGAAGTTGCATCATACCGTCTCTCAGCCACGGCCTTTGTGACGATGGAGGCCTGATGCATCATAGACGGCAGTTGCAGATCTGCGAGATATTGTGTACAGCTAGCGAACAGACCACCAAGATCTGGATTTCCGTATGGATGTGATGGTTACACGGTTATAATTTGAAGCACGTCCAAATCCATATTGTCCATCTCTGTTTCGTTTCAAAGTGTGTTTCATTTCGTTCCAGTGAGTGTTTGTTTCTTTCAGTCTTCTAAAATCGCTCACAACTTCGTCCACTCCAGTACATTTCGGTTTCTTTGCGTTCTGGTAGTTTTAAGGAACGTAAAAGATGTTCACCTCGATTCAGTTCTAGTAGAACTATCCCGTGATGTAGGAAAGAACAGCGACTTCGAGGAGACAAAGTGAGCTGAAATTCTGTTTTTGCAGTTGCCGAGACATGAGACGCGATCTAGCAGAAGCCTTTGGAACAAAACATTGTGAGCCCAAGTGCAAACTGCAGGAACGGAGGTTAAACTATGCATCACCACGTTACTGTTCCCATGGCTAAAACACAGTACCCCACTGCTCTCAGCCTTAGAAACACATCACCAGTTTGCCACACTGAAAATTCCGCAGTCTTCAACTTTCCAGTCTTTCGTGGACGGGTCCATTACGGACACTCCGAATCGCTATGCTCGAATTGCAAGAGCTTGTGACCAGCAGCTGCTGGGAGAACTTCAACCAGGAGAAGAAAGTCGATCTGCTTTGCTAACCCTCCCCCAACGGCTTTCAAGCATTGTGCACATGCTTGGTACGTCATGCTTGGTACGTTCATAACTTTGACAACTGCACACCTTACACATCTTGATTCGACCTTTCTTCCTACCGTTTCAGCTGCGTCATAGACCTCTCGCAAAGAACTTATTTGGGTCGCCATCAAGCAAGAGAAGCAATGGGACAGTATCCACCGCAACATCGAACACTGCAAACTGAAATCAACCAGACTCTGCACTCTCGTTCTCGTCCTTCCCGCGTCACGAGCTTCCAGAGAAACACGACAAGAATCTACATGTCGAAAAAGCTGACATGTAACTCCAACCTAGTACTCCGACATGGCACAGCGACTTGCTTTACGGTCGGCTGCCAGTCGGGGGTGGATCAAGCCAAACAACGCTAAGAGGGGATTGATCAAGTTCATCAAACGTACAAGGGGTGGAGCAAGCAAATTACTGAGTACTTTTGTCTACCGAACACTGAATCCAACCATCGAGTTTCACAGAGTTACCATTTCGATCTCACCAAGAAACACCATGAAGAAAGGTTTCCGTCCCCATCAAACTTCGATGATTCTCCAGCCTCAAGCCTCTGACGGCTCAATGATTGATCGGTTACCGGATTGAGTGAACAAACTTCTTATGCAAGTAGGCTTCATTACACGCCATTGTTCTTTACCCACGCACTCCCGTAACTCGCATACACAACATGCGAGGGTATACAAGCAGGTGCCTGGTGCAGGATGTCGTCAGATTCGATGTCAATCTACCATTCCTTCCCCTCACCCTTCGATATGTAGGACGTCATTTTGTATGAGATGAATGGTATCTCGCCAATTAAGCCAGGAGAAAAGGAGAAGGATAACAGAAACTTATCTGACCACAAGAATTCTCATCGTATCAGATAGTCGTGTGAAACTCATCAGGTCGCTCTACCATGATCTACAAATCGCGTGAGGACATGACACTAGCCTACAATGGAAGGCTGTCCGTCACTTGGACTGAAAATTGCTAACTTTCTACATAATCTACAAGTGGATTCAGATCACAATTAAATTCAGTGGATGGCGCCGTAGTACCATACTTTAAGTCTAGTCTTCGGCACCACCAGGAAGAAGACGAGTTGTCCCCAGTCTAGCAGGAATAATCCTTGATGGAGAGAGAACCTCGGCGAAGGAGGGGCTGCCATAGCTGTCGGTTCCCAACCTGCTCTGAACCCATCCCTTGCTCCCTTTAAAGCCATCAGACACCACCCACGTGTTTTTGAATCCTTGGCTAGTGAGGGACTTGGCAACAGTCTTGACAATGTCGCCAGTCTCGTCAATAAGCACAATCCTGGAACCCTTGTTCAACCTTTTCAAATAGGCGATCTTCAGGGCTGCAACTTCGGCTTCGACTTTGCGGGAATTTCTGAGCTGGTTTCTAACTTTGGGTGCAAGCTCCTCCAGTGGGACCGCTACGTACTTGTTCTTGGCACCACTAGGCAAGCTCGGAATGCCTGACCGGTCCTTTTCCTTCTCTGATCGAATATCAATAAGGGTGTAGTCCTGGTTCAAGAGGAGATCCAAGGCCTGAGCGGCAGTCAAGTTACCTGTGTAACCCCTTGCAGCATTGCCCAAACCTGAGAGCAAAAACGGAGCGAACAGGTACACTAGAACAAGGCCTCCAGCAGCCTCTGCAAGGAACAGAGGATCAGCAGCCAAAGCCGATTCTAGAACTGACGAGCCAAAAGGTTTAGCGGCCTCGAATACGTCGGATGTCTTATCGACAACAGCCTTGCCAACTTCAAAAACTGGCTCCGTGTCAAGACCAGCACTTTTCAATACTTTTTGAGCTTCTCTAGCTGCATCAGACGCCAGAGGGGTGGCGGCCTTCGTGACGGTTTCAGCAGTCCTCTGTACTAGAGGTGCTGCAATGTCGATTCCGGGCTTCACAGTGGTCACTACCTGCATTGGCGATATCAAATTCGTCCACTTAGGGAAAACTTCCAGTTCATAAAGAGAAAGATCTCAAACAACTCGCAGCTACTGACGCTCAAGTGTACAACGAAGGCTACTAACAACATCAAATCACGGATGGGCAAGAAGATTCTCGAGCAACTTCTACATTTGCGACATCAAATTCGTCCACTTAGGGAAAGCTTGCAAATCATAAGCGAAAACAATTTGGAATCTCGAACAAGTCTCAGCTACTATAGCTTAAGTGTCCAACGAAGGCTAGTAACTTCCAATCACGCATTGGAAAGGAGATTCTCGAACTCTTTGAACCTCCTTCAGAGAGAAAAGTGGAAAGGACATTAAGAGTTGATAACACTCTGAGCATACGTAGCGAGGGAGGAAATTCATCCTCACACCGACGAAAGAGACGATTCGGAAGATCACCTTGTCGATAATATTCTTAGCGGTATCGTAGGCAGTTCCGACAGATGAGGTTACTGTTCCACTGATCTCCTCGGCCTTCGTGTAAGCGTCTTCGAGGTCTTGCTTGGTGAGGGCTTGAGCAGACGCCGCGCTGAGCAGGAACGCGGAAATCGAGCTGGTCAATGTGACGGCAGCGAGTGGCAATTTCTTCATCTCATCCCTGCCACTGACCTTGGCCACCACATGGATCAACTTCCGGCAGCTGGTACGTGAATTCACTCTTTTCGACTCAAGCGGGGGCGTTCCAGTCACAAAGGTCGTCGTTGGCGCTCCAGCGACGGCAGCACCCGCCATGTGCACAGCCAACACCATCTTGAAGACCACGATAGGCGAAAAGAACAATCTCCCTTCCTCCCGTACTCGAGTTTCGGCCCTCGAAGGCAGAAGAGGCAGAGTTTTCGCACTGCAAAAGGTATCGGAGCCCTCCGCAAGTACTGTACTTCCAAACGTCCGAGCAGCGAGCAGCGAGCAGCGATCTCGCGATTGCTCGATGCTAAAACTGGAGGCTCAGATCGCTTGGCGGAATATTCCCCGCAGCGCGATGTGAGCGGCTGTGGGGCTGGTTCGTTCCCAGGAAGGCTGGGGCAAACGAGAGGGGAGGTTCGTCCTGGAGTGAACCCGAGAGGGTTTGTGGAATCAGAGAAGATAGGATATCGTCCCAGGTGGCCGGATCCTAGTGGCAGGTGGCTTCGAAGTACGTTCCTTGTACTCTCTGACTGCACATCGGCCCGCCACAGCATCTTTTATTCTTGACAGAATCTTCTGTCGTCCCGGGAACTGCCATCGTCCCTACAGTACGCAGTCGGCACTTTTTACACATTCTGCTTGCAGTTTTATTTTGCCAGTATCCCGCTACTACGTACGTACAGCGTACCGCAGTCGCATCAACATCGCCACAGTACAGTACACTGTCTATCATATTAAGTGTATATACTTAATTAGTATGATTATGGAATTATAGTAAGTGACATTAATTTCCTGTATTTCAACTTTTACTTATTATTATAAGTAAAACTATCATGTGAATTTAATTACATGATGAAAATATATTTAAGAAGACTTGAACCCACAACAACATTGCACACTCATTCAATAAACCGAATCAAAAAATCACATGATCTTGATGCAGTATCACCAAGTTGTAATTTATTCACTTTCTTTGAAAAAATTGTTTTATCAACAACGAATGCAAATATTTGCTCCACGATCATATTTATATGTATTTGTGACTTGATTATGTTCCCACCTAGTAACTTTAACTTGATTTTCTGGATCTGTACAAAGGAAAATTGAAGACAAAAAGTATAACGTGAAGAGATACAATTGACTGACTTGGATAATAAACAGATTCATTACTCATAAATAAATATAAAATTTACTTCAAGATATTTTTTATCACTTGTAAACAACATGTATTCCACTGAAGATACTCTCTTCTGAGATTGTTGACTCTGAAAATCGATTCTGATGTTGATTTGCTATATTTTTTTCAAATTTCTAACGAAGGGCAAAAGACGAATTGAACAAAAAAAATAGAAAGAGCATCAAAAATTTGAATAAATCTGAGTGATAGGATACGAGCCACTTGTTAACCAAAAAATATAGCTTTTCAAAAATATTTGCTCACATTATTTAAACATAGCAAAATAATGTGTATCACACGATATACACTTTACTTTTTATTAGTGTGAACTTGAAATTAATATATAATACATTAATAATTATATATACCCTTCAAAATAAACTTGTGGAGTCAATATCAGTCACACTAAATAAGGAAAAGAGTGTAGATGCTCCTTAGATGGATGTGAATGTCCTATCAAGATGGAGACTGGTTACCGTGCAGTTCAAAGCTCGTGGCTTGTGCGGATGTGGTACAGTCAGTGACTTCAAGGGGGAGGCGTAGATATTTTGAGACAATGACATTCGCTCGGGGAGAGAAGAGCGTCCAAATTCTCTTTTTCGGCTCGCACGAATTTGCAATTATGTACTTATGAGGATGAGAAAAATGAGTAAAAAGAATCTGTTATCTCTCCTTAAAAGAATGTATTAGGAAAAAAACGCCAGAGAAATTATGTATGAAGCTAATTCTCGGGAAGCATGCTTCTTATTCATTCATCTTTACTAAGATGGAAGAGGCAAGCATGCTCGCTAATTGATTGTTCCTGTGAGGAGGGTTAGGTGATAAATAACACACGGATTATAATTAATATTAGTTTGGTGGTCCGATTCTCCGATTTATAGTTCCTAAAGCACGTTTTTATGTGTTATTTGTATGGTTATGTTTGAAGAATCCGCCAGTTTTTTAGTTTGTTAATATTTCATGTTTGTTATAAATATCGATTTCTCATATTACTTATTTATAATTTTCACTTAATATAAATATATATTTTGATAAAATATATAACAACAAAAATTATCATTTACCGATTAAATTTGACTCCTCCTCGAGTTAATCTTTATCTGCGTTTCTTTTATATTTCTTTGCTTCTCTTCTCTTTTTCTTCCTACCAAAAGTTGATGCTTCATGCATATTCTCAACTATATGTAGGCCTAATCAAGATGGAGAAGATGGCAAGTTTAATTTATTACATAACTTTCTGATGAGAAGAGTTAGGTAATAAATTAAACCACCCATAACTTAATATTATCAGGTACCAAGCTCCCCGTCTTATGGTTTCAGCAGCACGTGCAAAGGTTTTGTACTTATGGGTTCTCTCCAGACTCACCACAGCTTGTGATTATGATTATATTTAATATTTATAAAATAATAAAATTAAAATTAAAGTTATTCTAAATTATTTATTTAACATATAAACTTGTCTCTATAGTCTAAACAAAAACATCACTAACAGATGTGAAAGAAAAAATATGAAAAATATAGAAATAGTCACTCAGTCCATCTTACCTTCCAGAACCAATATGTTCTCTTTTCTTCCTTGTACCCGCTTGTCCCTTTCTCACCTATCCTTGGCTAGGTCGTTTGAGATGATGTTAGTCAATAAACATCCCCAATCGCGTTTGGGGTTTTGACGGCGTTGCGTGATGTTTTCTTGATCGATTGTTGGCTTACCGGGGTAGAATAGCGCTCATTTTTTACTCGCTATTCTATCGCCGCCAGTTCTGGCACGTACTTAACGACTTTTTTCACGGTAAGGCGGTAAATAAAGCGGGGGGAACATTGACGAGAAGTGGAGAAGGCTTCGGGAACGGGAGCTGTTTTCTTTTTGTTATAAAAAATAATATAATTGTTATATAATATTTTAGACTAAGTAAAATCAAAATCAAAATAATATGTTAATTATTAATTGTTAGCTGCTCCAAGAACGTTGGAAATCTTCTTATAAAACCCATAAGTGGTGTATGGGAGTTTGCGCTTCAGAGGATATAAGTGCAAGAGTGTCCTGCATTGAATTGATTTATACATAAATACATTGACTTATTACCTAACCCTTCCTGTCGATAGAGTTAGATAATAAATTAAGGTTGCAGTCCTCTTCCATCTTCGGATGGAAGAGGTGAATAAGCAACCCAACAAATATTGGCTAGATCGTTTGAGATGATGTTAGTCAATCATGCTGGAAGCGACATGTTTCTCTAATAAGACTAGATAAGCTATATCGTATCGAGAATTTAGTTCGCTCATTACAAATTTCGTTTCCAATAAAAGCAAAAACTTTGAATGCAAATTTCTAAACGAGTTAAAATAGAGAATGAGTAACTAAAAATGAGCTAAAGCTGAAAACGTTTCACAATCAATGATACAAAGATTTACTTTTCTACTGGAAAATACATCAAACAATAGATTCTAGCTTTAAAAGCTTTCAGCGAGAAAATGGATTTCTATTCATCACCATTTTAGTTCTGTGACGTAGGATCAAACAGAAAAAATACAGACAATAAACTTCAGTCTTCTGATGTAGTTGCTGATTAGACGAAAATCAAAAAAAAAAATCGCATCATTGTCCAGCTTGTGTGATACTACTTCTTGCCCTTGAATTCTTAAAAGTTTTGACATAACATCATTTGGTTTCTTCAGTTAACTATTCAACTTCAGTAAACACTTGGACTATTTTAGCTGATTTACTCACAAGCCCAACAATATTCACTGCAAAACTTCAGTTTGCAAAATGTATGTTATGTGCTTCTGAGAACATGCATGGTTCCAACCTTGAACTTTACATTTTTTGTTTTATATGAAACTGATAATGAAACTGTGAAAGTTTTTACACTAATCAGTGTTGGTATATTTTCACTATATATTTTTCAGAAGTCAATAGTTTTGTATACTACCTCTATACTATATTATGTATAGAAAACTACAGTCTATGGAGGCTACTAGCTAGGACATCTAGTTAGTGAATCTATACATTGTTCGTAATTATCGGTTGTCATATATTATGCATATGATTATCAAATGGAGATAGAATCACTCCGACGAGGGTTAGATTTCTCTTTTCAGATATATTTTGTGTAGAGGATTCTCGTTTGAACTTCTCGTGATCGGACCCCCTCCATGCTTTACTTCTTATTTGTACGCCACTTTTGCTTGTGTTGGCATTGATGTTCAAGGACGATTTCACTCTAGTGTGCTGTCGATAATGAAGTTGGAATTGCAGACCAGTAATATTATCTTTGTTTTACTTATGATGAGGTTGGACTTGCATACCAACAGACCATAAGAGTTCATGTGGTGATGACATACATGTCGTACATATCTATCCTAATGGGGGATTGTTAGCTCAATATGAGTAGATAAGGGCTAGTTGTTGTCACGTGTGATACCGGGTTGTCGATGCTATGTTTTGAATGGTTTGTTCATGGTTATCACGAGGTTTTTCATCATGGAGTTCTCAAGAAGTCTCGAAGGTGGTTCCTCTGTAGTACGTGATAGGTTTACACGTAGTGGCGTGAGATATCAGTCATTGTCATCAGTTTTACGGATGACAGATATCACTTACGTGCTTCTCTATGTAACATCAAGAACAAGTGATTTAGTGGTAGATGAATACAAGTTACGAGTAGTTAAGCAACTCCACTAGGAATAGTGTTGGGATGGGTGATCTAATTTGTGACCCCTCACACAACTAGAAAGTTGTCTATATCACGCACGCTAGCAAGCTCCATTTCGCAAATCGCAAACGAGAAAACGGCTTTCACGTCTTCAAATCCTCTCTAGTCCACTATGCCTAGAAGCCTCTAAAGGTCTCTTAAATCGTACTGCTCCACATTGTGACACCTCCGCACACACTCCACCATGCTTCGCTACGCTACGGTGAACTCAGAAATGGTCAAAATGTGCAATCTACTATAGTCAAAAATCCCTACGCGTGCAAGAAATGACACCAATGAAACTTCCGTGTCACAAAAGCGCTCGCTGTGAACTCAAATCTCAACCAAATCGAACAATTTTGGTTGCGTCAGAATCGTCTCGTCAATCCACTCATATTACACCCTCCATAGAAAGAAATCATCAAAAAATGATGATGCGACATCCACCAACGTAATCAGCTACTCACTATGACAAAAATTTGCTTGTTATAGTCAAAAATTTTCAGCGCTTCCGCACCACCTCTCCACCAAATAGTCAAAAGAACTCGTACAAGAACCAGCAATCTGATCAGCAAGAGATCAGAACTCTAAAATTCAACTACACGTACATGCACACTCACAAATCAAAAGTATCATCGATCTGCGTACTCTGGAGATATCACCGGCAAAACTTCACAACCTGAAATCACACACCGCAATCAGATGCGGTCATAAATGTCCTTCCAGTTTGTCATAAAATATAGAACTATGTCTTCCGGATCAGAGTACAACTCAATAAATGTCTGGAGAAATTCATCGCAACTACGAAATCCAAATCGCTGGATAAATAACTCAAGTCCTTGTTAACGTGATTCTTCACGAGACAATCACTAACTATAGAGTCTGAAGGTCGAATGGCTCACGGTTCTCACAAGGTATTTGAATGTTTGTCACGGCTTTGTTATAATTTTATCTTTCAAAAGTTTTACCAACATAATAACATGGTAAACTGAAGTAAACAAACATCCATTTCGGCCAAAACAAAACCTCTACATGTCATCAGCGTCCCAATCATATGATGCTTACTTTAAAACACCAGTCCAATTCTTAACACGGCATATCGTTCAAGATATTGTAAGATGTTACTCACACCATCGATACAATATATTACACTAAAACTATAGTGAGTTCCTCCCTTACATTGCGGAATTATATAATTTTCAGCAATGTTTTGACTTCGTAGGTCTTGTTACACAACACATTCAGATTCATGAATGTGTTTTCTATTTCTTGTTGAGAATCGAAGATCATCCCTATCACCTCCTCACGATCTCTAAGCATTGTTTTTTCGATTAATGTTATCTCTTCTCTAGCGCATCATTTCAAATATAGTCCGATGACTTGACAACTAGTGAGCAAAAAAAAATACTTTTCCACTCATTGTATGTCCATTGAACCGAAAGCATGAAGGTGTTTCTCTCAATCTCTCTCCTCAAGACGTGGTTCACCTAGCAGTTCACTGAATCTTCATCTCAAATTTTGACGGTTATTCTCACTAGACTACATCTCCACTTTGAATGTTACATCTACGCTCAGCCTGACTGCTTCTTCCTTCTCAGCACTATCGCTATACCTCTAGACTCCATTTGTGCAAGTCTTAGTCCAAAATGTCAAGCTAGATACAACAGTCCGCTTCGGCAAACCAAACGTTTGATTGAATTCGTCAAAGAGAATGAGAATTTTTGTACAATGAGTTATATTAGTACTTCGCTTTATGGATTCGTTAAGACCAGTCATCCGTGAAGCGTATATTATCGTTGGTGTCGCTCACACCTACTACATACTCATGATTGGTTCTTGACATTATTCCTTTACTCGATGGTTACTAGGTTCTATTCTCAAATAATCTTTATGTCCTATATCAGTTGTACAAAAAGTTCTCAACCAAGATCTTACAAGGAGCAAGTCATAGCTAGAATCTTTCAAAATTTGAAAAGACATCGACGTTTGTATCCCCATAACAGACATCACTACTTTCTCCAATACTCTAAAAGATTTCACCATTTTCTTGTTAGTCATACCAACAATGATGCTCGTCGGTCTCAGAACACAAAGAAAAGAAAGATGAGAGATCAGTTCACAACCCCTCTATTTATACTACTCTAGATTTACCAAGGTAACTACTTGTAGATCTTATTTATTGTAATTTATCGAGATTGAGTCACAAGTAAAAATCATAAATCAAAGATAGATTTTGACTTCTACTTGTCTATCTTTGACTTTATTCTAATAGCGTGAATCTTTCTAGAAGCATAAATAAATTTCTTTGAAAAGAAATTTCAGATTGCTCGTTATAAGACAAAGTACAAACACATATATGAGTCAAAAACTCAACAACACTCTTGATTGTTTAACCTTAAGCTTCTACAATCAATAAAATCCAGTCACGTATAAGACAAGAGGGTAGTATTGACCTACTTGTAGTCTTATGCACAACAAACAAAATATTGGTTCCCACATTTAGAATATTCTAATATTTCATCCACAAATACAACCAACTCTAACTGTGACTAATAATAATTATCTGTCATTAACTTAGAGTGTCGTATAGCATTAAGACTTATTTAGAAGACCCACCACACATAGTTATAACTTATCACATATTTAAAACTTTGTAACTCTTAGGTGTTATAGTCTTGAGTACTTAGATCGGTGCGAGCTGCTTGCTATTCTTGAAGAGGCAATGAAAGCAACTTGGTTTGAAGATGAGAAATGGTTCATTAGATTCAAACTCCCTGAATGATTTTTTCTTTATTAGTCTTCTACATTTTTTGTTTTGTAAGTTGTGCTCATTTTGTCGAGTTCAAAATACATTGCATGTGACATGTTTTCCATCGTGGCTTCATTCTAGGTACTCGCACTCCGATCAGTGGGTCTTAGGAGGATTTGCTCCTACGAAGCGTCATCTCATATGAGGGCTAGGGTGGGTTTGAGATCCATTAACATTTGTTTTGAAGTTTGTGATAGTAAAGAATATATCTCATTTGTAGTTAATTTTTTGTCATGTATCTTTGCTTTACCGTGGTGCAAATTTATAAATGTCAATTATGCTTGTCATGATACATAAAGAATCCAGGAACCATGTATATCAAAAGCAACATTCTTTGTTCAAAAAGATGAAAGAAAAGTATCGAAGAATAGAAAATTGACATAGATAAAAACTTTATGTAGATAAGAACTTTGTGAAAAAAAACAATCCACTATCAAAATATCATTCTCAAAATGCGTAAAAGCCAAGTGCACTTCGGAGAGAAGAAAGTTTATAATTAAACTAAAAAGAGTAAAGTATAAAATCATATAACAAAGCGAATGCTTTATCAACCTTTACAATAAATGTAACATTATAGTAACCTGATACATTTTTGAGCGATAGTGTCATAAGAAACTACACATAATCAATGTCAAGCGACACACTGATCTACACATTATCACTTTGTATACTTATCATCGTCAAATTTTGGATAATATTTTACAAAAATAGTATTCTTTTGGAGTTTCGATCGATCTACAACATAGTGAAAACAGAACCAGCGCATGAAGGTGATCATTCGTCACAATTGAACTTCAATTGCTAACATTGCTAGTACGCCGTCGATCACAAGAAGGAGACAATAAAGAACACATTCTTCTCCTTGGCACTTCACACGAAAAACATCATAGAACTAAAGGATCTTCTTTGACCATAGTCAGCCGCCTTGTGCACATTGACTCCTCCTCAACCACCATTTGAGACGTCTTAGCTATTCCATCTACATGTCTAGCGTTAGTTTCACCTCCAACTTGACTATCAAGAACTATGCTTTGGCTGTCATCTACAACCAATGACTCCATCGCTTCTACACTCTTCTATATTAAGATGTGATCTAAGAGATCATCTTGGACGAACTCTGTGACATGGGCATCTTATGCCCGCTCCAGACTTTCTATACAAACTATCACTCAGTCCAACAACCATCTCAAACAATAACAATATGACCTAGAGTTAAACACAATCGCTTATATGAATATAAATAATCTAATGGAACCTAATGACTTGCTTGCTATCCAAACGTCGTTTATCATGATAGCTGAAATCATCAAAACGAAACTGTCCTCAACGTAGATCAGCCATGAGATCAACTGCTGGAAAATGACAACAATCATCCAGAAATTTACATATGTGTGTATTTTATTTCTAGATATTGTATACATAACTCTATAAATAATTTATGTAGTTTTCACATATTTCCTGAAATTTGATAATGAACATATAAAAAGTAGAGGACTACATTCAATCCATAGAAATGAAATCGAAACATTCAAAAACCAAGAAAGAAATAAACAAATATCTCAAATGAGTGAATATAGATCGTTCTACACCTAGTGAGAGAGAGATGAGAAAGAAAAGAGATGAAAATATTTCTAGCGCTTTCTGCTACTCCTCCTCATCCTTGGTGCAGAAGTCTCTTGGTTTGAGAATGGACGGAAGAGCAACAAATGATCTTGTCTCATCCATGTAGGGACTGTAGTTTTGATCTTAATCACATGGAATTTTAGAGCTTTAGATCTAGAAAAACTACACTGCAAATTTGAATTGTTGTTAAACCACAAGTAGCAGTATATAAGCAGCAACGCTACCTTGTAACAAAAGAGTCATAGCTCAGATGGTTGATGTTCGAACATGGGGAGACATCGGTCTCATGTTTGAATCCTCGTGTGAACTAAAAATTTTACCAAAAAATGTAACTTTGATTATAAGTTCCGGCAAATTCTCTCGAGAACCAAAAAATCAATTTTGATTCCAGGCGAGTTGATCAATGTAACAAGAATTGTTCTCACTGTAACAAGAGTCCATTCGATAAGATTACTTTTCAGAATTAAAAAAAAATATATCCTTATTTGTGGTTCACATCACAGTTTATTTTTTGGTTTATTTCTCGGCCGTCAGATTTCAGTTTGAAGAAATCTACGACTCATTTTGTAAGTCTCAAGATTCTGATCATTATCAGTCTTAGATTTAGACAGCGAATAAGAAGACGACAAATAGGTGCAGTTTCAGTTGGCTCGTCCGCCAGAGTTAATGTCCAGAATTTTGAACTGAAACTGATTCAAATGAGATATCCCACCATCAATATAGTGATACTTGTGATTTAAAGGACAAGCTGATGCATCGAGCAATTGCTCACTTTGCATCAGAGTAGCTATCCCACTGAAAAGATTTTTGAATTTTGGTTTCGAGCAATCAACACCAAACAAGCATCTCCAACTGTCCATGGCAACTTGGGAAGACTCACTAAAAAAAAGTTGTAAATTGTATACCATCACTGGCCCGTGCCATTTTAGTCTATTCTCTTGCAAGTTTTTTCTTGCAATGTGTTTACTTATTACTTACCACGCTTCCGTTTTGAAATATTTGTAGGTTTTCTTTTTGCCAAACGACACCCTTAGAAGATTAGTGCTTGTCTTTATCTCCAAACCTCCATCCGAACAGAATGAAAATGAGGGTTAGAAACGTCCCAAACACAATATTTGTAAGTTTTCTTTTTGCCAAACGGCACCCTTAGAATATTAATTATTGTCTTTATCTCCAAACGTCTGCTTGAAACAGAATGAGCACGAGTGGCCCACATCCATTTTGTCTTGGCAAGTGATGTATGGAAAGCATTATCAACCACCTTTGGGGAACTTTTGTTCGGTATCGTTTTGTCTTGGAAGGTGACGTCTGGAAAGCATAGTCAACCATCTTTGGGAAATTCAATATCTGTTATCAGAATAAATATACCTATTATACATAAACATTATATTAAATTTTATTAATTTAAATGTTAGACGTACAAATAACTACCGAAGCATCCAAAAATCCCATACTTCAAGTCAATAACAACGCACATCTAACTGTATAAGTCAAATAAACTAAAATATTTAAGAAATACTTTAGTTTATTACCTAACCCTTCTCGTCGGAAGAGTTAGATAATTAATTAACCTTGCAGTGCATAGCTTCCCCCAAGGCCTTGTACAGTGAATTTTATTTTTCTCTTATCAGAATATATAAATGTTATAAAAATTAAATTATTTTATAAATATTATATGTTAATCATCAGGGACAGATAAACATACACGAGCGGACTGGTGCGTTCATGGGGTATAAGTCCTGAACCCTCATTGTTATATCTCGCGTTTGCCGAGGACGTTAATTAATATTCTAACACTTCCCATCGGAAGGGTTAGAATATTAATTAACGTACACCTCATGGACATGAGGTGAATATATCCTCGCTCGCTTCAGTGCATAAGCAAGGATGACTCCTCGAGTCATCACGCGAGGAGCAAACCCGTTTGCTGGGGGGTGCAGTACTCCGAGAATCACCCTGAACTCTTCTCAGGCGCTTTCTATGGCCATCTCGCACGACCCAAGCGTGGCATGGAGCCCGAGAAATTTGAATCCGGCCGGCATTCTGGGTACCCAGACCGCCGCGTTTGCTCCCGCGCGACCAAAAACGCAAAAGAGGGGGTCTGATACGAGGAGTGGGGGTTTAAACACAATGTGTGCATCGCGGATAAGGTCCTTATGGCCGAATCTGAGAGTAAAGCTCGAAGCCGCGCATACCGTCAGTACGAAGCGGAGAAGTTTTCCTCCTTCCGGTTTTGCTCAGGCTGTGAGGTTGTACACTCCGGACGGAAGGACAGATCTCATGGCGAGGCCAGGGGCAATAGAGGTTGAAGAGCTATTGGTGGCGGAGGTCGAGAAGTACTTGAATTCCCTGAAGTACTTTGAAAAGTTAGGAGTTCCCAAGAGCGCGGGCACAGACTCAGAGGAGGGCTTCGATCTCCGACGAATGTCTCGCCTGCTGTCGACACTAGGCGATCCACTCTCCAAGTACCAGGTGGGTGAGGAAAAGATTCCTGTGATTTCCCTGGAATTAAAGGTAGAATTGGAGGTCCCTTTGCAAATTCGCAGAGGTGCCAGTACATTCACAGAACATGGTAGTCGATACAGCCGTGTGTTCCTTGAAAGCCTTTTCTGGCACTCGTCGCAGATCGGCGTGCCAAACATATGATCCCCATAACTGGTTCTACGTTACTTTAAGGAGCATTCTCCTGTTTACTCGTGCGCAGAGTCCAAAATTCTGTCTGCTCACATTCAGCCCCTCATGTCGAAATGTTCTCTTTTGACTGTTGAAGGTGGTTCACGTTGCTGGAACTAAGGGCAAGGGGCTCAACGGTTGCCTTCATAAGCAACATTCTACATGGCTGGTTTTCGAGTGGGATCATATACAAGGTAAGCTTACGTATTGTCTGAGTTCGAGAGCATAAAATAACAGGCCTTGACAGATTGACCAATTGTATTGTGCATACGTAATAACGGTTAACGACACACATGCCATTTCAGAAGTTAATGACAATCAGGTGGACTCTGTTTTGACGGTCCACATATCCGGACCATACGGGAGAGGATAGTTTCCGGGGAAACTGGGCAACCTAGCAGTGCAGAAGCTTTCAGTCAGCTGTTCAAAGACCTGCAAGGGAATGTAAACGAGGTTGTGGTTGCCGAGTCTGGGGCTCTTACACACTTTGAGGTGTAACCAGCGGTACTTTCCTGTGTACTTTCTTTGGGTTGTTGACACCGCAAAGATCTCTCTTCATGTTGGTCATCTCTTCACCCCCTAGCATCAGATATAAGATAGTGGTGAGCATCAAGTCTAACTGTGCTTTCAGATTTCTTCCCAGTGGTACAACTTTTCTGAATGTTTAGGAATACTTGGTGATCAAGGGCACGTTGGATATGCAGGTCGTAACAGCTCTTGCTTTTTCCCAGTTTGCACGAGAGAAAGTGGACATTGCCGTGATTGAGGTACATCCTGCTTTAGTAGCTTCGCCTGCTTTGCCGAGTTGTGATGTTACGACGTCGTGATCTCAATCGTGCAGGTGTGTGCCACTCTGACAGACCGGTCTAGGAGGAGCTCGTGATGCAACTAATGTAATTCCAGCCTCGAGTCTTCTAGCTTCAGTAATCGTGGGTGTTGGAAAGGAACATTTAGAGGCTCTTGGTGGATCTCTGGAGAGCATCGCGCATGCGAAGGCTGGCATCATCAAAGAAGGACGCCCGGTAGGGTCAAGCTTAAAACCGATTTTATCGAGTCTCTATACATCTGTTAGTTGGATCTATCCAGTAGTGAGACTTCTAGACCCAGCTTAAGAACGAGGGCTCAGAGCAAACGCAAGATCATTCCTTCCTTCCTTCCTTCCTTCCTTCCTGCATGAGCTGAAATAAATCCGTTACAATTCCGAAGCGTATATCTTAAGTTCCACATTATGGTCCTGCTTAGGGGCTTGACCTACTGCGAAAGCTAGGGCACAATTCCCTCCTCGTCTGCTGCGTTCTGTTCACAGAAACTACATCAAAGATGCAGCAGTTTGAGTTGTAAAGGAAGATATGTCTCTGCTGACTCAATCATTGCATGGATGCGGTGTCTTCTTCTGGGTATCGATGCACCCTTCTGATGCGACAGGTCATTCTAGGCAGGCAAGCAGAGAATGTGGCCGAGAAAATATTGCGACAAGTCGCTGCCTCCAAAAACGCACCTGTTGTTCCTCAAGTTGCGCACGAGGCTGTCTGTGAGCTGAAAGGCATAGTCGCTGACTACCGAAGTCTTCATCCCTATTCCGACATACTTGTCAACCACTGACAGAGCATGGCAGCGAGTGTATGACAGGTTTGAGAGATGAGAGTTATCAAGTTAGGGGCTCTGGGCATTCATCAAATGGACAATGCAGCGTCTGCTATTCAGACTGCTTTGTGCTTGCGCAATGAAGGTAATTAAGATTATCTTAACTACTATGCATAACGCTTCGACCTGGTTGCCCTCGGCTGGCAGTGAAGCTCCTTTTACTGAAGTTCCGATTCGTGCAGAGGTCTTAACTTAGTCTGCTCTGTTCAGGATTAAACATATCCGATTCATCAGTTCGTCTTGGTTTGGAGAACACAAAGATGCCGGGTAGGTTTCAGTTTGCTACTCCGGCTGAAGCCAGGGCTCTGCGTTCGGAAGGTGCAACTGTCATTCTGGATGGAGGTGAGATTCCGAGTTGTCAGATAACGTTTTGAAGTTTGGATCGCCAAAAGAACGATAAGTATACTCTAGTTAACGATTACTGTTGAATAAGGAGGTTGCCGGTGCGATGACAATCATCAAGGTCAATTCATGTTGATTCTAGTCACTTAAATTGAAACTTCATCGTGTTCCGAAGGAGAAACGTTTGCCAGTCAGCATATCTGCTATGTGACAGCTCATACGGAGGGCCCCGCAGCGGCATTAGCTGATACGCTAACAAGGACCTTCCCAGAGAGCTGTTTGGCGTTCGTGGTTGCCATGGCTTCAGACAAAGAACACCTACCTTTTGCACGGACACTAATTCAAGTTATGCAAACACATCCACTGCATTGAGGATGCTACAAAGAAACAACGTTAATCGCTAACTAGAACAGAAATTCCGTTCTGGTACATCCCACGTAAAACTCTTATAGCTCCGAAAGGCAACCGTCCAGACGAGGTATCTTGTTGGAATAGAAGAAACATGCAGCTTTTAATGTGCTAAAGGTTTGCATTGCTGGAGCAAAGCCGAGGATCGTGATGACTTCAGTGGTAGACATCGCTGGCAGTGCAAAGCGGGCCATGTCGGTTAGTGCTCTAGCTGAGATATTCGAGCAAGTTGGGGAAGAGCTTGGAATTGAGACCGTGTATGAACTCCAGGATGTAGCTGAGATAAGAGCGACGGGAGAAGATGCGGTTTTCGTAGATGAAGCAGACTGTCTACCGGCAGGTGTTAAGAAAGCTGCTCAAATGAGAACAAGCGATAACAATCTCCGTTGTGTCAAACAAACAGTTCTCATGATGAAGAATTTCATCTCCGATGTAGCAAAGCACTTATTTAGGGTTTTTGTATAAAAAGGTTGTAGTGAAAAGGAGACTTTCGACTACTTCTAAAACTTTGCACGTCATACAGGGAAAACAAAATGGTTATGTCATGAAAACCCAAAAATTTATTTGACCCCACCCTTAATACGCTTTTCGGACTTGACCACCAGTAACTTAACTGGTTATAGTAATTTCAGTTGGTGAAGATTGCATGTCATAGGATATGAGAACTGCATGTTAGTGATCGGTCATATATCTACACAGAAAGTTCAGTTTAGAATATCTTTACAATAATTATCAACTGAGATGATTTCGTATTTGTCTTAATGCAGTGTCTTTACATAACGATAAACCTGCTAAAATCTACAATTGCTCGTCAAAGATCTAGTCAAGTAAGTATGATGGGTCCACTCCGTCAAGCGTATTAGAGGTGAGGTAAAGTAAATTTCTGCATAAAAACCTCAAACTATCTCCTGCATCTTTGACATTGTAGTGAGTATCTGATAAGCAGTCAAAGTTATAATTCTTTTCCTCTCCCTTTAGAAGAGTCCATCAACCAAATTGCTTGAAAATGCAGGAACGGATAATACTTTGTGTGAAACATTTTCGAGATATCCTTTCCCATCTTTAAAGGTTTGGTTTAATTGGTGTTAGTTAAGGGTTCAAACAGGATCAAACAGGATTTGAAAAGTTGTCAACACTATCTAATCTTGAGCCCGATAATCGAAATTGGAACAAGAAGCAGGTGTATATAGATGCAGCCATGAGCACCGAAATATAACCTCTCTCTCAACTAAAATGTTACTAATAAGTAACATTTTAGTCTACTCCTTCTATTCTCCCTACGGCTTCCTTCAGATTTCTTCTGAACTTCAGTAATTAAGTAGTAAGTAACTTCATGGCGTTTATTTAATTAATCACATTATCATCCTACAGCAAACTCTCAATACGAAGGTAGTGGGATACTATTCTTATGTCTGTCAACATATAATTATTCCCGAGCTTATGTTTTACTGAGCAATAACTTTTAAACTCACACAAAATGATGACGGCCGTCCTTACCGATCTCTGGTATGGTATCCTTCACACTATTTACACAGTTCTGTCGACTTATTGACAACCACTCGCTGTAAACTTATTTAATTAAAATAATAATAAATAAACAATTATCATTCAAAACTTCAGTTTCCACTTACGTGGAGTGTGACAGCTTGTGCCACCAGAACGAGAGAGGAGTTGTCACACCTAAAAGAACTTACAAAGTAGGAGAGAGAACGTTCACTAAGAGAAACAACGGAGTATCATCAGTCCTTTTTGTATATATATACAGAGGATACAAAGATGGTTGTATCCCTCTAACCTAAACTATATTTTCTACTGAGCATGAACCTAACTACAATAGGTGAAACTTAACTAACTAGAGTTCGCACAAGTATTAACATATACTTCGTCGAAATCAAGCTTTGTTGAAATCAAGTTTCAAGAAAACATGAGAGGTGTTTTTCAGCTGTATCCAGTGTAACACCTCGTTGCACATAAGAATCCATCGAGTGAAAGACTGACCTTCCAGGTAAGAAAGCAACTTGTTACTAAAAAATGCACTTGCAGAATCGGCTATATATGCAGATGGTAGGCTTTCGTACATATCTTGCAATGTGTTCCAAATTTCACGCCCGAAGAAGAACCAAAAACGTTTCATGAATAGGAGAGAATAATACTAATAATAATAATAAATAAATAAATAAGAATAGGATATAATTTGTGGGAAATCCAATGCTGATCGTGTTCAAGTGTCGGGTGATCAAATGATCATCATTGAGCTCTCGAATGCATGCGCAGCCACTCGTTGAACTTGTACTGATATCCAGTAAGGATGAGATATATGCCAGCACTTTCTAGATATGCTCAACTTATATATATATTTATTATCTTTTAAAAAAGTCCAGAGAATTTTATTCCAAGCTACCGCAGTAAAACAAAAGTCTCACCATGTACGGATCATAGACATAGCCTGCAGGCTCACCACGTACGGAAGAGGAGAGCAAAACAAGCAAACGGTAGGGTGCAGGGGGACAGGTGCCAGCATGAAAAGAAGAAGCGTAACGGAGCAGTAGCGATTTCAAACATAAGCCCGTCGTGAGTCACGCAAAGATTTGTAATATCTCGTGACAGACATGACGGTCTAGTTCGGTCACAAACTGTTCTGTCTTATCGAGTTGATAAGAGGATTTGAATGGATTATTCGAATCCACTAGCCTGTGTGTCCGTGAGTGTTACGATCGACCTTGCTGTAGAGCCCATCTATGTAGTCCTTCGGGTCCTTCGGGTCCTTCTTTTCCTTGTAAGGCTTGATGGGGTCTTTTCATCTGTTGGCTAGTGTGTTTACTCATCTATGTCCGGATTACCTCGATATGAAACCCTAGTAGAGGATTACCTCGATATGAAACCCTAGTAGAGTATGCTCAAGTTGCCAGAACTTCAGCTGGTCCAAATCCACTCTCGTGACTTAGGATTATCCGGAAAGTAGTCTCTTAGTCCAAGGAATTTACACATTCTTTATTCGCAGATTCAACTCTGAGCACCAGAAGTCCCCGAGCGAGCATTGGTTCGGATCTACTCATTTACTTGATTTGGATTTCTTTTGGCGGAGAGAATGAATTTATTATTCACTTATATAAATAATAGACTTGATAATAACACTTCACGTATCTCGATGTCGGTGCTCGCTGAGTACCGGAAGTCTCAGGTGACGGACGACTGACAAGAAGATCTTTGCCACTAGTGTCGCGCAGGAGACAATCCGAGCACTCGATGCCGCATCGTTCCAGATAACGTCCATTTGATGGAATGTCATGTCAGGTCAGATGGCCAAGGGGGCCGAATTCAAATATAAACAAATCTGAAATGCATTTTCCTCCTCTGCTGCATAGAGCTACTGATAGCGCTGCTTAGCCCCGGTGTTCTTCTCTTCGCGGCGTTAGTTGTTTGGCCCATCGGGTACTTCTTTCCCTTGTAAGGCTGCCAAAGAAAACGGACCTGGACAATGAACAGATCGAGGAACAGCTACCGAATGCGACAGACTTCCTATGCACTGGACTGATCGATTATATGAAAGCACGCGAACCTAAACCGTGAATCCATCCTACGACCAAATAGTGTGAAGGTTTGCCGCCAGCATCTCGCTGCACATGAATTCTCGCTAGTGCAAATTGACCTCGCGAATCTGCCACCGGATTCAAGAAGTTCTTTCCTCGGCTCCGGCTTGATACTTTGGCCTCGTCTCAAAATGCCCGCGGAACACCACACTAACAGCGAACAGCTCTTCTGCCAAGGCACTTGAAAGAACTCGAATTCTGTCGGTCGGTGTCTATACACGAGTCCAGGACAACAATTAGAGTTCCTGAAGCGGGAACCAACGAAAGGACTATCAGACAAACGAACAGCGAATGAACGCACCGACTTGCTTAGCATTTGGCAGAAAAGCGAGATCTCTATGTGCAAAACTCGGCATGCAACACTGAATCCACCACCGCTTTGAAATCCCCAGAGCGGTGCGCGTCCGCGCCAAGCTCCTGCGTGTAAGTCTCGTTTCCAATTTGCCGCGGCTACTGTTCGCTCCACGTCGGACATGACAGTGCCGCAGTCAGCGAAAAAATAAAAATGGTATCGTCGGGAACTCCCACCCAAAGACCGTGGAGAATTTGCCGGAATATTCCAGAAAGTACGTAATGTTGGCAAAGTGGGAAAACGAGCTTTAACACCGAACCTATCTGACACCCCTGATGAGCGAGATACCAGCATAGTAGGCAGAGAGCCTTAGTCTAACATTTTCTCTCTTTCCTCTCTGTTCCTCTTGAAAGTCCAAGATCTTCGATGCGCAGTCACGAATTCTCCTGGAGCAAAGAACCTGCAGTTGACAGGTATCATGGTAGCGTATCAAATCAGACAGAGGAACCATGCATGTCTCTTTCGGAGAAATTTGGGGCCATGAGCTTTTTCGCAACGGCGCAGCAACTCTCTTATTATCTTAATTTGTTAAGTGCTGGCAGATTAATGATCAGGTGCTTAGTAGCTACCTCAATATGCCATCTTGATGGTGTTGCCGGGTGCATGAAGCGTAAGCAGTTGAAATTTACTACATTCATCGTCATGTCAGATAGAGAATATAACTTTTCACCATGATAAAGTGAACTCTTTGATTCTCGTGTTGTTCTTCGCGCCGCCGCGCGATAGCTACAATATATGTCTTCCATGAATGTAAGCCGAACACCGAGCGGCAGCGCTAGCTTGTTGCCGTGACTCCTGAGAGGTATATATATAGAGAGAGTAAGGTCACTGGCCACATATGAGCTTCTATTTCACTAGACGAAAGTGAGGGTCATGGACGAAGAGTGGTCAGCAGTGAAACCAATTTTCACGGCTCTTGTAGTGATTCTGTTGCTACTCCTTTCTGTCACAAAGAAGATATCGAGTAACCGTACGCGTCTGCCTCCAGGGCCAACCCAATGGCCCGTGCTGGGAAGTATCCTCCTCCTGGGAACGCTTCCTCACCAGAGTTTGTCCAAGCTAGCGAAATGGTATGGACCACTCATGTTCATGAAGCTTGGTTCGGTGGATGTTGTCGTCGTGTCATCCCCAACGTTAGCAAAGGAATTCCTGACAACTCATGATAGAGTCTGGGCATCACGACATGCTACTACTGCGGCTAAGATCATGATTTACGGAGGGAGGAACGTATCCTTTGGCGAGTACGGATCGCGATGGCGATATGCAAGGAAGGTCTTCGCATTGGAGCTCTTTACTGTCAAGCGGCTTTCGGCATTTCAGGTTGGACTTCAAAATACTTGCAAAATCCATTTTTGTTTCTGATCACGATAATGATGGATCGTTACACTGTCCACCCAGTGGCACGGTTAATTACGTCTGGAGAAACATCTTAGCTTCAGTATATTCATGAAATTAAGCCCGTTGGGGCGAAGCATGGCATTACTCTTAATGCGTGCTCAAGTTGGACATTAGCATGCATTGGCGAGGATTACTGCCATATTGCGGAGTGTCGACTTATAGACGCACTCTCCACTTTTCTTTCCACCCTTCGGAGAGTTTTCCTGTTTCATGTTTCGTCGGGCTTTCCGACTTGTCTATCAAAGCTTTATCGCATGCCTTTGGATCACGTCAAACACCTTGATGCCCATCGTACACCCTTCATATTATGGAGTTTCTAAGACGATATCGTCACGAGAAAATCGCTTTTGTGCAGAAAAATCGGAGGCAGGAAATACTGAGTGGCATCCGCGAACTGCTCGATGAGTGCCGCAATGGAACAAAGGGTTCATCGCTCCATCTGGTGTTACGAAAAGTTGCCACAAATCGTGACCAGAATGTTGATGAACAACATCGTTCTCACTGACAAGGCTAGCGCCATAGAATACGGCGATGATTTTCACCAGACGATGAAAGATAGTTTCAGATTATTTGGCGTGTTCTATCTTGGAGATTACATACCCTGGTTGGATCGGCTCGACCCGCAAGGTTTGAAGAAGCAGATGTACGCCACGTCAAAGAAAACTGACATATTCTTCCAGGGAATCTTGGACGCCCATAAGCTGAAGCTCGAGGCAGCTAAACAACACCCTCAGGGTTCTACCGTCGAGGCATCGCACGATATGGTGGACACACTACTCACTCGTCCGATAGATGTTGATGGCCTCTTTTTCACTGACCTGGAGATAAAAGCCATCATGGAGGTATATCCTGAAGGCTTGACTATGACATTTACTGCACCATTTTGTGAACATGTGGATCTGGATGGCTACTTAACTTGTACTAGCTTCATCGTTTGAGCTACCGCCATATGTTGAAAGCTCTGGCACTGGCAGGATCTTCCGAGTTATGAGTTGTTTCTGAATTGAGGTAGCTGCTGTGATTGCAGGATGTAATTTACGCAGGTACAGACACAAACTCGAGTACCGTAGAGTGGGGGCTTAGCGAACTGCTGAGAAATCCCCATACCCTGGAAAGAGCACAAGCGGAAATGGATTCAGTGGTGGGACGAGATAGACTTGTAGAAGAGTCTGATCTGCCCAGTCTACCGTACCTGAATGCCATTGTCAAGGAGACTTTCCGCCTGCATCCCGTGGGACCTTTGTTGATACCACATATGTCCACGGAGGACTGTGAGATTCAAGGCTACAGAATTCCTGCAAAAAGTAGGTTATTCGTCAACACTTATGCCATCCAAAGAGACGCGGATGTTTACGACAGGGCGCTGGAATTCTATCCTGATAGATTCCTAGGTAGTACGAAGGATGTGCATGGTCTCGACTTTGATCTTCTACCTTTCGGAACGGGTCGGAGAGGCTGCCCTGGAAAAGCGCTGGGTCTTCTGGTAGTTCAGTATCTCATGGCTATGCTGATCCAGGCTTGCAACTGGAGTCTGCCTGGAAATCTGAAGCCGGATAAGCTTGACATGGACGAGGTGTATGGACTCACTGTAACTAGACTCAACCCTCTGGTGGCAATCGCAGCTCCACGCTTACCGGAACACGTGCTTCGTGACTGCCAAAACACTGACAACCCGAATTGATCGTTCATGACTACTTTGCAGAGCCAGTTGATAAACTCAAGACAGCTTGAAAAGAAGTTACTCGCATATAGGTTTGCTAGGTCCTGGACAGGTTCAAAAGCCACTTAGAAGAATCTAGTGTGGCCTATTTCGCTCTGTCTTCTAGGTTGACAAAGCCTAAGCCGGATTTCTGTTGGCTGTAGTAGCAAGTTGATAGTAACAACATCTACTAGATATCGGGATCCGGATGTACATGTAGGGAAATCGATAATATCGTCTCGAAAGCAAAGGTTTGTACAAACCCATGACGAGATTGATTCAGGACTCCTCTGTGACGTAGAAAACAGTGGATATTACTTTGAACAGCCGCGCGCGTAGATTATAGTCTGAGACCTAGATGGGTCGGTAGTCATCTCTGGACCTCTCTACTGTACTGTTGATGTATCGTAGAGCTTTTGTATGTTATAAATTCTGAAATCTTCCATATCGCCATTGAGTCTAACGAATATTTCCACGATCTCGTGATAGCTCAGTAGCAACCGAGTACGTGTTACGAATGAGATGTCATGCGATATTCAGTGGACTTCCCCTAAGCTTGTACACACCATTCTGAACGAGAGTGCAAGAGTATCGCATGAGACCGACGAGGAAGGGGTCTTGGATTGCACTGGAGGTAATTTCCGCTACTGCGTAACTCTACTTCACCACATCGGATACGGTGAAGCGCAGTTGCTATCCCTTTGTGTCTGCAACGGTCTGATGTTTATCGTTGGATACGACTTGCATGTACTGGATACGTGTCTGTAACGCGAGTATACTAATCAATACGTATCAGTATGCATGCAACCTGAAATAGCCATGAAACAGAGAGAAAAGAAACACAGCCTGGCTGAGTTCACCGTAAGGTTTGGGTAAGCAAGGAGTTCATTGCGTTGCCTGATAAAATGCTTCTTTGAAAGATCTGGCAAGACATGCCTTCTTAATACAAAATAATAAAGTGTAAAACGTGTACAAGAAGACAAGAGCAAGAAAAGGAGAAAATTCAAGGAAGAGGTTTCCTGTGTATTTTCTCTTAGTATGTATTGTGTTTTTTCTGAGCGAATATATATTTTGATGCATTCTGCATGTTATAGTAACTATGAAATATCCAAATAAACTTCGGGGAGCTTTGTTCTCTTTCTGTTAACAAAAACAGTATATACGGTTTACCAGAATTTTATGTAAAGTTAATATATAACATAAATTCTTTTGCAAAATGTTAATATTAAGCAAAGCAGGAGTTGCGACAGATCCCCACATACAAGACAAGGCAGGGAGCCCAAAACAACATTAATCTTAATGTTTGGAGTACATTAATTTATTTACTAACCTAATGATTCCCAATACTTCTCTAGGTCGCGATCCTAGAGGTATTAAGGGATATCAAAGTTAAACATAAAGATTTCTATATGGTATACATGAGAAAAGTCAAACAATCAGGTTTGTCTAAGTCCGTGGTTCACATAGATATGAGATTTGGAGTATACAAAACCATTTCTTCGTTAATTATTTTCTGCTTCTGACACTGGGAATTCATAGCTTACGCATTCACCTACCTACTGCCATCACTCACGGTTGAAATGAACCAGAAGTGAATAAACAAATGCCGGCTGGTGTTTCCGACCGAAGTGAAAACTTCACCTCGTGGATAAAGAATCTTTTGAAAAGGTTCTAACTTTGACACCTCCTATTGTCAATATGCATTTAATGTTAAAGCATATTTGTGTTAACTGCGTACATTCAAGGGTGTCTCAAGGATATCTTGAATAAGTTCAATAAACTACAGTAAGTATATGATAATCCACTTTTTCCAAAGTAATATGATCTCTTTTATCGACATTACATTCTCTCTAGAACAGTCACTACATGTAGCAATCAAATATCTTTTCCCATGGCCTTGTACATCGAATTGCCTTTTCTCTTATCAATAAACATTTAAATATTATGTGAAAATTTTGTACAAGCTGTCTTTAATTACAAAATTTTTCTATAACTATTAAGTGTTAAGCAATGCTGGAATTGCCCACCAATCTGGACAGAACCCATAAGTGAAACGCTGATGCTCTCACGGCTAGGAATATAAATCCAGGGGTCCATAAATTAATATGCAAATGAAATTACGTTATAAATATAACGTAATTTCATTTGCATATTAATTTATGCTCTAACACCTTCTCGTCGGAAAGGTTAGTGCATAAATTTATGGAAGCCCTCTGGCCTTCTAAGTATACATTAGATGAATATATACAGCGCTTTATTCAAATATACATGCTTCTTGAGGTTCCAGCAAGAATGGGAAAAGAAGTACTAGCTTTAGAAATAAAAAGAAGAGAATTCAAAGTTTTGAGTGGTGATGAGGAACAAACGTTTTTGAGTATATCTATGAACGAACGATATATATTAAGTGAAGATACAGTCACGGTTTGGGTTTGGGATATATTAAAAGCTACTTACATGGAAAATTTTAATTAAAGTTGTCCATGTTAAGCACCAATGCATTTCTGATCCTCTGTAAGGCCCGCCAAGATGTTATACTTAAGTTCACTTGCATAGTAGTTCCAACTCTTGTACAAAGTAAATGTTTGTTAATAATTAAAACCTCAGTTATTTACATCAAGTTAAAAATGTATTACTACATTTTAGAGAGGTTGATGATTGTGGTCGGTGTGCAATGATTGACACATGTAATAAATAAAACCTAAGAGAACTTTTGATTTCCCAATTAACGGATATTAATAATAACTAGTTTATAATATACATGCTAGTCCATTATATGCCAATTGTCCTTCGGAGCCAAGATCTCGAAACCACAAGAACATTTCACTGGCGATATATGTACAACATTTGAATCTTCGTTACATTTTCTTATCAAATTCACTAGAAGAAAATGTAAAGCATGCAGAAAAGAAGTATATTTGACAGAAGTATCTTCAGAAGGCAATGGATCCGGTTCTAGATAGATTGTCTGCTGCTAGAGCATCGATGGACTGTGGAAAGAAGTGGGCAGCTCGATTCATAATCTACCCATCACTTCTACTGACAAATATTTGGTACCGAGTTGTTCTCGATGCTTTGCTTGTTCAGTGCTTTGGTTACCGAACATGAATTCTTGCACGTTGTGAATTTGTTTAATTAAGATGTCTTTTCTTATTCTTACCAGGTTAATTACTTGGTCACACCCTTACAAAATGTTTCTCTAACTGAGTGGTCTCTCTTTGGTCACACCTATGGCTCAGTTCCTGGTCACACATCTAACATGTACCTTTAATCTATTGGTCTAGTTAGTCTCAACTACGGTTCAGTTCCTGATCACACATCTAACGTGTACCTTTAATCTATTGGTCTCGTTTGTCACACCTGTAGCATGTCATCCTTGCATAGATAGTGACATTCATTTGTCCGTTTGAATGACACTATCTTGACATTCAACTTGTCCACAACGTTATCCACTTTGACGTGATTTCATAATTTTTTCTTTTAAATGATAATATTTGGACATCCAGTTTACCAACAGAATTATCTTTTTGATGGGATTCCTTCTTGTAGGTTGAATGACAATATCTTAGACATTCAAGTTGCTTTTAGAGTTATTTTGTTCACACTCTCACGATGACAATATCTTGACATTAAAATTACTCATATAGTTATTTCTTTCACGTGAGAAAATGTAATTTTCATCTGAATGACAATTCATGTTATCCACTGAAATTACCCACACTTACTCCGTCCAGTAAAAACCATACATCATATTTGCTAGCGAGAATGTGACCAAGAGAGATCAATAAAAGGGTCTGACGAAGTTATAAACGCTCTGCAGTGATCATCTCATTATGATTTCATTCTCACACATAATCATCTCATTACCATCTCATTATTCTCACACATAATCATCACGATCACGTAAGTAAATGAAAATGCTTAAACCACAAGTACCGCTATATTAGCGGTGGGGATCTCTACCGCTAGTCATTTTTAACTTTTGTTAAGTAAATTCGGCACGGGCAAGGGCCCCTCAGAGATTTGCACCACGCAGTTACCATCGCAATACGTGATGAAACTTTGTGATCTTGGTAGCGAAATGAGCAGAAGAGAAAGAGCTTCAAAATGAGCCCATGATGAGTTCAGGAAGAATACAGACGGTTTCAAAATTCTCAAGTGAATCCCGGGTCACTGAGAATCGCAGAAATAGAATATTCTGTATTTTGAATTTTAAAACGTTCTACTATCCAACATATTTTGTTATAATCACTTACCCTCCCGTTATCATGACCCAGTGAGCTGTTTTGAGACAGGGAGCTCAACTGGGGCCTTGGCCTCCCGCCCTCTGACTGAGAACTACAGTGAAAAATGACCCGCCGCCTGCGAAGTCAAGCCTTTTATACTACTACTAGTGGTTTAAATGAAATTCACGTAACCGAAATTCAGGAGAAATGCCTTGAAAACATACTTCTATCAGGGGCCAACTTTTCATCAGCTGGTAACATTAACCTAGATAAGTACTAAGAGGCTGTGTTGCACACGAAAAGTACTACTTTAAATATAACTTCAGAAAACAAATCAGGCCTCCATACCATTCTCTTCCTTCTCGGCTTTAAAGGTTAGTTCAAACCTCATAAAATACGGTTATTGCTTATGACCTAAACTACCTTGCAAAAGCTTACTTGGCTCTAATCCAAATGAAAGAACGATGAACTTGATCCACCCCAATCTTAGTGAGTATTTGCTTGATGAACCCCTCGACCAACAATAGACCGGCAATAGACAGTGTTCCAAGTTGCCTTGCTATTTCAGATGTTGATTGTGCAAGACTTTCCTATAAATCATGGGACACTGTAACACAAATAACAGTAATCAATCGTCATCTAAAGCTTGACATTTAATTCTCACTCGACACTGACGTGACGAGTCAACTACGAGTACAGCCCTACTGCCGATCAGAGGGTTGATCAAGCAAGTATATACTCACTAAGAGAGGGTGGATCGAACTCATCATTCTCTCTAGGGGTGGAACAATACCTTGATTAAGAACAAGGTGCAATAGTTCCAATACAGAGCTCGTACTAGCCCTGAATGTGGTAACGATTACACACCATTAAAATTCAAGGCGGGGTAATAAGCTAAAGTTTCGTCACCATGATGAACATAAACCTAGATAGTCACTCTTGCGAATTGCTTCATCACTAGCGTATCGACTTGCATGGTTCGGAACTCATTTTTCGTGGTAAACCGTGAGGTTGACAGTGTGACGTATTCGCGTGCTGGCACACTCACAAAGACATCAGTTGAGGTGTGTATATGGCTACGGTGCATGGACTAGTAGGTGGGAAACACGAGATTTCCCACTACCTACTACTACACGAGATTCCCCACTAGCAGCTTCGCGATCCCAAAAGCATCGATCTGCGCTATATATATACGATATATACGATAGGATATATGACTGTCGGTTTAACAGAGCTAGGTAATACTGTCAATCTAAAGAGTACCCCTCAGTATGACACTGTCTACATGTATGTACAAAGTAAAGTCCAGACAGGCATTACCTCGTTCTTTCGAAGGTAACAGGAAGACGAAAGTAATCTTCTACGCGAGATACAAGAGTATATACGCTCGATAAGTTTCTTCGATCTGCCAGCTGCAACTCAGTTTCCTCCGGATTTCACCTGTCTCTTCTTATCAATATCGTTCGGCGAAATTTCGATGACAATCCACCCGAAGTAATCTCAAAACTGACAGTAATCGTCTATTGCACGAGCAATATCGCAATTTTGAGACTTTATTTAGTTTCCTTGTCTTCCTAAAGTACAATAATAAATATTTGCCGTTGCTCGTGTGATTATAGTTCTCATTCACTATCATCGGAGAGTCTATTTCGTTTACCAAGACAGTTCTCGTCTCTATTGCCTGTTGGTTTTCTTGGACTTCTTGCGCTTGTCCTTGCGCTTGTCCTGCTCCTTCACAAGCTGCTCTAGCTTCCCCAGCCGGTCTAACATCTCTTGAATTGTGGACTTGTGATCGGAATTGCTCTGAATGACTTCTCTGAAAAGAGCCTGTAACCTCCTGTTCTCCTCAACGAGCTGTTTGAGCAAAGTGTCTCGACCTTCAAGGGCCGAACTCGTCCGTCCAGTGCTGTACTCCGGTTCTTGTTCACCCCGTGAAGTAGCAAATTCATCGTATGATGAGCTACAAGACGCTCCAATCTCCTCGACACTCGTCGCATCGGCCTCGACTGCGGCTGTTTCATCGCTCTCTACAATCTTCGTTACCACTGCACCTTCCCTCTCGATCACCTCGCCGTCCTTTGAGGGGACCTCAATTTCCTCTGCCGATAACCCAGCAGATTCTTTACGTATAGAGTCCACTTTGTTCTCTCTAAGAGAATCGGAAGTCCCCATTGGTGCAGTCTCCACGACAGGCAAAGGAGAAGGACCGTCACAGCCTACCAGTTCCTCTCCCAGTGAGCTCTCAGAAGAAAGTTCAGAGATTTCACTCTCACTTCTCTCTCGAACCTCCGTAGCTGCGTCGGCGTTCTCCTCGACCGCGGTAACCTCTGGAAACTCACCTGAAACACCTTTATGCACACCTCGTAGCTTGCACGACGATTCAGCAACGTCGTCCCTCAATGCTACTTCAATGTCAGCAATCGGCGAAGTGGTAAAATTCTCATGCACTCCCACATCCAATCCCGAAGGCCTCTCAACATCGAGTACGGATACGACTGCACTAAGCTCTGGAATTTGTGCAGTTGCATTAGCCTCATCAAGAATCTCAAACGACTCCCGAGGAACACCCACTCTAGCTCCCAATCCCGGCTGGTCCTTAAAGGACAGTTCAGCTATTTCGGTATGAATCTTATCTGGCACTTCTAAAGCTCCGTCATGGTCGTCCTCATCTGGGGGTATCTCACGAGGAACAGCATCGTGAACTTCTGATTCCACACACGGGAGTCCCAGCTCATCGTCCGTCGAGAGGACTTTTGTCTCCTCAGATGTCAACCGAGAAGTATCATGCACTTCCACCTCCACTCTTGAGTACCGAGAAATGTGCTGAGGTTCAGTCTGACTGACTTCTCCATGCTCGAGAGATCCATCACCGTCATCCTCGACCTCGACGAAGACATCTGCAGATTCTTTGGAAACAGCATCACGCACTCCGTCTTCCTTACGCGAGAGAACAACCTCATCGTCCCTCATGGTAAACTCACTCTCCTCTAGCGATAAACGAGAGGAATCTTGCACTCCCATTTCCACTCCAGCAGGGCTTCCAGGAGGAAGAACGATAATCGCATTCTCGCTGTTCTCTCCGACTTTCGCAGCTTTAACACTGTCGTCCTTAATAATGACAGTCTCTGGAGACTCACCAACAGAAATGTCATACTTCACCGCTTCCGACGACTCATTACCAGAAGCGAGATCATCCTCCACTGAAACTTTGGTTACTCCAAGATCATTACCTGACGCTGGAGGAGAATCACGGGACAGGCTCTGCGACTCTGGCTCAGACTCGGATGCCTTTCTCACTCCCACATCTCCGCATTCATCTCCTAATGATGGTAGCGTCTCCACCACAACGGAGTCACCTACTACATCGTCCTTGCGAGACCCTGCACCTGAGCCAGAACCTTGGAGTGAAACCCGCATTTCATCCGTCACTGTACGATCACCGCCATCAAAACCAGAATAATATTTCCCATCACACAGAACAGTGGCAGCTTCATTCTCAATGCCTCCAAGGGCGGAATCGGCGATAACACTATCGACAGCTTTGTCCTGGACAGAAGCATCAACGCCAGGGCTAGCAAGCTCAGTTGAAGAGTTATCATTCATCGTCTCTTGACAACTGTCGACGAGTATGTCGAGGGAACTGGGGCCTTCAAGGTCTTCCTTGGCATGGAAAAGGGCTGGAGAACTTTCCATGGTCGTGGAGTTGGTGTGATGGACCAAACTGGACTCGACACCAAATTCTCTGCTCTGGATGGTCTCCGCTGACTCTTCTGTGTCCGTTTGTTTTACACCAACCTCCTGAGTCGGATAAGCAGCCTCCTGGACGGTCTCCACAAGATGGTCGACACGAAAAGGCGTAACAGAATGTTCCTCCCCTTCAAGTTCCTCAACATCAGGAGCAAGCTCAACAGTATGCTCGGAACTGGGAGTTGCAGTAGTCCTTGCTGAAAACTCCTCCACAGATGGAGAAGATGGGTTCCCTCCATCAACACTTACAGACTTCAAGTCGACAAGGCTCTCATTGACACACGAAGTAGCAATGTTTTCCTTCCCAGAAGGCGCTCCTGATGGGGTATCCCATCGCAGACTGGGAGCTTCAAGAACGGTTCCATCGACCGGAAGTGTTTGTGCTTCTGTGTCCCACGGTGTTTCGGGAACCTCCTTTGAGGGAGCATCGACAACTGCTGCCGACTCTGAACGATCCACAAATTGCAGACCAGCTTGGGAAACGGCCTCGCGGATCTCAGTTTCTGACTCGCTGTCAAAACCACTCACAACAGCCTTGTCTAGTTCTTCTTTAACGCCAAGCTGAGTCTCCTCCAACATCGAAGACCGTGCTACATTACCGGAAGAATCTGCAGATGGCAAGACCAGTTCTCCTTTCATTACAGCATCTATCCGGTCTTGGAATTTCACAATCTCCTGGGCAACACACTTACGCATTTCGCGTACAAGAGGATGCACACCCTGTGAGCGGCAAAACGAAGTGGTACCAAGTGAGTGAGCCAAATATACGCCGGGTTCGACCGTATCAGATACAACTCTCCAAGGATTTCATTAGAAGAGCACCAAAGACTATACTCGTAGTTACGCCTATTTCACTGTATACGCCAAGTTTTTCGGGTACAAGGGACCTGTCACTAGCTTACCTGAAGACCGTCGAGTTCCAAAAGAAGTGCCATTGCGGATTCAGTGATCTTCAGTCGCTCTTTGGGATTTGCAAGAAGGTTGCAAACATCTTCGTTAGTGCCCACTCGCGAGCGTATAGACTGCAGCTTCGTCTGAACCCTTTTTATTGTGCGCAGAGACTTGAACACGTCCAGTCGACGCACTACGTGACCTCTGTACATTGCCTGAATTCTTATAGCAGCCTTGTCCGAGGACACGGATGATGTGCCGTCTCCATCGACTGACAAAACTGTTTTATTATCGCTCGACTCGAGCTCCCTGCTGATCGCTTTTTCCACAAGAGCTTCACTTGCCTGCACTTTGTCATCACACTGAACAGTAGCAATTTGTTCCCCACAGGAAACCTGGGCCTCATCTTTCTCAATATTCTCTAAGGCGGCTCCGGCACTACCAGTGTTCGGTGAATTTAACGCATGCTCCCGGCCCTGAATGCCTGAGAAGTTTGGATGAAGATCTGGATGCTCCACAACCACTTCCGCTGATGCCAC
The DNA here is from genome assembly GCA_036924285.1 of Asterella californica. NCBI lineage: Eukaryota > Viridiplantae > Streptophyta > Marchantiopsida > Marchantiales > Aytoniaceae > Asterella > Asterella californica. Next base: position 905,273 of record JAYKYS010000014.1, on the reverse strand, counting down.
CTCCGCGACACGCTCCTTCGAGTTCGTTTCATCTTTTATTATGTTAATTTCTTGTGACAACTTGCCACCGTCTGTGGCAGAACTGTTGTCGGACATAGACACATCACCTCTCACTGGATGAAGTGCATCAGGTTTCACGGGCCCAGGTGCATCATGTTTCAAGGACGAAGGAGCACCCGCATTCACCGTACTTCCCCTCTCGTTGTCAATAGATTTTGCCTCCGGAAGCAACTTACTCCTTAGAGGTGAATTCTGATTTGGCTGCGACAATATAGCGTTCCCCGAATTCGGAAGTAGATCATGCTTCTGTGCTTTTACAGCACCGTCCCCCTGTTTCGAGGACTTGTCCACTCCGCTTACGTTTTCAGTAAGCGTTCTTTTCTCCTTAGGCTTTGAAGACCAGAAGGCCTTTCCTATATTCGCCAACAAATCATTTTTCGACTTTGAAGCCTTCGCGGTAGAGCGCACTGTCCCCTTTGTATTCCCAGTTCCCGTGAGTTCGGAACTCTTCGATTTGTCGGACGACTGGGAAGACTCCTTATTTCCGATAACCTTGCAGGTGTCGGGCAACTGATCACTGCGCGCTAGCCGTTCCGAAACAACATTCTCCTTGATTTTTGGATCCTTGGAATGTTCCGTGTCCGAAGACAGGACGGGAATGATTCGAGTAACAACAGCACATTTGTCACTCGCTGCCCCATCGTCGAAAACCTCCTTGATCTTGTCAGACCCAGATAAGTGTTCAAGACGAACAGGTCTTACACTTCCATCGTCCTTCGCAGCTGCGTTCGACCGTGATGCTCTTGGATGTTCAGAATCGCTGTCTGCGCTACTGTGGTCGAATGTCTCCTTGCTTCTGTCAGACCGAGCCAACGGTTCGACAAGATAGAAGGGGCCTGCTATTCGCGACCTCGCATCATCATGACCCGCATTAGTAGTAGTCGTGCTTGTCGGATGCACAGGAATCAAACCTGAAACATTTGGCGGTCTTGATCCTGTAGACTCCTTCGCTCCAGATACATTCGAATTTGTGGAAGGATCACGGGCAGGTAGCAGATACTGAACAGGAAAACCTGCAACCGAGGGCCCTGATCTAGTATCGGATAATTTGCTATCAATGCCATGTTCTTCCTTGCGTCTGTGAACCTCGTCAAAATGGTTGCTTTTCTCAGTAGGTTTACCTCCCACTTTGCTCGGTGTAGCTTCTGCCCCGCTAGGTGTCGAAGCATATGCCGAAGAGCTGGCCATGGGTGCAAGCCGAGGATCATCGTGGACAAGAATTCTTCCACTCGTCGGATCGTAAAAGACCTTCGAGTATACTTGATCATGACCTTCACCTCCTGTGGTTTTAACCTTCGCCAGATCAGACACAGGAAAATTGACAGGTACCATTGAGGCTTGCCTTGCAGGCACCCCATAAGGTCTCCGACCGATGCCAGCATTCCCACCTTCAAACCCTCCAGATGCAGCCGGTAAGCTGTCAGGTCCTCTGACCAGGTAGTAGCCATCACCGGGCCGATAGGGCAGTGACTCTTCGACATCTTTGCAAGGAACCAAGGTATAAGCAGGCTGCATTTCACGAGCTCCACTAACTGGCCCATCTTCGAGGTCCGATCGTGCCGGGATGCCCCAGGACGGGAGCCTAGGATCCACATAATCGTGAGTATCAACCATGAAAGGTTGATTTAAAACTCGACCCGTACCATCAACAACGTGATAGGGAGGCGAAAATCCATAATGTGGTCTATCCGAGTTCAGGGGGACATAGTACGGAGATACTTCTAGACGACGTCCAGGGTCGACAAATCTCTCGGAAGCCCTAAAACCCCCATGAGGATATGGAGATGGTTGGGGACGAATTTGCCTGGGAATCCACATTTGATCTTCACTATAGCCAGGGCGCAAGAAACTGCTCTCGGCCGAAGGACTTACGGGGACATTGAAGGATCGAGGTAAATTCGCCTGTTGAACTCCCTGCAAGGGCTCGTGAATCACCCTAGGCACTGCTCTGTTACTACCATACATAGAATCACTGTCTGCTGCATTACCTATAGGAACTCCTGCTGCCAATGACCTTCCACCGAATGGAGCATACTTATATTCGTCAGGGGCTGATCCAATCGAAACAGGCTCTCCCCTTATGTTCGCCAGATGCGGCGACAGGTCCCTGCTGCCTCCAGCAACTCTACTCGAATCTCTCATAGCGCTGGCAGGTACAAGATAAATCGGAGTTTGCGGATCAGTCTCGTTTCCGTAGACGCCCTGGGAAGCTGGAGCGTAATACCTGGGCATCTGCTTAAGATCAGAAGGACGGACTGGAAACCCATGAGGACGCTGGTCCATCAGAACTCCACTGCGTCTATGCCTCCAGAAACCTAGCAAACAAGCACCACCTCAAAGAGACCCGGATCGGCAAAACTCGTATATCCTCCTCTAAAAGACTCTCCCAGACTGTGCTGCAGAAATCCTGTGGCAGCAGATAGAACTATCCAACTTCGATTGCGAACGTTTGACAAGTCGGCGTTGAGCGTAAAGAGAGAAGTTGATCGATTGAAGCTTTCGAATTGCCAGATGACCACAGCATTGCCATCGGGACTCTTAAAAAGCAGGGCTCGTGCAGCAGCAGCAGCGCCATTCCAACAGTTCCAATTCCAGAACCTACCAGACGTCTGTAAACTCGGATCCGTCTAGAGACACTCGTCCAAGAATCAGCAAACGTGGACATTGTGGACTACGGAGTCTTCCTTGGCGAAGGCTCCAGATTTTGAACTCGTCCTGTTTGAGTTCGAGGCTCGAGCCGGTCTGCGCCCGCTTCCCGAAAGTTCGCTGATGCTCTATGAAGTCCGTCGACATCGCAATCGGACACCAAGTATTTGGCTAGTTCTTTTCTGCTAAACCCTACCTGCCGACCAGCCCCAGCCTAGATCCGGCGTTCCTTGCAGTCTGCTCCGGCAACTTTTATCGGAAAGCAGGACAAGTAGAGAAGGCGCCGGATAATTCCTGTCTCAATACGGAAAGTACTCGAAACTGCCAAAAATAACCTCTAAGTTTACACAAAAGTCCGTCAATTGGCCAAACAAGCGGCAAATTACCGGTAAGCGAAAGCGCGCGAACTCAAGTAGACTTGCCCAAGAGCAGCCGCGTGTTCATCCAGACGCAAAATGAATCCCTAAACTGTTGGAGAATACCCGTAAAGGAACCTCTACCCCAAATATGAATCCCAAGTGACTTACCCAAGAACGAACCCAGAAGAGTACAAGGAAGGTGAAAAATTAACTCTGCTATTGGTTTTAATCCCTTTGGGAAAGGAAATGATTCATGAAAGCAAAATAATAAAAAGTAATGTGTAGAGACTTGTAATAAAGAAAAAGAAAACAGTAACCGTGTAATAAAAAGAAAAACGAATTAGAGTAGGAGGAGAATTTGATCATTTACGATAATAAAAAACAATTTGATTTTAAGTGTTTGGAATACAAAATCAAGAACCACTTGCATGCAAACTCGTGAGTATACACTTCCATGTAGACTTTAGAAAAATGAAATATAAAACTATAAACTCTGGAGTAGTTTATGCTATTCGATAGCATAGTTATATATCGATTGTGAAAACCAGAAAGGATTTTCTGTCATGGAGCTAAAGTGACAGATAGAATCGTGGTAAAAACTAAAAAATAGAAAAAAAACGAATAGTATCGTTATAAAATCAAAAAATATAAAAAGAAAATAAATCAAGAAAATTACTAACGCATAGCCTCGCAATTCCATTGCAAGCGGATTCCTTGGGAAAAAATAATTTTATCGACTATGAACTTCTAAAAGTGTTACCACTGCGACTAAAAGATAAAGAGCAAAGATAATGGAAATGGACAATGAGTTTCTATTGGTCATATAATAAGAAACTGATCCAACAGGTTTAATGTTACTGCACTTTAACTACAGGTAGGTAAATATTCTTAGATAGATACGGATGTTAGATCAAGTTCCGAAACTTTTGCTTATCAAAAAACATGTATATGTTATGTCAAAATTATATACTATGTTATTAGGAAAAAAACGAATGCTTCTATAAATAGAACTAATAAGTACTCCTAGAGTTGGAAAACGGTTAGACATAATCCGTAAGCGATTGCGAATAGACGAGCTTTAGAAACTACAAATTCAAAAAACTATTACCAAAGAGACATATTATTTATCCAGACTCTTAATTTGTTATCTAATTCTTCCGTGTAGATTTAGGTGAATTAATAATATGCAAAAAAGACGATTTCTCAAACATAACCGTGGTTGAAAGATTTTGGCACTTTCTTCGGAAAGGGAAAATATTGGTGTGAAAGGAGGTAGATGTTATTACATAGCCTCTTACCTAAGTTTACTTCTTTGACTACAAATTAATATTAAAGTGATAAGCTTATTTTCAATAGTCTCTTTGGGTATCTACATAAGTAAGAGCACCTGCATATTCACCTCCTCCATCTTTCGGTGGAGGAGACAAATATCCAGGAGTTTAATTTATTGCCTTAATTTTTTGATTAAATTAAACTCACATTAAATTAATGTATTAATGATTACAAGTTCCAGGTGTCATGTTTTACAAACATTTAGTATGTAAATGAAGTGTATAAATACATTTTTGCATTTGTGTAGTTTGTAAGATAATGAGATGAAAGTGTTGTTTATACGAGCTTAGAATGCTTTGATTTTCGCTAGAGGTCTTCAAGGTGCGCAAAAAAATAAAGTTGAGTCCTTTAAATTCTTATTGGTTCATCAAAAAGTAATGATAAGTTGTCATCTACCTAGGAAAATATTTTGAGAGGAACTAGGAACTCTTACAAGAATATGAGAGATATGAACAAATGTGCGGAGAGCTCTCGTTTAAGAGAAGGCTGAAGTTTAGATCTGAACCTACAACATGTTAAACCTCGTTGTTTTTCTGTCGAGTAGCATATGCCAACAAAACCTAGTATATGCTTCGAATCTTGTTAGTAACAGCTGGCAGAAAAACATTCGATGTGACATCAGTATTGTTTTGGGAGGTATACTGGGTGTAAAGAAGCATAGCAATTTGTGTTGTGATCACGTAATCTTTGATTGTCAATTTCTGCACTCAACATGACAAAGTGCGATTATTGACTATTAAAGACGACTATTATGTCTAGCCTAGTGACTAGTTATAGATGTGTTATCGTGCATGCGCTAGAATCGTCCACCTAAGTAATTTACACGTGGATGAGTAAGTTGACATCAAACATGTGATGTGCATGTGTGTCATTTCATCGATCTGTGTCTTTGGATGAGTAGTTAGTGAACTTGCGCCTATCCTTGCTTAGTGTTCAAAGTCTTTAAAGCAAATGAAAGTGACTTATGAGAGCATTCGACCTTAAAGGATTCAAGTGATTACTCGTAGATATACATCATTATGATCTTATGTGTGAGAGTCTATTTTAGTATCGATATTTTATGGATCTCCTTGTTGTGTAGATTGAGTGAGGATGTCTTGAGAAATGAATGAAAGGCTCTATCTATCGCCAAGGTTTTCATTTCGAAATCTTTTTCAGATCAAACTGATGTACCTTGAGCTGATTCATTTCCAACAGTTCATGATAAGATCTTTTGGGCATAACTTTACCGTGCAAGTTATGCTCTCACTTGTCTCTGTGATCTTATCTATTGACACTTATGATCAAGAATGAGATTTTACTATTTTTATCTTCATTTAACAAGAAATATATTTAAATCAACTCCCATGGATAAACTTTAACACTTAGTGTGAGATAAAGACACATTTGCCGACCCAAAGTCATGACTAAGCCCTAGCAGTGAGGAACTTCGGAGAGGAATACTATCAAGAGATTGTGTCATCACTTAATTCGTTTGTCGTATCCATGATCATTCAACATTTTTGTGTGGTTATCTTGAACATTTACTGAGAAAAAGAAAGTGCTTAGATTGACGAAGAGGTCGGGAGGAGTTGTAAAGTACTAGTCGTTTCAATGTGCATCAACCACTAGCCATAACTAGAAAGTACGCCCTTTCTCCAAAAAAAAGCTCTCGCTATGACATCAAACTTGTATCTTTTGAATCATACAGTCAACTCGTGACTTCTGATTTATCCCTGTGTTTCAGACATGAACTAACAGTTAATATTTATATAAATTTATGATTATTTTTATCCGTTTGGTATATAATTTATATTTAATATTTATATAATTTCTTGAGCAAAAGTTCTCATCATGCATCCAACATGCATATACATAATTATCATCGAGCATGCATGTCCACTCTCTTCGAAAGAGAGATAATATATATGTCTTTTAATTTATGACATTACTTTTCTGCTTGGAAGGGTTAGGTCATAAATTAAAGTTATAAATTAAATATATTTTAATTGGAGATAGACATGACATATATATATTAGTGGTCTCCGTTTTTGTTACAAACATGAAGATCACTAAACGTACTTAGTTTATGGGTTTGATATTGAATCTGCGGCCATGTGTGATCAGGTTAGTTGATTCTAGTTATATATTTAACTTTGACATTCTATATTTAGCAATTCAGATTTAGTACATTAATTTTAATAAAATTTATCCTTTGTCTAAAATGTCTTATCTAGGATCCGGTCGAACATTAATCTATCCGTATTTTTCTCTCGATTATTGTACTTTTCTCTCATCATTGTAAGTGGACTTAAAAAACCAATAAACATTATGAATTTAAGGTGTTTGCCAGTTTCTTCATCTATGTAAGATGAGCTCTAGAGTGAACTCAAAGCTCGAATGCCCGTGGAGGTGCATTCGTATATTTTATATAGTGAAAGGAATAGTATATGATAAGCTCCCGGTCAATGCTGACCTCTCAAAGTGAGCACACGGATCGCTGACGTGGCTTACATGCAGCCTTAGATCTGAAACAACATCTATAAGGTTCAGAATAAGCCACGTAAGAGCTCACTGAAAAGTTCTCAAAGCTTCTTTACAGAAACTTCCTTCTGGAAGTTTCACGGCTGGAAAGTTCTCGAAGCTTCCTTCTAGAAACTTCCTTCTGGAAGTTTCCTGACGGACTTTTGACACACTCGCCTACTGATAGAAGTACTATTTTGATGCATGTATTCTCAGGCCAACTTAGTCGTAACTAATTCTTATACCAAAAACTTCTATCAAACCAATTTCCCTCTAGTTGATAAGTAGAGCTCTACTTATTACAAACTTCCCCCTTTTTAAGAAGTAACGTCCTCGTTGCTCAACTGCTGTTCGAAAGCTTTCAATATGAGTGGGGCGTGTGCAAGATTGGTTGTAGGTTCCCATGTTGCTTCATGTAATGGATAGCCTTTCCATTTCATCAAATAATCTACCCGTTGATGACGAGTCCCACGAATACGTTTCTTTAAGATGCGTTCCACTTCAAACTCTTCCTCGTCATCGGTAATTTGAAGGAGAGGTCGTGACTCTTGCGAATTGCCAAATTGATGAGTGTTGTGGGGTATATCGTCGTAATAAAAACACATGAAAAACTGGATGAATCTTCATGTGGGGTGGAAGTTTGAGTTGATATGCCACTGCTCCAATTCTACGGATAACAGAGAAAAGCTCGATGAAGCTAGATCACCAATCGTGAATTATTCATGCCGACGGTGTCCATCGGCATATTACTTTTGTCGATTCTGAGCAACTTGTAGTTTCACTTTAGCTTTTTCCACTCCTTGTTGAATACGTGCAATGAATTCATTGACAACATCCACTTTGGTGTCGATTGATGAAGTACCGAATCGTGTCAAACTTGCTGGTGTGAGAGGATGTTCTCCGTACATGAGATAAAAAGATGTTTCACGGATAGATGCATTGAGGGAGTTGTTGTAGGTAAATTATACCAAAGGAAGTAAGGTGTCTCACTTCGTTCGCTCCTCCAAAGTAAAAGCTTGTAGTATGTCTTCAACTTTCAGTTTGTCCATCGGTTTGTGAGTGATAAGCAGTAGACATGGCAAGTTTGGTTTTAAACAGACCAAATAGGATTCTCCAAAACAGGCTAGTAAATTGAGGGTCTCTATCTGTTATAAGCACCCGAGAGAGAGAGAGCAAAAATGATGTTCAAATATAACTGGGCAAGTTGCGGTGCTGAGACGTCTTTCGTGGTTGATCGAAGGTGGATCATCTTGCTGAGCTTATCGACGAAGACGACTATGGAGTCAAAACCGAAACTGGTCATGGATAGTTCACACACTAAGTCCATACTAACATGTTCCCAAAGGATCGGGAGGGGTTGAAGAAGACCAGAGGGTGCTTGATTTGTAGCCTTATTTTGTTGACACATTGCACAACTCCGAGTGTAGACTGCAACATCCTCTACCATCTTGGGCCAATAGAACACTCGTTGGACTACTTCTAGTGTCTTTTATGCCCCCATGTGTCCTGCAATGGCTGAATCGTGACATTCAGTTAGTATGGTGGTGCGTAGGTCTGGATTGTCTGGGATCCATAACTTTCCTTCATGGAATACCAAACCATGGTTGTGGGTGATGGTTCTTGAAGGTTTGGCTGCTACAATATGTACATCCGATCTTGTGCTCTCGATCAATTGTGTCCAGAAGTTAGAATTCATCTTGACTTCAGAGACTATGTTATGCACAGTAGGCATACGGATTAATGCATCCGCAATTTGCTTCTTGCCCTCAACATACGTGATGGTCATGTTGAATCGTTGTCTCCATTCTGCCCAACGGATTTATCTCTGGGAGAGATCCTTCAACGTCTCCAAATAGACTAAAGGTTTGAGGTCTGTCTCGACCACAAAAGCCTTCTCCCTAGATAGTGCTTCCAATGCTTCGTGACGAGGACTACTATCAATTCTTCGCTTTCGGTGGTGTGGTAGTTTTGTTCTGCTGGTAACAACTTCCGAGAGAAGTATGCAATTGGATGTCAACCATCCTTCCATTCTTGCTGCAACACCGCCCTTACTGCCGTGTCTGATGCGTCCGTTGCTAACTTTATAGGTTTCTTCGGGTCGTATCACTTGAGGATCGGAGCGTGTAGTAGTGCGGTCTTGAGTGCTTGAAAACCTTCTTCTTGCGCTGTTCTCCACATCCATTTCTTTCCTTTGCCTAACTAAGCAGTTAGTGGTTGTGCAAGCTTGACAAAATGCTTAACAAATCTACGATAAAATCCTATCAATCCCAAGAAGCTCTTAAGTTGAGTCTGATCTTTTGGAACCTTCAATTATTGGATGATAGCTATTTTATCTGCCATTACTTGTATACCTTCTGCACTCACTTTGTGTCCTAAGTAATCCACCTCCGTCTTGCCAAATTCACATTTTGAAATTTTGACGTACAATTTATTTTGACGGAGTACTTGGAGAACCTCTCTCAAATGGTGCACATGTTCTTTCATAGTTTTGCTATAGACTAGGATGTCGTCAAGAAACACAACGACTGTCTAAGTACGGACGGAATATGTCATTCATCATACTCATGAAGGTGGCTGGTGCATTTGTGAGACCAAATGACAAGTGGATTTTGCACCATTATTTCTTGTCGGATTCTTTCCTTCAACCCCTTCTTGAAATTATCAAGAGCCTCCATTGGACTCATATCAGTGATTGCAACTTGCAAGTCGAGGAAGGCTTCTACATACTCTTGAAGGCTTCCCTTCTGTTTCAATCCCCACATCTTAGTTCGAGCCATTTGCACTGAATCCACAGATTAGAAATTCTTCAACAGACCTTCTTGCATTGCAGTCCATGTGACTGTTCTCTCTTCCGTCAACATCGATCTGTCTCATGCATCATACCACATGAGAGCTTTATCGTTCAAGTAGCCACACGCAAACACTCTCCCTATGTGATCTGTGGTTTACGTATTGAAAAGTCACAAATATCGATTCATCCGAGAAATCCAATTCTCGACTACTCCCATGATTCATTGATCTTTGTACAGTTCAATGTTACATGTCTTCTTCATTCATAGTAACAGAGCACTTCCATCATCGATTGGAGCTCTAACGATTTGTGCCACGGGTTCCCTTGGTGCAGCTTGCTCTCCCACCACCTGTACTCTTTGCGATGATCCTCTTCTTCCAACGTCTGTCATACTCTGACCCTCGAGGTTCAACATCTTGTTCTGGAGTGCTTCAATCATCATCTTCATCTCCCGAAATTTGTTCAGCATGCCCAGCATCAATTCTTGCATCACCAACTCTGGATTCGGAGGTTGTGGCTCCATGATCGCTCTTTCTCTTTCTCTCTCTCTCCAGTAACACGAAAGTTTCAAGTTTTTCCTAGTCTAGAGTTATGACGGCCACTCGGAAGTGTTCATACACTACAGGTACTACAAAAGGGACAGGAGAATCGATTATCTCGCGATAGAAATCCTCATCAAAATTTCTAATCACAAACTCTCTATGTAACGATTTCAGTCTACAGACATAGCGGATCTCCACCCACGTGTTGAAGAGAACAAGAGCGATAAGTTTAGATCCATGTTCACTAAATCAAGATATAGACGATCAAATCTCAACTGGTCGTATATGTCACTACTGGAAGAATCACCCAGACTGACGAATTCATCACTTGACCCATGAAATCTTCACCAAAATGATAGACAAGATACACTCGAAAATGCTCACGATGCAAATACATAAGCTTGATGTGGAAAGGATTCAAGAATAGTAATTCTGGAGCTGGAAATCTACCCCCATCGAGCACATAGCTCTCTTGACCCTTTCGACACACTCAGAGTTCCAATTGTCCGGTATCTCGATCAAAGGTCTTTCTAAGAGAGATAATCCGCTCTCTTAGGGTTCCCTGCTCTGATATCATTGTAAGATGGGCTCTAGAGTGAACTCAAAGCTCGAATGCCCGTGGAGGTGCATTCGCATCCTTTATATAGTGAAAGGAATAGTACATGATAAGCTCACAATCAATGCTGATCTCTCAAAGTGAGCACACAGATCGCTGATGTGGCTTACATGCAGCCTTAGATATGAAATAACATCTAGAGGGTTCAGAATGAGCCACGTAAGAGCTCGTTGGAAAGTTCTCAAAGCTTCTTTCCAGAAACTTCCTTCTAGAAGTTTCCCGGCTGGAAAGTTCTTGAAGCTTCCTTCTGGAAACTTCCTTCTGGAAGTTTCTGGGTGGACTTTTGGCACACCCGTCTATTGATAGAAGTACTATTTTGCTGCATGTATTCTCAGGCCAACTTAGCCGTAACCAATTCTTATACCAAAAACTTCTACCAAACCAATTTCCTCTCTATTTGATAAGTAGAGCTCTACTTATTACAATCTATCCTAGAAGTTCATCTGGCATGCATATATACACCAGAGTGATTTTAACGTTATTATAGCGATAAGAAACAAGAAGATGCAAAGAGGACTATATTCAAGTGTGAAGAATGTGATACTGAACTCCATACTCTAAATAAGAGTTTTATAATGTTGCACTAGTAGAATAGATCGTTGAGAAATTCCCATTCAACCATTGTATGATATGTATACTTCTTTAAACCAAATATAATATTTTTTGACTTGAAACCAGATGTAATATTCTATCGCGATGAGAAAATTTGATGAACATTATGGTACTTAATTTTTATTAATGTCAAAACGACGGTCAGATTTGCGTTGCTATGACTCTTTGAAATATAGATGAAGAAACGTGATCAACACCATGGCTCTTTTCTTTATTACCTCTGAGCGATGGAGATATTCGTCTCTAGGATATTATGAATATACACGCAACATGCACTTCTGGCTAGGGAAAGGAAGACGACAAGCGTGAATATGCATGCAAAGTGGTGCTTCTTGCCAAAGAGAAGAATAAGATAAACGGTACAAAACTCAACAAATTATTAGTAATCACTGTCAACAGATGACTTAGTGTTTACTAAAAACAGAAATCAAGACTGAACGTTGATTTAGAAGAAAGTTACACATCAAACTTGAATGTTGATTTAAAACTAATTGACAATATGACCAAAAACAAGTTCTCTAAATTTAAACTATTACAGTAGTTCTCTGTTATGTGAAATATACACGTGTTACAAGAAACAGAAAACAAAATCTCTACATTAAACATTTCTTTGTTATTAGTGCACTATACACATGTTACGACAAAGATCAAAATCCGTAAGTAGTGAATAAAGCACATCACCAAGCATATTGTTTCCTTAGAATCTGGGAACATCACCCCACTGTTCATAGTAGCCGTTATGAGGATTCCATTTTCTATACTTGTTTCTCACTGTGTCTCACTTCAAGGTGCTTTTATTTGCCTCCTTTGACAATTGCTGTTTGACTAGTTGTCTGAATGCAAGTTTTGGTTCGTTCGAGAGGTTTTCACATATTGAGCATAGGAGAAAGGTAAAAGATTAAGGTGGTTACTTGTACATATCTCAATGTGTGTGCACATAACTTTTAAGTGGGACGTTCCATCTCAACCTATGTTCATATTAATGAAGCAGAACTCTATTTCAGTAGTGAATATGTGCAGGGAGATGGTAAGGACAGTTTTTACATGTAACTTTCTTGGATACCAATACTTTTTTGAGCTGATTGGTGCAGAATAAAGATCCTGCAAGAGTGAAAAAGAAAGTGTAGTTTTATGTGTTGTATTGTACATTGCAGTATGTAGTTGCAAATTCCTTTAGATAGTTTTGAAAGTTTTCATTTCTAGTCAGTTTTCTAGTCAGTGAATAAAGCACATAACTTAGAATTGAAGCATCCGAACAAACCTAAGAACTCTATGTTGTTATTTGTCTTTTTCCATTCAATATCGTGCTCTCGAAGAATTAATGAACATCATAGAACATGGCTAATGTCATATCTTGTGCTTGTGTTCTTTGTTCTCAAGTTCTTTTTGCATGATTGTACCTGAAATAAGAAGATTTGCTAGCTTAGTACGAGACGGTATCCCGAATGTGCTATAATTCTTAAGATATATATGTTTGGATACTTGTCATATTTCTGCTTGATTATAACAACGGAGCTGATGATGAGTTGTTGTAATAGTCAAAGGTCCAAGGAAGTTGAGGCATCCAGAGGAGAAGATTCCAATTGAAGATACTGCTAGGTTGTTTGTCACCACAGAGTCTTCATCATCACCATGGTTAGTTTGCAAAGAAGAGTATCCGATGACTAAAGAATTGAAAACATTTTCATGTTGTACATGATTTTATCATGTACAAGTTTGATGGAACGTCTATTTTACGCATAGGCGTCGACCATGTGATGTTGTGCTAAACATGTGATTACGATGGTGTGTTTCATTATACACGTGTCTTTCATGCAAAAGATAACAAGACACATGTTATGATGCTACAGTACGTTCACATTTACATACTTCTAGAACGTCCATTGTATCTTAGTGTGCTATGTGATAGCCAACGTTGGCGTTTCTTGTGATTAGTAGTTTAGCTAAGCTATACCAACTAGATAGACTTCTTTGTCAAAGCTTTCATTTATGCCGATAAGTATTTAGTAGTTTTAAAAGATTAAGATGAGCTCTAAACATTTATTATGGTCGAAGATGGCTATGTAGGTCACTAGAAGATAACAAAAATTTGTAGTTCTCATCGGTGGACTATTTTGGGTAAAAATTCCAAAAGTACACCTTAGGTTTCTAACTGATCTCATAGTTGCTAGAGAGGTGATCTCGACGAGTTCAGTGTAGCACTAGAAAGCTTTTCTCACTAGCTTGTGCACTAGTTAAAAATCTATCAACAAGTTGACCTGGAGCAACAAGTCCCGGCGGAACAGCGACACCAACTACCGGACCGGGCAGCATTGCAGAATAGGACAAGAAGAACAAAAACACCTTAACTGCAATCAACGAGTGCTATGCAAACTCAGTCGCCGGTCACATACTCGCTTGCACAACAGCGAATGACGCATGGACAACTCTGATCACAAACTTTGCTGGTCAAGATCATATCACCCGCATGCACCTAAGAGAAAAGTTCAGGCTTCTTAGAATGAAGTCAAACGATCCAGTGATGACTCACATCAACAGCTTTAAGGCCCTCGTGCAGCAACTCGCCTCTGTGAGAAGCTTTAGCCGTTGTGGACAAGCAAGTTGGCTCTTGTTTTCTTGTTCATTCCTATCTCTACCTCTCAATCGATCACAGTCAAACAGCTCGTCTTTCCGGAGAAGGACTCTCCTCGACAACATGTAGAGGCACTGCTCTTCTTAGCATTGTACCACTCTCATGATTAGTATAGTCGAAGATGGAGGATATATATAGACTTATCTCTAGAAGAAAACAAACAAGAAATCTCTTAAGAGGGTCACGTGAGCAACTTCCGCTTTATATCTAAGGCAATTACCTCGTAAAGGTTTCCATCTTGGTAGCGGCCATCCGTAATAGTGACTACTGTGGTCTCACGTACCTCATGACTTCTTCCGGCTACCTCTTGACTTCTTTCGTGCAAGCTTTTAGAGAAAATGCAAAATTCTTCTCAACAGATTTAAAGTCTGATCCATTTTTCTACTATAGTTAATCTTTCTAATGGATATCAAAAAACAGCCAGTCTTCGGAGGTAGAATTATGTGCTTTATATAAGAAAAGCTCCATCTCAAGAGTAGATCTAATGAGATAGAACAAATCCTATCCTTGCTGGTGATAAAAAGTATAACGAAGATAAGATTTCTTTCAAATGCTCTCAACACCTTGTATTTGGTTCTATTTTAAATATTTTAAATATTTTAAAACATATAAAATAAAAAATGCAAAAAATTGATAATGTTGTACATGTGGTTATCACATCGTGCACACAGTTTAACAATCTCATCTCTCTATAATACCTTTTACCACTGTATAAGTTGTACAACTCGAGATAACCTGGAAAGCATATCAGTCTTAACAAAATCCAAGAGTAAAAACGGATCGAGAATTCATGGTCCATAACCCAGAAGAGAATTAGTTGTTGGACAAATTGTTCAATAATCATGGATACATAAAAAAATCTAATAATAAACAGGAGAAACATATAACGTGTTGTCGTAAGACAAGAACGGCTCTTGGAATAAGGCCTAACATTCTGGTTGTGAACAACTGTGAGACCGTTGCGACTAGGAGTATCTAAGGATGGGCGTAAGAGTATTTATAGTAAAATTTGAGACTCGGTAGAGATAGTTCTGGCAACGCACTTTCTCTTAAAAGTTCTGGGGTGGTAGACTGCACTCACAAGTCCCTTTCAGCAAAGTCTGAACTCTCTTTAGCAAACAGATTGCAAGCTACAAGGTAAGTACAAAACTATCGTGAAACATGTAAATTTTCACATTGTAGAGGTTTCAACTAGCTATATCTTGACATCTGAGTTTCAGATGAGCATGAAAATTCGACTCATAGTAGAAAACATTCACTGAGTACACTCGCTCGAGATTGAGACTAGATTCATCCATAGAAACCAGAGAATGCTCAAGAATTCTCAAATGTATCTTTGTTTACTCACAATTTGTTCACCAGAACTTCAGTTGTCCGTCCTTAGGTCTTCTGAAGTCTAAATCGATTGAAATTGAGACCCCTATCACCACCTCTACTATGTCTCTCCAACCTTATCTTGATCTCCTTCAGATAAAATCTATAGCAATATATATGACTATTTGAAGATGAACACCCAGAAATTAACTCCTCAAACTTCAATCGATGTGCTTGCTCATTCTGAACTCAAATTGATTGATCATTGAGTCCACAAGTATAAGCTACTCGAGAGTTTTCTTCAATCTCTTTCAGATCACTTACACAATGCATTCATGGCTGTTTGAATATGCACACTCAACTATCAATTGGACTTCAATTGATTGTATCTTGATTCCTCTGAACTCGAATCGGACATTAGTTGAGTCCACAGTTATTAGCTCGTCAAGAGCTTTCCCACCCCACTTCAATCTCTTTCAGATCCAATCTAAAACTCATTTTATGGTTGTTTGAGTATGCACATTGAAAAATTGACTACTCGAACTTCAATCAGGCATTTTTCTATCCTCCGAACTCTATACTCTGACTAAAGGTCACTTACTGCTCAACAAGATCAGTTCATCCGTCAGATGATAGATTCACCTCTAGACACAATAAATAGAAGAAATCTGAACTCTCAATGCTTTATTTCTTTACTTGCAACAGTTTCACAACTGAAATTTCTCAAAAATCCAACCTTCTCAGTCCTAGTCTTCCTCCTCCACTCAAATAGATGTTCTATGTTGCCAGATTCATCTCAAAACCAATCTAGTAGATGAAATTCAGACCTCTAACTCTTATTCCTCTCTCTAAAGTTTGATCCAGTGATGATAAAAAATCCTCCACTGACTATCAAACCGATCTCTACTCAATAAGACTGTCTCCTAAAGAGAGCAACCTATGCCACTGTCTATGCCTACCATCACATGTCTTTACTAGGGCTTGAACAACCCATGGATGCCCTCTCTCGCTTTTATCAATCCCCTCCGGATTCATGACATTTCATTCCATGTTAGACAAAGAACTCCTTCACTTCAGTACCACGCAACTCTCCTCTGTCTACACGTAATCTCTCTATAGATCCATATTTATAAATAATATACTCAAGAACAAACCTACATATCTCCTATGTGGTCTTCGTCCTCAAAGCTCATCCTTCTACAAAGTTGGAGAGGTCTTCTCGAACCAACACCAAGTACCTCATACTCCATAATCCGGGAGGCATCACCACTAAATCAAAAACCCATTCGAAGTGGATACTAGGCGGATAAGTTAGCACCGGACCATCCTTGTAACGCACCTTTGAGTAAAATTGATAATGCAAGCATGAGCACACAAAGTTCATCACATATTGACAAAGTCCTTTTCACCAATATTGCTCCTTTAACTTTGTGTATGTAGTCCAAGTTCCATGATGTCCAAGCCACAAGGTGTCATGGACCTCTTTTATTAGCTGTTGCTTGGTCTGCAGGTCATCATAACTCATAGAAGCGCTTCATCTCTTCTCTTTGGATGCTTCCAAAGATACCAATCTAACAACAAGTAATCATATGCCTTCCTTCTTGTCTCTTTGAACTCTGCATCGCTCAGACCCTCTCGTCCATCTAAAGAACTCAGATAGAACCCAATGTCGCGTAATCTTCCCGTGTAGAACTCCTCTTTGAACGTTTGTGGCTCCAAATTTGAAGGCTGCTGATTAGCTCGACACCAAACATCTTTATTCTCTTCGTCCTCAGCTTCTACTACCATCTCATCCTCGTCTACATAACGAGCACTAGATAACATGTCTGCTATCAAATTTTCTTTTCAGGCTATGTGTTTCAGCTCAAGGTTCAGACTCTGGATATACGCAATCTATCGCAACATTACTATGACTGGAGTATTGCAGTTCGCTATCATACCAAGCAAGGGTAAACAATATGTTTCTAAAACCACATGAGCGTCAATCAAGAACTCCCGATCTACCTTCATCGCAGTAACAGCTCTCCACAGTTCACGCTTTACTTGAGGATAGTTACGTTGTATGTCTGTCAAGATTCGAGCTCCAAATCTAAAAACAAACCGCACATCATCTGCATCTTCCTGACCAACTGCTCATCCAATCGTCTTTGGACTCGTATCCACAATTAGTATCACATGTCTCTCGCTCTCATAGTTAAATCTTCTTAGAACAAGTGGAGACTTCAAGATCTCTTTCATCTGCTCCATCATCTTACGCTGTTCTTGTCGCCAAGTAAACCTCTTCTCTTTTCTCATAAGCGCATACAGAGGCTCGGCAATATGTGCATAATGAGTAATACTCAAGCGAAAGAGCACACAAACTCAGAAGAAATGTCGAGCCTCAATGATGCGCAATCTGCTATCATTACTATAACATCTACCTTCTCTAGATTAGGTCTTCTTCCAATGTGTCACACAAATGATCAATCACCATAATCTCTGACATTCTAGAAAGAGACTTAGTACTTGACAAAGTGAGGTGCACTTCCTCCAGACGTGTTAGAATCCGACCCACATCTCGAATAGGATCTGCAATAAACTTTATACAACTGTCAGAAGTTATAGTCTCATCCTTGTCTTCCACCAAACATATCATCTAGAAATGAGATAGTGACCTCAGGTACAAATTCCTGTAACATCTTATGCATCACGTTCTGCATATGTGCTCCTGAGTTTGTTGTCCCTTGAGGAAAAGTGCACCCGCATCAATCCCAAAGTGTGCGCATGATAGTCAAGTCTCTACTATCCAAGGCAAGTTGAAACTGATCATAACCTGAAAACAGATCTCTGATAGAATAAACTGACCTCTCAAACAAACGCCTCAGCTACCTCATCAACCACAAGTCATGTCCTCACGTTCTGAATCGTGATGTTGTTGACATGCTGCAAGTCTTAGATAAAGCGCAAAGCTCCTAACTTCTTAGGCATCGTGAACCATCGACTAGAGTACGGAGTCATGAAAGACTCAAGAATATCCATTTGCATCTTCTTCTTCAATAGCTCAACGAGCTTTGGCAGCAAGGCACGAGGAACTAGAATCGGCTTCAAGTCCTAAGGTACGTGAGGAACAGTGAAGATAACCATCAGAGCTATCACACTATCATCCTCACAACCAATCTCTTCAGCTGAGAAAGAAAATGCTCTACCATGCCTAATAATCATCTGCTCAAAAGCCTTCTTCTCTACTTCAATCAAGAAACCACCCCCTCCTATCTGGAGTTGTTCGAGTGTCTCATGAGTAAACTTATGCCCTATTTGTGCAGGATTTCTAAGTACAAGCTCAGTGGCAGCTGACTCCATCTGCTGTTGTGAATTAACAGATAATTAGGTCACCATTGACTTCACCTTCCTCGCTATTATATGTGGAGTGTACTTCTGCTACTTGACGAGAGTCACACCAGCAGACTGCATCTTTT
Source organism: Asterella californica (assembly GCA_036924285.1). Taxonomy (NCBI): domain Eukaryota; kingdom Viridiplantae; phylum Streptophyta; class Marchantiopsida; order Marchantiales; family Aytoniaceae; genus Asterella; species Asterella californica. The sequence continues at coordinate 886,412 of JAYKYS010000014.1, read as the reverse complement.
CATCCATTCTCTAGTCTCGGATGACGACGATATCGCAAGTACGAGAAAATCTCCTCATAGATTTCACGAGAATGGATGAGGATCACCACCCTATCTCTCATATGTTCTATCATCATATCTACATCATCTAACCAACGAAGAAAATACTTACATCGACAAATTCTTCGTACACACTAGAAACCATTTCATCTTCCCTTAGAGCTCCTGTACAACATAGATCAGCTAGACGCCTCTTCATCTACCTCCTACTCTTTATAAGCAAATCTTCTACTAGATGATTAGAGTGAGTTTACACTCTCAGAATCTTGAGCAGCCTCTGCATTAGCCCCTTTAGGCTGCTCAAGCGGGATCATGGTAGTCCTAATCCTCACTCTTGTCATCTCGTCCTACAAGAGTAGGTTCTGAAAACCCTTACTTATGCAAATAGGAGAATCTCTCAAAGTCTATCTATTTTGCTCGTGGTTTGTCCGGACAGTCAAAAATTGAATAGAACGTCTATCATTCGGATTACGGATCCTAGCATAGTGCGATCCATCCTCCGTCTCTTTGATCTTTATGCGTACGATAGTGGTATAAGACTGACCAAGAATGACAGGATACGAAGCAGAAGATTGCACAAAGAAGTGATGATCTACTTCTACATCACTTATCTTCGCCCTCACATTAAGACAGACGCCGTACAACTCAGCCTTCTGGTTGTTGATAGCACGTAACACCCAACCATGATGTAGGTCGATAGACCACTGTCCTCTCTCGTATATCTCCGTAACATGATGTTGATTTTAGATCGGTGATCAACTAAATAGCAATAGGTTTAGATAAACCCCCAAGTCATTGTAGCATAAGCTCAATGCCTCTTTTTGAAGTCGTTGTCAGCAGCTGGACTCTCCTCACCAGCTTCATCATCATCAGCCTCGATAGTGTCGATATTAGCAACCAACACCTCTTGCTGGTATCCTTTATCACCGATCTCATGGAAATGCACCTTTTCAAATTCCACATCATTCACAAAAGCCCATATCACATCTATCATCTGACTCTCTACTTGCTCAAATATCACTTGTCTCTTTCGTTTGATAACATCAATAATCAACTCGTGAAACACCCTCTTTGCAATACCAAGAACATCTCGAAGTGAAAACTCAACCCGTGCATCAGTATCCTCTACTCCATAATGCTCTTAAGATCAATGAAAGTCTCAATATCCACAGCCAACTTGTAAGCCGGTCCTTTCTCCTTTTCTTGGGTAGTGAACCGTCTACTGGCGGTCGTTGGCTCCTGCTGAGGTCTCTGCATGTCCTCCATCGATCATGGTGCAAGCGGAGGAGCTTGAGAAGTAGATGAGACATCCTCTAGAGGAGCTGCTATCCTTCTAGTGACTCTCCGTCTCTCTCTAGTCTCTTCTGGAGTCCCAGTTTCAAGCTCATAGACATCTCGTCGTCTCTTCTCTTCTACAAAAGCATCTTACCAGTGAACATGCTTATCTACGTTGTCGAGGCGAGAGTTGTCTAGGAAGGATAGAACCTTCTAGTTGTGATAAGATCATGAAGAGGAGGACGAAAACCACACACTGAATACGGATCGCAAGAAAATACACCATCACGATTTCGATCCGGCCAACATAAAACACATGGCACGCAAGTAAATCTTCGACTCCAGATCATTCATATTGTAAATCTCATGCTCAGTAATTCAAAATATCAGAGAACTGCTCCTGTGATTGAGAGTAGAGAACAATTTTGTTCTCTACTCTCAATCCCTCGATGTCAAAAACTCTGATCAGTCAGAAATTCTCTCTAGCCGTAAGCTCTGTGTAAAATTTTTCTCCTCAACTCTTTTGTTTTCTCTAAATCGATGATCTCTGCTCACTACGACAATTCTCTACACTTCGCACTCTACAAATACCTCTAGAATTCTCTCTCCTCTGAAGTACATCTCCTCTGGATTTTTCTCCACCTTACGTAACCTTCAGTGTCACCTAGCAGGGATAAAAGATGCCCTAAATATATGGCAGCAGAAAAATAAATCATTGATAATAAATCTACACGTAAGAAGACTAGTTCACAAGCCTCCGCGAGTTCATTTGTACAAAAGACCACCGAGTCGACCGTACAATCATCATCTTACACCTCCATCCGAAGTAACTCCACCACGGCTACCTCTGGCCACCAGAATCATCTCGTTTTGGCATGTGGAGCCCTAGATACGGCTGTTGTCGTTCTCTGACCCCTTAAACTTCAAAATGCTGTTAGTATCACCTTATGTATTAGTTTCACTTGATTTTCTGATCCGAGTAAATCATATGACGAGATCTACAAAAGATTTGGTACCGACTTGAAGTATCTTTGATGCCATCTCGCTATCTCAGGACTTAGAAAGCCGCAACCGAATTCGTACTAGTGATCTCGAAAACCCGAAGACGAGCTTAGTCCTCTAGCATAAGATCCATCTCGGAATCTGGTGGTAAACATCTTCTAGTAAACTCATCATTTGGCACCTCCACCCGAAGTAACTCCACCATGGCTACCTCTGACCACCGGAATCACCTCATTCTGACACGTGGAGCCCGAGTTACAACTGTTGTCGTTCTCCGGCCCCCTTAAACTTCAAAATGTCGTAAGTATCACCTTATGTATCAGTTTCACTTGATTTTTCTACCCGAGTAAATCTTATGACGAGATCTATAATTTTCTACAAAGGATTTGGTACAAACTTGAAGTATCTTTGATGCCATCTCGCTACCCCATGACTTAGGGAGTTGCAACCGAATTTGTACTAGTGATCTTGATAATCCGAAGGCGACCTTAGTCCTCTAGCATAAGGTCCAGTTTGAAATCTGGTGGTAAACTCACTATAGCATCTACACCAGGTGACTGCACTAGTGCAGGGATAGACGGAGACGTCCCGCATCGGTACGTTTAAGGGACATCTAGTGTCCTGCTCCTAGGCAACTTGGTGCCCCTCATATTTCTCCGATGGGCCAGCTTATTCCAAGCCGATTGTGAGTCTGAGAAGATTTGATCAAGAGACCTCCTCCCCATAAGTTTGCTCAACTACCCAAGGAAGCAACTCCACAATTGGTTCTAGAGACCAATTTCTAACATGATATGCTAGCAAAGCGTGATATTTCGTCTTTCCTTCACTAACATGAAGTGTCATAACTTTCTCTAGACATGATCTTTTTGTGCATTTCGAGTTACAAACAAATACTACACACTACAATCTATGTGATAAAAAATCTAAAACATACTTTTCGAAATCACTCAGAGTTTTGGTAAATTTCTCGGTATTAGAAATCTTGTAGAAGAACTCCAAGTAATTTTTCATCCGCAACTCCATTTGTAACTTTTGAACATGCCACGGTGATCAGCACGACGAGACCTACGCCGTGGTGTTTTCAGGTTTTTGAATGCTCACATCTTCCTCCAGAATCGACTTCTCTGAGGTCTTAACTTCACTAAGAGAGACTAACTTCTAATTGAGAGGTGAATTATTTAGTATGTGAACTAATTCACATCACGACAACGTCCAAGAAGGCTTTGATAGATGTTGTATCTATAAGATCTATCCACCTTGTGACTCTACGGATAGTTTCTGCTCCTCTTTTCAACACCTCAGAAAGAACTTCAGCATTGCTCTTCTCAACAGTCTTATCTAGCAAAGTAGGGCTAGCAGAGATTTTAATATGCCCAGCATACATATCAGGATTTATCCGTAGTACCGTCAACGTAGTTACTGTTGCAATCGTTGCGACCTAAGACAGACTCCTCATACCTCCTAATCCAAACTACGTGCTCGATGACTCTCCAATAGAAACAAGATGCAGTGTACCGTTATGGTAGCGAACTACACCATCTCGCAGAGTGACTGTAAGTTCTTGGCAGTCTCTTCGAAGATGATCTGGATGTCACACCATATACATCTACGGATGGGAGCACCTCTTGGTCGTGCCGCAGCAGGCATTGGTTGTAGCTCTCTCTACAAACCAACCAGCTCTATCTTTAACTCACCCAATCTACCGGATCAAATCTCCAATTTGATTTTGTTGACCTTGGTTCTCTACAGATCTCTGAACATGTACTCTCTGTGCAAGAACCAGCACAACTGACACTAGAGAGACAGCCGCAAGAACAACAAGTCTAGGAGTAGGAGTCGGAAGCTGCTGTACTTGAGAAGCAACATAAGATTGAGAGATCACTTCCGCAAGCGGTCGTCCTCCTACAGCCACTCTCTCTCATCTCTGCCTTGTTAGAACAACCACGGATCCTCAGCTCTCCCTCAATCCATAGTAACACTTCCTTCGGTCGATCGATATGCTAACATGAAGCATAATCGATCTATTGTAGTCTCATCGGTGGCTTGCAAGAAGAGCTTTGTCCTTCTATCATCCAAGGTTATTCGTTTGGACATCGAAAGTTGTCGATATCTCTGATCGAACTCTCTCAACAACTCGTTCAATCTCATCATACGGTCAGGTTGTTGCTCAATTCAATCCAAAAATCTCCTAGTAACTCTCTCATAATCCTCTTCAAGAAATTCCTCTCGGAGAGCTCGCTCAAAACTCAGCCAAACACCAAGATTTCTCCTCTGTACATCTCTGACTTGATCTCTCAACTCAGGAATCACAGCCAACTCAAAACTGCCGATCATCTCCGCATCGGTGACTTGCACAAGCTCCATCTCTCCTCTATACTCACGAAGATACCTCGAAACATCTCTACATTCAAATCTTCCACACATACTCACAATCGTCTGCAAAGCTTTTGTAGATTTTAACTCACCCCCTTCGACGATTGGATGTTGTTGAACCAAAGCCGCAAGCGTCTTCAATATCTCAGTAGTATCCAGATCCGATGTTGCAGAAGACGTAGGTGCAGCAATAGATGTTGATGCTCCAACCATAAAGACAGTAGCAGCACTTCCGCTCTTGTGATCCATCTCTTCTTTGTATGAAAATCTCAACTTCCATGATCAATCACCCCAAGATGAATCTCAATGGAAGCACCAGATTTATGTCGAGGAGAGTCTTTCTCAAGAAGGGCGAGCTTTCTGACTGTGATCGATCGATTGCGGAGTAGAGGTAGGGACTGAACAAGAAAACAAGAGCCAACCCGCTTGTCCATAATGGTTGAAGCCTCTCACAGAGACTATATTTTTACTAAAGGTCATTTACTGCTCAACAAGATCAGTTCACATTTGTCAGAAGATATATTCACCTCCAGAGACAATAATAGAAGAAATCCGAACTCTCAGTGCTTTATTTCTTTACTTGCAACAATCTCACAACTGAAATTTCTCAGAAATCCAACCTTCTCAGTCCTACTCTTCCTCCACTCAAATAGATGTTCTATGTTGCAAGATTCAATTAAAAACCAGTCTAGTAGATGAAATTCAAACCCCTAACTCTTATTCCTCTATTTGCGACAGCCTCCCAACTGAAATCTCTCAGAAATTTGATCTAGTGACGATCAAAAGTCCTCCGCAGACTATCAAGCCGATCTCTATTCAACAAGATTGTCTCTTGTCCACTCAAAAGATAGTTTTGCCTCCAAACAGTATAATAGATGAAATTCAAGCTCCTAAATACTTGTCTCTCTCTATGCGACAACCTCCCAATTCAATTCTCTCAAAAATTTGTTCTCCTCAGTCCCATATTTCCTCATGCGTGACTCCATGGCTCCTTCCTTGAAAAAAAATAGAATACCCTCCTTCGCACGATGTCGGCTATTTTCTCCAAACCTTAACACCCTTGCTAAGCTAGGGTCCTAACAAATCCTAACACCTTTGCTAAGCTAGGGTCCTTATAAGCAGATTATCAAGTACGCAAACCCCCTGCTAAGCTAGGCCTTTCTTATTATTTACGTAATAGTCAAATAGGCTCCCTACCAAGTTGGACCCTTGATTATTAAAAATTTTCCAACTCTCGATGTCACCTTGGTTATAATCACATCCAATCCAATGTAAGCCGAAGCCCCCACACTTATGAAGCCACCTCATAGGCTTACAGCCCCCCATATGCGCACCAGGTATCTCCCGTGCTATAACCAAAGTGGCATGCGGAGGCTTAGGCCAAGAAGCCCAGGATTAAGAGAGATACGAGTATCCTGCCCCTAGATATGCAAGACTTGGCTCCGTATCCAACATAGACTCTCATCTAGGAGGTCAACCTGCCAGAATAGGAAACATGCCAGGAGGATTTGATCCAGAGACCTCTTCTTCTTAGGTGGGTGCCCTTATCACTGGGATGACATTTGTTTTCGTTAGAAAAATAAATAAAGTTAGTACATATTTCAAAAGGAAATTATCTCTACAATCTTTACTAGCTTTTCTTACACCAACTTCTTAGTACAACTCAGTTTTTAGTGAATGAGGAGTCAAAACTATAGTACTCGCTAACACCTAAGCACTCATACTGTCAGATCATGAATTCGAGTCACGTGCCAAAATCTACAGATTTCACTCTTTTGCACTTTTCATAACTTAAGACTTGTACTAGCTATTGCCTAGAACACTTTTTCTCGCAACCGAAAGTATGAAGTCGTTCTTCTCAACGAGCTCCGCATTTTGGAACTTTTTGCTCCCTTCAAGGTGATATTTCAACTCAAACTAGAGGTAGCTTGTCAAGCATAGCCCTAACTTAGCTCCTACCCAGCTTGATAAGCTGGGGTGCAGCTTCTTGAACAAACGTCAATCTGAGTGTCTTCTGAAGTTCCGTTTCATCATGTGGAACGCCATGCAATTGACAACTTGAAAAAACTAAAATAGTGGATGAGTATGTTGGTCCCACCGCAAGGAAACGATTAGAGGAATGAATTTATCCACTATCTCCTTAAACTAGTACTACTTCTCGTGAGGTGGAAGACCAGACGTTCGGTTAGTGGGTGTATGTTGAGGTTCTATTCAAGTCCTCGAATTAAAGAAAGAGGTCAGGTGAGTCTAAGCTGTCACATGGCAGCTGGAGACTCCCTTCCAACTCTTGGGATTTGGCTACAGAGACCCCGCTGCGAGTAATTCAGTTCGCACGAGTTTCAGAAGAACAAAAATTAGCTTGCAATAGGGAAGGAAGATGGAGCTTCATATGGAGGCTGGTTGAAGCAATTTACCAAGGGGACATAGAAGCTGATTTTTTCGAACGGAATGGAATTCCTTCAGTTCTAGGCCGCCATCCTAAGTAGACATTAGTTTATCCTATTTGAGCACAGAGCTTTATCAAGATCGAGCTTGGCAAGAATGAGCTATGAACTATCGTTGCCACAGTCTGAATATATTAACGAAAAAATATTTTTGTCTATTCCAAATCTCATATCTCTGTGAACCACGGTCTTAGACAAAATTGCCTGATTGTTTTACTTTTCTCATGTCGACCGTCTAGAAATCTTTATGTTTAACTTTGACATCCCTTAATACCTCTAGGATCGCTACCTAGAGAAGTATTGGGAATCATTAGGTTAGTAATAAATTAATGTACTCCAAACATTAACATTTATGCTGTTTTGGGCTCCTTGTCTTGTACATGGGTTATTTGGGGATCTGTCGCAACTCCTGGTTTGCTTAATATTAACATTTACAAAAGAATTTATGTTATATATGAACTTTATATAAAATTCTGAAACCGTATATACTGTTTTTGTTAACAGAAAGAGAACAAAGCTCCCCGAAGTTTATTTGGATATTTCATAGTTACTATAACATGCAGAATGCATCAAAATATATATTCGCTCAGAAAAAACACAATACATACTAAGAGAAAATACACAGGAAACCTCTTCCTTCAATTTTCTCCTTTTCTTGCTCTTGTCTTCTTGTACACGTTTTACACTTAGGGAATTTGGTTTGCATATTATTATTTTGTATTAAGAAGGCATGTCTTGCCAGATCTTTCAAAGAAGCATTTTATCAGGCAACGCAATGAACTCCTTGCTTACCCAAACCTTACGGTGAACTCAGCCAGGCTGTGTTTCTTTTCTCTCTGTTTCATGGCTATTTCAGGTTGCATGCATACTGATACGTATTATTGATTAGTATACTCGCGTTACAGACACGTATCCAGTACATGCAAGTCGTATCCAACGATAAACATGTTAAAGAAGTAAACCAAGTGAATACTCTTCACTGTACAAGTTATGTCAGTAAAGGGATCAGTCGACTCATCATCTCCCAAGAGGGGGTTGTTATATACTCTAACCTATGGACAGAAGTTAGTCATTAGTCAGTTACTAGACATAGAGATGTGCCTATAGAGGTGACTATAGATGTGACTTATAGAGGTGACTATAGAGATGACTATAGATGTGACTATAGACTAGACATTATCTTTAACACCCCCTCTTAATGTCAGTGGTACTGAATATACACCAAGTTCAAGTCTCAATTTTTGAAACCTGTCTGAAGACAAAGGCTTGGTGAATATATCAGCAGTTTGGTCATCAGTTGTTACCCATTGAGTAACAACCTCTCCCGAAATTATTTTTTCCCTGATGAAGTGGACTTGCACTTCAATGTGCTTTGTTCTAGCATGATGCACTGGATTTTTCGCCAATGCTATTGCACTCATGCTATCAGTCCAGATTACTGTTGGAGTGTCTTGGTTGATACCTACATCCTCCAACATCCATCTTAGCCAAATGGCCTCTCGTGCTGCATTACACAGGCCACGATATTCTGCTTCAGAGGAGGATAAAGCAATAGTTGGCTGCTTTTTACACTGCCAAGTGATGGCACCTCCTCCCAGCATAAATGCGAATCCAGACATTGATTTACGATCTGTAGAATCACCTGCCCAATCAGCATCTGTAAATCCAACAAGTCCAAGTGACTTATCTGAGCTATATCTGAGCCCATAGCTGGTAGTTCCCCTGAGGTAGCGCAAAACTCTCTTTGCTGCCCTCATATGCATAAGTGTGGGAGACTCCATATTCTGACTGAGTTTGCTGACTGCAAACAAAATATCTGGTCTTGTAGTGACAGCCAGATAAATTAATTTCCCAATCAGCTTCCTGAACTCTGTTGCATCTGCCTGCTCATCATCAACAGAAGAACTTTGCCACTCCTTTGAGATAACCATAGGAGTAGGCGCAGGCTTGCACTTCTCCATCTGGAAATCCTGAAGTATACTTTCTGTATACCTTGCCTGAGAGAGGTATAACATTTCGTTGTGTTCCAGAAACTGAACTCCAAGACAAAAGTTGAGAAGTCCTAGATCCTTCATATCAAACTCTTGCATTAAAGCTTGCTGAATCTTCTTTACTCCTCCTTGATTACTTCCGGATATTATCAGGTCATCCACGTACAGTAACAGTAAGACAATACCTTGAGAAGTAATCAAAACATAGAAGTTTGGATCACCTCTTGTAGGAGAGAAGCCTTGCTGCTTCAAGAAGGTGTCGATTCTTGTGTACCAATCTCTTGGAGCTTGTTTGAGGCCATATAATGCCTTGTGCAGCTTGCACACTAACTGTTCACCTCCTTGACGAACAAAACCAGGTGGTTGCTGCAAGTAGATATCTTCTTCAAGAATGCCATTAAGGAATGCATTCTTAACATCCATTTGTAGACACTTCCAACCATGTTGTTTTGCAAGAGCACAAAGAACTCGGATAGAGTTAAGTTTTACCACAGGTGTGAAGGTCTCTTGAAAATCTTCTCCTGCAGTCTGCAAATAACCTTTTGCAACAAGGCGAGCCTTGTATCTCTCAATAGTTCCATCCGCATGCCTCTTGATCTTATAAACCCACTTACAGCCAAGTGCTTTCCTGTTTGCTGGAAGAGGTACTAGGCTCCAGGTTGCATTTTTGAGCAGTGCATCATATTCTTCCTGCATAGCACGTCTCCAGTGATCCTTACTGAAAGCTTCCTCGAATGTAATAGTCTCTCCATCACCTTGAGCTTCAGCCATGAGAATATAATCCTCTAGCCTTGCAGGAACCTTCCTTGTTCTGATAGGTCTCCTTGGTTGGGTAGCAAGATTCGAATCTGGAGTAGGATGATGAATGAGAGGCGAATCTGCTGTAGTTGGACCTGATTCAGTAAGCTCAACTTGTGTGGGTGGTGTAGGAGGTGGTTCTAGTTGAGCTTGAGGTTCTTCTTCATGGATCTCTGAAGTAGGTGTATGAATTGAGAGAGGTGGCAGGTCATAAAGTTGGTGTTGTGAGTTTCGAGATGAAGGATCCTCTAAAAACACTACATCTCTACTGATGATGATCTTTCTTGCAGCACTCAATAGTCTATATCCCTTTTCTCTTGCTGGATATCCTATGAATGTACAGATCTGGGATCTATCATCAAACTTTTGCAGTAATTTGCGAGGAGTTGAAACATATGCTTAACATCCAAAAATTCGAAGATTAGAGAGGTCTGGTTTCTTTCCTGTGAAAGCTTCGAATGGAGTTTTGTTGTTCACAGCATTTGTTGGACTTCTGTTAAGAAGGTAGACCGCAGTATTGACAGCTTCAGCCCAAAGATCTTTTGGAAGATCTTGCTCAAGAAGTAGACTTCTTGCCATCTCCACAACAGTTCTGTTTTTCCTTTCAACAACTCCATTTTGCTGAGGCGTGTAAGCTGTAGTCAATTGTCGCAGTATCCCCTTCTCAGCGAAATATTGGTCAGCTGCCTTGGAAGTGAACTCTCCTCCTCTATCACTTTGTAGCTGCTTCACTTGCTGTCCAGTCTGTCTTTCTACCATGTTAACAAGCTGTTGAAGATTCGAGAGTGCTTCAGACTTTCTTAGCAGGAAGAAAACCCAAATGTATCTCGAGAAGTCATCAACAACCAGCATAAAGTACTTAGAACCTCCAAGCGAAATAGTCTCAGTTGGTCCACAGAGATCTGTATGTAACAGCTGAAGGATATCTGTTGCCCTTGTTGCAGTAGTCTTGAAGAACTTCCTTCGAGTTTGTTTAGATCTGAGACAAACTTCACATGGGGTGTTTACAGGGGCGAGTTTGGAAACACCAAGTGCTAAGTTCTCATGAAACAACTTCTGCATTCTCTGATAGTGTAAATGTCCAAGTCGTAGATGCCATAAATGGCTCGTTTCTGTTACAGCAGTAAGAACTGGAGCTACCAAGGGTAATGCTTGTAACTCATACAAGTGGCCAACCTTCAGGCCTGTAGCTACTACAGATCCTTGGTCAAGAATTGTACATCCTTGTGCATCAAATGACAGTTGAAATCCGTTTGCAGCAAGTTTACCAACACTCAGGAGATTATGCACTACACCAGGTACAAACCAGACACCTCCAATGATTCTTATCTGACCTGAAGGTAGCTTAATATGAATGTTACCTTCCCCCTGGACTTGGTAGCCCTTACCATCTCCTAGTCGAATCTCTGGTCCATTAAGAGGATGAAAGTCTTGAAACCACTCCTTCTTTGAGGTGATATGATTTGATGCTCCAGAATCAATCCACCATTGTTGGTCATGTGTGTCTGTATACATGGCAGTGAAGAACAGCTTCTCTTCGTGATCAGTTGTCTGTACGAAGTTACCTCTGTTGTTTGTGTTGGAACGTTGATCAAATGCCTTCTTCCTGCACTCATAGGCATAGTGACCACGTTTCTTACAGTAATTGCAGTTCCCAGGTTTCGGTTTGCTGGAGTTGTGCTCTGAGTCACGTTTGTTGAACTTGCCTTTCTTGTTGTCCCAATGCTCCTTTTGTTTGGATTGCGAGTCTTGAGTTCTACCCCGCTTATGATCTCTCTTCTTCGAGAAGAAAGCTGCATCAGTTGTTGTAGTTGCTTGAGTTGACTTGGTTTCGATATTCATTGCTTCTTGCAAAGCTAATGTTTGCAGTTCTTCAAATGAGACAGGCTCCTTGCGAACATCCACTGCTTTGACGAAGTGCTCATAAGGTTCTGGTAAGCTCTGGAGCACTATAAGCACCAAGTCGTCCTCATCTATATCTCCACCAAGATTCTTCAGTTGTTGTAGCAACCCTTTGACAGTATTGAAGTGCTCTTCGAGTGAGATGCTTGCAACCATCTGCAAAGTGTTTAACTTTCTGCGTAGCATTCTCTTCCTCCCTCGAGCAGCTCCTTCGTGCTTCTTGGTGAAAGTATCCCAAGCATCTTTAGAGGTTTTAGCCTCCAAGATATCCATGATTTCCGAGTCTTTAATTGTCATCTTGATGATGGCAAGTGCTTGTTGATCTCTCTTGTTCCAAGCTTTGACAGCAGCTGGTGAATCGAAAGGTCTTTCTTCTTCACCCAACACTATGTCCCATAAGTCGTAGTTCTGAAAAATGGCTTGAACCTTGAAGCACCATACTGGATAGTTGGTGCTATCCAACTTATGATGATCATGAAGTAGGTTATCACTAACGTTAGCCATCGATCGAAAGTAAAGTAGGTGGGAAAAATCTGGAACTCCTCAAAGTGGTTGTGGAGGTGGAAGTAGTGTTTATATAGTAATCCTCTGCAGTCTCGTCCTGCACGGCAAAAATCTCAGAAACGCGAAAGTCGATCGTTAAGGTCTTCAAAAGTGTAGTCAAAGATCCGTTGACCAAGGGTTCTCCAAAGTGCAACTTCCTTATACGAGGTCCGTTTGGGTCAAAAGTTGAACCGTTGGAAAGCTCTTTGCAAATCGGAGCCTTTTTAACTCCAAATCCACTCTCATCTTTGCCTAATTCGATCTCCTTCCTCTCCAAAAACGCAGTCAAAGGTAGTTTGACCAGAAATTTGCGCCTTCTTTCTCACTTTTCAGTTGAAGGTGGTGTGCTCCCTCTAAGTCCTTTTCACTCTCTGGTTCCTCATTCTTCTTGCTAATGCTCGTGCCTAAGCTCTGATACCATGTTAAAGAAGTAAACCAAGTGAATACTCTTCACTGTACAAGTTATGTCAGTAAAGGGATCAGTCGACTCATCATCTCCCAAGAGGGGGGTTGTTATATACTCTAACCTATGGACAGAAGTTAGTCATTAGTCAGTTACTAGACATAGAGATGTGCCTATAGAGGTGACTATAGATGTGACTTATAGAGGTGACTATAGATGTGACTATAGACTAGACATTATCTTTAACAAAACATCAGAGCGTTGCAGACACAAAGGGATAGCAACTGTGCTTCACCGTATCCGATGTGGTGAAGGAGAGTTACGCAGTAGCGAAAAGTACCTCCAGTGCAATCAAAGTCCCCTTCCTCGTCGGTCTCATGCGATACTCTTGCACTCTTGTTCAGAATGTTGTGTACAAGCTTAGGGGAAGTCCACTGAATATCGCATGACATCTCATTCGTAACACGTACTCGGTTGCTACTGAGCTATCACGAGATCGTGGAAATCTTCGTTAGACTGACCCGTATTTCACCATCTGGAGCTGTCCTCCTGAAAAATATACTCTTGAAGACCGGCTGAATGGCGATATGGAAGAATTCAGAATTTATAACATACAAAAGCTCTACGATACATCAACAGTACAGTAGAGAGGTCCAGAGATGACTACCGACCCATCTAGGTCTCAGACTATAATCTACGCGCGCGGCTGTTCAAAGTAATATCCACTGTTTTCTACGTCACAGAGGAGTCCTGAATCAATCTCTTCATGGGTTTGTACAAACCTTTGCTTTCGAGACGATATTATCGATTTCCCTACATGTACATCCGGATCCCGATATCTAGTAGATGTTGTTACTATCAACTTGCTACTACAGCCAACAGAAATCCGGCTTAGGCTTTATCAACCTAGAAGACAGAGCGAAATAGGCCACACTAGATTCTTCTAAGTGGCTTTTGAACCTGTCCAGGACCTAGCAAACCTATATGCGAGTAACTTCTTTTCAAGCTGTCTTGAGTTTATCAACTGGCTCTGCAAAGTAGTCATGAACGATCAATTCGGGTTGTCAGTGTTTTGCCAGTCACGAAGCACGTGTTCCGGTAAGCGTGGAGCTGCGATTGCCACCAGAGGGTTGAGTCTAGTTACAGTGAGTCCATACACCTCGTCCATGTCAAGCTTATCCGGCTTCAGATTTCCAGGCAGACTCCAGTTGCAAGCCTGGATCAGCATAGCCATGAGATACTGAACTACCAGAAGACCCAGCGCTTTTCCAGGGCAGCCTCTCCGACCCGTTCCGAAAGGTAGAAGATCAAAGTCGAGACCATGCACATCCTTCGTACTACCTAGGAATCTATCAGGATAGAATTCCAGCGCCCTGTCGTAAACATCCGCGTCTCTTTGGATGGCATAAGTGTTGACGAATAACCTACTTTTTGCAGGAATTCTGTAGCCTTGAATCTCACAGTCCTCCGTGGACATATGTGGTATCAACAAAGGTCCCACGGGATGCAGGCGGAAAGTCTCCTTGACAATGGCATTCAGGTACGGTAGACTGGGCAGATCAGACTCTTCTACAAGTCTATCTCGTCCCACCACTGAATCCATTTCCGCTTGTGCTCTTTCCAGGGTATGGGGATTTCTCAGCAGTTCGCTAAGCCCCCACTCTACTGTACTCGAGTTTGTGTCTGTACCTGCGTAAATTACATCCTGCAATCACAGCAGCTACTTCAATTCAGAAGCAATTCATAACTCGGAACTACTTCAATTCAGAAGCAATTCATAACTCGGAAGATCCTGCCAGTGCCAGAGCTTTCAACATGTGGCGGTAGCTCAAACGATGAAGCTAGTACAAGTTAAAGTAGCCATCCAGATCCACATGTTCACAAAATGGTGCAGTAAATGTCATAGTCAAGCCTTCAGGATATACCTCCATGATGGCTTTTATGTCCAGGTCAGTGAAAAATAGGCCATCAACATCTATCGGACGAGTGAGTAGTGTGTCCACTATATCGTGCGATGCCTCGACGGTAGAACCCTGAGGGTGTTGTTTAGCTGCCTCAAGCTTCAACTTATGGGCGTCCAAGATTCCCTGGAAGAATATGTCAATTTTCTTTGACGTGGCGTACATCTGCTTCTTCAAACCTTCCGGGTCGAGCCGATCCAACCAGGGTATGTAATCTCCAAGATAGAACACGCCAAATAATCTGAAAGCATCTTTCATCGTCTGCTGAAAATCAACGCCGTATTCTATGGCGCTAGCCTTGTCAGTGAGAACGGTGTTGTTCATCAACATTCTGGTCACGATATTTGTAGCAACTTTTCGTAACACCAGATCGAGCGACGAACCCTTTGTTCCATTGCGGCACTCATCGAGCAGTTCGCGGATGCCACTCAGTATTTCCTGCCCCCGAATTTTCTGCACAAAAGCAATTTTCTCGTGATGATATCGTCTTAGAAACTCCATAATATGAAGGGTGTTCGATGGGCCATCAAGGTGTTTGACGTGATCCAAAGACATGCGTTTAAGAGACAAGTCGGAAAGCCCCGACGAAACAGGAAAGAGGAAAACACCCAGAAGGGTGGAAAAAAATGTGGAGAGTGCGTCTACAAATCGACACTCCGCAATATGGCAGTAATCCTCGCCAATGCATGCTAATGTCCAACTTGAGTACGCATTAAGAGTAATGCCATGCTTCGCTACTGAAGCTAAGATGTTTCTTCCAGACGTAATTAACCGTGCCACTGGGTGGACAGTATAACGATTCATCATTATGGTGATCAGAAACAAAAATGGATTGTGCAAGTATTTTGAAGTCCAACCTCAAATGCGGAAAGCCGCTTGGCAGTAAAGAGCTCCAATGCAAAGACCTTCCTTGCATATCGCCATCGCGATCCGTACTCGCCAAAGGATACGTCCCTCCCTCCGTAAATCATGACCTTAGCCGCAGTAGTAGCATGTCGTGATGCCCAGACTCTATCGTGAGTTGTCAGGAATTCCTTTGCTAACGTTGGGGATGACACGACGACAACATCCACCGAACCAAGCTTCAAGAACATGAATGGTCCATACCTTTTCGCTAGCTTGGACAAACTCTGATGAGGAAGCGTTCCCAGGAGGAGGATACTTCCCAGCACGGGCCATTGGGTTGGCCCTGGAGGCAGACGCGTACGGTTACTCGATTTCTTCTTTGTGACAGAAACAAGTAGCAGCAAAATCACTACAAGAGCCGTGAAAATTGGTTTCACTGCTGACCACTCTTCCTCCATGACCCTCAGTTTCGTCTAGTGAAATAGAAGCTCATATGTGGCCAGTGATCTGCACAGCCGTTAAACTCTTACTCACTCTATATATATACCTCTCAGGAGTCACGGCAACAAGCTAGCGCTGAAGCTGGGTGTTCGGCTTACATTCATGGAAGACATATATTATAGCTATCGCGCGGCGATACGCGCCACAAGAATAACACGAGAATGAGAGAGTTCACTTTATCATGGTGAAAAGTTATATTCTCTATCTGACATGACGATGAATGTAGTAAATTTCAACTGCTTACGCTTCCAAATATGTGTCCTCATACACCCGGCAACACCATCAAGAAGGCATATTGAGGTAGCTACTAAGTACCTGATCATTAATCTGCCAGCACTTAACAAATTAAGATAATAAGAGAGTTGCTGCGCCGTTGCGAAGAAGCTCGTGGCCCCAAATTTCTCCGAAAGAGACATGCATGGTTCCTCTGTCTGATTTGATACGCTACCATGATACCTGTCAACTGCAGGTTCTTTGCTCCAGGAGATTTCGTGACTGCGCATCGAAGATCTTGGACTTTCAAGAGGAACAGAAAGAAGAAAGAGAGAAAATGTTAGCTAAGGGTCTCTGCCCACTATGCTGGTATCTCGCTCATCAGGGGTGTCAGATAGGTTCGATATTAAAGCTCGTTTTCCCACTTTCCCAACATTACGTACTTTCTAGAATATTCCCGTAAATTCTCCACGGTCTTTGGGTGGGAGTCGACGATACATTTTTAAAATTTTCGCTGACTGCGGCACTGTCATGTCCGACGTGGAGGGTTCTTCTTTTTTCGCGCGAACGGGAAAGCGAACAGTAGCCGCGGCAGTAATTTTTCACTTTTTTGTTGTTTTGAGACAAAAATTATCCGACTCACTCTCTACTTCTCCTGCATTTTGTGAAAAGTTTCCGGGGCACATTACATGGGATGCCGGATCTAGGCTGGTGCTGCTCCACTCCACGTACCCTCATCAGCACAGTGCGGCACGACTTTTGAAATACGATAATTGACCTTCCAAGCACTGGACATGTACCACCTCCCTCTACCCCGTCATGTCAGACCTTTCTTGATTCCGTGACAGGTAGGAGCAAGAATGAGGGTCCGTCCGCAACACACAGTTTGGAGTGGAAAGTGTTTACTTTTTCGTCCAGTCCGAGCCGCACCGACACAAAGCATAATTTTGCAAAAATATCAGAAGGTGATATAAGGTCCTCGCACTACACTTTTTCAAGCATGGACTGTTCGCAGTGGAATGAATGTGTCGTCTCGTTAAGTTCACCAGAATATACTTCTGAACGCCACCTTGGCTTCTTGAGGTTGATTTTCTGGGTTGCAAAGTTTGTATTTTAAAGAGTGTATCCAGTCGAACCGTTTGTGAACTGATCTAAGTTAATCGAGAGCATATTGAGCATATTTTTGAATATATCAAGACTAATCGAGGAATCGAATTTCGAGTATGTTTTCGAACTTAGCCATCAAGGTTTTATCATGAACCTAGACTTAATGAAATGTTTGTAAAATTGAATCGAAAGAAAGCTAGTACAACACATAAAGAAAATGATGGTGTAACACAAAAATATAGAAATATTAGAAACAGAAATACACACTCAGGAAGAGATGCAAGGTTGGAGATTCAAGGATAAGGGTGGAAGCTGCGCACCTCAAGCTCTGATTATCTAGGTTATAGAGTGTTCAACTCTCCACCAAAAAGTCCATTACTTGCATGTGTTGAATGATCCTCAGGTCGAATCTCACCAAGATGTACTATGTTCTTCACGAGTATATTATGCAGCACACATGGTAGAGTGGATGAGCTTTGCAGCCCAAGTGATAGATGAAATGATGCCGATTGATAGAATGTGAAATCTCGCTTTAAGTAAACCAAAAGCTTACTCGATTATGAGTCGATCACGAACATACCGTTCACTGTATACTTCATGTAGATTCGGAGAGCCTGGGTGGATATGATAAGACATCATCAGCCCAAGGGCATCGTGTAGCCACTATCCCCTAGGATATAAGGAGAGAGAAAAAATCCTGAATTGATTATAATCATAGGCTCTGCAAGATATTTGCCCTCCCGCACATACTGATAGAAATTTGAGCACCTCAACAGCCTCTTATCATTCATGCTCCCCGGCATACCTGTGATGATATCTAAGAAAAGTTCGTCTGCATCACATATGACCTGCAACAAGATACTGAAATACTACTTTCGATTATAGAAACAAGCAGGTAGAGTTGTACAAATAAGTGCACGTATGAGTACATTGGTATCATCAATGGCTCCATGACAATTGGGTAAGTCACAACGATCAGAGAAATTCATGCTTACATGTTCTATCTAAGTAACAGTAGGTCAGACAAGATAGGTCCCAACGTCGATACAATGGCATCCATGACCTCTTTCATAATTTATTGATCTCAAAGCAATCAGAGACATGAAAATATGACATACATGTCGCTAGTCGGAAGAGATGTCGCTCCAACCGTTACCTCTACGAGCATTGCTTTCCGAAATCCTAAACCCTAAACCCTAAACCCTAAACCCATTATATGAGGAGCCAATTCACGACAAATAAAAACAAAGATAATATTCGGAGTACGGAGACATTTAATTCAAAGTGACTCATCAAAACTAGACCAGAGAAAGTAGTCTAACCATACCAGACTTCTTTCCTTGACCCACCAGGTTGTCTCGTTCTCCAGTTGCAAAGCAGCTACTTGTAGATAATGAAACATGGCAAATGTTCTAGACGTACAGTTAGTCACATAGCTCGACCACAACTCTGTTTCAACACTACTGTCCATAACGCCAATAGCCTCTATTAGAAGGTTCAGGCATAGCACACTTGAGGTCGTAACACAGTAAATAATATGTGCCACTGCACACCACATAAGAACTCACAGAGTAAAGAAGTGACATAGGACCAACTTTATGCTGAATTAGAAAGGAACATAAATTCATTTTAAAACTTCACATATAGAGAAAAAAATATAGAAGTTTTTCAAAAAAACTCAAGTTCATACATCTATCAAGGCTGTATTGGAGTGAGTTGTGCAATATTGTTCAAAGCGCCAGCAATTAGTAACTAGCTCTTTCCTACTCTCCCTAGCCTCAGAAAGTTGCTTGTCCATGCTTTCATATCTCAGGTATGAAATGAACGAAGAAGCCCGAAATGATGTCTGTATTTACTCAACAGAAAGGTGGTGCCGTTAGGCCCCCTGGGGTTTGGCGGGCCAGTGCTCAGGGAGTTCCGGTGTTTAGAATCGCGCCTTCCGATACGTTTTCAGAACTTCTGGTGTTTGATCCAAACTGTCAGATAGATACCGACCACAATATATACTTTTCAGTGTCAACGTAAGCTTCCCGACTAAAATATAAGAGTTCTGATTTATGACTTACCTTTTCCTTCCACCGGAAATTTACCCATGTTCACCAGAAACCTTCCCGGGCACTGCCTCGTACTGTACAAATATTTGGTGTTTTTTTGTAGATGTAAGCTGTTGAGCTAATTCGGTTAAAAGAGGCTTACAGTCTTTATGGTTGGACCAAACAAAAGCGCTATACGGGCGATTTAACATTTGGTCACAAATTTGAATTAATTGTTGATCTGCGGATTCTTTAATGGTATATAAAATGGTTTTTTTGACGTCTACTATTTCGTTGAGTTTCTTTATATTAGTGTCAAAAGCTCTCTTTATAAAGAAGATTCTGAGGTCGTTTATAGTTGGATTGATAAATTCATGATAAGTCCATAGGAGGATATGTATGTGTGGGTAACCAGCCTTTAAATATTTTCCCCTTAAACTCCTTTTAGAGGTTCTTTTATGCATTTCTATGCCTATGACAGCTCCCGCTATTAAAATTTGTTTATTTAATTCTTTTATAAGCTCATTAAAATCTCGTTTTAATTGATACCATTGATCCATTGGGCCCAATTCTAAGTACAGTTTACAGCAGGGTCCATGTGGTCTATGGGGAGTTACTTATGAACTTAGTTACCGGTTAAGTGTTGTAATTTTATACTTGTTAGAACTTGGGTACTCTGTAAAGCAGATACTCGCAAATCATGTTAACTGTTATGGTTTGGATACTTTTCTTTTTCTTAATACATCTGGATATGTGTATTTTGGGGGAAGGATTTATAATTGACAAATAACTACCGACCATGAATATGCTGCAGTTATTTGTAAGTGTCGGAAACGCAGTCAGTTAGTGCCAGTGAATCAAATTATCGATTATATTTCCTAATCTTCACTTAAGTATCCATCCTTTAGATGAAAAACGAGAGTTAAATCAAGTATTTCAGTATTTAGAAGAGTTGAGCTCAGATTCTGAGTGGCAGATGTATATGGATGACTTAACTGATTTTGTGATGACCAATGAGGATATAAAATATCTGATAACAAAGAGCAGATATATAAAAAGAGGAAAACAGTCTAATATTTATTTTCCTTATCTCTTGTTCAAACTGATATGAATTCCTAATTTCTTTCAGTCAAAAGCTTATACTGTATCATGTAAACTGAGCTTTCAATAAAACATCATTTAAACAACAATTCTTCATATATATATATATGCTTATCGTGGGTGTTTTTTGGTTCCTGTGTGTTTGTATATATTAGATTTTCTTAATTATGTGTTATAACATATGAATATATATTAGTGATTCATTATCACAGTTAAATGGTTACTATATAATCATGTTACTTTCTGTAAATGTTAAAAATTTCGTTAGTCTAGAGCCTTAACATTTAACCAGGTTCCACTGTACTTACTAACTGTACATGTCGCAGCTTTCTACTGTATGCTTCCAACTAACTCACTTGTCAGGTGTAGTACGGTAGGAATGCTTTTCAAAAGGGAAGCCTCGGGAAGAGGAAAATGCATTTCGGATTTCTTTATATTTGAATTCGGCCCGCTTGGCCAACTGACCTGACATGACATTCCATCGAATTAACGTTATCTGGAACGATGCGGCATCGAATGCTCGGATTGTCTCTAGTGGCAAAGATCTTCTCGTCAGTCGTCCGTCATCTGATACTTCCAGTACTCAGCGAGCACCGACATCGAGATACGTGAAGTGTTATTATCAAGTCTATTATTATATATAAGTGAATAATAAATTCATTCTCTCCGCCAAAAGAAATCCAAATCAAGTAAATGAGTAGATCCGAACCAATGCTCGCTCGGGGACTTCTGGTGCTCAGAGTTGAAGCTGCGAATAAAGAATGTGTAAATTCCTTGGACTAAGAGACTACTTTCCGGATAATCCTAAAGTCACGAGAGTGGATTTGGACCAGCTGAAGTTCTGGCAACTTGAGCATACTCTACTAGGGGTTCAGATATCGAGGTAATCCGGACATAGATGGGCTCTAAGACTTAGAGTTAACTCTACTCCTATTAATTGACGTCGTGCGACTCTGCATGAATCTTTATCGTCCGATGAAGTGATAAATCACGATATATCACTATTACACTGCACGACAGTGTAATTAAACCACAAGTGGAGGTATATAAACCCCCAACCCCTCACGTGGCTTTCTCGCGAGTCTTTCTATCGAACACCAGCTTTTGTCGATGCGTCTTCCCGACGGCCGAGCTTCTCGACGGCCAGCTTCTCTAGGGTTTGGTTACTCCGAGCCTGCTTCTCTACTTCGAGCCGCGCTGCGAACCATCGTGAAAGTGAACTTGAAGAGGCGCACTACGGACAATGATTTTTCGTTTGGTGTCTCATTGGCATCGTGGTGGTGGGCGATCACGATTCAGTTTGATTTTGTGCAGGATCGTTTGCATTTGTCGCTTTTGTGAAGGATGGTCACCTGCGTGGAGTATATTGTAATTGTTTCTCTGTGCTGCATCGACTTCGTTTCAGGGTGGGGTCAACATTGATCGCTTCTTGACAGTGGGACATCACCAGATTTCTTCCTTGGTGGGCCAGGATACATCATTTCTTGTCCTTGTGCAGTTTTCACGTGATCATTTTTGTCTTGGTGTACTCTTCGTGGAGGTTTATTGTCTTGGTGCAGTCTTCGTGGAAGTTTAGTTGAAATTCAGTGCTTCTGTGAGTGTCGCTGCTGCTTCTATGAGTCTCTGTGAGTGTCGCTGCTGCTTCTGTGAGTCTTTGTGAGTCTCGCTGCTGTTTCTGTGAGTCTCTGTTCGCTGCTTCTGTGAGTATCGTTTCTGTTTTGTTCATCTTCATCGTGTAGTGCCGCCGAGCTATGCCGCACAAAGTAAAGAGTCGGCGAGTTCGTCCAGATGACGAGCTGCATCAGCATTGGTCCGTAACAGGGGGCTGTCTAGGTCAGTGCATCTGAGTTGCGGACCGCTTTTCCGCACTATGCTGTAGCTGTGGCTCAAACTGTTGTGCTGGAAGAGGTTTTTGCACATCAGCCTGACATCGAGGATGAGTTACTGTGTTGTGTATCTGCAGCATACAGCGAGACCGTTCTGAAAATGCAACGTTTTGTCATTTATCGAGAACTTGCATTCTTTCTGAGATATGCGGATCGAACAGAACTTCCTACTTCGATAGAAGAGGCAGTAAAACGAGAGTTCCACGATGTAGGCAAAGTTTTGTTGGCTTCCAAGCATAGTATGAGCGGCAGTGTTTGAGTTCTTTTTTCCTCTTTCTGCCTACTTTTCTGTTTTTTTAGTTGCATGCATGATGCATCTCGGTTAGCGAGTCTAGGAGTTGCTGTAACAACTCTTATGAAATGCTACGCCCAGTCGGGGGCTTCAAGGGTTCAACCCCTTGTAGCATTTTTGAATATCTGTTTCGTGGATTTATGTTTTGTTTTGTATTTCTGTTACGTTTTTGAAAAGTGTATGAACAGGTTAGAAATCTGTATTGACAGGTTTCCAAAACCTGTAGAAAGATGTAGGTTTTAGATTACCTGTTTAGAAACAGGTTTCTAATTACCTGTTACTCAACAGGTTTATAAAACCTGTTTCGGAACAGGTTTGCCATAACCTGTTTCCCGAACAGGTTTGCCATAACCTGTTTCCCGAACAGGTTTCCAAAACCTGTTTACGAAACAGGATTTAGATTACCTGTTTCCCGAACAGGTTTCCAAAACCTGTAAACAGGTTTGCCATAACCTGTATCCAAAACAGGTTTAGGAAACCTGTTTCCCGAACAAGTTTGTCATAACCTGTATCCAAAACAGGTTCCTAAAACCTGTTTACGAACATGTTTCTAAAACCGGTTCTTCAACATGTTTTAGAGGACCGGTACCGGAACAGGTTTTAGATCCTGTATCCGGAACAGGTTTTATATTACCTGTTTACTAACAGGTATTCCAAATACCTGTTTCAGAAGTATAAAATAATATTAAAAAGTTTCAAATAAATTTAAATTTAATTTATAAGTTTTCAATAAATATAAACGTGTTTACAAACAGATTTAGGGTTTATTGTTTCGGAACCTCCCTTTATATACCTGTTGATACATGTTTAGGGTTACCTGTTTTGAAATGAGTTTGAAAAAACAGGATGCTGTACAAAAAATTAGAAATTCATGCTAAAGTTTAATACCCATTCGCTGTTCCAGACATGCATGTACGCTCAAAAGACAAAGAGTTTTTATTGAAAATCTCCATGGATGGTAAGACAGTTTCAGAGAAAACATTATCACTGTTGAACAATGATCTTCCGCTGTTCTCGATCTGCCTGCACGTCTAAAAATAAAAAATCTTTAGAAGATGCACCTTATCAGAGGAGGATTACTCGAACACTAAAGATAAAGAATAACTTACTTGTCAAGTTGTTGAACGGACACCGAATAATCTCTCTCTTAGTGTGGTCTTCCACACGGTAGTTCGAGGTGGTAACACCCGAGTTGTAGATGTCCTATGTCGTACCGATGTGTGTTGCGGTCGACGCTCATAAATCTTGATGGGCTCTCGAACAATGTTCTCATTCCAATCCATGACGCATGCAGCAAGTCGCGCCTCATGAGTTTTTTGGAAGTGAATCCTCTTAGTGGCAAACTTGCATATCACTGAGTTGAATGTCTCAGACATGTAGTTCTCTCGCGCTCGTGTGTAGAACCGCATCTTAGCCGACGTTATGGCCCGTTGAAGAAAAGCCACCATGGCAATATGCGTCGGAGAATCTACAGTACATGAATGCCGAATTCAAAACAGACATCATACATCGATAGAACCGAAATGAGTTATCATATCAAAGAGAAGTAAACTTACTCTTCTCGTAATACTTGTCAACTGCTGGCCGGTTCAAGTCGTAACCATCGCCGCAAGGCCTTCGTGTTCCAGTCAGCCCTTGTAAGATGAAACAAGATAAATGGTCCCCTGCCCAATGGTCTGCTGCGTTCCTAATGTCTAAACACAAGGTAGAGCAATCGTCCTCCTCTTGAGCATAACGACCATCAGGTCCCACGGTCCTCCGCGCATTCAGTTGACAACAAGTGTAAATCCAGCCCTTCAACTTGTCAGCAATGCCATGCTCAGATAGCTCCGGGTACATCAAACGTCGAGATCACATCGAGCCTCCTTCCTCTAGATGCCTAAGTTGTGCCACTCGCTGAACTAACACAGGCTTGTTACCAGCTATCGGAGCTCCTTGAAGACGAAGCCAAGTCACCAAATGACGCTTGGTCAAGAGCTCCAAGTCAGCAATCACTTCGGCGTCCTCCACAACGCTAGGGGGTCGCTTTTTGATCTGTAGGTCCTTCAAAAACTTCTTCACCACGTTCTTACACTTGTGCCATAAATCCTTTTGAGACACAATCCCATGACGAAGCAATATGACATCCACAGAGGATTTATCGTCATGTACCACCTCATCGAGCACGATGCCACGAGCGATCAACCGCTGAATATCGATTTCAAACGCACGATCTTCTATAAGTCACAAGTTGTTGCCGGCCTCAACGCGTGTCATGTTCACCATCTCAATGACACGTCCATCATGAGCAGCAATGAATGCACATGTACCATTGTAGTCATTCCTCATAGAATCGTATCGCAGATGGGCATACACGACAAAATTACCTAACATATTACAAAGATAAACGAATTATTAAATAATGCATAAAGTATCTCTCTAACATACAAACAATAAATAATACAGCTAAGATGAGCAGGTGTTTAACTCTTAAAGTCAACGCTCAAAAAGTTCAAGAATATGTGTTCTTACCTCCAGTTGGTAACTCATTCAAGTTGGGAAAGTGTCTCCTCATCACTTCACTTTGCACTTCATCCTTAAGTCTTGCCCATTGGTCCAACGTTGCCTCCACCCATCCAATCTCACGATGTCTCCCACTCTGGAAATAAAGAAAATGGGTCTTCGACACTGGAGCCAACCTTCCCTCTCTATACACTGAGTCTAATTGGGAAAATCCTAAACCGGCACATAGTGCTGCACTATAAAGTCTATGAGTGATGTCAGAGACATGATTGTACATTTCCATCTCTGTAGATCTCCAACCGTACGTGTGACGATCTGGGCACATAAGCTTTACAGACCAGATCTGATGAATAGACGAGATTATGGGAGGTAGAAAGAAGTGCTCGCACGCATGATGAGGACATTTCACTCTAAACAGTTGGAAGAGCTTTCTCAGTCTAGACTGTGCCACAAAACCGTATACGGGGAACGGATCAACTTCTACTCCTACAACACTTTCATCCTCTCTCCCCACGGTCCCAGTGACCGGCACCTCTGACACTTGTGAATTGAGTACGGCCTCAGCTAGTGTCGGTATGCTCTGTCCATCCTAAACAACAATATGAGAATAATAAACAAGATATTTTGAAAAACATTCAGACAAATATGCTTGCAAAGTGGAAAATAATGTACCTGAGTCAAGGTCGAATGGATGCCAAGAGCGTGTAAGACTAACGGATCAGCGTCAAATTCTCCATCATCCGCCTCTGTAGCATCTACCTCCAGAACACCCTCCTCTAGGATTACATCTGGATCTGTGGGTATCACTTCAGCCTCCCTAGCCATCTGATCTATTCTGACATCAGCGGTGGAGAAAAGAAACCTCAACACTGTAGCGTGCCCAGCTGTAGGTCCCAACAGTCTCATCAACTGAACATAACGTGGAAGTAAACTCCCTGGGATCTTCACCATATCCGTAGGGACCTCCGGACATCCTCTAGGTGCATGACGATCTCCGGGTCGTCTAGGATGAACTCGTGGTGGCATGATAACAATAAATGCTAAGCCTGGTAGTAATCAGCCCTATCCATCCGGAGGTCCAACTAACTATTCGGTAATGAACAATAGAAATTCAAGGATGACCTAAATTCTACTTAGCTTAGAACAGCAAATCAAAACTATAACCCTAATAAACACAAGGCAAAAACCTCCAAAAAATAAACCTTGTGCAAGTTGCAGAAAACAAGAGAGAGAGACAAGACTAGAAGCTCCTGAAAATAAACTAGAGAAATGAGAGAGTGAGAACAGAAAGGAGAGGTATGGGCGAGACCCAAGCTCTCCCCCTCCAAGCTGGAAGGGCCAAAGGGGCTCTGCCAGCCGAAATTTGGCTGACAGGAGCCTCCTGACATGCGTGCGTCAGGAGGCCCTTCTCTGGGAGCCGGAAACCAGTATAATAAAACGTGATTTATACACGGGACGGGGAGAAATGGCTCGTTGGGGGCTACTTTGTTCACAGGGAACAAGCAGCCTGCACCCCGTGCAGGCTGCTTGTTCTTCTCTTGTTTGGTTTAGTTCTTCTAACCTGCAGGAGTTTTGCACAAGGTCTTTTCAAAATTCAAATTATAGGAATATTTCTTTTAATTGACTGAGATCGATTTCAGTTTTGGTCAAACGTTGCTGAGCCGTTAGATATCGGCTGGAGGTCATCAAGGGCTCATTTTATAGGTCTAGAGCTACTCTTTCATTCAAGAGATAGATGACAAGTTCTCGTTCAGAAATAAGTACAGAAAAAGTTGGCGCAGTTCAGGTGGACACACCCGCATTCACTGATCTCTGCTAGTTCGCCACTAAACTGATTAGTGGTGGTATATCCCACCGCTAATGTACTGCCTCTTGTGGTTTAATATGAGTAGAGTTAACGTGTTGCGGCTCTAAGGCAAGGTCGATCGTAACACTTACTTACACACAGACTAGTGGATTCGAATAACCATTTGAATCCTCTTATCAACTCGATCATAGACAGAACTAGACCGTCATGTCTGTCACGAGATATTACAAATCTTTTCGTTACTCAGGACGGGCTTATGTCTTCTCGTCATGCCGGCACCTGTCCCCATACGCCCTACCGTTTGCTTGTTTTGCTCTCCTCTTCTCTACGTGGTGAGCATGCGGGCTATGTCTATGATCCGTACATGGTGAGACTTTTGTTTTACTGCGGTAGCTTGGAATAAAATTCTCTGGATTTGTTTTAAAAGATAATAAATATATATAACTTGAGCATATCTAGAAAGTGCTGGCATATATCTCATCCTTACTGGATATCAGTACGAGTTTAACGAGTGGCTGCGCATGCATTCGAGAGCTCAATGATGATCATTTGATCACCCGACACTTGAATAGGATCAGCATTGGATTTCCCACAAATTATGTCCTATTCTTATTTATTTATTTATTTATTATTATTATTATTCTCTCCTATTCATGAAATGTTTTTGGTTCTTCTTCGGGCGTGAAACTTGGAACACATTGCAAGATATGTACGAAAGCCTACCATATGCATATATAGCCGATTCTGCAAAGTGCATTTTTTAGTAACAAGTTGCTTTCTTACCTGGAAGGTCAGTCTTTCACTCGATGGATTCTTATGTGCAACGAGGTGCTACATTGGATACAGCTGCAAACTCTAGTTATTTTGCAAACTCTAGTTAGTTAAGTTTCACCTATAGGTTCATACTCAGTCTAGAATATAGTTTAGGTTAGAGGGACTCAACCCTCTTTGTATCCTCTGTATATATATATATAAAAGAACTGATGATCCTTCGTTGTTTCTCTTGGTGAACGTTTTCTCTCTTCCTTTGTAAGTTCCTTTAGGTGTGGTAACTCCTCTCTTAGAAGCTGTCCTGATTTTAACAATATCTCTAAATTCATCGACATTATGCTCTCCAAGATGAACTTCCTTCCGTAACAAGTTCAGAACCTTGTTCAAAGTTATTATGTCCTTAGCCTCATCGGCGGATTGTAAATGGAATCAGAACACACAAATTCTCAGTTCTAAAATCAATCTTATCTCACCTCTGCTTTTCATTTTGGTGGCACAAGCTGTCACACTCCACTTAAGTGGAAACTGAAGTTTTCAGTGATATTTGTTTATTATTATTATTTTAATTATATAACTTTACAGCGAGTGGTTGTCAATAAGTCGACAGAACTGTGTAAATAGTGTGAAGGATACCATACCAGAGATTGGTAAGGACGGCTGTCTTCATTTGTGTGAGTTTATAAATTATTGCTGAGTAAAACATAAGCTCGGGAATAATTATGTGTCGAGAGAAATAAGAATGGTATCCCACTACCTTCGTATTGAGAGTTTACTAAAGGATGACCACGTGATTAATTAAATAAACGTCATGAAGTTACTTAATACTTAATTACTGAAGTTCAGAAGAGATCTGAAGGAAGCCGTAGGGAGAATAGAAGGAGTAGACTAAAATGTTACTAATTATCGGAAGTGTAAGTATTGGAATGATACAATTTGGATATAATTTGGCCGACTTACAAATGATTAACTTTGCCAGTATATAGTTGAGAGAGAGGTTATATTTCAGTGCTCATGGCTGCATCTATATACACCTGCTTCTTGTTCCAATTGCGATTATCGGGCTCAAGATTAGATAGTGTTGACAACTTTTCAAAGGTAATCATGTTTGAACCCTTAACTAACACAAATTAAACCAAACCTTTAAAGATGGGAAAGGATATCTCGAAGATGTTTCGCACAAAGTATTATCCGTTCCTGCATTTTCAAGCAATTTGGTTGATGGACTCTTCTAAAGGGAGAGGAAAAGAATGATAACTTTGACTGCTTATCAGATAGTCACTACAGTGTCAAAGATGCAGGAGATAGTTTGAGGTTTTTATGCAGAAATTTACTTGACCTCACCTCTAATACGCTTTACGAACTGGACCCATCCTACTTACTTGACTAGATCTTTGACGACCAATTGTAGATTTCGTTATGTAAAGACACTACATTAAGACAAATAATAAATCATCTCAGTTGATAATTATTGTAAAGACATTTTAAACTGAACTTCCTGTGTAGATATATGACTGACTATTAACATGCAGTTATCATATTCTGATGACATGACATTTTCATCTACTGAATATACTATAACCAGTTAAAATGGTGAGGTCAAGTCTGAAAAACTTATTGAAGGTGGGGTCAAGTAAATTTCTGGGTTTTCATGACATAACCATTTTGTTTTCTCTGTATGACGTCCAAAGTTTTACAAGTAGTCGAAAGTCTCTTCTTTTCACTACAACCTTTTTATACACAAACCTTACATAAGTGCTTTGCTACATCGGAGATGAAATTCTTCATCATGAGAACTGTTTGTTCACAAGACACAAGACAAGTGAGTTTATTATCGCTTGTTCTCATGGACAAGTTCTGCTGCTTGCCTTTATAAATCCACCACTTCTTCTCCTCCACGAAAATCACTCGCCGGAAGAACTAAATGGAGGACGAAACGATTAGTGAGATAGAATGAGATACAAACGAGAAGAATTTTGCAGAATTAGACGACTTGAGAGAGGAGGAGAACAAAAGATGGAGGAGGAAAGTCTAGAGCGAGAATAGGGAGCGAAATTCTCCCTCCAAAACAAGACTGTAGAAAAACAATCTGGGGAAATTCGATTCAAGCAAGACCGGCAAACTCGATAGGTTGGTTTTTTCTCCGCGTTTCCTTTCGTACTTGTCGAGGGTGAATTTATTGATTACTGAATGTAGAAAGTTGGAAGGGTGCGTCTCCGTTGGTGAAGGTGCCTTGTTACTTAAGCTCGACGGACAGACCACTGCAGAAAGTTGGAAGGTGGATGCACCCTCCTCCACCACCGCTTTTGAGACATCAAGGATGGCAACCATGCCGTATCAGCCTCCACCCGGTGCTCCTGGGCTGTGTTCCTCTCCTCCTCATTTATATAACATGGGCAAGCCACGAAACTTGTCCAATCAGTGGCATGGACGAGGAATAGATATGGGGATAGGAGGTAGAGGGAGGGGTATGTACAGTTCCCGAGGAAGTTATGCCAATGATTTTTCTGGTCAAGGTAAGGGATTCGGAAGGAGCAGCAACAACTCGTGGAATTCTGGTTCGGGAGCTTCTAGTTTCGGCGGACACACTGGCAGGGGCGGTCCTACAAGGAGGTGGCAAGGCAAGGGAGGTCAGAGCGGGGGAAGGAACTCCTTCAGCAAAAGAACAGCCGCAGCTGTGTTTGAAGAAGTCTATGATAGTGGATCCATGGAAGGAGCTGGAGGAAAAGCTCAGAAGGAATGCAAAGGACTGAGCGGAACCATCTCAGATGTACTCTTCTTCCCAAGATCGATCGAGGACTTCGTGAAGGTAGTAAGGTCCATTAGTTCATTGCACCAAGGACAAGCAGGAGGCGCATTTGGCAACCGCTTGACTTTGGAGTAAGGTTTCACAGGTCCCGGTTGCCAGGAATGACACGAAAGGTTATCTCGCAGACCTTCGTTATCTCGCAGACCTTCGTTATCTCGCCGAAGGTCTGCGAGATAACTTTTGGTGCAGGAGATGGTTGCCATCCTTATCAGAATGCTAGGCTTTTCTGTATGAGGAAGGATACAAACTACGGTGAGAACTAAAAAAGAACACTTCGCCTTCAGTAAAGTAAGATCAGACCTTTCCTTGAGAATAGTTTAAAGACGTCATATTTCAGTCCCAGTCCGGTTCGGGAAGGATTGGTGAAAACCAGAGTAAATGTTTCCAGGCACACCACTGGTATTTGAGATTCAAATTATCCCACGTTGTGGATCCATGTTATTACCCTAATAAGCATAATCCTTTGTCACCCGTTGGTCTGTGTAACCGCGCATGGACCTCAATTAGAGACTCCCCTTCTTTTCGTTTACACTAACTGGACATAAGTGTCAGTGATTCTGAAACGGCATGAAGAGAGCCAGTTATACAGACAACTCCTTTCGTCCCGTTTCTCAACAGATGAATCATGTGAGCAGCTTTCTTAACACCTGCCAGTAGACAGTCTGCTTCATCTACGAAAATTGCATTTTCTCCCGTCGCTCTTATCTCAGCTACATCCTGGAGTCCATACACGGTCTCAATTCCAAGCTCTTCCCCAACTTGCTCGAATATCTCAGCTAGAGCACTAGCCGACATGGCCCGCTTTGCACTGCCAGCGATGTCTACCACTGAAGTCACCACGATCCTCGGCTTTGCTCCTGCAATGTAAACCTTTATCACATTAAAAGCTGCATGTTTCTTCTATTCCAACAAGATACCTCGTCTGGATGGTTGCCTTTCGGAGCTATAAGAGTTTTACGTGGGATGCACCAGAACGGAATTTCTGTTCTAGTTAGCGATTAACGTTGTTTCTTTGTAGTATCCTCAATGCAGTGGATGTGTTTGCATACCTTGAATTAGTGTCCGTGCAAAAGGTAGGTGTTCTTTGTCTGAAGCCATGGCAACCACGAACGCCAAACAGCTCTCTGGGAAGGTCCTTTTTAGCGTATCAGCTAATGCCGCTGCGGAGCCCTCCGTATGAGCTGTCACATAGCAGATATGCTGAGTTCTACCGGCAAACGTTTCTCCTTCGGAACACGATGAAGTTTCAATTTAAGTGACTAGAATCAACATGAATTGACCTTGATGATTGTCATCGCACTGGCAACCTCCTTATTCAACAGTAATCGTTAACTAGAGTATACTTCTCGTTCTTTTGGCACTCCAACTTCAAAACGTTATCTGACAACTCGGAATCTCACCTCCATCCAGAATGACAGTTGCACCTTCCGAACGCAGAGCCCTGGCTTCAGCCGGAGTAGCAAACTGAAACCTACCCGGCAACTTTGTGTTCTCCAAACCAAGACGAACTGATGAATCGGATATGTTTAATCCTGAACAGAGCAGACTAAGTTAAGACCTCTGCACGAATCGGAACTTCAGTAAAAGGAGCTTCACTGCCAGCGGAGGGCAACCAGGTCGAAGCGTTATGCATAGTAGTTAAGATAATCTTAATTACCTTCATTGCGCAAGCACAAAGCAGTCTGAATAGCAGACGCTGCATTGTCCATTTGATGAATGCCCAGAGCCCCTAACTTAATATCTCTCATCTCCCAAACCTGTCATACACTCGCTGCCATGCTCTGTCAGTGGTTGGCATAGAGAGAAGGTTCTAAAACTGCAGACTTCACGTGATTTATCATCAAGGAGGGTTACCTGGGTTCTATGGACACTGGGATCCACGGGTTTGACAAGTATGTCGCAATATTGATGAGGACTTCGGTAGTCAGCAACTATGCCTTTCAGCTCACAGACAGCATCGTGCGCAACTTGAGGAACAACAGGTGCGTTTTTGGAGGCAGCGACTTGTCGCAATATTTTCTCGGCCACATTCTCTGCTTGCCTGCCTAGAATGACCTGTCGCATGAGAAGGGTGCATCGATACCCAGAAGAAGACACCGCATCCATGCAGTGATTGAGTCAGCAGAGACATATCTTCCTTTACAACTCAAAGTGCTGCATCTTTGATTTAGTTTCTGTGCCACAGAACGCAGCAGACGAGGAGGGAATTGTGCCTTAGCTTTCGGAGTAGGTCAAGCCCCTAAGCAGGACTATTATGTGGAACTTAAGATATACGCTTCGGACTTGTAAACGGATTTATTTCGGCTCATGAAGGAAGGAAGGATGGAAGGAAGGAATGATCTTGCGTTTGCTCTGAGCCCTCGTTCTTAAGCTGGGTCTAGAAGTCTCACTACTGGATAGATCCAACAGATGTATAGAGACTCGATAAAATCGGTTTTAAGCTTGACCCTACCGGGCGTCCTTCTTTGATGATGCCAGCCTTCGCATGCGCGATGCTCTCCAGAGATCCACCAAGAGCCTCTAAATGTTCCTTTCCAACACCCACGATTACTGAAGCTAGAAGACTCGAGGCTGGAATTACATTAGTTGCATCACGAGCTCCTCCTAGACCGGTCTGTCAGAGTGGCACACACCTGCACGATTGAGATCACGACGTCGTAACATCACAACTCGGCAAAGCAGGCGAAGCTACTAAAGCAGGATGTACCTCAATCACGGCAATGTCCACTTTCTCTCGTGCAAATTGGGAAAAAGCAAGAGCTGTTAAGACCTGCATATCCAACGACCCCTTGATCACCAAGTATTCCTAAGCATTCAGAGAAGTTGTACCACTGGGAAGAAATCTGAAAGCACAGTTAGACTTGATGCTCACCACTATCTTACATCTGATGCTAGGGGGTGAAGAGATGACCAACATGAAGAGAGATCTTTGCGGTGTCAACAACCCAAAGAAAGTACACAGGAAAGTACCGCTGGTTACACCTCAAAGTGTGTAAGAGCCCCAGACTCGGCAACCACAGCCTCGTTTACTTTCCCTTGCAGGTCTTTGAACAGCTGACTGAAAGCTTGTGCACTGATAGGTTGGCCAGTTTCCCCGGAAATTATCCTCTCCCGTATGGTCCGGGTATGTGGACTGTCAAAACAGAGTTCACCTGATTGTCATTAACGTCTGAAATGGCATGTGTGTCGTTAACCGTTATTACGTATGCACAATACAATTGGTCAATCTGTCAAGGCCTGTTATTTTATACTATCGAACTGAGACAATATGTAAGCTCCTCAATCTGCTTACCTTGTATACGATCCCACTCGAAAACCAGCCGCTCGCAGAATGTTGCTTATGAAGGCAACCGTTGAGCCCTTGCCCTTAGTTCCAGCAACGTGAACCACCTTCAACAGTCAAAAGAGAACATTTCGACATGAGGGGCTGAATGTGAGCAGACAGAATTTTGGACTCTCGGCCCGAGTAAACAGGAGAATGCTCCTTAAAGGTAACGTAGAACCAGTTATGGGAATCATATGTTTGGCACGCCGATCTGCGACGAGTGCCAGAAAAGGCTTTCAAGGAACACGCGGCTGTATCGACTACCATGTTCTGTGAATGTATTGGCACCTATGCGAATTTGCAAAGGAACCTCCAGTTCTATCTTTAATTCAAGGGAAATCACAGGAATCTTTTCCTCACCCACCTGGTACTTGGAGAGTGGATCGCCTAACGTCGACAGCAGGCGAGACATTCGTCGGAGATCAAAGCCCTCCTCTGAGTCCGTGCCCGCGCTCTTGGGAACTCCTAACTTTTCAAAGTTCTTCAGGGAATTCAAGTACTTCTCGACCTCCGCCACCAATAGCTCTTCACCCTCTATTGCCCCTGGCCTCGCCATGAGATCTGTCCTTCCGTCCGGAGTGTACAACCTCACAGCCTGAGCACAAGCGGAAGGAGGAAAACTTCTCCGCTTCGTACTGATGGTATGCGCGGCTTCGAGCTTTACTCTCAAATTCGGCCATAAGGACCTTATCCGCGATGCACACATTGTGTTTAAACCCCCCCTCCTAGTACTCGGGGTCTCGATGCACACATTGTGTTTAAACCCCCACTCCTCGTACTTGGGGTCTGTTTACCCAGACCCCCTCTTTTGTGTTTCTGGTCGCGCGGAGAGCAAACGCGGCGGTCTGGGTACCCAGAATGCCGCCCAATTTTCTCCGGCTCCACGCTACGGTTGGGGTCGTGCGAGATAGCCACTGAAAGCGCCTGATGTAAGCTACCTGTGAGGAAAAAGAATTCTAAGTTCAGGGTGATTCTCGGTATAATGCACTTCTCAGCAAACAGTTTGCTCCTCGCGTGATCACTCGAGGAGTCATCCTTGCTTGTTTGATGCATTTGTGCATCGGAAGCGAATCTCCCCTCAAGCTCGGTGTGAGTTGAAGGTTTCATTTACAACGAAATCTATACTTCTTGTAATTTTACCTGCGACCCCAGTTGTTTCTACGTCCAGTCTTACGAGTAATCCTTCATTACATGAAGGAATGACAAACCTCTCAAAAGAATTTGAGGAGCTGAGAATAGAAGTATTGCAATTCGTTGTTTTCTCTGTTAGCATATGTTATGTTGTATGTTTTGGGTTTTATTAAATATTATCGAAGACAAAAACACTAATCAAATGAGTCTTTTATTTTGTCACTGGATTTTTATTTTTTTAAAACAATGATTTATTGAAAATTTCTAGAATATTTAATTTTTTATCATTTTTATAAAAAACCCCACAAAAAAAAATAACATGATTTCTCTTTTTATTTTTATATCGACAAAATCAGTAATTTAAATCAAATAAAAAATACTGTTTTTGATCTCATTTCTATTTTTTAAACAAGATGACAAGACATTAGTGTTCATTATTTAAGAAATATATGAATTCTATCTGGAAATGAAGTTAAGTTTTAACTATAAGTAGTCATGATTAACTTGATAACTATTTAAAATACTAGTGTACTAAATAAATATTTTTTACACTTAATTAAACATTTTATGAATAAAAAAAAAATTTGTAATATAGGTCGTTATAGTGTCAAGTCTAAATACTACTGAACATGAGTCAACATTAGATCTTCACTTGAGAAAAATACATCATGAATATTTTGAGCGAAATTCATAAATCGTTCTTTCGCAGCATATTCAGAAGTCACAATTGTGTTCACACGTGCGGTAGAATATATTCGAGCTCGCTAGTTGAACATAACGAATATCTAAAATAAAATTTTTTTCACAACTATTCGACGATTTTGCATGATTCTTAATTACATGGAAAGATTTTCTTTTGTTCAAGTGACGAACTCGCTGAATGAGCCAACACGATGCAACATTATATGATTCAAGAACTTTTTCTTCTGATATTAGAGAAGTTTGTCCTTATACTCAATATCGTTCTAACTCTCGACAAGAAATATGAATCAGAGAAAAATCGAGAATCATAAAAAAAGGATGTCTCAAATTAAAAAATAATTTATGAATGAGTTTAAATTCTTAAAAATAATCATAACTAAAGATAAAAAAAAAAATATCTTCTCTACAAGAGTCTACAGAGACAGTTCAAGAAGTCATTCTTTACATCCAGAGAGATTAATAACATAATTTTTTCACCGTTTTCAAAAGAGTAATCTAAGGAGTCTATTAAGAAAATCCATAAAATAACAAACTCTAAGAACTAAAAGAGAAAAAAAAAAAAAAACTTTCATTATTCGTGAAAAAGTTCATACCTTCCATACCCATGCTCGTCATACTGCCCCACTGTGGTTCACATATTCTCAGGGTTCCAGGCCTGTTTTCTTCGTCACGATCTGCTAACAGCTGCAACAGCCTGTCCTCTTATGTGCAGTTTGTAACTAATGCTAGGGTACTTCACATGGCTGCCTCAGTTGAGTGCAGTTCATAGAGTAGTGGAAGTGCATCAAGAACAAGTGCCGTACTGGATGAAGGAAAGATGGCGGAAGTGCTCAAAGGTGGAGGCAAATCAGTTACAAGAAGTGAAAGAGCGCCACATTTAAAGTTGGAAGGATTATCAATCGAGGGGATCTCCATAGGTGGGCACGAGACATGTATTATGATTCCATCTATGAAGGTCGCTTTCGACATCGGTCGCTGTCCTCAGCGTGCTATTTCACACGACTTCCTTTGTATATCTCACGGTCACATGGATCACAGTGTAAGATTATTTTCTCAGCTTTTCCCTTTTTCCGTTCTCTTTCTGTTCGTTAGGTGCTTCTCAACCTGTACTTCTTGAATTATGTTGAAAGGAACTATCTGGTGGAGATGTTCTTCCAGCCTTACTGGAAGTCAGCTTCGTAGTTCAGTTTCAATTTCAGTTGCCGCTAGTTTGTGCCAAGGCGCTGACAATCTGTAAGGTTTCTCGTGCTTAGGGTGGCATTGCCATGTACGTAGCAATGAGAGAATTGTACAAGATGAAGCCTCCGACGGTCATCGTGCCGAAATGCATCAAACCTACTGTCGAGAAACTGCTAGCAGTTTACAGAGAGTTGGATGGATCTGAGCTCGCAGTCAATCTGATTGGCATGGATGTGGGTATGCCCTTGAGTTCAACATGTCTGGTCCTAGCTCTTGAGGTCTGAGTGTACGGTTTTCGGAAGGTCTTGTGCATTTTTCAGGAGAGTCCCTCCTGATTCTTCTGACTTGTCACTACGTTATTGTGGTTTGTAGAGAAAAACTCTGCAGTAGTGTTTGCTGTCTTTGTGCTGCAGAGTGATAGACTTGGTTGTTCCTCGTATCTGCTGAACGTGTTTGTAGGTCGGTGAGGAGTACGATATGGGGAAGGATTTTGTGATCAAAGCTTTTAAGACCTATCATGTTGTCCCCAGCCAGGTGAACATACTCAAATTGCCGTTAAATGAGAATTCGGTAGCGCCATGATTTTGTGTTGTGGAGTTGACGCAGTTAGATCCACTGAAAGAAGTACTCTTCAGATCTACTTTAAGTAGTTAACATGTTTTCAACCTCTACACAGGGTCATGGAAGCATCCGTTTACCTGGGTTGAAGTGTGTCCTATTTATTCCTTCTATCTGCAGGGATACTTGATTTATGCTGTTAAAAAGAAGCTGAAGCCCGAATATCTTAAGCTTTCCGGACAGGAAATCAAAGACTTGAAAATGTCCGGAGTTGAGGTGAGTCGTCGCACAGTTACATAGAGCCCCACTTTCCCTAACTATAATTCTCCAGGACGAGCTTTTGCGTCTCTCCTTACCGACAGTGCTATCGTGTGAGGTCGTTCACAATTATTCTAACTGGAAGAAGCTAACATTTTCCGGATCACAGATGTCTTGAGATCTCCCGAGCTGGCCTTTACGGGAGACACCACGGCAGAATTCATCACTGATGAGGCGAATTTAGACGTTCTGAAAGCAAGATTACTCGTTCTGGAGGTAAGTCGTGTCTGTGTTCCCGGTTCTTTGATCTTGCTCCGCGCCCCCTACAAGTTTTCCCCAATAGTCCTGGTCACAGAATATATTTCTTTCAACAGGTAAGTCGTGACTCTGTTCCTGGTTCTTTCATCTTGCTCCGCGCCCCATACAAGTTTTGCAACAATTGTCCTGGGCACAGAATATGTTTCTTTCAACACACCCGCGTTTCAGGGACTCAAGAACTGTTTATATCCCATCCGATTTCCGCAAGATGACGCTAACTTGGAAAGCTGAACGTTAACAACGTTAACAAGGTGCTAGGCTTGCAAGAACATTGCCCAAGTTATGCATTTGTCTTAGAATCATGTGATATTAGATTCCAAACGGCTCTCGTTTGTGCTAGACGATAAAAAGTTCTCACCTTGCTTTCCGGCCTTTGTCTTGTTCTGAACTATGCAAAATCGACGGTTAGCTATTCAAATGCATAGCAACTGAAGATGAACTTTTTACCCAACAAGATCACCGTCTCTGCAGCCCCCAGAACGTTGCGTCTGCTGTAGGTGGGTGATGCGTTTACTTTTCCTTGAGACTTCAAGTTTCTGGTTAAACGCAGGCCACTTTTCTAGACGAGAATACAACTTTGGAGCATGCACGTGATTGGGGTCATACACACTTTGGAGCATGCACGTGATTGGGGTCATACACATATATTTGAGGTTAGTATTTCTAGGCAGTGTGACAAAATAATTGTTCTTCCCAGTTTCACTTGTTACCATGCCCTGCCCTGTGCCCCGCTTTCGTAACCGAAGGTGCCAACGGAGCAATCTAGACATACGAGTGATCTTATATGTTTCTCGAACTCAGCGTGTTATGGTGGAAGCTGCAAATCGTGTTTAACCCTGTATCTTTTGCTACTCTTGTAGATTGCTGAGCTTGCTGAACGGTTCCAGAACAAAGCCATCCTCTTTATCCACTTCTCAGCTCGATACGAAATAGAGGTACCATCCAATTCTTCATTTCATCGTGACTGTTCCTCTGCCCTTTCTCTTATTTTCCTTCTAACTCGGTATTGTACTGTGAAGCAAATGAAGGTTGCTAATCTTAGGGCATCAACCCGTTTACTCTTGACTTTTAGCGTGTTCATGCTCTGCAAGTGTCGTCTTTATAAGCATGTCCGTGTTTATATCTCAGGCCATTTTCGATGCCGTGGGCAAACTTCCGGAAACTCTCGGTAAGCGAGTAACGCCATTTTTGGAAGGGTGGTGACTTGGAGTGGTCCGGTGAGTTGCGCCTGTCGGTGAAGCTACAGAGTTCAGCTTCCAGGTCAAAAGCTTCAGTCACTGCGTCCTGGACCTTTACGAGTGGGCGTAATACTCCGACATTGATCAGTAAAGTTTTATCTTTGGAATACTATTATGTGTTCGTGGTATATGCCTTAGTCCTGCTGCCGGGACTGCTGCCTAACTGAAGTGATACATTTGTCATCGTATGAGGTACTATACAAGATGGAACTGCTGAGTGCTATCCCTGACTATATATTGTATCCTCTGAAATGCAAAGTCCTGCACTTCATTAATTAACATTTCCAGTGGTGCCTGTATAAGCTGTTAGTTTATAGTTAATCTATTTGTCGTGAAGTACATACTGCAGTCGAAGAGCATCCATTGGAAAGTATAGTTTCGTGTTTCCACAGAAACCGGAACATGCTATTCCAACACATGACCCTTTCAAGAGACTTGCCAAGAACTATTAATACTGAACATACCTTACTTCTCTGCCATGAGGAGATAGCAGATTTGCATGTACAATTAAAGA
This sequence comes from Asterella californica, assembly GCA_036924285.1. Lineage (NCBI taxonomy): Eukaryota > Viridiplantae > Streptophyta > Marchantiopsida > Marchantiales > Aytoniaceae > Asterella > Asterella californica. Next base: position 846,593 of record JAYKYS010000014.1, on the reverse strand, counting down.
TATTCCAAAAGTTCTGGAAGCGAGAAAAAAGATGTGTACTGTCTACAAAGTCCTCCACACCTAAAAATATCACAGGCCTTCATTTCCTATAAAGCTTATCTATCTTACATCACGAAAAAAACCAAAATTATCTAAAGCTTGTGCTACACTGACGTGAGAAAAAAATGTTGATGTAATTTTCTCTCTCGTACTGTAAGCTTCCTATCACGTTGGGTATGCTTATTCGGTGTTACACGATGGGGATGCTTATTCACCCTCTTCCGGGTTCGGAAGAGGGGAACTATGCGTTTAATTTAAGACCTAATCTTTCCGATCGGAAGGGTTAAGTATTAAATTAAATGCCAGATTAAATTATATTTTTTTGAGTACAGGACCCCGGAGTTATACCTCTTGAAGCGCGACAATACGGCCAACACTTATGGGTCTATGTCTGCGTTATCCGTGTTTCAAGGCATGCGTTAACAAATAACGTTTATGAAAAAATTTAATTATTTATATCTACTTAATACATGTATTTTATTTAACACTTATAAAATTCTTTGTTAACAAAAGGAGAACAAAAGTTCCCGAAAGTTCATGTTGAGTTTAGGTGAAATATATCTGCAACAAAACGTGGAGTTTAGGTGAATATATGTTGCAGATATATTCACCTAAACTCCACGTTTTGTTGCAGATATATTTCGCGTGAACTTATTTGCTTCTTATCACTCGAGAGGGATCCTTTTTTTACTACTGTTCACTCCGAGTCCTTCGTTCTAAAATTGTATTTGGAGAAATAAATCAGCGTTCCGCGAAAGAAGGCATTTCTGTGTGTCCGTCTTTCACGCCGTCATTCTTTCAAGTTCACTTTGTCTTCTTGCTTGTTTCGATCCTCCTACTCGATTTTCTTCTCACTATTTCGGTCTCTCTGTTTCGGTCTCTCTTTGTCTCAAGCAGTTTCACGTCTCTAGTCATGGCCAGTCTCAGAACGTGAAGAAACGAGAAACAAAAGAGCGATGCTCTGTGAAGGCGAAAACAAAGCGACGGCAAAGTAAAAGTACTCTCCGTATCTTGAAGCCCTGAGCAGAAGTTAAAACTACACATCTCCAAAGAGACAGATATATCTCATGAGGCAGCAAGAAAACTGTACAGAGTTCACTGACTTCATAACAGTGAAGTTTTACAACTCAGTTGTCCGTAAGACTGTCAACGCTGGCTGTACGGTCGAGCTCACGCAGTGATGTTTCTCATACAGCGAAGATATTAGCACAGAAAGAACTGAATGTGCAGCATGAATACCTTCAGCCATGCGTCTCATGAAGACAACCAATAACGATTAAAATCGAGAGCGCCACGACAGCAAGAAAGCAAGAAAAGAAGGAGCGAAGCAATAGCGGCCCTCTCCACGATAGTGAAACATCGATCCCGACGACAGTAGTCAGTAGACGATTAGAATCAGGAGCAAGACGACAGCCGCAAGAAAAGAAAATCACAAAAGCAAGAAAAGAACGAGAACATCCGACGACAACAGCAGAAAACAACGAGAAGCACGAAAAGAAATCGGGAGCATTCAACGACAACAGCAGAATTCTGTGTTGTCATCGTGAATAAAACTGAACAGCGAGGACGAGCAGATAAGCATCTTGGTAAAAACATCACCCCCGGTCTCACCTGCGGGTCGTCAAATGGCGTACTAACGTAACCGCAAGCAGCACAGACGCGCAGGAGCGAACACCCCGCACCTCATAGGGGTCGTCAAATGGTGTACTAACGTAGCCGCAAGCAGCACAGATGCGCACGAGCGAACAGCGGGGTAAACCGGACACGCAATGCTAAACCGGAGCGAAAAAAGAATTAGTAGAACGGGTGAAGCGATGAAGCGAACGCTGAACGTAAGCGAGAAAAAAGGTCATTACTAGCACGCGGAACTCCCGCCGTCTCGTTAGCATGTTTTTCAAAGGTTCGACTAGAAACGCGCCAGCCAATCAAGTTTAAAGAAACGGGTTTAAATTCGGTGTTACACGATGGGGATGCTTATAATGGTGTACTAACGTAGCCGCAAGCAGCACAGATGCGCACGAGCGAACAGCGGGGTAAACCGGACACGCAATGCTAAACCGGAGCGAAAAAAGAATTAGTAGAACGGGTGAAGCGATGAAGCGAACGCTGAACGTAAGCGAGAAAAAAGGTCATTACTAGCACGCGGAACTCCCGCCGTCTCGTTAGCATGTTTTTCAAAGGTTCGACTAGAAACGCGCCAGCCAATCAAGTTTAAAGAAACGGGTTTAAATTCGGTGTTACACGATGGGGATGCTTATTCATCTAACTATGATTCTTGCTATATTTTTTCCAAGATAAGGTAAGATAACCTAGATACCCTAGATGCTTTTAATTACAATGGACAGTGACCATTTCAACTATCTTTCACCACTCAGCAAAGTGGGATTCTTAAAGAAGTAACTGCTTTGCAAAGCCGACTTTGCTACTCAAAGCTATGTGGCGGAGCCGGTATTTAACAAAACCCCCTAAATGAAATTGACACCCCTAATGAACTCACAAAACTGAGATACGGCTGGCTTCTAGGGGCACGGGGGGTTTTAGAGCGCGTTCTTTGATTTAAACCTCATTTAGTACTCACGAACATTTCAAACGTTCAGGAACAACATCCCCTTTGATCGTTTTCTTACGCACTGAGGCTTAAAAGTCACGTTCGTCTATTTATTGCGTTATTTCTGGATTTCTGGTGTGGAGTGTGACAGTAAAATGAAGATCGTCTTATCTCTGTTGTTATAGACAATCGTGGATCGTATATTTCTCTTTACCCTCTCGCCCAAATTTGATGGAAGTTGATACATATTCTTGCCCGCTTATTTATTCACTTATGTATTGATTTACATGTTTATTTATTTATTTAAGTTTACTTTATTATCTAATTCTTTTTGACGAAAAAGTTAAATAATAAATTAATATATAGATTAAACTAATATATCCTGCCTTATAGTTTCTACAGTGAGTGAGTTGCGTTTGATTTATGAGTTATGTCTGGATTTCGGACAACTCTAGGTTCGATTATCGTTTAACAATTATAAATAAAATTAGTCTTTCAATATAATATAGTACAGAGTTTTGATATAACATGTACGACTTTTCTGATTAATAAATAACAAAGATCACATCTTTCCTGATAAAGGAAGCGCGCAAAAGTACCACAGACGTGGTTAGGGATGCATACTGGTGAGTTATCAAAGAAATGTTTCAAGGTTCAAGAACAACGTACACTTTTAGCGTTTCTTAGATTTAAAACCCACATTATGTGTTTTATTCGTCTATATAGTTTTCGAATTTCTGGTGTGACAGTAAAAGTAGATTAGATCTAAATGGTTATTCCATGAGGTTTTGATATGACGTGTCACGGTAAAAGATCTTTAGTGCCATCAATCCGATTACCCAAAGGTAAGGTTAAAACTACAGTAGTGTGGTAATAATAATCTCTAAATTTAACACTCCAACTCTTTACTCGACTAATAATAAAAATTTAGTGCTAATGAGTCTACCCCCAGTTAACTTCCTTAAATATTTCAGCTACTCAATCGATATAAGTTTATATATAAGTTTAATTCATTATCTAAATTTTTATAAAATAATAAAATATGAAATTTATCGATTAATTAAATAATCTACAACAAATTACCATAGTTGTAATATTTAAATCGCGTGATTCTATACTTCTTTTATTTTCCTTATTGGGTTAGGTTGGGATCTTCTAACATCTCCAGGTTCGGTAAAATTTAACGTTTAATACTTAGAAATTCACTTTGATTTTTGATTTAGTACTTATGTCTTTTCTTACAATTCGAAAAATGGGCAAAAGTTCCGTAGAAGTTCTGGCGAGCGTGATGGGCACTTGATCGGCGTCAAAATTCCAACTGCCTACTGAGTTCCCATTCCGGAGAGATCCGGCCATCCCGCTTGAAGAGTTTCCAGGCCACAAACGGTCGCCTGTTACTGAATTTCGTGTCTCCGCACTCCACTAGTGGAACTAGAACCGGTAGGGTTAGGCTCAACTAAACCTAAACTCAAAAGGCTCCAACTATGTCGTCTCGACGGGACAGTTGCTTGGAGATGCGGGGTATCGATCCCCGTGCCTCTCGCATGCTAAGCGAGCGCTCTACCATCTGAGCTACATCCCCGCTTGGGAAGCTTACACATCTCAGTATATTTGATATAAGAAATAAACTGCATAGGTACGCCCCTTTCTTTAACCCCAAGTGTGGACTGCAGGACAAGAATGTTGATTTACAGCACATTGTAGCCGTTTCTGGAACTATGGAATGTATGGGTCAAAGAAAAAGTTGAAGACCTTGTGACTTCTCGATGTACAAGTTCCAGCATTTCTTGATAGAAATTTGCTTGATCAGCCCCAGGAAGTTTGTTGCGCTTGATTATACCGTCTTCACGATTTATTGTTTCATTACATTGGTTATCTATTGTGAAATCAGTAATTTTTCTATATTAGTGATATGTTGGACGGTATAGATCAACTTTTGGAGCATGTATTATCTGATGTGTTTTTCAATCGATGAAACCATTTGAATGCCATAAATATTCAATCAAGGTCGAAAGTAGATAGTAATTAAGTAATAATCGTTAAGATGGGTCTTATCAAGCGTACAACTTAATGGGGGTGTGATCAAGCAAATTTCTGCATTTATGATCAAGGGTAATATTCATGTCAGTTTAAGGGAGAATAAAAAGAATCTTAAAAGAATTCTAATTAATATCAAAATTACACCCTGAACTTTATCCTTACTTTTACTCAACCTCCCCTTTTAAACTCTACTTTGCATTATAAACCTTACTTATGATCTCTAAACCCTAAACCTACTGGTATTATAAGAGTACGTTACTTTAATCCTTAAAAAACATATACATTATAAGTTTTCAGATTCGACCCTAATGTTGTTTCACCTATAACATTTTTTGAATTGGATTTCTTTGATTATCATTAATCATAATAGATTAATTATGATTTGATTAGGTAGGTTCTAGGTTTCTTGTCCAGCCTCTTAACCATGAGCTCTTTTTATATATAGAAGGGAACATGTTTTACGAAAAATCTATTTACTTCTCACAAAATTGGACTATAAAAAAAATATGAAACAGATCCAAATTAGTACTTTCAAATGCAAATGTAAATTGTGTTAAAAGACAATGAAACATATTCTGCTTGAGCTTGTTGTACGAGTTCGTGTCTTTCTCTATCATGTATTGTATATGAATGAGAGTATTTCGGTTTAGAGTTTTTTTTTTTTTTTAGATTCCTTACAAGGTTACCTTAGATAGAATGAGAATGGACGTCACTGACGGTGTTCTAGAATTGAGGGAGTGGAAGGTTATATTACTGGAGGTGGATGTTAAATAAACTTAGATATGACTTTAGCCAAATCCTTAAGTTTCGATATCTTATCAGTATAACAGTCACTGTTATCTATTATATCTGAACTTATGATTTGATTACTTCAAATATGAACTAGTTAATAGTTATGGCTCATGAAAGATTTTAAAAGAATTTCTTTTCTAACTCATTTTATGAACGGAACAAGCACATAATAAAGTTTGAGTTAGTTGTGTCTTGGATGAAGTTTCTGCGGTACGCAGTGAAGTAAATGATGTTATACTCCATAGCGTAGTTGATGTTAAGGTTGGACTTACACTCGATACTCAGTTTGACTCAGCCATCATAGAAATTCGATATGGCGATAGTTAGTCATGGAGATAGCTAGGGTAGTATTTGACACCGAAGATGAACTGGCCAGCCAGATGGTTAACCAGCAGTGAATATATTCCCGGCGAATTTAGATGATTCCGGAGGTTACACAAGTTTGGTGGTACTGTGAAGTTAGCAACTTTATTAGAGTGGTAAAGTCTGAACACCGTTGCCATTGAAGGTGGTTCCTAAAGAGTTAGATAGGCGATTCATATCGTGGAAATATGTCTCGATTATTTATTAAATATAAAATATCGAATATCTCCTTCCGACTGATCATGACAGATCATAGTTCGACTCATATCGTGCCGTAAGTATTAAGTCAATCAAATATATGATAACCTCACCGTAATTATTACATATATAAGAAAACGCACTACCTTTAGTGGATTTACGCATGTAAGCCATTGCCCAAGTGCGTGACTTGAACTGCCCGTAAATACACGCAAGGCAATGCATTAACTTACAGAAACTCGAAACGATAATTTTCGTCGTGCTCGTGATTTCACACCACTTGCTCGTCAAGTGATGTGAAATCACTTGACGAGCAAGTGATAAAGTACTGGCGAAACATTCGTTCGCCAGTACTTTATGTTGTACCGTGTTCATCGTGGCTAAATAAATTAACTGCCCCAGTTTCTCTAACCCTGTAACAAGAAGTGTCGAATGACACTAGTCGTCGTGAGAGGGTAAACGTCGTGGAGAGCATGTTGATTTTGATGTTATTAGTTTTATTCTCTTTTTTGTGTTATTACTTTCTAATTTTTTCATTTTCCTCTTTAGGTGAACGATGCCCGGTAAAGCAAGAGTTGTACAATGTAACCTCTAGTATATGGTGGACATATGGGGTCCAAGACAGTAACGCTACATGTCGCGCCTGGCAGGAGCTAAATGCCTAACCAGGAAGTTAGGGTAGTAACTAAACCTAAAGCTAAGTTTATTAAACCCCGAACTAAGTCTTTAGTAACTAAACCCTATAGCTGATAATACTGGAGTTTACTCAAGAGGTTAGCTAAGAGGTTGACAATTTGTTTCCTGTCAAAGACTAGCTTCAGTGTTTGATGTTTGAAGGTGGAAAAAGGTTCTTACTTATCAAGGAAATGGATCTAGCGATTTATATCAGTCTCCACACTGATGTGCAGATCTAACAACCATTGAAGGTTTGACTGATCATGCCTCTGCAACCAGTAATCTGGATTACAACAGAAATTTCGAAGTGAGCTTCCATCTGCAACACCCTCAGAGGGAATATGTTACTAGCATTCCGCAGTATATTGACATTTCCTTTCTCGAGAAGTTTCGACACCACCGTGAAGGAGCCAACAATCCGTCCATGTGTCTGATGATACAGAACAGACTGGATAGGAGACTGTGTCTGATGATACAGAACAAACTGGCTAGGAGACTATGTCCCCAACCTTTACGTCATCGTGAGCATCATTTCCAACATGGACTGATATTGCTCAAGGGTCCTCTGGTTTCATAATGTCTCAAAACGACCAAAGAAAGGCTAGAATTTTGGAGGTTGCTAGTCCTAAAAACGCACCTCCAGAAACGCACGGAAGTCCAAAAATAGTCAAAAGGAAGAGAAGAAGAAGAAGAAGAAGTTGAAGCGAAAGAGCAGAAAATTTTCATCCTCGGAAGAATCTTCAAAAGAGGAGTCTTCGGACGAAAGTTCAACATCGAAGGACGAATATTCTTCATCTTCGGAAGAAGAAGAGAAACGTAAGAAGAGAAAGAAGAGAACAAAGTCGAGACCCTCGATGATGAAAAGAACACCACCACCTAAAGATCACGCACTGGATGATCTTCTCAAGAAGTTCGAAGACCTCAAGGTGCAGTTGGTAAGAACACCAGAAAGATGAAAGTCACCATCTGGTTCTCGTCCGAATCTGTGGTGTACTAGCTGTTGGAAACCTGGACACGCCAACACGAAATGTTTTAATAACAAATTGTCTTACAATACACATTCAGTAGAATGGGCATCAGGGTATGAACCCAACTACTTCATGGAATGTGAACATGGTGTCCATGGAGTACAATCCCAAGATGGTGCTATGGTGTCCACTCAGTCTCAACAATTCACTCCAATTCTCCCGGTACACATGCAACACTTTGTATCCCGACAAATGACAACTAACGTCTCTCAACGGAAGTTTGCGCCTGCAGGTTACCAAGGGCCACCAACTCTTGGTACGTTATCGTGTCGGATATTGTGTGAAGGATGTCCAGGAAAACGCGAGGTTTCTGGCTGTGGAGATGCTGTGTGTCAAACAAGACCAGCCAGAGAAGAACAACCACGAAAACGAACGTGCAATATATACCACTCCAAATATATGTACACTGCCGTTTCTTTCCCCTAACAGCATAAAAACTGAGGAACAGACCAGAGCGGTCTGTAACCTGCCTCAAAGCCTTTAAAAACAACCCCTGATTCTCAACCTGACCCAAAAACACCGAAGCGTAGCTCAAAGCAAGAGAAACTTCCCTTTGCTAACAAGCAGAGCCACAACAGTATCACACGATCCCAACCCAAGTCCAAATCACATCCATGTACAAGTTCTTAGCTAAAACTAGCTACCACAAGCTGTATATAGCCAACCAGAACTCTACCGAACTCAAAAGAGCAAAACCCGTAGCGAAGAAATCGAAAAAGGCTTATCTGTGAACTTCCTCCTTTTGTCAAACGGACTTCAGATGTCGATAGGGTCTCCTCCGCTGACTCCGTTAACCCAAGAATCCTTCAGATCCGACTTCCAACAGCCGAGATATCGTCAATTTTCGGTCGCATGTGACCGATCCTTCAAAAACTCCTCCCTGCGGCTTAAAACTGCGCACACCGCACAAACGGATCGTCTAAACTGATATCCGTCTTCCCTGGCAGATAGATCTAGCTATCACGAATCCAATGAGACTCCAAAAAAGTCGTTTGGAGTTCCCCTTGCAAAACCACGCAAGAAATTTGGTCGCAGGTTGCAAAAAACTGACGTAAACGGACTCCCTACGGCTCAAACTCGCTCACCTCGCCCAAAACAACAATCCAATTCACGTATAGTCTTCTCCTATGCGTAGATGAAGACTCCCTGATCACGTAGGCACCAAGAATGAAGAGCTTGGCACACCGATCGCAAAGAACAACCCAATTTTAGGTCGCAGGCGATGAAAAACTTGACGCAAGCGCTTCCATGCGAGCCAATTTCACTCAACTCCCAAACCGCCCGATAAAACTTCGTATCGTCTTCAATTTCCTGAAGAACTCGTTGTTCTGATCCCGATGGATCCAAGGACAGCAAGTTTGGACTCCGGAACGGCCGGAACGGTCCAACTCTCCTTCACAGGTAACTGAAAACTCCAAATCTCTTTCCTGCGTCTCAATTTCTCCCAGAACACAACCCCCGATCCGTTTCTTCAAGAACCGTCTTAACCTGTGCGTAGCCTGCACAGATCTGAACCCGATGACACCTTGTGCGCGTGTATTGGACTTCCCAATTCTCCAAAACGTCCACCGACAAGTCGCAGGAACAAGCAAGCCCCTTAAGCAGCCCCCTTGCAACAGTCTCTGTACGTACAGTTCTCTCCTGAATAATAAGAAGCAAGCCCCTTGCGTCTTTGATATAACGCTTGAAGCCCTAAATACCCAGTCAGCAAGTAACTAGGGGCCTAGCTTGATTTTACCTTCTTTCGAATCGCATAACTTCTTCTCTGGATGTCCAAACGAAGTAAACAAGATGCCCATGGAAAGCTGACAACGAGCTCTACCCATCCATGTGATGAAAGTGAAGATCCGAAGTTGCGCCAAAAGCCCGTAAGCTGGGACCTAGCTTGTTTTCTCCATCTTTCGAGTCTTGTAACTTTTCCACTAGACGTCCAAACGAAGTAGATGAAGTGCCTATGGAAAGCTGACAAGGAGCTCTATCCACTGGTGCGATAAAAACGAAGATCCGAAGTGGTGCCAAAAACCCGTAAGCTGGGGCCTAGCTTATTTTCTCCATCTTTTGAGCCTTGTAACTTCTCCACTAGGCGTCCAAACGAAGTAGACAAAGTGTCTATGGAAAGCTGACAAGGAGCTCTACCCATCTATGCGATGAAAATGGAGATCTGAGATTACGCCAAAAGCCCGTAAGCTGAGGCCTAGCTTGTCTTCTCATGAGTGTCTTTGGAGCGACAAGCATCGAAGTTTGAATTTTAGGTAGGAGCCGGTCCACGACACGACATCCACCCCCTCTGAACTTGTGCATCCTCCGGTATGCACCAGAGATACCAACCAAGGAGTGGACCGGCTTATCGTCTTACTTCCCATCGTAACCAACCTCATCTTCAAGATCTTCTGCATAATCCTCATCCTCAAACTGAAACTCCGTCAAGATATCTGCTAGATCGACCTCCTCATCTCTCTTTTTGAAAATCTTGACACGTTTACCTGCCACTGGTACCTTCAAGCTCGTTCCATCCAACTCTTGCAGGGCGTAAGTTGCGTTGTCATGAACCTTCTTCACCACATACGGACCAAACCATCTTCTGGAAAACTTCCGGAGTGCACTATGCTGGTTGTCTAGACTGTTGTCATAGACTAACACCCAATCACCTTCTTTGATTTCGATGTCGTTGATCAAATCTGATCTTGTTCTTCAACCGTGCTTCTCGCAACCTATCCAAAGCAATTTGGATATCCTCTGGTCTTCTCTCTAACTGCCTAATTCGAATAGCAAGAAGCTCTTCTCTAGTCAAATTGTCCTCCCAAGGTAACACACTCCATGTCAGAACGTGTTCTTCAATCGACATGATAGGCTTCTGACCTGTGATGAGTTCCACCGGCATGTAACCTGTCACCGAGTTGTGCCTCGTTCTATCTGCCCATAACGCAAATGATAAGAGTCGAGGTCACTCGCGCACCCTTCCATTGCAAGTCTTACCAAAACCTTCACAATGGGTGGATGACCACGTTCACTCTTGGCATTCCCTTCGGGGTTGTAAGCAGTTGTCAGTGACAACCTCACCCCACACCTTGCAAAGAATTCACGAGCCTCATGTGCATCTAACTCTCCCCGATCTGCAGTGATCTTTCCCACACATCCATACCGACAAACAACCTCTTCCAAGAGAAATCTACATACCCCTTCAGTTGTCTTCGTCCGAAGCGTCCTACCCTCGACTTGATTTGAAAGATCCTCTCTAGCAAGTACCAAGTATCTCATCTGCCATAATCCAACCAGCATAATCACCAAGTCTACCACCCACTTGAAGTGGATCGCCAACGGATAAGTCGGATGTAATCCGTCACGATTTCGGATATTCGAATACATCTGACATGTCAAACAAGACTCCACAAAAGATACAACATCCCTGTACAAGTTTTTCCACCAATACCGCTCTTTTATCTTGGTAAAAGTGGCCCAAATTCCTCGATGTCCAGCCCAAAGACTCTCATGGAACGCCTTGAGCAACTTCTGCCGATCTTCCTTGTTGCAAATCACCCGTAGCTGTACCCAACCTTTCTGCTTCGGTCGCTTCCAAAGAAATCCATCCTGCAACATGAAGTTGTAGACCTTCCTTCAAACTCTCCGAAACCTCTCATCCGTCCAACCTGTCTGCTTAACCATCGTACTAAGGTACCTCCCGATATCAAGCAAATCACCATCATACAACCCTTCAACAAATAACTCTTCTTCCCTTCCTGTCTGTGCAATCGAATAGAACTCTGTACCCACGTCGTCAATGTCTTCTACCATCTCATCCTCCCCATCATATCGAGCTCGAGATAACATATCCGCCATCAGATTATCCTTCCCTGCAATATGTCTAAACTCCGAGTTCAACGACTTGATATATGCGATCCATCGTAACATCGCAATATCAGGGGTTGAACAATTCATGATCATCCCTAACAACGGCAAACAATCAGTTTCAACCACCACTACTGCTCCAAGTGCATGTTTATTCACCTCTTCCATGAAGATGGAAGAAACCTGCAAGCTTAATTTATTAATAAATTATTTTAGTTCAGTATTGATCATGTACTGGATCTCGTCTTACGTCGTTCTCCTTCTTGGGCGAAGACGAGGTAGAAACCTCTTGACTTCGTAGCTTAAAGAGCGATACTCCTAGAGTACCGGAGGTCTAAGATTCGGGATTTGAAGGGCATGTGATCCCAACGACAACAATTCTTGAATTAATTCTTGTCCTCTTTGTTTCTTCAAGAGTTCTACAAAATTTGTGATCTCTGGCCCATGTTTAACGATCAGTTCCAAGGCTTCCGCTTTCGGATTTGGATCTTCTGCAAGAGAAGTCAAAATATTGAGTTCTGACTTGTCAGAACCTGATGATGAAGATGAAGATTGAAATAGATCTACTCTTCGGAGTGAAGGAGTTTCTTCTATATCAGTCTCTTCGTCCTCAGCTTGGATACCCTTGTCCTTTTGCGTTGGTTCAAACAAAGATTCATGTAAACTTGTGGTCCTTGAAGAGAATGATAACCATGAGATGTCTTTAAGCGAACTCTCTCCACTTCGTCCACTCGAGCTTGGAGATTTGATATCACTCTTCTTCTTCCAGTATTTACGTTCGTCTTTCTCGTAGCAAGTTCGCGGTGAAATAGGTACTGAGCTTCTTTCAAGCGAAGATGAAGTCCCTTCACATAGATTTTTCACTTCTTGTCACTTCTGAGCTGCCGAACGTCTTCGCTCCTTTGTGGCTTCTTTCTGGCGTTGAACTTCTTCCAACAATTGTTCACGAACCAACCTTCTTTTCAGCGCTCGTCTGGTCCTTTCGTCTTCTGGTCTTCTTCAGAAGGCGCTCGTGCTCCCGTCGACATACATGTCGACGGTTACAACATACTGAATTTAAGTAAAAGTTAAATTTATATCTCCGACAACGGCGCCAAAAGTTTTATGTTTCAATATGTAACAACCCAGAGAAACGTAATATATCAAAAATAGTAAATTAAAGATCGTTCTCACGAAGATACAGTTAACAATTACACAAATCATAGTACTACAACGTCACAATGATAATTCTGGTAGTTTTCTGTTATTCTCACAAAATGGAATAATATCCAGATGAGAGTTTAAGTCTGATAAAAAACCAAACCCAAGCACAACCTGACAAATCGAATACAAACAACAATGAAATAGTTCTTGATCAGGGACCCTTCCAACAATAAAAACAAAAGATTCGAGATGACAATGCATGAATGAATGAAGAATGTAAAATACTGCTGAGATGTTACTAGTCTTCTTCTGAAAAGACAAAAAAATATAGATTTCACATCAAGGTTCAAAGAATAAGCCCCTACTCTTCCTAAGAAGTGTTCTTCCAACTAAATCCTCACTCTTAAAGACCCCACTTATTTGAAGAAGGCATTCTCAAGAAGAAGTCACCATCTTTCAAACTCTCTTTACAATTTAACTTATCTCTTCCACTTCACAGTAACGGATTTGTTCTTAGATCTTTCGCTCAATCTCTCATTCGCGTAAAACGTAGGTTCGCCTTTCGTCGAAGACTCTTCGTTCAAGTCCTTCGCCGAAGTCTACCTACGAAGATCTTCGTCACTCAGAATTACTCCTGCGACAGCAAACTCCGAATATTCAGAGGAAAATATCTTCGCCTAAATCATTCATAACAATGCTCCGTGCTTTTGAGAAATGAAAATTAATTAATAAAGAACTGAAAACATGGAAAGAGGCACAACTTCAAAAGGTCGGATCGCTTATATACTCATCGTCTTCCTAAGCTAACTGCTTTTCTTCCTAAGAAGGTGGAGGACCTTCAATACCCTACGATATGTCTTCATCTTCACGGAATCTACACTCATAAACCTAAATGTGCTCTGAACTCTTCTAACTGCACTTCCGCGTTCGCTCGTATCTATCTTAACTCCCTATCTACCTTCTGTCTTAGTCGGAAAAGGCACGCTTTCACACCATCGGGGTTCGTGTCCGCTTGCACTACCTCCGCCTTCAACGTTCGAAGAAGACCAAGCTCTTAGGAGTCCGACCTTAAAGTCACATAAGCAGATAATACAGGCATCAACTTCTTCCGAAGATCTTTCGAGTCTTTCATCTACGCCCGAAGATCTTCTTTCTCCTTCTTGAGTTCAGCAACTGTAACCTGATACTATTCTCGACTCCGCTCCAAGTCCGCCTTCTGGGTTGATAACTTGTTAAGTCGATAGGAGAAGCTCTTCGTTGACACCTTAAGCTCCTCGCCTTCATCTTCAAAGCTGTCTTGAACTCCTCGCATTGGCACCGAATGTCTTCAAGCTCCTTCTCGACCTCCAACCGAAGCTTCGTAGCATTCCTCGCCTCTTCACGAAGATTCTTCTCCTGTCGCCAGTTGTCCTTGTTGAAGTGTACCGCGATGAGCAATTCGGACAAAGATAGCTTTTTCTCGACTTCGTCTTCGTACTCTGTCTTATTCTCCTCCAGAAGCCGAAGGATGAAGACTACTACCTCTTTGTCGAAGACCATCGCCCTCCAAAACTTGTCGCTCTCATCAAGTGCTGGCACCCTCCATCTTCGTCTCTGAGCTACTTAGCTTGACTATCTCCTTCTTGGTGTCTTTCGTCTTCTTTCTCATCTTCGGCTTCTCTGCGGCGAGGTTGGAAGACTCTTGTTGCGTCGCTTCTCTTGATCTTCACCTGCCTCGGGGGTATCCTCCACAGGTTGTACCTCCTGTGTAACTTCAGCTGGAGCCTTCGGCGAAGTCTCCACTTGCTGTGTTACTTCTCTTGGTGCTCCTTCTTCTTCACAGACTGACAAAAAATCTTCTCCCTCGCACTCTTCGTCTTCACCGAAGCCCAACTGCTTTGCATCCTTCTCGATGAGTCGGGTCTGTCTCTCACTCAGGGGTCACCTCTGATGGCTTTGATGGAAGCACACCATGAATCTTGAAGAGAAAAATGTTAAGTTCACTCATTCATACACCCACAAACTTATCAACTAAAAATCTCCATAAACTCATCAACTAAAATCCTCCATTCTAACGACGTCTCTTAAGTTCTCACATGCTAAAAATATCCCACACTCTCTATATTACTCAAGTTGTCATTACGACGATGTGAAAACAAGGATGAGGAGCTCTTCTCTACTCCTCTATTGATACATTATAGGTTTTTACTTTGGTATCCTCCGATAACTCAGTCGTAACTACTTTTACCAAGTTTTACTAAGATATTACTTAAGGTAAAAGCATTAATCACATGGGCTTCTTACCTTTTCACATGGACTTATTTCTTCAAAGTCAACAACTTCTAGAAAAATTCTGGAATATTCTCAAGGAATCTCGAATTTCCACCCCCTCTATACTAGGACCCACTAAAAAGGAAACATGTGGAATCTCTTCTTGTTTTTAATGTCCACAAAGTACACAACTTTAATCTAACCACTAATATCAAGTCAAAAAGGAGATAAGGGATACTTTCCACCTCCTTTCTATCTTTTAGACAAGATGACAAGATAGTAGTGCTCACTCTTTAAGAAATATATGAATTCTGCCAAAAGTACAGTTAAGTTTAATTATAACTAACTTTTAGCTAGTCATGGCTAACTTGATACCTCCTTAAAGTACTTGGGCAGCAAATAAACATTCTCAACACTTAGTTATAACTAAATACCTTACTAATAGACAAACTTTCTATGTGTAACATAGGTCGTTACATTTTACCCCCGGACTAAATTTTTGCTCCGTCCTCGGAGTGAAGAGAGAACTTTCGTCGATGAAACAACTTCAACTTGTCATGATTTACCCGATCGAATCTCCTTCCTCCCAGCTCTTGAAGGTCATATGTGAAGTTGCTCCACACCTTATCTACAACAAAAGGACCAAAATATCTCGGAAGAAACTTCTTCCTAGCCCTCTTGAATCTGATAGCATCATACAACATAACCCAATCTCTGACTTGAAAATGTTTTATCTCCCTCTTGTCCAACCGTTTGTCGTAACTCTTCTTTTGATATGCCTGAGCTCGTTCCATCCGGATCATTGCTACCGCTCGGGTCTCTTCCAACTCCATGAGTTGCTCTCTTCTTGATCTGACCACGTCTTCTCCTCTCAACCTTTTCAACTTTCGTTGAATAGTTTGAAAAATATCCAATTCGAATTGGATCGGCAACTTGGACTCCACTCCATAAACCAGTCGAAATGGAGAGTACCCAGTAGAAGTCTTTGTTGTCGTTCGATACTCTCATAAGATGGCTTGTAGTCTCTTATCCCAAGTATGTTTCGCAGTCTCAACACCAACATCTTTGACGAGCATCATACAAAATGTAAGATTGGTCTTCTCCGCAAGATCATTAGCATTTGGTTTGTATGAGGTCGTTACTCGTGCCTTGATAGAACAATGTTGTAGCATAGCAGTAGTCATGCTCCCTACAAACTCTCCTCCTCTATCCGAGATCAACTCTAACGGACATCCAAATCTTGTGATGATCCTCTCTCATAGAAATCTACCGACTTCTGTTTCATTGATCTCTCTCAAAGATCTAGCCTCTACCCACTTGGTACAATAGTCAGTGGCGACTACAATGTATCTATTGCCTCGAGGTGTCTTATTAAGAGGATATACAAAGTCAATACCCCACTTCTCAAACGGCCCTAATACTGGAATTGATCTTAACGGAGATGTTCTAGTAGACTTTAGAGCAAATGTTTGACATACGTCACAAGTTTTGCAATATTCTAAACACTCTTTGAAAATCCCTCTCCAGTGATAATCCGCATCCAAAATCTTGAAGGCTGTTATCTTACCAGCAAAGTGACCTCCGCAAACAGTTTCGTCGTGAAACTCGTGCATTAGCTTGAATGCCTCCTTCTGACCAACTGCTCTCCTTAGTAACCCATCTGCTCCTTGATGAAACAGAATTCCCTCCATCATGGTGTAAGGTTTGCATCTCTTGATCAACGCGTTACGTTCTCGGGTATGCATACCTTCTGGAAAAGAGCCATCTGCAAAGAAACTCCAGATTTCCTTGTACTCGTCCAGTATCTCCTCAATGCTTGTGATGGTCATCAGATGTTCGTCTGAAAATGAATCATCAAACGGTTCTTCTCCCTCATCATCATAAGCCCTCGACAAAAGATCAGCATTCGCATGCTTTTTCCCTGATCTATCTTCGATCACGTAATCGTATTCTGTTAGAAGGATCTTCCGACGAGCAATACGACCTTCGGCATTAGGCTTATTAAAGATATACTTTAAAGCCTTGTGATCTGTGACTATGGAAAATTTCCCTCCTAGCAAGTAGTGTCGAAATTTTTTCAATCCAAAGATCACCGCTAATCCTTCTCGTTCAGTCACAAAGTAATTCTTCTCTACTGGAACCATCTGCCTACTAGCATAAGCTATAGGATGATCATGCTCGTCTCCATCTAATTGACTTAATGTACATCCGATTGCTACATTGGAAGCATCCGTATACAGAATAAATGCTTTACTCCACTCAGGTTTAGCAAGTATAGGAGCTGTCACCAATGCTTTTTTCAGCTCCTCAAATGCTTCCTTTGCCTTCTGATCATGCACTATCAAGTCAAAATCAACTCTCTTCTTCATGTACACAGTCAAAGCTATTGCTTTGTTTGAGAAGGAAAAGACAAACCTACGATAATATCCAACCATGCCAAGAAATTGTCTCAACTTTGTCAAGTTGATCGGAAATGGAAGATCCATAATCTTCTTCACCTTCTCAGGATCTATCGCAATTCCATTCTTGGAAATGATGTGTCCCAACAGTAGACCTTCTTCGCAGCCAAAGATGCACTTCTCTAGATTTAGAGAAGCGTTGGCTTGTTCCAACCGCTGCAAAACTTTGATCACATGATCAAAGTGGTCCTCATTTCTTCCGTACACACAGAAATCGTCAATGAAATCCCGAACAAACTTCCCTATGAATGGTTCAAACACCTTGTTCATGAACCTTTGAAACGTGGCCGGAGCATTACACAGTCCGAATGGCATCACCCGAAATGCAAATGTTTCTCAAGGAGTAGTGAAAGTAGTCAACTGTTGGTACTCCTGTGCTATCTTGATATGGTTATACCCACTATAACCATCACCAAAGTTGTACCATTCATGACCAGCAACTTTCTTCAAAATCTCATCTATAAATGGTAGAGGATAATAATCCTTCTTGGTAATTGCATTCAACTTCTTATAGTCTATGCACACTCGCAGCTTACCATTCTTCTTCTTGACAATCACAATGGGTGAAACCCATTCTGAGTTCTCCACCTCATAGATGAAACTCGCCTCCTTCAACTTGTTTATCTCCTCCTTGACCATCATTGTTGTTGTAGGATTGACCTTTCTTTGCTTCTGTCGAACTGGTCTTGCATTTTCCTCCAATTTGATTCGATGAGTCTCGAGAGTCACCTCCTTCAAATCCTTGTAGCTGAAAGCAAACACATGGGTATATTTTCAGAATATATCTAAGAATCTACTTTTCTCCTCTTGAGTAACATTGATACCAAACTTCAGGGTAGAGAGTCTTCTCACAATCTCTGCCTCACTCAACTCTTCTTTTTCAGGATCTTTCTCCACTACTGGTCGAGGCAACAAGTCAATAGCACTAAGTTGATGTAATGATTCATCTCGACCAAATCCTTCGTCCTCAGACGAGGATTCTTGATCGTAAGAATCTCCGGTATCTATTTCTGAGACACTCTGATCAACCTCCGTATTAGATTTCCAGTAGTCACTAGTGGGTCTATCAGAGTCAGAAGTCATAACTCCAACACCCGAGAGAGGAACTATCATTCTATGATCTCTAGGTCCAATCCGTAAATATCCCTTGTGCCACCTATCAATGATGCGCACAGCTCTCAACCAAGGCCTATCTAGGAGCAAATCATAACTAGAGTCCTTTAACAGTTAAAAGGACATCAATGTTTGAACTCCCATACAGACACGACCACCTTCTTTAACACACCAAGAGGTCTTACACATTGCTTGTTAGTCATCCTCACGACAATGCTAACCAGGCGAGTTGGTTCCATCCCCAACTTCTTCATCAACCTCTCCGATATGAAGTTTACAGCCGACCTTTCATCCACCAATACGTCAGAGACGTAGTGATCATTCAACCGGACTTCAATCTTTGAAGCCCTAGTGCATACCTCTGAAGTATGCACATCCACCACACCAACTCCCACAAACTTTGATGTCTTGCTCTTGGGTTTTTTCTTCTTGTTTCTCTTAGAACTCAGTCCTCCTCTAAGTTCCCTTCGTAAGCTGGGATTAAGTGCGATCAGTTGTCCAACAGTGATGTTGACTTTCTGAGCACCCACATCTTCAACCACATCATATCTCGCTTGGGAAGATGAAATGGTGAAATCCGTCATCCCAAGCTTCCTTCTTGGTTCCCTTGGTGTATTCGAAACATTACTCGAACGAGTACTTCTACTTGCTGACTCTTCCATGAAAACCGGTTCATCAGAAAATCGAGTTCTTTTCCTTTCTTGAGCTAAAAGCTCCATCGGTGCATGAGAAGAGTTTGAGCTCTCTCCTTTCTCGTAGACGGGGTCTCGCACGACATCGATAGTAGCCACCCTCTTATCTCGTCCTTGTGATGGATTTCCTCCACCCACATTCATTCTGACAGCTTCGGCACCTCTTGCTCCGTTGTTAGGATAATTTCGCTGGAAATGAGAACCTCCACACATCCAACAAGTGATTCCTCCAAAGTTACCTTGGTTGCCTCTAAAGTTACCTTGATTTCCTCTGTTGGGATTGTTGTCGTAACCTCTTTGACCTCCTCCTCCACCTTTGTTCCTCCATTCTCGTAACTACACCATGTTTATCTTGAGATCCGCAAGAGTATCGGTGATGCTCTTCAACTCAGCATGGAAATCAGAGATGGCAGTAGACACCGCTGTATGGACAAATGATCTTGGCACCACCGTTGGAGTAGGAGCTGACGTTGAAACGATCATCAATTGTGATGGTGCAGATGCTATCGTTGTGGTTACACCAAGAGTCGGAGTCGACACCAGAGCGGCATGATGAGGTTGCATGATATCTCCTTCATCCAAACTCTCTTCCATATTTGTCGCAATCTTGATGACCTCCGCTTTGGTTGTTGGCTTTTCGTACCTCACTTGGGTTCGAATTGAAGGTCTCAACCCTCCCACCAAGTTCTTTGTCAGCACTGCTCCAATCCCCGCCATCGTTAGCTCCACATTGTCTCCACTCTTCCGTAGGACTGTCCGAAATCGTTGCTCCAACTTATCCACCCTTTCGGCATATTGCCGAACTTTCTCGTCGTCCCGTTGCTTCAAATGAGTAAGCTCCACCATGAGCTTCTCATAACTCTTTTTTGGAAGAAATTCTTCGATGAGTGCATTACTCAACGTCTCTCATGTGTCCTCAACTGCACCAGGTGTCTTGCTCTTCACTCGGTCTTCATACCACGTAAGAGCAAAATCTTCTAAAAACTCTGGCATTAACAACACTCATTCTTCCTTCCTTCTCACGTTGTTTCCGATGCAACTCCTTTTGAAGTCTCCTACAAATGGTTCTACATCTTCATTGTCCTTCCCATGAAACACTGATAACTTCCCCATCTTGTAACTACTCTTCTACTCGTCTAATTTTCGTTGTCGTGTGACGTGCTTTCTTATCTGGGAATACACCGGGTATCTAGCTGTAGAGAGTACGTGTCGCACTCCGTGACTCAGAACCAGTGACCACCCAAACCTCTCTCTGATCTTCAAGTACACTTTGAACCTTTCTCGCTACGATATCCTCACGTCCTCTCGGCAGATCTCTCTCCTACTCGACTAGGAACAGAACCGGGGTAACAAGCACGGGCAACCTGTTCCTGCCATCACCGCAAGCACTCTTGGGTCTGCTGGTCATCACTCCAGCCTCACCACAAGAGAAATACCAGCACTCCTAATAGAAAAGAAACCTAAGCGCAACGCCCGCACACAAATCCAATCAAAACCAACTGGGCGTACAAACAGGCATGCGGGTATGGAGAGGATCCAAACACAGGAAATACAGTCAACAACTCTCCATACCCATGATCAAGTGCTCTGAAGCACTGGCAAAACCTCCAGGTCGACCTATTCTTCAAAAGAGTCTTAACTCTTGCGCCTTTCGGAGCAAGAACCTCTCAACTTTACCTCGCTGTCACTCCTCAACCACAGCTCAGAATGAAATGAAACCAAGGCCAGCAGATAGCCTGTAGAATAATCTCTCTATTAAGGTATTACATGCAGAGAGATCATCTCTGAGTTGGCATCTGTGCCCTTCCAAAGTTCGCTGTTTCTATAACACGATACTATTTCAACAGAACTTTGCTGTTCGATTCCTCACAAACCACTCGATCAAAACAGCTCAAACTTCTCAAGAAGCTAATGTGTCACCATCACTACCACTCTGTAAAATTTCACCAGCAGATCTTCAACCAAACTCTCCGAACGATCAAGCCCTTATCGCTGTTTTTATAACATGATACTATTTCGACAGAACTTTGCTGTTCGATTCCTCACAAACCGCTCGATCAAAACGGCTCAAACTTCTCAGGAAGCTAATGAGTCACCATCACTACCACTCTGTAAAGTTTCACCAGCAGATCCTCAACCAAACTCTCGGAATGATCCAAGTTCTTTTCGTCAATGACACAAGGCGATATGCAGACCCTTGTGCACAAAAACAACGTTTCCCTTCAACCCAATAATCCAAAATTTCACAGGTAGGTAGCTGACTGTACCTTCTCAGACCCTGGAAGGTTTCATAGCAAAATTCGACCTCAAACTCCCCATATCTCTCTCAATGTCTCATGTTTACAGTCGCCTACTATCATAACCTCCGATTTGAGACACCCAACTTCAGCTGGCCATAACTTTTTCACTCCGGCTTGGAATCGATCGATCTCTGAGTCCATCAGCAAGCCCATCTCAAGAGCTTTCCGGCAACAGTCAATTCATCTCCAGCAACCTCACAGAACTCCCAGAAAGCGAGAAAGACCTCACGGAAATGAAATTGGTCATGAATTTGACCCCCTCAGCTTCAATTGATCGTAACTTTCTCATCCGCGCTTCAAATCCAGCAACCATCGAGTCCACGGGCATCCTCGTCTCCCAAGCTTTCCAACCATAGCTCACACTCCGCGAATGGACCACGGGAAGTGCCTCTAACCCTCAAAACGTGAAAGAAACTTGGTAGAAGGTGATTGGTCAAACTTTCGACCAATGAGAAACAAGTTGACAAAAAGATTTTTGTCTTCACTCACATGACAAACACACAAAGAACGAATTTTTATCCAAGAGTACCATTTAGGCCTCAAAGTTTATATTGAACAAACTACAAACACGTGCCGTTGACGATGTCGTCGGCCACGAAGCACGTAAACACGAAGTACAAATTACGCTCAATAGAGAGTCAGAATCCCGACTCTAAAACGGTTGACAATAAACGGAACTACAAAGAGAACAGATGAAGCTATTATCTGGTTGTAATAATCCTCACCGAAGTTCCTCACGACAAACTCACGATGCGCCACCTTTGGTCGACTGTAACATCGTATTTCGACCCAAGTGTTGAACGGAACTCTCGCTGGGAAGTTCAGATCCAACGGAGGATCCATACCACATCAGAGCAAGATGTAGACAGTAAGATCCCAAACAGCGTCGTACGTAACAATGGCCAGAACGATAGGATCCGGAGTAGCCATCACCGCAGCCATAAACGACTCTCCCCAATGAGCTACCATAAATACTCGAAAGTGATCTCGCGGCAGACAATGGATCTTAATGACGAATGGATGCGCAAGTGGAAGATCAGGAGCACGAAAGGGTTCTCCGTTCATGCCTACCACTCGCACTGCCGCCGCTTACTTCATCCGATGATACTGATCACACTCCACTAGACTTGGATACTCTACACTCTATATCTCAAGCTCCGCACACCTCTCTTCTTATACATCAATCTCCCATGTGACGACAAGAGTACTACTCTTATCTCCACTCAACGGAGTGTACACGGATCGTCCACGTGGAGTCTTATCTTTTGACACGATAAGGTCCCAGTGGCTCCTCAACACCAAACACGTACGAAGGATATGTGGTGGTTTCACACCCTAGCCAATCCACAACACGACATCCACCCCCTCTGAACCTGTGCATCCTCTGGTATGCACCAACCTAATCATACGTTGTGGTTGGCATCATACCACTTCTTCCTCATCTTCTTCTTCGGGAGTCTCCCCCTCGGGCTCTACGCTCTCATCTGGACTCTCATCTTGATCTTGAGAGAGATCAAACTCGACACTGATCTCCTCAATGTCTGGGTCTTCATCTCGTCGCTTAAAGAGTTTTATCCGTTTTCCTGCAATCGGAACTTTAAGCCGTGCACCATCCAACTCACGTAGTACGTATGTGGCGTTGTCATGAATACGAACAACCACGTAAGGCCCAAACCAGCGTTTAGAAAACTTTCCAACGCTCTATGCTGGTTATCCAAGCTGCTATCATATACCAATACCCAATCATCTTCCTGGATCTTCTTAGGTCGTAGTCGATGTCGCTTATCAAATCTGTCTTTGTTCTTCAAGCGAGCTTTTTGTAACCGTTCCAGAGCTAGCTCTACATCCTCTGGTCTCCGCTCCAACTGACGAATCCTAAGAGCGAGAAGATCCTCTCTAGAGAGATTATCTTCCCAAGGTAGAACACTCCAAGTAGGTATTTGCTCTTCGATAGGCATGATCGGTTTTTGCCCTTGCATTAGTTCTGCTGGCATGTACCCGGTCACCGAGCTATGAGTTGTACGATCGGCCCATAGAGCAAATGGTAGAAGCCTTGGCCATTCTCTCACCCTTCCGTTGCAAGCTTTCACAATCGCTTTCCTGATGGGAGGATGGCCACGCTCACTCTTCGCATTTCCTTCTGGGTTGTAAGCCATGGTAAGAGCTAACTTGATTCCCCGCCTCTTGAAGAACATATCAGCTTCGTGAGCATTCAGTTCTCCGCGGTCTGCTGTAATCTTCCCAACACATCCGTATCTGCAGATCACATCTTCAAGTAGAAATCTGCACACCCCTTCTGTAGTGTTTGTGCGCAGAGCGCGTCCTTCGACTTGGTTCGATAGATCCTCTCGTGCCAAAACCAAGTATCTCATCTGCCATATCCCAACCGGCATCGTAACCAGATCTACTACCCACTTGTAATGCATTGCAAGTGGATACGTAGGATGAAGCTCATCTCGATGTCGGATGTCAGAGTACATCTGGCAAGTTACACACGTCTCCACAAATCGCACTACATCTCTGTACATGTTACGCCACCAATATCTCTCTTTGAGTTTGGTAAGGTGGCATAAATACCCCGATGTCCAGCCCATAAGCTCTCATGGAATTCTTGAATGAGCTGGGTTTGCATCTCTTGCTTACACACAACCCGTTGCGGCATCTCGCCACTCCGCTTGGCGCGCTTCCACAGATAGCCCCCTTGTTGTATGTAGTTGTAAGCCTTCCTCCTGATCTGTTTGAATTGAGCATCATTCCATTCTGGTTGCTTGGTCAGCGAACCAAGATAACGCCCAATGTCTAACCATTCTCCTTCGTATAGCTCCTCCATGAATGAGTTTTGATGTTCATTCATTCCCTTCTGAGCTCTACAAAAGACGGTCGTGCCTATATCCTCTGTGTCTTCTGTCAAATCCTCTTCATCCTCATATCTGGCCCTAGACAACATATCTGCTACCGGGTTATCTTTTCCCGCTATGTGTCTAAATTCCGGATTCAACGACTTGATATAAGCAATCCATCGCAACATAGCGATATCAGGGGTGTTACAATTCGTAATCATCCCTAACAGTGGCAAACAATCCGTCTCCACTATCACCGGTGCTCCAATCAAATAGTCCTTCTCAACTTTCATCGCAGTAACTACCCCCCATAGCTCTCGCTTTACTTGTGGGTAGTTTCGCTGTCGCTCACTCAACACTTTGGCTCCAAATCTGATTGCAAACCGGTTTCCATCCTCATCATCTTGTCCCACTGCCCACCCAATGGCTATCGGACTTGTATCAACCGTGATTATCACGTGTTTGCCATCTTCATAACTCACCCTTCGTAGCACAGGTGGAGAAGACAACAACTGCTTCAGCTTTTGCACCGCTTCGATATGCCTCTCCTCCCATCTGAACTTCGTGCTCTTCCGTAACAGACCATAGAGTGGATCTGATACATGAGCAAAATGAGGAATCCACACATGATAAAACACGCAAGCTCCTAAGAACCTTCGCACCTCTGTTGTTGAGCTACATGTGTCCTTCATCCGCTGTATGGCATCCACCTTGTTAGGATCAGGTTTGCGACCAAACCATCCGCATAAGTGCCCCACAATCACAACCTCTCGAACTCCAAACGAAGACTTAGCACCAGATAGTGTCAAGTGAACCTCCCCGAGCCGTGATAAAATCTGATCACAATCTAGAATATGATCAGCCACAAATTTTCGACACCCCCTCTGATCGACTCTCTCATCCTTCTGCTCCTCTACACATCCTTTGATTGGAATGTCATCTAAGAAAGGCATGGTCTTCTCCGGGATGAAGTCTCGAAGAACTTTGTTCATCCCGTTCATCATGTGTGCAACAGAATTTGTTGCCCCCTGCGGCAATGTGCACATCCTCACCAAACCCAACGGTGTCCTCATAGTAGTGACATCTCTACTCTTTTCAGCAAGCTGAAACTGATCGTATCCAGAGTAGAGGTCTCCTATCGAGTAAATGGCTCTACCAGCGAATGCTTCAGCAAACTCTCCCACAATAGGTCCGATCCCCGTATTTCTGATGGTCACCTGATTCACCGGTTGCATATCATGAATGAACCGTAGCGCTCCGCTCTTCTTCGGTACTGTAAACCAGCGGCTGGAATATGGTGCAAACGATGGCTCAAGGATTCTCATCCGCATCTTCTCCTTTAGAAGCTCCATAAGCTTAGACAGATGTGCCCTAGGTACGGGAATTGGTCTTAAGTCCCAAGGCGTATGCGGTACCGTAAATATGATCATCGGTGCTACAACACTTGGATCTACACACCCAATATCTGAAGGCTCAAAAGCAAATGTTTTCCCGTGCCTACTTAACATCTCATTGAACTCCTTCTCCTCAGCAGGTAGAAGAAAATCTGTAGAACCAACCTTCAACTCCTTAAGCGTAGCTTCTGTAAACTTGTGACCTATCTGATCAGGATACCGTAAGCTCTTCTCCTTTGAGGCTTGTTGAACTCGTTGGTCAGAGTCGCTAGGTAGCGGTTGTGCAACCGGCTTCACCTTTTTATCCACCGTTTTATACCTGGTCTCAACTCTGACTTCAGGTATCTGGAATGACTCTATAGCCGAGTAAAGCTCCATAGAACGTATGTAGACAACTTGGTCTTCATTCCCTTGCTCAGCCTTACGAAGCTCTTCCAAAGGATCATCCAAATCCATCTCCATGTAAACGCCCTCTATCTTATCCTCCTCACTAAGCACACCAACTCTTTTTAGATCTTTTTGGGTTCTTTGCACAGCTTTCTTCTCCCATTTCTGAAGATCAGCAAGCTGTGTATACACAGCAAATCCACTCTCCGAATATCTCACCACTCCTGTACAAAAGGCACTATCCTTCTCCAACGAGAGTACCTTCTCTTGTGTATCGGTACCACTATACTCTCGCTCTATAGTGGCCCTCTGGAAAAATCCTTAAACTCTTCAGTGACTTTGGGTAGAGAAACGCTCCGCAAGTAGTCTCGGTTACGCTCATGATTAGCAGACACAGTCAAGAACTGTACCGTTGTTTTGCCATCCTGACTCCTGATCCGAGCATAAGCAGAACCGTCATCCAACACCTTAGTCTCCATCCTTACAGCTGTAATAAATGGTTGACCAAGAATAACCGGATAGGAAGTAGTATCTTGAACAAAGAAGTTTTGTTCAAGTACCACATTCCCTATCTTCACCTTCACATCCGGACAAGCACCATAGAGTTCTCCTCGTGTGTTGTTTGCTGCTCGGATCATCCAACCATGATCTATATCAATAGGCCATCCACCCTGCTTGTAGATGTCCTTAGAGACAATATTGATCTCAGATCCATGATCGATGAGAGCAACCACAGGATCTTTCATCTCTCCTACATTCACTAAGGTTTCAGTAGTGGCTCTTGCCCAATGCCCTCTAGTGTAATGACTAGAGATCTTATCGTCCTCTTCCTTATCCACATCAAACCGAACTTTACGAGTGTTGTAAGAATGAACCAACTCTCGCTCCTCTTCCTCTGTAATCACTGTGTCTAGAGCACTGGACACTGCGGTCTCTCCCGTCAATTGCCTCTTCCGCTTAATAATGTCAATGATGACATCATGAAACTCCTTCTTCGCAATCCCGAGGATCTCTCGCAAGGTAAACTCAATCTTTGTATTGAGCACCTTCTCCTGCAACACCTCTTTCATGTTGGTTGCTGCTTCAATGTCTGATTGCAGCTTATACATGGGAGCTTTGCCCTTCTCCCTACCCTTACCCTTCTCTGCACTCCCAGAAGGTAGGACGTCATCCATAGCTTCTTCTCGTAGAGGTGCAGTCTCCTGTCGGAGTCTATCTCCTCTTAGTTGCCTCTTGGGAGCCGCTCTCTCCTCACTTGGACCAGCTTCGTCTCTCCTACGCTTCTCTTCCATGATAGCTTCATGTTGAGCCTTGGCTACGTAGGCATGAACGGACATAGCATCTACGGGATCATCCCATCCAGTAGCACTCCTGATTGCTGTGGCTGTTCTGAGCAACTCCTCCCTTGCCATTTTCCCCTTTCTGTTCGTGCTCACAGCGTGACTCCACATATCAGTGGTATCCTCATGTTTCAAAAAGGCACTCTCCTTTTTGCTAATCACCTCGACTCCATAGGTAGAAACTTCTACCGATGCCACATCATGCATTGTTAGATGATCCTCCAAAACTTTCTTCATCCCTCCTCTACCGAAGTTGGTCCTCAGAGTCTCTCCGTTGTCTCTCAAGGCGATCTTTCCTTCCTTCCAGAAAATTATACCTTGCTGCAAGGCATCAGTGAAACTCCCGCATTCCTTCCGTTGATGGTCGGTGTTGTCACACCAAATACACCTCTGAACATATCCTTGTTTTGGTGCAGGTCTCCCTTCAGGTGTCCCATCCTTCTCCTCCAACCTTGTCAACTTGATCTGTAAGTCTCTCATCTTCTTCTCCAAATCTTCCATTGCTTGATTCCGCTGTGGTACAACCGTAGTGATAGGAATAGTAGGAAGTGAAATAGTAGGTAGAGGAGCAGTCTGCACCGTTGGTTGCCTTCGTGGTATCACAATAGGCGGTGGTCTTGGTGCTTGAGTCACAACCACCTTCCCTCTTCGATATTCTCGCTTCGCAAGTACTCCCACTGCTTCGCTAACGTTCTTCCAATCAGATGTAAGACCATTGTCTTTCGTCCGATCTTCCAACAGCAACTCTAACTCCCTTTGTAGCTCGCTGTTGGCTGACTGTAAAAATAGCTCCACTTTGTCATTCTCAAGTGTGAGCTTCTCCATCCGAGATAGTTGAAGAAACTGTCTCTCAAACTCCCGAAGTAGTTCGGTAGCAACTAGTTCCTTGTTGGGTTTGTTCACCCACTCCATGAATGACTTCTTAGTCACTCGATCTGCATCCTCCAAAGAGTATTCCTCCTTCAACTGAAGAGAAAACTCCTCACAGTTAGCCCCATGAGCTTGAATGAGCCCCTTCACATGTTCCCGTAACTCCGGGACAACAGCGAGCTCAAACGTCCGTACCATCTCCCTCTCTGGTACCTTACTCAACTCCATCTCTCGAGAATAGAACTTAAGGTACTTGGAGATGTTTCTCCCTTCAAATTGATCCAATGTCCCCACCACCGAATGCAAAGCCTTGGTAGCCATCGCCTCCTTCCGCTGAACAGCTTGTTGTTGATCCATGTACAGAGCAAATGCTTGGAACATTTGCCCTATAGCAGGATCAAGCTGCAGCGGAATCGTGCCCGAAGGGTTTCCAACTCCTTGTCTCTCCGCCATGGTAAAGTTCTGAGAAGAACTTCACTAACTCTCCACCCCAGAAGTTTCACGTCGAGTTCACCAACTGTCGTGTGACGTGCTTTCTTATCTGGGAATACACCGGGTATCTAGCTGTAGAGAGTACGTGTCGCACTCCGTGACTCAGAACCAGTGACCACCCAAACCTCTCTCTGATCTTCAAGTACACTTTGAACCTTTCTCGCTACGATATCCTCACGTCCTCTCGGCAGATCTCTCTCCTACTCGACTAGGAACAGAACCGGGGTAACAAGCACGGGCAACCTGTTCCTGCCATCACCGCAAGCACTCTTGGGTCTGCTGGTCATCACTCCAGCCTCACCACAAGAGAAATACCAGCACTCCTAATAGAAAAGAAACCTAAGCGCAACGCCCGCACACAAATCCAATCAAAACCAACTGGGCGTACAAACAGGCATGCGGGTATGGAGAGGATCCAAACACAGGAAATACAGTCAACAACTCTCCATACCCATGATCAAGTGCTCTGAAGCACTGGCAAAACCTCCAGGTCGACCTATTCTTCAAAAGAGTCTTAACTCTTGCGCCTTTCGGAGCAAGAACCTCTCAACTTTACCTCGCTGTCACTCCTCAACCACAGCTCAGAATGAAATGAAACCAAGGCCAGCAGATAGCCTGTAGAATAATCTCTCTATTAAGGTATTACATGCAGAGAGATCATCTCTGAGTTGGCATCTGTGCCCTTCCAAAGTTCGCTGTTTCTATAACACGATACTATTTCAACAGAACTTTGCTGTTCGATTCCTCACAAACCACTCGATCAAAACAGCTCAAACTTCTCAAGAAGCTAATGTGTCACCATCACTACCACTCTGTAAAATTTCACCAGCAGATCTTCAACCAAACTCTCCGAACGATCAAGCCCTTATCGCTGTTTTTATAACATGATACTATTTCGACAGAACTTTGCTGTTCGATTCCTCACAAACCGCTCGATCAAAACGGCTCAAACTTCTCAGGAAGCTAATGAGTCACCATCACTACCACTCTGTAAAGTTTCACCAGCAGATCCTCAACCAAACTCTCGGAATGATCCAAGTTCTTTTCGTCAATGACACAAGGCGATATGCAGACCCTTGTGCACAAAAACAACGTTTCCCTTCAACCCAATAATCCAAAATTTCACAGGTAGGTAGCTGACTGTACCTTCTCAGACCCTAGAAGGTTTCATAGCAAAATTCGACCTCAAACTCCCCATATCTCTCTCAATGTCTCATGTTTACAGTCGCCTACTATCATAACCTCCGATTTGAGACACCCAACTTCAGCTGGCCATAACTTTTTCACTCCGGCTTGGAATCGATCGATCTCTGAGTCCATCAGCAAGCCCATCTCAAGAGCTTTCCGGCAACAGTCAATTCATCTCCAGCAACCTCACAGAACTCCCAGAAAGCGAGAAAGACCTCACGGAAATGAAATTGGTCATGAATTTGACCCCCTCAGCTTCAATTGATCGTAACTTTCTCATCCGCGCTTCAAATCCAGCAACCATCGAGTCCACGGGCATCCTCGTCTCCCAAGCTTTCCAACCATAGCTCACACTCCGCGAATGGACCACGGGAAGTGCCTCTAACCCTCAAAACGTGAAAGAAACTTGGTAGAAGGTGATTGGTCAAACTTTCGACCAATGAGAAACAAGTTGACAAAAAGGTTTTTGTCTTCACTCACATGACAAACACACAAAGAACGAATTTTTATCCAAGAGTACCATTTAGGCCTCAAAGTTTATATTGAACAAACTACAAACACGTGCCGTTGACGATGTCGTCGGCCACGAAGCACGTAAACACGAAGTACAAATTACGCTCAATAGAGAGTCAGAATCCCGACTCTAAAACGGTTGACAATAAACGGAACTACAAAGAGAACAGATGAAGCTATTATCTGGTTGTAATAATCCTCACCGAAGTTCCTCACGACAAACTCACGATGCGCCACCTTTGGTCGACTGTAACATCGTATTTCGACCCAAGTGTTGAACGGAACTCTCGCTGGGAAGTTCAGATCCAACGGAGGATCCATACCACATCAGAGCAAGATGTAGACAGTAAGATCCCAAACAGCGTCGTACGTAACAATGGGCAGAACGATAGGATCCGGAGTAGCCATCACCGCAGCCATAAACGACTCTCCCCAATGAGCTACCATAAATACTCGAAAGTGATCTCGCGGCAGACAATGGATCTTAATGACGAATGGATGCGCAAGTGGAAGATCAGGAGCACGAAAGGGTTCTCCGTTCATGCCTACCACTCGCACTGCCGCCGCTTACTTCATCCGATGATACTGATCACACTCCACTAGACTTGGATACTCTACACTCTATATCTCAAGCTCCGCACACCTCTCTTCTTATACATCAATCTCCCATGTGACGACAAGAGTACTACTCTTATCTCCACTCAACGGAGAGTACACGGATCGTCCACGTGGAGTCTTATCTTTTGACACGATAAGGTCCCAGTGGCTCCTCAACACCAAACACGTACGAAGGATATGTGGTGGTTTCACACCCTAGCCAATCCACAACACGACAACACTCATTCTTCCTTCCTTCTCACGTTGTTTCCGATGCAACTCCTTTTGAAGTCTCCTACAAATGGTTCTACATCTTCATTGTCCTTC
Source organism: Asterella californica (assembly GCA_036924285.1). NCBI lineage: Eukaryota > Viridiplantae > Streptophyta > Marchantiopsida > Marchantiales > Aytoniaceae > Asterella > Asterella californica. The sequence goes on along the minus strand of JAYKYS010000014.1, from coordinate 815,159 downwards.
CCATGAAACACTGATAACTTCCCCATCTTGTAACTACTCTTCTACTCGTCTAATTTTCGTGCAATAACTACTCGCTAAAAGAATACGAACATCACCAATTCCATTCGCGAATAACCTACCATAGGTAAAATAAAAAGAAATGGTTGTAACAACACCTCTTGTGTCATCTCTTCTCCCAAGGTAATCATGAGCCTGAGTCGCATCACCACCTTCTCCACCATCCGAATGACGATCTTCATCACAACTCAGCCGAGTCCTCTTTTGAAGTCAACAACTTCTCTGTCTCAGCTCTTTGAGTCTCGTCCAACTTCTCGACTACTGACATAAGTAGAGCGGCCACATCGACGCACTTGTGTCTTCTTAATAGATCACCCACTCCACAACTTGGACAAGGATCTTCTCTTATAAGATGAATTGGCGCTGGTGATGATGGACCCACTCGAAGACTTAAATCAGTAAATTCTCGCTTTACTTTAGCTCTCTCGGTTCTGATTCTAGTTGGACAATTCACTACTTTATGTCTTAACCTTCTACAGAAATAACACCACAAGTCGGGTTCTACTCTTTTCCTCAGAGATTCTACTTGAGGTTTTGTATTAAGGTTCTCAAACTCAACGATAACCTCTTTCGAGCTCTCTCCGACGCTTACTATGACATCTAAACATTGAAGAAGGTTTCTAAGTCTAACTTTCCAATCTTTCGAACTTCCACTCATGTTGCACCTTCTCAACCATTAAGTGGACAAAATATCTTTGAGGAAAATAACTCTACATCACTTTCTTAATTCTTTCGAGCTTTATACTGAAAATCGTGTATTATACATGCTATACACGAAATAAAATCTAATCTAAAATTAAGAGTCCATGATAATATCCTCATGACCATCGTCTGTACTGATCCTAGCAGACATCTTAAAGTCACTTTTGTAAAGATCACACTCTACTTCGCCAGGAGCATTCGTGGCCTCCACAGTGAATGATACTTTGAACTCAATCTTCTTCGCATCTGCACCGATGCTCACAGAAGCTTCTTAATATAGAGCAAAAAAGACACCCCAACTGCAATAGATGCTTCATCGTAACGCCTCTATACTTAACTTTGGCTTTTCCGTCTCCGTTCTAACTCTCAAACGTCTCTTCTTCAACCTCTGCACTCGAATTGAATTCCCCATGAAGTATCTTCAAGACCTCCTTGTATGTCGAACCGTATATCTCTTAATCGGTAAGAGATCTCTCCAAGATTTTTGTGATCCTCAGTAACTCAACCTCCAAGCTATTAACTAATGAAGTTTCAATAGAAAATTCCTTAATCAAAAGAGATGGTGCTGACTGCACAAATTTTCAGAGAACTGGAATTTGTATATTTTCACTTCTCTCATGACTTTTAACCCCCTCAACTTTGAAAATTCATGGGTCTCTCTCCATACCAACTTTTCTCCTGATTTCTGTTGTCCTAGATAGCTTATTAGCCAATCTAAAACACTGGAAAGTTTCTCAGGAAAATAAAATTCACTGAAACTCTGACAATGACTGTAAACGTTTTCCAGAGAACAGAATTCTTCAACTCTCACGAATAGACCCCCTCAACTTTGAAAATTCATTGCTCTCTCTCTAGACCACCTTTTCCTATGATTTTTTTTGTAGTAGATAGGTTATTAGCCAAGCTACAATCATGGAAAGTTTCACTGGAAAATAAAATTCACAGAAATTCTGACAATGACTGTAAAACTTTTCTAGAGAGCAGAAATCCTCAAACTTGGAAATTTTTCTCCTCTAATAACTTCTCTCTCCTCCTTTCTCTACAACTCTTGTTTCATCCCCTTTCAACTCTCCTCAAACTATTTCTAAGTGAACAAGATGTAAAGAATAACCTCGAATGCGTCATAGATCACTACGAGATACACGAAAGGTTCTAATGTTGCTAACATCGCGTTAGTTTTCTCTCTTCCCAACGTTCTCTCCACGTGTACTGCCATAATCTCTTTTTGTCTAATATAGAACTGAACTCTAAACATTTTCAATGATCCTTTCAAGTGAGGTCCCGGCAATGGAACCAAAAATGTAAACCCTCCACGATCAACTACCCTCTCGATCTCTCAATCTCCACGATCGTCATCGATGAATCTGCAAATGTCGGGTCTTTCTCGCACTCAAGGGTCACCTCTGATGGCTTTGATGGAAGCACACCATGAATCTTGAAGGGAAAAATGTTAAGTTCACTCATTCATACACCCACAAACTTATCAACTAAAAATCTCCATAAACTCATCAACTAAAATCCTCCATTCTAACGATGTCTCTCAAGTTCTTACATGCTAAAAATATCCCACACTCTCTATATTACTCAAGTTGTCATTACGACGACGTGAAAACAAGGATGAGGAGCTCTTCTCTACTCCTCTATTTATACATTATAGATTTTTATTTTGGTATCCTCCGGTAACTCAGCCGTAACTACTTTTACCAGGTTTTACTAAGATATTACTCAAGGTAAAAGCATTAATCACATGGGCTTATTCCTTCAAAGTCAACAACTTCTAGAAAGATTCTGGAATATTCTCAAAGAATCTTGAATTTCCACCCCTCTCTATACTAGGACTCACTAAAAAAAAAACATGTGGAATCTCTTCTTGTTTTGAATGCCCACAAAGTCCACAACTTTAATCTAACCACTAATATCAAGTCAAAAAGGAGATAAAGGATACTTTCTACCTCCTTTCTATCTTTTAGACAAGATGACAAGATAGTAGTGCTCACTCTTTAGGAAATATATGAATTCTGCCAAAAGTACAGCTAAGTTTAATCATAACTAACTTTTAGCTAGTCATGGCTAACTTGATACCTCCTTAAAATACTTGGGCAGCAAATAAACATTCTCATCACTTAGTTATAACTAAATACCTTACTAATAGACAAACTTCCTATGTGTAACATAGGTCGTTACAGACCAGTAGCAAGTTCTGTCATTGATATTGAACTGGATTTTATGGTACACCATCTCTTCAGGTGTTGGTCTCCTCAACTTGTTGTTGGTCCACATTATAAAGCTCTCCTCCACACATCTCTAGGCTAATAGACTTGCATCTTGCGGAATGAGAGATCTCCAAGAATTTTTTTTCTCGACTGGACTCTTCAGGTTTTCGGTGTTTTGTTCTTGTAAATGTAATGTTCTTGTATGGCGCATATTAGGTGAATGAATGCGTCCTATGCGCGTCTTGTAGATATAGTGTCTTAGGTGTTGGCGCGCTTGGAGATAGAGGTACGGCGAAGAGAACTCGTGGATTCTATTCATTTTGAACTCAAGTTGCAAATTTCTTGTGGAGACTAACATATTCCAAGCTTCTCTGAAGGCAGGATTGTTCAAAATAATCGTTGCTACCGCAAACGCTACAAACAACTCTTTTGGGTAACCTTTGAGAGCATTCTGTAAAAAAAGACGACTTCTCAAGTATCTTAGAATGACACCAAAATCTATCAGTATGATATACATAGCATATACATCATATTCTCAAAATTTCAGTTCGTTCTGACATGTTCAAGAAAACCACAAACGCTAAAGACAACCCATTTGGGTACCTTTGAAGGCATTCTGTAAAAGATCATGACTTCTCTAGTATTTCAGAATGACACGAAATTTTATCAGTATGATATACATAGCATATATATCATATTTTCAAAATTTCAGCTCGTTTTGACATGTTCAAGAAAACCACAAACGCTAAAGACAACCCATTTGGGGTACCTTCGAGGGCATTCTGTAAAAGATCATGACTTCTCAAGTATCTCGGAATGACACAAAATTCTATCAGTATGATATACATAGCATATACATCATATTCTCAAAATTTCAGCTCGTTTTGACATGTTCGAGAAAACCACAAACGCTAAAGATAATCCATTTGAGGGCATTCTGTAAAAGATCACGACTTCTCAAGTATCTCAAAATGACACAAAAATCTATCAATATGATATACATAACATATACATCATATTCTCAAAATTTCAGCTCATTCTTACATGTTCGAGAAAACCACAAACGCTAAAGACAACCCATTTTAGGTACCATTGAGGGCATTCTGCAAAAGATCACGACTTCTCAAGTATCTCAAAACGACACGAAATTCTGTCAATATGATATACATAGCATATACATCATCATTCTAAAAATTTCAATTCATTTGACATGGTTGAAGAAATCGTAAACGCTATAAGCAACCCATTTGGGATACCTTTGAGAGCATGTTGTAAAAGAAGACAACTTCTCAAGTATCTCAGAATGACACGAAATTCGGTCCTTATGATATACATGGAATATACTTCATATTCTCAAAATTTTAACTCGTTATGACATGTTCAAAAAAACTCAAACAACACTAAGAAAAAATATTTATTTTTATATTTTTATACTCATATAAAAGGTTCAAGGACAAATGTGAGACAAAGAAAACTTTTAGTAATACATAGAAATGTAAAAGATAATAATAATCCGGATTTCTTAGAACCAAAAAATATCTTTTTTTCTGACTAGTGAAAAAAATATATCATAATCATCGATATAACTATAAAAGCTATTTATTTATTCTTGAAAATACTTTCCCCAATGTATTATTTATTATACATCCGGCAGCATATACATCTTCAGTATTGTTTTCAGATCTATAAGTAGTACAATGAGATATATCTCCTCTAAAAAAAAATCTCCATCTCCTAAAGGTATCTGAACACCTAAATTTGGTAACAAAAAATTACCATCATTTGTACTATTTGATGGATTTGAAACTAATATAATTGTGTATTTACTATCGTCTTGATCTGTGTGAAGAATATTATAATAATTCTTCGTAACAAATAAAGGATAAACTGGTATATCAGAAAATAAGAACTTCTCTTCAGTATCTTTAAAAGTTAATACTGATTCTTTCGTATTAAAATACAGAAAATGTATCTTGAAAAATCTTCCACAACATAAAAAAAATCTTCACAAGTACCAACTAAAAGAGTTTCTAGTAAAACACGATGATAATATTTCTCCAAAAAACTATCAAATCCCTCTATATTGTTAGCAAGTTTGTTATACTTACGACTATTTTGAAGAATGTCACCGAATATGGACCTCGTGTTCACGTCAATTATGCAATGGCCATACATCACGCATTGTTTCCTTCAAGGAAACTCGAGCATCTTCTCTTCTCAATGTGTACTTCATATCGTAGATCGCTTTGATATACTGTCGCAAGTATATCATAAGGGTACCTCCAAATTTCATTTTTTCTTCTCATAATAATCTGACATTCAGATGTATAAATAAGTTCTATTTGTTATCTTGAAACAACTGTGTAAAATGAAGAAAGTACTAAGCACCAAAGAGGTTTATCTATTTGAATTAGTTCTCTTTTGATGATTTCTATTCGTTTCCGATAAATAAGTTCACTAATATTTGTACTCTCGTGATAGTAAAAACATTTTGAAAATTGTTGATCAGAATAAGGAAAATATTTTTTCTTGACCATTTTGCTACCATATGAAGAAAGATGTTGCTCTAAAAACTCTAAAGGGTCTTTACGAAACTGTCTAATTTTTTCTGTATCTTTCTGTATCTATCAAAAAAGAGTTTTCAGAAACAGAAAAAGATTTTCTGTTGTACCGCTAGTGTTGTCGTAACCCTTTCTGCCGGAAGGGTTAGGTATTAAATTAAACTTCTTGCATATTCAGTTCCTCCATCGAAAGATGGAAGAGGTGAATATGCATGCAAAACTGACTTTTTCAGGAAAAGAGAAGAGGACAACCATAAATGACGAGGCTAGAAAGTTGATGTTACTATTGGTTCTTGCTGAGTTGTGATCTTCACGTCTTCACTGTGATAGATTTTCTCGCAAGACTACCCTCTGTTTGTCATAGCGGTGTCGTGTGATGGACCTGCTATATTATGAAACGAAGGTCTTGGATAAAATATTTTTCTAAAATTATTGCTAAAACATATCTTACAGCAGCATTGGATAGATATCGTAGAGGAGATCAAATTGGAGTTTGAATCGTCATAAACGGAGAAAAACAAAAAAATTATTGCGAATTTGACATTTATGGGTTTGAAATTTATTGGGGACAACATGCTTAAGAATAGGAGCTAGAGGCTACTGCACTTGAGGACCATCGTCAAATTGAGAGACCACCTCTGCAAGCGGACGTCTTTCTACCGCAACTCTTCTCCGTCTCTGTCTCGTTAAAACAACCACGACATCTAAGACTGCTGTACACCCGAATGAGTGGACATGTTGTACTGGTTACTGTTCGTCTGTGTGAGGAGATACGAGAGCTGGTAGAAGCGGGCTTAGAGGTAGGCCCTGCAGCAGATTTCTACTTGTGGGTGACAGTATCCTCCAGCAAATCACAACGCTCCAGGATTTTATCGATGCTACTTACTCACGCCGCTGGCAGCGAGTAAAACTTCGGTGGTACTTCTAAAGCTCCAGAACGAGCATTTGTGACTAGGAAGAGGAATGACGAACTTGACATGGCAAAGGAGGAAAAACAGGAGAAGAGAGGATGACTCCGACAGTGAAGAATCGGATAGAAAATCTCACAAAAGAAGGAGACGCCCACGAGGTGATGAGGACTCCGCGAGCGACGAGGACCCCGATCGGAGCCGCAGCAGGTCTCCAAAGGGGATCACCGATGAAGAGCTGAAAGAATATCTGGCTAGGAAGGCACATAAGAAGGTATGCGATCGTATTTTAGCAAAATCATTCGCTGATTCGGCTTTGCATATTTCTAGAGGAAGCAATCGCACAATGTTCCTTCACGGTTTCGGAGATAACTGATACTTTCCTCCCGGTTGATCAGGCGTTGAAGGTGGCCAAAAAGTTGAAGACGCAAACTGTATCAGGATATACGAATGATAGCAATCCTTTTGGAGACTCCAATCTCACAGAAAAGTAAGTTCTCTTCGCCGCACGGCGTGATGGTGGGCTGGCAGCTATGAGAATCGCTGGCAGAAGCGTAACCAGCATCAAGTATGTGGGAATTAAGGCCTCTTTTGCTTGGTTTCGATTGTCTGGTCAACTTAGGGACGATATCTTTGTTGTCCTAAGTTCCAGTAGTTCAGGGAACGTGATAGGGGATCATAATATTCACCTGTGGGCGTGATGATCCTTATGTGTTTAGGTTTGTTTGGAGAAAAAAGATTGAGAAGGACTTGACAAACGGTTTAGACCCTCGGGAGCTTTCACTAAAGGCTGAAAGGAAGCGACAGAAAGAGCGAATGGTACGTAGACACTCCTTTCCCTAGCCGTAAGATTTGTTAGTTGCGTTTCTCTTGGAATTGCCGGACGGAACTACGGTGCTCATCGCTTTCTTTTGTGGGGATTTTCCAGGCCGAAATTGACAAGGTGAAGAAGCGGAGAGAGGAGAGAGCGATTGAGAAGGCTCAGCACGAGGAAGAAATGGTGAGTTTTATCTGAAAGGGTAACGTTGTCTGGTGCACGGTTGCTATGACTGTACGGTGATCATTTTGATTTTGCTACTTCTGCAAGGTTTTCTAGCAGTGGGTTTTCATCAGTGCGGGAGAATCACTGTTTATCGTGAAAGTTGTTTGGATGCCTCGTCGGCATCCAAACAACTTGCTGTTTTTAAGTCACTCGCTGAGCCTTACAGTAGCCACCAGGTTTCACTGCTATCGCTCCTCTAGTTCTTGTCCTGGTCTGCACGAATTCCATAAGCGTGACCGTCGTTTCTGGTTAAAAACGTGAGGATGAAGGTTTGAGAACGATGTTAACATTTTCTTTTATCGCAGGCCATGCTGGCTAGAGAAAGAGCGAGGGCCGAGTTTCAAGATTGGGAGAAGAAGGAGGAGGAGGTAAGGAGTCTTCAACCAAAAGAATGTGGATATTAATGGCTCGCTGTCAGCTCTTCAAGTGAATTACTGGTGGATGTTAAAATGTTAGAAGGTTAGAATGTTGTAAGTCTGGGAATAGGTTCTGGAATCTGACGAAGATATTATTGTATCCTTGGACATCTTGTTTTCGCATGGATCCAGTTTCATTTTGAGCAAAGCAAGGTTCGGTCAGACATTCGACTCCGTGAAGGACGAGCCAAGCCCATCGATGTTCTGTCCAAGAATCTCAGTCTGTCCGACGATTTTGACATTGAAATCAATGAGCCTTACAAAATATATAAGGTGCTTACTTGACCCCCCAAGACTTGTCCTGGGGTTAGCGGTACACGATCAAGACATATCAGTAGCGTTGGGTTGTCATTACGTGCACACTGACATTGCGTTTTCTCCTGCATGTATTTCTGATTTGAGGAGCTACAGGTTGCACTTTGTAATCTAGTTTTCTGCGATCATGTGGCATAAGCTCACGAACGATGTCCATCGGTTTTCACCGGATTCTTTACAGGGACTCACGGTGAAGGAGATGGAAGAGCTGCGCCTGGACATCAAAATGCATTTGGAGCTTGATCGTGCTACACCAACTCACATCGAGTTTTGGGAGGTAAAGTTCATAAGTTCACTGATTTCCTTCAGTTTCCTTCTTTGAGAAGCCGTTGTCGGGACTTCTCAAGGAAGAGGAAGGGTCTGTTAGTTGCTGAACTAGCTTAGTTTTTGTATCATCTGGGTACTCGTGTCAGTCGTAGATTGACCTCACGTGACAAGAAGAAAACAATAAAAACAACAAGAAGAAAACAAAGAAACAAGAAATGGATCCACCTGATGATCTCAACTGCCAATCCCTCAATCAAGTTGTACTCAAGTTGTTACTTTTGCAGGCAATGATGGTAGTGTGCGATTGGGAAATAGCAGAAGCACGAAAGAGGGATGCTCTGGACCGAGCCCGGGTGCGAGGAGAAGAACCCCCTCCTGAGCTTGTAGCGGAGGACATGGGACTGCACACAAGTGTCGACACAGAAGTTAGGAAAATGCTCCAGGGCAAGAGCTTCAGTGAGCTTGATGATATGCAAACACAGATCGAGGCTCAGATGCGCTCAGGCACGGCGAAAGTGGTGGAGTACTGGGAAGCAGTTTTGAAACGCCTTCACATTTTCAAAGCGAAGGTAAGTTCCCTCTGCCCTCTGCCTTTCCTGTTCGGACGTGAACTTGGCTTTACCATCGAGATCACCACACAGCTGGACTTTCCTTGGCCTTATTGGTGGATGAGTTCATGTTTTGAGAGTGGGGAGAGATAAATGAACTAAATATTGCATGTTGCTTTTGGCATTCAAAGCACCCTTTAACGAGCTATTTCTTAACTCCGCACTGCGTTCCTGGACAAAGGCCAGCAAGGTTCTGAGAATACATGTTGGGTGGATCGGCTTTGCAGGCACGACTTAGAGAGATTCATGCGGATTTGCTTCGACAGCATTTACAGCGGCTTCAGGAGTCGGAAGATTTAGATCATAGAGATGTCCGTCAAGTAGATGATGTGGATGGGCAAGCCGAGGTTCCGGAGAGGATTGACGCTGATGGTGCAGGTAAGCAAGTTATCTGCTGTGTAGAATTAGGTAAGGTATTGATATATATATATATATACATTGGCTTCTAATGACCCTCCGTATGGGAAGGTCGGTCGATGAAGTTACATTCACCCTTCTAGTAAAATGGGGTTTTGCTTCCTCCATTGCCGGTCTTGTGTTCCCTTATACATGACTAGGTCTGTGCTCTACATCCCTGTCGAAGTTGTTCTTACGCTATGCCTGGACGACAAAAATGTATTTGGGTCCCGTGCAGTTACTTCACAGTTATTCGATGATACCCTGCTCGTTGATAAGACGTCATGTGACATCACGTGCCCTTATTAGGGGCCTACCGCACCACCTCTTAACGTAAAGTTAAGAGGCCCCTTAACCTTGAGGGTTGGCATATGCTAGACACTTTAGCAGAGAGGAGAACATAAAACTGAAAATTCAAGATGATCACCAAACTGCTATCTTTCTTAGGACTGTTACTAGATAGAGTTAAGACCGGTACGGACAGTATCATATTTTAGAACCGTTTGTCTCTGTAAAGTTCAAACACGCCGTAGTGCATCTACAGCCACGTGTGTAAAGACTGTAAACACACGTAACATGGATAGAGTTAAAATTCTGGAGTCTCACTGGCACCTAGCACTAAAGTGAATTTCCTCTAAATTTGAGTACAAACGTCCTCCGAGGACAGTGGAATATAAAAACCAACGTAATGCGTTCGACCCTTTATGCGGACCCAATAACCGAACCTACGTTGTCAGACAAGGTTAACGTACCTCTGCATTAAGAGGTGGTGCCATCACGGCCTTATACTCTTTCATGCACGAAAGCTTAGTACGTTCCGCTGAGTGATGACAGGTGTACTCTTAATCAAAATATTGCTTTGTCTAGGAATCATCCTCTCTTACCTGTCGGAAGCTTGAGAGGGTGGTGTAGGAAGTTTTTATTGTTTTCACGAATGGACACTTGCCTAACTGACCACCTATAGGTGCAGAGGCGGGCTCTTACTCGCCAGAACCAGTGGCCGAAGAGGAGGGCACCAGGGAGGGTGAGGAAGAACCTGGTTCCTTTTCTCCTGAGCTCGTTCAAGACTATGAAGGTGATGAAGTGGTGGATCCGGAGGCTGACAAGGCTGAATTGGTGAGTTGTCTTCCCGGGAAGTCGTGGTTTCCAAATAGGGTTTTTATTGTTGTTTGACGGTTTATCTACGACGTGTATGGTCTTTTCTTCTTAAGGACGAAGTCGAGAAATCATTCGTAGAGAACGGGAGTTGCGTTGCGTTGGAAGAGAAGGTACAGTATTCCTTGCGTGCACGAGATTCACATCCGTGCTTATCGATAACAGGAACGGAAGAGGGCAGAGGTGCTGGAAGAGCAGCAGCGCAGGTTGCAAGAGGCCGCAGTAGGATCAAATGTTCCAGACGAAGACAGTATGGAATTAACCAATCAAGAGAGGGCTCTGGTGCTGAAGGCCATGGGAGGCATAGAAGAAGGAGATGCCATTCTTGGTATCGGTGCTGAAGTCAATCTGGAATCACAGGTAAGGAGTCGCGCCGAAGATGATGCAGTTTATTTTCCTCTGTGCATTATCGTCTTACGTCAGAATCTGGTTTTGAGCTTGGAGTAGCACCAAAATTCGCCGCATGCTAACGACTTATCTGCCTTACCTGATTTGGATGACAGGTATATTGGTGGCACGACAAATATCGGCCACGAAAGCCCAAGTATTTCAATCGTGTTCATACAGGATACGAGTGGAACAAGTATAATCAGACCCATTATGACCATGATAATCCTCCACCTAAGATTGTTCAAGGATACAAGTTCAATATCTTCTACCCTGACCTTGTGGATAAGACAAGGGCTCCAACGTATTATATCGAACGGGACGGTAGCAATGGAGAAACGTGTTTGATCCGATTCCATGCGGGTCCTCCTTACGAAGACATTGTAAGTTTCTGCAGTGTTCCTTTCCATTTTATGGTTGCTGGAATATTCTGCCTACCCATCCTTTTTGTTTCCGCACTGTCGAGATTTTCCTACTGATTTGTCTGCGTAGACGTAGAAGTGGGCCACTGGGTTCGATTGTGCAAGAGACTGTACCTGTAGGCTTCGTAATGACTTCGTATTATGTACGGTGTGCAGGCATTCAGGATAGTCAATAAAGAATGGGAGTACTCTCATAAGAAAGGATTCAAGTGCACTTTTGAACGTGGCATCTTACACGTTTACTTTAACTTCAAGCGTTATAGATACCGTCGATAGAGCTCGTTGTTTACACTTGAAGGGAGCGGCAAGATTACAGGACAGTGTGTGTGTAAATACCTTTGGCGGATCTGTGTATTATCTCATTCAAGTGTCCATTAGCAGCTTGAATCCGAATAGCAAGGATCCAGTGTATGAACATTCCTTGAGTCTTAGAAACAGTTGACTTACGATTTACTTAGTACCTTTTTCTGGTCTTGTGGGTGGAAGTAGGTTCTCCAGGCTCTCCTCAGAAGCCCGTTACTTTCGCGGAAGCATCAACTTCCGGTTTTCGACGAGAACGACGTCAGTGAGATATAGAGCAAGACCACGGGAGATGTTGAGGGCGCACTTTACATTTTCTGTTCAGTCTGTCGAGATTTAGCTGAAGCTATCCAGGGTATCTGTTTTGGAGTTAGTCTTGCTTTCAGCGAACGCAGTCGGTGGAGTACCCTTGTCCGAACATGTTCAGGCCCAGCTTTGTTGGTTGCGCTCCTTCAATCGAAAGGGTAAAACGTTATTTCTTGGCTGGCCGCCTGCATACCTTTAGGAGTTTTTACTCGGATCTCACATTAACTTCATTGGTTCAGTTGGTCCCGAGGATATGTCCGTGTTGAAATGGAATCTTGAGAGAAGTAGCGTTCACTGTGTTAAGGCCATTGGAAAGCAGCTTGTCGTTTAGACTAACAAACTTGTACATTTCATTGAGATTTTTATTCCTACGCAACCCTTCTTGGAGAGTTTGAGCTTGAACGTATTCATTCCAGAACTATTTACCTCCATGGACCTTAGTTTAGTTGATGTAAATTTGGCCCAGTAAAACATACCGTTTCTCTTGACAAGTGCTAATGATAGATTCCTACATGAAAATACCCTACCTTCCAGTTTCTGTCCGTGCTCTCTTCTCGGTGGTGCGTGACCCGTACTAAATCATAATTTCGAACTAAATAAATCATGATACCTATCCAAGTGAGGTGGGGAAGTTCGGAGCTGAGGGGAACAAGCGGTAGAAGCATGGATACATTCTGTGTACTGTCGTTGGGTAGGTAGAGTAGGGGACTTGCATCCTGTTGAGGGATGCATCATAATCATCACCTAAATAGACTTTCAGTTCACGGAACGAAGAGATATTTGCGGTTCCTGTTCGCTTTGGACCAATAGCTGTTCATATGGGGTCTCTTTCCTCTGGTGATTAGTTCGCGCGCAGCCTTTTAACGCTACATATATATGGCTGCTACGTCTTTTATACAAACTATGAACCCTACAGTGGTGTCACCATTTCTCAAATTAAGGTGTTATCGAGCGTATGGAGATTATGTACGTTTTAATGTGAAAGTTACGTGATTTGCTCGGTCACTGTGACTGTTTGCGGTCCGTTGTAATGGGGTTGATCACATTTTCAGACGCCGTTGGAGCCAAGTTTGACTACCGTAAAGAGGAACCGAGGTGTGGAAGGGATAGCGGTATACCGACGGTGAGGTATCAAGGTATCGCGAGAGCGGATTAGCTAGACAGCGATAGCGGGTAGTGCGGTAGCGTAGCGACGGTGAGGTGACAGCGACATTAACGGCATTTTGTAAATTCAAAGTGGGATAGTAGTGGAGTAGTGGCATAGCGAGGTGTTTTGGGGTAGCGGCGTTGCTGCATGCTGCGAGAGCGGGGTAGTGAGAGAGTGAGGATAGCGGCACAGCGAGAGTGACAGCGACATGATCTTAGCGAGAGCAAGGTCCGCGAAAGTGACAGAGGCTGCAACGTTCGAGAGCGAGAGCGAGGATAGCAGCATAGCATATCGCGGTAGCGATATGACAGCGACATGAACGAGCGGTGTTTAGAGAGCGAGGTATCACTCTATCTCTTGTGACAGCGGCATAACGAGGTGTAGCAACGATCGTAGCGAGAGCGAGGTATGCCGCAGCTGCGAAGGTGACAGCGGCATAGCGAGAGCGGGATAGTAGCGGCATATCGACATTCAGATATGGAGAGCGAGGGATAGCGGCATAGCGAGGTGACAGCGGCATAGCAGCGAAGAGCACCTGTTCTTGATCGTTATTGACAGCAGCTGAGAGAGCGAATTGACTTGATTGCACGGCAAGACAAGGATGTTCGCAAGGGAACGAGCTTTCACATTTGGGAGGACGTTACAAGACATTTACTAGCTCTACTGTGGAATCGATTATGTTTGCTAGAGGGAACGACATCCTATCACGACACCGGAGACATACACGTATAGCGACGGGTTCATGTTTAGAATGGGTTCGTCATGTCGACACAGCACACATGGTAAATTCGTCCAGCGTCGGCACAGCGCTCTCGCAATATTCAGGCAGCGGCATAGCAAGAGAGATGACAGCATGACCGGACACTTGTTCTACAAAGCTCACATGTTCATAGCTCTTTGGCCGCTTGAGTTGCAGCGCGCGGCATCGAATCATCGACGCGACTGTGAGTAAACGAGACATTCATTCACAATTGTTTCATTTTGTTTTCATTGTTTGTTGAACTGCGACAAAGAGAGCGATTCGCTGTATCGGCAAAGAGACATAATCAGGAATAGGAATCCAGATTCATTGTACCAATTGGACGATACACTTTTTTGGGATCAGGTTCTTACTACGACTTATCTTTCATTTCAAAGTTACCGTAAGTTCAATGAACAATGAAAATCTAAGTTCGAATGTCGCAGTGTTGAAGTGTTTACATTCATCGTTGTATCATCGTTTGCTTAGAAATGAATGTCGCAATGTTTACATTCATCGATGTATCTTCCTTTGTAAATTGTGAATGTCGCAGTGTGGAGTAACGCAGTAACGCTACGCAGTTACGTCTTCTTGCAATTCTAACACCTTTTTGCAAAGCCTTCTTATTCGAAGCTACTGTGCTTGCACGCTGACTAAACTCCTAAACCCTTTGGAATGGAGACACAATGTTGCTATCATTGTAACAAGGATCAATCTTTAACTCAATTTACGCGTGCTCGCAAAGGATCCAACCCGTTGGACTTGGTAATTTTCAAGACGTGTAACGTCTGTTATGCTAAAGCTGAGAGGAATGAAGGGAGTGCAATAGATGTCGATAATGAAGAAGACGTGAGCTTCTTAGTGACGGTAGAGTGTGAGATGTCCGAAATGTTTGACGTACTGAAAGAGTGTTTTGCTGTAGAACTGACTGAAGATAATGTTGTTTTCTGTCGATTGATTGTTCGTCTAACTGACGAGTCTATGACAGAGGAGTTTGCGAGTTGGAACTCGAGTAATGGTAGTATTAAACTGTTGTCTTGGGTCAAGATTCACGTCATTTCCGACTTAGAATTTGCTAGTTCATATTATTGAGATGTCCGGAATCCACGTGCTAGCTCGAAGGAAACGACGGAATTCAAAACGACCCTCTGGTGTACCTCGCGCTGCGACCGAATTACGTATGAGAGCCGAGCGTCTACATCTACCTCGCAGCGCGCTCAGGAGAAAAAATGAAAGATCTGCAGGTTTGAGTGTGGAGGTACCGTTCGAGTTATCTTAGACACATGCTCAAAAATAATGCTTCTAACTTGTCAACATCTGTTGCTACATGAGAAACAGACTTACAAGCTGAAAGCTTTTCCAAGAGAAGCTATTGTGTTTTTAGAGGGCATCACCACCATGAATATTCATAAACTTGAAGTGTATTGGATGCTTAGCGATAGGGGAACTATCAATCTTTTGAATATAACAAGGGCCCAAGTGAACTTTTGGATTTCTGAGGTACAGTCTAGACAGTACCTGTGTGACACATTGACTGCTTCATGTCCTTTGGATTCTGCACTCCTTTCTTTGAGCGAGCGAGTTCAGTACTCGAAATTGTAGTAGATAGTACATTCAAGATCAATTCTATGCGTTTTGAACTGTTCGTGGTAGCTGCTAACTTGGGAGGATTTGGTGTTCCGCTTGCATACTTGTTTTACTTGAAGGTTGGTGATGGTAAGAAGACCACCGGTTCTGAGACTGAGCAACATCGTAAGGCAGTGCTAACATCTTGGTTTGTGTGCTTGAGAGACAAAGGCTTGAAACCAGTTTTTGCCCTCACTGACAAGGACTCTGGTCAGATCTCGGCACTACGCGTTGCATTTGTTTCAATGTACATCCAGCTATGTTTGTAGAGGTATAATGATGTCATTAAGAAAAGCATCAAGCTCTTATACTGGAGTAGAAACAACTGCGATTTTTGGTTTCATTGATCCGGACTGGGTTCCAACATCTATTCTTGATGGTACTAACTTGTCGAGAGTCCAAACCAGAAAAGAGATGTTAACTTTGCTCACCAGTCACTACAATCTCCATCCACTTATTCCGAACTCTTCAGGTGAGTTCGAGTCATCTGAGGCTCTCCATGCAAGGGCAGTTCATGAAATGTATGACTGGTGTAAATGACATAATTGTGTCTACCTGTGGGGATATTTGTGGAGAGAGTGGTATAGTCTTGCGAAGTTCAACATCTTCAGCTGTTCGACGAAGCCTCTCCTTAGTTTATCTCGAACTACTAACATTGTGGAAAGTCATTGGAGAAAACTTAAACATGATTATAAGTATGCGCTGAATAGGCCTCGTCTAGACAGGTTGACTTTGGTAATAGCAGAAAGTTTGGTCGCTGACATGCAGACAGTGTTGGATCAAGTCCTCAATGAGAGGACGTTTCCTTCGTGATGGGAGACCTTCAGAGTTACATGGCGGAAGCTTGCAACACATCCTATTTGGACTGCTTCCACATATTTGACTTGCATGAGCAGATGGGTTTGCTCATGTCCTCAGTTTTTGAACTCTCTGTACCTGTTGTGTAAGCATCTCATCTCTGCTTATGAGGAGAGAGTTGTAAATGCACCTCGATTCGAGATGACTTATCGAAGGTGTACATATCCATTTTATGTATTTAACGACGATTGCGATATTTTTGAGCGAGAGATGGTTCCCGAAGCATGTAATCCATGGACAGGATATGTTATTCCATCTAGTGTTATTCCATCTAATGTTATTCCATATGTTGTTGAGCATCCCAAAGAGCTTGATGTGCAAGTGTCATTAGGAGATAACACCCAAGGAGATATTGAGCCTGAGGTCGCAAGTGAGCAAGAGACGGACCTTCCAGAGAGTCATTTCAACAACGTTGGGATGTTACATGTGGGCACGTCAAAGATCTCTTTGCTATCGAAGGAGACAACATTCTCTTTCTGAAAGAACTCTACCGATGTTTTTGTGTCTTCGAGCGAAAAGTGAAAGAATGTATTCAGAACTTGCGGTCTAGAAGGCAGCAGCCGACTTGAGAGTCTTCTAGGTCTTCTTTCTATTTGCGTTAGTATTAGTTAGTTATATGCGTTATATATTAGTTATTTAGTATTAGTAAGTTAATATTTTTTGTACGTAGTGTCTATCGTATACATAATATTATGCAGTGCAGGTCACCTGGATGGTCTAGACCTACTTGGTCTACTTGAGTTCAATTCTCGAGCGAGTGGTTGTATCTTCTAATTGGACATTAGTACTAGAAAGCTTGGATTTTGATATAGATTTGTATGTGCTTGTTTTCAATATTTGTTTCCTTGTCTGAATTAACCGGAGCTCTTTGGAAACTCTGTTTGGCTGCCTCGTTGCACTCTATGTAGATCAGCTGGTCATACAACCTCTTTTAATCAGAGCTCGTTGCTTGTTTGAATCGTATGTTTGGCTGCCTCGCTGCACTGTATGTACATCAGCTGCTCGTATAGTATGCTGCTGGTGGCTCCTCTTCACTCCTTTACAAATGTCTGTTCCAGCAGAAGGTTTGAAAGGGCGTGGGACCGCAGTGCAAGTCCATGCTCTGTAAATGTCTCCTGACAGTCTGTTAATTGCGGATGAAAATGTGAAAGGAAGTTGGGCTTCCAAGTCAAGGAATTAATCCTTGACTTGCAAGTAGATGATTCTCGGTTTGCACTGCCTGATTATAGAGACGTCGAGTTCATGCTTGCCCTCTCTAGCCTCTCTCATCACTCCCGAAAATGACAGCAGAGGGATTGAAATCACAAGCACACTTCAGAAGCGGCTTCACGAATAATGATCAAACGAAAGTGTTACTCATGCATCAAGTGGGGAGGCACTCATTCATTTAGACTACGGTAGTACTCTCGGTATAAAAGCCAGCTGTGTCAAACTGCAGCTGAATAAAATTACCATGCTCGATGCATTTCTTGATCAAGCAAGGAAGAGGACAAATGGTAATATAGTGAAAATAATCTTCACACATGATGAGTGGAAAGATAATGAAATAAATATTTCTCACCAGAAATGATTTAGGGAGCAAAGCAATGCATGTTCAAATTTAAATTTGACGTATTAAATTTAATAATTTGAATTTAATATTTAAATTGTACAATCTATAAAGAAAGATTTTATTTATTTATGTATTACGTAAAGTGTAGCCCGCTCGTGTTCATAGGTCACACATGGCATCTACGATCATAAACCTATATATGGAAAGTGTGATATGTGAGATAAGGACTTAAATCCAAAGTTTTTGGAGAGCATGGATTTAATTCCTTATCTCACGGATTCCAGCCATGCGAGCAACTGGTAATTTGGAACCTTAGCTCATTATGGTTGTAGAGTAGTTGTAAACTTATAGTGTAAGTGTAAACATTTGCGTTCGTAATAAGGGTGTGGTCAAGTAAATCCATACTACAGTGCGTAGGGGTGGAACAAATCGTCAAGAAATACAAGTAGGGTATGATTTTGTTGTCGATATGGTTCCAGGTCCTTATAATGCTTTAATTTTGATTTAAGTTAATGACGTTTACTTAAAGTATGAACGTAATTTCCGTAATGAATACAATGGTATTGTTCTAAACTAACTAACTCTCTCCACAACACATGCAACGTTGAGATGTGGAAGTCAATGGAAAATTAAAAGTAAACATAAATTTTAACATAAATAAGATAAACATAAAAGTGAAGCAAATGGTTAACTTTAATAAACATAATAGTTCTTATTGTTCGCGTATAATTCTAAACATTAGATACTCTAGGACAAAATTGAGTAAAAGAAGACGACTTATCAAGTATCGCAGAACGACACGAAATTCACACACAAATTCATGAAGATACACATAGCATATACATCATATTCTTAAAATTTCAACTCGTTCTGACATGTTCGAAAAAACCACAAGCGCTAAAGACAACCCATTTGGGGTACTTTTCAGGGCATTCTATAAAAGAAGATGACTTATCAAGTATCTCAGTCTCACATCTCAAGTTACCTTAAATTTTAAATATTTCTTGTAACGAACTTCTCCGGTTTAAGACAATCCCTTCTGATTCAAAATAATTTTCCATTGACTTCAACATAAATAACTATTTATTTCAGTGCCTTTAGGTTTTAATTTTACTCGACGGAACTATTCCGAGGGCTTAACATCCTTATGGTTTTCCTCCTCCTTGTGATTTATTCATGTTGTTAAATACACAATTTAAACTAATAACCTTTTAGTGAATACAATTGTGAATATAAAGTGATAAATAAAGTGAATATAAAATAGCATGGTTCAATAGTTTCTTACCCTGCTTAGGAGTGAAGCTTTCTCGCATGGTTCACTAGTTTCTTAACCTGCTTAGGAGTTAAGCTTTCTCGCATGGTTCATTAGTTTTTTAACATGCTTAGGAGTTCAGCTATCTCGCATGGTTCACTAGTTTCTTAACCTACTTAGGAGTTAAGCTTTCTCGCATGGTTCACTAGTTTTTTAACCTGCTTAAGAGTTAAGCTTTCTCGTATGATTCACTAGTTTCTTAACTTGCTTGGGAGTTAAGCTATCTCACATAGTTCACTAGTTTCTTAACCTACTTCAGAGTTAAGTATTCTCTCGACTGTGCACTTGACTGCGGAGTGTCAGACGATATATTCAGCACCGTTGACAAGGTTCAACCAGAGAAAGTGTAACTGCGAGAACGAAAGAGAAACTGTAACTGCAGTGCAGAGTGAGGTGGCAAAGCTCGTGGATTCGCTTCGAAGTTGCCAGCTAACCTTGGTTCGATGGGTGTGTTACTTACTCGGCGTACATACATACTTTGAATATGAAAGTTTTTGAACTTTTCAACTAACGTGGATGTTGGTTTTAAGATACTGACATCTTTTTCAAACCGTTGTTTCTCACGCAGGTCGACCGATGTGGACGTTGGACTCGGATTCTGAGTCGTCAAATCTGACACACTTGGAGAGGAGGGTCTTTGGAGGAGACAATTTTACACTCCGAGGACTATTGTTGATAGATACAAGTTCTCGCAATATTTGTATAAGTTGGTGATTACGACATGAGAAGAATATACAACTATATCTTTTCGGGACAATAAGATTGATATTCTGATGAGATTTCGATCGTGGACCTATCAAGTTCCTCTAGACTGGTGTAATAAGTAGAGCCATACTTATCAACAAGAGTGGAAATTGTTTTGGTAGAAGTCTTTTGTATAAGAATTAGTTACAGCTAAGTTGGCCGAAGAATACATGCAGCAAATAATACTTCTATCAATAGGCGAGTGCGCCAAAAGTCCACCGGGAAACTTCCAGAAGGAAGTTTCTAGAAAGAAGCTTCGAGAACTTTCCAGCCGGGAAGTTTCCAGAAGGAAGTTTCTAGAAAGAAGCTTCTAGAACTTTCCAGCGAGCCTCTTACGTGGCTCATTCTGAACCCTCTAGATGTTGTTCTAGATCTAAGACTGCATGTAAACCACATCAGCGATCCGCGTGAGAGATGAGCATTGACCGGAAGCTTATCATGTACTATTCCTCTCACTATATAAAGGCGGCGAATGCATCACCACGAGCATTTGAGTTTTGAATTCACTCTAGAGCCCATCTTACAATGGTATCAGAGCAAGGAACTCTAAGAGAGCGGATTATCCCTCTTAGAAGGACCTTTGATCGAGGTACCTAGCAATTGGAACTCTGAGTGCGTCGAAAGGACCAAGAGAGCTATGTGATGGATGGAGGAAGATTTCCAGCTCCAGGATTACCATTCTTGAATCCTTTCCATATCAAGCTTATGTATATGCGTCGTGAGCATTTTCGAGTGTATCTTGTTTATCATTTCGGTGAGGATTTCATGGGTCAAGTGATGAATTCGTCAGTCCCGGTGATTCTTCCAGTAGTGACATATGCCGCCAGTTGGGATTTGACCGTCTACATCTTGATTTAGTGAGCATGGATCTAAACCTACCCGCTCCTGTTCTCTTCAACACGTGAGTGGAGATCCGCTATGTCTGCAGACCAAAATCGTTACATAGAGAGTTTGTGACTAGAAATTTTGGTGAGGATTTCTATCGCGAGATAATCGATTCTCATGTCCCTTTGTAGTATCTATAGTGTACGAACGCTTCCGAGTGACCGTCATAACTCTATACTAGGAGAAGCTTGAAACTTTCGTATCGTTCGAGAGAGAGAGAGAGAGAGAGAGAGAGAGAGAGAGAGAGAGAGAGAGAGAGAGAGAGAGAGAGAGAGAGAGAGCGATCATGAAGTCACAACCTCCAAACCCAGAGTTGGTGATGCAGGAACTGATGCAGGGCATGTTAGACCGAATTTCGAGAGATGAAGATGACGGTTGAAGCATTACAGAACAAAATGCTGAACCTCGAGGATCAGAGTATGACAGACGTTGCAAGAGGAGGATCGTCTCAAGGAGTACCGGTGGTGGGAGAACAAGCTATACCAAGGGAACCCGTGGCACAAATCGTTAGAACTCCAGTCGATGATGAAGGTGCCCTGTTACTAAGAATGAAGAAGACATGTAACATTCAACCGTACAAAGGTCAACGAATCATGAGAGTAGTCGAGAATTGGATTTCTCGAATGAATCGATATTTGCGACTTTTCAGTACGCAAATCACGGATCACGTAGCGAGAGTGTTTGCGTGTGGCTACTTGAATGATAAAGCTCTCACGTGGTATGATGCGTGAGAGAGATCGGTGTTGGCGGAAGGGAGAACAGTCACATGGACTGCAATGCAAGAAGGGCTGTTGAAGAATTTCCAGTCGGTGGATTCAATGCAAATGGCTCGAACGAGGATGTGGGGATTGAAACAGAAGGGAAGCCTTCAAGAGTACGTAGAAGCCTTCCTCGACTTGCAAGTTGCAATCACTGATATGAGTCCAGCGGAGGCTCTTGATAATTTCAAGAGGGGGTTGAAGGAAAGAATCCGACAAGAAGTAATGGTGCAAAATCCACTCACGGTTTTTGAGACCATCGCTTGCGCTCAGAGAATTGCTGGAGCATTAGGAGGAGAAGTGATGATTCCACCAAATCATCAGAATAGATCCGAAATCCCGTATGAAACGGTCCGACACCCATGGAGCTAGGCAACATCTCTACTAGCCACGACAGTTTCAAGGTGAAGATCGTCGAGGACGGCCAGAAGAAAGACGTCAAGGAGCTCCTAGAGGAGAAGGTGTCAGGAATGCTACACCTCAACCCGAGCAACGTCGATGTTACAACTGTGAGTGATTCGGCCACATAGCTGCAAATTGCCGAAGTCGTTTTCCTAGAGATCCAAGATCTCCATATCGTCGACCTCTGAATCATTTGAACGAGACGGAAAGAAATGAAGAAACCGAGACAAGACTGGGAAACGAAGAACACCAGTAAATGTACCTCGCGCCTTACTGGTGCAAGGAGGGAGAAGAAAGGCGAGGGAAGGAGAAGGAGATTGACAAAAAATAATGCGTAGTTGATTGTCACAGATGGAGTCTTGGAAGGGATCCAGGTGAGAGCACTAATCGATCTTGGTGCAACAGAGAACTTTTTGTCTCGATCGACTGCTATGAAGTTGGGAATGGAGTTAGAAAGTAATGAGAGTGAAGAGGTGGAATTGCCCAATGGACAAACTGAGAAGATTGAATCCTTATCTCGAAAGATAGAACTGACTTTAGACGAATATCGCGAAGATATTGAGTGGCGAGTGATCACATTAGCCCGTTATGATGTCATATTGGGTATGCCGTGGATGGAGTAGTATAATCCCGAAGTGGATTGGCGAAGAAAAGTGATGAAAACCAAACAGTGGAAAATCTTCGAAGATAGAGTGAGATCTCGAAGACAGAACTTGCCTTTGTATGTAATAGGTACAAGTGCTATACGTAATAGCGATGTCTGTTTTTTGGGTTTAATAAGAGAAGTCTCGAGTGCACGACTCGACGGACAGATTCCAGAAAGCTTGACAGAGGTGATAGCAGAATATGGAGATGTCTTTCCCGATGATCTTCCTTCAGGGTTACCACCAAAACGAAAGATTGATCACATAATCGAGGTGATTCCAGGGAGCACTCCTCCCTGTAAGGCCTCATACAGACTACCACCGCATGAATTGGATGAGTGCAAGACACAAATCGAGGAGATGTTGCAAAAATGGTTCATCCAACCCAGCGTGTCACCATATGGAGCTCCAGTCCTTTTTGTTAAGAAAAAGGATAACAGTCTACGGATGTGCATCGATTACCGATCACTCAATCAACAAACGGTGAAGAATAAGTATACACTACCTCGGATGGATGACTTGTTCGACCAACTCGAAGGAGCAAAATACTTCACGAAGCTAGACTTACGGAGCGGGTACAACCAGATTCGAATCGCTGATGAAGATGTGGAGAAGACTGTCTTTCGAACAAGATATGGTCACTTCGAATACTTAGTAATGCCATTTGGTCTCACAAATGCACCGGCCACCTTCATGGGCTTGATGAATGACATATTCCGCCCGTACTTAGACAGATCAGTCGTTGTATTTCTTGACGACATCCTAGTCTATAGCAAAATCATGAAGGACCATGTGTACCATTTGAAAGAGGTTCTCCAAGTACTCCGCCAAAATAAATTGTACGCCAAAATTTCAAAATGTGAATTTGGCAAGACAGAGGTGGACTACTTAGGACATAGAGTGAGTGCAGAAGGCATACAAGTAATGGCAGATAAAATAGCTGTCATCCAACAATGGAAGGCTCCAGAAGATCCAACAATAAAAGACTCCTCCCTTGCCATTTTCCCCTTTCTGTTCGTGCTCACAGCGTGACTCCACATATCAGTGGTATCCTCATGTTTCAAAAAGGCACTCTCCTTTTTGCTAATCACCTCGACTCCATAGGTAGAAACTTCTACCGATGCCACATCATGCATTGTTAGATGATCCTCCAAAACTTTCTTCATCCCTCCTCTACCGAAGTTGGTCCTCAGAGTCTCTCCGTTGTCTCTCAAGGCGATCTTTCCTTCCTTCCAGAAAATTATACCTTGCTGCAAGGCATCAGTGAAACTCCCGCATTCCTTCCGTTGATGGTCGGTGTTGTCACACCAAATACACCTCTGAACATATCCTTGTTTTGGTGCAGGTCTCCCTTCAGGTGCCCCATCCTTCTCCTCCAACCTTGTCAACTTGATCTGTAAGTCTCTCATCTTCTTCTCCAAATCTTCCATTGCTTGATTCCGCTGTGGTACAACCGTAGTGATAGGAATAGTAGGAAGTGAAATAGTAGGTAGAGGAGCAGTCTGCACCGTTGGTTGCCTTCGTGGTATCACAATAGGCGGTGGTCTTGGTGCTTGAGTCACAACCACCTTCCCTCTTCGATATTCTCGCTTCGCAAGTACTCCCACTGCTTCGCTAACGTTCTTCCAATCAGATGTAAGACCATTGTCTTTCGTCCGATCTTCCAACAGCAACTCTAACTCCCTTTGTAGCTCGCTGTTGGCTGACTGTAAAAATAGCTCCACTTTGTCATTCTCAAGTGTGAGCTTCTCCATCCGAGATAGTTGAAGAAACTGTCTCTCAAACTCCCGAAGTAGTTCGGTAGTAACTAGTTCCTTGTTGGGTTTGTTCACCCACTCCATGAATGACTTCTTAGTCACTCGATCTGCATCCTCCAAAGAGTATTCCTCCTTCAACTGAAGAGAAAACTCCTCCCAGTTAGCCCCATGAGCTTGAATGAGCCCCTTCACATGTTCCCGTAACTCCGGGACAACAGCGAGCTCAAACGTCCGTACCATCTCCCTCTCTGGTACGTTACTCAACTCCATCTCTCGAGAATAGAACTTAGGTACTTGGAGATGTTTCTCCCTTCAAACTGATCCAATGTCCCCACCACCGAATGCAAAGCCTTGGTAGCCATCGCCTCCTTTCGCTGAACAACTTGTTGTTGATCCATGTACAGAGCAAATGCTTGGAACATTTGCCCTACAGCAGGATCAAGCTGCAGCGGAATCGTGCCCGAAGGGTTTCCAACTCTTTGTCTCTCGGCCATGGTAAAGTTCTGAGAAGAACTTCACTAACTCTCCACCCCAGAAGTTTCACGTCGAGTTCACCAACTGTCGTGTGACGTGCTTTCTTATCTGGGAATACACCGGGTATCTAGCTGTAGAGAGTACGTGTCGCACTCCGTGACTCAGAACCAGTGACCACCCGAACCTCTCTCTGATCTCCAAGTACACTTTGAACCTTTCTCGCTACGATATCCTCACGTCCTCTCGGCAGATCTCTCTCCTACTCGACTAGGAACAGAACCGGGGTAACAAGCACGGGCAACCTGTTCCTGCCATCACCGCAAGCACTCTTGGGTCTGCTGGTCATCACTCCAGCCTCACCACAAGAGAAATACCAGCACTCCTAATAGAAAAGAAACCTAAGCGCAACGCCCGCACACAAATCCAATCAAAACCAACTGAGCGTACAAACAAGCATGCGGGTATGAAGAGGATCCAAACACAGGAAATACAGTCAACAACTCTCCATATCCATGATCAAGTGCTCTGAAGCACTGGCAAAACCTCCAGGTCGACCTGTTCTTCAAAAGAGTCTTAACTCTTGCGCCTTTCGGAGCAAGAACCTCTCAACTTTACCTCACTGTCACTCCTCAACCACAGCTCAGAATGAGATGAAACCAAGGCCAGCAGATAGCCTGTAGAATAATCTCTCTATTAAAGTATTACATGCAGAGAGATCATCTCTGAGTTGGCATCTATGCCCTTCCAAAGTTCGCTGTTTCTATAACATGATACTATTTCAACAGAACTTTGTTGTTCGATTTCTCACAAACCACTCCATCAAAACAGCTCAAACTTCTCAGGAAGCTAATGTGTCACCATCACTACCACTCTGTAAAATTTCACCAGCAGATCCTCAACCAAACTCTCGGAACGATCAAACCCTTATCGCTGTTTTTATAACATGATACTATTTCGACTGAACTTTGCTGTTCGATTCCTCACAAACCGCTCGATCAAAACGGCTCAAACTTCTCAGGAAGCTAATGAGTCACCATCACTACCACTCTGTAAAATTTCACCAGCAGATCCTCAACCAAACTCTCGGAATGATCCAAGCCCTTTTCGTTAATGACACAAGGCGATATGCAGACCCTTGTGCAAAAAAACAACGTTTCCCTTCAACCCAATAATCCAAATGGTCTCAAATTTCACAGGTAGGTAGCTGACTGTACCTTCTCAGACCCTGGAAGGTTTCATATCGAAATTCGACCTCAAACTCTCCATATCTCTCTCAATGTCTCATGTTTACAGTCGCCTACTATCATAGTCTCCGATTTGAGACATCCAACTTCAACCGGCCATAACTTTTTCACTCCGGCTTGGAATCGATTGATCTCTGAGTCCATCGGCAAGCCCATCTCAAGAGCTTTCCAGCAACAGTCAATTCATCTCCAGCAACCTCACAGAACTCCCAGAAAGTGACAAAGACCTCACGGAAATAAAATTGGTCACGAATTTGACCCCCTCAGCTTCAATTGATCGAAACATTCTCATCCGTGCTTCAAATCGAGCAACCATTGAGTCCACGGGCATCCTCGTCTCCCAAGCTTTCCAACCATATCTCACACTCCGCGAATGGACCACGGGAAGTGCCTCTACCCTTGAAAACGTGAAAGGAACTTGGTAGAAGGTGATTGGTCAAACTTTCGACCAATGAGAAACAAGTTGACAAAAAGGTTTTTGTCTTCACTCACATGACAAACACACAAAGAACAAATTTTTATCCAAGAGTACCATTTAGGCCCCAAAGTTTATATTGAACAAACTCCAAACACGTGCCGTTGACGATGCCGTCAACCACGAAGCACGTAAACACGAAGTACAAACTACGCTCAATAGAGAGTCAGAATCCCGACTCTAAAACGGTTGACAATAAACGGAACTACAAAAGGAACAGATGAAGCTATTATCTGGTTATAATAATCCTCACCAAAGTTCCTCACGACAAACTCACGATGCGGCACCTTTGGACGACTGTAACATCGTATTTCGACCCAAGTGTTGAACGGAACTCTCGCTGGGAAGTTCAGATCCAACGGAGGATCCATACCACATCAAAGCAAGATGTAGACAGTAAGATCCCAAACAGCGTTGTAAATGACAATGGGAAGAACGATAGGATCCGGAGTAGCCATCACCGTAGCCATAAACGACTCTCCCCAATGAGCTAGCGTAAATACTCGAAAGTGATCTCGCGGCAAACAATGGATCTTAATGACGAACGGATGCGCAAGTGGAAGATCAGGAGCACGAAAGGTTCTCCGTTCATGCCTACCACTCGCACTGCCGCTTACTTCATCCGATGATACTGATCACACCCCACTAGACTTGGATACTCTACACTCTATCCCTCAAGCTCCGCGCACCTCTCTTCTTATACATCAATCTCACATGTGACGACAAGAGTACTACTCTTATCTCCACTCAGCGAAGAGTACACGGATCGTCCACGTGGAGCCTTATCTTTTGACACGATAAGGTCCCAATGGCTCCTCAACACCAAACACGTACGAAGGATATGTGGTGGTTTCACACCCTAGCCAATCCACAACACGACATCCACCCCCTCTGAACCTGTGCATCCTCTGGTATGCACCAACCTAATCATACGTTGTGGTTGGCATCATACCACTTCTTCCTCATCTTCTTCTTCGGGAGTCTCTCCCTCGGGTTCTACGCTCTCATCTAGACTCTCATCTTGATCTTGAGAGAGATCAAACTCGATACTGATCTCTTCAATGTCTAGGTCTTCACCTCGTCGCTTAAAGAGTTTTATCCGTTTTCCTGCAATCGGAACTTTAAGCCGTGCACCATCCAACTCACGTAGTACGTATGTGGCGTTGTCATGAATACGAACAATCACGTAAGGCCCAAACCAGCGTTTAGAAAACTTTCTCAACGCTCTATGTTGGTTATCCAAGCTGCTATCATATACCAACACCCAATCCTCTTCCTGAATCTTCTTAGGTCGTAGTCGATGTCGCTTATCAAATCTGTCTTTGTTCTTCAAGCGAGCTTTTTGTAACCGTTCCAGAGCTAGCTCTACATCCTCTGGTCTCCGCTCCAACTGACGAATCCTAAGAGCGAGAAGATCCTCTCTAGAGAGATTATCTTCCCAAGGTAGAACACTCCAAGTAGGTATTTGCTCTTCGATAGGCATGATCGGTTTTTGCCCTTGCATTAGTTCTGCTGGCATGTATCCGGTCACCGAGCTATGAGTTGTACGATCGGCCCATAGAGCAAATGGTAGAAGCCTTGGCCATTCTCTCACTCTTCCATTGCAAGCTTTCACAATCGCTTTCCTGATGGGAGGATGACCGCGCTCACTCTTCGCATTTCCTTCTGGGTTGTAAGCCATGGTAAGAGCTAACTTGATTCCCCGCCTCTTGAAGAACATATCAGCTTCGTGAGCATTCAGTTCTCCGCGGTCTGCTGTAATCTTCCCAACACATCCGTATCTGCAGATCACATCTTCAAGTAGAAATCTGCACACCCCTTCTGTAGTGTTTGTGCGCAGAGCGCGTCCTTCGACTTGGTTCGATAGATCCTCCCGTGCCAAAACCAAGTATCTCATCTGCCATATCCCAACCGGCATCGTAACCAGATCTACTACCCACTTGTAATGCATTGCAAGTGGATACGTAGGATGAAGCTCATCTCGATGTCGGATGTCAGAGTACATCTGACAAGTTACACCCGTCTCCACAAATCGCACTACATCTCTGTACATGTTACGCCACCAATATCTCTCTTTGAGTTTGGTAAAGGTGGCATAAATACCCCGATGTCCAGCCCATAAGCTCTCATGGAATTCTTGAATGAGCTGGGTTTGCATCTCTTGCTTACACACAACCCGTTGCGGCATCTCGCCACTCCGCTTGACGCGCTTCCACAGATAGCCCCCTTGTTGTATGTAGTTGTAAGCCTTCCTCCTGATCTGTTTGAACTGAGCATCATTCCATTCTGGTTGCTTGGTCAGCGAACCAAGATAACGCTCAATGTCTAACCATTCTCCTTCGTATAGCTCCTCCATGAATGAGTTTTGATGCTCCTTCATTCCCTTCTGAGCTCTACAAAAGACGGTCGTGCCTATATCCTCTGTGTCTTCTGTCAAATCCTCTTCATCCTCATATCTGGCCCTAGACAACATATCTGCTACCGGGTTATCTTTTCCCGCTATGTGTCTAAATTCCGGAGTCAATGACTTGATATAGGCAATCCATCGCAACATAGCGATATCAGGGGTGTTACAATTCGTAATCATCCCTAACAGTGGCAAACAATCCGTCTCCACTATCACCGGTGCTCCAATCAAATAGTCCTTCTCAACTTTCATCGCAGTAACTACCCCCCATAGCTCTCGCTTTACTTGTGGGTAGTTTCGCTGTCGTTCACTCAACACTTTGGCTCCAAATCTGATTGCAAACCGGTTTCCATCCTCATCATCTTGTCCCACTGCCCACCCAATGGCTATCAGACTTGTATCAACCGTGATTATCACGTGTTTGCCATCTTCATAACTCATCCTTCGTAGCACAGGTGGAGAAGACAACAACTGCTTCAGCTTCTGCACCGCTTCGATATGCCTCTCCTCCCATCTGAACTTCGTGCTCTTCCGTAAAAGACCATAGAGTGGATCTGATACATGAGCAAAATGAGGAATCCACACATGATAAAACACGCAAGCTCCTAAGAACCTTCGCACCTCTGTTGTTGAGCTACATGTGTCCTTCATCCGCTGTATGGCATCCACCTTGTTAGGATCAGGTTTGCGACCAAACCATCCGCATAAGTGCCCCACAATCACAACTTCTCGAACTCCAAACGAAGACTTAGCACCAGATAGTGTCAAGTGAACCTCCCCGAGCCGTGATAAAATCTGATCACAATCTAGAATATGATCAGCCACAAATTTTCGACACCCCCTCTGATCGACTCTCTCATCCTTCTGCTCCTCTACACATCCTTTGATTGGAATGTCATCTAAGAAAGGCATGGTCTTCTCCGGGATGAAGTCTCGAAGAACTTTGTTCATCCCGTTCATCATGTGTGCAACAGAATTTGTTGCCCCCTGCGGCAATGTGCACATCCTCACCAAACCCAACGGTGTCCTCATAGTAGTGACATCTCTACTCTTTTCAGCAAGCTGAAACTGATCGTATCCAGAGTAAAGGTCTCCTATCGAGTAAATGGCTCTACCAGCGAATGCTTCAGCAAACTCCCCCACAATAGGTCCGATCCCCGTATTTCTGATGGTCACCTGATTCACCGGTTGCATATCCTGAATGAACCGTAGCGCTCCGCTCTTCTTCGGCACTGTAAACCAGCGGTTGGAATACGGTGCAAACGATGGCTCAAGGATTCTCATCCGCATCTTCTCCTTTAGAAACTCCATAAGCTTAGGCAGATGTGCCCTAGGTACGGGAATTGGTCTCAAGTCCCAAGGCGTATGCGGTACCGTAAATATGATCATCGGTGCTACAACGCTTGGATCTACACACCCAATATCTGAAGGCTCAAAAGCAAATGTTTTCCCGTGCCTACTTAACATCTCCTTGAACTCCTTCTCCTCAGCAGGTAGAAGAAAATCTGTAGAACCAACCTTCAACTCCTTAAGCGTAGCTTCTGTAAACTTGTGACCTATCTGATCAGGATACCGTAAGCTCTTCTCCTTTGAGGCTTGTTGAACTCGTTGGTCAGAGTCGCTAGGTAGCGGTTGTGCAACCGGCTTCACCTTTTTATCCACCGTTTTATACCTGGTCTCAACTCTGACTTCAGGTATCTGGAATGACTCTATAGCCGAGTAAAGCTCCATAGAACGTATGTAGACAACTTGGTCTTCATTCCCTTGTTCAGCCTTACGAAGTTCTTCCAAAGGATCATCCAAATCCATCTCCATGTAAACGCCCTCTATCTTATCCTCCTCACTAAGCACACCAACCTTTTTTAGATCTTTTTGGGTTCTTTGCACAGCTTTCTTCTCCCATTTCTGAAGATCAGCAAGCTGTGTATACACAGCAAATCCACTCTCCGAATATCTCACCACTCCTGTACAAAAGGCACTATCCTTCTCCAACGAGAGTACATTCTCTTGTGTATCGGTACCACTATACTCTCGCTCTATAGTGGCCCTCTGGAAAAATCCTTAAACTCTTCAGTGACTCTGGGTAGAGACACGCTCCGCAAGTAATCTCGGTTACGCTCATGATTAGCAGACACAGTCAAGAACTGTACCGTTGTTTTGCCATCCTGACTCCTGATCCGAGCATAAGCAGAACCGTCATCCAACACCTTAGTCTCCATCCTTACAGCTGTAATGAATGGTTGACCAAGAATAACCGGATAGGAAGTAGTATCTTGAACAAAGAAGTTTTGTTCAAGTACCACATTCCCTATCTTCACCTTCACATCCGGACAAGCACCATAGAGTTCTCCTCGTGTGTTGTTTGCTGCTCGGATCATCCAACCATGATCTATATCAACAGGCCATCCACCCTGCTTGTAGATGTCTTTAGAGACAATATTGATCTCAGATCCATGATCGATGAGAGCAACCACCGGATCTTTCATCTCTCCTACATTCACTAAGGTTTCAGTAGTGGCTCTTGCCCAATGCCCTCTAGTGTAATGACTAGAGATCTTATCGTCCTCTTCCTTATCCACATCAAACCGAACTTTACGAGTGTTGTAAGAATGAACCAACTCTCGCTCCTCTTCCTCTGTAATCACTGTGTCTAGAGCACTGGACACTGCGGTCTCTCCCGTCAATTGTCTCTTCCGCTTGATAATGTCGATGATGACATCATGAAACTCCTTCTTCGCAATCCCGAGGATCTCTCGCAAGGTAAACTCAATCTTTGTATTGAGCACCTTCTCCTGCAACACCTCTTTCATGTTGGTTGCTGCTTCAATGTCTGATTGCAGCTTATACATGGGAGCTTTGCCCTTCTCCCTACCCTTACCCTTCTCTGCACTCCCAGAAGGTAGGACGTCATCCATAGCTTCTTCTCGTAGAGGTGCAGTCTCCAGTCGGAGTCTATCTCCTCTTAGTTGCCTCTTGGGAGCCGCTCTCTCCTCACTTGGACCAGCCTCGTCTCTCCTACGCTTCTCTTCCATGATAGCTTCATGTTGAGCCTTGGCTACGTAGGCATGAACGGACATAGCATCTACGGGATCATCCCATCCAGTAGCACTCCTGATTGCTGTGGCTGTTCTGAGCAACTCCTCCCTTGCCATTTTCCCTTTTCTGTTCGTGCTCACAGCGTGACTCCACATATCAGTGGTATCCTCATGTTTCAAAAAGGCACTCTCCTTTTTGCTAATCACCTCGACTCCATAGGTAGAAACTTCTACCGATGCCACATCATGCATTGTTAGATGATCCTCCAAAACTTTCTTCATCCCTCCTCTACCGAAGTTGGTCCTCAGAGTCTCTCCGTTGTCTCTCAAGGCGATCTTTCCTTCCTTCCAGAAAATTATACCTTGCTGCAAGGCATCAGTGAAACTCCCACATTCCTTCCGTTGATGGTCGGTGTTGTCACACCAAATACACCTCTGAACATATCCTTGTTTTGGTGCAGGTCTCCCTTCAGGTGCCCCATCCTTCTCCTCCAACCTTGTCAACTTGATCTGTAAGTCTCTCATCTTCTTCTCCAAATCTTCCATTGCTTGATTCCGCTGTGGTACAACCGTAGTGATAGAAATAGTAGGAAGTGAAATAGTAGGTAGAGGAGCAGTCTGCACCGTTGGTTGCCTTCGTGGTATCATAATAGGCGGTGGTCTTGGTGCTTGAGTCACAACCACCTTCCCTCTTCGATATTCTCGCTTCGCAAGTACTCCCACTGCTTCGCTAACGTTCTTCCAATCAGATGTAAGACCATTGTCTTTCGTCCGATCTTCCAACAGCAACTCTAACTCCCTTTGTAGCTCGCTGTTGGCTGACTGTAAAAATAGCTCCACTTTGTCATTCTCAAGTGTGAGCTTCTCCATCCGAGATAGTTGAAGAAACTGTCTCTCAAACTCCCGAAGTAGTTCGGTAGTAACTAGTTCCTTGTTGGGTTTGTTCACCCACTTCATGAATGACTTCTTAGTCACTCGATCTGCATCCTCCAAAGAGTATTCCTCCTTCAACTGAAGAGAAAACTCCTCCCAGTTAGCCCCATGAGCTTGAATGAGCCCCTTCACATGTTCCCGTAACTCCGGGACAACAGCGAGCTCAAACGTCCGTACCATCTCCCTCTCTGGTACGTTACTCAACTCCATCTCTCGAGAATAGAACTTCAGGTACTTGGAGATGTTTCTCCCTTCAAATTGATCCAATGTCCCCACCACCGAATGCAAAGCCTTGGTAGCCATCGCCTCCTTTCGCTGAACAGCTTGTTGTTGATCCATGTACAGAGCAAATGCTTGGAACATTTGCCCTATAGCAGGATCAAGCTGCAGCGGAATCGTGCCCGAAGGGTTTCCAACTCCTTGTCTCTCGGCCATGGTAAAGTTCTGAGAAGAACTTCACTAACTCTCCACCCCAGAAGTTTCACGTCGAGTTCACCAACTGTCGTGTGACGTGCTTTCTTATCTGGGAATACACCGGGTATCTAGCTGTAGAGAGTACGTGTCGCACTCCGTGACTCAGAACCAGTGACCACCCGAACCTCTCTCTGATCTCCAAGTACACTTTGAACATTTCTCGCTACGATATCCTCACGTCCTCTCGGCAGATCTCTCTCCTACTCGACTAGGAACAGAACCGGGGTAACAAGCACGGGCAACCTGTTCCTGCCATCACCGCAAGCACTCTTGGGTCTGCTGGTCATCACTCCAGCCTCACCACAAGAGAAATACCAGCACTCCTAACAGAAAAAAAACCTAAGCGCAACGCCCGCACACAAATCCAATCAAAATCAACTGGGCGTACAAACAGGCATGCGGGTATGGAGAGGATCCAAACACAGGAAATACAGTCAACAACTCTCCATATCCATGATCAAGTGCTCTGAAGCACTGGCAAAACCTCCAGGTCGACCTGTTCTTCAAAAGAGTCTTAACTCTTGCGCCTTTCGGAGCAAGAACCTCTCAACTTTACCTCGCTGTCACTCCTCAACCACAGCTCAGAATGAGATGAAACCAAGGCCAGCAGATAGCCTGTAGAATAATCTCTCTATTAAAGTATTACATGCAGAGAGATCATCTCTGAGTTGGCATCTATGCCCTTCCAAAGTTTGCTGTTTCTATAACATGATACTATTTCAACAGAACTTTGATGTTCGATTCCTCACAAACCACTCGATCAAAACAGCTCAAACTTCTCAGGAAGCTAATGTGTCACCATCACTACCACTCTGTAAAATTTCACCAGCAGATCCTCAACCAAACTCTCGGAACGATCAAGCTCTTATCGCTGTTTTTATAACATGATACTATTTCGACTGAACTTTGCTGTTCGATTCCTCACAAACCGCTCGATCAAAACGGCTCAAACTTCTCAGGAAGCTAATGAGTCACCATCACTACCACTCTGTAAAATTTCACCAGCAGATCCTCAACCAAACTCTCGGAACGATCAAGCTCTTATCGCTGTTTTTATAACATGATACTATTTCGACTGAACTTTGCTGTTCGATTCCTCACAAACCGCTCGATCAAAACGGCTCAAACTTCTCAGGAAGCTAATGAGTCACCATCACTACCACTCTGTAAAATTTCACCAGCAGATCCTCAACCAAACTCTCGGAATGATCCAAGCCCTTTTTGTCAATGACACAAGGCGATATGCAGACCCTTGTGCACAAAAACAACGTTTCCCTTCAACCCAATAATCCAAATGGTCTCAAATTTCACAGGTAGGTAGCTGACTGTACCTTCTCAGACCCTGGAAGGTTTCATATCGAAATTCGACCTCAAACTCTCCATATCTCTCTCAATGTCTCATGTTTACAGTCGCCTACTATCATAACCTCCGATTTGAGACACCCAACTTCAACCAGCCATAACTTTTTCACTCCGGCTTGGAATCGATTGATCTCTGAGTCCATCGGCAAGCCCATCTCAAGAGCTTTCCAGCAACAGTCAATTCATCTCCAGCAACCTCACAGAACTCCCAGAACTGACAAAGACCTCACGGAAATAAAATTGGTCACGAATTTGACCCCCTCAGCTTCAATTGATCGAAACATTCTCATCCGTGCTTCAAATCGAGCAACCATTGAGTCCACGGGCATCCTCGTCTCCCAAGCTTTCCAACCATATCTCACACTCCGCGAATGGACCACGGGAAGTGCCTCTACCCTCGAAAACGTGAAAGGAACTTGGTAGAAGGTGATTGGTCAAACTTTCGACCAATGAGAAACAAGTTGACAAAAAGGTTTTTGTCTTCACTCACATGACAAACACACAAAGAACAAATTTTTATCCAAGAGTACCATTTAGGCCCCAAAGTTTATATTGAACAAACTCCAAACACGTGCCGTTGACGATGCCGTCAACCACGAAGCACGTAAACACGAAGTACAAACTACGCTCAATAGAGAGTCAGAATCCCGACTCTAAAACGGTTGACAATAAACGGAACTACAAAAGGAACAGATGAAGCTATTATCTGGTTATAATAATCCTCACCGAAGTTCCTCACGACAAACTCACGATGCGGCACCTTTGGACGACTGTAACATCGTATTTCGACCCAAGTGTTGAACGGAACTCTCGCTGAGAAGTTCAGATCCAACGGAGGATCCATACCACATCAAAGCAAGATGTAGACAGTAAGATCCCAAACAGCGTCGTAAGTGATAATGGGAAGAACGATAGGATCCGGAGTAGCCATCACCGCAGCCATAAACGACTCTCCCAAATGAGCTACCGTAAATACTCGAAAGTGATCTCGCGGCAGACAATGGATCTTAATGACGAACGGATGCGCAAGTGGAAGATCAGGAGCACGAAAGGTTCTCCGTTCATGCCTATCACTCGCACTGCCGCTTACTTCATCCGATGATATTGATCACACCCCACTAGACTTGGATACTCTACACTCTATCCCTCAAGCTCCGCGCACCTCTCTTCTTATACATCAATCTCACATGTGACGACAAGAGTACTACTCTTATCTCCACTCAGCGAAGAGTACACGGATCGTCCACGTGGAGCCTTATCTTTTGACACGATAAGGTCCCAATGGCTCCTCAACACCAAACACGTACGAAGGATATGTGGTGGTTTCACACCCTAGCCAATCCACAACACGACAACGCATCAGGCACGACAGTAAGGGCGGTGTTGCAGCAAGAATGGAAGGATGGTTGGCATCCAATTGCATACTTCTCTCGGAAGTTGTTACCAGCAAAACAAAACTATTACACCACTGAAAGAGAAAAATTGACGATAGTCCTCGCCATGAAGCATTGGAAGCACTATCTAGGAAAGAAGGATTTTGTGGTCGAGACAGACCACAAACCTTTAGTCTACTTGGAGACGCAGAAAGATCTCTCAAAGAGACAAATCCGTTGGACAGAATGGAGGCAGCGATTCAACATGATCATCACGTACGTGGAAGGCAAGAAGCAAATTGTGGATGCATTAACCCGCATGCCTATGGTGCATAACATAGTCTCTGAAGTCAAGGTGAATTCTGACTTCTGGACAAAAATTGATCGAGGACACAAGATCGGATGCACAGATTGTCGCAGCAAAATCTTCAAGAACCATCACTCGCAACCATGGTTTGGTATTCCATGAAGGGAAATTATGGATCCCAAATGATCCAGAACTACGCACCACCATACTAACTGAATGTCACGATTCAGCCATTGCAGGACACATGAGGGTCGAAAAGACATTGGAAACAGTCCAACGAGTGTTCTATTGGCCCAAGATGGCAGAAGATGTTGTAGTATACACTCGGAGTTGTGCAACGTGTCAACAAAATAAGGCTACAAATCAAGCACCCTCCGGTCTCCTTCAACCCCTCCCGATCCCTTCCAAACGTTGGGAACATGTTAGTATGGACTTAGTGTGTGAACTTCCCATGACCAGCTCAAGTTTTGACTCCATAGTCGTCTTCGTCGATAAGCTCAGCAAGATGATCCACCTTCGATCAATCACGAAAGACGTCTCAGCACCGCAACTTGCCCAGTTATATTTGAAAATCATTTTTGCTCAGCACGGTCTATCGCGGGTGCTTATAACATATAGAGGTCCTCAGTTCACTATCCTATTTTGGAGAACCTTATTTGATCTGTTCAAGATCAAACTTGCCATGTGTACTGCTTATCACCCACAAACCGATGGACATACTGAAAGAGCCAATCGCACCATTGAAGACATGCTATGAGCCTTTACTCTGGAGGAGCAAGCGAAGTGGGACACCTTACTCTCTTTGGTAGAATTTGCCTACAACAACTCTCTCAATGCATCTATCCGTGAAACGCCTTTTTATCTCATGTACGGCGAACATCCTCTCACACCAGCAAGTTTGACACGATTCGGCACGACGTCGTCAGTCAACACCAAAGTGGATGCTGTCAATGAATTCGTTGCACGAATTCAACAAGGAGTGGAAAAAGCTAAGATGAAACTACAAGTTGCTCAGAATCTACAAAAGTAATATGTCGATGGACACCGTCGGCATGAAGAGTTCACGATTGGTGATCAAGTTTGGTTATCCACAGCCAACCTTACTCTGAACGGCAGTCATAAATTCAACCCTCGCTTCATCAGACCTTTCTCTGTTGTCCGTAGAATTGGAGCAGTGGCATATCAACTCCAACTTCCACCCCACATGAAGATTCATCCGGTTTTTCATGTCTCTTTATTACGGTGATATACACCACGACCTCCTCAATTTGGCAATTCGCAAGAGTCGCGACCTCTCTCTCAAATTATCGATGGCGAGAAAGAGTTTGAAGTGGAATGCATCTTAAAGAAACGTGTTCGTGGGACTCGTCATCAACGGGTAGATTATTTGGTCAAATGGAAAGGCTATTCATTACATGAAGCAACATGGGAACCTGCAACCAATCTTGCACATGCCCCACTCATAGTGCAAGCTTTCGAACAGCAGTTAAGCAACGAGGACGTTGCTTCTTAAAAGGGGGGAGGTTTGTAATAAGTAGAGCCCTACTTATCAACTAGAGGGGAAATTGTTTTGGTAGAATTCTTTGGTATAAGAATTAGTTACGGCTAAGTTGACCGAAGAATACATGCAGCAAATAGTACTTCTATCAATAGACGAGTGCGCCAAAAGTCCACCGGGAAACTTCCAGAATGAAGTTTCTAGAAAGAAGCTTCGAGAACTTTCCAGCCGTGAAGCTTCTCTAGAACTTTCCAGCGAGCCTCTTACGTGGCTCATTCTGAACCCTCTAGATGTTGTTCTAGATCTAAGGCTGCATGTAAGCCACATCAGCTATCCGCGTGAGAGATGAGCATTGACCGGAAGCTTATCATGTACTATTCCTCTCACTATATAAAGGCGGCGAATGCACCACCACGAGCATTCGAGTTTTGAATTCACTCTAGAGTTCATCTTACAACTGGGAGAAAGAATACAACACTTGGATACAGTCAGAGATTTTTTTGAAGTGAAAACAAGAGTTTTTTCGTCTACAAGATACTTTGTAGAGGACAATGAGAGACGCGAGAAAGGTAGAATTCTTTTGAAGTAGGGCAAAATTTTGGAATAGCTTGTTTAATGTTGGTTCATGAGTTAAGTTACTTCTTTCATCTTATTCTTATAAGATGAAACAATGCGAACCAATTTTGGACAACATGATACGTTGGATTATTGGAGAGCACCACTTGACCCCATTGGATCGTCATAGTTTACTTGGAGCTGGAGCTTATGGTAGTGTTTTCAAGTGTGATTTCATAGATCCAAGCTTGTCATAAAATATGGGAGACGCGAGAATGATACATTACGTTGCTAAGGTGATGACCAATGATCATTACCTCGACGACACAAGAGTACTCAGAACAGATCAAGGAAAAAAGTTTTTTTGAAAGAGTTGATGACATTTCAAGAAACTCATAGTGCCATCGTGAGACTTGTAGCAGAGATGAATTCTGACTTAAAGTCAATGCTTGTATTTCTTTTGTGGAATGGAGGACGCATTAAGAAATATGTCTTCAACGAGAAATCGTGGAGAGGACAACTTTCACCAAGCAGAACTTCACGAAAATATCATCCACAAAATGCTGCTCAACTAGAGTTGGAAGAACGGATGATCATTTATCGCAAACATAAAATGGAGATAATGACGACTCCATGGAATGCTCTTGTTTTCATGCATGATCGAGACTGGTTACATTGTGATTTGCATCAAAAAAACTTCTTTGTTCATTTTCCAAATTGAGATTATGAATCGGATACTTATGCTCAACAGAAAGACAGTTTCAAACCATCTTTGGTGTTCGTGGGTATATGTGATTTTGGCTTGGCACAACTTGTACAAGATGCCAAGAAAGAAAAAGAAACACTTTTGACTAACTTAGACTATTTTCATCCATGGCATGCTCTAGAACTAAACGTGCACAAAGCAAAGAGGACAATGAGATAAAAAGTTATACCTCATTATACAAAAGCTACAGATGTCTATGTTATGAGACATAACACGAGAGAAATATGTGGTGATTTTTTCACATACATGTCTGTCAACGAGATCATAGAATACAATGCAAAAGTTTACAATAAATGATGATCACATGTAATAACGCCTCATGATTATCAACTCAAGAAGTTGGTTGAGGCAATGCAACTTATGACATTTGACAACATTGACGAAAGAGAGACTATACGAAAAGATGCAAATCATTGGGCTCTTTACTTCAAGGATGTATTACGGATCAATCCATGGACATGTTTTCGTCCAATTGAGACTTGTGTTATAGCAAGGACACAGTTAACTACCCATAAAGATCAAGTAGAACATTTTCTTAAATGATTATCTAGAACATATATGTTATAATCTTGTATTACATATTAGTCTCCAATGAAGTCAACTTTTATCACATTTTTTCATTTCATATGACATATTTGTTATGACAATTATGTAAAGTCGAATCTTCATGTGCTCTTTGAACTATGTTCAACTACGTTAGATTACATTTGTGTTATTCATCCTCCCCACATGGGAGAGCTCACATTTCAAACCGACTTTGCTTGAATATCTTTAGAAGAACTGAGACAATGCACTACGGCACCCACTAGAAACGCTTGTTACTAGAAAATAGAAAACTAAGTTTTGAAAAATAGGCTCATGTTATAATACATGTATTATAAGATATAATGCTACATATATTTTTTTATGTAACTTTACATGTATATGTTAATGTTACACATGACACGTAAAGCATGACATACATAATTTAGTATACATATACAATATAAGTTATATTTATGATGAGTAAATAATTATAGATTGATAAATGAAAAATCAATGACACATGAGATGATCACTTTAGTAGACTCGAGAGTGCAATAGCAACTGAAGATCTTGTTCATCTTCTGAGGAGTGAGGTGTTCTAGGAGTGATAGTGCTGGGAAGAATAGAGATCTCGAGTGGAATTATTTTTGATTTTATAGAACAAATATTTTTTTTTAATTTCTTATATTTCTAACGTGGATTGTTTATATTAACATATATTATTTACATTAATTTAAATTTTGTTATTTATTGTATTATTGTATTATTGTTGATTATTATTTATTTTATTTATTCATATATTGTATCATCACTTTTTTGTATATGCAGATCTTTTCAAATGGTGAAAGATAATATTGAAGATATTCTTTTTTTTATGACGTGGTGAACGTGTTTTTTTCAATGAAAGGAAATTTTTTTGATGTTTTCTTGATATGAGTTCTCGGAGAAATATATTTTTTTGACACTGTTGTCAGAATGTTACTGTGTGACAAAACGACGAGATCTCGAGAATTTTTTTTGAGAGGTTATCATATTAGCTGTGACAATAAGAGTTGGAGACTATACTTTTCTTCAGAGACTTTGTGGAATAGAATTTGTTTTGTATCGATTCACGGTTGAATATTAATTACACTTGATATTAGTTGCACTTGGTTTTGGATCCGCTATCGTCTACACATTAATAGTTTCTTCGGAGTCACCCAACAACGACACTTGCTGGATCGAACGAAATTGCACTACACCATTGACGACTTTGGTGATTAGAGTCCATTGCACACTCCAATAGTTCATAGAGGTGGTCCTCTTGGATCATTCTCACGTCGGTGGAGTCACCACCTCGAGGTGCTTGTAGCGTAGAACAGGGTAAAGCAATGGACTAGGCACTATGGTCAAAAGGAACTTGCACAAGCACATGGTGTCAACAAAACACCGAAGAAAAATATCATTAAGTCCACTCCAGCTGCAGCTTTCCTTCTAGAAGTATCAAGAATCTTACAGACTTCTGTCAACTAAACTGAACTACGGCCCAAAAATGAGAAGAAAGCTGTCGTCCCTGTCAAATTCATCGCCTCTACTCCTATGTTTCTTGGAACTATGAGATCTCGAACGATGCTTGGTTTTTGTTTGCGAGCGTCCATGCCTCTCTTCCTCGGCTTCTTCTTCCGAGCTCGCTAGAGTTCTTGCCATACCTTCAAATTATGTATGTTCGGCCTCGTAGCTCAATTCAACAAGATTCTTCCCCTTGAAGTGTACGCCATATCTCCTCTCTTCCAGTCCTAAACGTTCTTCCTGCGTCCCCAGCTGCTAGCTTAGTAGTGAATAAAAGAATTCATACCGCCTTCTAGTAATGATAGCGGAGGCACCACAAAATGACGATCGAGCATCCACATTCTCTTAACCATCAATCTGAATGTAATGTGTCACGATAACGACGATTTGGAATTAGATAGTAAAAGCACTCTTCAATTTCAAGGCGGATATGTACATAGGGATGCTAAAGAGTACACACCTTACGAACTCTATTTGCCACGATGAAACAGAAAGTACGTGTGACAGACAGACGGCAACTGGATATGATGGCAGCTCAGCCTAGTGTAACCAAGACGGCCACAAAGTGTCACTTGCCCAGCCGAGCTAGGCGTTAGGAGCGAATTTCAGACATAAAATAAGCAAATTTCAACGGCATCCGCTCTGTCTTGTGTACTAGACGGACTCTCCTGTAATTTTCTACTCGCCTTGACTATGAGTGCGCAGCAAAAGATTTTAAAAGGTGTCACCTCTCCAAGCTATCTTGCAAATCAATAGAGTCTAAAGTTGCTGGCGCTGTTAGTTATAGTTTCTGATTACAGCTGATTATCCACCTATGTACTGAATTGTACGCATAACGGAATTCATCTTCGGTCGTACGAGAGACGATGAAGAAAAGTAAATGATTATGCAGTAATAGGATTGGTCTGAAGCATGTATGATGCCGTCAAACTTAGTCGAGTTGTATAAGAACTCCACGGTGTATGAGGAGGAACCCATAAGGTTGTTAAACACTTCGTACAACTAGGAACCTACCAATAACACAAAAAAGTCCTCAAGTCTTGTATTCACTCGAGTCAATGACCTAACAGTCTTGCTCTACAAAACTTGAAAGAAGCGCACTGAAAGAAAGGATTCTACAAATTCTCACCTTAGTGAAACTCTGACGTGGTTCCCGGGTCAGAGGCTCGGCCGCGCGGATCTCAGTTGCGGAAATTCAAAAATCGATCAAAACCACGGCGGCGTTAACTCCTGGTGAACCATCCGACCCCCGGCAACCACTCAGACAACCTCCTCCTGAACACTCCTTCACCTCAATCGAGAACCGGGACAATACACATGCCCATGACTCCTCCCACACTCACGCAGACTTACGCAGACCCTCCAATTCGACAACGACAGGGACCCCTTTACTCAATTTGGCTCATACACATCGGCGTACCCTCAAAGGTAGGCGCGACT
Organism: Asterella californica; assembly: GCA_036924285.1. NCBI lineage: Eukaryota > Viridiplantae > Streptophyta > Marchantiopsida > Marchantiales > Aytoniaceae > Asterella > Asterella californica. Next base: position 772,264 of record JAYKYS010000014.1, on the reverse strand, counting down.
GTCCCGGACAGGGTCCAAACAGTGCTAGGGTCATGGCATGATCTTCCTATTCAATAACCTATCGACCCACTGACTCCGATCTGCAGTTATACCCTTGCGCCTCTCAAGACTATCCTAAAACTGTCAAAACTGTCACCTGCGGCTTGGACACGAGGTTTCCTCGAGGAAACCTCGTGTGTATACACACAGGGTCGAAGGTGTCCCTAACTTCGCGGAGGATACTAGCTACGTGGCTCTCGCACACAAAGGCACCCGTTCCGGCCTCGACGACGTCCTTGGCACAATGCCATATGGGCAGTCTTTATACCTCGACAGGTGGATCCTTCGCCTGACCGTCCCTCGCGCTTCCTGAGTAGAGTCCGCGATCCCAAAACGGCGTGGCCAACCAATAACTGTCACGCGGGCGGAGAAGAGTGCTCGCGAGGGGGTAACGGCCAGGTTCTGTGAGTTCCCATTGGCTGGGAACTCGCGCATGGGGATGCGGGCCTGACGAGCCTTCCAATCATGCTTCTCTCCTCGGGAGAAGGCGAACGACCACGTTGGTACGTGTGCCGCCGTCATCCCAAAGGGTTCTCGGCCAATGGGGTTGCTCCGTCGGATCGCCGTCCTGCCACGTCGCCTCCGTCCGTCCTCTCTTCATAGAGAAGCGAGCCTTCGATGACTCCACTCCCTCTCCTCACGCGTGTGCCTCCCGCGGACCTGTCTGCTGCCGCCACGCGGCGCCGCTTCGCCTTCGGTTTGTGCGGATGCATAGGGACGCGGGTCCGTGGCCTGGCCTTCTTGATTCTTGCTCGTCGACTCTACTTCGGACTACGTGGACGCTTCCTATTGGCTGCGGAGTGGCCAGGGGTACCCCTGGCCCAAAATCGCCTTCGTGGCCCTAAGGCCTTGCTCTTTCCTACGCCTAATCTCTAGACTTGGACCTACCTAAGCCGTGACCTGACTGTTCACCTCCCGAGATCTTCAAGCAGCCGCAGGCCGTTTAAATCATAGCCGACATGAAATGAAACGACGATCGGATCCTGAGGTTAGTTTGCCAGAGTTACCCACGTCTGGGCTACCATGCCTCGGCCTTCTCATTCAACGAGTAGTTCCACCCTTTCGGGCTCAGTACTGGGACCAGGCAAGGACCTCTGATCCAGTATTCTCCTCATCCGCATATCTGAGAGCATAGGTAAGTGTTCCAGGGCAGGGGTCCACTTTTGGATCCTCCCTGGAATCTGCAGATCATCTGGGACAAACTTCTTCAAGTTTGAAATGTGTATAATCGGGTGATAACCCTGCATGCTTGAGGGGAAACTCAAGTGATAACTTACAGGTGTAATCTTCTTAAAAACCTCGAAGGGTCCGGCCCATCTGGGGATGAACTTGCCCGTCATCCCTTGAGGAATGGAGTAGGCCTTAGTTTTTAGCCAAACTCGGTCCCCTACTTCTAACTGCACATCTCGCCGTTTGAGGTTAGCATATTTAGTGTACCTCGCTTGTGCCCTAAGGATATTCTGTTTGGCCATGTGTAAGACATACGATCTTCGGCCTAGAAACTCAGCAACGTTCAAGGGAGTTTCTCTCATGGCACTTTCGAACTCGGGCGACTGTAACTGAAAGCTGGCTGGTGACAAGGGAGACTTATTACCTCTATACATCAGTTCGAAAGGCTTGTATCTCGTGGCCGAGTGCAAGGCGTCATTGTATGCAAACTCTACCATATCTAGATGGTCGGACCAATCCGACCGGTCCCTTAACATGTAATTACGCAACCCCTGTTCTATGACCTGGTTGACCCTCTCACTTTGCCCATCCGTTTGCGGGTGATAGACAACAGTAAATTTCAACCTGGTTCCTAAGCCGGAGAACAGAGCTGTCCAAAACTCATTAGCAAATCTGAAATCATTATCAGTTATTATCTCCTTGGGAAGCCCATGGTACTTGCAACACATGGGTCAGGAATAGTCGAGCTACTTCAGAAGTCAAAATAATGATACTACAAGGGATGAAGTGCGTCATTTTGCTCAACCGGTCCATCACTGTCAATATACAATCATATCCGTGGGAAGGAGGGAGCTGCGGGATGAAATCCATAGTTAAACTCTCTCAGAGGTTCTCGGGTACTGGTAAAGGCTGCAGTAACCCAGCTGGTCTCTGTGTATCTGACCTGGTCTGTTGACAGATTAGGCAACTTTCCACATACCTACTTACATCCGGACTCAAGGTAGGTCAGTAATATTTCTGCCGAACTCTGTGTAGTGTCCTAGCCTGACCCCCATGACTGACAGAGGGAGCATCATGCTCCTCATAGAGCACTCTTGCTCTTAGAGGTCCGAGTGGGATGTAAAGTCTACTTTGTTTAAAGAACCAGCACCCCTCTCTCTTGCTAAGGTGCCTCATCCCCGGGTCTGACAGATCTTGGCTAGCCCACTGGGCAGCTTGCGGATCCAGGGCTGTGGCCCTCCTTACAAATTCTACAAGGTTAGATTGCGGAGCCGAAGTCAGAACCATCACTTGCCTGGAGAGAGCATCGATCGGGGCATTATCCTTGCTCTTCCGATACTTCCAGGTGAGGTTATATCGGGATAGCTCAAGCTGCCACCTCTGTTGTTTCAGTGAGAGCTTGGGCTTAGTCTGAAAATATGTGTTGGATATGTTATCTGTCACTACAGTTACCTCACAAGGCAGAAGGTAGTGCTGCCATCTTTTCAAACACCAAATGACAACTAGCATTTCATGTTCATGGGTTTCCCACCTTGCCTCTTGCTCACTCAGTCTATGGCTCTCGGAAGCTACGGGGTGCCCCTCCTGGATCAGAACACCACTTATGGCTAACTTCGATGCATCGGTGTGGATCTCAAAAAGCTTTCCTAAGTCTGGAAGGACGAGGACCGGTGCTTCTGTTAGAGCCTTCTTCAAGGAGTCAAAAGCTTTCTGTTGTGACAGTCCTCACTCAAAGCTTTTCTTCGAATCTCGAAGCAAGTCAAAGATAGGGGATGCAAGGTGACCAAAACCTCGGATGAACTTTCGGAAGTATGAGGCAAGGCCTAGAAATGACCGCACCTCCGAAACTGTCTTCGAGGCGGGCCATGACCTGATTGCTTGTACCTTCCTCTTATTGATATGGACACCTGTGTGGTCTATCAGACACCCAAGGAATATTATCGATTCTTGCCCAAATGAGCACTTAGAAGCTTTGAGTACTAGTTTCTCTCTCTCTAGTTTTTGAAATACAGCTTCCACATCGGCTAAGTGCTTCGGCCAGGTAAGGGAATAAACGATAATATCATCCAGATAAACGATCACTGAGTCGTCCAGTTGGTCCCGGAGTATATCGTTCATTAACCTACAAAACGTGGCTGGTGCATTCGACAATCCAAGGGGAGCACCGTGTACTCAAACAAGCCATATCTTGTAATGATTGTTGTCTTTTCCTCATCTCCCTCGGCTATCTGAATCTGGTGATACCCTGATCTGAGGTCGAGTTTGATAAAGTATCGACCTTTGACTAATCGGTCCATTGTTTCATCCATCAGGGGTATAGGGTACTTGTTTTTTATCGTGACTTTGTTTAAAGCACGGTAGTCCCCACATAAACGTAAGGTATCCTCCTTCTTACTCACGAACATTATGAGAGTGGCATAGGGCGAGCAACTGGGGCGCAAGATGCCCTGCTCAACCATCTCCTCTAGCTGTGCTTTGAGTTCCTGTAAAAGGTTTAAGGGCATCCGTCGGCACCTCCCAACTCGTGGGGCGGAGCCGGGGATAAGATCTATCTTGTGATCGATTGTCCTTCGGGGAGACAGGGTGTTCGGAAGTTTTTCTGGGAGAAAGTGCGAGTACCTTGCCAACAACTGCTGCATTTCCTTTCGGATCGGCAGTTGTGACACTCGGTCTTCTTCGTCCACTTCCTCAAGGGTCTTGTCAGATAACACCATCCATGCCTCCTCCACTCCTTGCATAGATTTCTTGAACTGCCGAGCTGTGCATATCATAAATGCAACTCGGCAAGACATGTATTGTGGAGGATTGGGGTTTGACTGAGTTCGGGGATCCATCTCCAAGGCAGTACAATGATCTATCCCTTGGGGATCCTTTAACCACATGTTCCCTTCGGTAAGATTTATACAGGCTAAGTTTTGCCGGAGCCAAGCCCAAGACAGAATTCCCTCAATTTTCTCCAGTGGCATCACTAAGAAGTCATGGCTACGGGTAATTCCAGCACACTCAACCGGTAACTGAGGAACCGTATGAGTGACCTTGGAGGTTCCCCGGACGAATCTGACTATAAGGGGCGAGGCTAGTCTCTTCGGGGTAAGATGCAAGTCTAGTGTTGTATTCGAAGACAGGACACTGATATCGGCTCTAGTGTCTACTAGCATGCGTACTACCCTCCTCTTGATCCCAACTTTGATCCATGGCAAAAATGCAAGCGGGTCCGAATTACCTCTATTCGCATTCGGAGCTGCCTCTCGGTTGGGTGCCTCTCCTCTGTGAACTTCATACTCAGCTGCCTTGGGTGCCGGTTCTTCTGCTGCAGCCGCTCTCATGTTCGGAGCTCCCATTCTCGTGGAGCATTCTCGGACGAAGTGGCCTGGTCGGCCACAATGATAACAACCGTCAGTTCGGAGTGCGGCAGCAGGAAACAATGGGTTGGGTCTGGGCGGACCCCTCTGCTGTCCCCCGCCTTGACTCCTCCTCGGTCGCTGGTGCTCGCGGTTCGCACCTCCTCCTTGTGGCCTCCTTTCCGGCGGTCGTTGACCTCCGGTCGCGGCTCCTCGACCGGTTGCTGCAGGTGGTGGTGGTGGTGGTCGCTGCCCACCTTGGCCTCCACCCTGATGATAAGGTCTTCTGGTCCGGTTCCCGGACCCTCCTCGAAATCTCTTGTAGGTGCGAACCTCCTTGCTCTTCTCCACGGTTTTCTCTCTCTGGCGGTCTGTCTCCAGGAGTTCGAGGTGTGCGCATATGTCCTCCAATGGCTTCTCCCATCCGAAACGCGTCATTTCATAAGAGTACCACCCTTGCAACCCCTTATGGAATAGATATTTTTTTTCATTCCCATCTGTAAGGGCGAGGGCATTCCACAGATGCCCGAACTTCCAGATTGTTTAAGGCTATCCATTTCTTGCCTATAGTGACTGTATTCATTTCGGGGCACAAGGTATGTGCGAAGCCGATCCCGCAATTCTTCCCAAGTGTGGATCTCGGACTTTCTCTCGTTAACTCGCTCCTTTTGGTAGTTTGTCAGCCACTTGAGGGCATCGCCCCTCAATCTGCTGACAGCATAGGCGAATCAGTCTCTCTTTGAATAATGACTAAGATAATTTTCCATTGAGGCGACCCATAGCTCAAACTTCGAGAGCGAGGGCTCCCCAAAGTATTCCTGCGGCTTCTCAAGTGAAGGTGCGCGTCGGCGTCTTTTCCTCTCACCTGACCTCCCCCCGGATCGGCTACCACTCGGGACAGTACCTCCCGAGTCGTCTGTAGAACTGTTGGAACTGTCACCCGGATCACCTGTTCCGACCACATCGGATGCCGTGGGTGCATCATCGGTCGGGTCGGTCGCGACGGCAGATCCGCCGAGACGGTAGTCGGCGGGACAGACGATGATCTGTTCGGAGCATCAGCCATCCCAAAACGTGTTCGGAGGTTCTTTAGGAAGACTTCGACATCATTCAGGGTCTTCCTTAGTTCCACATTGATCGGTGGTGTCTCCGACTGGGCTCCACTCGAGGTTGCTGTGGCCTACACAGGCGGTGAGACCGCCGTCAAACCTCTTGAGTCGACCGGTCGCGGGATGTAACCCGTGGGCGTGTGGGACGCCACGGGGCTGGGATATCCTGAATCGAGAGGCGGGGGCCGTGAGGACCCTGCTCCAGGGTGTCTCTTCTGCTTGCGAGGTGGCATCTCGCTGCGGCGGCTTCCGTCCGCCAGACATTCGAGGCTCGTCTTGTTGTCGCGGCTTCGCAGCAACGCCTCTGCAGTTCTTCGCGGCTACTCGAGTCGAGGCTTACGGTCGAGGCTTACGGTCGAGTCGAGGCTCGGTCGTAACTCGAGGCTTCCGTGCGAGGTCTTCTCGGTGATCCTCGGTGGATCTTCACTGGTGTGTCTGCTCGTCTCGCGACTCAGCGGTCTATGTCGTGTGTGAGTCATGGTGAAGCCAACAACAAGGCTCTGATACCACTTTGACGTGGTTCTCGAGTCAGAGGCTCGGCCGCGCGGGTCTCAGTTGCGGAAATTCAAAAATCGATCAAAACCACGGCGGCGTTAACTCCTGGCGAACCATCCGACCTCCGACAACCACTCAGACAACCTCCTCCTGAACACTCCTTCACCTCAATCGAGAACCGGGACAACACACATGTCCATGACTCCTCCCACACTCACGCAGACTTACGCAGACCCTCCAATTCGGCAAGGAGGGAGATCCCTTTACTCAATTTGGCTCATATACATCGGCGTACCCTCAAAGGTAGGCGCGGCTGTCCCGGACAAGGTCCAAACAGTGCTAGGGTCACGACATGACTTTCCTATCCAATAACTTATCGACCCACTGACTCCGATCTACAATTATATCCTTACGTCTCTCGAGACTACCCTAAAATTGTCAAAACTGTCACATGCGGCTTGGACACGAGGTTTCCTCGAGGAAACCTCGTGTGTATACACACAGGGTCGAAGGTGTCCCTAACTTCGCGGAGGATACTAGCTACGTGGCTCTCGCACACAAAGGCACCCGTTCCAGCCTCAACGACGTCCTTGGCACAGTGCCCTATGGGCAGTCTTTATACCCCGACAGGTGGATCCTTCGCCTGACCGTCCCTCGCGCTTCTTGAGTAGAGTCCGCGATCCCAAAACGGCGTGGTCAACCAGTAATTGTCACCCGGGCGGAGTAGAGTGCTTGCGAGGGGCTAACGGCCAGGTTCCGCGAGTTCTCATTGGCTGGGAACTCGCGCATGAGGATGCGGGCCCGACGAGCCTTCCAATCATGCTTCCCTCCTCGGGGGAAGACGAACGTCCACGTTGGTACGTGTGCCGCCGTCACTCCGAAGAGTTCTCGGTCAATGGGGTTGCTCCGTCGGGTCGCCGTCCTGCCACGTCGTCTCCGTCCGTCCCCTCCTCATAGGGAAGCGGGCCTTCGGTGACTCCACTCCTCCTCCTCACGCGTGTGCCTCCCGTGGACCTGTCTGCTGTCGTCACGCGGTGCCGCTTCGCCTTCGGCTTGTGCGGATGCATAGGGACGCGGGTCCATGGCCTGGCCTTCTTGATTCTTGCTCGTCGACTCTACTTCGGATTACGTGGACGCTTCCTATTGGCTGCGGGGTGGTCAAGGGGTACCCCTGGCCCAAAATCGCCTTCGCGGCCCTAAGGCCTTGCTCTTTCCTACGCCTAATCCCTAGACTTGGACCTACCTAAGCCGTGACCTGACTGTTCACCTCTCGAGACCTTCAAGCAGCCTCAGGCCGTTTAAATCATAGCCGATCTGAAATGAAACGACGATCGGATCCTGGGGTTAGTCTTTGACCTCCTTACCTCTTCCGCTTCTGGGTTGAGGACCCGCGGGGATGACCAAGGGTCCTTATGATATACTATCGCACAAACGAAAGGTGTGACCTCACACTTGGACCTCCTACCGAAGAGTTTTTCTTCTCTCCTCTCTCTAGAAATGACACTGTCGAGCTCAACAACATTAAATGCTCCTTAGCTAGCACGCTTGAACTTCATAACACGAGCCCAAGGATTTCACTGTACATTACACATTCGAGTGACCAACTCCTCAACACCAGGGAACACGAAGCTTTCATCTCTCCGTACAAGGAACGTCCACTGACGAATTCACTTCTCCGGAAAAATTCTCATGCCTGCTATACGAAGAATTTACACGTTGGTGGCCAACACTGATCTTCGCACCCGACCTTCATAGAATAAGCAAGAGAACAAAGTGACGAGAGCAACCACCAGATATTTGATCACAACTACCTTTTGCCCACTATGCCAATCAAGTGGTCAATTTGCGCTTAGAACCGGGTCCGGATGACCGAAGATCAGAAATGCCTTCACGATTTCTACGCACTTCGTCAACTGAGAAAGAAGACTGCCCTGAAATGAATCCAGCTTCCTCGGGAAGCTTCACGATCGAAAATTGAATCACATCTTTTTTCGCTTCCATCTATTATCCATCTATCTTTGTCTTGGAACATTAACTGGGACTGAAACACTGAAGTCGCTAGGATCACTTCTCTCCATCCCTAAAATCATACTCGGTGACTTTGGAAGTTAGAGTAACAGGTTTCGAACAAAATTCCAGATTCTCGAGCTGGATGAAATATGTGGAAATATTCGACCTCAATCGCACGTAGAATTCATAGATTTAACGAGAAAGTTTCAACGGAAATCTATCGAATTCACTAACAAGTATCCCCAGTGCCCTAAGGCAAAACCCGTCACCATCCTCTGTTGGAAGTTAAACTCTTGGCCTCCTCTTTAGCTTTCGTCACAAACGCCACTTTATTCTACTCTAGGTTTCCCAGCGAGCCACTTCTCATTAGATTACTCCTTAGATTGTTTGGAGTTGTTACGCCTAGAGTTATGTTAAAAAGTGGCTTCTCCCTCATTAGATTACGCCTTAGATTGTTTAGAGTTGTTATGCTCATAAGTAGTGAGTTTGTATCTTTCAACATCAAGACTCTCTTGGACACCCATCTTGATTAAGTTATCTTGTCAGTGGACATGGAAAATATTTTTAATAGTGTTTCACGTATTTCTATCTTTAAGGAGCTCATGAATGATGATATATGTCAGACGAGTCTCATTTTCTTGTGTGATCGTCTTATACTTCTTCTTCTTCTCTTTCGATAAAAAGAATTACAATCATCGACTCCATTACAGATACTCGTCAAGGAGACTTTTTGGGTGGGCCACTATTTGTCTTAGTTCATTATAGAGCTCATCGCATATCATATATCTGACGGATCAAGTCTGTGATACTTTTGATCACTTTGTCTCTCAATTGATCTTGATAAAATTGAAAATAAATATGTCAAAGTGCATAGCTTGATCTCCCATAGGTATTTTGTCAGACTTCCAGCTCATTTTGATGAACCAAACCATCAATGCATGTCGAACCACGACATTCTCTTTAGCCCTCAAAGCGTTGTCCGATTTCGGATAAACTCTTGAAACAAGTGAAAGAGTGACAACAGTTTCTTTCTTCCTCTTTGCTTGAGATGTGAAAACGTCTTCACGATTTTTTTACGAATATTTTTCTTTTGCATGTTGTCCGGAGAAGCATGTTTCTAGTCGTTTTCCTTCTTCAAGTGTCACAACATCACTTTCCGTTTCTTCGCTAACGTCAATCATGGATGGAAGATTTTTTATATAAATTCAAGAATCAGTTAGCATAAGAGAAATAAATTGATATATCAATAAATTGTAAAATTTATAAATCATATATCAAATATAAAATATCATGGTTAGAATAATAAGAATTCTGGAGAAATTATCTCTTCTTAATTTGAACTTGAAACAAGTTTTGAAATGTCGATTACGATTGATGTGATAAAAAAAAAAAAACGAAAGAGAGAAGCAAAAAAGAACGAAAAGGAAAACCAGTTAAAAAACAAAATGAACACTGTGTGAAAATATTTCTCCTTCGCTAATTATCCGACTCAAATCAAATTTTGTTGATTCTTTGGAAGGCTAACTCATCCGATGTAGTTAGAGAAAAAGAAAAGTTGTCACGAGAATAGAGAAAAAAGAAAATGATAGAAGAAATGAGAGCAAAAAATGAAAGTGAAAAAATGAAAAGAGCAAACATTTCTCCTTTGTTAATTCTCCGGCCCAAAATGAATATTGTTAATTCCTCGAAGGGCTAACTCATCCGATGTAATTAGAAAAAAAGAATACGAGAAAAAAAATGAGAGTAAAAAAATGAAAGAAACACAGTGCTTATTAAAAGGACGGAGTCTCACTAATCATATTTCGCTCATGGGTCTATATGGGGAGAAAAGACGGACACGAAAGACGACGGGATGTTGAAATACTATAGGTAACGTCGCGTTGTATCGTTGCATTTCTGTATCGTTCGGATTTCATTATTTACGAGGTTTTTCTACACGAGCACGATATTGGACTTACGGTGTCATTCCGTCCCGTCTTTCCGACCTTCTGTCGTCTTCCGTCTACTCTTTTGCCATAATTTTCTAATATCTTAGAGTCTTGTTGATATCTTGTGTCTCTTTGGGAGTAAAAAATTATTCTAGGGAAAAAAATTGGAGTGAAAAAAGAACAAAACCAAAGCTCTTTTTGCTCTCATTGTTTTATTTTTGGACCAATGGTGTTCTAGTTGATCTTCGTGACGTTTTTGTGATTTTTGGAGATTTTGGAGGGCCATTCACAAAAAAAAAGATATGATTAGAAAGCTCTCGACCGAGATTACAATCTAAGTCGAAGAATCGATTGATTTGATGGAATGATGAGGACATTATGATCGATTTGAGTGAAATGGGATGAAATTGATACCTATTGTTACGTTTCTGGTTATTCCGAGAGACTCGTGAAGAGTTTTGAGGATCTGCTTGTTGGATTGAAGAGCTTAAACAATGACTTCGTCGTTTTGATATCAAGTTCAATCGATTTTTAATCGTTTTGGTCTGTCAACCGCGTGATTGAAGTTGAAGAGTGTAGACGTGATGAGACGAGTATTGTGAATTGTGATAGTCATGGAAAATTTACTATTGTTTGAGTTTGGAGTCAAATTTCTGAGTGAAACTTTCTAAGATTGAAGTATGTTTTATCAGTAAAACATTTGAGAAGTTTCATTTAAAATGATTGAATAGTTTATTCAAAATCTTGGATCAAATGTACATGTGTATGTAAAACTCTTAAGTTAGTATAGATTACGATTTGATCTATATTTGAGAGTTGGTTTGAGATTTCGACATGAAAATTATTCATGGTAAGAGTGATGAGTCCAATCAAACTTCTTGTGAAATTTGATCATCATTGATCGACTGGTTTGAGAAAACTGAGGTCTCAAAGTTTGGAGATATTTCTGTTATTAACAATTTCAAGTTTTTTGATCACATCTATTATCACTTTCGTCATTTTGAGCAATTGAAGAGGAGATTATTGTTGAAACTACCATGTCTGTATACAATTTGACATTTTGAAGGTGTGAGGTTGATTTCTTTTTTTTTTTGTGAAAGAAAACGGAGTCACGCTGAGTCATAAGTTGCTATTTGAGTTTTTGGAGCTGCCAAGTACTACCGTCGTTGATGTTATGTTGAAATCTGAGTAGTGTCTTCATGTGTTTTACCTTGCTGAAATGTTTAGTAGACCAAGGTGTATAGCAAGTTGTATCAATGACTCTATCAAGTTGGTTGAACGATCATATAGTATCTTTCGATATATCAATTGAATTGTGACGGTCAAACTGATGAATAACTAACGTCGTTGAAAAGATGTTAAATCATGTTTCTAGTGATTTAGAGTTACTTGCATGTAGATAATACAGAGTTGAATATTTCAAACAGAGTACAAAAAGATCTGTATGTAACACAAATTTGTACAATTTATACGTATCATTGGATCGTAATAACTTTTAATTTTGAGTCGAGAGATACAAGATCACTTTCTTAGAGGAATAGATAGAGAGCATTAAGATTGAAAAATCAAAGTTTAGAGCTAATCTGTTCAAGTCACATACCTCTACACAGTCATATTTCTTGTGTATTTCTAGGCAAAAAAACACGTTATACGACACCGTAGGATTGTTTGCACAAATGATTTAATTGGTCTTTAGACGTTGTTTATGACACAAAACAACTTTTTTCTTATTTTGTGTCATAAGAAAAAAGTTGGTCTTATGACACAATTCTTTTTGTCTTTGATTCGTCTTGTTTCAAGTTTTGAAGAAAGAAACATGTCTTGCGAAAAAACGAAATCTCTCGACCAACAACTTTTTGATTGTATGTCATGAATTGCTCTTTAAGTCTTCGTACAAGAAGATAGTGTTTTCATAATCTGTATCCAGAATAATCTAATTTGAAATTTTGTGAGATAGACAAACGGAAAAAAAATCTGTTTTTATGTTTGCATGTTTCAAAAATACAAAAACTATTTCAATTGTAGAAGAGAATGCTTGGAGCACCATATCCACAGGCACCATGACAAAGACATTTGCAATAATAAGGTCAAAACGAGCATGTCACAGTGGTGAGAATTCTTGAAATTATTTCATGCAACTCGATTTTTTCACTAAAGGAGAAAAATCTCATATGACATGTTGACTGAATTGGAGGTTTCTCCAACTCAATCGCCGAAGTTATCAAAAGTGTCATCTATGTCTGCGAGAGAAGTCCCAGTTGCTGAAGAAGTCTCGGATCCAGAAAGCGATCATCGGTATAAAGCAGAAAATCGTCAAAAATTCAATCTCACGCACTGACTTGACTATTGTGCGACCCGGCGACTCACTGCACATGCAACCTCCTCGTTCTCTCTTGGTGTCTCAGATCGAGAACAACACACATGTTCCTTTGTTAGTCACGAACTCCCAAACTCAAGCACTCATGTCAATTCGATCCACATTGTCAACTTTACTCCAAATTGACTCATACAAGACTTTACTTTTATGGAATAATCCACGACGATCGATTTAATTACAATCTATTCATTGACCACGACTGACCTTGTCTAAGTATTAATCTTTCGATCCACTCTCTCCTAACTCTTTCGATTTCTTCTCGAGCCTGGTGACCCTTATGAAAAACTGTAACATACAAGCAAGGCATCGAGGTTTTCTCGAGAAAATCTCGATGTGTATACACATACACCTAACTATCACCTCGATAAATTATTTTTGAAGATTGTGTTCACGTTACGTGTTTGCAACTATCGCTTATCCGTTTTGACTTCTAATCCGTGAGACCTCAAGCATCATCGCATACATAAAATGGTTATTCTTTGAATAATATTTCAAATAATATTTCAAATAATATTTCAAATATTATTTTTTATTGTACATCACGATTTTATCATCAAGTTATACACGTAAAATGTTAATCAAAATATTATAAAATTTATTTAAAAAAAATAAACGATGTAAATGGAAAATTATGACTTTTTTTAATGAGTATCCTCATAAATTCACATGAAACACCTCCGAGATATGGATGAAGTAGTAACTCACTCGCGATGCTTTAGAATCTTTCTTACTGATCTTAACTTTGACACCCCCTATTATTAACCCGTGCGTGAGATAGTAAGAGTGGGGGCGGAAGGAACGGTTGGGATTGAGACAGTAAGAGTGGAGGGCGGAAAGAACGGTTGGGATTGAAGCTATTTTGTAGCAAGACGGACGTATAACCTTTCGAAAAGCGACAAAGCAAAGCGCTTTTGCACATACGGTAGTCCGTAAACAAATGAACTGAATGCTTCGAAGCTACACAACGGAAGGCTGCGCAGAGCGCTTCGAGAAAAAGTGACCTTTTACCCCAGGAGGCTTGGCATCGCCTGCTGCTGCTGCTATATCGTGCTTGATGGAGAGGATAGCCTCTGCGTCGCAACCACAACGCTTGTCCTCCTCAGTCAGCAGTGCACTTCCTGTGCCCACGGACAAAAGGTACAATTTTGAGTTCGATTTGTTAATCCAAGCTGTTAAGGATGCGCATGTTCTGCAATTTCGCTGCCTGTATCCTGTGCCTGTGGGAATTGTACGTGTCGTTAACGATTTCCACTTGGCATGGACTTGATCCTGATTCCTGTCGGTGTTGCAGTGCTGAAAAAATCCGTGGTTTGCGCATGGACAAGAACTTGTACAATGCATTTCTACACTCACTCGATCAAGTCCGACATTTAGAAAAGGTATACGTTTGATGTTGGGCTTATCCAGGTACTTAGGTTTCAGTTGAATTTGCGGTGAATTTCCGTCCTAGCTGCTAAGGTAAACAGCTAATGCTACTTTTGCTTCAGAGCAGCTTGACTTCTTGACTGTTTGAGACAGACATGTTACCGTTGTCAGGGACTCTGTCGCCGGGCACATGGATTCGCCACGCAGAAATTTCAGTCGACAATTGCTTAGAGTTAGTTTTTGGTGTGGTTGAGATGTTTGTGAGCCACCTGGCACCTGAATCAGCTTCTCAAAAGTTGTTCATATTTGATACATGTGAATTTCTAGAGCGTCGGTGGACTTGTATTTGGGAGTGGTGACAGATCTTCTCAGCAATATGATGGGTAACCTCTGAAACTGAGCGGCGTCAATGTTTTCAGAAGCAATGTGCGCTTCAAAATTTTTCTCGGATGATGTGGCCTGTCATTTACAGCTTGTACACTCCAGTAGATTCTGCTTTGTGATTTTAACAATCTGGGAAGATGGTTTGGCATGTCTTGAGAATTAACTTATAGCAGAGTAATATTCAGGAATTCGTTGGTAGATGAAAATCAGCTCTTCACTGCTTCCATTGGCCTTCTCAACGTTCCGCTGATCTGTAGTTTGGTAACGTGTCAATTTAGCTTTCGTGCTAGAAGGACTGAGAATATCGAGAAGACTCATTCCGGGTTTGGATTGTTCAAAATTGCTCGCAGCGGAGTTGAACGGCTTCTTGAAAGAATCCAACATGGGGTTCTCGCTGATGATCGACGGGCAGCAGTGTCAGAGCTTCAAATCGTTGTTGCTGAAGATCGAGCTGCAAAAGTGGCATTTGGATCCATGGGTATGACCGCAGTTAACAGTTACTTAGCGTTCGTTTATTGCTCATTAGATGTTCGGAGGGAAATATATTACCGAGTCGAGCCTCTCAGTTTTTCTACGTCTGTGATGAAATTTCATGTGTTAGTTAAGCTTTCTCATATGCTTCGAGTCCTAGGTTCAGGCCGATCGAAGATTTTAGTATGAGCTATTCACACTGTGAACTCGTCGGTTGTTTCCCCTACCAGGTTTCCCTATCATTATGGGTATATTCCGAGACGAACGAGAAGACATAGACATGGTTGGTGCCAACTCTTACCTTGCTAGAGTTCCTGCTTGAATGTATTGCAAATGATCATGAAAGCCATAGTTCAGGAGAAGAGAGTAACTCCTGGACTGCCAGTTGCAGCAAAGTTCTTGAAAGTGAGTATAACCTAAGAGACGAGTGTGTCAGTCCTTAAAGAACAGGATTCTATAGTTTTGGAGAAAGAGGAGAACAAACGATCCGAGTGCAAATTCGAACCTAGAGTACTGAGCACAAGGCAACAGGATCTGCACTTCTGTTGATGTCTTAAGAAAACCAAAGAGAAGGTGAGCTACTGTCAAGATGGTGGAAAAGTACACCGATTCATTTATGGGTAAGGAGAACTTCGACCATTCTTGGACTAGGATTAACCTTTCCAGTGACTCAAGTGAGAACCTCAATTCGCCTTCCATCTGCATGAGAAAGTACAATCTGTTCCCCTCCCATTCTGGAGACAAGCGGGTACGAAGTCAAATGAATTTGGGGGCTGCACGATTGGTGATTCTTTCTTGGACTGTATAGACGAATTCTCTCCACTGTACCCAAGAAGTTCAAATTTCGCGTAGGAGAATGACACTCACCCTGTTAATCTTTAACAGGGTTTCTCCGCAACTCACTGAAAAGGCACTAGACAAGCTGGAACGTACAATCCAGAAAGTTCTATCCGAATGTAGTTATGAATATCCTGACCTGACCACCTAAACCCTGCTTCTTATGCTTGCAGATCCGAGGTGCTCTAGAGACCCTTCTTGCTTCAGTGACATCAGAGGGGCCGGTCAGTGAGGAGCAACCTGGAGTCGTTCCTCATGTGGTCAACTCCGAGGTTTTTGCCGGAGAAGCCGGCAGTGTAGCCATGCTCTTGAGTCTTCTGGTGCGTGCCTCGGCAATTTTGATCTCCTATCAGTTTTGAGTGGTATTTCTTTTTTTGTATTTATGGCGCTTCTTTCAATGCACAAGATGGGTTCGAAATGAAACTGGACGCAACACCGATTCTTACGAAGAATCTTTCTTTTTCTGCATAAGATCTGTATTCAGTGATTAGCGTGAAGGACTATCTGCTTGTGGAGCGGTTTGTAAGTACTAGCTGTTCATCGGGAGAAAGTTCTAGCAACTTATTTGAAGTACCGTACTGTTTCCAGGATGAGGGAGACTTCTACGTTCGGTACTACACTCTACAGATTCTGACAGCCCTGCTGACACATTGCGCTGGCAGGTGTGTGATTCGCTGTGTCTCTAGTTGGTGAAGCCCACATAAGATTTGTGAGTTATCAAGCAGCACAATGTAGTCTTACTTTGAAAATGTTCGCTTTCTAGTGAGAAGGTATGAGTTTACTTTGCTTTACTGTAGTGATGAAATGATCATTGCTGCTAGAGTTTGTGTGAAATTGTTGCGAGGCCTGTGAAATTTGTGTCTTATCTAGCACATTGTGTTTCATGGCGTTGTGCCTGTCTATGGTCTATCTGACGTAGGCTGCAGGAAGTAATCTTATCCACTCCCCACGGAATCACTCGCCTTATGGATATGATGCAAGAGCGTGAGGTTAGCAACTACCTTCCTTTCGGAGTCTTTTGCTTCATATCGTATATTGCACGTGAATGACTCATATAAAGAACTGTCATTTTAAACTATGTGGGATTGCCCTTACCGAGGTAACCGGTCGATTGGACGCCAAATCTGCTTGTAGTGTGTCCCGTTCTTTGTCTTGTACCTGATTGCGATGCTAGATACACACATAAGAACGGTCTTCACTATCCTGTCGCTGAGTTTTTCTGTTATTGTGTAAATGGGAATATGTACACAAGTACATCAGCTGTAGTACGTGTGTTCTTTAGATCCTTGGTTGGATTTGTTGATGAAAGAGGTTTGTCGGAACTTACAATGTGAACTTACTTTTGCCGGAAGTACTGTAATGTGGAAGCACCCACCGCTTCGAGCTTGCCTTTCCCCATGGACCCCTGTTGATGGAGTCCAGGTGAGACTGATGCGTAAGCATGTTCTCTGTTACTATTAACGTTGCTCGCCTTACATTCAACCGTTCCGCTTTACAGGTGATCCGAAACGAGGCGTTGCTCCTTCTTACTTATCTGACCCGGGCAGCCGAGGTATGAACGCTAATCAGAAAATTGCTTAGCTGAACCTGGATAATTGACATTGACAGAAAGAACGGACGCAGCTTGAGCATTCACAATGTCAAAAGGAACTTTATGGACCTATATTATTCATGCCTCTTTGCTGCGAAGACTTGGCTGAGAAAGCCACCAGCTTTTATAATGCAATTTGCGAAGTTTCTCTAAGTACTAGGCTTACGGATTTGATTGTTACAGTTACGTATCGTACGCTCATGTAAAGGGAAAGTCATCGATGTTAAGCAACAGGTGTGGTAGGTCTTGCTGTGTGATGCCTGAAGAATGTGTACTGAGGTTATCCACCTAACGTCCACTTGTTAAGGGGAAGAAATGCACTAGTGTGTGAGCAGGTTTTTACCGGCAAAAGTCGGGCAGTGATGATTGGACTTGTCTCTCGCTTTACTCGATGCTAAGTGCAGGAGATTCAGAAGATTGTTGTTTTCGAGGGTGCATTCGAGAAAATATTCGCCATTATTGCTGAAGAAGGAGGTTCCGAAGGGGGTATTATTGTGCAGGTAGCAAACATTAGACACAAAGTTGGCAGGATGGCATCCTACTGTTGACGCGCATTTCACCTTTTATGCAGTCGAATATCGCGTGTTGTATCTCTCAAATGGACGAACCTCTTGCTTCTCTTTTAGATAACTATCAATTTAACATCGAGACGCCTTTTACTGCTTTCAGGATTGTCTAGAGCTTCTCAACAACCTCTTGAGAAACAATGCCTCGAATCAGGTTAGCATGTTCCACTTACCTAAGTTGATTAATTCGTGTGTCAGAGTACGCATGCCTCTGCATGTAAGCCCTGTCACTGATTTCTGTAGGTTCCTCGCCTAGGTTCATGTTTTCTAGATTCGGGTTTCCTGCCTCATGTTTGTTCGAAGTACAGACTGCTGAGAGACGAGCGAAATGTTTATGCAGATTTTTTTGAGGGAAACATACGGCCTGCAGCAGATCGTTCATCTCCTCAGATTGCGCAAAGGAAGTGCGGACGGGTTTTCGGAGCAGAAGGTAGAAGTCTTTCTGTAAGATTGAAGACAATCCTTCGTGTCTTGTATGTTGGGTTTATCAAAGTTTAATCTTGATATGAGGTAAAATAACCAATGCTAGGTGATTTACCTCATTTCAGGGTGAGTAATCTCTGACAAAGCATCAAGTTTTCTGGTTACTCTTCTTCTGTAGGCACCTTTTAGCTTTAACGGACGGTTTGCAGGTCTCGTGACTTTTGCTTACTTCAGATGGAAACTAGCTAAAAGTTCTTACTCAGACTCTTCATCTCTTCCTTGGCAGTCTGTGAATCTGCTTTGCGCTCTAGAAACCGTCGGCTTACTATTGGCTGGGAGCCCAAGTACTGCACCTGGAAAGGATCCCAACGTTGTAGCTAATCAGACTATCCTGGGCCAGGTACTTCCCGAACTGTATGTGAAGGATGAGTAGCTACCAGGATGAATAGATTTCTAAAGCGTGTGCAGGTTTTAAGATTTTCGTCTTTGAAGAGAAATAAGGCGTTCGGTGTGTTGTAGGCAAGTCCCAGATCGAATAACGAGCGAATATGACAAGCTGAAATTACCTTGTTTGCAAAGGCTCTTCATATTCTATTCTTAAGTTCTCGTAGTCGTAATAACAATCACAAAGGGCAGCTGTCGAGGGATGCATGTACGTCACGTCAGAGAGTCTTGCCTCTCACTATCACTCACTGCCACTCCTGGTATTGCTGCAGAACAAGCTTCTCGATGCTTTACTTTCTCTGTGTGTTGAAGGGCGGGTATCAGCTGTGGCCATCCGATGCTCGGTTGGTTCCGAGAACTTATCCTGGTAGATGATTAGGAGTTACAGGTCCTTCGCGGCTAGTAGATAGGGACATGATCTCCAGTTACAGGAAGGCCTTTCATTTGACCAAGAAAGGAATGATAACATCTTCTCTAGCTTTACAAGTAATCGCTGGACTATACTAGTTGGCCTTCCTAAGTGTTCGTTATGTTAGGCCCGAAAGTCGAATGTTGATTATCATTCTTGGTGGGTCCCTATGCAGGCATTAAGATGCATAGGAGATCTTGTGGTTGCCCATTCAAAAAACAGAGAACTTCTTGGGAGCAAGATTGTCGGGGAGGAGCCTGACGCCGAACCTGCTCTTCATTGTGTTCTCAGAGTCTTACTTCGCACTTCCAATCTGAATGAATGTATTGCAGCTGACTACATTTTCAAGTGTTTCTGTGAGGTACACTGAGTTATGACCTTCGTACTTTCGTTAAAACCTATTTCTTTTTGTATGTTACCATCAACTTAAGTGCTGGTCTTTATTTATTCGAGTAAATTTAGTAGAGGATACTTGACTTTGTAGAACTTTCAATCCTTCTAGAGGTTGACTGCACCATTTGTGACTGCCGTTTTCTGTGAAAGCTATCTGTCGGCTTTTGTTGCCGTTCTATAACTTGTTTGACGTGATTTTCTTCTACAGGGAAATCCAGAAGGACAAACCATGTTGGCTTCGACAATAACCCCTTTGCCTCATTCAAGCTCGAGAGGCAATTGGTCGTCCGAAGACGACCGCAGTATATCGTTCGGGAGGTAGTTGTCCAATTCTGCTTGACAGTTTAAAGATATGCTAACCCTACCTGGGCTCTCCTAGTTGCTCAAAAACTTTTTGAAGAAATTTACTTGGTGAGGGGATGGCAACATCTGATACAGTGTTGGTTGTGTCACAGCATGCTTGTTCGGGCACTCATCTCAAGTGATGGGCGGAATGATCTTGAGGTAAGTTTCATGATATGGATGAAGAACTTGCGCCAGAAGTACAACATTTGGATCCACTGGGACTGGAATGTATAATGTTGTCGGGGTTTTAATTAATTGAGAAGGTGTCTAACGTGCAATTATTCGCAGGCAAGTTGCAGGGCGGCAAGCGTCCTTGCCCATATTTTGAAGGACAACGTACCATGCAAAGAACGAGTACGTAATTAAAACAATACTTTGCCTCTCTCGAAGGTTTTAGGTAGGGGAAGAAGTTGACTGCGTAGGACGAACGATGCTTGTTTATGGAAAGAGTTGATTTTACTGCTTCATAGTTTGTTGACCTCTAGCACTTGTGTTCTGTGTAGGTGTTGCGGATACCACTTGAGATCCCGTCATCAGCTTTAGCTCCAACGGAGCTTTTAATGCCACGTTGCGTCCGCTATCTTGCTGCTACAGTATCTCCGTCATCAGATAAGCTTCACGCCTCCAACGGTGCACCTCAAGGAGGGTCCATATGGCTTCAACCTGTTCTTCTCAGACTACTTGTTACATGGTTAGCGGATTGTCCACCTGCTGTTGCTGCCCTTTTGGAACCTGCTTCGCATCTTCCTTTCCTCATTGAGCTAAGCTCAAGCACTGGATCTCCTGCGAGCGTGCATGTTGCAGGTTTGGCTGCTGTCGTGTTGGGGGAATGCATTGTATACAACCCAACAAAACATGGTCCCAAAGATGCCTCTGTGATCGTCGATGTAATCAACGAAAGAATCGGCCTTACGGCATACTTCTCCAAGTGGGAAGAAATGCAAAGAACTGCACTCTTTATCTCTGCCACCACTTCCTCTCGACTTCCAAAACCCTTAACCAGATCAACAGCAGCAGCAGCAGCCGCTGGTGATGGCCTTGCCGCAATCGCCCCTGATAGACAGCAACAACTATCGAGCTTCCAAGAAAGCAGCAATGATGGGGAACCCGCTGTCACTACGTTTTATGACTCTGAGTTTGTTGCATTTATAAGGGAACTTGAACCTGTAGTAAGAGAAAAGATTGTTGAGGTATTTGCTCATCCGAGAAGTAGAGCCTCTGTAGAGTTAGTAGGTTTTGAACCGAAGGAGGGTGAAATTGAAACTGATTATATCATCCGTCTTCGAACTTTGCTCCAGACTCAAGCTCAAGAGATGCAGGTACCTTTTTCTTGTTTGCTACCTTCAAATTTTCTCATTTTTCATCCTCTTTTTCATTGCGTTCTTAACAGTCAAGTCAACTTTGAGGTTCACCTTCTATACGCTCTTTCTACTTGTGTTTGTATTTTACGACGTCTACAATATCAAACACATCCTTGTTTTGTAGGAACTGGTGGAGAGGAATGGAGCTTTAGCCGAAGATCTCCTTAGAAGTGGGTGTGGGCAGGATGATACATCCGCATCTGAAGATGGGTTGTCATCGAACTTCCAGGTCAAACGCTCACAAGCATCTTTAGTTTCGAGGGCAGAATACGATTCCTTGAGACAACGAGTAGAAGTACTCGTGTCGGAAAAGGAAGGATTGGTGTCAGAGATTATGCAGTACAAACAACTGGGTGCTAAGTATGAGGCTGACTTACAAGGTTTGTCGGAAGCGTACAATAGTTTGGAGCATAACAACTATCGTCTTGAGAAGGAGGTAGAGGACCTTCGTAAGGCTCTTGAAGGGAAGGGTATAGCATCACCTTCTCCGTCGCCTGAGCAGTTGGCTGCAGCACGAGAGGAAGGCCGTGAAGCGGCACTAAAGGAGAATGAGTCAGAGATGGATGATCTTCTCGCTTGTCTCGGTCAAGAAGAGAGCAAAGTTGAGAAACTCCGAGCACGTTTGGAAGAGCTTGGTGAAGATGTTGATACTTTGCTGGAAAGTGTCGGAGAAGTGGATGAGGATAAGAATTGAATGTAAAGCAACAGATCACAGCAGACCCATAGCTGCTCGTGTCATCGGTGGAGACAGCGTAATCATTTGGGAAAGGTAACTGGCACTAACTGCAGCTTCGTTTGTATGGCATCGGGGACAAGCTATCCTCAAGCTAGAAATTATCTGGAGCGGCGATTTCTTGTGAAGCGTGGAATACATCAAATTCATATCTGTTCCCATTCACCAACTCCGGTCTCTGAAGAATGCGGCCGAAGTCGGGTAAGAGTGTAAAGTCTTAGATTTCAGTGTTTTGGGCTGTAAAATGACTAAATTGCTGTGAATAACACAATCCTGAATGACGGATTTGCCGTACTCAGCAGCCGTCGTAAGGGCCTTGTGACCAATACTTTGAAGGCCCTTTTACGGTTTCAGTTGTCCAGGGGTCTTATACAGTGACATAGGTGGCCACTCTGCTTGGAATGGCTTTTTGATAGAATTAAGTAGCGGTAGAGTAACCGCTACTTTTTTCTTCGACTAGGATGTAGAATATTGCTCCGTCCCTGGTTGTCTCAGGTTGTGGAGTAGCCGTCATCTGAAGCTTTTGAGGTGTATCCTACGTACTTCAGAAGACTCAGGATCACCTGTTTGTCAACTTGTCAGGCTTAGCTATGATGGTTTGCCTCTGTCAACAAAGTTCAACTGAAAGCAAGCCATCTTTGAAGGGCAATTCTGGACTTGGTTATCTTAGGTCCTGCTGGCGTAGGATAAAACGTCAGGATCTTGGAACGCGTTAGTGCATATCACTTAATCCTTGCCCTCGCCGCTTTGATATGGTGCGCAAGCTAAGGTGCACTCCATTTGGACCGTTACAACCTCCCGTTATCGGACAGTTAGAGAGAAGTGTTCCGAGATGGAAGCGATGTGGGTTCAGGAGACTAAGATACTGTACATGGGTTATGCGGACGCCTTTTGGGATGTTGCAGTGAGTGCCACAGTTGAAGAAGTGACGGGGATAAGAGAAAAGTTTGTTACATGCTTTTATCCGAGGGGTGCGGCCGTAACGGGAACATACAACAGTACTTCCACCGGAACATATTTCTGTGGATTTGATTAACCTGCAAAACTTTGTCGCCTACTTGCCCTAAAGACCCTTACACCGTTTTAGATGCCCTTGCGCCGTTATTCTGGAAACTGATGTGAAAGATGGCAACTAGACCCCCTACGTACATGGAGGAAAAGCCCGTATATCTTGAGGCGCCCTTCTACTGATGGGAAGACTCTGTATACCCAGCAGGTTCTGTAAACGTTGTGGCTGTTGGGTGAGTACATGTTTCAAATAGAAGCAGTTAACTCATGTCACAGGTAGCCAGCTGCTCATGAAAGGGTTTCAGTGCCAATTGCAACGAGGAAAAGCAGCAGTGGAATCTTCGATCCGAGCGCCACCAAGCAGCTGGGGAACGCAATCAGCACTTCCGGTGCTTATCGCACTGACATGAAAGACGCGTCTGCTCGAAAGATCAGTATGTCCCTTGAACGAGTTCTGAGCATATGGTTTTATTTGACGAGAACGAGTTATATCCCTTAAACCCCGGTAATGAGTAATAAAAGCATGAAAGAGAATATGTCTTTTTCCTCCTGTGTGTTCTTTGAGTCCGAAGAAAATATTCTCTTTTGCTCCAACAAACCCTGAAATCTTCATCTCATCATTTTTCCTGCAATACGAAGTAGTTTGTTTTGAGATTAATCATCAGAAATACTTTGTGCATTCTGAGTTACATTTCTCACTTGAATGATGAGCATAAAAAATTTATATAATGTTTGAGCCGGATGATATTAAATTATCATGTCCGATTCTTCTGGGGGTTATCTACCTAATAACAAAAAAACTTTGATTTAAGTGATCTGTATTACGAGCTGAATTATCTAAGGGTATGTTTTTCTCAAAGCAAATTTGCAGAATAAGGTCTTTTGGGTCATCGTGAGCACTTGTACGATGAGCACTTGTAGACATAGGAACAAGGTTTGAACATATGGTTCTATTTTATTCTTTGTGAAGAAGTCTTGCAAGCAGAATGTATATTTTCACTATTTCATATGTTCACGTTCTTTAGACAGGGAGTTTTCATTGTTTTACAGAGAGTTTTAATAATCGCGGTTCACAAGAACATAAATGTGATGTTATTTTATGTATATTTGTTACATGCAAGAGTTTTAATTTACAATGTGTGATACTTTAAAAACGATAGATGACTTTATAGTTGCTGATAGAGAGCCTAGCCTCGATGTTCTTCTTCTCTTTGACGCGTTAGTTGATTAGCCCTCTGTTTTCTCTTTCCCTTGCATAGCTTGATGAGGTGTTTCCATCCATTGGCTATTCATTGTGTCGCCCGTTACCTTATAGGATCACAGGCTGATATACTTCATACGAGTAGTTTTCTAGGATTTTACTGTGTCACTGGCTTCAGATATGCACACGGTGGTGTCAGAGTTTTGAGTTACCGTACTGCTTTTATGATTCATGACTCAAATAAATCAATGTTCGAAAAGTGAGATACTGGAAGTATGTTCTGGTCCAAGAAGTGAATAGAATAGACAAACTAATTCAAAAGTCTTGTAGTGAATTTACCATTGTTGTTAGAGGACCATGCCATCAGAAAAACTACAATATTTGTTGCACTAACTAATAGTGAAAGTCTATTTGACGTTGGTATAAAAGCATGTGAAGGAATATTTTCTTTTTCCTCTCCTTGTACTTGAGGATGAAGAACATATTGTCTATTGTCCCCAGATAATTTATAAATTTCATTTCAGGATTTCTTAATCAATACTATGTAGTTTAAAAATGGATTACAAAGTGTAGAGAGAGTGGAGAGTTTTGATTTATTTTCCATGTTTTGCAAATTCTACTGTTTTGTGAAACTTGTATCATCAGAAACAGTTTATGTTTAACGGTTAAATTTACTTCTCTCTCTTAACGCGAACTCGCAAAATGAGGTCTTCTGTTATAGTCATATCAAGAGAAAAAACTCCCTATTGTATTCGTTGTACACTTCAGTAACTTATGATCTATAAATAGTTCTTTAAAAACTCGAGTTTGACTAAAGTGATCTGGTTTACCCAGCAGACTTTATTTTCTGAGTTTGCTTTCATGAACCTGAGAAATTTAACCGTTGTACAGAAATTGGTTTGGTGACTAGTTGGAATATGTAAAATAAAAGAATCTACTTGAAGTTATTCAACAGCTTTACAAATTATGATTCATCTTGAAACATAATTTATAAAATTATTGACAGAGAGAAATTGAGATGAAGACTTCTGAGTTTTTTGGAATAAAAAAGAATTTTTTTCAGACTCAAAATACACTGAGAAGAAAAAAATTTATTCTCTTCCATACTTTTATACCCAAACTCGGGGTTTAAGACAATGAATACACATGTCATCATGTAAATATATGTGATATATGTTTTGATTCATATTATTGTGTAAATTCTTATTCAAGATTTTCTCAACTATAATATATGTCACGAAAGTAGAGCTTTCTGGGAAGTAGAGGAAAACTCCCCTCTGCTAGTGTTTAGGAGAGATCTTTACATCCCATGAAGTTCTCCTTACATAGTCTCATGCCATGTTCAAACAATTCAGTTTCGTATTTCATAGTCGTGCACCGTGAGTCTAATCTGCAGCAGTATGATACAGTGCGTTCAGGCCCGGCAAAATCTGTGGTCGGAGAGGGAAGCATCTTCAGATGAAGAGGGTGGCATGCTAATTAATTTACTACATATTTTTTTTTGACAAGAAGAGTTAGATAATAAATTAATTTTTATTAAAATTTAATAATTTATTGGTAAACAGAGTCCTATTCGTATATTTTAGAAAACGTATTTTTGTGTATTCTGTTTATGAGTTATGTCCGGATGGAGACGTGATTCCCGGTTCGTTCATTTGTCTTTAACAATTAGATAGAATTCGAATTAAATTTTTTTTAAATACAGATTCTTGACACAACTATATATATATATATAAATAAGAGGAAACAGTTACAGAGCAAGTACAACAGAACGGTACAAAAACCTTCAAACAGAAATCAAAACGTTCGAAAGTGCCCCTCGCATAGACCCGTCATCCAGTCCTTTTTGTCCATTTCTGTTTTGCGCTTATCCTCTTCTCGTGCTACCTCGGCTGAGCCACTTTGGATGTATGTTAACAAGAGAAGAGCATTATGCATATTCATGTCTTCCAAAGTTCAGAAGAAAAGAATATGCACAGGCGGTTTAATTTATTATTTAATATTTTTATCTAAAAAAATTAAATAATAAATTAATCTATTGATTACTTGAGCTAAGCTTTGTTGTTGCACTTATATCCCCCAAAGAGAGTCTAGACCCCTGCATTTTATGAGTTTTGTCTAGTTCTTTTTGCACCTGTTGGTCTAGCTAATATATAACAATCAGAAAATAATCTAATATTTTACTTATTTATGATAGAATACTTATTTAATATATATTTTTATATTATTAGAAGTATAAAAATTCCCCAGAATTTCATCGAGCATGCATATTTCGCAGGCTTGGGGAAAACAGAGCGCTGCAGCAAGAAGAAAAGTTACAGCGTTCACTAGGGTAAGTGACCTCTCTCTCTCTCTCACTCAGTTCCCTCTTATCATCAACCGTGCAGTTCGAACCTATCTTTTACCAAGGTGCAATTGTGTAAACACATTTCTTCCTTAGAAACGTTACATCACGGATTACCTTCCTTTCACGACAAGTTGCACTTGGTAGACCGTAGCTAGCATTTAGGATAAGTCTCATTCATGTATATTTTGATATTCTGAATTTTACTTGTGAATATAATTTTTTTAACTAGTATTGTCAATACTAGAAACTAAATTCTACATACTTTCCGTATAGGATCTAGTAACCTACTCGCTATTGGGTATCGTTCATAATATCTTGTGTTGAAATCTACGGTGATCTATTTATCATTCAGGTATATTGAGTAGAATTTAGAACCGTACAGATCTGACATATCAGATAATTTAGAAATAAACAATTTTACTTTAATTTTTATTTGATAATTAACTGTGACGAGTGAATGATCACCGTTGATACATACCATACGATATTTTAAGTCGTACTCGCATATCTGATAAGTTAAATTATCCTCTATATATATGCTTTTAGTGGAGACTTGTTATGATCTGCAGAGGTGTTAAAGAAGTAAAACTTTAAATTTTATGAGACTCTTCCACCAAATGTATAAATAATGCGTCCAAAGTGTGAAACTACCCTTTCTTATATGTGGACGTGGAAATCTATACCGTAAACACATTTGATTTGAGAAGCTTTCTGTACTCGCTACGTTGTGTGATGATATTTGATGGTATGAAGTAAATGTGCAGTTTAGCAGATTATAAGAAAATCATGCATAAATTCATCAAAATATATTCAAAAACATCCATAAATATCATGACTTAAATATGAACAAACTACTTCCACACTAAATAAAACATTAAGGCGGTGGTTGTTGTACATTAAGTGAAAAAGTGAACACTAGTGACTGAGATAGTTATGAAAAAGTTCAGTTTTTAAAACAAGAAGCAAATTCTTTCATGGTCATATGAGAGTCAAAAAAAGGTCCATTTCAAAAGAGAATTGGAGTCTCTTAGAACTTTGAGAGAAATGTGAAGAAGCAAAAGAGTATTTCGAGTCGATATCTAACACCACCATGGATAATTGAAATTCTGGAAATCTTGAATTTTCCATGTTTCAGTATTTTCGTAGCATTTCATTGTGCTTTGTTCCACTATAATGCTTCTATGTGTAATTTGATTCGAGACTGTCACTCAATTACCATGCGCAAAACAAGAATGCATGAATGTGTTTATGATAGTCATCCATAACCGAAGGCTTGAGTCGTTGTTGTAACATGTGATTAGAGAGTGCCAAAGTTGGAATACTTCTCAAAGATTTTTAACCGCGGAGTTCCACATGACCATAACAGAAATCCTCAAGAATCCTCAAGACTCTTGAGGCACCCACGAAAGAAACCACGATTGTGTTTTAATTTCCATAGTGAACACATTTATTTCATGATGTACTCGAGAAGAATTACGATCGGAAAAAGAAGGTTATACACTATCCAGGGAATGACTTAGTTGGACCCTTGTGCAATCATATGAACTTAATCAAAACTCTAAAAAAATATGTTTACTTAATCAGA
The DNA here is from genome assembly GCA_036924285.1 of Asterella californica. Lineage (NCBI taxonomy): Eukaryota > Viridiplantae > Streptophyta > Marchantiopsida > Marchantiales > Aytoniaceae > Asterella > Asterella californica. Next base: position 744,332 of record JAYKYS010000014.1, on the reverse strand, counting down.
CCCCATATAGTTCTTCGAAGTAGACTGTTCTTATGTGTGTGATAGTAGCGAATAATGACTACATAAGAAGTAACGTTGTAATGTAAAATATGAATGAAGACGACAGTCAGAGAATATGAACAATCTCACGACTAGTACCACGTCAACCTGTCACCCTCGGTAATAAGTCAAGGGTCTGATTAAGTAAGTGCACTCTCGAGAGGGGTGCGATTAAATCCAAGAGAGTGCATAGAGGTCCGATTAAGTCATTACCTGCACTAAGTTATACAACTATTTAAACCACGACAGACGATGATTCTTCTATGACTTATCTTCATTCTGACGTTAAAAAATCTTCTATGTTAACTTTGATAACCTTTATTAGCCTCATGAGGACTACCTTCAAATTCTCATAAGTATCCTCTTGTCCAAAATGGATTTAGAATTTGAACACTAATACGAGTATAGCTGGAAAATCCCTACATAGAGCCAAATTAAGCAGAGTTATCATGAATCGATGGAGAGATAAAAGTGTGAGGACTGAGTACATGAAAGTCATGCCTCAACAACCACAATAAAAAACAAAAGCTATCAGAAGCCAAATGATAGAAGGTGAGTGGACAAGTTCAAAAAGACATTCTTGCACAGATTTGACAAGAACCATATCCAGTAGGTTCTTGTCAAATCACCACATAGGCTCTACCACTATAAGCTAGGTCCACGCTTATAGTGGTAGAGCTGGGACAGAACATTTCTTATAAACATAAAGAGGTTATCATTACAGAAGGTTTATCTTGTAGTTTTGATGTAAAAAACATGAATATTCACTTTGTTTTTAGCTAAAGTTAAAGAAAAGATGGAATTAGGGATCAGATAAATGTTAAGAAATCACAAAATTTATTCCAACTTAATTCAGATAAGTTTTTTCCTCTTGCATAAGAAATATTTATTTTGAATAAAATCTGTTTGTGGAAATATCGCTAAGAAATATTCCTACACATTAGTGACCTTCAATGCTTTCTCACTTTTCGGTAGTGTTGTGAAAACAAGAACAACTGATAAATTATTTTATATCATTATTGATATTTTTAACAATTTCTTTTACTGCAACTAGGAGATGAAACAAGATATGATGACATGAACGATTAGTAGATAATACATCTGAAGATCACAATTAGAAGCTTGAAGATAGACAATATTAAAAATCAACATGTTAACATGTAGCAAAGATTATACTGTCTGATTGCTATGTATTATAGACTGTAAGGGTAACAAATATTCTACTACTTGAAGGTAATAGAAGGTTGAAGACATTGACCTGCCTAGGAATCCAACCTCTTAAGGAATAACAAAGATTTTACTACTCAGAGACTAGAGAAGTCTCGTAGGATTTCACTATGTTGATGTCAACGAGACACACATACAAAAAGAATGGACAAAGAAGATATCCATACTCACGGTGTGAAGACATCCTTCATTAATGAGTATATATATATAGGACTAGTCTCGTTGGAGGATTTCATAAGATGTGAAGATATACATACATCTTGAACGACGATGTGAGAACATCCATATATCTTGAACAATGAGTAATCACGTAATGAAAGATCCATCTTGAATGACGAGAACTCTAGAGAAAACATATTAGATATCTGGAGGCTAGAGAAATTTTGTTGGATTCCACTCTCATGAGATCAAGAAGACACATATATCGAACGAGTGAGCAAGAATGACATCCATATCCAAGTTGTGAAGATACTTGTTGTTAACGAGTGTACATAACAAATCCATTTTTGACTAGTTTTGTTGGAGGATGTCTTGAGGTGTCAAGACATTTATACACTTGAAAAACATATAGTCCAAAGAAACATTCACCTTGAGCAATATATAATCTAAAGAAATATTTTTGGATTATATTATCATGGATGAGAGGACAAGAAGAGAAGACAAGAAGACATCCATATCGAGATGTATAGAGGAACATCATTGGAACTTGAATTCTACTATCTTGAGACCAAAGAGATATACTTATTTAACGAGGAGGCAATGGAGACATCTATATCAATGATGTACAAAAGATGCATGGTTGGATTCACTATCATGAAATCAAACAAACACACATATCGAACGAGATCCACTATCATGAAGTCAAAGAGACAAACATTGCATTCGGGAGCAAAGAAAAAAATTCTATTATCTTGAGGTCAAAGAAGCACACAAATCGAACGAGAGGATAACAAAAACATATATAATTAAGATGTGGAGATGATCAAAAAATCCATGAAAAGAGAAGAGGGGGTAAAGAAGAGGATTCCACTATCACTAGGTCAAAGAAGTACACATATAGAACGAGAGGACACAAGAGGACTTCTATACCTTGAGTGTAAAAAAGATCGAGTAAGGAAGATGATTTTATAATCATGAGATGAGAAAATCACAAACAAGGAAAAGAATTCACTATCATGAAGTCAGAAAATCACACATATGGAAGAGACAAGGAGACTACCAAGTAAAAAACGAGATTACATTATTATGAAACCAAAGAAATACATATATTGAGAGAAGACACAAAAGACATCCGAACCTAATATGCATGCTCGATAAACTTATGAGAACTTTTGCTCACTTATTGTTATCAATGAAAGTAATAAGTGTTAAATAAAAAATATTTATCAAGTGAAAAAAATAATCAACTTTTATTATAAATATTAATTATTAGCTCATGTCTGAAAACACGGAGAAAACATGAAATAAACTATAAGGGCTGAGCTTTTTTCCACGGTTCAGAAGGTACAAGTATGGGAAACTGTGTCCTCTTTCAAATGTGTTACCTTTACGTCCGATCCAAGCTGAACGATTAGATACATCAATCCAACTTTCGAAGCACGTCTCACTAAATATACATCCAAAAGACATTTCTGTGAAAAACAAGGAAAAGGACAACCGGAAGGCACGGAAGAAAAAATGAGGAAAGTGGATTCGTTGATACATGATTCAGAATATTCAATTCTCGAATTTCTCTGCTTGGTTGTGTCTAATATTAACTGGATTTGTTAATACATGATCAATTTTCTTTGTTTAGTTGTGCATAATACAGAATACATAGTTCTCGATTTTCTCTTCCTGGTTTTCTGGAAAGTCGTGTTCTCTGCCTGATTTTCTGAGAAGTGGTGAAGTCTGTAGCTAATATCCTTCCTCACGACCTTGTACAGTAAATTTTGTATTCTCTTATCAAAAAACATGTAAGTGTAATAAATATTTATTTTAATAATTTTTTATAAAAAATTAAATTAATTCATAAATGTTATATGTTACCTAGTCCGTGAGTAGTCAACTCATCCGCAGAGAACCCATAAATGAAGAGCGGGATGCTGCGTTCTTGGGGGTATAAGTCCGGAGTCCTAATTGTCAAGTAGCGCCATTTTTCGAGAACATTAATTAATGTTCTAACCTTTCCCGCCGAAAAGGTTAGAATATTAATTAACGTTCAGTGTACATGAGTGAATATACATGTACACTGAAATACTAACTGTACATAGGAACAGTTCCCAGAATGTGAATAGGCCATTGTAAACAGGCTATGCGTAGGGAGTTGGCAACCTGAGTTCGAATCTTCTCCAAGTAAACTCATGGAAATAAAAAAAAACTATTCTCGTCCTCTAGAGGTAAATTTAAACAGAAAATAATATTTCAATTTTTGAGTTCGAATCTTCTCAGGACCCAACCAGGACAGCGGCAAAAGTTACAGGCATAGGAGGCAACCAGGATTGAACTGATGACCTATCGGACTGCAGCCGATTGCTCTACCACTGAGCTATACCTCCTTGCTTGTTGATATTCACAACTTTATAGTCTACTCTCATATAGGTGCTGACATCGTGCGTGGGTTCTTCGAGGACCACGACACTTCTCTCGCGGTTAGGAACGACAATTTACGTTTGTATATTTGCTGTACTGAGTTGCAAGTTGCAGGCGCGGAACTGCGGGAGCTGCTGCATGCGCGCCTTCATCCATTCGACATGGATAGGCGGGAAGTGGATTAACGCTCTCTCACAAGAGGGGGTCCCAGAGACGCGCGCTCTAATTGCATTTTGCTTTCGAGGGCTTTTGATGTCACAGATGCTTTGCTAATTACAGATGAGGCTAGGAATCGCCTTCATGACCATCAATCTCTAAGATCAGTTTCAGCAGTCAAGGTGTCTGGTAGGCGTCTCTGATGGATACAGAATGTAAGTGCTGTATTGTAGTTTCATGTCCGAGGAGAGCAGCGGACAAGAAAAGCCCTTCGATTCAAATTCAGAAATTTCAATTGTGATGCAGCGTTTAGCATCACCTAGAGCGATCGAGATAGATTGATCACTACAGGGAGTGATTTGCACGAGGATAGTGCGGCCCCGCTGACAGTGCGGCTCATGCGATGAAAAAGTTTGATTCTTCAGATCTCTGGTTCTTGTCGAGTTATTTACTGGAAGCAGGGTTGAGCTGGGCTGACCAAACGAGAAGTTAAAGACACTTGAAACTCCGTGCGGATTAATCACAATGTGTATATGTCTTGTAACACGAGCTGTTTTCCTGTTGAGTGCAAAAACCAATTTTAGACCATGGACACCAGGATCATCAGCACAGTTGTCCTGAAACTCTGTGCTGGGTAACTAAGAAAAAGTTACGTGCTGCCAAACCCGGCCGGTCCCCCGCAGAAAAGATATTACAAATATCACTTGCTGAACCTATGGTGTTGTAAACTGGAACAGGCTGTCCAGTGCAGTTGAGTTCCAGCGAAATTCTGCTTCCAGCCAGGGTTTGCCTGAATTTTCCTGTCTTCAACTCGTCATGGGCTAGAAAAAGTATGAGCTTGAATTTACCGGGTCCATTTATGGCCACCTTTTGAGCCCAATACCTTAAATTTAGGTGGGCCATCAATGCACCCCGCAAAGGTACAAAAGTTCTGCAGTCTCACACAGTAACATCACAACTACTGGTCTTTGATTTTCGATATGCCGCAACATTACCGTAATACTGCATATTATTAACTTTTTATTTAACAACTGCTTGTGCATGGATCGAGTTTGTTTCCCGGCAGTATCCCAACTTCCAAGCATGCGCACAGGAGTTTCTTATCTACAGCATAGGTCTGCTCCGACTGTGCGGAGGCTCTTCTCTGCGCCGAGAGATGTTAAACCGTCGAGTTTAGGTGTTTTCATGTGTTCTAGGAACTAAAATTACACGCTAATTCAATACTACTTTTTGAAGAGCCGTTTAGTCAAGCTGCTAACCATTTGACTTGGTCCCGGAGCTGTTGAAGGCTGCTGACTCTGCAGGGCCAGCGATGGGTTACGAGTTATGCAGATACCGGACTCCGTCATCGTGAAATACTCCTGGAGCAAAAGATCCTTTGCCCTTTCCAAATTTCTTTTCAGTTGTTTGGAATCGGTCGAATTCCTGAGGTTGTAGTGAGCGATACACGATGGAGCTTGGGGATTCTGGTAATGATTCGTCCGAGTATACGGTCGTTGGACATGGGAGCGGCACTCGTTTGAAAAGAGGCCTCGTTTTGTGAGGAGGGTGGATCGGAGCTGTTTCAGGACTAAGTAGAGGAGATCACCTTATCTCCATCGTCTGGTGGAATGAGGACGAGGGCTCCTGTTTCAAGCGTTGGAGCACCTTCCGCTCGCGTGCGGAAAACCATCGCCGAAGCTGATTCAGAGCTCACTAATAGCATTAAGTATCTGAGTAGCGCAGAGTGGAGTGCCAGTAAACAATTCTCGATCGTTTGATAGTTAAAGTCTTCCAGTACCAAAGTACAGGCGAATCGTACAAGCCGCAGACAGAATTAGGATTGCAACCTGAGTGACTTTACAAGGGAGGATAGGTAGGTTCTGAACCGGAAAAGAATTCCTTACTTCGAGAAATCTTCGAGTCTTGGTCCATACTTTGGGTATCACAGGGGTTTAGGTTTGGAAGGAAGTACAGGGCCAGTATTTGATTTCTGGCGGGAATCAGAGCATTCCGCACATTATCTGTTGAAAAGTTTGACGAGATGCTTATGGTCGCATTGATCGAGCGCAGAGGCGTTCTGCTTCTGTAGTCAACACCTTGTGTGGACTACAGAATTGAGGACATAGGACTGCGGGCGTTCTCCGCCCACTGGATGTGCGGAGGAGGTGGAGGCTTTAACGGTCTAGCGTTAGTTTGGACGTAGGATGCTTAGAGGATACTACTTCGTCGGCTGGTTTCCATCGTTTAGGGGCTGATTAGTCGAAATTTTAAGTGAAGAGTTGTGCTGGTTGAAGGTGGAATGGACTGGGTCACTAACAAGTGGATGCCATGGACAGAAGTAGTGACCGAACCCGACGAAGATAGGCTAGTCGAGGAGCTAGAGCATCTCGGACGGGACGTCCTGAAAGGCAGTTGGCAGTATGGAGATGCGTTCACCTCCTTTTTGAGATGTTTATACTCGGTGGTGAAAGCAGAATTCAGCAATTCCGGCGTTCTCAAGAGTAAAAAGGAGTTGTTTCAAAGGTTCTATCAGGACGTTACTCCGAAAATTATAGGGTTTCAACTTAGCGAGCAGCCTTGGAGGTGGATTCACCCGCAGCAACTCCAGGAGCGGAGCAGGAAGGCTTACTACAACGACGAAGGGATTCTACTGTGTTTGGCACTTCTAGCGGACTTGTCAGTTTTCATGTTACAGTCCCTCCACGAGGGCGAGGACCAGGATGCCAGTCGGTTGGCTAATATTGTATCAGTTCTACGAACTCTTTCCGAAGCGCTTGATAAGCACAGCTTGTTTCAAAGGCATCATGAGGAAAGGGACCTGCCTCCTTTTATTCAATACAACCCACACTTATTTACCAAACTTCAGATTAGAGCTGTTTACTCAGATGTGGAAAGCCCAGGAGGACAAAAGTATGATGGATTCTCTGTATGTCTCAAACAACAAAATAGGACTTCGACCAGACAGCCATACTATATCACCTGCAAGTGTAGGAACTGTGAACCTCCCGAATCAAATCGGTGGATCACTATCCTGCTGGAATACTTTGGAAACAATGTAGTATGTAGCGTAAACGGCTTCCGAGAGCTTATTAGAATAATAGAAACTGTTCGGCATCGAGATAAAGTTCAGCTCGAAGTCGTGGAGGTCAGTTTGCACTTCATGTCTATGGCGGTGGAGTTCCTTAAAGAGGAGGTAGCGTGTCATTTTTTGGGACCTTGCATTGACATCCTCAGATATGTCTCTCAGCTCGGAGGTCATGTACCAAACACAAACTCCGTCGGCTTGACTTTGCTCATTCTAAAGCATTTGAAAGCGATTTTCAGCTGTCTTCTGTCACCCAAAATTGCCGAGCGTATGATCGAAGAAGGTCAAAAGAGAATGCAGGAACAAGTTTTGGCGTCGTTAATAAGTAGCATGCAGCCATGTCCTTCTCAAGTGACCGACGATACACTACCTCCAGAGAGCTGTGGGGATTCGCAAACTTCAAGGTACTATCGAGGCTCGATTTTAGGTCAACGTTCGTCAGGAAGCTCAGAAGCGTGGGATATAAGGTTTAGCAGTTGTTATATACTCCATCATACTCGGTAGATTCCAGTGGTTGCAGTACTGTGTTGATACAACGAAGTTTCACACTATCATACAGTTAGTTGAGTTTATTTCTAATTTTCTTCTGAACTTGCGAGTTTGTTTTGTTACTTGTAACTTGATTTCTTTCTCTGGGGTCTTATAGGGAATGAAATCAACCCCCCAGGTAGACTGCTTCGTCGGTTGGTTTTGATCTTGTCCATGTGTGCAGGAAAGCTGAAACGCTTCAGCTGTAAGTTGGATGAAGTCTTCAAAATTAAGCTCAGTTATAACTGAAGCTGATCTGGATTTTTATTGGATTGCTTCAGTTATGATCAACCATTGTTCAAGTTCAGCGCAATGCGAATATCTGAAACGGGTGGTCGTAGGAGTATCAAGAAGAAATGGTGTGATATTCCGGTTTACAGGCGATCTGATAGTTCTATGTCGCAACCACGAAAGGTGCAGGTGAGAACCTCTAGGCTAACCATGTAATTATACTGCAGCAGATGTTAAGTAGTTCTAGATTTCAAAAGTGAAAGTTGACAGCTTTTTCAGGCCCTGCAGCTGTATAACCACGGAAAATAAGCAAACGTTGAACTTTTGTAGGTTCAGGTCTCGCAGAAGAAACTATCGAAACTAACTTGTGGTTGATCCTCCGTGTATCTGTTTGACATAACATCGTACGTGGCGCTGTTGGACAGATATGCGGTACACCGACTGTTTGAGCTTTCATGGGGTTACACCGGCCGGCAACGATAGAACCGTAGGAATTTTCATCCTTAGGGTTTCTGATACCATCATCGTGAAGACCCACCAAAAGGTTGACATACTCAGGGTTCGGCTCTAGGGCCTGACACTATTCAGCATTCAAAAGTCGTATAAGTTGGCACAAGACAGCAGCAAAAAATCATGAACACTCTTTTCCCCTGACACCCTTGGATTGTCCCTAGGTAAGAGTGGCTTTCATTTGTCCTGCCTATAACAGGTTTCTTATAGGCACTCAGCTTGTTGACATGTTTTGGATAGGCAGAGCCGCTTTTTTTGTCCCATAGTTTCTAAGTGTACACTACAAGTTCCTCGATTAGAAGTCTACGCTGTACGTTCTCACAGCATCTTTCTATCCATCGAATGGGCGAAACTTCTTCTGTATACTACTGTTTATATGCCTGAAGCTGGCGACGAAGTCCAACTGTTGACCAGTTCGGATTTACACTTCGTTGTTGTCCATCATTCTCGTTCTTATGCTCTTACTATCAACATTTCTTAAAACTAGTAATATGTTTTTGTACGTCGGTGGCCACTCGGTTCTGTACTTGAGTCCTCCCTTAGTTCTTAATTTGTCAGGAGCCAGCATCAAACTAAGTGCGAAGCTTAGGTGCACCCCCTCCCGTTCTGTAACTTGATCGAGCTGTTCGAAAAGGGTTTCGACCTTTGGTTCCTCATCCGTTCACTACCACATGGCAGTTGAAAATGTTAAGTTTTCTCCGGAAACTGCTCAACCCGTGTACCATCATTTACACAGAAATGCATCTCGCGAACGGATCGTCACATCTCGATAGGTGATGTAATAAGAGGATACATTGAGAAAATGTTATCAAACGTGAAGGTGAAGATCCGAAGGCAAATGCTCTGAGATTATCAGATTCTGGGCATGAGCAAGAATAATTGTAAGGCTGCTAATAAGACATCTACATTTGGACCTGTGGTAACTCATCTCGCCTTGGCTTATAATACTTCGTACCCCAGTGAACTTAAGGCAGTCAACGAAATGGTTATTAGCGTTGAATCTCACCTTGCTTAGAGAGAGAGAGAGAGAGAGAGAGAGAGCAGCATAGCTTAGGAGAGGAGAATGAAAGCAAAGAAAAGTCACGTGCAAAATTAAATTAAGTCCCTGATAGATGTGTCAGTTCAAAACGCTCTAGGATCTACCTCCAGTAGATCATATCGGGTGTCAAAGATAAGCGGAAAAAAGTTATAATGGTATTATAGCTTAACTCTGAAAAGCACCTTTTTAGAGAAAGATTCAAGGAAGATTCAAGGAGTAAAGATTCATCATGACTTCGGGTACATCAAGTGTACCAACAGCTGAAGGTGAGGGGAGCTCGAGAGCTGATATGATGTAAACGGAGGTGTAGAGACTGCAAGCTACTATTGTTGCTATGGTTTAGAAGATTGTGGCTCTGGAGCAGAGATCCATAGTCTCTTCTGATGAAGTTGATCCTTCAGAAGCGAAGAAGACTGATAAGCAAAAAGCGGTGACGGAAACCCGTTCGGAGGATGAGACCCCGACAGCGGGTCTGCGGAAGCGCAAGTGGCCAAAACCGGGAGCGTCTGCTGAGTATTAACCCCTTCACTTTCTGTCTTTAATTTATGAGTTACTGTTATGGAGAATTATCTGAATGCTTTTCTGAAAAATAGTTGGTTTACTTAATGCTGTGAAAAAGATAGATGACGATGCGATGCAGTGGTTTTCTCGCACGCAGAAGTCATTGCAGTTGGTTGGAAAGCCAAAGTTGAGCATGTGGGAAGAGCTACGTGATGGGTTACATAAGTACTTGGTATCTCGCAATGAGTATGCGAGTTACAGACAAGAACTTGATAGTTTGAGGCAAACTGGTAGTATACGTGAGTGTGTGAATCGTGTTACACATCTTACGTTGCAAGCGGGTATTAATGATCATCAAGAACGTACTTTCCTATTTCATAGAGGTTTGTCTGGCTGGTACTCGTTTGAGATGGACAGGAAACTCCTCTTGAGGATGTTTGTACCCAGCTGGAGCACTTGAAACTCTCCAAGCGCAAAGGAGCTGGGGACACCATAGCATGCGGTAGGGCTGCTTGTCATGCCCCTGCCCAAAAGACCAGAGAAAATTTTCAAAATTTGAAACCTCTTGGAAAATTCAAAATTTTCCAAGAGGTTAAGAAACCAAGGTAAAGACAAAGGTTTCAAACAACGAAACATGAACATGTGGTCTATTGTTGCACTGAAACCAAAAACTGGAGGAGGTTTGGGTGGAGGTGCACGTCCAGCAAAGAAGCCGGCTAGAGAAGCGCAGCAGGAGTAGCGAACATATTTCAACTGCGGAGAGAAAGGGCACATTTTTCCAAACTATCCTAATAAGAAAAATGTTCGAGCCGTAGCTGCTGGAGGTACTGGACCTGAAGGAGAAGAAAACCGGGTGAGTTTGGATGAGGAACTAACTTCCGAAGTTCCTGTTCGTCCGATCGGTAATCCAGGTATGGATAGTAATCTCATGTTTCGAGCTGAATATGTACCTTGGGTTAAGCGCATGTAAAAAGTCATGAGCTTACTTTATTGCTTGATACGGATTATGATGTGAATGTACTCAGTCAGAGGATAGTTCGTGAACTTGACTTGCTTGTACTAGGCTAGTGAGCCCTCTGATAGTTCAATTTTTGCAAGGTCAGATTTGGATACAAGAGAAAATTATGTTTGTGCATGTTGATCTGGAGAAAGTCAAACGCAAGCATGAGTTTCTTGTGATGAACTTAGGCAAGCAGATGGAGGGTATTTTATCTTGGCAATGGATTCGCGAAGCTATCACGTGTATAATCTCAAGCGCAACTTTCAATCTCACACACAAGAAATCACCAAAAATTCATCAAAACGGCTATGTTTCTCCAACCGCTGCGCAACCTATACCCACACAGCAACATGCAATATAAGCAAACAACTCCAAATAGAAACACAAGTCAACCACAACTTCGGTGCTCCTCCAAAACTCCTTCAAAACTCTTAAAAGAGTGAAAGGTGGCTCATATGAGCACCGCTCAGAGTTCCTTTGCTTGTGCCATCCTAGCTGGACCTAATGCTCACTCCCATACACTCAAAACCTCGAACGCTCACTCGGAAGGACAACTTCTTATGATAGAAATTTGATCAAACTTCAACTCGAACCACTGAATTCTCTTGACCAGATCTAGATCTGAAAAATGACAAGACTGAGCTCTTCAGCGAACTAAATAGACTGCACTTGGAATCAAGTCCAACGGACACTCATAGCTCATGCTATAAATCGGTAAAGTTTTGACCTTGACATAAATTGTCAAAACCTATAAACTCGAAAGTAAACAAGCTAGTTTCGACCATACTGTTTCTCCAAATGATAAGAAACAGGGCCAACAGACTAGGGCTCTGTTAAGTCAAAAACCAGTCTCAAAGCACTAATCGAAGCTTTCTGATTACTCTTGGGCAGCCTGACGGCGTCTGAGATCGTCTCCTCCCTCTCTGAACCTAGAAGTGTTTAAATACTTGTCATGGGGTCTAAAGGAGCTTCCATTCCTTCATATCCTTCAACCACTTACTAATCTTTCATTAGCCCGCAAGGTTACCTCTTGGCTTAATTAAGTAGACTTGAATAGAAAGAATGAAAACAACTCTTTCACTTCTTTTCTTCTTCCTCCGGAAGTTGCATAGGCAATAACTGAGCTACTTCCATATCTGGCGGTCTATTCAGTCCACCAGCTGTACTTACATTATCTTCTGCTATTTTAACAGGGAGACCAATCAGCTAATAATAAAAGTAATAGCTTAATCAGCTGTTTAGAGTGAAATCAGCCTTCGGTTCACCCACCTGAATTCTTTTTAAGGAATTCAACTTTAGACTAAAGTCTTTGCCTTCCACTTTCTGAACTTGTGCAGCAAGTCAAAAACCACTATTAAATCATATAATTATGATTTAAGACATATTTAACTGTTTAAATCCTTCTCGACTTACTTTTCAGTAAGGAAATAAATATCAGAAAATATAGCTATGTGAAGTACTTTAATATTTTTGGAAGCCACACATGCATTTTTGCACAAAGAGAATTTTCTTTTATTCCCAAGAAATAAAAGATCATATCTTGGACGTATCTTTACCATACAGACTCATCTTGCGCATATGAAAATACGTATGTGTTCTTTAAGACAAGGTGGACACTCCTAGCTACTCATCTTAAATTTTCTCTCACAAATAAAAGTTGGATAAGAGGCACTATGCATTTCTCCCAGCTAATCACAAGCTCGTATATTCGTCTCCACATGCGTGCATTTAATCATCATCGTAGCATGTGTCTCATGTAAGCTGCAACACACAACATCAATGTAAACTTGATTTTTAATATACATTTGCGGAGTTGAGCTTGCGTCGATATGTCCCACGTCAACCAACTTGTGCTCGGTTGCGTTGAGTTGTGCTCGGATTGCATCGTGACTCAACGTCCATGAAGAACCAACCTCGATATCTTACGTCTCATTCCACAAGGTTTCGGTTTCGGGCTCATGGCGCACACGTTACATCCTCCTCCATCAAAGAAAGATCAGACCTATCACTGGTCTGTGTAACGTTTAAACATAGCTCATAACACAACGCATAGACAAACAATAGATTCCAATCCTTCAACAGATCGATTGAACTTACATGGGCCTCACAACATACATCACAACTACACTTTCAGTAGAGGGACGATCAGTCCTTTCCTCTTTCAGTAATCTCAATACGAGATAATATCTCTACAAAACGTAATGCACATATTCTACCCAGTTAGATATGTGCTCATATGAGCATTTTGTCAAAGTTGTGGATGTACATAAGGAGCTTGTCACTTTCAAAGAACTGCAAACACTAGCTTTGCAAAAAGCTATGAGCATCGAGACCAAGTCTACTCAAGCAACTATCACTGATGCTGTTTTTTTCTTCTGAAGGAAAGATCAAAAACTTGGTAGACCTCAAGATTCACAATCTAGACACAATGAGCATTGGGAGAACAAGCGAGGAAGTTATACACCAGACTCATAGGGCAAGTTCAACAGTTCCAACAAACAAAAACCAAGGAATTGCAACTATTGTAAAAACATGATCACTTCACAAAGAGAAGGTGTATCTACCCATAAATGATTTAAAATACGGACCAGTTTCATCTCATCAAAACGTGATAAAGATTCAAGCGCAAGATGCCATTTCTGATCTCTTCTCGACATCTGAGTCTGCTCAACATTGAACTCTTTCAAGTTCGAAACATGCACAATCGGATGAGACTCTCTCATGCTAACAGGGAAATTTATAAGCAACTGGACCTAACTTCTTTTTTATCAGAAAAGGACCAGCTAATCTTGGTAAGAACTAACGTGTTATGTCTTTTTTTATCTTCTATTTTACTTTTGTAAAGCCAAACTCGCTCACCTTCGTGAAATGACACATCTCGACGTCTACGGTTAGCATACTTAACATAACGCTTTTGTGTCGTCTCCATGTTTGCATGAGCTTTGTCCAAGACAAAACTTCGCTCTGCCATAAACTTATGAACATCCTCAAGATCAGAACTTTCAAACATGGTAGCATTTTCTTATTGAGTAGAAAGCACAAGAGGTGACCAAGACGAGTGTCGACTTCTGTAAACTATTTCGAAAAGTTGTAAACATGTAGTCGAATTTAGTGTCATTATAAGCGAACTCAACAAGCTCCAAATTTGGACCAGTCTCTTTGGTCATGTTGAACATAATTTAGTAAAGCATGTTCTATGATCTGGTTAACACGCTCCGTTTGTCCATTCGTTTGCGAGTGATATGACGAAATGAATCTAAGACTTATGCCGAGACGGACAAACAAGCTCTTCCAAAATTCGGAATAAAACCTGATGTCCAGATCTGAAACTGTTTCACGAGGCAATCCATGCAACGGAAAATATGCAAAAGAAATAATTTAGCAATCTAGGACACAATAATATTAGTTCGGCAAGGCAGAAAATGTGCTTGCTTATTGAGTCTATCTACTATCACCAAAATATTATCAAAACGAGTAGATAAAGACAACTGTGGAATAAAAGCCATTGAAATATTTTCCCAAACTCCTTCAAGAATCAGTAACGATTGTAGGAGACCAACATGTTCCCTCAACTCAACTCTATTATGCTGACACACCACACAAGTGCATAGATAATTCTTCACGTCCGAACCCAGAGTAGGTCAGTAAAAATTGTGCTGTATTTTCTCTCCAGTTCGGTTCTAACCTCCATGTGAGGCTAGAACTTGATCATGGTTTTCTTGCAAAGTTTGCGATCGTAAACCACATGTAGACACATACAAACGAGATTGCTTGAAATATCACAACCCATTACGAAAGTAAGATGACTTATTTGTGTATCATTTCGTGTTTGCTGACTCAGTTGTAGAGCTGTCGAATATGTCTCCAGAGCCTTATGGACCTGGTCTAGAAAATCGGATTCCAAATCTTGAGTCATGACCGCAAACACATGTCTACTTAAAGCATTAGCTGAGACATGTTCCTTACTCTTGTGATATCTTCACGTTAGGTCGAACTTGGAAATCTTCATTTGTCAACGTTGTTGCTTTAGAGACAAACGAGGTTTGAGTATTTCTTATGTTATCAGTAACCACTGTTATCTTACTTAAGATAAGATAGTGTTCTCATCGCTTCAGACACCATATCACGACATACATTTCATGCTCGTGCGCTTCTTATCTCTTTCGATTTCGCTGAGTTTATGGCTCTCATAAGTCACAGGGTGACCATCTTGAATCAGGATTCCTCCAATAGCTAATCCGGATGCATCTGTATGTACCTCGAATAATTCGCTCATTTTTGATAAAGCTAACACAAACGTAAAAGTAAGAGCGACTTTCAGTTGCTCGAAGGCATGCTACGCTGCTTCCAACCACACAGAAGTCTTCTACATTTTCAGTAAATCGAAAAGAGGGGTAGCTATGTGTCATAACCTAAGGATAAACCTACGAAAACAAGTCACTAAGCCGAAAAACGATCTGACTTATCCAACCGAATTTGATACAGGTTACTCAACCACGGCTCGGATTTTCCCAGAATTCGGATTACACCATCAGCATCCACTAAACAACCTAGAAACACAACACAACACAAGGTTGTCCGAAAGAACACTTGGACTTTTTCAAGTATAAATGCTCTTTTTCCAGCTTCTGAAACACACGTTCAATATCCAGCAGATGTTGTTCTCAAGTCAAAGAGAAAACAAAAATATCATCCAAGTAAACAACTACACTATCATCTAACTTATCACAAAAAACATCATTCATCAATAAAAAAAAGTAGTTGGTGCGTTAGATAAACCAAACGGTAAAACTGTGTACTCAAACGATCAATAACGAGTACTTATGGTCAATTTTTGGTCACATCTTCATAAATTTGAATTTGGTGGTAATCTGACCTCAAGTCTAGCTTAGTAAAATACCTTCCCTTGATGAGCATATTCGAGTTCTCTTCCATCAATGGTAACATGTATTTATTCTTCACTATGACTTTATTCAGGGCTATGTAATCTCCACACATGCGGATACCTTTGTCTTCCTTCGAGAAAAACATTACAATGGCAGAATAAGATGAAACACTAGGACGAATAAACCCATGTTCCAACAGTCCACCAATTGCGCTTTAAGTTCAGTAATTGCTCATAATTCATCCATCTGCTCCTCATAACAGACGGACGAGTGTCAAGCTCTAACTCGATCTTATGGTCGAGTGCTTTTCTTGGTGGGAGCTTCTTAGGTAGCTCATCAGACATTACATGGTCATACTTATTAATAAGTGCTTCGATGTCCGGATGTAGAGGTAACGAAGCAACTCGTTCCTCTTCCGAAATATCATCCTTGGACTTATTAACAACATAAACCCAAGCCTCGTCTACAAAATCTAGAGATTTTGCATACTGTCAGTGGTACAGATCTGATATACAACCAAAATATTTTGGTGAACACTCGCTTCCGCTGGAGCGAGTTCTACTATCAATGGTATATCATGAGTATGTCCGAACTTATCTCTGATGTACAGTAGACCTTCCGGCACATCCATAGCTTCACAAAACCATTGCTAAGATAAAATACCCTCCACCTGATGACCTAAGTCCATCACAAGAAACTCATGCTTACGTTCGACTTTCTCTATATCAACAGGCCCAGACATAACTTTATCTGCTATCCGAATATGCCTTTGCAAAAAACGAATTATCAGAGGGTTCACTAACCTAGTACGAGGTAAGTCAAGTTCGTGAACTACCCTCTGACTGAGTACATTCACATCATAAAATATCAAGCAATAAAGTAAGCTCATGACATTTTACGTGCACTTTAACCCTAGGTACATATTCCGCTGAAAATAGAGGATTACTATCCATACATGGATTATCTGTCGGACCAACAAGAACTTCGGAACTTGGTTCCTCATCCAAACTCATCCCGGTTTTCTTCTCCTCCAAGTCCAATACCTCTAGTAGCTACGACGCGAACGTTTTTCTTCTTAGGACAATCTGGAGAAATGTGTTATTTCTCTCCGCAGTTGAAACAGGTTTGCTGCTCGTGCTGTGTTTCTCGAGCCGACTTCTTTGCTGGACGTGCACCTCCATCTGAACCTCCACCAGTTTTTGGTTTCGGTGCAGCAATAGACCGTGGGTTCAAGTTTTGTTGTTCAAAACCTTTACCCTTACCTCAGCTTCTGAAGCTCGTGGAAGTTTTTGAATTTTCTCCGGTCTTCTTGACAGGGGCATGGCCAACAGCCCTACCGCATGTCATGATTTCTCTAGCTCCTTTGCGCTTGGAGAGTTCCAAGTGCTCTAGTTGGGTATAAACATCCTCAAGAGGGGTTTCCCAGCCCATCCGATCCATCTCAAATTAGTACCAACCTCTATGAAACAGAAAAGTACGTTCTTGCTGGTTTGTAATACCCGCTTGTAGCGTAAGATGCGTATAATGATTCACATACTCACATATACTACTAGTTTGTCTCAAGCTATCAAGTTCTTGCTTGTAACTCTATACTCATTGCAAGGTACCAAGTACTTACGTAGCCCATCACGTAGCTCTTCTCACGTGCTCAACTTTGGCTTTCCGGTCAATTGCAATGACTTCTACGTGCGAGGATAGCACTGCATCACATTGTCAGTTATTTACTCACAGCGTAAGTAAACCAACTGCTTTTCTGAAAAGCATTCAGATAATTCTCCATAGTAGTAACCCATAGATCAAAGATAGAAAGTGAAAGGGTTCCAGAACTCACCAAGCGTTCTCGGTTCTAGCCGCTTGCGCTTCCACATAACTGTTGTGAGAGACTCATCCTCCGAACGGGTTTCTACCACCGCTTTTTGCTTACAAGTCTTCTTCGCTTCTAAAGAACCAGCTCCATCAGAAGAGACTATGGATCTCTGCTCTAAAGCCCCAGTCTTCTCAGCCATAGCAGCAATAGTCTCTTGCATCTCTGCACCTCCGGTTGCGTCGTGTCAGCTCTCGAGCTCGCATAACATTCAGTCATTGGTACAGTTGATGTAGGCGAAGTCATGATGACATTTTACTCCTTGAATCTTCCTCTGAAGAGGCGCTATTAAGAGATAAGCTCTGATATCTTTGTCACATGTGCACTTTCTTGGACGTAGCTCTTGATCTCAAACACAAAAAGTCACTAAAAATTCGTTGAAAACAGTTGTGTTTCTCCAACTGCTGCGCAACCTACACCCACACAACAACATGCAATACATGCAAACACCTCCAAATTGAAACACAAGTCAACCACAGCTTCGACGCTCCTCCAAAACTCTTTCGAAACTCTTAACAGAGTGAAAGACGGCTCATACGAGCACTGCTCAACGTCTCTTACTCGTGACATCCTGATCGGACCTAAAGCTCTATACTAAACCGTGTATCATTTTCTTCTGATAATATAAAAAAACAACATTCTCTTTTGGTTACTTTTTATGAGTTGACATTATGAACTTTTTAATACTTATTTTCAAATTTTTTTACATTTAAAAAACTTCCTTGAATAATAATTATTTGAATAGTCATGATTTCTTTCAAACAAACTGGCGAAACAAGAAAGAATGAATAATAATATCTTCTGTGTTGTCCTGCGAACAGAGGGGTTTACTCTTTAACCCCTCAAAGGCTTGGCCGAAATCATAACTCTCTCCTACGGGTCAGAAATTTCTGGAAAAAGTTTCAACATTGATATCCTTAATAATAATTATTCTTCAGAAAGTGCAAGAGGTTGCTCACAAACACTCACCTTCCTTGTATATTTAACTTATTTTCTTATTCTTCTCAACGGTAGGGTTAGATACTAAATTACACACACCTCCAGCGGATTTGTTTTGCTTGATCACACCCGTCCCAATGATGTATTGTTTATTCACACCCCTGACTGATTACCGATTGTGAAACCAATACTTTGCTATGTCAGTGATATATCGAACTATACACATTAACATTTTGAATATATATATATAAATATAGTCTGAGGTGTAATTTATTGTTGAAATTATGAAATGATAGAAATATTTTGACACGATCGAAAATAATGAAATGATGAATGATGTGACAAAAGGACATTCTGTTCATGTTTAAACCCCGAGCATGAGTACAAAAGGATGGAGAGATTTTTTTATATTCTCGCAGTGTTCTTTGAGTCTTGAAAAGATTCTCTTTTACTGCAAAAAACGCAAAAAATTTTCATCTTAACATTTCTCTGTCTATACTACTAGTTTGTTTTGAAATAAATCATAATTTATAAACCTATTAAACATATTCTCAATTCTGTGAAAAAATACTGAAAATAAATTCTTCTGGGTTACCAGCACTTGTAGTCCTATTCGGGGTTTAATCAGAGGGGAAAATACTAAAGTTTTACACGGCTATTTAGAAAAGAGTAAAATCCTTGTCTTGCGGATTGATAACCAGAGTACTGGAAATATGCGGAGAAGAGAACCAACCGCCGGGAATCGACCGGACAAGAAAAGAAGATTCGGAAATATCTCCCTATTTAAAAATTATAAGTCGGAAATGAACCTGCCTGCGAAAAGGATGCACGGAAAATAACAAGCTGCGGGTACAAACTATCGGAACGTTTCGTCGGAAATTAAAACTATCCGACTTTTCTATTTATCGTGTATCGTTTTCCCGAGCGAACTTCCCAGGCATTGGTCTGGACTCTGGACTATGTGGCGCCCTAACAGAAGGGTTAATGAAGTCCGCTCGGCTTCGGCTCCGAACGCGAGGTCTGTCTAGATCCGACGGTAGCGGACTGATGGTTGCGATCGACGGTAGAAACTAGTTGTGCTTCGTGCTGCCATATGCCGGGCATTCCGACCTAATTCTTCCTCTTCCCGTCTCTCAATCCTTCGTCTTCTCGTCTCTCAGTCCTCTGCTTCGCTGCTGCTGCCTCGTTACGCTGTCGCAATGGGTACAATTTTCGTTTCTTCATCGTGTTTGGTCTATGGAGTTTGTCCGTTTGTCATTAGCTTGAGTTTTTTTTTGTGTCCCTGAGATTCTTTTACGGCGATTGAGTCACCAGTGCATGCATATGCTCGGCGGGAATTAATCGTTTTTGGGTGTTGTCAATCTGTGCAGCTAAAATTAAAGTGCACGAATTGCGAACTAAGTCCAAGGCAGATCTCTTCAATCAAGTAAGTTTTGACAGCTTTGAGTGTCAGAATGTGCACACTATATACGATGTTTGCTCGCAGGCTTGTTTCTGTCTGTTTAGGGTGATTTAGGGTTTACTCTTCAAAGGGACTGTTGAGTTCTTACTGTATACGGCGATTCTTCCTTGTGCAGTTGAAGGAGTTGAAGGCAGAGCTTGCTTTGTTGAGAGTAGCTAAAGTTACCGGTGGTGCTCCAAACAAGCTCTCCAAAATGTGAGTTTCAGCTTTTCCCTTCGGTTGTATGCTCTTCTCGGTCGACATGATATTGATGCAGTTTCAGCAAACGCACATTGTTGTAGGCCTGCGTAACTCTGTGCATTATCTATATCGGGAGTCTGGTATGAGAATCCTCCTTCATGCGTAGACAACTTTCATTTGCTACGCACGGACTTCTATAAACGGTGCTTGAGGAGGTAGTACGCGTAGTGCGCAATGGTGCCAGAAGAGCATACATGAGGGATGACCATTCGGGTCGTAGGGTTCGATTAGTGTCAACGATATTGTTATCATAGGATTCGAAAGGAGAGGAATTCAAGCAGATGAATTGTAAAACAGCCTTGCGGCTTGAAACCGAAGCGAAGCGATTGGAAATATTGACATGTCCTGCGTGATGATTCTGTGTCCTGCAGCAAGGTAGTGAGGTTGTCTATCGCCCAGGTGTTGACTGTTATTTCTCAGACTCAGAAAGCAAACTTGAGGGAGGTTTACAGCAAGAAAAGATTCTTGCCCCTTGATTTGAGGCCCAAGAAAACTCGTGCCATCAGGAAGCGTCTGACTAAGCATCAGGTGCATCTCGTTCTTTATCTCTCTTCGCAAACATATTGCCTGAAGGATTTCCGCTTAGAGGAATTTCCTGTGCACGTACGTTCATATGTCATGATTCTAAGTTTGGCAGGCAGAGATATTTATGTCGCTGTGTGAGTCTCATCCGTAACGATTATACTGATGCAGGCCGCTCTGAAGACTGAGAAGCAAAAGAAGAAGGAAGCCTACTTTCCACTTAGGAAGTACGCTGTCAAGGCTTAAAATTAACCGTCAACAAGTGCCCCGTAATCTTCGAGTTGAGTTCCCTAATGACAGGATTTATCGTCTCGTAAACGTTCTGACGGATGTACCTCTGTGAACTATCGTCGTTAAGTTGCTGGATTGGTTGTACAACGGACCCGCAGGAGGTCCATCGGACGTGATGGTACTAGTCTTAAGGGGAGATAATTGTACACCATAGTCGGGGGATACTATACAAGTGATTCCAGTTTTTTTGGCCGGATTATTTACCGTGGTCAATCTGTCACTTCTATGTAGCCCTTATTCGCCTTCTCGCTGGTGATAATGACTATTTGATAATGCATGTGCGAGCTTGATGAGCCGTTCAAGGATTTTCATGTGATTATGGAATCTGTATACAGCGCCTCTTCACTCACTGCTTGTTCTCTGCGGATATCCACGAGTAAGAATTTTTACGTGAGGGTGTCTTCTGAGTAATAATTTGTACGTGAGGTTGTCTTCTGAGTCCATGGGATTCAGAATCTGTACGCGAGTTGTCTTCTTTGTCCATTCGAATCCCAGTCATGTTACAAACGTTTCGTATGGTAGATTTGTGCTTGCACGATTTCCACGTCTCTGTGCAGATCTTCGATCGGTGGCGTATGTTACATATGTGAAGGTGCAGATAACCGTTAGATTGGCTGAAGGTGTTCTTCACGGCGGGCAGGGTGGGCTGCAAGTCTTTTGTTTCCAGACAGCCTGCGGGATGTTAAGGCGGTGCGCGTACGAGCCGCATCGGTAAATAAGACACTGCACTGTAGAGAGAGAACGAGTCTGGGTAGCGCACTTGGACGTCGCAGGATTAGCCTTCCAGAATACAGTCTGGAGAAGAAGCTTCCTTATATAGGGCACAGTACTACTCACGAATGCTCAAGGGGCGAAGCTTTATAAGCTAGTGTTTATGATTCAGTTGTGAGTCGGAACACGGGCACGGAAGCTCTTATTACTATTCTTCAGTCGTCACGGTATTATGGCCAGTCGATTCCGTAGGGCGGGCGAGCAGTTCCCGCAGAAAAGAGAAGAGAACGGGCGTTGCGATCATGAGAGACCACCTTATTGATTAGAGAAAACTGTCTTCGAGATCTAGCAACTGCTAAGGGTCGGATTCTCCGGAACATTGTGCACTGTCCTTGTGGGTGTAGCGCATGTGTTCTGGAAATGTACATCGCCTCTTCAAATTTACAAACCCGAGGTGGATCAAGCACTCTCGAGAGAGTTTCTGACCAAGACAACTGCCTGTGGATTCGTTGGTTAGTTTAGTTCCTTCTAAGGTGGTAGAATTGAAGGAAATATTTTGTTTGAGCTGTCCCGTCGGACGTAAGTTGACGGATGTTGTAACTAGCAAGAGCATCCTGAGTCCACTCGCCATACCATTTGCGACGTTGATGTTATAGTAGAAGGCAGTTTGCACCGGGATCGTTAAAAGCCAGTACAAAGCAATGCGAGAAGATCGGAAGGTGACGTGAAAGATTCGCAGACTGATGAATCATGGAGATCCATTGTCTAGCTATTTGATTGTCAATCGAATTTGACGGCGTGCGCCGCGCTTACTCCTCATGAGGTAATTCTCGCCGCCCAATTCTCTCGCTCCATTCAAATTTATGCCAAAGCATTCTATACTGACTACTAGTTAATACTTTTCACCGTTTAGTAGCACAATCCCACATTAATATAGCCCATCATCAAGCGATCTGATCTGGAAAGTTTAGTTTTCAAAATATACATCAACTCTGTTTACACAAGAACAAGCAGGGATCTGCAAGTGATAACTCGTTCACGAGCAAATAGACATATTCATCGTCCACATCTAGTGATTATTATGCTCCCAACCACAAAAGTTACTTCAGCTCTAGAGGTCCTTCTCCATCTACTGTGAAGCGTCTCAAAGTTTTATCAACCCATTTATGCACCTCTTATGCACTTTGGGCTCACATTTCCGAGTTCAACATTTCTGATTCTCCCACTATGCAAGTTGCATAGTTTCTCCTTGGAAGAAAAAAAATTAGAAATCATCTCCCTGATCACTGCTTTGCTACACTAACTTTATGAACATATACTTTCAAACTGATAACATTATCCACAAGCAAACCTCCTAACGATTCCAAAACTCGTTAAAAGACTAAACCCTAAAGCCTAACCCTAAACTTTGAACAAGTTTAAGCTAACTATCCACAATTTGAAGTTTTCAAATAAACATCAGCCACGTAGCAAGAACTCTCTGTACTCAATTCATCCCTCTCATTACTCATGCCTTTTGTCTCTGCTTGTATTTTCTATTTCTTTTTCTTTTTCTTTTTTGTCTCTGCTTCTATTTTCTTTTTCTTTTTATCTGCAACGCCTTATGAATATAGCAACAACACTATGCTTTCCTTCTCCTGAACAAAAGTTCATGTTGCATGGATATTCACCCTTGATATTTAATTAATGTTCACTTAAAAATAACGCTTCTTCTAGAGCGGACAAGTACTTTACTAAAGTCTTGTACTTTAGGAGACATAGTTTGGTGTGTTCTGCTTATGGTCCGGATCAGGTCGTGACTCTCTGTTCACCTATGACTTAACACTGTGTTTGAATTTAATATACATTCTTTATAGAATATATATACACATATTCAACATAACGAGAACAACTAACAGAGGCAGTACAAAAAGCCATCAAGCAAAAAATCAAACCCATTCGAAAAAGTCCCAGACCTCATCTCACGACAGAACCAATCTGCTTTCTCGATTTTTTCTCTGTGATAGCATTTCTCTTCTTCTTCTCGATCTACTTTCGTTGGGCACTTTGGATGCATATTAGTGTTTTTCATATATACTCCCGTTAGCAGCATTGTAGAGCTCATATAACCATCGACACACACTGAAGTCTATACCATAATTTTACTTTGCTAGATTTGACCTTATCCCTCTTGCCTTACTTGATCACACCACTGACTGACAAAAACAGGTTCAGCAGGTAAAATGATGTCTCATCTGAAAGTGAGACGTGTATATCAGCTACCAACATGTATCTGCACAGAAAGCTGAATTTAACATCTTTGTACAACATATTATCAACTCATGCAATCTCTTATTTGTCCTATACAATATTTCCATACCGAGATGAACCTGCTTTGCCAGTCAGAGATGTGGTTAAGTAAGAAAAGCTTAAAAACAGGTATAATCAAGTAAATTTCTGAAGTCTACGTAGTACAGTATCGAAGTTGCAAGATCTCTTAGAGCACCGGAGTGTCTAGATAGCACGGACCACCTTTCTGTCTTGCGTACCAACTGATTCACGCTTAAAACATCTCAAAGTCTTGTAATGTCGCGTTGAATGTCACAACAAAACAACTTCAACTTAATAGTAGCAGTGTCATCATGGGAAACGACGGCCAAACTTAAACCCTTGGTGTAGGTATCAAACCTTTCAACTTAAGAAAATGTGGACATGGTAATTTACCAAATAACTCTATCCAGTAGTTCTCCTTTCAGCACTAGCTTACATTCTCTCTATCATAGAAATATATTTTGCTTCCAAGTATAGTCTAAAATTCAGACTCTTTCATGTTCTGCACTTATCTTTTGAACCCAAAATTAATAGAGTCTAATCAAACGTAAAATTACAAGTTAGTCCACCGGCTAAGCCTGGCATAGCATAATTAGTTTTCTTTTCAATATAAATTTTAAATTTAATATTTTCCATTATCAAATTTACTTGACCGAAGATCGTACCCAGCACAGACGAGGAATCTTAGGGTTTAGGGTTTTCAACAGTAAAATCAGTCATTCTGTCTTGTTGTCTTTCATTTGACTACTTTCTACTGTAACTAAATATCTCTTCCATCCAAATAATATTAGTTTCGTTGTTCATGAGTTGAACCCCAACCACCTGCTAGAGTTTTCCCTATCAACCGATTAGAGAAGTGAAGATCCACGCTGGGAGGTGGAGACTCTCCCATCAAACTAAAGCATGATGGGTGTGACGGAGCATATTGACACATAAGTCAGCAGAGCACTAGGATTAGTACAGTTCAGCACGAGATTACAGTTTGTATCACAGAAATATTTCACAGTTCACAGCTCAAGCATCGTCTATAGCTCGGGTTTCTTGCAGAGTGTTCATTCCCTTATACACCTATGTTTCGGGCCCAAGATCGGAACTGAGGTTGATATGAGAAGACTGACAGTTTCAGACATTTGAACTCTATAAACTAACTCACTGTTACTACGCAGGAGCCTTCATACCCACGTCATAAACATAACAAGCCATTAACCGACGATAGACCCTAAACCCTGAATAGCACACGAGCCTTCATCGTAAGAGACAAACTTCAAACAATCATAATCTTACGAGAATAAAGGCACCAATAAGAAGAATCCACGCCATGAAACCAAACTCCTCGGGTGTAATCAGCAGAGTGGGTTGAATCTCGTAACGATGGGCAGCTTATTGTGTGTCAAGAGGTATATCGACCTTACCCTCCACCTAAGAGAAATCGCTTCGCAACTCTGGTAGATTGACACATCCAGATTAGTTCTGCACGCACAAAACAAAAAAGCTGCCCATCGTTAAGAGATTCAAGAGCACGAAACATGATGCCTAATATGAGAACTTGTTCAGAACATAGAAAGGTCGATCAGGTGGTCGAGAGAAGCACTATGGAAAGTGAGTAAAACAACTCAAACCCAAGATGTGATGATCACGAGAGTTTGGTCCAGACCTCGAGAAGCTCTGCCATCCACAGTCGTGACATCGTAAAGACGGACGTTCCTTCTGTAAGGCTTCTCGATGAAAGACTCGCAGTATGGAACAAACAGCGAGGTCTGGATCGAGCAAACAAACCTTTAGTTAGAAAGGTTTGTTTGCTCGATCTAGATACTAGATTCTAGAGAAACAAACAAAAACTTAAACTAAGGTCTCTGATCGAGGCCAAACTCAAACATCTGCTTCGAAAAGTTCGACCGTGATAGGGCTCTCGTAGTCCATACAAGAGAATTTCCAGACTCAAAAAGTTTCTTGATGTACATTTCCAGACCTCAGAATTTGCTTGATCACACCTCTAATAGGTTCGTTGAGCTTGATCACACCCCTGACTGGTTATACTTTGTGAAACCGATCACTTTGTTAGGTTAGTGATATTTTGGACGGTACCCATCAGGTCTTTGAGTATGTATCGTCTGTCGTGTATTTAATAATTAGACAATTTAGATTGCAGAGGTATTTAGTCTACCATAAAAAGTAGTCAAATGAAGAACACAAGACTGACGGATTTTACTGTTAATAACCAGTCAGGGGTGTGATCAAACCATACATCATTAAGAGCAGTGTGATCAAGCTCAAGGAACCTATTGGGAGTGTGATCAAGTAAATTTCTAGAGTTTTTACATGAACTTGAGAGCCAAAGTTCACCTTGAAACATCAGACATGGAACTGTTAGTGGACTAAACTCGTATCGCATGTACCATGTACAATTTACAATAGTTGGAAATTTGCTTGATCACATCCTTAGTAAGTTTGTTGTGTTTTATCACACCAGCTCTCTTACCCTTGGCTGACTATTGATTTTAAAACTATTTTTTTTCAAGTTAAGACATATCAGACTATACACATTAGTTTTCAGAGCATGTATCGTATGACGTGTATTTTATTATTGAAACGATTTATAAATGATATAGATATTTAATTATGATAAAAAATATTAAAATAATTAACAGCATGGAGAAATGAATAATTTTACTGCCGATATCAGTCAAAGATGTTATCAAACAATACATCGAGAAAAGAATATGATAAAACACAACAAATTTATAAAAAAATGTTATGAAGCAAATTCATGTAATGAAATGATGACCAACATGGCGCACAGTGATTGGTTTTACTGTTTTAAGTGAGGTGTGATAAATCACAACTAACCTGCAGGTTGTGAGCAACCAAACTCCTGCAGTTGTGAGAATCAAATACCATATTAAGTTCTACAGTAGCTGGACGGGCAGTTCTCACAGCATCAGTGGCCATAGTTGTTCTCCCACACACATCGCCCTGTTTGCAGTAGTCGCCCGTAGCCAGTCCGGTAGACTTCCAAGTCTTGTTTCTCACCGCGCACCATCGTACTTGATTTTCAAACAACGTACTGCATCGTGTTGCGGTTCCAGTGTCAAGACTCCTCGACTGCAGTTTTACTAACGTTGATTGCAGTATCAAGACAACTACAACTAGGACGTGGTTCGGCCATTACACTGTCGCTACCGGAACGCCATCGCTGTCGCTGGAGACTGAGGATGACATCTTCTAATTCCGCGGGACTGACAGAGATGGGGACTGAGGATGCTGCGGTTTAATCATTTAGTGAAATTGGTGGACTAACGTTCGTTCGTGCCTAATACCCTTCTCTGCCACTGTCATGCGGGTACGTACTAGGCATCAAAACTTCTTGCTGGGCGAAGGACAATGCAGTCTTCTGTACAGAAGACGAAAATACACCGCTAGTGCTTTACCTCATAGACTCTCTACGGGTTGAGTGATCACTTGTGGAGAGCTGGAACAGCTTACGGAATATGGTTTTCAGTAGCTCACGACACTTGCATGCATCGCTACCGTAATAGGTTGGAGCACGGACCTGGTGCCCAACCTTTTGACGATTAGGATCCACTTCGTGACGGGGACGCGAGGATCCAAATGTTTCTTGTCCGAAAATCTGCTCAGGATTCATGTGGATGCGTTGACTGGACCATACTTCTCGATCTCCAACACAAAGATTCGCAATGGCCCCTGACGGGCGTCTGAAGTGGAGCTCCGACAGTGATTTCAGAACAGAGCTACGATTTCGATTACTGATCTTCCGATGTATTTATGTGACCACGTATCCACTTGAACTTGCCAAACAGGACACATAAATTCACAGCCAGATTATGGCACGTGAAAGCAGACATGGCGAGCGCATATAGCAACTCAGGTGAACGGCTATGATTCGTTACGGGTGCACCCATACATACAGAAAATAATCCCCATCGTTCCACAGAGGGTCATCGCTGGAGTGGAAACAGACTGAAGCAAAATAATATATTGTATTCACAAAATATCAGTCAAAGTCATTTCGGCCCACGAAATGTTTTGACACATTCTCATCCATATTACAAGTTTGTACATGATTTCCAGCTTTTCCAGCTTTTCCCGACATATCTGAGCTTCTTAAGAGGATGCATATCAGCGAACAAGCAGATCATCCTCCATCAACTGAGAAGTCCGTCGATAAATATCAACAGCATTACTAGCAAAATGTTTTATGTACAGCACTATCTATATTCTAACACTCTGTAAAGTTCACCAGCATCGTCTCTCAGGTGCTTCCTTGTATTAATGAGGTATCGTAGTTGCATTCGGTGTAGTAGGAGCTGCAGGAGAAGTTACTGGGCGATCACTAGCGGGCTTCTGCTGACCAATATGAAGTTTCTCCATAATCTTTGACATCACCCCTTCTGACTTTGCACTTTTTCCTTCCTCCCTTGGACCCTCTACTGGCTTGCCCTGAGCATCTGTGTGCACTGCTCCTGGCATGTTGTGGTAGTCCGGCTTTTCTGGCGCAGGCCACCCTCTCGGGGATTTGGCATCTTGATTACCACCAACACGAAGCTTCTGTTTCATATTCCCAAAGCAATCTCCATCCGCTAATGGTGTAGGTTCCTGAGCATATGTTTGTGTCCCACCATGCAAGTTTTCTCTGTTCCCTGTGAAGAGTAAAACGGGTAATCTTGTCAGAATCTGCTCTGCTCTGAGCTGAATACAGGGGCCCGCTAGGGGTTTCTGGCATCTACAAGACCCCTTGCACTTTAGGATATGTACAAGGGATGACTTCAACCTAGTTCATCATTCTAGATTACAGGAAACCATTGTTCTTTCATCGTAAAATCAAACCTCACAGACACCTTGAGTTGATATCCAATTTTCAATCAGGCTGCGAGTGCTGGTAACTGCAAAATGATGACAGAAGCGAGAGTACCTGTGTTTACTCCACGCTCACCCGGTGTCTCTGTAGCCGCCGAAAAAGAGATCATTAGAGACTGTCATACTGCCTTGAAGTTAACTACCAAAAGGATTCAAAAGGCAGCAGTATGTAAAAACTACAGACAGAAACCCGGCAACTTGAGGCTATGAGTGTTTCATGTACGGACGACGGTACCTGCCATCTGATCAGTAGTAGCTTGCCCTGTTCCTGCTCCACGTCCGGGCTTCTGACCTGTAACCAGATCCTTGAGCTTGCTTACGAACCCGGGTCGTTTTTCACTGTGCTGAGTGCGGTCTTCCCGAAGATCTTCACTTCCTGGTTCTCCTACCACATGCTGTCTTTCAGGATCTCTCAACGGGGAAGGGTGGTGATGGTGTTCATGGCCGTTCAACGGAGCTCCCGCTGGGACATGGTCAGGATGAGCATAAGGGTTCTGAGTGTATCCGGGGAGCTTCTCTATAAGCTTCTCCGCTCTCGGTTGGTGGTGGGGAGGATTCGGAGGTGAATGGTGATCCACATGGTGCCCGGGCATAACGGTATCCGCAGCCTGCTCTCCGACACCTAGCGGTTCGAACTCAGGATTGTGTCCCACTGCCACACGAGGAGAACGAGGAGAACGAGGAGAATGCACTTTATGATGATGTGCCTTCTCGCTTCCGCTTCCAGGCGAGTTTCCGCTACTAGCGTACACTGCACTAGGGTGTCCTACACGCATCTGCGGATCATCCTTAGAAGAGCTCCCCGGAAAGTAAGAAGCGTGTTCTCCCCGATGGCCTGTGATCTTGTCTTGCACATTGGCCAGAGTGTGCTTTACTTTCTCAGCCACTCCTGGGCGCTGCTGCTGCTGTCCGAGAACTCCCTCGGCGTTTCCTCCATATCCAGGTTCCTCGCTAGGGCTCGGATGATGTTCATCGGCCATGATGATGAGACTCTGCGGACTACTGTAAAAACCAGGATCTCAAATCGTTGCGTTTGATCCACTTCAACTCAGAGAAGAGACGCTGATAGCTTTGTTTCAAACTCAAAGAGAAATCCACCAATTTTAATGTCACTCCAAACGACGCTTTCTAAGTCCCAAAGACGAACAAGAAGACATTTCCATGTACATGAGAAAAGATCGACGTTCTTCTCTACTAGTAGACCATTTTCGATTCGCAGAGCGCCTGCAGCGTAACAGTGTTCTTGACTCTTGCGCCTATCTGAAAAGCAGAGGAGCTGACGTGGCCATATTACATGTGGAGACGCCACGTGTCCCAGCTACAGTACTACTTCCCAAGTGCTGAGCCGCTTTTCAAGCTACTCCTCGTTCGATGTAAGTTACTAGGAACAAAGCATGCCAAGAGGACCGGCGCGGTGCTCAAGGTTTCGCACGGTTTTCTCTTCACCCTCATCTTCAGCAGAGCTGACGTGGCGACATGTTATGAAGCATGGATGCCACGCATACGGTAACAGCCCGTGACGTGTCGTATCAGAGGAGCTGATGCTGACGTTCAGTGGTCCTGCAGATGAAGTCTTTCCTCTCAGAGGAAATGATCGAAATGTTCGAGAGGTGCACTTTCAACTTCCATGTGTCAGACAGTGACAGTCCCAGTTATCCCCGTACTATCCACGACTTTGCACGGAAAACTGGTATTCGTTACAAGCTCTCACTTGGGATGTGCTTTTCTTCCGTGCTTTCATTGTTCTTTGCGTGGCGTGAGTATGATGACCCCATCGTGTCACTCACTGAAGTCTGGAGATTGGATGTCTCTCCATTCAGGGAAGGCAGTATCCTCCACCAACATCGACTTGACAGACGATCCACGAACAAAATCCTTACTGTAGTGAGTCGTGAGTGGCATGTGGACATTGCTCTTCGCACACTTCGGCGGCATTCTTCTCAGTGTTCCGCATAACGTTCTTTGCAATTTTAGCCGGCAGTTAGGGTTCAGTTTCGGAACTGGTTAAGAAAAAAACTAGCTTATTTTACATAACTCATAAATGCGGCACGGATTCACGCGCTGTTAGGGGTATACGTCTGAAACCTTGTAACCCGAAATGCGTCATTTATTTGTATATTAATTTATGCTCTAACCTTTCCGGGGAAAAGATTAGAGGATAAATTAATTTATACTTAGAAAGTCATTTTGCTTTCTAAGAGTACATGAGGTGAATATCCTAATTATATATGGTGGATAACAGAAAAATATGCATGCTTGTTTAGTTTTCACCTGGAGGGAAAGAAGAAGATAAACAAGATTATCGTGAGTGACCTCCGGACAGAAATTGGCTCTGATCGCGTGGTGAATAGATTTTGTCAATTAGTTCGTAAACCGTAATCATTTAATAACATCTGATACCATGTTGATTTATGTTGTCATTAGATATGTAAACATTATATATTTTTGTAAAATTATATAGTCGATAATTTTAAATTTTAAATTTTAATAGATATTAATTGTTAACCAAGGTGAGGTAGGCGAGAAATTAGAACATAACCTATAAAGAAATAACACTCACGTGGTTCGAAAAGTACAAGCTTGAAATCTTTCTACCTAATATTACATTAATTTGGATGTACACTGATTGATAAGTTCACCTTCTTAGAGAAAAGATTAAGATTAAGTAATAAATTAGAACATAGAATATACTTTCTCCATCTGAACATAGAGGAGATGAGAATGCATGCATCAACAGACAAATATGCACTGCACGAAGAAAGTGTAAAAGAGGAAAGTTCTATACATTCTTGAAAATCTTGGAGGCAATTGGCTGTGCTTTTTTATTCGTGTCTCTTATCGAAAACTTTATTTCACTTTGTGTTCTCAAAAATGTATAAATATTAACAATAAATCTCAAATTAACTCATTACAAAAATATCAAAACTGTTGGTAACTATTAAATGTTAACTGAAGATTGAGTTGCAAGAAAGCGACATAATCCATAAGGCAAGGACCAAATATATATTTATTATCAAATAAAAATTAGTTAATTATTTTGCATGCTTCATTTTGAAGAGGAGAACGAAGCCACTCATAAGGAATCAAACCTCTCATCGAATCAAAATGAGCAAGATTAAGATCAGAAGCAAGATGTCTCTAATATCTACGTGATATGTACAGAATTTACTATAAAAAGTTAGATAATAAATTAACAGTTATCATAACTTTATGACTTTCAGCCCTGTACTATCAAAAACGAGTGCTTCACTTATGGATTCTTTCTGGATGTTGCCATGACTTTGCTTTCATCTAACACACATTTAGAAACAATGCTAGTGTAAAGATGAACTTAGTGTTAAAGGTTTATATAGCCTATTTATATATCTATAATAAATAAAAACAAAAACAGAGACAAAAAATTCAGAAAGCACTCTCCTTCTTCACTCTTCTCCTCCGGAATACTGCCGAGTCTAGTATCGAGAGCAAATCCACCTTCTGTCTGTTCTTCCTGGTACCTCGTTTGTCTTTTTCTTTCTCTCAGCACAAACGTTAATTTAGATGTATATTTGGCCTTTTGAATTAATCAACTATTTACCAAAATAAGATTCATAGATTTCAAGGCGACTCAAGACCTCTTCTCCTAACGAAAATTACGAAAACGAAAATTAACGAAAATCAAAGTAAGAAGATGTAACTCTAAATGTCAAATCGTGTCAAGTGGAGAACATTTATAGATATTCGATTCTAAAGTTTTCAATTGTGTGCAAGAGATCGTAATTCGACCATAAATTACGAACGAACTATTTGGATACGTAAATTCACCGAAAAAGTTGCTAAAAGCTTCATGAAAATTATGGAATCTTTTACGGTCAACGATTAAATTATTCTAGATTTGATTCTCTTTATCCAACTACTATCTATAAACTATTATCCTTGGCTCTATTAGTTCATCAAGCCTCTCCTCGTTACTATAAGTACAACACTCAGATGACAAGACATAAAGTTCAAAAAGACACTGCGTCATGGACAAGAAACATTCTCTAGACATTCTATCTTAAGATCATTCTCCACTATTCCGGTACAAATCTGTCTATCCTCAGGTTTGCACTACATTTTTTCCCGAGCATACATTGCCGAACATACATTTTCATAAGAAGAACTTCGCTGGCAACCGAATTCTCGTTTTTCAATGCACTGATATATATAATGGCATTTTTGTAATGGGCTCACACACAATGTATCACTTAGCAACATCGTTACAATAAGCTGGAGTAGTGATTGGTCTGGAGATTGTTGTACCCGACGAAACTAGATTGTACCAAGCAAAATGGCAAGTATAAATCTGTCATATCTTACAGCGCTTTGTGGCATTTTGTTCCAGTGGAAGAAATGATAAAATAATACAATGTTAACAGAAGCACGAATCAAAACATTTGTTCCACCATAGTGGAAAACGAACCTAGTGTTTTCTAATGTGTTCAGGAGATCATATTTATAGCCATAGACTTCAAGAGGTGGTACTCAAAATTGATTTGCAGAAATCTGTAAAAAGTTGTATGAAAGTTAGAAGAGTACTTTATCTCCAAAGATTCAGTGGCTCTAAAAAGTCTCTCTGTAACACAAGTTATAAGATTCAGATGAAAAGACGTAAGTGTGAAATGTCAGAATATATATAAACGTCCGAAGGAAATTATTTTATGGGTTTTTCTAGATTTTTGCATAGACTGCAAAAATCTACTGCCAATAAATGTTTCTCCAGAGATAGTAAATTTTATTTACTATAGAAACCTGTAAAAAAGTTTACAGGAATTACATACAAGGTTTGAGTGGTCTTAGGGTGTAATCGAACCATGCTTTTTGAGGAATGTTTTTTGCTCCCTTTTGCATGGAGTTGAGAGTCCATAATAAGACAACCCACTGTATTCAGTTTTTATTCTCTCAGGTAGTCCGACTCATCTCCACAGTTTTGAGAATAATCTCTATGAACCCGTCTGTTGCTTTTTGATTAGCTCTCTTTAGAGCTACAAGAAACCACATCTGCAAAATTGCTTCGTGAGCACTAGGTTTTAGGATAAATCTAAATTAACAAAACTCAATAAGCTTGATGAAGTTATGACCTTATTATTCCACAAACTTAACATATTTCCCCTAGAGGTGGTATTGACGTTTGCATTCTATACATGTAAGTGTATTCTTTCTCGAAACCGTTTAAAATTTTCCAAACGATTCCCAAAATCGATAAACCATTAGAGGTTGATCACTTTTGTTAAGGGAGAAGGATTGAATGGCCATAATATTTCGGAAACCATCATTATGACCGTCGCAGTGATGATGTGGATGTGTGTGAAAATCATAGCATGAAGCCTCACAACTAAGAAGCTGACAGCAATGATAAGAAACGAAACCGAAAACACGATAGAAAAGCATACACATGATTTACATAAGACAAATAAGAAAGTAGAATTGATCTGGATAAATGCAAGAAGCTAGTTTAGGGTAGTGTTTCTGGTTACACTTATACAGGTTTGTAATTCTGTATTAGTGCAAACTCATACATATCCAAACTATCTATAAGTATAATTTTTGAAATTTTGCACAGTCTAGTGCAACGTAGTCTAGTCTTATGTATTAGTGCAAAGCATAACGAACTTGTTTGTGTACAAGGTTTTTTTTATTTACAAAGGTTTTCATTTTTATTAATAAAAATAAACTTTTTCATTATTTTGACTTCACGATAATAAGAAACTGAGTTCATTGCGATTGTGAGGAAAGAGTTTTACAATAATAGTATTTTCTCAAACACACGCGCTCTATTTTTCGAGGGAATTATATCTCATCCACGGTTGAAAATTCTCACTAACAAGTTCAAAGAGAAGAAAAGATGTCAAGAAGTTCAGTATTATAAAAGCCAATATTTACATTGTGGTGATGGGATGTACATGGAGTACTGATGGAGAGTGAATATGAATGGGATGCTTAGCACGCTAAGTGAGTTGTCATGACCATGGTTACAAAACGATAAATGCAGTTTGTACTTTTGTAACTGTTTCGTAAGTGAATATTTTGACAAGTGCAATATTGCATTTATCCAATACTATGGTATTTACTTACGTAGTTTGTGTCAATATGTAACAGATATGGTAAAGAAATTTTACATTTGCATAGAGTAAATTTACGTAGGATCAGCTGTTATGACTGTAAATGACGATTACGATGAACAATAACATGTAACCACAAAGTCGATGACATGAACAAACAAATATAATTATAAAAGCGAGTGATTAAACATATGTAACATATAACATGGCAATAATCCAATGAATACCTTATTACTATTAGCATTCTCGATTGGAGATTCTCCGGTGACGAACTAACTATGACCTATTTCCTTTCTTATGGGTATGTATTTATGATCAAGTTATCAAATGAAATTTAAATTTCCATAAAAGTATTTAAAACTAGTAAGGATTACAGTTTTCATAAAAGTATAAAAAACCAGTAAGAGAAAGTCCCTCGAATCTGGTTCAGCATGCTGAATATACGTCTCTGAAAGTTTCTGTTATAGAATTTGGTATAAATTTCTCTACAAGCGAAAAAGGTAATAAGACAAGGAGCTAAACTTGCAGTTGAATTGCGGGGCTATGCGTTAACGACTTTAGGTCTAAATTCTTTTATCACTCTTTCCTTTTCAGGTTTCACGGTGATTCTATCCGTCTATCTGTCTCTTCTGAAGAAGACAAGTTCATAGACATCTTCCGGCAGATGACGAAGTCATAACACCCTCCCACTCCGCGACACCCCTAATAAGAGAACGCAACCCAATGAACAGCAAGGGAAGCCTTACAAGGGAAAGAAGACACGATGGGAAACTAACGACCCGAAGGGGAAGAACACCGGGGCTAAGCCCCGACACCCCTAAGGCATGACTGAGCTGATGAACAGAATCCCTTCGTTGCGTCTCTTTAGTGACCTACTAACTCTAGTGAACTGCGACTACAGAATAGTCACTCACGACTTGACATGGGCAGAGAAGGTAAGATCAAGTACACTTTCGGTTTTGCGACCGTTAGTCAAGCAAATGCGACGTTTGCCAGGTCGAATTCCCGGACAGACGATGGTAATTGTCTACCACCACACTCAGTTGCAAAACAAGTTCCCTGATGTTTACAGAGAATTTGCAGTAACAAAAATCCGACGAGATAGTTCCGATTATAGAGTGTGCGAATAATAGCCTGTGATCCAGGAGTAGTCTGCGCACAGTTCGACTATACCTTACAAGTCACACCTCTGTGCGACTCGCACAAAACATCAGTCTAAGTGAGTATATTTCGAGACAGTCTGTAAGGTGGAATGCCAACGTATATTCCAGAATTTGCTTCGAGTACAATATCTTTAAGACTAAATGATTTCACTCCCGAAGGAGCATGAACTGTATGCTGAGCAGTCACAGCTGCTCGGTATTTCTTCCCAACTTCCTTCCTTCCTTCTCTCGAGATCGGAAGAGATAACTCTTCCGATACTCGATCCTCACTATGAACCAGGAAGAGGTAGGATATACAATGGCAAGCGATCGAAAAAGCGAATGAAGAATGAATTACAATTTCGAATGTACATCGAGTTTTACAGTTAGCTGATTAGCTGCCGACGACGACGAAGCCACAGGGGCGATCTCCACGCGTGACGGTGTAGATTGGCTCGGTTATTCTCCGTGACGACGCTTAGTACTGAGACCCAGTAGTGCCGTACCCAGGCGTGGTATGGTGGCCTGGGGTTACTGTGTCCTTGATTCTTTCCCCCATGGTAGGCTCAGTCCCGTATCCGGTACCGGTGTGAGTTCCACCGACCCCAGTCGTGGTATGGTGGCCTGGGGTTACTGTGTCCTTGACTCTTTCCCCCATGGTAGGCTCAGTCCCGTATCCGGTACCGGTGTGAGTTCCACCGACTCCAGTCGTGGTATGGTGGCCTGGAGTCACGGTGTCCTTGATCTTTTCTCCCATGGTAGGCCCAGTCCCGTATCCTGTACCGGTGTGAGTTCCACCGTACCCAGTTCCGTGGGTGTTGGTACCTGGAGTCAGCTTCTCCTTCATCTTGTCCATCGTCGATGGCTCGTTGCCGTATCCGCCTGTAGTGTGACCTCCATATCCAGCTCCATACCCAGAGTTAGTGTTGGTACCCGGGGTAAGTGTGTCCTTGATCTTCTCTCCCGTGCTCGGCCCGTGGTGACCGTAACCAGTAGTACCAGTAGTCGTGTTGTGGCCTGGCGTCACGGTGTTCTTCAACTGCTGTCCCATTGTGGGTTCGTGACCATACCCGGGTGTACCAGCGCCCGCGCCTCCATATCCAGTAGTACCGGTCTGAGTCTCGTAACCCGCAGGGTTATGACCGGTCGTTCCGTGGTGACCAGGCAGCTTCTCCTTCACCTTGTCTAAGGTACTCTCTCCCGTGGCTGTGGTGGTGGTGGTAGGAGTTGTCGTCGTTGCTCCAGTCGGTGGGCTATGGTGATCGTGCCCTGTGAGCTTCTCCTTCAAATCTGTCACCTTTCCCTTCACCTTCTCGGCCATCGTTGGCTTGTGGCCTACTGGCAGCTGCTGCGATGCCATCTTCTAAACTTCCTCTTGCTTCGAGCGTTCGTTCACTGAAACCGACGAATGCTACTAGTGCTTCACTCCGAACTTCGCCCGCTGACTGCTCACTGATGCCGAGCAAATGCTCCTTAGCTGCTGCTGCTCCAAACTTCGTCGAGTACTCCCGGATAAAAGAAGAATGCTACTCACAAATCGTTATCTCGCTCACTTCTCACGAATGACAGTTCAGGAAAGAATGTAGTTTGCTAGACTTCGCAGACAGCTTGAGCTTATATACTGGAAACGAAGCTGACGACCAGGATCCTGAAGCAGCTGAGCTACTGACAAGTAGGCTTGTGTTTAGGTGGCAGTTTCAGCCAATGAGGACTGGACAGGATGGTAGTACAGTAAACCCGGTATGGATATCTCAGACATGTACGTCCTGCCCGCGGACGCGTGGTGCAATGGTAGTCGTGTACCACGTTGCATGCAATGCGCGGCCAACGTGGCAATACCGGACTTGCAAGTCTTGCAGCTAATAAGGCGGTTGGATGTTTTCTCGCTGATCAGTGGCAGTGGCGGGTCCTGAATCGCACTGAACTGAATGATGTCGTTGCACTGAATAATGGAAGTGTTGTTCGCGTGCCAGCTGGCACTCAACCGACGATCTTCTATTAGCGTTGGTGACTACATTGTTACGCGCGATTTTCATCACCTACTGTAGTTATCAGTTTTAGCTATAGTAGTAGGCGCAACCTAGTTGCTGAAGCCATACAGGTTCGGCTGTATACTTAGCTACTCTTGATTCGGCTAAGCGGAAAACGCGGCACAGTGAATAGCAAACGGATGGGAAGACACCATCAAGCCTTAGAAGGGAAAGAATGACCCGAAGAGCCAAGCAACTAACGCCGCGAAGAACACTGGGGCTAAGCCCCGCTATCAGTAGCTCTAAAGTCTCCAATTGTCTCTATAATGTCAGGTTCGGCTAATGATGTTGGTCTTCCCCTTTGGATCTCATCGCTGCCATCGGCTAGGTTAAGCGTTATTCATTGCGTCGCGTGTTACGCTAAGTTAAGCGATAATCTTCCTCTTAGGAGTATTGATTGCATGACTCAACCGTAATGAGAAGGTAGTTGATTATGAACAGCGTTGAGTAAAAAGTACGGGTATCGTAACGCAATCAACTGGGTTTTGAGACACAGGTAAAGGGTTCGAATCTTTGCCTCTGGTGCGCAGCTTCAGGCTGCAAGTTTAGGCTCCTTGTAGAGCTTTCTGTGACAGCGACCGACATAGTGTTTTTCTTTTCCTTAGGTTTAGGAGATAATTCCACGATCAAATAAAGATTTTCGGGTAACATTCACGGATAGATTCACTTGCACGTTCTGAAGCAGTACTAAATGACTCAAAAGGAAGATTATTGCTGAGATATGCTAGCGCAATGCTCAGTATCGTAACTCACGGTTGAGAGATGTGAGGTCGGGGGTTCGATCCAAATGCCGTGCTCGAAGAACATCCTCAACTAACGTGTATGCCGTCTGGCAATGAACAAATATTTCGATGAAAAGAAAAATGCAAGGTAAAACAAAATTACCCTCATGCGATCAAATACTATGTGAATATATTATAGAATGAAGCAGCCCACTAATACGAAATTCAAGCAACACAACTCTTAATATCATAATAAAACAGAGTGAAAACGCTGATATAGATACTCCTCATGAAAAATGACCACTTTGTCAGTTTTCAGTCGTCATCCTTACAGAAAAATAAAAAATATATATATATTTGACAAATTATCTTCAGCAATGAGTGCTGTTTATTTAGGAGCTGTTGGCGTATATGCACATAATACATTTGATAACAAATTACATAAACACTTCTTCTTGTGTTCCTTAAAGGATGCATGATCTTGATGACATGAATAACATTCACAACGCCTACTAACTAACAGAAGAAAAGTAACTTCTATTGAGAAAAAAACTCTTGCTATAAAGATACTCCTAACATCATTATGGTAATCAGCTTAGATTAATCCATCAGTCAGACGAGATACATAAGCTTGTTTTGATAAACGATATTTGTACGATCCTCATTTTCAATCTTCCTCGACCAGCTTAGAATCAAAGGTACACAATTTTTCATCTTACTAGTATCAGAAGTCCAAAATATCTCTTATTTACTAAAACTAAAAACTAAAAGTGCTAAACTAGAACTTGATTTTTTCCATGTCTAAAAGTTCATTGTACAAACTATCTTATTATGTCATAATGGCAGTAGTAGTCATGAGATACTCCTTTGTTCAGTGCATTGATAGTCTGATGAGTTCATGTGAGATACTTTATTATATGCAAAAATATAATCAAATTTAATAAAGTCAAAAATATAATAAAAAATTTCTTTCTTCCAGTTGGTAGAATTTCTTGGGAGTTTGTGTCTCAAGATTTCAGAAAACAATGAACAATATTCAGTCTCTCGTGATAATAATAACATATCAACAGAATTTCTTCAGAAGTAGAGAGAAGTAGATCATAAACGTACTTTTCATCCATTAGAAACCACAGTATTCAAACACCTCATCCATAAGATTCCAACTCTAAACCTCTTCTATCCTATCTTCTTCACAACGGCTGGAAAAACTCCTCACATGGAGATAATTCCTACTTGAACCCCAGGTGCATGGGAACCGTTATAGACACTGCAAAACCCTTAAACTATGGGCCGCCCGAAGCCTGTCCAGCACCTTTCTTTTGTTCCCCTATAATGTAATTCTGACTATATTAATCTGCTTTTTAAACGGAAAAGCCTCGAAAACTCAAAAATAAACGCACTATTTAAGGATTTCCCCTGATAGCATCCGGAAGATTCCACCGAACCAAACGAGGAAACGGACTACGTAGAATTTGCCCAAACTTCGGCGGGAGGGGAGCAAAAGTGACCTCACTACGGGTCACCCGGAGCCGTAGTGATCCGTCCTTTGATCTTCTAAGAGACCTTAGAAGATCAAAGGGTGACGCGCGCAAGTGGAGAGGTAAACTCTGTACTTGTACGTCTTGTGGTCGGGTCCGCTGGACACCAGAGTGACGATAATGTAACCGCTAGCGTCACGGAAAGATCCCGTGCCGCCGGAAACTGCCATCTCGGCTTCGGTCGTGAAATCATTCAAGAGGAAGAAATCGCTGGTCGTGAAGAGGGTCCCTTTGTACTTGTCCGTGTCGAGGGTGATGAGCTTGATAACCGAGTAGTTGTTCTCCTGCTTGTTCTTGATGATCAAAGCCGGCGAGTTTCCGGTGAGGGGCGCGGAGCTGCTGTTGCTTGCCCGGATGGGTTGCTCCGACACTGCCAAGTTCCCCCATTCCATCGCCAGCGCGTTCCCGTCCGGAGGCGCCGAGATGACGTTCGTGGTATTCTTGCCAGGAACGGAGTAGAATTGCTCGAACGAATAGAACTCCAGGCTCGGCGGGACTACAGTGGATCCCGACAAGGCACGACCGGCTGCCGTCACGACTTCAACTCTACTCACAATGCAAAGAGCAGCGAACATCAAAAGCAGCATGCCGGTGGACGAATGATGATTAACCGACGCCATCTTCGATTCTTGCGCAAAAACTTTCTACTTCGTACTGTCGACTGTCGACTGTCGACTCGACTCGGTAGGGTACAGATCGTACAGCTTGAGATCGATCGGTGTCTTGGCTAGCTGCTGGATCGAGATGAAAACTGAATGGAGCTTCAGCACTCTACAGTCTTGAGAAGCGAATAGTTAATAAGCAGATCAGACCGCTTTTGAGGCGTCTCAGATTTTCTGTCCTCAGACTACCCTCGAAGCGAAGTCGAGAATCACGATTCGACCACGTTCTGCTTGTGTACACGATGGCCCAGGACTGTCTCGGTTATCGGAGGACGTGCTTCGGAGTTCGAACTCACTCTTTGGTGATCAGAACGGGAGTCCTCCGCTGCTGCTGCTTCTGCTGCTTGCTGGGAGGAAGTCTGTCTACTGTACATGATATTTGAATCAGGCTTCATCGATCAATATATACTAAGACGAAATGGACCGTTTCAAATTTCTACCCAGCTTCTGGATCGTATTCCGTTAAACTAAGGTTGGAATTGGACAATTTAAGAAGCTGTATGTTGACTGACTGACGACTACTTGCGACTGAGACGAATGCGCGTTGGTCTGCTGACTTCGGTTTTCAACATGCAAAGTTCGATATCGAGGGTTCGAATTCTCTACGATCCAACTGCTGACGGGAGTTGACGGAGTCGCAGTGACACACCAAGTTCGGTCGCCATGGGAAAGAAGGATGTCACCGTGGTGTGAACCGAGTGAGAGCTAAAACTTTCATTCCACGTGAAGGAAATCTATACAGACAAAAAAAGCCACGAGGTGCTTTGTATTCGGTTGCCACACGGGCGTGGGATCTTATCTAGAAGGCCGTTTGGCATTTCCCGATTTTGTTTCTATCCTCTTAGACGCGGGAGTCGGGACTATGGATACTATTTGAGGCTGTTGCACTGTAAGTGCTGCTGCCCTTACTGAGTCCTCCCGGTCACGTAAGCTAATGCAGATATTACCAGTAGAAGTTTCTCATCCTAATATGAAGACTGGGTAGAAGAAATTGTAGCTAGCTTATTCCAACGGAGTTGTTCCAAGGAGGAACGGGTAAATCGACTGAGTCATAGTACACAGTTCATCTGATATATATGGTGGTCCAATGCCCCAGCGAAGAAATTAGAATGATTACGTAATAGTAAATGCAGGATAGATCACGAGAATAGAATATGAGAAAGATGGTTGGTATGGTTAGAATCTGGCGAAGGAGTAAGAGTTTTTGATGTCGATGAGCATTCCGTCACCGATAGAGACACGACACGTGACCAGGGGAGATATTTAACCCTTGGTAGTTAGAAAAGTGACATTGGATGGGAAGTGAAATCAGTGTTATGAATGTAAGATTAATATAAAAGCATGGTATAGTACGTCTTTAAGTTAATCTTTTGTTCTTTTTATAAACATAAACATATATATATATATTAACTTCACACTCTGAGTTTGGACTGTACCACAACAAACGTTGAACATAGCAAGTACCACGAATCACCAAACAATAGCTCAAGGGTATCAGTAATGATTCTCAACTTGCAGAACGCAGTTTAACTTTGTTCTTCTTTCTAGAGCAGTTTCGAAGTCAGAGTTTTGTGTTTAGAGGTTGGATACACTGTTCTGATCGATAGAAATTTTAGTATTAGTCTTTTATCAAATAAATTACTAGATCGTATGCACACCTTGTGTATAGTTGTGTTGATTGTCTTTCGTTAGACATGTGCATCTCTAACTTCAAAGTAATAGAATTAGTGTTTACCAAACAAAGGCTAGATTCTTAAAGTTGTCCATGTCTTCGAGTGTCTTTGAGCTTCGTTGTGCTCTAGAGGTTGGGTACATTGTTCTATTTAGTTTTGATGGATAAAAAATCTAATATTAATTTTATGTCGAACAAATTACTCGGTGATTTTCCATAGTTTGCGAATTTTGGGTATAGATGTGTTACTTGGCTCTTCGTTAGAAATGTGAACTTCTTTCATTTCAAAAGAGTGGAGTCTTTGTTATCCAAACAAAAGTTGAATTCTTAAGTTTACCTTCCATGTCTTCTAGCTTCAGTGTGTCCTCAATACGTAGATATCATATTATTTTTATAATC
Organism: Asterella californica; assembly: GCA_036924285.1. NCBI lineage: Eukaryota > Viridiplantae > Streptophyta > Marchantiopsida > Marchantiales > Aytoniaceae > Asterella > Asterella californica. Next base: position 701,118 of record JAYKYS010000014.1, on the reverse strand, counting down.
TATCGTTCAATCATCTTGTGAGGTTATGTATTCATCGCTTAACTGCAATACATCACTGTATCACATACAACAAATAACTACACTTGCAATGGAATGGTTTACTACACATGATTTATTTATTTGGATCTATCTTCTTTTTACTCTCTTTTCCAAGTTTCACAGCAATTCTATCAGTATTTTTCTCTTCTTAACTATCCTCTAATACAAACATTCAGTTTGCATGACAACAAATTCTCCCCTTTTTTTCTGTTCTTCACAATCAACGTTAGCTACAACAACAATGGAAGTAGATCTCAGTACCTATATAAACTTGGAGGATTCAGGTTCTCACTTGTAGAATAAACTGTTATACTTGTAACGTTCTGAGTACTAAGGCTTTCAAGATTGAATGAACCCGAAAGTTGCATTCGCTTGATAAAAGAAACGAGCCAACATTCTATAGATTTCTAAAGAAATGTCTTTATTATTCACTTATCGCCATATAAGGATAAATAATCTACCTACTTACTTTTAGTCCAGGAGAAAATGTCTATAATTCTCGAAAGGATTATAAGGAAATCTTTACTCTAATTCTAGTGACACCAGACTAAATGAGAACTTCATGTGATTGGTTTTGACTTAATTTGAAAAGAATTTCTCACATACAAAAAGACGCTCAAAATACAAAGAACTAACTGAGGTCATGATCAAGTGAATAAAGTCTCTAAGAGTGGGGTTCAACGTGCTGAATTAATTCTGGACGAATGTAGACTGATACCCAGTCTACATTCGTCCAGATTTGTTATGTTCGTGCTAATTAATCATGACTTGACATGACTCTTAGTCTTGGTGCTCACATGGTTCTTATTCTCAGTGTTGACATGGTTCAGGCTCAACTTTAAGAGCAACTGCACCAATCTAAAACATTAAATGATACTCAAGTTTGTAATACAATTTGACTTAACTTATTAGAACACTCATATATATTTATTTATAACAGTGTTCTAATAAGTTTATTCATCTTGGTGTTGGCATTCACGACTCACAGTTTCAGACTCAACGCTAAGAGCAACTGCACCAATCCAACATTAAATGATACTCATATATATATGCACTATATATATTCATTAGGATTAAAAGGATTTGATTATGATATTTTAATAAGTCAAAATGGATTTAGTTGCCAGATTCACTTTTCACAAATCATGCTCTCATAACTTTGAGATACCATGTTATAAGGTCCTTATCTTTTCTTATTGTCACGTTGGACAATAAACGTTTACTTTAGATCAATAGCAAGGTTCGGTCTGGTTTGATTTTTTGGTTCGTTACCAAAATTTAGTGCTGCGTTTTAAAGTTCGATTTTTTTGGTTGGTTTTAACTATTTCAAGTTTTGGTTTTCTATCGATTTCAATGGTTTGATTCAGTTTTGAACTTAATTATTGAATATAAAACACGATCTAACTAAATATAATTCTAGTCTTATCTCTTTAAGGTTATAGATATATAATAGGTACTTACATTAATCGCAAAAGTGATCATTTCTTACCAAAGTAGTTCGATGACTGATCCAGTTCTAAATAAACTGATTCTAAACAATATTGATTCGGTCCGATTTCACTTTGAACAGCAGAGTGCTACATCATACCAACGCATATTATAATTATTATATACTGTATTAATTATATACTGTATTATTTTATTATTTGTATTCAAGTCTAAATAATCATAATTCCATTTTACAGGGTAAGTATCAGAGTTCATTTTATAAGCTATCAACAAAGAAATCACAAGCTGCGGATGAGAATTTCCAAAACTTTTTGGAGTATTATATTATAATAGCAATATCAAACCAGTAAGTTATATTACAGAAAGCTTCTGTCTATCACACGAGTTCTACTGCTGACGGCTCCGCCAAATCATGACGCAAGTCTTCCTTATACGGCACCTTCTGACGGACGGTCGTTATTTGAAGGGGTGCCCGCTAGAGACCAAGAGCACAGCAACTCCGTAATTTACATGCCCTCGCTGACCACTTTAACCCGCTGCAGAAGCCAAGAACCACGAGAAAACCCGGAATAAAAAATGCGCATCCACTCGCCGGAAACCCTTCAATGATGCGTTACATCTTCAAGCTGCTGCACTGTCCGTAGCTGTTCGGTTGATGGAAAAAGTATATATTACGCACTCTGCTTATCCTCGGACGGCCGGAAGACTGAGTTTCCGTTGGAGGCAGATCATGACCGTTCACCTCGTACGCAAAATCGAAGCCGAGCGGCCCATGCACGTCCTGGACGACTTGTGGTACTCCAGAAAGCAGACATATCCGGTAATGACCGGTAGTAGTATTCTCGGTAAGCCAGAGAATGACTTGACCCTGCATGGTAGCCGCCAAGCTGCTAGCTACTGCGGTGGCGGCTACGTGGTGCGTAGTGCCGTACCTGAGCCGAGGCATATCGACTCACGAGTACGATCCAAAAAATCGGCTCCAAACCATCAGCCACGATGCATGTATAACTAGGTTAGGAGAATACACAGACAAGAGTTTCTGCGTAATTGCCACACTGGGAGGCGTTTAAGAACGTTGTCTGTGGAAAAACTTCTTTTCGCAGTAGCGAAAAAAAGTGGCTTTCGTTCCTTTCGTTCCTTGGCTTCTTCCTTCCATGCTTCATAAGAGCTGAAGTCATGATCAGGACGGCACTTCTCGATCCCAGTCGTGGTGCTGTTCGCCGTCTAGTGCACCTTCAGTGCGGGAAGCGTAGAATTCATAGGTAAGTGGGGGATCACCGGGACCAGCATGATCTCTCCTTGTTTCCCCACCGACACTCGACGAACCCAGAAGAGAACTCGCGGGGCTGCAGCAGCAGATATGAGACCGTCCCCGAGTAAGGGCGGATCTAGAATATACATCCGCAGACTCCCCATAATTCGCAACCTCTACCTGGAGAGCGTGGCTGCATTCCCTCCACCCCTCGACCATCTGAGCAGCGATTCTCTCTGTCACCCACAAGGGTTTAGTACTCAAAACTCCCTCAACTTCCTAGTAAGCTTCCTGCAGCGATGATGGATCGATAGCAACACGGTCCGTTGGTCTCGTGATCAGTGAGCTTCGGGTACCAGGATCAAGAACGAGAGCTGGGCCGTTCCAACGCAATGTGAGGCACACAAAGGACATGCGAGTCGAGAACCGTGAATATGGGCCACAAATATCTCTTGAATCAAAGTACGAGCTCATCGAGTCGCCCCGGAAAACAAGTTTTATCCACGAGTCCAGCTGTCGAGTACTTTCACGTGGCAGGTTTCTCTACGAGCCTGCATGGCTTGAACTGTACAGGTGAAACTCATCTTGTGGACTGGCTCACGTCAAACGGACACCTCATCGATCCATGCACGCGGTTCCTGTTGGTTCGCTCCAGTCGTGTTCCTTAGGCCCCTCTGCTCTTGTCGCGCGGGCATTTGTTCCCCCTTGCAACGTTGACACTTCCCATTCATCAGATATCTAACCGACTCTTTTCTTCTGAGACCGGAAGACGTGTGCTATTTTTCAACACTCCACTTGTAACACATCCTATTCGTACATTCTCAATCCTTGGATGTCAAGGATGCTCTACGATAGGGCCACTCAGTTCCTTGCTTATTCATCTCCTCAAAGAAGGCAAAGATTCAGGAGTTTTGATATATTACCTAACCTTTCTTTTGGGAAGAGTTAGACAATTACGAGAGGACGTGTATTTTGAGCTATCTCTCTCACTTCACTAACTATTCACTAACTATTCAAGGAAAAGATTTATTCCTTGCATAGTTACATCTTTCACGTCCAGTAGAGGAGAATATGCAAAGAGTTTTAATTTATATTTTAATTATATTAAAATTTGATTAAAAATTTATACATAAGAATTAGTCTTTATATCAGAAAAAGGTTTTGTCTGCCTGAGCTATTTTATGATTTTGTGTAACTCAAGTGACTACGTGTAATCAAGTTTACCAAAGGTTTTAATTTTAGTGATTTAAGTTTAACACTTTAAATTAATAAACTAAATTTAAAAATGTTTGTCATAAGTCATAATTTGCACACCCAGTCCAGCACTTCTCTTTTAAGTTATAATGTGCACTTTAGTACATTATAATTTTCACTAAACGTTTTTGAAGGCTATTGTCAGCAAATTGCCCATGGTTATTTTGTGGTCTGTTTAAACCATTAAACGTTTGTCTTCTTCCTCGGTTAGCCTAGAAGTACACTTTGGATGCATATTCACATGTGATTTCACATCTTTTGTTTTGGATCATCTCACAACTCTAGATGCAATATCATGTGACACCTACAGATAGTTTAGTATAGAGTTTCCAGATAACGTTAGCATTATTCTCCGATAACAAAAAACGAACAAAATGTCTCTGATATTTCGTTTTTACAGGTTTTTATAACACCTTTCAAGGTGGCACATAAATATTTACGTCAACTGATAAATGCAAGTGTAGGCTAGTAAGTGTGATCTCTTCCAACCTGTTGAAAAGTGTCAATCGGGTGGTTGTAGACGTTCTGCACGTTATATACAGTTTACAGGGTGACCTGAATCCCGTAACTACGATTAAAGATAGAGGATTGAGTGGTTTTATTATAATTTAAAAGTTTTTGCACATGATAAGGAAATCAATTGATATGCTTCTGGAAAATGATTATCAATAACCAATCGAAACAATTAATCATGTCTGTAGAAAAAATAAATATGCATGCTTCAACCTGAGAAGAAAAAGAGGAAAAGCAAGAAAATAGGAAAAAATTCTCGATAGACTATGGTGGTCTTGAGGGAACTAAGTTTGCAACTAGGTGGTACACAGAAACATCTCCTGAATAAATTAATTTCATTTGGTAATATGTTTATTTTTAGTATAATTAGTAAATACCTAATTTTTATAATATATAAGTTCTCAAATGAACTAAATGATCTCCTAATTAAAGTCGTAATAAAAGATTAGGACTTTCAGTAAGTATAAACTGTCAATAGAAGAGCACGATGTGAGAACTCTGAACATAATCTATTAAGTAAGAACATACCCACGAGTTTCTGAAAGTACAAGTCTGGGATCCTACTACCAACTATTTATTGATTTAATTCCTAGTCCTTTTTGACAAAAGGGTCAGGTAATATTAAACCATGCTTATATATCCTTCTTTTGACATCTGAACATGGACAAGATGAATAATATTCATGTTTTTATTTCTGAGATACAACCATCATGCGTGTTATTTCTCTCGTCTATCATTCGATCATATTTTCATATTCCATACTCATTTATTAATTACAAACAAAACAAAAGTATCCTAAAACAGAAATCACCAAAATACTTTTACTTTAAGAGAGAGAAAATGCATTCTTCCCATGATAGTATACATTCAAATCGACCTCTTCAGGTAGAGAGCGGAAAAGGACAAACGTAAGCAAGGGAACAAAATTCATATCTCCTACTAGTGATAACAATTATGGTATATCTTGAAGGAAATAGGTAAGACGAAAACTATGAGCGATGAAATGCAAGTCTCCAAAGAACAAGGCCATGCATGTGAGAAGAGATAAATTCTTGTTTCAAGAATCTGTCTCTTCTCACATGTCTAGAATAAATCATTTAATTATATAGTTTTCAGTTTTCAGTTGAAATCATGCATGCTGCTCCAGTCTGGTTAATTTACGTTTGGAAGAGGACCACCATAAACTTGCAAACTGTTGATATAGTCCCAAGCTCCAGTAGATCGACGGCTACCATTAGCCGGAGTGGTTAGGGTTGTTAGAGTTAGTTAGAGGGCTAACCCACCATTAGGGTTTCCCTTGTACTCACCTCCACTATATATACAGAGAGAGGCAAAGCCTCTCTCATCTCATTCCTATTTTACTTCCTTGTCTACTCGCTCTCTCTCTTCTTGGAGTGTCCTCGAAGTATCGATCTTTCTACATGGTATCAGAGCTGGTGAGAGTGTGTGTCCCTTGCTGATGAGCAAGATGGAGATTGGAGTACAGGAGAGAGCAGCCGGAGTTGTGCCTAATGTCGAGCACTACCCTGCTGATGCGTTCGGGTGAGGCGAAACCGTTTCTTTCGCCACCAGAAACTTTGAACGCGATTTCGGAGGCCTAGACGATTTTTTCTCGCTGATTTCTGTCGACCAGCCCTATTAGGGCTGTCTTGTTCAGAAGGTGCGAATTGTGTACTAGGCCAAGTTTCAGTCGATTTGGAGATTTCCAGCGGCAGTTTTTCAAACGGATCTTTTTCGACCAAAACGAAAGTTTTAGGACTTGAGTCCAAAACTAATCCTGTTTCCTTGGGCCCACCCCTAGCTATTTGAAAATTTCTGAAAATTTCAAGGGGTCGCACGCCCATTTCCGACCTCATTTGGTCTAGTTTCCACCTTTCTTGGTGTGTTCTTTCGACGTTTCCGTCGTGTTTTGTACACCTACAGTTCGCGCACAGGTTCTTTTCTCGTTGTCGCTGCAGGAGGAGTTCGCGGAGTCGCCTCGTTGTGACTTGTGACAACTCTTGATCACGCGGTGGGGAGAGACGAGTTTCGTGCAGTTTCTGGGAGGTTTTCCGCGTACAGAACAGTGCAATTTCGACATTGCAGCTATGGCGGAGTCTGTGTCTTTGATCACTGGAGAGAAACTCGACAAGAACAACTACCAAGTGTGGAAGTTCCGGATGAAGACCTTCCTGCAGGGACAAGATCTATGGGATCTTATCACTGAGGAGGAGAAAGCGCCTGAAGTGCCAATTTCTGATCCGAAATTCAAGGAGTGGAAGAAGCGCTCATATCAGGCTATTCACTACATCGCGCTGACAGTTTCAGCATCGATGATCGGTCACATCCAGGATTGTGATACGCCCAAGAAAGCTTGGGATGCACTCGCGCATCTGTTCCAATCCGGAACAGAGGCGCGGAAGCTGCAATTGCTGCAGCAGTTCAATACCGTGAAGAAGGGGTCGATGTGCATAAACGACTATGTGAACGGGGTCAAGCAGCTCGCGGATCAGTTATCTTCTGTCAAAGTCGAGATTGATCCCACTGTCTTGATTGGAGCCACATTGCAGGGACTGCCTGCAGAGTACAAACAGTTCATAACATCGATTTCGACCAGAGAACCTCTTCCGCGGTTTGATGAGCTTGTTCCTATGATGTTAGGAGAGGAGGTGCGCCTACTGGGGAGTTCTACTTCGACGGGTCAGCAAGAATCTGTCTATTTTGCAGGTTCTGGAGGATCTCGAGGTAGGGGTCGTGGCAAAGGTGCTGGACGTGGACGGGGTCGCGGACAGCAACAGCAATCGCAGCAGAACCAGCAAAACCAGCAACAGTCTGGTGGTTCCAACAACAATCAGAGAAGAGCGCCTGGTTCCTGCAACTACTGCAAGAAACAAGGCCACAATGCGAATCAGTGCTACAAGAAGCAGAACGATCAGAGACAACACGACAACAACCCCCAACAAGGTAACAGCAACCAGCAAGGCTATGCAGTCACTGAGCATGTCTATTCGGAGCAGTTGCTGATTACTACGCATCAGAGTTATGCGGCTTTCGAGCCGCAGACTGACTGGGTGATCGACTCCGGCGCCACCAGTCACATGACTCCCCATCGGGAGTGGTTTACTTCACTCGAGCCTGTGGAGACTCCACAGTTTATGGTGACAGGAGATGACACCAAGCACAAGATCCAGCACAAGGGTAACATTCCACTTGACATTCCTGCCTCAACGTTTACTGGTATACGGAATGTCTTACATGTACCTACATTGACTAGAAACCTGCTATCTGTAGGACAGTTGATAGAGCAGGGTCTACAAGTGCGCTTCAATAAAGATAGATGCTTTATTGAAGATTCGAATGGCACTGTCATAGCTCGAGGTATCAAGAGTGGTAGGCTGTTTAAACTAGATGCATCTGCGCCTAAGTTACAGGCTGCCATGTATGGACAGAGTGGTCCAGTAGTGTCTGACATTGACATCTGGCACAAGCGAATTGGGCACATGAACTTTCAGAGGCTGAAAAGCCTTCCGAGTTCTGACCTGGTTACAGGTCTGCCCAAATTCGAATCCAGTGAGCCCACTGGAGTCTGTGCAGCATGTCAATTCGGCAAGCAAGCTAGACAGCCCTTTAAGGGATCAGGTAGTAGAGCGAACAAGCTTCTGGAGCTTGTTCACACTGATGTATGGACTGCTTCTCAGCCAAGTATGACCGGTTTCCAGTACTTCGTGTCGTTCATTGATGATCATTCGCGTTATACTTGGATCTATTTGTTGAGAAACAAGTCCTCTGCCGAAGTACTGTCAGCATTTCAGACTTTCCGCAAGTTGGTGGAGAAACAGTCTGGAGCATCTATCCTCTGTCTAAGATCTGATGGAGGAGGCGAGTTTCTTTCTGGAGAGTTCGATGCATATCTGCGTGAGCATGGCATTCGACGCCAGAAGACCTGCAGTTACAGCCCGCAGCAGAACGGAGTTGCGGAGCGCAAGAATCGACACATAGCAGAAGCTGCTCGTGCGATGTTGAACGAGAAGACCATGCCTAGACCTTACTGGGCAGAAGCTGTTTCATGTGCGGTGTATCTGATGAACCGGACGCCTACAGCGGCAGTCCACAGCAAGACACCGATGGAGGTCTTCACAGGCAGTAAGCCTGATTACTCTTTCCTTAAAGTTTTTGGATGTATCTGTTATGTGCACATACCTGATGAAAGACGTAAGAAACTAGATCCGAAAGCAGATAGATGTATCTTCCTTGGTTATGCTTATGATACGAAAGGATATAGGTGCTACAATCCTTCGTCCAAACAGTTCTACATCAGTAGAGATGTCGTTTTTGATGAGCTACAGTCTTGGTTTGCACCTGCACCTATGATAGCCATCCTTGTACCTACTGTAGAACCAAGGAGTCAGTCCACTGTAGTACCTCAGAGTAGTACGTTGAGTGGAGGATCTGGAAAAGTCACTGATTCCAGATCAGAAACGGTTGCACATAGAGCTGATGTTAACGCTGGAGTCCACGTAACACAGCCTAGTGGAACTAGTGTAGTTTCTACACAGGATGAGCGCGTGCTATTGCAGCGTATGTTTGACTCATCCAGATATGTGGATCTTCCACATCCACTGGATACTTTGTCCCAGACCTTGGCGTCTACGTCAGATCAGTTGCAAGGGGAGGTGACTAGTGCACCAATTACCTCTCGCAGATCTGAGCGGCCAAAACATCCAGTGAGTAGGTATATGCATGAAGGTTTTCTTGCTGCGCACCATGCATATATGGCCAATGTTCTTCAGGAACAGGAACCGAGTTCGCTTGAGGAGGCGATGCACAAGGCCCAATGGGTAAGTGCTATGGAAGCTGAACTTGCTGCGCTTCATCACCAACAGACTTGGGAGTTGGTAGACTTACCTCAGGGTAAGAAAGCGATTGGTTGCAGGTGGGTTTTCAAGGTCAAGCGCAACTCGGATGGTACCGTGTGTCGGTACAAGGTCAGATTGGTAGCTAAGGGTTACGCACAGCAACATGGAGTGGATTTTGAGGAGACCTTTGCTCCTGTTGCGAAGATGGTGACTATTCGAACAGCAGTTGCAGTTGCAACTCAGAAAGGTTGGAAGATGCACCAGATGGACTTCAAGAACACTTTCCTCAACGGCGATCTTGAGGAGGAGGTCTACATGCAGCAACCTCCTGGTTATGAGGATCCTATGTTCCCTTCCCGTGTATGTAAGTTACGGAAGGCTCTCTATGGTCTGAAACAAGCACCAAGAGCATGGTATGCAAAGATCAATTCTTATTTGCAGTCTCTTGGGTTCCAGCTTTGTAGTTCAGACTCTACCTTGTATTCATTGAGAATACGAGACCGGATTGTTGTGATCACCATCTATGTTGATGACTTGATCATTACCGGTAACTTTGAGGAGCTTATTTCCCAGATCAAGGATCACTTGAAATCCGAGTTCGAGATGATGGACTTAGGAGAACTCAAGTACTTCCTTGCTGTGGAGTTCATTAGAGATGGGAAGGATGTTTGGCTTGTACAGCGACAGTATGCTCTCAGTATGCTTGAGAGATTTGGTATGCTTGATTGCAAACCCATTGCTACACCATTAGAGCAAGGGGTAAAGCTAGGAGCAGAGGATGGTGAGTTGTTGGATGATCCACGCATGTACAGACAGATGGTTGGAAGTCTTATCTACCTGACCATCACCAGACCAGACTTGAGTTATGCTGTCGGTCTGATTAATCAGTTCATGCAGTCACCACGGAGATCACACTTTGAGGCTGTCAAGCGGATCCTCCGCTACGTGAAGTTCTCGATGCAGTACGGACTTCACTATCGATACGGTGGACCATTGTTGTTACATGGCTACACAGATGCTGATTGGGCAGGAAGTGCCGACAGGAGATCCACGTCAGGTTACGCTTTTGGACTTGGAAGCGCTGCTATAAGCTGGGCTTCTAAGAAGCAACCCACTGTTGCTTTGTCGTCCACGGAAGCAGAGTATCGAGGAGCAACGAACGCAACATGCGAATCGATTTGGCTTCGGTGTCTGCTATCTGATATTGGTGTGGAGTGTACAGATCCTGTTGTTGTATATACAGACAACATTAGCAGCATGAAGTTAGCTAGTAATCCTGTTTTCCATGCTAGGACGAAGCACATTGAGGTGCACTATCACTTTATTAGAGAGAAGGTCCTTGCAGGAGAGATTGAGCTCAGTTATGTGAGCACAGGAGATCAGGTTGCCGATATCTTCACTAAGGCGTTGCCTAGAGATAAGTTTGATGCTTTCAGACATTGTCTAGGAGTACAGGATGTAGAGATGAGCTTGAAGGGGAGTGTTGATATAGTCCCAAGCTCCAGTAGATCGACGGCTACCATTAGCCGGAGTGGTTAGGGTTGTTAGAGTTAGTTAGAGGGCTAACCCACCATTAGGGTTTCCCTTGTACTCACCTCCACTATATATACAGAGAGAGGCAAAGCCTCTCTCATCTCATTCCTATTTTACTTCCTTGTCTACTCGCTCTCTCTCTTCTTGGAGTGTCCTCGAAGTATCGATCTTTCTACACAAACGAGGTACGATAAGATGTCCCAAGGCCCCAGTTAACACTTTGACTGTAAACAAGTATCTTTAATTTATAACTTGAAAATATGTTTAAGAATTTGAATCGATCATAAATTTAAAAATTTGCATATTTACCTCTTCCATCATCAGATGATTGAGGTGAATAAGCACCGAAACTGTACACTTCGCGGGGGAAGAGAAACGGACAAGCGGGGAAGCGCGAAGAGGCGGGTAAGGTCGCGGGGGAGGTGTGGTGAGATTATTTTAATTGATAAATAATTTAATTTTTAATTAAAAATTTCTATTTTAGACCTCCCTGGAAAGACGGCGAGAGTAGGAGATAACCCATAAACATTGACCCTAGTGCCACGCTTCGAGACGTACAAGTCCGAGACACACTGCTCGTTAACCCTCTCATGTACAGTAGGTTTAATTTAATACCTAACCGTTCCGGCAGGAAAAGCTAAGTATTAAATTAAACCCCTTGCTTATTTGCCTCCTCTATCGGAAGATGGAGGAGGTGAATATATATGAATCTCAATTCACTTCTTCATTCAAAGAGGAATGTGCATCCAAAATGTACATATATAGGAGGGCAGGAAAAGACAAGTGTGAATATAATATTAAAATTGTCGCAAGTGGTTGGTTAGTTTCTAGTATCACAACTAGTTTTGAAAATTTTATTTTTTAAATTATATATCTGTGATTTATCACAGAGGAGAAAATCAAACTTAGAGATCTCCTTTGGAAAAAAATTACTTTATTATGGAGGATGACTGAACTACTAAGTTTATACTTTTAAATTTAAAATAATTAAATCTACAGAAACAGAATTAGAATTTTATAATAAATATTATTACTTTACTTACGAACCTCATTACCTTTCGGTCATTAACAGAACCAAAAACCAGAAAACCAACGAATCATGTGTAGAAAATGACCTTATTTATAAAGATAATTCTCATGGACTCAAAACTACTAACTAATTTATAACCTAACCTTTTAAAAAAAAAAGTTCTATCCTAAATTAACGAATATGTATAAACTTCATCCATCTGAACATGGAGGAGGTGAATTGCGCTCTCCATTTGTAAGGAGGAAAGGCAAAACGGGAAAGTCTAGTTTGAAAATCGAATATTTTATCTTATACACTGTACCGTATCTAATCTTTGTATATATCATATAGATCCAAAATAGGATAGAAGTAGGGTAGTGGTGGGATGTTGAGGAGAACGCAGTTATGATTATCTTTATGTGATCAGATCGTGTTGGACGTAGTGGCTATAGTGGACCCCTTAAGTGCTCCGACAACTGTGAATGACTAAATGTACCCAAATATATCTCCGGCAACTCAGAGATCACGACCAGAATTATTATTTCTCAGAGAAGTGAATAATAAGTAAGAGTTAAACCATAAGTGTAATGCAGGTGATTCTAGTGGATTCACATTTTGGCAAACTAATGTCTATCTCTTACACGTAGAGTAAAGTCTCACGGTCGCGTACGACATCGTCAAAGTATTCTTTGTCGTTACGTCGATTGCAGTTTAATAGTACAAGGTTCATCCGTTGCACTGCAGTGCGTTTGATCTGTCTGTCTCCATAGAATCTCTGTCTTACATGACCGTTGTTAGGTCCGCTAATCACCCATCCTAAATGCTCGAGCTCCGCTCCATGAGCTCACACTCCATCCGGACCCATCGTTCTCTCACGATCTGTCCCCACTGCGTTAGTATCCACCGCTAATCACCCATCTTAAACGTGAGAGCTCCGCTCCGTGAACCTACGTTCCACCCACTGCTCTCTCACGAATTGCCTCGGACCCCGCTTCGCTTCTGCTCGTGATTTGCTCCCATGACTCTATGGAATCGCTTCTGCTTGTCGAATCGGCTCCTCGATCTGCTTCTGCTCGGGGAATCAGTTCGCTCTCGCTTCTGTACACGACAGCTCTCGTCCTCTTTGTTATCACAATTTGCTTTTAGTTGGATCTGTTAATTGAGAGTCTTTAACGAGCATAAGAGAAGGACGATTAGTGGACTACACGAGCAAACAAGGAGGTGGTGGGATTGCTGTTGAGGTAGAAGAACAAACTTGAACTTGCTTCACTGCATTTCTATGCTTGCTTGTTCGCTGTTTGCTTCAGAATCTGGTGTAGTTATGACCGAGAAATATAAAGACGTTGCGATATGTACTCGATATAACCAGACATTGTCATTGAACAAGTTCACGGGTGAGTGTAATGTTGCCAACCCGCTTGGGTTAAAGATCTTTAAATGATGTAATGTTTGTAATGATAAGGGTGTTCGATTTGACATAAAAGATCGAGATGTCGGTGCACTAGACGTGAAAGAAACTTTGGAACCAACCGATAGCATAGATTGCAGAGTTAATAATCTCTTTGGAGTTTTCACGAGATTTTTGATGATTCATTGAGTTGCAGTACTCTATGCGAATTAGAATTGCTCTCGATGAAGACTTTTTTATGCTTGCTGAATTAGGTCGTGATTTTCTGCAAGCTGCTTAGGATAACATCGATGTAGAGAGGAGGTTTAGTGTGTTTGTGAATACTCATATGAAACGAACTAGAGTGTGGGTCCGAGTATTATTGGAGATACAATATGTTTGTTGTTGTGTGACTAGTCTATTTGTTTGTCGTTCTTTATTTTGGTGTGCATCGACGGATAACCGTGCAACTTGTAAGACCTCTTGTGTTAGTTCCATGCAGAGGCAACCCTGTGCTTATCGGTGGAAAGTTGTGGATTACAAATGAAATAAACAGTTAGTTAGTGTTAAAATTTGATGTCTTGTGTATCTTAAATATGATTATTTCATTTTGATCATGTTAAGTTTTAGTTATTTATATAGAAGAGGCTTAAATGATCTTTTGTGTCGAATAAAAGTTCTGCTCTTATTAAACCCTCCTCTTATATATATGCGTACAAGTACTCCTGGTAAACTTTCTCTCGGAGAGTTGGTTGCTTTGCCCTTTTGGTCTTTCTTTCCCTTTGATGGATTATATCTATACGTTTGGTATTCATTACGTAGCTTTTTATCCTGATAACCCAGAGTACCTCTTTCTTGAGTCCTTTCTGGAGAACTCAGAAATACTTTTTGATAAAATCTTCATCTGGATATTATTCGAATATGTGAAGAGAAAGAGCTTAAACTGAAGCTATTCGTTAGATTTACAAGTTGTGATTTATTTCAAAACAAACTACTTAGTATTGATAGAGATATGTTAAGATGAAGTGTTTAGAGTCTTTTTGAAACAAAAAGATAAGATCTTCTTCAAGGTCAAGTAAGACGGGTGGGGAATAAAAGATTAGTTGTTTTCGTGCTTTTATATCCATACCAGGGGTTTAAACCCCGAGTATGATTACAAGTGCTTTTTGTAACCTATAAGATATGATTTTGTGGGTTTGCTTTCAGAGTACTGAGAAATTAAATTTAACCGTAATTCAGATGATTACGTACTCATCTCAACTTGGAATCTATAAATAAAAAATCAAATCAACCTATTCACTAGTTTTATAAGTTACGATTCATCCTTAAACAAACTACTTAGTATTGACAAAAAAAATGTTAAGATAGAAAGAGAAATGTTAAGATGAGAATTTCCGAGTTTCTTAGAACAGAAGATAATCTTTTCTTAAGACTAAAAACTACTATGAAGAAAAAGAGAATATTCGTTTGTATGCTTTGTACTTATTTATTTGTTATTTTATATATAGATTAAAAGGTACTTTGTGCTACATAAGGGTCGTACACAACCGGCTGTTTTTTAAACTCTGCTTGTAAACATTTTTTTTGTCAGTTCAGAATTGTGTCAACTTTTTGCTAATAAAAAATAGAAATTGTGGATAATAAATTATTGCTAATTATGTTATGTATTAAAACATTCACACCCGAGTGACAGAAACCGAATGATACTGCTACTTACTATTGTAGGCAATTTACCTGACACCCAAATGATCTATCCGAGCGTAGGTATAAGATCTTTCTAGCATGATATTACATGTAAAGTTTTTGGACGTCTTTGTTTCACGTTCTTCGTATTTAAGTATTATAATTATTCACTATAAGATAACATAAAACACTAACTTCAGTTCTTTTATTTATGTTAGGAGTTAATAATCGTTACGTACTATAAGCTACACGTGCTTATTATGCACAAGAGTGTGATTAGTAAATCAGAGTAGTGGTAAATAAATAAATATTTGCACTTGCATCATACGAAAACAAATAAAACATCCATTTGGAAGATTTTGTGTTTAAAGCCCCCTCTTGGTATAAAACTTAAAATGGCTCTAATGAGAATATTTTTTCTAGAGTTTTTGTTTTAATTCAAAGTTTTTCAGAGAATGAGTTTTCTTCAAAGGACAGAAAAGTTACTGGTTTCTGATAATTTTTGGAGTAAATTTAAGAATTTTTTTTGACAAGACTATAGTACTTCTCAGTCGCTTATTTATGTTACTTTCCCATCAGATTTGAGAATCAAACAAAGATGTTAATGATAGACTTAAATCGCTCTAAGTAACCTAAAGAACTACAAAAGTGAAAAAAGGTCTAGATGAACCAGACCTTAAGTATGAGGAGCGTAGGTTTTGGGTCGTGTTAAGTTAAGAAAGATTAATTATAAATAAAATATTTATATTTATATAATTTGACAATTTTCTTTCCATTTGACATAGCTAGTGGTTTAATTCGTGTCGATTCTCGGCTTGCATTACACTTATAGTTTAACTCGTATTTATTATGCGCTTCCCTGAGAAATAATAATTCTGGTCGTGAGCTTTAAGTTGTCAGAGATATAGTTAGATACATTTAGTCACTGACGTTGTCGAGAGTACAAACTGCTTGTGAGGTCCACTATAGGCACTACGTCGAACACATTTGATAACAAAAAGATAATCATAATTGCGTTTTCCTCCACGTCTCACCACTATCCTACTTCTATCGATACCATATTTTTATTATTTTTATAGTACGTTTTTTAGACAACTAGTTTCTATTGCTTTATATAGAGTTTTAACAGGTGTCACGTCAGTTTGGGCACCTCGACTAGGTTGACCGAGTGCGAAGTGGCGCATCCCGGTAAGGCCGTTAGTGCCGTTAGGGCGAGTTGGGGAGAGAGCCCACTAGGGATAAACTTCGCAGGTAGGGCTTGGAGGCCTTAGTTCTTTGAGTTGAGCCTTCAAGCTCCAGGCTATGGTGGATAGTCTAGTTGAGTGTAACCCGGATTCTCTTCGTGTTTAGAGTGGGTTTGGCTTGACCGTTTGTGAGTGATCTTTGTTGTAGTGTTGGAGATAGTAATCTCTTCATACAGATTACTCAAAGAACTGAGTGCAGGTCGAGGCGGAGTTCAGTAAGAGCTCGCTGATCTGAAATCTGAAATCGTCCGCTGGTATCTTCGGGCGTCGTCGTTCGTGCTTGGTTGTTGGAGCTGTGATCGAGTTGTCGCTGTGATCGAGGTGATTGCTGGTCGCAGATCGATTTGCTGTTGTTGGGGTCGAGTGCAGATTTCTGCCATGCGGAAGCGCTGCAGAAATTTTGCGGAATGTTCTTGAAGTGTGTTGTTGGAGCCGGATTGCGCGTTTGGGCGTTGCAGACGGAGTACTTGGCAATGTCAGACCGGAGTGGGCTCTTTGGAAGCGCATTGGAGAGACGGTTCTAGCGCACTAAGTTTCGTGGAGTTTGGTCGAGGATTGAAGAAGTTATGGCACGTCGAAGTTCGCTGTTGTGTGACCCGAAAGTACCAAGTGGTGGTTTTCGGGTCGGATTTGGGTGTTCTCGCTCGATTCGGGAGGCTTCGAGGAGCAGAGGTGCGTGAGTGCGGAGGCGTGAGAGCGGAGTGCGAGAGTGCGGAGGCGGAGCGGAGCTGAGCCTGAGCCCGAGCCCGCGCCCGCCGCAAGCCAGCTTGCTGGCGTGCGTGAGAGAGGTATCCAAGCTTCAGGTGTGTGGGAAGGGTAAAACCAGCTGGTCACCCATCCCAACACTATTCCTGGACCTGGACTCCTGACTCTGTAGTCTTAGCTTTGGCTTTACCACTAGACCAATAGCTCTTGGTGTTCTACAGGGATGCGTGCAAGTACTTATGGACTTGTATAAGGTAGTAGGAGACCTTCTCGCACGTCCCTAGAGGAGTGGTAGGGCGACCCCACAGTATTAGGGGGAAGCTATAGTTGTGGTAGTGTTTGCCTATACCGTAGAGGCGCGTGTGAAGGCAATTGGTGGCAGTTGTCTTGGGTGAGCTAGTAGAGCTACCACGTGGATGTTTTTGGAGCTACTAGAGGTGTGGACATCTAGTTAGTGACCTCCAGTGTCAGTTACTGACAGTTGGTGACCATATATTGTGCATGTGGTCACCGACAAGGAGTCGTCAGTCCGGGTGGGGCTGGGTTTCTCTTTATGTGAATGTTTGAGTGTGGAGGGTTATCGTTTGGACTTCTTGTGGTTGGAACCCCTCCATACTCTGCTTCCTGTTTGTGCGCCGCGTTTGCTTGTGTTGGCGCTTGATTTCCGGAGTGAGTTCACTCCAGTGTGCTGTCGGTAGTGAGACTGGAGTTGCGGACCAGTCAGACTACCTTTGTCTCTCTCACGGTGCGGTTGGAGTGACGACCAACAGCCTGTGAGAGGCTGCCTGTGGTGATGGCAGGTACAGGTTGCCCTTACCTTGACCGTCCTAGTAGGGGATAGGTGAGCTCAGTAGGAGCTGGGTTAGGCAAGTGGTGGTTACGGTGGTGACGGGGATTGCGACATTCCGGTTGGGGAGTGTGTTAACGGGATTCTCTCATCACGGAGTTCTCGGGAGGTTCTGGTGGGGACTTCGCGGACAGTGGGTATACACGGA
This sequence comes from Asterella californica, assembly GCA_036924285.1. NCBI lineage: Eukaryota > Viridiplantae > Streptophyta > Marchantiopsida > Marchantiales > Aytoniaceae > Asterella > Asterella californica. The sequence continues at coordinate 683,220 of JAYKYS010000014.1, read as the reverse complement.
GTGGAGTGAGGTACCGACTACCTACACCATTGCCGTCGGTTGTTCCAGAGGACGAGTCAGACGCAGACAGCGCGTTTTCTGGTGGTGAGTCTAGTGTCACCACACCGTTGTTGTGGGACATGGACGAGATCTATGGGGCCACGAAAGGGCCTCGACGTTACTCGGGTACAGTTGGTACCATTGAGCTGGATGACTTCATCCAGGAGTTCGACAGTTGGTGCGATCTGCAGCAGATGCGGAACCCACAGCTGTTTACACCCTTCATGGCGTGGAAGAGTTTGTTCCAGCACTTGGAGGGACCGCCGATGGACGATTATCATGAGTTCAGGCGAGATTACAGTGTTGAGATCGAGTTGTGGAGACAACATTGGTCTCCCAACTACGTTTCTATCACTACTGGCGCAGTTTCGGGAGGCGTAGCACCTACGAGTTCGGGTGCCAGTAGCAGTGGTACAGCCGCAGGTGGCGGAGTACCTACTACCAGCGGTGCGTCCACAGGTAGTGGAGCAGGTGGTAGTATGAGCGGGATACCACCAGGGTTTAACCCTGTGGTTCAGTTCTTCCAATGTTTGAGGAAGAACTATCAGGGTGTGCGGACCGACAAGTTGAGGAGTCTGCAGGAGTTCCAGCGGAAGACTGGAGAGAGCCTACGCGAGGCGTTTACTCGCATGAGGCGGTTGATCAGCGTTACCCAAGGGGTGACGGAAGCACAGGCAGTCCAGTTCTGGTATGGGATACTAGACCGGGAGCTGCGTAGGAGAGTTAGAGATGCTACTCTTCTTAGAGATACCGCTCCCGTGTTGGCGGTTGTCTTTAGTCTGGCTGAGCGGATTGAGCTCAACATGGTGGAGGAGAGGGTGGTGGTTGCTGGTTTCAGCAAGGAGACACCACATGGAGCGACCACCTCTTCTCGGGGATCACAGGCTACGCAACAGCGTGGTGGTGGTGGTGGTGGTAAGGATCGTGCGGAGCAGTCCCGATCTCAGGGAGGTGTTGGAGGATCTGGTGGGCAGAAGCCCATGCCGTCCTTCTCTAGTCAGCAGCAAGCGGGTCCTTGCTGGACGTGTGATGGTCCTCATCAGCAGAGGGACTGTCCACAGAGGAGATGTGTTGAGACGTCAGGGACATCAGGGACGTCTCAAGCAGTACCTAGGCAATGTGAGCATTGCGGACGACCTGGTCACAGTAGTGACCGTTGTTTTGATCTCCATCCCGAGTTGCGGCAAGGGAAGGTTGATCGTGGACGAGGCGGAGGAGCTCAGGGAGGCCGTGGTGGTCGAGCTGGAGGTAGAGGTCCAGCACCTGGGAGAGGACCGGTCGGTCCACCGCCTGCTACGACGTCAGAAGCAGGTATGGCTGCTCGGATTGAGCAGTTGGAGCAGAGGATAGCTAGTATGGCTATGGCCCAGCGGAGATCAGGTGGAACGGAGGCTTCCACGTCTTATGGAGGAGAAGGAGGTGACTTTGACTTCATGGCTGGTGTGGCGCAGATTGAGGCATCTGCGGCAGTGACTAGAGGTGCAGCACGTGCCTCTGAGCCACGAGGTGCGTCAGTGGAGTTGGATCCACAACGCGGGGAGGCTGGTAGACAGGCTAGGCTTCCCCAGTCGTTCACATTATCGGAGGCGTTGAGGACCACATCTATGGTTCCTAAACGACCTACCGATGGTGCAGTAGAGTTGGAGGCATCGACATCCAGGAGTGGATGTGATGTGAGTCCATCTTCGACGTCTGTGGATGCGGCGTCGAACCCGATGTTGGGGGCGGCTACAGCAGTTTTGCGAGCCCCACTATTCTCAGCCACGGATATGAGGGCATTGAGAGTCAACTTGGCTCCAGTGTTCCAGTTGGCGGCCACGCTCAGTGAGAGCGAGGATGTAGTTACCTCTAGTGCTGAAGTAGTTCAGCGAGAGGCGGTAGACGTGTCCATGGAGTCGAGGATCAGGACAGCTACCAGTGGTACTTGGCAAGCGGCGGCTGCTAGGTTAGATGAGTTACCAGCTAGGCCGGCGATTGACCGTGCTAGTTTGGCACCAGGTGTGGTGTTGTTGGACAACAGAAGTGGTATCTTCTGTTTGGTGGCACCTTCAGGGAAAGTGTATCGACCCCAGAAGGTCTTGTTAGACTCTGGAGCCCAACCGTTGATGTTGGGAAAGGCGGCGTGTATTGGTTTGGGTCTGAAGAAGTCCGAGATAGAGAGATGTCCATTCCAGTTGCAGACATCTCCAGGGGGATCAGGAGGTACGGCTCTCCACATGACACGTGAGATGTTGACGGTGAGAGTTCGGCCAGATCACCCCACGGATGGCTCTATGGTGAAGGCCAAGGCCATCGTTACAGCCGTAGAGTCTTATGATGTATTGGTGGGAGGTGCTGTGTTGTACCATGGGGTTCGTGATTGACTATTGGGCAGAGACAGCATCTTACAGACCAGGTTGGCAGTCCGGTGAGGGACGAGTGAGCCGCTTACCAGTGCGGTTCAGTGCTAGAGTTGGGACGACGGAGCCTACACTAGGAACGATGGCATCCGTTGCAGGGTTCAGTTCGATCATGACTTGGCCGGACGAGTTGTTGGAGGGTAATGCCCATGCGGAGGATACTCCGATCTATGAGGAGGTGGAGGACATGCCTAGCATGTCTACGTTAGTACCATCTGCCTTGGATGTTCCACTCTGGAGTTCGAGTGGAGGGTTGCAGCAGTATGCTGATCAGTTGGTGCAGCAGGCTTGGAGTGAAGCTTTTGTACCACCAGTAGAGGAACAAAAGGTTGTTCCTGCTACTGGCCCTCTGACCTTATCACCGTTGGATACGACTCCCATTGTGTGGCAGTATCCAGAGGAAGGTGTATGTGTGCTGGAGCTGTTTGGAGGGATCAGCACAGGTTTGGCTGCGGTATTGCAGGCAGGTATACAAGTACAGCGATACTTGTATGTGGAGAGAGATGAGATTGCGAGACGCATCTCATTGCGACATGTGGCACGTTTGGTGCAGAAATATCCTGAGTTGTTGCCCATATCAGCTGTTAGAGGATACCAGCAAGCATTACCGTCGGATATTTCGCTGCTGGGGGCGCAGGATCTTACGTTTGTGGGCACCATTCACTTGGTGATAGCCGGATGGCCATGTCAAGGTCACACGCGCGCAGGGAGAGGTCAGGGTTTACATGACCCGCGATCTAGGATGTTCTGGGAGATGTTACGGATCCTACGACATCTCCAGATGCATCAGGTGGATTCTCCAGCATACATCTTGGAGAATGTTCCTTTGTTGGGTGATGCTCGTACACAGATGATGGCGAGTGTGCACCAAGTGCGGTCTTGGGTTGGACCAGCAGTGTTGTTGGATGCAGCGAGAGTGGGATCTCGTGCACATCGTCCACGGTTGTGGTGGACGAACTTGTTACCGAGAGAGGTGCTTAAGCGCGCACACGATGGAGTGAGACGACCAGCGCACCTCACGGTTGATAGCATCTTGGATGCAGGACGACGATCTCAAGTAGTGAGAGTCGTCGATAGGTCACCCATGGCAGTGGTGAACCTAGTGGGACGGCCCATGGTAGCATTACCCACATTGGTAAGCTTTCCAGCGTCACATGCTTACAGAGATGGAGGACCTGGGCTTGTATGGGATGCTCAATTACGGCAGTTGGTGGAGCCCAATGCCGATGAGAGAGAGCGAGCGATGGGTTTCGCTACAGGTACGACGGCAGTAGCTTCGGTGTCGGAGGCTTCACGTCGTCAAGTATTGGGTCAAGCAATGGACTTGAATTGTTTGACATGGATTGTGAGCCTTGGATTGGCTGAGCAGCGTCGGATGCGATCGACGGGTGTTACTGCTCGAGCACTCTTGAGCTCTTTGCCTACCGGGTCGGTGGAGGCAAAGGCTGGGGGCGAGGCACGTGGAGTTCGTCATCCTTGGACATCATGGGATGTCGTAGGAGACAGTGTGGAGCTTGCAGCTAGAACTGCAGAAGTCTTACGCACAGTAGCGGTGGAGGTTGTTGGTGGTGAGCAGAAGGAAACTGCTCCAGAGGCTGCAAGATAGCAGTCAACGACTTCGTCTTCTACCTCTAGCATGGTGACAGAGGATACTTGGGAACCGGAGATTGGACCCAAGCTTATAGGAGAGGAGAGACGAAGAGTCCAAAGATTCCTGAAGAGCTACAGGAATTGTTTTGCCTTCAGTATGAAGGATTTGGGTACCTTGAAGGGACCTGGTATACGGATCGACTTGGCTAATGACACGCCAATCTTTCGACGTCCTTACAGATACAGTGACATGGAGAGAGCCTTGATCCAGAGTCGGACTCAAGACTTGTTGGAGGCTGGGTTGGTGGAGATGTCGCATGGAGAGTATGCATCTGCCACAGTTATGCCAGCCAAGAAGGATATGTATGGCAACTACACAGATAGACGGATGTGTGGAGACTATCGTCCTATCAATCGGCAGACGAAGTCCGATAAGTATGCCATGCCGACACCTGAGGAGATCTTTGATGCAGTGGGGCATGTGAAGGTCTTCAGTACTTTGGATCTTCGAGCAGGGTATCATCAGTTGCCAGTGAGAGAAGAAGATAAGTCCAAGACAGCATTCTGGGGAATTGACTCTCACGGCAAGGATTGTTTGTATCAGTGGCGGTTCTTACCATTTGGGTTGAAGAACGCCCCTGCTGAGTTCCAAAGGGTGATGGACAGAATCCTAGCAGGATTGGATTTTGTCAGATGTTATATTGACGACATCTTAGTCTATAGTGCTACAGTGGAGGAGCACGAGAGACACTTACGGGATGTGTTTGAGCGGTTGAGAGCTCATGGGTTGAAGTTACACCCTGGGAAGTGTAAGTTCTTCCAGGAGTTGGTAGAGTATCTGGGCCACACCATCTATCCAGGTGGATTGGGTGTTCAACAGACGAAGGTTGAGGCTATTGCACGTATCCCACGTCCCACAGATGTGAGTCGAGTTCGAGCATTTGTTGGTTTGGCGAACTTTTATCGTCGATACGTGAAGGGATTTAGTGCAATTGCGAAGCCGTTGACCAAGCTGATGAAGGTGGACCAGGAGTGGCAGTGGGGAGATGAGCAGGAGCGAGCTTTTGTAGAGCTCAAGGATAGGTTGACATCTGCTCCCATCTTGAGGAGACCCGTTAGGGGGCGTCTTTTCCAACTGCACACCGATTGGAGTATGTTGGGACTTGGAGCAGTGCTGACTCAGCATGATGATGAGAAAAAGGAGTTCGTGGTGGCGTATGCCAGTCGCTCCAACAATTCAGCGGAGGCGAGGTATAGTTCGTATGAGGGAGAGTGTTTGGCGGCAGTGTGGGCTGTTGCACACTTTCGATGTTATCTGTTTGGGAACCCTTTTACTCTCATCACTGATCACCAGCCGCTCAAGTGGTTGATGGAGTCCGACAAGCTTACAGGGAAGCTTGCACGATGGGCTCTGATCTTACAGGAGTATGACTTCTAGGTAGTACATAGACCTGGAGTTGCGAACCTAGATGCCGATGGGTTGAGTCGCAACCCGTACACGAGTCAGCATGATCAGACTGGGGCTCGATGGCATGACGAGGTTGATGAGGAGATAGTGCCAGGGTGGCATGCATCTGCCTTCCTTTGTGTGTTGGCCATGAACTCTAGTATGGAGGGCCAAGTCGTATCTTTCTCTGGTCAGAGAGTAGATGATGAGTCTCCAGATCCTGAGGGTGGAGATGGTGTTCTAGACCAGCGAGATATCCATGATGATGTGACCGTGATGGAGTATCTACGTACTGGTGTGGTAGTAGGCACAGTAAGTGCCAAGGAGCGAGATCGTGTCCTTCAACGAGCGAAGAGATTTCGACGAGAAGGACGACATGTACTTCGAGTGTGGGGTGATGGGAGAGTACGGATAGTGCCACATCCATCCCAGAGGGCACAGTTAGTACGACATGCCCATGAGGAGTTGGGACACTTTGGAGTGAAGCGTACGCATAGCTTACTCCAAGGACAGTATTGGTGGCGTGGTATGCACATCGATGTGCAACAGTTTGTCGCACGATGTGTGGTTTGTGATCGAGTACGAGCATCGTTTAATGCTCCTACTCCACAGTTACACCCCTTACCGATTATGGGGTTGGGTTACCGTTGGAGTTTGGATTTTGCGGGACCCTTACCGTTGACCGTACGTCACCACCGGTATGTGTTGGTGATGGTGGAGCACTTCTCCAAGTGGATTGAGTTGGTGGCATTACCGGACAAGGCAAGTGAAGGGACGGCGTATGCGTTCTTAGATCGAGTGCTGAGTCGTTTTGGAGCACCAGCTGAAGTGCTGACAGACCAAGGTACAGAGTTCCTTGGTGAGTTTCAGGCCTTGTGTGATCAGGCGCTGATTGATCATCGGACTACATCTCGAGATCATCCTGAGGCTGATGGTTTGGCGGAGAGGGTAGTTCAGACGGTGAAGAGAGGATTGCGCAAGTATGGCTTGCAGAAGGACCACTTGGGAGACTGGGATGTGCAGCTACCGTGGTTGGCTATGGGCTACCGTTTCAGCCGGCAAGCGTCTTTGGCTTCCTTCTCACCGTATTTTCTATTGTATGGCCGAGATCCAGATCTATCTTCGGCCATTCGTCGTGATTCTGCTGAGGTGCTGAACCTTGATGACCCGGATATGTGGGTGAGAGCATGTTCTCAACGAGCAGAGACATTTCGGAGAGTTATGCCTATGGCTTTTGAGAACCTAGCGATTGCCCAGCATAGAGACACGTTGCGATATGCGACTATCTGAGGAGGAGGTTATCGGCCATCGATTCGCAGGTTTCATCCTGGCGATTATATCTATCTACAGCAGACTGCACCGACGACGTTGGATGTGACCGCAGGGCGCACTATTTTACGAGTGCGAGAGGTGTTACCTTCTGGAGTACTCATGTTAGAGGGCCGTGATGGTGTTGTGTGGAAGGACCATGTGCGTAATTGCGCGCCATGTCATCTTCCCAACATTGATGGTACCGTTGACCCAAGCTTAGCAGTTGTACGCGCGGGCTTGAGGTGTATGTTGTGTGGGTCTGCTGGTGGAGCAGCCCGTATGCTGGTGTGTGATGGTTGTTCGAGAGGTTGGCATATGTCATGTTTGACTCCACCTCTCAGTGTCGTTCCTACTGGACGGTGGGTTTGTCCTCGATGTATATAGCGGAGATAGTCGATTAGATCTTTGCGTGATATGGATTGCAGACAGGCGACTAACGATGGGGCGATGTAGCACCCGGCCTCCTGATCCTTGCACCCATGAAGGTGTGTATCACGTAGTTGGGATATGGAGCTATCTGGAGTTAGAGGGACCTAACCGCCAGTTAGGGGGGCGATTGTGGTACACTTGTGTATGTGTATGACATCGTCCATGTGTTATGTGTATGTGTGGTGTACCTCTGACAGCGATGTATGTTGTGTAGCGATGTGTATGCGCACGACAGCTGTCACGTCAGTTTGGGCACCTCGACTAGGTTGACCGAGTGCGAAGTGGCGCATCCCGGTAAGGCCGTTAGTGCCGTTAGGGCGAGTTGGGGAGAGAGCCCACTAGGGGTAAACTTCGCAGGTAGGGCTTGGAGGCCTTAGTTCTTTGAGTTGAGCCTTCAAGCTCCAGGCTATGGTGGATAGTCTAGTTGAGTGTAACCCGGATTCTCTTCGTGTTTAGAGTGGGTTTGGCTTGACCGTTTGTGAGTGATCTTTGTTGTAGTGTTGGAGATAGTAATCTCTTCATACAGATTATTGTGGTACACTTGTGTATGTGTATGACATCGTCCATGTGTTATGTGTATGTGTGGTGTACCTCTGACAGCGATGTATGTTGTGTAGCGATGTGTATGCGCACGACACAGGCACTGTCCATAAGAGAGCAATTGCAGTAAGTAATGTGCACTTATTGTATGCAGGAGGTTTTAGTTATCGATGTATGATATTTTAAGAACGACATGCGATCTTAGAGCTATTGATAGTGGAGCTTAGTCCCAGTGTTCTTTTTCTCTTTGATGCGTTTGGTTGCTTAGCCCTTCGGGTCCGTCTTTCCTTTGTAAAACTTGATGAGGTCTTTTCATTCGTTGGCTATTCATTGCGTCGCGTGTTCTCCCCTACTTCTATCATATTTTGGATCTATATGATATATACAAATATTACATATAAGATAATTCGAGTTTTCAAACTAGACTTTCCCGTTTTTCCTTTCCTCCTTTACAAATGGAGAGTACATATTTCACCTCCTTCATGTTCAGATGGATGAGGTATATACATACTCGTTAATTTTATGATCAAACTTTTCCTTTTATTAAGGTTAGGTTATAAATTAATAAATATTAGAATAAGTATTATTCGAGTCCATGAGAATGATCTTTATAAGAGAATAAGTTCATTTTCTGCACATGATTTATTGGTTTTCTGGTCTTTGGTTCTCTTAATGACCGAAAGGTAATGAGGTTCGTAAATAAAATAATATTATTTATTATAAGTTTTTAATTCTGTTATTGTAGATTTAATTCTTTTAAATTTAAAAGTATAAACTTAAAAGGTCAGTCATCCTCTATAATAAATTAACTCTTTTTCCAAAAGAGATATCTAAGTTTGATTTTCTCCTCTGTGATAAATCACAGATATATATATTTTTTTAGAAAAACCTTTTCAAAACTAGTTGTGATACTAGAAACTACCCAACCACTTGCTACAATTCTAATATTATATTCACACTTGTCTTCACCTGCAATCCTATATATGTACATTTTGGATGCACGTTCCTTCTTTGAATCAGGAAGGGCCTTGAGATTCATATATATTCACCTCAATCATCTGATGAAGAGGTAAATATGCATAGTTTTAAATTTATGATCGATTTAAATTCTTAAACATATTTTCAAGTTATAAATTAAAGTATACTTGGTTTACTGTGGCCTTGGGACATCTCATCGTACCTCGTTTACAAGTTCATTGTGGTCCTCAAGCTTACCAAGCTAATTTACCCCAGCATAAATTAACCAGATTGGAGCAGCATGCATGATTTGAACTGAAAACTATATAATTAAATTATTTATTCTAAACATGTGAGAAGAGACAGATTCTTGCAACAAGAAGATTATGCATGGCCTTGTTCTTTGGAGACTTGCATTTCATCGCTCATAGTTTCCGTCTTACTTATTTCCTTCAAGATATACCATAATTGTTATCACTAGTAGGAGATATGAATTTTGGTCCCTTGCTTACGTTTTTCCCTTGCCTTTGTCCTTTTCCGCTCTCTACCTGAAGAGGTAGAGTTGGATGTATATTTATCATGAGAAGAATGCATTTTCTCTCTCTTAAAGTAATTATTTTTGTGATTTATGTTTCAGGATGCTTTTTCTTTGTTTGCAATTAATAAATGAGTATAGAATTGCACCAAGAGCTTCAAAAGATGCGGGAGCTCAAGATGTTCATTCTTCATCGAAAAAGAGAGCAAAAGAGTCAAAAAAAGAGAAAGGTAAACCAGCTGCATACAAACTATAATCGGATATCGAGACTGCAACAGACTTGAAGAGAGTCCTGAAAAATTGCATTCTAAATACAAAGGTGAAGTTTACTTTAAGGGGGGTTTTGGAGCGTGAGTTTCACGATGTCAACATTAGACATCATCAAACGGAAACGACATATTACATGTGATATGTTTTATCGCATGCTTTGGATACTAGGATCTCTATGAATGAGGAAAAAGAGCTTACAAAGTGCAATGTACATTCTTCATAAGAAGAAAGAGATCGAAGACGTCAAGTACATTTTGAGGATGAAGAGGAGGATGGGAAGCAAAGCTCAAGTCATTATAGTCACAGTCACTTAGCTCGAGCTACGACACAGACATTGGTGATGATTGGAGATTTGGATAAACAAGTGGTTGTTTTGATCGGTCATGGATCGGATCTCAACATCATGTCGAAAGTGTTGTACAAGAGGGAGAGGTGGTCTATCAACACAAAACATGAGTGGGTCATAAGAGTAGCCAACAACACAAGAGGAGATCTGTATGGAGCGTGTCCAGATGTTAGAGTGTAGATAGACGATGTTGCTATCGAGCAAAACTTCTTTATTCGAGAAGCAACGTCATACTTGCTCATCATTGGATAATCTTTCATCAGAGCAACACGGATGGAGATAAGGGTGCTAGACGACGGATCTTCTTATGCTAGGATCCGAAGTCAAGATGGGAAAAGGGCGGTGCAGTTCTTGACTATATCGTCAAATCATGAATGCGATCGAGATCATCTAAGAGAGACACCATTTCCAAGGATGAGTGCAGAGTTCAAGGATATTTGTTAAGTACCACTATAGAGCTGAGTTGTAGTGGTACGTAAGCGAAGGTACTCTCGCTTGAAAAAAAATGCTTTTTGTACAAGGTTTGTCGGGTTTTTAGAATGTGGGATTGTTGTTTACAAGAAGGTTGAAGCACTGAGAAGAAAAGAACAAAAATATTTGCGTGAGGTTGAGTTAATATTGAGAGAGTTGGGTGAGCTAGAAAGGGATGAATGTGTTTCTGGTGTTTATGAGGAGGATGGATTGGAGGATCATTTCTAGAGATCATGTCTATTGGATGAGAGGATACGGATAAAGTTGTGCAAATTCATTCAAGAGAGGTCTATTCAATGATTAAATCATTCGAGCACATGAGATTCGAGTTGAGACGAAGTACAAGACAATGGATAAGAAGGTAAAGCTAGTTGCTGGTCTTTTCTCAGATGACACTAACCAACAGATGGATCGAGCTTCAAGGGAGAAGAGTTTGAGAGATCCTGCAATGATAAGGCATAAGTTCACGGACAAGACTATTAAAGAACTGAATATTGGTTTTGATGGATCTCTTCAGCCAGAAGAGAGGAAGTGCTTCAAAGAGATGCTTTCACAACATGAGAAAGCATTTACCTCTGAACCACATGAGATTGGGTGTGTAAGCTCATATGTTGTTACTCTGATGGTTATCTTCACAGTACCGCATGTGTTGTGGAACCTAAGATCAATTCCAGTGACACGGTGTCGTGGTGAGAGTCTTTCTTGGGGAGAGCGGACCTCCTGACTGTGATAGATCAAAGAGAAATGACCAGAAAGGAAAATAGGTCGCTGTAGACGATGAAATCTCGAAACACAGCCTCTTGTGCCCACCAATTGCAAAACAAACACTCAAGCACGCACTCAGGTACACAAATATGTCTCTCCGGAGTAGAAATAGCTTTATTTCAGCGTCAACTGCTTCACTGTTAAGAAAATATCTCTCTCCTCCTCTCCTAAGTCCTTCTCAGCTGAAAATTCCAAGGAATTTGATCTTACGACAACCAAAGCCTTGTCAAAAATGATCTCCTTCCAATAAACCACCTCTGTCCGTTCAAGTCTACTCCTTCCAAACCTCAAAACTGTGTAACAATGAGGTTCTTGTCTCCAAAACACTTTCCTGCCTCTCTCACGATCTCCCTTGCTCACTCCACTCAATTCTGTCAGAAAATCGATCCCCACTCAGCCTCCAAGCTTCTCAGCGTCTCCTCTCCTCAATCCACTCAATTCTGTCAGAAAAATCGATCCCCAATCAGCCTCCAAGCTTCTCAGCGTCTCCTCTCCTCAATCCACTCAATTCTGTCAGAAAAATCGATCGCCACTCAGCCTGAAAGCTTCTCAGCGTCTCCTCTCCTCAATCCCTAATTCTGCTCCTTTTTTCTCCTTCCGCCTCAGTTCTATCAGAAAACTCTCTTGAAAAGTGTCCGGCGATCTCCAGCCGTCGCAGGTATTAAACCTAAAAGTTAAGGCCCCAGCTTAAGCTGCCCCCCTGCTGTCCTTATAAGTGCAGTCACTTATCACAAGCAGGGCCCTAGCTTAAGCTGCCCCCTGCTGTCCTTATGCGTACAGAGCATTATTTACAAAGTTGGCCCCTTTTTAATACAAGTTTCACAGTTGTCTCCACAAACTCTACCCCTACACTAATAAAGGTTCACATAACCTCATTCTCCATCGCAAGCCTACTCGATGCTTATTTAACTAATTAGCAAAAGTTTCCTATGCTCTTGATGCCGTCTTGATGCCATCTTGAATATACTACAAGCCATCCAATGTAGGCCGAAGCCCTAACACTTATGAGGTTGCCCCACAGGGCTTACAGCCCTCCCATATGCGCACCAGGTATCTCCCATAGTATATTCAGGATGGCATGCGGAGGCTTAGGCCAGGAAGCCCACGATTAAGGGAGATACCGGTCTCCCGCCCCTAGGTATACAGGACATGACTGCATACCCAACATAGACTCCCATCCGGGAAGCCAACATGCCAGAATAGGAACCAGAGGCCAGGAGGGATTGATCCTGAGACCACTTCCCTCCTAGGCAGGCGCCCTATCACTGGGATGGCCTTTGGTTCCGTTCAAAAAGGTTTTACAGTCTGTACATATGCTTTACTAAGGAAATCTTCCTGTAAAGTCTTTACTAGCCTTTTCTGTGCTAACTTCTCTATACAACTCCGTTTTTAATGAATAAGGAGTCAAAACTATAGTATTCATGAACACTTACACACCCACGCTATCAGATTCTGGGTTCGAGTCTCGAGCCGGAATCGACGGATTTCCCTCTTTTGTACATTTCTTAGTTTAAAACCCGTACTAACTATAGCTTAAAACACTTTTTGTCAAAACTGGAAGCATGAGGTCGTTCTCCTCATCGAGCTCTGCATTCTGGTGTCTTTCGACCTCTTTCAAGGTGATATTCCAGTCTAAGCTAGGGGGCAGCTTGTCAAGCATGGCCCCAGCTTAGCTCCTGCCCAGCTTTTTAAGTTGCAGGGCAGCTTCCTTTACACAATATAGAAAAAAACATCTCTTTGCAATACTTTTCACTGTACAGACCTATGTACAATACGACATTCACCCCCTCCAAACCTGCACATCCTCTGGTATGTGTCAATCCAGCATTGACCCTCGTGGTCTTCCAAATCGTCTTCGCTCTCCTCGACCGTCTCAGATAGGTCTTCATTTGCTCCTGTCTGCTCTGAACTTAGGAACTCAGCTAGCTTCACAGTCTCCCCTCTCTTTTTGAATAGCTTCACTCGTTTCCCAGCAACTGGAAGTCTTAAATGCATGCCATCTAGCTCTTGCAAGGAATAAGTAGCATTCTGATGGACATCTGAGACAAGGTACGGGCCAAACCACCTTCTCGAAAGCTTTCGAACTGTAGAGTGTTGGTTCTCCAATGTGCTGTCGTATACCAACACCCAGTCCTCAACTTGTATCGGTTTTGGCCGAAGTCTATGAGTCTTATCAAACCTCTCCTTGTTCCCAAGTCGAGCCGCCTTCAGCCGGAGTTGCGCTTCAACGAGATCCTCCTCTCTACATTCTAGCTGTTTGATTCATAGTGAAAGAAGTTGCACACGGTCCACATTGTCCTCCCATGGCAAGGTAGCCCAGGTAGGAAAGTCTTCTTCTGCTGACATCATCGGTTTCTGCCCTAACATCAACTCAACAGGCATGTACCCTGTAGTAGAACAATGAGTTGTTCTATCTGCCCAAAAAGCAAAAGGGAGTAACCTGGGCCACTCTCTATGCTTACCGTCACACGCCTTCACCAAAGCCTGAACTATTGATGGATGTCCTCGCTCGCTCTTTCCAATCCCCTCTGGATTCATCGCAGTAGTAAGCTTGAGCTTCACACCATATCGAGCAAAAAAATCTTTTGCTTCTGTACCACGTAGTTCTCCTCTATCTGCCCGTAGCCTTCCTACAGACCCATATCTACAGATAATATCCTCAAGAACAAACTTACATATCCCCTTTGTGGTCTTCGTCCTCAAAGCTGGTCCTTCTACAAAGTTGGAGAGATCCTCACGAGCTAAAACTAAATATCGCATCCCCCATAACCCCAGAGGCATTACTACCAAGTCGAGAACCCACTGGAAGTGAATGTAAGGCGGATAAGTTGGCACAAGACCGTCTCTATACCGGATCTTTGAGTAGAATTGACAATGTAGACAAGAACTGACGTAGTTCACCACATCTTGATACAGACCTTTCCACCAATACCTCTCCTTCAGCTTGACGTATGTAGCCCAAATCCCTCGATGTCCGGCCTACAAAGTATCATAGAACTCCTTCATTAGTTGTTGCTTAGTCTGCAGATCGTCCACTACTCGTATGAACATTCCATCTCTTCTCTGCGGCCGTCTCCAAAGATACCCATCACGTAGAAGATAGTTGTAAGCTTGTTTTCTTATCTCTCTGAACTCTACTTTGCTCCACCTCTCCTGCCTCTCCAACAAACTCAGATAATACCCTATGTCACGAAGTCTACCTGTGTAAAGCTCCTCTCTAAACATCAACGGCTCCAAGTTTGTAGCCCGTCGATTAACCTGACACTGAGCATCCTGTCTCTCTTCTTCCTCAGCTTCTGAAATCATGACATCCTCATCCACAAATCGAGCCCTTGACATCGTATCTACAACCATATTCTCCTTTCCTTTTATATGCTTCAGCTCTGGATTCAAGCTCTTAATATAGACAATCCAACGTAACATTGCTATGTCTAGCGTGGTACAGTTGGATATCATGCCTAGTAGAGGTAGACAATCCGTTTCTAGGACTACATGAGCACCAATCAGAAACTCACGATCTGTCTTCATTGTTGTCACCGCTCTCCACAGCTCACGCTTCACCTAAGGATAATCTCGTTGCCTGTCTGTCAAGATCCTAGCTCCAAACCTAGAGGTAAGCCGCAATCCATCCGCATCATCTTGACCTATCGCCCAGCCAATTGCCTTTGGGCTAGTATCTACTGTAACAATGACAGGTCTCCCACATCCGTAGTCTACTCTTCTCAAAACAGGCGGAGACTGTAGAGCCTCCTTCAACCTATTCATAGCTTCTCGATGGACTGAAGTCCATATAAACCTCTTACCATTCCTCAATAATGCATACAAAGGCTCAGCAACATGAGCATAATGAGGAATGGATAAACGATAAATACACAAGCACCTAGAAAACGTCAAACCTCTATGATATTCCTACAGTCTGTCATCCTAGCTAAGGCTTCAACCTTCTCCGGGTTTGGTCGCCTTCCAAAAGCTCCACACAGATGTCCAACCACTAAGATCTCAGACACACCAAACTTGGACTTAGCTCTGAATAGGGTGAGATGTACCTCCTCCAGACGAGTCAAGATACGTTCTACATCCTTGATATGGTCTGCAACAAACCTTCTGCATCCATTCGCAATTACTGCTTCATCCTTGTCTTCAACCGCGCAACCCTTTATCGGAATATCGTCTAGAAATGGAATGGTAACATCAGGCACAAACTCCCTTAGTACCTTATGCATCGCGTTTTGCATATGAGCCACCGAGTTCGTTGCTCCTTGTGGAAGAGTACACATCCGCATCAATCTCAGGGGCGTACGCATAGTAGTTAAATCTCTACTCTCCACAGCCAGCTGGAACTGATCATAACCAGAATATAGATCTCCTATCGAATAGATAGCTCTCCCTGCAAATACCTCTGCTACCTCTTCAATCACAGGACCCGTCCCAACGTTATGAATGGTTACGTTATTCGCAAGCTGTAGGTCTTGAATAAAACGCAAAGCTCCTGACTTCTTGGGTACAGTGAACCATCTGCTAGAATATGACCCCATGGACGGCTCAAGTATCCCCATCTATACCTTCTCCTTCAACAACTCGATGAGTTTAGGCAACAAAGCACGAGGAACTGGGATCGGTTTCAGGTCCCAAGGCACATGAGGGATTGTGAATATAACCATAGGCGCTATAACCATTGGGTTCACACAACCTATCTCCTCTGGTGAAAAAGAGAATGCTTTACCGTGCTTCACTATCATATGTTCAAACACTGTCTTCTCGATCTCAGTAAAGAAATCACCCCCTCCTATCTGGAGCTCCTTCAATGTCTCCTCAGTAAACTGGTGCCCTACTCGTCTATGATCACGCAATATAGGTTCAGTCCCCACTAACTGTACTTGCTGCTGGGAGTTAGCAGGTAGTTGAGCTGCTACCGGTCTTACCTTTCTCAGTACAGATTTGTACTTCGCATGGACGTCTGCTTCCTGAGGGAGTGCACATCAACAACTTGCTTCTCTCTCTTCATTATTCTGCATCAGATGAGGAAAGAACTGCAGGTATGTAGCAATCTCCTTATATATGCATCGAGAGTGGATAGGGATCACCACCACACTACTTTTCCCCTCCATCAATCTACTCACATTGTCTAACCAACCAACAGCTGACTGTACAGATATAAACTCTTCAAACAAACCAGAAACCACTTCGTCTTCAGATAGAACTCCTACACGCCACAACCCTGATACCTGTTTCACCATCCATCTTTTTGTATTTTCCTCCATATCTTCAACTCTTGTAAATCGGCTCCACCCATCTGTCTCAAACATCAGCAATCCAGACTGCCAACTCTGTTCACCACACATGTATCCAGACCTTTGTACATGTCTCGCTTCCAACTCTGACGGACCTCAATAGTAGGTTCTACACCCCTGTCTTCCCGCTCTACAGGAGTGGATTGCGAAAAACCTTACATCTCTTCATCTGAGAATCTCTAAGGGTTTGTCTGTTCCACTCATGTCTTGAACGAACCGTCAAAAACTGTACTGAGTACTTGTCATCAGGACTCCGAACTCTAGCATAATGAGATCCATCGTTCATCACCTTTGTCTCCATCCGAACAGCGGTGATGTATGGTTGGCCCAATATGACAGGATAGGAGGCAGATGACTGTACAAAGAAATGCTGATCAACCTCTACATCCCCAATCCTTACACGCATATTGGGACAAGCTCCGTATAACTCACCCTTTTGGTTATTTGCAGCTCGAAGCACCCAACCATGATTCCTTTCGATTGGCCATTGTCCCTTTTCATACACCTCCTTGGAAATGATGTTGATCTCCGACCCGTGATCCACAAGTGCAGGTACTGGTTCAGAAAGTGCTCCAAGCCGGACCTGCGTCTCTGTTGTCGCTCTTGCCCAGTGCTTCTCTTTGAAATCGCCCTCTGCGCTTGACCTATCCTCTTCAAACTCTTCGTCTTCATTCTCAATAACAGCTGGACCAGCAACCCATGCCTCATACTTATCATCTCCGAACTGATCAACACCAATAGCATCTACTGCTCCAACCATCTAACTACTTACTTGTTCAGTCAATACCTGTCTCTTTCTCTTCATGATGTCTATTATCAACTCATGAAACTCCCTCTTTGCGATACCAAGCACTTCACGAAGAGTAAACTCAACTCTAGCATCCAAAATGCGTTGCTCTAGAACAGCACGTAAGTCTGTTGTTGTTTCGATGTCTGCCGCTAACTTGTAAGCTGGAGCTTTCCCCTTCTCCTGTGTTGTAAACCTCTTTCCCCGTACTCTATCTGTAGCAGTAGTCTCTTGTGGCAAATCTTGCACACCTTCCATAGGATCTACTGCAGGTGGTGGAGCTGTAGAGGTAGAAGGTATATCCTCTGTAGCAGGAAATCTTCCAGCTGGTACAGATGGTGATGGTTCAGCTGCTCTCCTCCTTGTAACCTTGCGACGGTCATTATCTTCTGGTACTCCTGCATCTAAGTCAGAAGCTTCCCGTCTTCTTTTGTCTTCGATCATGGCATCTTGTTCACCACTCGTCTCTAAAAACGCTCGAATAGAAGTTGCATCTACAGGGTCTCTCCATCCAGTAGCTCTCCTAATGCTTTCAGCACCTCTCTTCATCATTTCAACCGGAACTTCAACAGCCTGCTCAACCATAGTTGGATTAGAGCGCACCTCAACTCTCCCAGTATATACATCAGCCTCCGCAGAACCCGCAGTCATCGCTGTTGTATTCGCACCAGTAAGTGCTGGAAGAGAACTCCTTATTCCTCCTCTTCCAAAATACGTGTTCAGAGGCTGCCCTGTGGCGGTTAAATACAATCTGTTATTCTGATAGTTGACTACGCCCTCTTGCAAGGCAACCGCCAAGTCTTGACAGTCTCCTTTGAGATGATCTGGACTATCGCACCAAATACATCTCCTGGTAAAGGTTCCTCCTACAGGTCGAGCACCTGGTGCAACTGGTCGTTGGTCTCTTCTCAGGTTTGCCATCTCAACTCTCAAATCTCTCAGCTGTTGAGTGAGTTCTTCTATCAAGTTATGTTGATTTCGATTCTCAACGGGTCGCTGCTGCTGTCTAGGTCCTCTCTGTGCTGGAATAGGTATTGCATGCGCTCAAGGAACCACTTGGGGAACCACTATAGGTGCTTGGGGAATCACTATGGGTGCCTGAGGTATTATAGGAGGAGCTACAAGAACCTGAGGAGCTACTCTTTGCTCTGGCAAGGTCTCTGGCTGCAGTACCATCCTACCACGACATTGTCTAGCAAGGGTGGATACTGCTTCTTCTACTCTCTTCCAATCAGATGTAACTCCCCCTTCAGCCCCTCGATCAGCCAACATAAAACAAAGCCTATCTGCTGTGAACTCATCTAGAGCCCCTAAGAACAACTCTGTCTTCCTAGCATCCAACGTCAACCTCTCTAGACCAGAAAGCTGAGAGTACCTCTTCTCAAACTCACGAATTATTTCATTCAGTCCCATGGAACGTCCAGGTTGACGTTCTATC
Organism: Asterella californica; assembly: GCA_036924285.1. Classification (NCBI taxonomy): domain Eukaryota; kingdom Viridiplantae; phylum Streptophyta; class Marchantiopsida; order Marchantiales; family Aytoniaceae; genus Asterella; species Asterella californica. Next base: position 664,605 of record JAYKYS010000014.1, on the reverse strand, counting down.
CAGTCCATGAGGATTCTTCTGGTGACTCTTTCAAAATCCTCTTCTAGAAACTCTTCTCTCAGTGCACGTTCAAACAGAGTCCACCCACCTAAATGTCTTCTCTGTAAATTTCTCACCTTCTCTATCAGTTCAGGAACAACAGTCAACTCAAAGCTTAGAATTACCTCCACTTCAGGTGCCCTGACCAACTCCATCTCACCTACATACTCCCGCAGGTACCTAGTAACATCTCTCCCATCAAATCGTCCACATCGACCAACAACTGCTTGTAACGCCTTCGTGGATTTCTGCTCACCTCCTCCAACTGCAGGCTGTTGTTGAATCAAGGCAGCCAACGCCTGAAGAATCTGAGATGTGTCTATGGCAGGCTGCGCTGCTGTTGTTGGAACCACCGTAGGTCCTCCTTGAGAACCAACTCCATCTTGACCAGGAGTCCCTTGAACATGAGCACCTTGAGAAGCAGCCACCCCTTGTACAGCAGCACTGTGATCCATTTTCAACCCAATCTAGCCAATTCTCCAAATCGATCACCCCAATTGCTCTCAGTGGAAGCACCAGATGTCGTGGTGAGAGTCTTTCTTGAGGAGGGCGGACCTCCTGATTGTGATAGATCAAAGAGAAATGACCAGAAAGGAAAATAGGTCGCTGCAGACGATGAAATCTCAAAACACACCCTCTTGTGCCCACCAATTGCAAAACAAACACTCAAGCACGCACTCAGGTACACAAATATGTCTCTCCGGAGTAGAAATAGCTTTATTTCAGCGTCAACTGCTTCATTGTTAAGAAAATATCTCTCTCCTCCTCTCCTAAGTCCTTCTCAGCTGAAAATTCCAAAGAATTTGATCTTACGACAACCAAAGCCTTGTCAAAAATGATCTCTTTCCAATAAACCACCTCTGTCTGTTCAATTCTACTCCTTCCAAACCTCAAAACTGTGTAACATATGAGGTTCTTGTCTCCAAAACACTTTCCTGCCTCTCTCACGATCTCCCCTGCTCACTCCACTCAATTCTGTCAGAAAAATCGATCCCCACTCAGCCTCCAAGCTTCTCAGCGTCTCCTCTCCTCAATCCACTCAATTCTGTCAGAAAAATCGATCCCCACTCAGCCTCCAAGCTTCTCAGCGTCTCCTCTCCTCAATCCACTCAATTCTGTCAGAAAAATTGATCCCCACTCAGCCTCCAAGCTTCTCAGCGTCTCCTCTCCTCAATCCCTAATTCTGCTCCTTTTTTCTCCTTCCGCCTCAGTTCTATCAGAAAACTCCCTTGAAAAGTGTCCGGCGATCTCCAGCCGTCGCAGGTATTAAACCTAAAAGTTAAGGCTCCAGCTTAAGCTGCCCCCCTGCTGTCCTTATAAGTGCAGTCACTTATCACAAGCAGGGCCCTAGCTTAAGCTGCCCCCCTGCTGTCCTTATGCGTACAGAGCATTATTTACAAAGTTGGCCCCTTTTTAATACAAGTTTCACGGTTGTCTCCACAAACTCTACCCTACACTAATAAAGGTTCACATAACCTCATTCTCCATCGCAAGCCTACTCGATGCTTATTTAACTAATTAGCAAAAGTTTCTTGTGCTCTTGATGCCATCCTGAATATACTACAAGCCATCCAATGTAGACCGAAGCCCTAACACTTATGAGGCTGCCCCACAGGGCTTAGAGCCCCCCCATATGCGCACCAGATATCTCCCATAGTATATTCAGGATGGCATGCGGAGACTTAGGCCAGGAAGCCCACGATTAAGGGAGATACCGGTCTCTCTCCCCTAGGTATACAAGACATGGCTGCATACCCAACATAGACTCCCATCCGGGAGGCCAACATGCTAGAATAGGAACCAGAGGCTAGGAGGGATTGATCGTGAGACCACTTCCCTCCTAGGCAGGCGCCTTATCACTGGGATGGCCTTTGGTTCCGTTCAAAAAGGTTTTACAGTCTGTACATATGCTTTACTAAGGAAATCTTCCTGTAAAGTCTTTACTAGCCTTTTCTGTGCTAACTTCTCTATACAACTCCGTTTTTAATGAATAAGGAGTCAAAACTATAGTATTCGTGAACACCTACACACCCACGCTATCAGATTCTGGGTTCGAGTCTCGAGCCGGAATCGACGGATTTCCCTCTTTTGTACATTTCTTAGTTTAAAACCCGTACTAACTATAGCTTAAAACACTTTTTGTCAAAACTGGAAGCATGAGGTCGCTCTCCTCATCGAGTTCTGCATTCTGATGCCTTTCGACCTCTTTCAAGGTGATATTCCAGTCTAAGCTAGGGGGCAGCTTGTCAAGCATGGCCCCAGCTTAGCTCCTGCCCAGCTTGTTAAGTTGCAGGGCAGCTTCCTTTACACAATATAGAAAAAAACATCTCTTTGCAATACTTTTCACTGTACAGACCTATGTACAATACGACAACGGGTTCGCTTGCCTAAACTAGTGGAGTTGCTGAAGGAGAAGATGCAATCTTGGAGGTGTCATGTGCATCGTATTCAAGTAGATGTTTACAGTGTCAATGAAGAATAGATCACAATGATTCATCCAAGACATGCAGTCGATGAACGCATTAACAATAAGAAATGATGGGATAAGATCGATTGCGGATCAGTTTGTTGAGGCGTTTGCAAGAAGATTGGTTTACTCAATGAGAGATCTTTACTCAAGATATGATCAGTTTCAACTAGCAGAGGAGAGTAGAAGCTTTTCGATAATGAAGACACATTTGGGGTTGGTTAGGATGTGTATCTTATCACATGGAGCTACCAACTCAGTAGCACACATGATAAACAAGATGAACAAAGTTCTAAGAGACTTCATCCTTGAGAAGATGATGTCGTTCTTGGATGACATTCCCATCAAAGGATGTATGGAAGATAAGAAGAATGAAGCATTAGACCAGATGAGGTGTCGACGATATGTCCTCGATCACATCATAGATTGTGAGAAGATCTTATCTCGACTTGAGGAAGTTTATCTCTCGTTGTCAGGTGCAAAATCAACATTTGGGGTTAGAGAAGTTCTGATAGTTGATCATTTGGTTAGAAGCCATGCCCGAGTAAAGTGATCTTTTTGGATTCGTTGGAGTTCTAGTTGGTTATGTACGGCTTGTGGTAGCTAGTTTTAGCGAAGGATTTGTACATGAATATTGTTTGGACTTGAGTTTGAATCGTGTGACATTGATAAAATATTTTTTGTTAGCAAAGAGATGTTTCATTTGCTTCGAACTGCGCTTCAATAATTTTGGGTCTAAGTTGAGATCTTAAGGTTCAATTTAGGAAGTTGGGTGTGGATCATATACCACTCATGTCTGTTTCTCAATTTTGTGTTCTTAGAGAGAAAGAAACGAGAGTGTACATAAAGTGAGAGTTGGTATATCTTGTGAAGCTTGTGCTCGTGGTTTTTTTCGCTTTCTTGCTTTTGTTCAGCACATGATATCTCCACAGCCAAGAACCTCGTATTTTTCTAGACTTTCACGTAAAATCTGATACGATAGCGCAAGATCGGGGTATGATCAAGTCAATTTCTGCAATATTCTTGAAAAACATTTATTTGTTATTTCATACCGTACTTAAGGGTCAGATTCAACAGAAATAATGACGAGAATGTCATACATAAAATTCTTAAAATTCATATGATAATCAAAAATAAATATTCAGCCATCAAGCACTTAATCTGATCTAGAGGTACGATAGATCACATATTGTATAATAATAGTCTTTATTTATATCCAATGAAGAAAAACTCTATCAAAATAAAATAATAATAATCTATGACAATGAAAGCAACTAGATCACTTGACGTTAGCAATATGGCACCATGGCACTTTTCCATCATTACTTTTTATCTTGTTCATTCAGTAGTGATATTTACTTGCAAAGAACAACAAAAAAGATCAAGCGAGAAAGTAAAATAAGTTTGTGCACCATGAAGTACAACAGATGTTTGCTGACAACTAATTGTAATTGTTGTAGTTGGATCTGGTTCATTCATTAAGCATAATGTTGTTTGGATTAGATGTTTCGAATAGCGATTAATCAACTCTATAGATGAACTAGTTTTCTCGAGAAACGTGTATTACTCTAGCATAGTTAACTTTTTGTGTTTCTCGCATAATCACATAAGCTTAGTTTGATCGTCGTATCATGAAAGTTTGAATAAATTAATTAAAACATAGCAAATAGATACATAATTTTATCCATGTTGTTTCCTCCTGTCCTAAAAGGTAGTAGAACATCCGATTAAACTTTATTATGGGTGTAAAAGTTGAAAACTTTCAGAAATATTCTAAACTCACGAGAGTAAGTTACGACTCCAGTCAGACCTTGGCGGGTGTTATGCAAGCAGTTCTCGAGGTACCCGCAAGAAACCACCATGGCCGTTTTCTTAACAATTTTACATTCATTTCATCCGTTCTTGTTTGCAGTGGAGAATCTACTACTCTGAGTAATTATTTTGAGCATTGTCGTGACGAGAGTCTTTCTTGAGGAGGGCAGACCTCTTGAGTATGATTGATTGTGAGATCGATCAAAAGAGAAAAATAAACTGCTGCCAACGATCAGAACCCAAATATGATCTCTTGCGCCCACCAAGATCAATCAAACATTCAAATTTGTACAAATAAGCTTATCATGACTCAAGAAACTTTATTCTTCTCTCAATTTCACCGTCAATATCTTTAGTAAGCAAAATCTTCTCCTCTCTCTCTCTTCCTCTCTCATTTCAGTTCTCTGTTATGTCTCCTGAACTGCCACCGCATGTTGATTAACCTAAAACTCAAACCCCCTGCTAAGTAGGCCCTTATGTAAGCTGGGGTCCTTATGTCCTTATACGCATATTCACTTATCAAGTAGCCCCTTAGCCAAGCTAGTCCCTTGATTAATAAAAATTTCTCAACCCTCGATGTCATCTTGATGCAACTCAGATTATGAGCCAAGTCATGATTTCAGAGCTTAGGCCACAGCTACAAGACCACCTCACAAGGCTTACAGTCCTCCCATAGCTGTATCAAGTATCTCTCAATTCATAATCTCGGTTGCATGCGGAGGCTTAGACTTGAGAGCCCACGTTTAAAGAGGATATCAATCCCCGTGTGTGCAAGACATAGCCACACACCCAACATAGACTCCCATCCAGGAGACCAACATGCTGAGATAAGAAACATGAGTCAGGAGGATTTGATCCTAGGACCTTTTCCTAGGTGGACGTCCCTTTCATTGAGGTGGCTCCAGTTTTCGTTTAATACAGTAAAGAGACTTGTACACTTACTTATAGAACTCACTTTTATCTCATTTGCTAGCTTTTCAGGTGCTACTTTCTCTATACATCTCTGTTTCTAGTAAAACGTGAAAACTGGATCACTTCAAGCAGATACTGTACATAATCTTCACTGTAAAATATATCACGGACCCTCAAGACCTACCTCTCACATGTGATCTCTATAATCACCAACTTTTAAGGTGAAATGTGGAAGGACTTAAGCTGTCATTAGAGACTGTACGTCCATATTTAAAGCAGTTTAAACTCTACTAAGCCAAGGACCTGCAAGATTCGTGGTAAGTTGAACGTAGATGATTTTTAGAACATCAGCACGTTGGTGGTCGCTGAAAGACCATGATCACTGGGGTGTTTTTTTGCTCATAACCTGTAGAAGTTCAGGCAAAGTTAATTGTAATGGCCACAATTGACCTACAAAGATCAAAAAATACACATTCATCGACAAAATGTCATCCTATATAGAAAATAAAAAAGCTTGCGAAGAACTCAAGGTCAGTTAGCTGATATATAAATAGACTCTAATATGACAACATCTTTCTCTCTTGCGTTGGGCAAGAAATTCTAGCAGACTTCTTTTCCTTAAGAGTACTATTCTTCCGATCTGATCTCTTCTCAGATAAATAACTTTCGCCTCTCTGAGATCAAGACTGAATGATCATTTTGCTTTTCCGATCTATAGCTAACTTGTTTGTTCTTGTATTCTTGTACACAAAAAGCTTTTTTGATTCTGCAAGAGTGCCTTACTAAATAATCATATCAAGAACACAAAAGAGTTCTAGTTTCAGTAAATCTTTCTCTTCACGAGATTCTCTTGCATCATTATCATGCCACTCTTTCTTCTGAATCTCTTGGTGGGTCTCATCGTACATGATTTTCTCAACTCGATCTCTGGCTTGGTCTCCTGCACCATTGTTTGCATAGGATCCACCATCTTGTGGATTATCTCCATGTCGATCGTCTTGTCTTGCATGATCTCATCGATGGACTTGATAACTTTTTCCAGTGGCTTAGTCTGATCTTGCACCTCCTCGATGATCTTGATAGTTTCTTCTACATGCTTCTTCTCCTCCATCACCCCCGTTCTCTCTACTACATTCATCTCTCCGATCTCTAGCTTGATCTCCTGCACAGTTGTTTGCATAGGATCCGTCATCTTGTGAACTATCTCCATGTCGATTGTCTTGTTTTCCATGATCTCGTCGATGGACTTGATAACTTCGTCGAGTGGCTTAGTATGATCTTTCACCTCCTCGATGATCTTGACAGTTTCTTCTATAGGCTTCTTCTTCTCCGTCACCCCCGTTCTCTCTTCTACATTCATCTCTTCGATCTCTAGCTTGATCTCCTGCACCGTTGTTTGCATAGGATTCACCATCTTGTGGATTATCTCCATGTCGATCGTCTTGTCATGCATGGTCTCGTCGATGGACTTGACAACTTCTTCGAGTGGCTTAGTATGACATTTCACCTCCTCGATGATCTTGACAAGTTCTTCTACACATTTCTTCTCCTCCGTCACCCCCGTTCTCTCTACTACATTCATCTCTTTGATCTCTGGTTTGGTCTCCTGCATCGTTGTTTGCATAGGATCCACCATCCTCTAGACTATCTCCGTGTTGATTGCCTTGTCCTACATGATCTTGTCGGTGGACTTGACAACTTCTCGAGGGGCTTAGTATGATCTTTCACCTCCTCGATGATCTTGAGAATTTCTTCTACAGACTTCTTCTCCTCCGTCATCCTCGTTCTCTCTACTACATTCATCTCTTTGATCTCTGGCTTGGTCTACTACACCGTTGTTTGCATAGCATCTACCATCTTGTGGACTATCTCCATGTCGATGACCTTATCTTGCATGATCTCGTCAATGAACTTGACAACTTCTTCGAGTGGCTTACTATGATCTTTCACCTCCTCGATGATCTTCACAATATCTTCTACAGGCTTCTTCTCCTCCGTCACCCTCGTTCATCTCTTTGATCTCTAGTTTGGTCTACTGCACCGTTGTTTGCATAGCATCCACCATCTTATAGACTATCTTCATGTCGATCGCCTTGTCCTGCATAATCTCGTGAATGGACTTGACAACTTCTTCGAGTGGCTTAGTATGATCTTTCACCTCCTTGATGATCTTGACAGTTTCTTCTACATGCTTCTTCTTCTCCGTCATCCCCGTTCTCTCTTCTACATTCATCTCTTCGATCTCTAGCTTGATCTCCTGCACCGTTGTTTGCATAGAATTCACCATCTTGTGGACTATCTCCATGTCGATCGTCTTGTCATGCATGGTCTCGTTGATGGACTTGACAACTTCTTCGAGTGACTTAGTATGACCTTTCAACTCCTCGATGATCTTGACAGTTTCTTCTACACACTTCTTCTCCTCCGTCACCCCCGTTCTCTCTACTACATTCATCTCTTCGATCTCTGGTTTGGTCTCCTACACCGTTGTTTGCATAAGATCCATCATATTGTGGACTAGACTTCTTCTCCCCCGTCATCCTCGGTCTCTTTACTACATTCATCTCTTCGATCTCTTGCTTGGTCTCATGCATCGTTGTTTACATAGGATCCACCATCTTGTGGATTATCTCGATGTTGATTGCCTTGTCCTGCCTCGTCGATGGACTTGTCAACTTCTTCGAGTGGCTTAGTATGATCTTTCACCTCCTCGATGATCTTGACAGTTTCTTCTACATGTTTCTTCTCCTCCGTCACCCACGTTCTCTCTACTACATTCATCTCTTCAATCTCTTGCTTGGTCTCCTGCACCGTTGTTTTCGTAGAAGATCATACTAAGTCACTCAAAGAAATTGTCAAGTCCATCGATGAGATCATGCAGGACAAGACGATCGACATGAAGATAATCCACAAGATGGTGGATCCTATGCAAACAATGGTGCAGGAGATCAAGCTAGAGATCGAAGAGATGAATGTAGTAGAGAGAACGGTGTCGGAGTGTGATCCGTCTACTTAGGAAAGCGCCGAGCTTCTGGCTGTGATTGTTTACTCAAGAGGTTGGCTTTCAGGTCACAACAGGAGCTATAAACACTCACACAGGAGTGTAGGATCCTCTAATATGCTCAAAAAGTGAAATTTAGGTCTCACTAGTAGTAATAGGTTTAGACGGTGAACTTTGGCACTCAAAGTGAGGAAAGCTATGAAGGTTTAGACTTCTAAACTTCCCTTACATGTAAATGAGGTACTACTGAACACACACACGAAGTTTCAGCCTGAGATTGAATTCTAGCACCAAGATGTTGACAGAAAAGTTCTGAGTAAGAGAATTATGGCAATTTCTGGTACCTAGACAGCTATTCTGACCTAGAACAGAGAATTGGCTCGATGAATTTCAAATGTTCTCATAGTACTTGAAGTCTACAGGATGCTGAACATCCTTGTGAAGTTGGGACTCCTGAATGTACACAGAACTCCAGATCTCCTCCTCTGAAGTCGCTGCTCTAGATTAAGAGCCTTTCAGACCCCCTCTGCTTCAGCGGCCGCCCTGAATTACTCAGTTACTCAATCGATATGAAAATCGTAGCCCTGCTGGCAGAGAACGCAACCACGAAGTTTTGAAGCGATTTCTTCAATTCTGCTGCAAGTGAAACTGAAAACCCCAAAATCAACGAAAGTGATGCAGTTTTGGCATAATCCGAACTTCAATTGGGCATAACTTCGTCTTTATTGCCTCAAATCGATCAAAAATTTCACTGACAGTGCTTGGCTCAACGAGCTCTATCTCCCTGTGCTCTCAGATTTCGAAGATCCCTCACCAATTGCTCGAAATCCACTCTAGAGCTCTGTTTCTAAACTTAGAGTTTTACAAAAGATAAAAATGGACCAATGGTAGTTCATAGCTCCACTTGGCTGTCCTTTTGTGCCTTAAACTACCTGGTAACTTATCTACACTCATAGGCTACCACGTCAAGCCCCCTAGAGTGCCAACGTAAAACTTAAACTACCTAAAATGACACGCAGCCCCGAAAAATAACTTAAATCAGCTAGAAAGCGTGCATGGGCGACACGCAAATACAACCCATGAGCTTAAGCCCTATCAACATGGTAATCAACCTACTAAGACTCAAAATAGTGTTAACACCGTATGCAAAGGTGTCAAACATATACATAAAAGACTAGAAGTAATATGAGCTAACTTCTAGAACTACTAACTCAAGCGTCGGAGTAGAAGTCAAGCATGTAGCCGCCAAGTAGCGCGACAACGGGATGACGGAGGAGAAGAAGCATGTAGAAGAGACTGTCAAGATCATCGAGGAGGTGAAAGATCATATTAAACCACTCGAAGAAGTTGTCAGTCCATCGACGAGATCATGCAAGACAAGACGATCAACATGAAGATAGTCCATAGGATGGTCGATCCTACGGAAACAACGAAAACAACGGTGCAAGAGACCAAGCCACAGATCGAAGAGATGATGTACTAGAGAGAACATGGGTGACGGAGGAGAAAAAAAGCCTATAGAAGAAATTTTCAAGATCATCGAGGAGATGAAAGATCATACTAAGCCACTCCAAGAAGTTGACAAGTCCATCGACGAGATTATGCAAGACAACACGATCGACATTCAGATAGTCCATAAGATGGTCGATCTTATGCAAACAACGGTGCAGGAGACCAAGCTAGGGATCGAATAGATGAATGTAGTAGAGAAAATTGAGGTGATGGAGGAGAAGAAGCTTGTAGAAGAAACAGTCAAGATCATCGAGGAGATGAAAGATCATACTAAGCCACTCGAAGAAGTTGTCAAGTCCATCGACGAGATCATGTAAGATAAGACGATCAACATAGAGATAGTCCACAAGATGGTGAATCTTATGCAAACAACGGTGCAGGAGACCAAGCCTGAGATCGAAGAGATGAATGTAGTAAAGGGAACAAGGGTGACGGAGGAGAACAAGCCTGTAGAAGAAACCGTCAAGATCATCATGGAGGTGAAAGATCTTACTAAGCCACTCGAAGAAGTTTTCAAGTCCATCGATGAGATCATGCAGGACAAGGTGATCGACATGGAGATAGTCCACAACATGGTGGATGTTATGCAAACAACGGTGCAAGAGACCAAGCCAGAGCTCAAAGAGATGAATGAAATAGAGAGAACGGGGGTGACGGAGGAGAAGAAGCTTGTAGGAGAAACTGTCAAGATCATCAAGGAGGTGAAGGATCATACTAAGCCACTCGAAGAAGTTGTCAAGTCCATCGACGAGATCATGTAGGACAAAACGATCGAAATGGAGATAGTCCACAAGATGGTGGATGTTATGTAAACAACGGTGCAGGAGACCAAGCTAGAGATCAAAGAGATGAATGAAGTAGAGAGAACGGGGGTGATGGAGGAGAAAAAGCTTGTAAAAGAAATTGTCAAGATCATCGAGGAGGTGAAAGATCATACTAAGCCACTCGAAGAAATAGTCAAGTCCATCGACGAGATCATGCAAGACAAGGCGATCGACATCGAGATAGTCCACAAGATGGTGGATCCTATGCAAACAATGGTGCAGGAGACCAAGCTAGAGATCGAAGAGATGAATGTAGTAAAGAGAACGGGGGTGACGGAGGAGAAGAAGCATGTAGAAGATACTGTCAAGATCATCGAGGAGGTGAAAGATCATACTTAGCCACTCGAAGAAGTTGTCAAGTCCATCGGCAATATCATGCAAGACAAGATGATCGACATGGAGATAGTCCACAAGATGGTGAATCTTATGCAAACAGTGGTGCAGGAGACCAAGCTAGAGATCGAATAGATGAATGTAGTAAATGGAACAAGGGTGACGGAGGAGAACAAACCTGTAGAAGAAACCATCAAGGAGGAGAAGAAGCCTGTAGGAGAAACTGTCAAGATCATCGAATAGGTGAAGGATCATACTAAGCCACTCGAAGAAGTTGTCAAGTCTATCGACCAGATCATGTAAGACATGGCGATCGAAATGGAGATAGTCCACAAGATGATGGATCTTATGCAAACAATGGTGCAGGAGACCAAGCTAGAGATCGAAGAGATGAATGTAGTAAAGAGAACGGTGGTGATGGAAGAGAAGAAGCTTGTAGAAGAAATTATCAAGATCATCGAGGAGGTGAAAGATCATACTAAACCACTCCAAGAAGTTCTCAAGTCCATCGATGAGATCATGCAAGACAAGGTGATCGACATCGAGATAGTCCACAAGATGATGGATCCTATGTAGGAGACCAAGCTAGAGACCGAAGAGATGAATGTAGTAAAGAGAACGAGGGTGACGGAGAAGAAGAAGCCTATAGAAGATACTGTCAAGATCATCGAGGAGGTGAAAGATCATACTAAACCACTCGAAAGAAGTTGTCAAGTCCATCGATGAGATCATGTAAGACAAGACGATCGACATGGAGATAGTCGAGAGGATGGTGGATCCTATGCAAACAACGATGCAGGAGATCAAGCTAGAGATCGAAGAGATGAATGTAGTAAAGAGGTTTGGTCTCCTGCACCGTTGTTTGCATATCCACCATCTTCCACCATCTTCTGGACTATCTCTATGTCAATCGTCTTGTCCTGCATGATCCCGTCGAAAGATTTGACAACTTCTTCAAATAGCTTAGTATGATCTTTCACCTCCTCGATGATCTTGACAGTATCTTTTACATGCTTCTTCTCCTCTGTCACCCTTGTGGGTGGCGTGAGGAATGTCATCACGCTTTAAGAAAAAGTCATATCGTTTGCTAAGGAATGATAGACTGATAAAGTTGTGCATGCTCCCAATAGAAGGGGTTAAAAGTGGCTGTTGGTTGGTAAAGCTGTCTCTGCTGATTTGAGAAAGCTCCATAACCAGACTCACTTTCATACTGGGTCGAGGATATCCTCAATTTTCGTCTCTCATAAAGCCTTTGGATGTCGTTAGGACCTACAGGGATTAAATTTCTTGGAGTAGATGCAGCTCGATGATTCGGATCTCACGTGGAGGAAGGGTTTCCGTGGAACCAACTGTACTTTATCACTCAAAGAAAAGAAAGGAAGTAAGAGATGAATGTAGTAGAACGAACGGGGGTGACGGAGGATAAGAAGTGTGTAGAAGAAACTGTCAAGATCATCGAGGATGTGAAAGATCATACGAAGCCACTCGAAGAAGTTGTCAAGTCCATCGACGAGATCATGCATGACAAGGTGATCGACATGGAGATAATCCACAAGATGATGGATCTTATGCAAACAACGGTGCAGGAGATCAAGCCGGAGATCAAAGAGACGAATTTAGTAGAGGGAACGGAGATGACGGAGGAAAAAAAGCCGATAGAAGAAACAGTCAAGATCATTGAGGAAGTGAAAGATCATACTAAGCCACTCGAAGAAGTTGTCAAGTCCATCGACGAGATCATGCAAGACAAGGCGATCGACATGGAGATAGTGCACGAGATGGTGGATGCTATGCAAACAACTGTGCAGCAGACCAAGCCTGAGATCGAAGAGATGAATGTAGTAGAGAGAACAGAGGTGATGGAGGAGAAGAAGCATGTAGAAGAAACTGTCAAGATCATCGAGGAGGTGAAAGATCATACTAAGCCACTCGAAGAAATTGCCAAGTCCATCGACGAGATCATGTAGGACAAGGCGATCGACATGGAGATAGTCCATAAGATGGTGGATCTGTGCAAACAACGGTGCTCGAGATCAAGCCAGAGATCGAAAAGATGAATGTAGTAGAGAGAACAGAGGTGACGGAGAAGAAGAAGTCTGCAGAAGAAACTGTCAAGATCATCGAGGAGGTGAAGGATCATACAAATCCACTCGAAGAAGTTGTCAAATCCATCGACAAGATCATGCAAGAAAAGACAATCGACATAGAGATAGTCCACATGATGGTGAATCCATGTAAACAACAATGCAGGAGACGAAGCTAAAGATCGAAGAGATGAACGTAGTAGAGGGAACGAGAGTGACAGAAGAGAAGAAACCTGTAGAAGAAACTGTCAAGATCATCGAGGAGGTGAAGGATGATACTTAGCCACTCGAAGAACTTTTCACGTCCATTGACGAGATCATGCAGGACAAGTAGATCGACATGGAGATAGTCCACACGATGGTGGATCTTATGCAAACAACAGTGCATGAGACCAAGCTAGAGATCTAAGAGAATAAATGTAGTAGAGAGAACGGATTGACGGAGCAAAAAACACCTGTAGAAGAAACTGTCAAGATCATCGAGGAGGTGAAAGATCATACTAAGCCACTCGAAGAAATTGTCAAGTCCATCGACGAGATCATGTAGGACAAGACAAACGACATGGAGATAGTCCACAGGATGGTGGAACTATGCAAACAACGGTGCTAGAGATCGAAAAGATGAATGTAGTAGAGAGAACGGAGGTGACGAAGAAGAAGAAGTCTGTAGAAGAAACTATCAAGATCATCGAGGAGATAAAAGATCATACTAAGTCACTCGAAGAAATTGTCAAGTCCATCGACGAGATCATGCAGGACAAGGCGATCGACATGGAGATAGTGCACAAGATGGTGGATGTTATGCAAACAACTGTGCAGCAGACCAAGCCTGAGATCGAAGAGATGAATGTAGTAGAGAGAACAGAGGTGATGGAGGAGAAGAAGCATGTAGAAGAAACTGTCAAGATCATCGAGGAGGTGAAAGATCATATTAAGCCACTCGAAGAAATTGTCAAGTCCATCGACGAGATCATGTAGGACAAGGCGACCGACATAGAGATAGTCCATAGGATGGTGGATCTATGCAAACAACGGTGCTCGAGATCAAGCCAGAGTTCGAAAAGATGAATGTAGTAGAGAGAACAGAAGTGACGGAGAAGAAGAAGTCTGTAGAAGAAACTATCAAGATCATCGAGGAGGTGAAAAATCATACTAAGCCACTAGAAGAAATTGTCAAGTCCATCGACGAGATCATGTAGGACAAGACGATCGACATGGAGATAGTGCACAAGATGGTGGATGCTATGCAAACAACTGTGCAGCAGACCAAGCCTGAGATCGAAGAGACGAATGTAGTAGAGAGAACAAAGGTGATGGAAGAGAAGAAGCATGTAGAAGAAACTGTCAAGATCATCGCAGAGGTGAAAGATCATATTAAACCACTCGAAGAAGTTGTCAAGTCCATTGACGAGATCATGTAAGACAAGACGATCGACATGGAGATAGTGCACAAGATGGTGGATCCTATGCAAACAACGGTGCAGGAGACCAAGTTAGAGATCTAAGAGAATAAATGTAGTAGAGAGAACGAGAATGAAGGAGCAAAAAAAACTTGTAGAAGAAATTGTCAAGATCATCGAGGAGGTGAAAGATCATACTAAGCCACTCAAAAAAATTATCAAGTCCATCGACAAGATCATGTACGACAAAACGATCGACATGGAGATAGTCCACAGGATGGTGGATCTATGCAAACAACGGTGCTCGAGATCAAGCCATAGATCGAAAAGATGAATGTAGTAGAGAGAACGGAGGTGACAGAGAAGAAGAAGTCTGTAGAAGAAACTATCAAGATCATCGAGGAGGTGAAAGATCATACTAAGCCACTCGAAGAAATTGTCAAGTCCATCGACGAGATCATGCAAGACAAGGCGATCGACATGGAGATAGTGCACAAGATGGTGGATGCTATTCAAACAACTGTGCAGCAAACCAAGCCTGAGATCGAAGAGATGAATGTAGAAGAGAGAACAGAGGTGAGAGAGGAGAAGAAGCATGTAGAAGAAACTGTCAAGATCATCGTAGAGGTGAAACATCATATTAAACTACTCGAAGAAGTTTTCAAGTCCATCGACGAGATCATGCAGGACAAGGCGATCGACATGGAGATAGTCCACAAGATGGTGGATCCTCCACCTCCTCGATGATCTTGATAGTTTCTTCTAGAGGCTTCTTCTTCTCCTTCACTCCGTTCTCTCTAATACATTCAACTCTTCCATCTCTAGCTTGATCTCGAGCTCTGTTGTTTGCATAGGATCCACCATCTTGTGGACTATCTCTATGTCGATCGTCTTGTCCTACATGATCTCTTTGATGGATCTGACAACTTCTTTGAGTGGCTTAGTATGATCATTTATCTTCTCGATGATCTTGACAGTTTCTTCTACAGGTTTCTTCTCTTCCATCACCCCTGTTCTCACTACCACATTCATCTCTTCGATCTCTAGCTTGCTCTCATGCACCGTTGTTTGCATATGATTTACCATCTTGTGGACTATCTCCATGTCGATCGTCTTGTCCTACATGATATTGTCGATGGACATGATCACTTCTTCGAGTGGTTTAGTATGATCTTTCACCTCATCGATGATCTTGACAGTATCTTCTACAGGCTTGTTCTCCTCCATCATCCTCATTCTCTCTACTACATTCATCTCTTTGATACCTAGCTTGGTCTCGTGCACCGTTGTTTGCATAGGATCCAACATCTTGTGGACTATCTCCATGTCGATCGTCTTGTCTTCATGATCTCGTCGATGGACTTGACAACTTCTTTGAGTGGCTTAGTATGATCTTTCACCTCCTCGATGATCTTGACAATTTCTTCTACAGGCTCCTTCTCCTCCGTAACCCCGTTCTCTCTACTACATTAATCTCTTTAATCTTTGGTTTGCTCTCCTACCCTGTTGTTTAAGACAAGACGATCGACATGGAAATAGTCCATAGGATGGTGGTTCCTATGCAAACAATGGTGCTCGAGATCAAGCCAGAGATCGAATGGGGGTGACGGAGAAGAAGAAGTCTGTAGAAGAAACTATCAAGATTAACGAGGAGGTGAAAGATCATACTAAGCCACTAGAAGAAATTGTCAAGTCCATTGACGAGATCATGCAGGACAAGGCGATCGACATGGAGATAGTGCACAAGATGGAGGATGCTATGCAAACAATTGTGCAGCAGACCAAGCTTGAGATCGAAGAGATGAATGTAGTAGAGAGAATAGAGGTGACGGAGGAGAAGAAGCATGTAGAAGAAACCTTCAAGATCATCGCAGAGGTAAAAGATCATATTAAGCTACTCTAAGAAGTCCATCGACGAGATCATGCAGGAGAAAGTGATCGACATGGAGATAGTCCACAAGATGGTGGATCCTCCACCTCCTCGATGATTTTGACAGTTTCTTCTATAGGCTTCTTCTCTTCCGTCACCCCTGTTCTCTCTACTACATTCATCTCTTCGATCTCTGGCTTGGTCTCCTACATCTGCATATGATTTATCATTTTTTGGACTATCTCCATGTCGATCGTCTTGTCTTGCATGATCTCGTCATTGGACTTGACAACTTTTTCGAATGGCTTAGTATGATCTTTCACCTCCTCGATGATCTTGACAGTGTCTCCTACAGGCTTCTTCTCCTCCGTCAACCCCGTTCTCTCTACTACATTCATCTCTTTGATCTCTGGCTTGGTCTCCTGCATCGTCGTTTGCATATGATTCATCATCTTGTGGACTTTCTCCATATCGATCGTCTTGGCTTGCATGATCTCGTCAATGGACTTGACAACTTTTTCGAGTGGCTTAGTATGATCTTTCACCTCCTTGATGATCTTGACAGTTTCTCCTACAGTCTTCTTCTCCTCTGTCACCTCAGTTACTCTACTACATTCGTCTCTTTGATCTTTGGTTTGGTCTCCTACACCGTTGTTAGCATAGGATCCACCATCCTCTAGACTATCTATATGTCGATCGTCTTGTCTTGCGTGATCTCGTTGATGGTCGTGACAACTTCTTCGAGTGGCTTAGTATGATCTTTCACCTCCTTGATGATCTTGACAGTTTCTTCTACATGCTTCTTCTCCTCCGTCACCCCCGTTCCCTCCACTACATTCATCTCTTCGATCTCTAGCTTGATCTCCTGCACCGTTGTTCGCATAAGATCCACCATCCTATGGACTATCTCCATTTTGATCGTCTTGTCCTGCATGATCTCGTCGATGGACTTGAAAACTTCTTCGAGATGCTTAGTATGATCCTTCACCTCTTCAATGATCTTGATAGTTTCTTCTATATGCTTCTTTTCTTTCGTCACCCCTATTCTCTCTAAAACATTCATCTCTTTGATCTCTAGTTTGATCTCCTGCATCGTTGTTTACATAAGATCCACCATATGTGGACTATCTCTGCAGGTCGTTTGGCTGTAGAAGCCTCACCTGCATCCTCTCTCCTGCGTTTTTCTTCTAGTACAGCTTCATGATGACTTCTTGCAACATAAGCATACACTGACATAGTGTCCACAGGGTCATTCCATCCTGTAGTTTCTCAAATTGAGTTGCCAACCCTCCGTAGCACATCCTTGTCTAACTCTGTTCTAGCTACGGATCGCACTACATCAGACCACAACCCAGTAGTCCCTTTCTCTCTCTCCATTTCCACTTTCACTCCACACGTAGTAGCATTCACAAGAGAAACAACATGTGATGTTGATATCTCATTCACAAGTCTCTTCATACCACCCTTGCCAAAGTTGGTTCCCAACATCATCCCAGTCTCTCTCAGATGGATCTTACCATCTTTGAAGAAGATCAGATCCTTTCTCAATGCATCTGAAAACTCCCCACAATCTCTTCTTACATGGTCTAGGCTATCACACCATATACAACGATGAACAAAGCCTTCTCTCATCTGAGGTCTCTGCATAGCAGGCTGTACATTCTGCTCCTTCTCTTCTAACCTAGTGAGCTTAAGCTTAAGCTCCTTCATACCCTTAATCAACTCATCAAGCGGTGAGTCTTCCTCTCTAGCAATTACCAAAGCGGGTTTAGTAGGCAACTGTTTGACAGGAATTATCAGAGGTGTTGCTTCACTTACCACCACCTTGTCCCTTCTTCTCTGTCTCCTGGTCAGCAAAGAGACAGCCTCTTCAACCTCCTTCCAATCAGTCTTCAATCCTCTCTCCTCACTCTTGTCTTCCAACAACAGCTCAAGCTTCTCCTGAATAGTCACGTCTGCTGCTTGTAGGAAAGCTTCGTCTTCTCCACCTCTAATGTAAGCTTTTCTGTCCTAGAAAGCTGAGCATACTGACGATCAAATTTCCTCAACAACTCATTTACAGACAAACCTTTGTTGGGCTTAACCACCCACTCCAAGAACGTTATCTTGGTCACCCTCTCTGAATCTTCAGTGTAGTACTCCTCCTTCAAAGCGCGCATAAAGCTCTCCCAACTCTGTCCTTGCTGCTGCTTGAGCTCCTCCACACGCCCACGAATCTCAGGCACAACAGCAAGTTCAAAGTTCTCCACCATCTCCTTCTCAGGTACCTTGTTCACCTCCATCTCCCTAGCATAGTATCGCACGTACTTGGAAATATATGTCCCCTTGAACTGGTCCATCTGATGCACCACAGATTGCAACGCCTTGGTTGCTAATGCCTCCTTCCTCTCTGTGCTCTGCTGCTGCTGCATAAACATGGAAAAAGCTTGGAACATCTTCATAGTAGCAGCATCTAACTGAACAGATTGCTGAGCAGCAGCAGCACCTCCACTTGATGATCCTTGGTTGGCCATGATATCTGATCCTGTAGCACTCTCAAGAAAACTCCCACCCTAGGTGTTTCACGTCGAGTTCACCAAAAAGAGAGTATGTCGGAGTGTGATCCGTCTACCTAGGAAAGCGCTGGGCTTCTGGCTGTGGATGTTTACTCAAGAGGTTGGCTTTCAGGTTACAACAGGGGCTATAACACTCACACACGTGTGTAAGATCCTGTAATATGCTCAGAAAGTGAAATTCAGGTCTAACTAGCAGTAATAGGATCGGACGGTGAACTTCAACACTCACGGAGAGGACAACTATGAAGGTTTAGACTCCTAAACTTCCACTACATGTAAATAAGGTCCTACTGAACACACACACGAAGTTTCAGCCTGAGATCAAATTCCAGCACCGAGATGTTGACAGAAAAGTTCTGAGTAAGAAAATTATGGCAATTTTTGGTACCCAGATGGCTATTTCAACCTAGAACAGAAGATTGACTCGATCAATTTCAAATATTCTCACAGTATTTGAAGTCTACAGGATGTTGAACATCCCTGTGAGGTTGGGACTCCTGAATGTACATAGAACTCCAGATCTCCTCCTCTGAAGTCGCTGCTCTAGATTAAGAGCTTTTCAGACCCCCTCAGCTTCAGCGGCCGCCCTGAATTACTTAGTCACTCAATCGATATTAAACTTTTTGGGAAATCGTAGCCCTGCTGGCAAAGAACACAACCTCGAAGTTTTGAAGCAATTTCCTCAAATCTGCTGCAAGTGACACTGAAAACCCTAAATCAAACAAAAGTGATTCAATTCTAGCACAATTCGAACTTCAATTGGTCATAACTTCGTCTTTATTACCTCAAATCGATCGAAAATTTCACTGGAAGTGCTTGGCATGACGATCTCTATCTCCCTGTGCTCTCAGATTTTGATGTGTCCTCACCAAATGCTCGAACTCTCTTTTAGACCTCTGTTTCTAAACTTAGAGTTTTACAAAAGACAAAAATGGACCAATGGGAGTTCATAGCTCCACTTGGTTGTCCTTTAGTACCCTAATCCACGTGGTAACTTAACTCCACTCATAGGCTCCCACGTTAGCTCCCCTAAAATGCCAACGTAAATCTTAAACTACCTAAAATGACACGCAACCCTGAAAAATAACTTAAACCGGCTAGAAAGCGTGCATGGGCGACAAGTAAGTACAGCCCATGAGCTTAAACCTCTATCAACATGGAAACCCTAAGTTATGTACTTTCACAACATAGATAAGCATGATATCATTTGCACAAGCGCAGGAGTGCTTGAACAAGATAGATAACATACTATCAACCTACTAAGACTCAAAATATATAACACAATAGTGTCAACACCGTATGCAAAGGTGTCAAATATATATATAAAGGACTAGAAGTAATATGAGCTAACTTCTAGAACTACTAAACTCAAGCGTCGGAGTAGAAGTCAAGCATGTAGCCGCCAAGTAGCGCGACAACGTTCTCTCTATTACATTCATCTCTTCAGTCTCTCGCTTGGTCTCCTACACCGTTGTTTGCATATATTTACCATCTTGTGGACTATCTCCATATCGATCATCTTGTCCTGAATGATCTCATCGATGGACTTGACAACTTCTTCGATTTGCTTAGTATGATATTTCATCTCCTCGATGATCTTGACAATTACTCCTACATGTTTCTTCTCCTCCCGTCATTCTGATTCTCTCTACTACATTCATCTCTTCGATCTTTGGTTTGCTCTCCTACACTGTTGTTTACATAGGATCCACCATCTTGTGGACTATCTGCATGTCGATCGGCTTGTCCTGCATGATCTCGTCGATGGACTTGACAACTTCTTCGAGTGGCTTAGTATGACCTTTCACCTCCTCGATGATCTTGACAGTTTTTTCTACCGGCTTTTTCTCCTTCGTCACCCCTGTTCTCTCTACTACTACATTCATCTCTTCGATATTTGGCTTGGTCTCCTGCACCGTTGTTTGCGTAAGATCCACCATCTTGTGGACTATCT
This sequence comes from Asterella californica, assembly GCA_036924285.1. Lineage (NCBI taxonomy): Eukaryota > Viridiplantae > Streptophyta > Marchantiopsida > Marchantiales > Aytoniaceae > Asterella > Asterella californica. Next base: position 643,842 of record JAYKYS010000014.1, on the reverse strand, counting down.
CCATATCAGTCGTCTTGTCTTGCATGATTTTGTCGATGGACTTGAAAACTTCTTCGAGTGGCTTAGTATGATCTTTCTCCTCCTCGATGATCTTGATAGTTTCTTCTACATGCTTTTTTTTCTCCGTCAACCCTGTTCCCTCTACTACATTCATCTCTTTGATCTTTGGCTTGGTCTCCTGCATCGTTGTTTGCGTAGGATCCATCATCGTGTGGACTATCTCCATGTTGGTCGTCTTGTCTTGCATGACCTCGTTGATGGACTTGACAACTTCTTCGAGTGGCTTAGTATGATCTTTCACCTCCTCGATGATCTTGACAGTTTCTTCTACCGACTTTTTCTCCTCCGTCACCTCAGTTCTCTCTACTACATTCATCTCTTCGATCTTTGGTTTGGTCTCCTGCACCGTTGTTTGCGTAGGATCCATCATCTTGTGGACTATCTCCATGTCGGTCGTCTTGTCTTGCATGATCTCGTCGATGGACTTGAAAACTTCTTCGAGTGGTTTAGTATGATCTTTCACCTCCTCGATGATCTTGACAGTTTCTTCTACAGGCTTCTTTTTCTCCGTCACCCCCGTTCCCTCTACTACATTCATATCTTTGATCTTTGGCTTGGTCTCTTGCACTGTTGTTAGCATAAGATCCACCATCTGTGGACTATCTCCACGTCGATCGTGTTGTTTCGGATGATCTAGTCGATGGACTTGATAATTTCTTCGATTGACTTAGTATTATCTTTCACCTCATCGATGATCTTGACAGTTTCTTCTCCAAGCTTCTTCTTCTCCGTCACTCCCGTTCTCTCTTGTACATTCATCTCTTTGATCTCTGACTTGGTCTCCTGCACCGTTGTTTGCATAGGATCCATCATCATGTGGACTATCACCATGTCAATCGTCTTGTCCTGCATGATCTCGTCGATGGACTTGACAACTTCTTCAAGTGGCTTAGTATGATCTTTCACCTCCTTGATGATCTTGATAGTTTCTTCTACAGGCTTTTTCTTCTCCGTCACACCGTTCTCTCTACTACATTTATCTCTTCGATCTCTGGCTTAGTCTCGAGCACCATTGTTTGCATAAGATCCACCATCCTGTGGCTATCTTCATGTCGATCGTCTTGTCCTGCATGATCTTGTTGATGGACTTGACAATTTCTTCGAGTGGTTTAGTATGATCTTTCACCTCCTCGAGATCTTGACAGTTTCTTCTACAGGTTTTTTCTCCTTCGTCACCTGTTCCCTCCACTACATTCATCTCTTCGATCTCTAGCTTGATCTCCTGCAACTTTGTTTGCATAGGATCCACCATCCTATGGACTATCTCCATGTCGATCATCTTGTCCTGCATGATCTCGTCGATGGACGTGAAAACTTCTTCGAGTGGCTAAGTATGATCCTTCACCTCCTCGATAATCTTGACAGTTTCTTCTACAGGCTTCTCTTCTTCCGTCACCCCCGTTCTCTCTACTACATTCATCTCTTCGATCTCTAGCTTGGTCTCCTACATCGTTGTTTGCATGGATCCACCATCATGTGGACTATCTCTATGTCGATTGTCTTGTCTTGCATGATCTTGTCGATGGATTTGACAACTTCTTCGAGTGGATTTGTATGATCCTTCACCTCCTCGATGATCTGGACAGTTTCTTCTACAAGCTTCTTCTCCTCCGTCAACCACGTTCCCTCTACTACATTCATCTCTTCGATCTTTGGTTTGATCTCCTGCACCGTTGTTTGCATATGATTTATCATTTGTGGACTATCTCCGTGTCGATCGTCTTGTCTTGCATGACCTCGTCAATGGACTTGACAACTTCTTCGAGTGACTTAGTATGATCTTTCATCACCTTGATGATCTTGATAGTTTCTTCTACATGTTCTTCTCCTCTGTCACCTCCGTGCTCTTCACTACATTCATCTCTTCAATCTCTAGCTAGATCTCCTCCACCGTTGTTTGTATAAATCCACCATCCTATGAACTTTCTCCATGTCGATCGTCTTGTCCTGCATGATATCGTCGATGGACTTGAAAATTTCTTCGAGATGCTCAGTATGATCCTTCACCACCTTGATGATCTTGATAATTTCTTCTACATGCTTCTTCTCTTTCGTCACCTCCGTTCTCTCCACTACATTCATCTTTTCGATCTCTAACTAGGTCTCTTGCACCATTGTTTGTATAAGATCCACCATCCTATGGACTATCTCCATGTCAATCGTCTTGTCCTGCATGATCTCGTCGATGGACTTGAAAACTTCTTCAAGATGCTTAGTATGATTCTTATCCTCCTCGATGATCTTGACAGTTTCTTCTACAAGCTTTTTCTCTTCCGTCACCCTCGTTCGCTCTATAACATTAATCTCTTCCATCTCTACTTTGGTCTCCTGCATCGTTGTTTGCATAAGATCCACCATTTGTGGACTATCTCTATGTCGATCGTCTTGTCCTTCATGATCTTGTCGATGGACTTGACAACTTCTTCGAGTAGATTTGTATGATCCTTCATCTCCTCTCCGTCGTGTTATAGTTGGATATCATGCCGAGCAAAGATAGACAGTCTGTCTCTAAAACTACATAAGCACCAATCAAGAACTCACGGTTCGTCTTCATCGCGATGACCACACCCCACAACTCATGCTTCACTTGAGGATAATCTCTCTGTCTCTCCGTCAATATTCTAACCCCAAATATAGAGATAAATCGCACATCACTCGAATGATCTTGATCTATCGCATTGTCAATCGACTTTGGACTAGTATCCACTGTGAAAATGATAGGTCTTCCACACCCATAGTCTATTCTTCTCAATACAGGTGGAGACTTCGGGTCTCTTTCAACTTATTCATAGCTTCTTGATGGACTGGGGTCCATACAAACCTCTTATCTTTCCTCAATAATGCATACAAAGGCTCCGCAACATGAGCATAATGAGAAATGGATAAGCGATAAAATTCACAAGCTCCTAAAAAGCGTCGAACCTCCGTGATATTCTTACAGTCTTTCATCTAGCTATAGCGTCAACCTTCTCTGGATTTGATCACCTTCCAAAAGCACCACACAAATGACCAACCACTAAAATCGCAGGCACACCAAACTTGGACTTAGCTCATGATAGAGTGAGATGTACCTCCTCTAGACGAATCAAAATATGTTCTACATCTCTGATGTGATCTGCAACAAACCTCCTACATCCATTCCTGAGCACTGCATCATCCTTGTCCTCAACCGTAGAACTTTTTATAGGAATATCATCTAGAAATGGAATGGTAACCTCAGATACAAACTCTCGTAATATCTTATGCATCGCATTTTGCATATGAGCCACTGAGTTTATCGCTCATTGAGAAAAAGTACACATCCGCATCAAACTCAAAGGTGTACCATAGTGGTCAGATCTCAATTTTTTACAGCTATCTAAAATTGATCATAACTAGAATATAGATCTCCAATCGAATAGATAGCTCTTCTTGCAAACACCTCCGCTATCTCATCAATCACATGACTCGTCTCAACGTGCAAATGATCACGTTATTCGTAAGTTGTAGGTCTTGAATGAAATGCAACGCTCTTGACTTCTTGGATACAGTGAACCACCTGCTAGAGTATGGCCTCTAGATGGCTCAAGTATCCGCATCTGTATTTTCTCTTTCTGCAACTCAATGAATTTAAGCAACAAGACACGACGAACCGGAATCAGTTTCAGATCTTAAGACACATGAGGGATTGTGAATATAACCATAGGCGCTATGGATCCACACAACCTATCTCTTTTTGCTGAAAAAGAAAATGCTTTACCATGATCTGCTATCATTTGTTAAAAAATTGTCTTCTCAACCTCACTCAAGAAATCACCTTTTTCTATATGGAGCTCCCTCAACGTCTCCTTGGTAAGCTGATGTCTTATCTGTCTATGATCATGCAATATGGACTCAGTGCCAACTAAATGTATTTGTTGTTGTGAGTTAGCAAATAGTTGAATTACTACCAGCTTCACTTTCTTCAGTACAAATTTATATTTCGCATGGACTTCTACCTCCTGAGGAAATGCACACCAACAAACTACTTCCCTTCTCTCATTGTTCTGCATCGGATGAGGAAAGAACCACAAATACGTAGCAATCTCCTCATATATTTGTCGAGAGTGGATAGAGATCACCATCGTATCATCTTTCTCCTCCATTAATCCGCTTATACCATCCAACCAACTAGCAAACGACTGTACAACCACAAACTCTTCAAACAAGTTGAAAACTACATCATCTTCATGTAGGACTCCTGCACTCCATAGCTCTGATACTTGTTTCGCCATCCATTTTTTTGTATTTTCTTTCATATCTTCAATTCTCGTAAACTGAATCCACTCATCGCTCTCGAACGTCAACCATCCAGATTGTCAACTATGTACACTACACATGTCTTCGAACTCCTGTACATGTCTCGCATCTGACCTTTGCACCTTGTGTATCAACTTTGATGGTCTCAATAGTAGGTTCTACATCCCTGTCATCCCGCTTTACAAGAGTGGACTACGAAAACTCTTACATTTCTTTGTATGAGAATCTCTAAAGATCTGTCTTGAACGAACAATCAAAAACTATACTGAATATTTGTCATCAAGATTCTGAATTCTAGCATAATGAGATCCATCATTCATCACCTTTGTCTCCATTCGAACAACGGTGATTTAAGATTGGTCCAGTATGATAGAATAAGAGACAGATGACTATACAAAGAAATGTTGGTCAACCTCTACATCTCTAATCTTTACTCGCATATTTGGACAGGCTCCGTATAACTCACCCTTTTGGTTGTTAGCAGCTCGGAGTACCCAACCATGGTTCTTTTCGATTGACCATCGTCCTTTCTCATACACCTCCTTTGAAATAATGTTGATTTCTGACCCATGATCCACAAGTGCATGTATCGATTCAGAAAGCCCTCCAAATCAAACCTACATCTCCGTTGTTGCACGTGCCCAGTGATTCTGTTTGAAATCATTGTCTGTGCTTGACTTATCCTCCTCAAATTCTTCATCTTCATTCTCAACAATAGCAGGACCAGCAACCCATGCTTCATACCTGACATCTGCGAATCTATCAACGTCAATAGCATCCATCACTCCAACCATCTGGCTAGTCACTTGCTCTACCAACACCTGCTCTTTCTTTTCATGATATCAATTGTCAACTCAAGAAACCCTCTTTTTGCGATACCAAGTACCTCACGAAGAGAGAACTCAACTCCAGCATCTAGAATACATTGCTTCAAAACAGTACGTAAGTCTATGGCTGTTTAGATGTCTGCAGCCAACTTGTAAGCTGGAGCCTTCTCTTTCTCTTATGATGTAAACCTCTTTCCACGTGCTCTATCAGCAGTAACCTCCTGTGGCAAACCTTGTACACCTTCCATAAGATCTACTACAAGCGATGGAATTGTAGAAGTCGAAGATACATCTTCTACAGTAAGAACCCTACTAGTTGGTCCAGATCCAGATGGTGATGGCTCTGCTGCTATTCTTCTCATAACTCTTCGACGATCACTATCATCAGGTGCTCCTGCATCTACATCAGAAGCATCCCGTCGTCTTTTATCTTCTACAATTGCATCCTCTTCGTTGCTTGTTTCTAGAAACGTTCGAACAGAAGTTGCATCTACAGGATCTCTCCATCCAGTAGCTCTCTTATTGCTTTTTGCGCTTCTCTTCATCATTTCAATTGAAACTTCAGCAGCTTGTTCAATCATAGTTGGATCAGAGCGCACTTCAACTCTTCCAGTATATACATCAGCTTTTGTAGAGCCCGTAGTCATTACTGTAGTGTCCACACTAGTAAGTATGAGGAGCAAAATCCTCATTCTTCCTCTTTCAAAATGCATGTTCAGAGGTTGTCCAATGGCAGTTAGATGCAACTTGTTGTTCTGATAATTGATCACGCCCTCTCGCAAGACAACCGCTAAGTCTTGGCAATCCCCTCTGAGACGATCTGGACTGTTGCACTAAATACACCTCCTGGTAAAAGTTCTTCCTACTAGTCGAGCACCTGGTGCCACTAGTCTCTGATCTCTTTCCATATCTGTCATCTCAACTCTTAAATCTCTCAACTATTAAGTGAGCTCTTCAATCAAGTTATGTGATTTCAATTTTTCACAAGTCACTGCTGTCTAAGACCTCTCTATGCTGGAATAGACACAACAAGTGTCACCACTATAGGTACTTGAGGAACTATAGGAGGAACTACTAGGATTTGAGCAACCACTCTCTGTTCTGATAATGTCTCTAGTTGTCTAGCTACTGCCATCCTGTCATGACGTTGTCTAGCAAGACAGACATAACTCCCCCTCTACTCCATGATCAACTAACATGAAACAAAGTCTATCTCTTGTAAACTCATCCATAGTCTCCAAGAACAACTCTGTCTTCCTAACATCCAACGTCAATCTTTCAAGATCAGAAAGTTACGAGTACCTATTCTCAAACTCACGAATCAACTCATTCATGTGCATGCTACGTCCAGATTGACATTCTATCCAATCAAGGAATGTCCTCCTGGTGACCCTATCAGAATCTTCTTCTAGAAACTCTTCCCTCAGTGCAAGTTCAAATAGAATCCATCCTCCTAGATGTCTCTTCTGTAAATTCTTCACTTTCTCTCTCAGTTCATGAACGACAGTCAACTCGAAGCTCAGAATTATCTCAACTTCAGGTGCCCTCATCAGTTCCATCTCATCCATATACTTCCGTAGGTACTTAGTGACATCTTTGTCATCAAATCGTCCACATTGATTAACAACTGTTTGTAACACTTTTGTTGATTTTTGCTCAGCTCTTCCAATTGCAAGTTGCTACTGAATCAGAGCAGCCAACGCTTGAATAAGATGTATCAACAACAGGTTGTGCACTTGCTGGTGGAACTACAGTAGGTCCTCCTTGAACATCAACGTCATCTTGATCAGGAGTCCTTTGAGCAGGAATACTTTGAGCAGCAGTAACACCTTGGATGACAACAACATGATTCATCTTCCTCACTCAATCTAACAAGTTCTCCAAATCAGTCACCCCAATTTTTCTCAGTGGAAGCCCCAGATGTCGTGATGAGAGTCTTTCTTGAGAAGGACGGACCTCTTTACTGTGATTGATTATGAGATCAATCAAAAAAGAAAAATATACTGCTGTCAACGATCAAAACCCAAGTACGATCTCTTGCACCCACCAAGATAAATCAAACATTCAAATTTGTATAAATAAGCCTCTCAAGGCTCAAGAAATTTTATTCTTCTCTCAATTTCATCTTCAACGTCTTTAGTAAGCAAAATCTTCTCCTCTCTTTCTTGCACACGTCTCCTCCTCTCTATGTTCAGATCTCTGTAATGTCTTTCAATTGCCGTCGCACGTTGATTCATCTAAAACTCAAGCCATTTGCTAAGCAGTCTCCTAGCTAAGTTGGGGTCCTTATGTCAATGTACGCACACTCACTTATCAAGCAGCCCCTTTGCTAAGCAGCCTCCTAGTCAAGCTAGCCCCTTGATTCATAAAAATTTCTCAATCCTCGATATCATCTTGATGCAACCCAGATTATGAGCCAAGCTATGATTTTAGAGCCTAGGCCATAGCTACAAGACCACCCCACTACCAGTTCTCCAAATCAATCGCCCCAATTTCTCTCAATGGAAGCACTAGATGTCGTGATGAGAGTCTATCTTGGAGAGGACGGACCTCATGATTGTGATTGATTATGAGATCGATCAAAAAAAGAATAGACTACTGTCAATGATCAAAATCCAAATACGATCTCTTGCACACACCAAGATCAATCAAACATTCAAATTTGTACAAATAAGCTTCTCAAGGCTCAAGAAACTTTATTCTTCTCTCAGTTTCATTGTCAACGTCTTCAATTAGCAAAATCTTCTCCTCTCTCTCTTGCATACCACCACTAACCAAGAAAGTATTCGCAATATGAAACTAATAGAACTACTTGGTCTAACATATATGAGGTAAAAATGAGTAGTGGAATAAGTAACAAGTGGGATAGCAAAACTTATATTATGTAAATACGAGAAATCTGAAGCTCTTATAACTTGATACGGAGTTCGAGCAATGAACGACATCTCCATGCAAATGAAGATGATCTGCCAACAAACAACCAAACGTCGTTGATACAAAATGACTAGTGTCTGATGTACTATCAATCTGAGCCGATTGAGGAGCAATCTCATGGAAAGTTCACTGCATTCGTGATTCTAGTAGCTTGTCATTCAAAGGAGAAAAAAAAATAAGTTTGGAGGTCGTCTAATTGTTATGTAAAATGTAAGCATATAACATGTAACATGTGAAGTATCGATCACTTCTCGATAGACATGAAACTCTCAAAATATTCTCGATGTCAATAGTTAGAATTTGATTTCTAAATTTTGGTACGATGAGAACTTTGACATCTAAGTTTTGATGGACAATTTTGATCTGAAATAAAAATACATGTTTGTCTCAATCAAGAAAGAGAATACTTGTTCGGCTTGGTCGAGACAAACACTAATATTTGAAAATATTTGCGTAACTCCTGACAATCGAGGGTAGAGTATTGTCATGTTAATTGAAGTTGCTTCTATGAGATAACAAAAAAATTCATACATGCATGTTATGTTATAAATTTTTTAATGCTTAAGATAGTTCTTGAACTTTAACTAATAGATAATCTACTCTAGATGATCGAGAGTTTGTTTATTTCCTCCAGCCTTGTTTCTCAACCACGAAGGTGGGATAAACATGAACCACAAGATTTGACCAACTTTGGATTTGAGAGTTTGCTTATTTCCTCCAGCCTCATTACTCATCCACGAAGGGTGGGATAAAAATCAGCCTTCAGATTTGACGTACTCGATGCTTCGGCGACTCCTCCACAATACTCTAAGGTTCACATATCCTTCCAACTAAGATTTTTGAACTATCATTTTTTTATATTTTACACCCATGGATGTCTCGATCTTCGACTGTAAAGCATAGACTAAAATTACATTCATACTCACGATATCGAGAGTTAAGACTAACGATATTTAGACTATCAAATATTCAAGTATTTTTAGGTCGAGACTTTACATGATCTATGTTACATTTTACATTTTACATGTCGAATGAATAACTCCAGTAAGTATGAATGTCGACGACTTATATGCCTTATAATAAGATAAAAATATAAGTAAATAGAGAACCTCGTCCTAAACTTGAGAGAGAATAAACTGAAATGGAAGTCAGACTATTTTTGAAGTCCGTCGCATCTAGACGCGCATTGGATAGCGAATGAAAACATGAGAGATACCTTTCACATTCGCTCCACATGCAATACAAAGATGTGATTGACGAGTTATTAGTTGTTCTTGAGAACCGACAAGAAAAAATTTGTGAAGAATTCTCCAAAGAAAAATATCATCTCGGTTATGAAAGAATTTTCTTTCAAATAAGAGCCCAAACCGCACGCTTTTCTTGTTCAAGCCAGTCGATGTTCCATTAGGTGTTAAGACGTTGATGTAAAGTCAAATAAAGTTGCATTTGGTTAGTTAATTGGGTGGAGTGAAACTAGAAGGAAAAAAGAAGAGGAGATAGCTAAGGAGGAGGGAGGTGTAACCTAGCATAGATCAGTTGGATGGGGGCTTCCAATTGATATTATGGACAAAAGTAAATCTTGTAGCATAAGAAGGAGATGAGCAAAGTTGGAGTTAATAACAAATATCAACCAGCAAGTGAAAAGAAAGATTTCAAGGTGAATAAGCATGCCCAACGTCCTTGTACAGTGAATTTCGTTTTCTCTTATCAGAAAATGTGTAAGTGTTATAAAATATATTGTAATAAATTATAAAAAAAAAGCAAAATTATTTATAAATATTATATGTTAACCTCTCCGGGAGTAGCAAACTGACCCAGACAGAACCCATAAGTGAAGAGCGGGCTGAGGCCTTCCTGAAGATATAACTCCGAGAGTGAAATTGTCATTACGCGTCATTTAATAGAGGCATTAATATATATTTCTAACCCTTTTTACCGGAAGGGTTAGAAACATATATTAAACACCGATGTACACTTGAGTGTACATGGGTGAATAAACATCCTGTAAGTGAAGTAGATCCAACTCTCGGAGTGTCATAGTGACAATGCAACAGAATGTACCAAGTTAACGTCAGTCCTAGCCATCAGTTGACTAGCTTGTGAGAATGATCTAGCTTTGAAGAGAACTCTGACAGCTGCTGTTGCTAGCGAAAAGAGGTCGGGATCAAGTTTTATCCTCGTAGACTAGCAGTGCCAATATATGAAGGGGTAAGTCTAGAGGGGTTGTAAACCACATGGAAGTGACGTTAGAAAATCTTGAAATTCTGTATCCATATTTGTATAAATCAAAAAAATAATATTTTACATTGATAATTGTTTAAAAAGAAAAAAACATCTTTAAAAGAAGGATCAACGAAGACATCGAGATCGATTACTATATAGTTTTCAAAGACAGGAGATGATGTTAGTGAATCGAGATTAGTGAAAAGTTCTAGATTGAATCACCACGTGCTCCAACGCTTAGACGCTAATTATAGCTTGTTGGTAGTTAAGTTGGTAAATGAGGTGAGGTTGTTACATCTCGATATGTCTCTACTTGGAATCTTTATCTTTTGTAAACCTTTGAGACTACTGGATGAAGAATACTGATTTTATTTTATAATTGTATCGTTGGTTACGATCTTATGTTTATCCGTGAATGAAACTGATAAATTCTATTTATGTATGTTAGTTAATAGTGATTCATACTGACTTCTGGGTGACAGACAAAGATTAGGTGGAGTGTGAATATGCTCTAGGTTCAATTCTATGTAATAATCTAGAGTTCTAAGAACCATATGGAGTACAAATTATTACAGGGGTTAAGAAGCATCAAAATATTCAGCAGAAGAGGAGAGGGAGAAGAACAAAGACTCTCAAACAAAGTGGTCAAAGTGAAGGCAAAAGAAAGACAAGTAAAGTCGATATATGTTGATAGAATAATGCTGTAGTAATAGTGGAAACAAGTCAAGTCCTCCACGTAGCATGAGTCCAGTCCATATGCGAAATCTTTAGCTTACCTTGTAAAGATGTCCCCCAGAGAAAGACACAAATGATGGTTTGTAATTGAGTGTGAATTATGAAGAGAAACTGTGGAAAGATAGAATTGTGTGGCAAACAGCTGTATCGTTCGGAAAACAGCTTCCCTCATCATAAGCTCGACACAAAACTGGACCACCGAACATGGTATCTTGCAGCGATAGCTCTATCAGTATGTAATATAACTGGTACCGTGGATAGAGAAAATAACAGTAGTGTCAATGGATAGCCATGCCAACTCCATATATCAAGTGGAAAAGAGTAGTTAGTTGAATCATTACACGAAATCACTTGGCAATGACATCCTTTACAAGACAGATAACCAACTAAACAAATGTGACGTCAAAGTCAAATCGAAGCAAAAGCTATTACAAATACTAACGTGGAAGAAGATCGTACGTCTTTTCAGAGAACATCGCAGCTGAGCCGCGTTCCTTCTTGAGCAAGTCATGAGTCATTTGGAAAGTTGGGATACAGTTATGTACAAAATTGCCAGTGATGAATCCATGCTCTTGGTGAGGTATCAAACCAGACAACAACATGACTAGACGAAGAGCTAAGATTTTGGCTACTTGGATTTTGACTACATTTTATACTGAATAGTAAATAAGATAATTCGCCGTCAATCGTGAAGTATATGAGATGTGACACCCTTTAGAATCAGCTGAATGACCCTCTCAAGGAAAAAAGAAGTGCTTTGCATGCTACCCTTCTTGCACTAGTGGACAAAAATCATACCCAATGACTTGCATTAATGTGTCTAGTGATTTTCCACGTGGCATTGCTTGCAAAACCTGAAACAAGTGGAAGGAGAATTGTCCACTTCAGTTTTAACTTCTTACCTCCTTAAGGGGGTAAGAAAGTTTACCAGCTGTTGACTACTAGCAGTTCTCTACTCGGCTGGGCTACAGTACCCCATCTCTGCTCTCTATCTCCATACTCACGATGGAAGACCAAATTCTGATGAAAATATCGGATATAATACTCTTATTAACAAAGAAGAAAGAACAAAGAGGTCATCTCTTCCATCCACCGCGTGAAATCAATCCGCCACAATAAATCAGTCATGAAATTAGAATCCAAAGAAAAAGCGTGAAGTAATGAAAAAAAAGAAGCGAAGATATGATACTCAAACATAAACCTATAGAATGTGAATGGTGTTAGACTAGCCACAGTCGTCAAATCAAAATATACCATGGGATAACTTTTATGCGATTGCTTATTTTCAGTTCATTATAATCAGTAAAAACCAGAACTCTAATAGGGGGTGCCAAAGTTAAGAGAATTATTTCTCAACAGCGGAAAGGGAAAACACTGGAATTTCTAAGTAACTAGCTCTGTGTAGAACCATATATCATTTTGGGTCGTCTTTATGAGTTCACATTACTTTCTCTTCATTTATTAGTTTTGGCCTCTGATATTTTAACTATTTACATTGAGTATTAGATTTCGAACGAGTGAAAATACCTGCAAAGGTCTGACCGAAATCGTAACTCTCTCTTGCGAGTCAAAAATCTTTGGAAAAATTCCAACATTGACACCCCTAATAGACTTTTACATCTGGTTGCATGTGTTAGAGTTTCTTGGCGAGATATCGATTTATTATCGCAGGAGAACAGAAAGATAACACACGATAATTCCATAGTCAAAAGAGTCTGAATCAAATGATATTTCATCATACAGGAACTAAATGGTACTATTAATCTCCCAACTCATACGGAAGTCTGTATATTATGCTAGAAAACAACTAAATATAATTACTATAAACTCATTTAAATAAGAACTGTAACTAACAGGAAAATTCGTTTACAATATTACTTTTTTTAATACCACTAGATATTTGCCAATATCCAGACTACCTTTTGAATCTGGTGTTCTCGCACGGTGTTATAGTGTATGGTCATTTCCACCGGATGAATAAGCATCCCCATCGCCGATGCCAGAACTTGACAGAAACGGGAAAACCGGATTCGCTGCCGTGAACGTAGCCCTAACATATTATCGTAGACTGAAAAGACGGCGACATTTTCGACACACAGCTGAAGCCTTTTGTTTCGGGAGAGGGAGTCTTTTTTTGATGTTATAACTGTTATATATATTTTTTAAGTTAAGTTTAATAAAAATTAAACTAATAGTTTAAATATTATATGTTAATTATTCCTGGAAACGCGGAACTGTGATTTGAAAACCCATAAGTGTAGTGCAAGACTTCGCGCTTCAGGGGGTACAAGTGCGGGAGACTACTTCACTACATGAATACATTAATTAAAACATTAATTTATTGCCTAACCCTTCCCGTCGGAAGGGTTAGGCAATAAATTAATAGAGGTTGCAGCCCTCTTCCATCTTCAGATGGAAGAGGTGAATAAGCAGCCTTGTTCATTCATTCAGCCTTTGTTCGGATGAGTTTTACGCTATTACGAAGTAGCCCTTCGCTAAATGATGGGTCAAATTTGACCCCAAGTTTAGCTTCAATCTAAACTCCCTCATCAATCGAACAGTTTGCTCTCTTCCGCACGCTAAAAGCTGCGTGCGTATGAAATATTTTGCGGCGCGCTGCTTTCCACGCTAAATTCAGACTCGCTCCGCTAATATAGCGGTTCCCGGTAGGGGTGCTCTAGAAACATCAGAATCCTCGGAGCACTTTTTCCGTTCTTATCAAGATAGAGTCAGTTTTTGGCGTGAGGTCGATTTTAGGACATGTTTTCGCAGAGGAACTTTCTCTTGCTGGGAACCTTCCGCCCACGAGGAGGGTTCGAACCCACGACCATCTGCGTAGGTAACAAGGTAGAGTTGGTGAGTGGCCAACACTTGGTGGTGTGACAAGCTGGCCTCTAGCCAAACTCACTCCTCTGGCGAAGAGCTGGCGACACGTATCCATGCAACCGGTTAGCCGGAAACCATGTGTAAGAAGCAGGCAGCCCCAAGTGTCACTTCCCTCTCTATCTCCCTTCCCTTCCTTCCCCTCTTGGCCTGTTCTCATTCGTACTCCTCACCTCTTTATAATCTCCTCACTCCATTTCCCATTTCAAATAGAACCGGTGGAGATTCCATTTCGTAGCTTTTATTTGCGGGGAGAGAAAGTCTTGCAAGGTCGGGAGATCAACAGAGCGGCGACAGAAGGAGGAGGGAGAATACAGTCCAGCACGTAGAGGGGACCAGACTGAGGTTGAAGTTTATACATCATGGCACACAAGCAGGAGGCGAGGAAGGAGATGGGGGCGCAGGATCCAGGCCAGGGATTGAGGGAGATCGATGAGAGAGCCGAGAACACGAGCGAGAGAGCAGGGGAGGCAATGCAGGAGGGGAAGGAGAAGGCCGGGGAGGGGGTCGACAACGCGGCCACGGCTGCAAAGGAGGGAGGGAAGAACGTCTCCGAGGGGGCGCAGAGCGCAGCTGACAAGGCTGGCGACGCTGCAAGCTCAGTAGGAGAAAACGTCAAGGGAGCTGCAGGTAAGGCGAAGGACGCCGTCGGCGACGCTGGCAGCAATGCCGGCGACACGACGGGGGCGCAGGGCCCAGGCCAGGGACTGAAGGAGATCGACGAGAGAGCCGAGAACACGAGCGAGAGAGCAGGGGAGGCACTGCAGGGCGGGAAGGAGAAGGCCGGGGAGGGGGCCGACAAGGCGGTCTCCGCTGCAAAGGAGGGAGGAAAGAACGTTTCCGAGGGGGCGCAGAGCGCAGCTGACAAGGCCGGCGACGCTGCCAGCTCAGTCGGCGAAAACGTCAAGGGAGCTGCCGGTCAGGCGAAGGACGCCCTCGGCGACGCTGCCAGTAAAGCCGGCGACAAGACGAAAGAGTTCGCCGGCAACGTCGAAGACACTGCCAAAGCCGCTGGCGAGAAGGCCAAGGAAGGCGCAGGAGAAGCGAAGGGAGCCGCGGAGGATCTCGGGGAGAGGACTAAAGAGGGGGCTCAGGGAGCAGCCGAGCGAACCTCCTCAGCTGCAAAGGACGCTAAGAACACAGTCCAAGACTCAGCTCAGAGCGCAACCGACAAGACCAAGGAAGGAGCTCGAGATGCAGCTGACAGAACTTCATCGGCAGCCGAAGAAGCGAAGAGCACTACAGGCGATGCAGCAGCTGAGACCGAGAAGCAGAGCAAGTCGGTGGCTGACGGCATGAGATCAGCTGCCGAAGATGAAGCGGACTCCAAGCTGAAGAAGGACGACGAGTCGCTGGAGGACGACTACGAGGTGATCAAGTCCACAGGGGACGACAAAGGATCCGAATACGACAGCGAAAGCCAGGATCAAGACGTGGGTAGTCTGGACGAGCAGATCGAAAGAATCAGAGCAGCTGACACAGGCCCAGTTTCCGCTTCTCCGGACACCACCACAAGCACAACCACTGACAGATCTTTCGACTCGTTCCCGAGCGAAGAAGGAGCCGGAGAGAAAACGAAAGACGCGCTACCTCTCGACTCCACTACAGTCGGGCAGCAGCTGGAGGAAGATACCAACAAGACGTTCCCCGCCGATCATTCAGAGACTGTACAGAAGGCTGATGTCTCGAAGTCGTCATCTCCTCTGAGTGGACAGGTGGACGACACGAAGGTTAGCGGAGGAGATTTCGAGACTGGTTTCGGTGTAGCTGGAAAAGACGCAGACCTGACGGTGAGCGATAGTGGCAGCAAAGCTGACGATCAGTCGGAGTTTCCAGAGGGGTACGGTGCTGCGGATGATGAGTTTGTAACGCGAACGCGTTACAAGGACGACGAGAAGAAGGAGGAGGATGTTAGTACTGAGGATTCTCACCCGGGGACTCTGGTAGCCCTGAAGAACAAGATCGCTGGAATCAGTGATTAGGTGTGGTGCATGTATGATTAAAGTTCTCTCCTCTCGTGTACCGTGAAGAGATTTAGACTCTGGTTTAGATTAGTTTGTACTTTACATGATTCTCTCTCTGCTGCTGTGCAATTGCTGTACAGCGAAATGTTTTGGATGTTTGCTGCCTTCAAACCCGTCGAGCAGCAAACCCGTTTCAAGTTGTATATGAGATGTACACTGTGTTTCGTATCGTATCCGTGTGAATTTGCTTGGTTTTGAATTGTGACATGGTGTAATGAGAAGGATATGGTGTTATCCCAGAATGTGTTGCAAGCATCAGACTTGTGTACAGAACTCAGGCTGCTGCATGTCTAGAGTTAATGGTAGAAGATGCATGCTGCATGTCCAGAGTTCGTGGTAGAAGATGTGAGTGAATCTTTGGTTTTGAAAAGGATAAGGTGTTATTATCCCAGAATGTGTAACCAGCATCGTTTGTGCAAGCATCAGACGTGTGTAAAACTCAGCATGCTGCATGTCTAGAGTTAAGTGGTAGTAGAAGATGGGAGTGCATTTCTGTACACTCATCTCAGGCAGGAAGGGACCACAACCAGTACTACTCCTGATGTAATCATTTCGTCACCACACGAAATCGAAATAACTGAAGATGAGATTAGTCTCTGTAACGTCAAGAGACTACAGCTGTACACTGGAGGCATTTTGTGACCAGAGACACCGATATAGACTGCAGTTCTCTTGGTCGAGTCCCTGCTCTGATTGTCGTAGTTACGACTAACGACCGAGAGCTAGAAGATATTCTCTTCCCCAAAATGGAACCTGACGAGCGCTCCTCTGTTTCGTGACGCGGTGCTCCGCAGTAATGCTTCTTGCTATTACTTCTTCCCGCAAGCGAATATTTACTACACACATGATGTCGGGTTTAACACCATCTATAACGCCCGCTGAAGACGAGAATCCACGTCCACGTCTCGCGCCGTAATCTGGCGACCTGTTATCTTTATGTCACAGTTCACAGTTTTGTACAGCATCCTTCGAGCCGACTGTGATAAGCTCAGAACTTTACTGCACTAGGGGGAGACTTTCTGAAAATAGAGACGATATTCTCTTCCATCGATATCAAATCCGACCATTGGTTCTCCGTTCAGTGCTAGTGTGCACTTCAAAAGCCTGTTCGCCAAGTTGATTTGTCAAAAGCGAACGCTCCTGAGTCCTCAATTTTACCCAAATCCAACAGTCAGATACTCTAATTCCACACCTAGTCACAGATTCATCTGGCATAAAGCATGAACAATCTCTACATTCGTTCGCGGCCACAGTTTTCAACTGAGCTTTTTTCGAGGCCGGATGTTCAAGTTGCCAAGTCTCGAATAGACATATAAAAAATATGCGCGTGCGGACGTTTGGCCCTGATAACTTCCTCCTGAGTTAGTTGGCAAGCAGGTTTTACAATTTAGTACCCAGAGACGTTCTCAACCAATGTGATTCTCTAAACAGGAAAGTCCATTGAGAGAAAAGCCTAACAGCTAGCTAGCTTGCCTTGGATGGCTTAATCACTCCGATGTCACCCAACGCATTCTACCATGCTCCACTAGTGAAGTAGAGCCATCTAAGCTATGTGAATGCAAACAAACAGATCAGAGCTAATCAGGCGTATCACACGAAACTCACAGCCACCACCATACATCTTACGCAGATTATAGTATTCAGGAAACTCTAAGATCTTTCTGTGGGAGACCTCCATGAACGTAATCTATCCAATTGTAGCTGCCACCTTTTGCAGGTCCAAAAGACCCCACTGGCGGTGGACATATAATGACAACATTTTCTGTGCAGAGCGTTTGAATCGACCTTAGAATGATAAAGAAAAGGAACAGGAAGTCGCGAGCATCAGCTCTGTCTGTACATGGTTCCAACTATTACTTCAGGGGAAGATAACGACTTTCATGCGGCCTGGCCTGGCCAATCTGCCAATTGTTTCTGCGTTTGAGCTTTTAAGTAAAGAGCACAAACATATATGTCACAGATATGTACAAGTCGAAGCATTCCCAAATCCGATATTCACTCTCCCATCTGCTTCTAGCTAGCCAACCTTCCAATCTAGCTACGACTCCGGGCCCGATCCCTGCAGTCTATTACGCGCTTCTTCTCCTTGCAGCTGCTCCGTGGAGTTCGAACTCGCCAGTAGTCTATCATGCCGACTAGTAGTGACAATCAGGTCAAAATACTCTATAAGCTGCTCCACAACTTGTTCACGATCCTTCTCAGGATTGAAGACATCCGAGATCGCGTGTCGATTGCCCAAGGATTGCTTCCACTCTTGACCATGCAGATGGAGAAATTCCTGAATGAACCTGTCATACTCGTCTTTACCTCGACGAAAGTTCCACTCGCGAGGGTCGTACGTTTCCTTTACGTAACAAATTGCACCTACGACCATGACTCCCAGGGAAACCATAGCCAGCATAGAATGATAAGCATCGTTCCTGGAGGCGTAGAGCCAACCGACGGCGGCGGCTGCCAGTGCTACGGGAGTAATGGAAAAAGACAAGGATTGAGAGATGGATGTCATAACGGTGGTCGTGAGGACTCGAGTTGCGACGGGAATGGCTGCCTTCGCCGCGGCGGCTGCAAAAGGACTAGCTCCTGTTGCGGTCCCCATGGTGGCAATTTTTTCCAGAAGCAGGTTCAGCTGCTTCGTGAAAACCTCCTCCGATGCCAAATTACTGCGCAAAGATCTCTTAAACGAGGGCGGAACTCCCCAGATTTTGCACAGAGCTCGACACAGACCGACGAGGAGACCGCCGACAATTGTTTGATGTGGACCTGGGATCAGACCTGCCGGAGAGCAGAGGATGGCAGCTTCCTTGTAGCCCACTATCTCTCTGGCCGAGAGACGGAGCTTCTCCTGAAAATCCACAGCCTGGGCGGCAGCCCAGGCCACTTTGAGCTCCTCACCTGAAAGGTGCTCCTGTATTCTGGCACTGACTCGAGCCAGTGAATCCGTGTTGTTCAAGTCCACCCTCACTAGCTTCTCTATCACTTTGTTCTTGTCTGGCACGCGTTCCAGAAGTTCATGGAGATGAGGTTCGATATTCCTAGCGTACGCTTCATCGTTCCCTTCTGGTTCTATAACCGCAAGGAGAACTGGAACAGACTCGTGATTGCCAATCTCTTCCAAAACGGGAGCATTGTCTTGAAGTTGCTCATCTAGAACCGACGCCACGTACAGTACCAGATGCACGTGCTCTGCGAAATCCGATCTCTGCTGCCGATTTGTTAAAAACTTCCTCAATTCGGCTAGACCGTGATCAAGGTCATTCCCTCCATGACCGGCGAATTTCAGAAACTTCTTTACGGTGTCGAGTTTCGGCTCGTGTGCTGTTGCTACCGGAGGTTGCTGCTGAGACTCGACGTTTCCATCATTTCCTCTCCTTTTGAGGAACCTTTTCACGAGGCCGATAGTGGTTTCAGACGCTTTCTCTTCAACAGCCACGCCAGTGCTTATGAATACGTCACACTCGTGGATCTTGAGGGGTACGTTAGGATGAGTCCATTCTTTATTCACATCCTGCCTTCCTGCCGCACCCGAGGCACCTTTGCCACCCTCCGGACCTTTCCCTGGAGGGAGTCCCATGATTTTCCTGATCAGCGTAGACTTGCCTGTCCCTGGTCTGCCGATAACGAGGATTCTCAAAGTCTTAAACACGTTTCCTGCAGCCAGATCCTTGTACCTAGCCCTTATGTCCGTCCCCATGGCGGCCTCCCTTCCTGCGCCTAACACAGGCTGAATGATCCAAACACGAATCCCGATCGATCGATATCGGCGGACACCGCCTCTGATTCCAATGTTCTGTTCTTTATCCCTTTCTTCCAGCCGGATGAGAGAAAATAAGGATTCTAACTAACCTGCTTCACACCTCACCTAATACAAGCTTTAGATCCTGACTAACCTGCTTCACACCTCACCTGATACAAGCTTTAGATCCTGACGAACCTGCTTCACACCTCACCCGATACAAACTTTAGATCCCCGCTTCGTGGAATCCATCTGACCTCAATCAACGAACGAAACTGTACTCGCCGTTCTACCTGATCTGATATGAACCTCGGATCGTTCTTTCTTTCGTCAGAAAACGATCTGCAGCATACGGAAACAGTAGACAAGTTCTTATCCCTCAGTTAGTCGCAAGGTCGAGAAGAGAAAGAAGGACGACATCGCTCGTCCCTGCCGCCACGACGATCTGCCGTCTGAGCGGTTTCCACGCGATATGTCGGCCCGGGTGCCATCTGAGATCCGGTACACACAACAAACGAACGAAAGAAAGCTCTGCAGCAGCGATGAAGAAACCGATTGTATTACGTAGGTTCCCAAGAGAAGGAACGCCCGCTCCAATTCAAACAGTGAAGCCACGGCGACCACTTCTCCTGTACAGGACTTCATATGATTTCCTCTCCCTGCACCTTTTTTCTTCCTCGCCCGTGCTGGTAAGAACTTGCCTCTCCAGGGGCTCGCCCGGCCAGCCTGGTGTGGAGGTGTCATCGCCCGCCCCACGCTCTTTGTCTTCTGTAAAAGCGATTCCTCCTTCTCCTCCGCCTCCTCCGATCCTGCTGCTGCTGCTCCTCCTCCTCCTCCTACAAAACACTTTCGTTTGCCCAGTCCCCTCCCTCCGATCCACTCTTTCTTACCACAATTGCTTTCATCAGCTTCCACCACGGGCCCACATCCTCCACACTTCCACCAGCACATGGGCCTTGACACGCTCTTGCCGTTTCTCTCCTTCTCTCCTCCATGCTCGACACGCCATGCATTTCGATTCCCAAGCCTATCCTCCTCTTTAACCCTCCCCGTTGACACTCTCCAGATCCATGGTAGCTCGATCGGTGCACCAGCACAAGAACGACTTTCACAGCAGACTCCATGGTCTATCTATCTCGGGGCCACGCGCTCACATGAACGCCACATCGTTCGTTCGTTCCCTTCTCCTTCTTGTTGTTATGGTGCTCGATGCTTGTTTCCTTCAGTCCTCTTTCCTGTGCACTCATTTGTCGCATAGCCGCGTGTTTGTCAGAAATTCTAACCTTGCCTGAAAGGTTCGCTTGCGTGGCTTCTGCGTTTCCGGTCCGGAAGAAGTAAGAATTTAAACTTCTCCTCTTACTCTAGACCTTCATTTTGCTAGATTATTTACTTTTACAATTTTCGTTGTTTCTAGCCCGGCTCTGTTCGTCATGGGTACCACGTAACGTGGTATGTCAGAACTAACAAGCATTGGCTTGTTTGTAGCCCCATCTGCCCGTAGACCAGGGGAATGGGGTCGAGACCCCGCCGGGAGTGGTCAGTCAGTCTGTGAAAGGGCAGCCGCTTCCGGCTGCAGAAAGGCCTACCTAGGTAGTAGAATCACCGACATACATACAATCTATGACGTGAAAAAGAGTTATACATGATATGCCAGGTACCCGTCATTTGTGAGCTAAATAGGGGTGTCAAAGTTTTTTAACCCGCAGTGATCCACACGGCCATGGTCGAAATCCGGAAGGTTACCTCCTGAGGCAGTCGCAAAAGAAACTATGGTTGTTTTTCATTTCCGTCGTGAACATATCCTTTTGGTAATGTACATAAAATCGAGAAAGAAGAGTTCACCCACACAGTTAACCGTTAGTTAAACTACAGCGAGCCGTGGTTTCTTTACAGCTTATCTTCATTAGTACGTGAGAGAATCTTCTGTGTTAACTTTGACGCCTCCTACTTACATGCTAGCACCAGTTCAGACATGTATATTAATGCCACTCACTCCTTGTATATAAGGACTCCTGTAACTTCTGTAAAACCATTATATAGGTGTTTTTCAGTAAACTTTATGTACCACCTCCAGAAATGAAATGTTAAAAGTGAATCTCATGGAATTTTGCACTTTATGCTCGTAAATGTATTCGTTTTGAGTGTTTTGAAATTTTTCCAGTCAGATGTTTCTATACTCTTTTCATTCTTTGACATAAACTTACATTCGTGGTTTATTGCTTTAAATTTAAATTGAATATTGTAACTTTTGCTTTGTGTTAGCATAGTTATATGTCTATTGTGAAAACCGGCACCCGGAAAGGGAAAATCTGTGTCGTACTATCAGACGCATCAGACGGGTTACGAACAGGGACGGATGGATGGAGTCGCTGTTCGAGGGTGTCTAAGATGAACATTGCGGGTGTGTTGTGCCGGAAAGAACTCCCGTCCTATGTTCTCTGCAGTTCGGACGGCAGGTAGACGGAAAATTTCCTGATCGTTTAACTTCCAGACTGGGAGATTTTCTTTTCACGAAAAAGAAATAGTCACGAGAGAAAAAAGATTCTGTCGCGGGATAATTAACGGGGGCCTCCACCAGGTCCCCGTGAACTCTTCTCGCCGTGACCGTCCGAACCTAAAACGCGAGTGAAGTTTTACTATCGTTGTTGCACACCCTTATGTAACTCAGAAAAGACAGAAGAAATAGAAGAAGAAGAAATTTTTAAAGCATATTTTCGCAATTCCATTACAAGCGTAGCTATTTGTTCTTACTTCGGAACATAGTTATAGATCGATTTTGAAAAAAAAAGAGATTTTTTTGTTGTGTAGTGCACAGTTAAATGACGGAGGAAGCTGCTCCAAATCGAAAGAGAATTGAGTTAAATCCGGATAAATCATTAACACATAGCTCCGTAATTACATTGCAAGCTTGACTCCTCGTAGTTATCTGGAGAAGATCCTAAAATTCTGTTCACATTTGGTCCAAAAGTGGAAAACAAAGGTTTACTAAAATACATAAGGTGCAGAAAATTTTGAAACCCTTTGCACTTTTAGATGTATAGTTGACCTGCATAATTGATATTTCTTTGGCACTAAATCTGTTACAGTCGTCTCCCTAGATTGGAGAAGAATAGTTAGTGCTTAAATCTGATTGGACCACTGGGAATCTCCTTGAGAGTTTTTAAGATTATTCTTCAACTCTGAGATCCAGTTCTGATTACTAACTTAAGCTTAGCTATTCCGACAAAATTCAGGTAGTGCTTTTGCACCAAGTACTAAAAGAGAAAAATCTAACTAAGATCAACCTATACATAGACAACGGATCCATATATGCTATAAACTAACAGAAGGTAATGAAAGCGATAACTAGAATACGTCAATATCATTAGCACACATTTAGGCCGTAACAGCGATCGGACTCATATTATAGACATTGGTTATGTCTTCCAAGTCTTTCGGAGGTTCATAACGAATCACCTGCACTTAACACCGATAGTATACTCTCTTCTCACGTTTTCTCCAGCTTGAGGCAAATCTCTTTTGAACAAAACTTCTCCTGCTGGTAGTTTTTCAGTTCCCTCCAAGGTAATCTTTCTCTCCTTTCTGTTGATTATAGTCCCAAGCTCTAGTAGATCGATTGCTGATACCAACCGCAGTAGTTAGAATGGTTACGTATTGTTAGTTAGAGGACCAACTCATCATTAAGGTTTCTCTTGTATTCAACTCACTATATATACATGGAGAGAAGAACCATCTCTCATCTCATTCCTATTTACTTCCTTGTCTACTCGTTTTCTCTTCTTGGAGTTCTTCTTAGAAGTATCGATTTTTCTACATGATACCAGAGCAGTAGAGAATGTGTGTCCCTTGCTTATCGAGCAAGATGGAGTTTATGCATGAAGAAGTATAAGAAAGAGCAGCTGAAGTTGTGTTTGATGTCGATTACTATCTTGCTGATGCGTTGGGGATGAGGTGAAATCATTTCTTTTGTCACCAAAAACTTTGAACATAATTTTGAAGGCCTAGACGATTTTTTCTCGCTGAAGTTTATCAACCAACCTTATGAAGTTGTCTTGTTTGCAAATTGTATACTCGGTCAAGTTTCAATCCATTTGGAGCTTTCCAATGATAGATTTTCAAACGGATCCTTTTTGACCAAAATGAAGTTTTAAAACTTGAGTTAAAAGAATTATTGGTTCAATTAGGATGGGTACTTGTGAAATTTGTGAAATTTTGAAGTATTGTGCGTTCATTTTTTATCTCATTTGCTCCGATTTTGACTTTCTTGATTTTTTTGACATCTTTATCATGTTTTGTACACCTACAGTTCGCGGACAAGTTCTTTTCTTCATTCTCTCTGTAGGAGGAGTGTACGGAGTTGGCTTTTTTTGATGACTTATGATCAACTCTTGATCCAAGGTGTGGACGGAAGAGTTTCATGGAGGTTCTGTGAGATTTTCCGCGTACATAACATTATAATTTCTTGATTGCAACTATGACGGAGTCTATGTCTTTGATCATTGGAACAAGAACAACTACCAACTGTGAAAGTTCTACATGATGACTTTCTTGCAAGTAAAAGATCAATGAGATCTTATCACTAAGGAGGAGAAAGTGCTTGATGTATCTATTTTCAACGGGAAAATCAAGGAGAAGAAGAAGTGATCATACTAGACGATTCACTACATCATATTTATAATTTCAACATCGATGATCAGTCACATCGAAGATTATGATACACCCAATAAGATGTACTCACATGTCTATTTCAATCAAGAACAAGGCAAGGAAGTTGCAATTGTTGCAATAGTTCAACATTGTGAAAAAGGGGTCGATGTGCACAAACGACTATGTAAACCACGTCAAACAGTCCGTAGATCAATTGTCCTTTGACAAAGTTGAGATTGATCACATTATCTTGGTTGGGGTCATATTGCAAGGATTGCCTGCTATGTACAAGCAGTTCATCACTTCAATTTCGATCAGAGAACTCCTTTCGCTATCGAGAGAGAGTTTTCTCAAGAGGGACAAGATCCTCTAGCTGTGAATGATCTATATGTCGAGATACACACGTGAACAATGGATCGGTGTTGACACGACTCCCTTCAATGCCAATTTTGATCACAAACCAAAGGTGAACAAAAATTAAATTCAAACATCTTGATATTCGGCCAAGACACAAATCACACGAGTGTAATCACTCTCTCACATATAAATTTCAGACTCCATTTCTCTCGATAAGACTCACTTTACTAGTATCATCTTCTCAAATACATCAATTTTCTTAGTTTTCTCTTTCTTAGTATGTATTCTATCCAGAATGCTCTCCAATCCCCTAGTCTCTCTCTCTCAATCTTTTCTTGTCGATGATATCTCAGATGAACTTCCTAAATTTTCTTTTTCTCTTTGGCAGTGAAATATGACACACGAAGTAACCACCAATGCATAATAAGCAAATGGAGATTAAAAATATAACTATAACTATATGTTGATGTGTCTTATGACTTTAGTAGACGAGCAGCTCGTCTAGAATGAAGACACTGGTGTGTGAGCAGCTGCTCACACACCAGCAGCCCCAGTAGACGAGTAGCTTGTATAATGCAAAGGAAAAAAATAAAAAAAAGTCAAAATTTTGTGAATTTACAACCCTCATTGTCTGCAATACTTACCAGCTGCTGCTAGAGTCATGGTCATATCTTACAATGGAACCAACAACATACGAAAGCACCACTCATACAAGCTACATTTAAGAGAGATCGCGTCTCTCTTCTCTAAATGTAATCATAATTACACCTATCCTAATCCTTCTTGCGAAGATCGATATGCAGTGATAATCATTTGCTCACGGCTGGATTTGAACCTTGGACATTTGGCTTTCTAAGCTAAGACTTTAGAGTCCTCTGCCAACCAACAACCCATTATAAGTTGTTATACATAAAAGAGACGCAAGAAAAGTTAAGGCTTTTGTCTTTTTTAGTTTCAAGCGTCCTTCATTGCTTCTAGTCTTCATATCTTGCCACCGTAGATCCATTCACGTCACTTCAAATTTCTATAGACAACCTACACCCAGAACTTCAATATCCACAATCTCACTTTCTACGACTAACTAAACAATTCTCCAAAACATGTTTTTTACTTAACTACAAGTAATAGATTTTTCTCACAAGAGACTATTTTCATAAATCTGAACATGACACGACGTTCAGCTCGATGAGCACTACAACATGGTATCTTCATATCTCATAAGTTCAATTTTTTCTTCTTTCAAACAACGGTCCAGCTTGCCCTAGACCCCAACTTAACCTAAGGTACTGCTAACCAATAGTCTAGCTTAAGCTAGGGGGCAGCTGCTTAAATGCTCCTCTTGCATAACCACATAAAACGCACATTTTCCACACATAAAGCAACTTGCAACATGACACCGCGGTTTGATGAACTACTAGTTCTTATGATGTTAAGAGAAGAGGCGCGTCTATTGGAGAATTCTACTTCGACGAGTTAGCAAGAATCTGTCTGTTTGCAAATTTGGGATCTCAAGATAGGCGT
Organism: Asterella californica; assembly: GCA_036924285.1. Taxonomy (NCBI): domain Eukaryota; kingdom Viridiplantae; phylum Streptophyta; class Marchantiopsida; order Marchantiales; family Aytoniaceae; genus Asterella; species Asterella californica. The sequence goes on along the minus strand of JAYKYS010000014.1, from coordinate 617,620 downwards.
CGTGGAAAAGGTGTTAGACACGGACGGATCGCGGACAACAACAACAACAATAGTCATAGCAGCAGAATCTGAACTAGCAAAACCAACAATAGGTTGGTTTTTTCAACAATCAAAGACGTATGTCTAGTTTCTACAACTACTGCAAGAAGCAAGACCACAATGCCGATCAATGTTACAAGTCACAGAACAACCAAAAGCAATAGGACAACAACTAGCAAGGCTACAACTAGCAAGGTCATGCAGCAACTGAGCAAGTCTATTTGAAGCAGTTGTTGATTACAACACATGAGAGTTATGCGAGTTTCGAGCCACATATTGACTATGTGATCAACTCCGACGCCATCAGATACATGACACCTCGTCGAGAGTGATTTAGTTCACTCAAGCTTGTGAAGACTCCTCAATTTATGGTGACAAGTGATGACACCAAGCACCAGATCCAACACAAAGATAACATTTCGCTAGACATTCATGCTTCAACGTATATTGGTATATGAAATGTCTTGCATGTACTCACACTGAGTAGAAACTTGCTGTCTATATGACATTTGATAGAGCATGATATGCAAGTGCTCTTCAATAAAGATGGATGCTTTATTGAATATTTTAATAGCATTGTCATAGCTCGAGGTAGCAAGAGTGATAAGTTGTTCTAACTAGATGCTTCTGCGCTTAAGTTACAGGCTGCCATGTATGGATAGAGTGGTCCAGTAGTATCTGATATTGACATCTGGCACAAACGAATTGGACACATGAACTTCCAGAGACTGAAAAGTCTTCATAGTTCTGACTTGGTTACAAGTCTAGCCAAATTCAAATCTAGTGAGCCCACTGGAGTCTATGCAGCATGTCAGTTTGGCAAGTAAGATAGACAACCCTTTAAAGTATCAGATAGTAGAGCGGACAAGCTCTTGGAGCTTGTTCACACTGATGTATGGATTGCTTCTCAACCAAGTATGACTGATTTCTAGTGCTTCGTGTCCTTCATTGATGATTATTCGCGTTATAGTTAGATCTATTTGTTGATAAACAAGTCTTCTGCTGAAATATCCTCAACATTCCAGAATTTTTGCAAGTTGGTGGAGAAACAATCTAGAGAATCTATCATCTGTCTGAGATATGATGAGGAGGTGAGTTCTTTTCTAGAGAGTTCGGTGCATATCTGCATGAGCTCCAACCCAGAAGACTTGTAGTTATAATCTGCAGCAGAAGAGGATTGTGGAGCGCAAGAACCAACACATAACAAAAGTTGTGTGTGTTATGTTGAACGAGAAGATCATGCATAGACCTTACTGGGCAGAAGCTGTTTCATGTGTAATGTATCTGATGAATCGGACGTCTACAGCGACAGTCAATAGCCAAACATCGATGGAGTTCTTCATAGATAGTAAACCTAATTATTTTTTCTTTAAAGTTTTCGAATGTATTTGTTTGTGCACATACTTGATGAGAAACGTAAAAAATGTAAAAGAGATAGATGTATCTTCCTTGGATATGGATATGAAATGATATAGATGTTATAATCTTCCGTCGAAGTAGTTCTATATCAGTTTAGATGTTATCTTTGACGAACTACAATCTTGATTTGCTATTGCACCTGTCATAGCCATCCTTGTATCTATTGTAGAACCAAGGAGTCAGTCCACTGTAGTACCTCAGAGTAGTATAATGAGTGGAGGATCTAGAGAAATCATTGATTTCATATCAAAATCAATTGCACATAGAGTTGTTGCTAATGCTAGAGTCCATGTAACACAGCCTAGTGGGACTAGTAGTATAGTTTCTCACATGACGATCGAATGCTATTACAACGTGTGTTTGACTCGTCCAGATATGTGGTTCCACATCCCTTGGATACTTTGTCTCAGATCTTGACGTCTATGTCATATCAGTTGCAAAGAGACGTGACTAGCACGAATTATCTCTCGCATATCTGAACGGCCAAAGCATCCAATGAGTATGTATATGCATGAAGGTTTTCTTGTTGCATATCATGCATATATGACCAATGTTCTTCAGGAACAAGAACCGAGCTAGCTTGAGGAGGAGATGCATAAAGCTCATGGATGAGTGCTATGGAAGCTGAGCTTCTTGTGCTACACCATCAACAGATTTGGGAGTTGGTGGACTTACTTGAGGATAAGAAGACGATTGGTTGCAAGTGAGACTTAAAGGTCAAGCTCAACTCGGATGGTACCGTGTGTCGGTACAAGAATAGGTTGGTAACCAAGGGCTACGCACATTAACATGGAGTGGATTCTGAAGAGACTTTTGCTCCAATAGCGAAGACGATGACTATTTGAACTGTACTAGTAGTTGCTGCTCAAAAAGATTAGAAGATGCACCAGATGGCTTCAAGAACGTCTTCCATCTTGAGGAGGAGGTCTACATGCAGCAATCTCTAGGTTATGAGGATCCTAATTTTCCTTCTCGTGTAAGTTACGAAAGGCCCTCTATGGTCTGAAATAGACACGAAGAGCATGGTATGCAAAGATCAGTTCTTACTTGCAGTCTCTTGGTTTTCATCTTTGTAGTTCAAACTCTACCTTGTATTCATTGAGAGTACGAGATCAAACTGTGGTGATCATCTACTATGATCGTTACCGGTAACTATAAGGAGCTTATTTCTTAGATCAAAGATCTCTTGATATCTGAGTTCGAGCTGATTGACTTAGGAGAGCTTACTTTCTTGATATGGAGTTTATTAGAGATGTATAATAATAATAAACTCCATTATTATTATACATCTCTAATAATAATAATGGAGTTTATTATACATTTTGTGCTATTAGACAATGTCTGAAAGCATCAAATTTATCTTTAGACAATGCCTTAGTAAAGATATCGGCAACATGATCTCTCGCAAAGACTTTCTCTCTAGTGAAATGACAATGCATCTCAATGTGCTTCGTCCTAATATGTAAAATAAGATTACTCACATAACTGAGCTCAATCTCTCTTGCAAAGACTTTCTCTCTAATGAAATGATAGTACACCTCAATGTTCTTCGTCCTAATATATAAAATAATATTACTAGCCAACTTCATGCTTCTAATGTTGTCAGTATATACAACAACACGATCTGTACACTTCACATGAATATCAGATATTAGACAGCGGAGCCAAATCCATTCGGATGTTGCGTTCGTTGCTCCTTGGTACTTTGCTTCTGTGGACGACTAAGCAAAAGTAGGTTACTTCTTAGGAGCTCAACTTATAGCAACGCTTCCAAGTCCAAAAGTGTAATCTGAAGTGAATCTCATGGACAAACTCTTTGTCCAGTCAGCATCAGTGTAATCATGTAATAAAAATGATCCATCATATCGACAGTGAAGTCTGTACTACATCAAGAACTTCACCGTAACGGAGGATCGCTTGACAACTTTTGAATGTGATCTCCGTAGTGATTGCATAAACTAACTGATCAGATCGACGACATATCTCAAGTCTGGTCTGGTGATAGTCAAATACATAAGATCCCCAACCATATGTCTATACATGCGGGGATCATCAAGCAACTCATCATCCTATGCTCCTAGCTTAACTCCTTGCTCTAATGGCGTAGCAATGGGTTTGCAGTCAAGTATATAAAATCTCTCAACCATACTGAGAGCATATTATCGTTGTACAAGTCAAATAAGAGGAGTGTTGATATAGTCTCAAGCTCTAGTATAGCAATGGGTGATATCATTTGGAGTAGTTAGAGTCGTTATGTATAGTTAGTTAGAGAGCTAACTCACCATTAAGGTTTCTTTTGTACTCATCTTACTATATATACATGAAGAGATGAAGTCTCTCTCATCTCATTCTTATTTATTTCATTGTCTACTTGCTCTTTCTTCTTGGAGTGTCTTCTTAAAAGTATCGATCGTTCTACATATTCTTCTCTTTTTCTCCTCTTTCTGGTATTATGTGTTTCTTGTTTCTTGGCTGATGTAGAATAAGCCATTGTTGTTACAAGAAAACCAGATCTATAAAATCAAAATATTTCTTTCTCAGATTTACTTCAAATATTGAGAAATTCTCCTGCAGAGTGATAATGACAAACGTTCGTGTCCATACCAATGTGAATAATATGCATACTGATTTGAGTTCTTACAAGAGAAAAGAAACCGACAAGCGACACATTCGAGATGATCTTGTGGTAGCTAGAGTGCAAAATATTGATCTCGTTGGAGCTAGAGTGCGAAATAATTTTTTAGAAAATCTATTTTCGTGTTTAAGAAATGTTCACTTGAACCCTTATCGCTGCAAATCTACCTTGACTTTTACTTCCATATAATATTATCATTATATTATGGTAATTATATCTTAAGTTGGTAAAATAATTCTATTTTTTTAATTATTATATGTTAACTGGACTTACAAATGTGAAAAGAGCTCGACTTAATCCATAAGTGGAGAGAGTCCAGATACACTTTGGAGAATATAACTGCGGTAGCCTGCTGCAGTAGTTTAATTTATTACTTAACCTTTCAAGACGAAAGGGTTAGACAATAAATCAAACCACCTGGGCATATTCCCTTCTTCCGAAATTGGAAGATGTGAATATGCATAGTGTTATGGATTATGAAGATTTATGTGAATAGTGTATCGACTGGAGGTTGTCAAGAATTGTAAGTTCGGTTCTTTTTCATTTTCCGGGGAACCGGCAAGTCTACATCTGATACTCCAGTTCTTTTTCTTGCATATTCACCACCTCTTGATGGAGGAGACAAATATCCAAGGGTTTAATTTATAAGTTAAGTAATAAATTAAAAGATTTCGGATGGTGATCAGTAGCTCAGATATGTACTTTGGAGAGTGTGAATTTCCGTGGTCCCTTTATGGTTTATGTCCAGGTCTTTTCACGTCTTCAAATTTAATTTTTATTTAATATTTATAAAATACTTAATATTTTCTTATCAACTTGGTATAGGATTTACGTTTAACACTTACATATTTTCCTGATAACAACAAATGAGCAAAAGTTACTAGAAACCGATCTTGCATGCATATTCCGCGTTTCAAAGCCAGAAATCCTTACCGTCCAGTGGCTTGAAGAGGTCGAGTAGCGCAGGTCATTTATATATCCGGCTGCCGCCAGTATCACCACGAGAATGTCCAAAGAACTGAATCCGGTTCATACGCGGATTCACATTTACGGCATTCGTCGCGGAACAATCGGGAATCGCGATGGAGCAGTCACGAGGCCAGGTTTATTCTGAATATCGACGCTGCTTTAGTGTCGTTGATCTCTCGCGGTTGATATCAATTGGACCACCCGGATGGTGCAGACATTTACTTGACATCTTGAATCTTGATACAAGTTTGTCGGACTTGATCCATTCTTTTTAACTTTGTATGACTTGACCGGCAATAGCAGGTTCGAATAGATTTCGTCACTTTGTGAAAACATTATACAAGCTAAATAAGAGATTACATGAGTTGATAATATGTTGTGAAGGCACTGTAAATTGGACGTTTTGTGTATACAGATAGTGAACTGTTTGACATGTACGTTTAGATTACGTGGCATTTTGACCTGTTAAACTTGGTATTCCCAGTCAAAGGTGTAATCAAGTAATGGAAAGTTAAAAAGAAGTGAGGTCAGTTCCGATTAGGGGTGCGGTAAAGTAAATTCTGTCGGATTGTGTGCATAGTGTGAGTTGGTCATGGAAGGTTACTGTGTATAGAAGCTAGATCTAGTGGAAAACGGGAAGCGTTTGTCCGGATCCGGATGGACCCCGGGGTAATGAAATGGAATATCTGGAGAAAGAGGTGACCCAAATTTGCCTCACACTAACTTAAACCCCGCCTCCAAGTACATAGGGTCTGGGTTACCCAGAGTCCTCACTTTTCGTGAACGGATAGAGAAACAAGTGAAATCTGGGTAACCCAGAGAAAACGCGAAATAAATTTACGGCACCTGTAGTGAGTCATTTCCGGTCAGCTTAGTATCGTTTGACAGCGGTTTGGATACATTACATTCTTGGCAAAGTCAAAAACGTTTTCCGGCTACTACAAAGTCTAGGAGAGCCAAAATACTCTCAGCCAATCATGTAAAGCGGGCAGTCAGTTTTCAAAATTTGAATTCATTTTCCATTTGGGCAGCTGCCCTGAAACAAGGGCAGTTTGTAACAAGATTGTACTGCGTCAGGGGTTGTGACTACTGACTGTCCTTTCCTCCTGGGAAACTCTGCCAGCCCTCCTCTCCCGTGACCAAGCCAGCGAAGGTGAGGTCTTTCCTCTCCTCTCTCCCTTGAATTCTCATTGTGCACTTGCACAAAGATTTTGCTGGCCTCCTCCTCTCTCCTGGTAACTTTTCAGATCCTAAGCTAAGTAGTGTCTTTTGTACTCGCATATAGTTTAGACATCTAGAATGTTTTATAATGTTTTATGTAATATGACTAAATTGAATACTTTGTGAGCTCTTCGCAGATTTGAGGAACTAATTTGGAGTATATTTCTGTGAGAAAGGAGGAGGTAATTTACACATTTATTTGTTCTTGAGACAGGTATTTACACCCATGAGCTGTTTTTCATGATTTCTATTGTTGTTTCATGTTTTGCTCTGCTTTCTTTTTTTTCTGTCTAGGGTTGAAGTTGGATATTTTTTGTAATTTTTGTTTTATTGATGCATTAGTATAATAGTATATGAGGGACAAGATGTCATGAAGCTAGACACATAATGTATTTAGTATTTCCACGGTAATCTGAATTTGGTTTTTTTCACTTATAGTAGTTGTCTCTATGGCGGAGAGACGTTGGGGGCAGTTCAGTAGTGACGGGATCAACTATCACCGTAGGAGGCGGCCGGATACCTCTCAAGTTATTCGGATACCTGAGGATATGTTGGATTCTTATAATCGACGGCGTCATGCGTTAGGTCCTGCTGCCACACATGCTCAATGTCTAAGGTGGTTGTTGGACGGAGCGTCTGGACGTATAGAGGGTTTGGAGAGAGGACGTGTTGATCGTGTTGCGCAAGTAGAGCCTGCTGATGTCGATGACATAGAGCCAGTTGAGGATATGGTTGTCGATAATGTAGAGGATAGTCATATGATGATTCCAAACAGTCAGCACCACTTCGGACCTTCTGATGATCCGGTGCATGGGTTGGAGGAGGATGAGCTTGTTGAGATCGAGATTGCACCTCGAGAACACAAGGACGCTCAGTACGGTTTATGGGGTCGAGCAAAGATGATAGAATTCTGTGAGGTCTTCCGTCCGAAGTGTCCTCGTCAAGGATGTCTTCTTTATTGTCTAGCTCCAGCTATCACCGCTTACCTCCAGTGTTGGCAGCTGAAGTTCACTTGTGACAACGGACATCAGACGATTTTTGTGTCGGGAGAGATGGAGTATGATCGAGGGTCACTTGATATTATTGGGCAAATGTACCATGCCGCTCTTTGTGCTGGACTCAGCTATACATCAGTTGCAAGCATGTTGGAGACAATGGGTCTGAGCGTGCCTAGTGAGTCTCATTGGTATGACTTTCAAAGTGGCATTGGATGTGCTATTGGTTGGTGTACTGCTGTAGAGGAGTTATGGACAGCAAAAAAAGAGACAATGCATGCGTCTCTGCTATCATCCACAGGTAAGATGGATGTTTGTAGTGACATGTATCTATTCTATGTATATTTTTATTGTATATCTAACCTTCATGAGTATATGAACTGTAGAGCCGCTAGTCCTGTATGTAGATTGTCGATGGGATTCATCTCGAAATGGGTATCATGGGACCGTACCCTTTATCAATGCTGCAGACAATAGTGTGATTGAGATGGTCACCATGACGAGGGTTGAAGCCACTAGTTCTTGGAAGATCAAAACTGCTGCGGTGGAGAAGGGTATAGCTCTACTTTTGGACAAGGACATCCTCATCTCGGAGATCATCCATGATGATAACCGGAATGTGGACACGATTATTGACATGTACGTAAGACAAAATCCATTTGTTGATCAAAAAAGTCCTGAATTTGTATCTTGAACTCTTTGGTGGTTCACACACTTACTTGCAAAGATGTGATGTAGGCATGGTATCTGCAATCAAAAGGATTTGTGGCACAAGACTAAGAATATCGTGCAAAAGTTCAAGGACGATCTACAAGATGCGAAGATGTCCTCTTCGGATCAAAGTATTGAAGAGGCTCATAGTAGGACAGAGCTTTCAGTATTTTCAGTACCAATGTTGAAGGTTTTTTGTCGAGCAAAAGGTCTACCCCTTGCTGGAAGTAAAGCGGTACTAGTGAACCGTGTCGCTGAGGAGTTGGGACTTTCAGCCGAAGATTATTGGGAACCTGAACGCACACGTGGATTGAAGTACCCGGAGTTGGCTGCAAATGACATTGCCTACAAGTTGAAGTCATGGATCTATACATGTGCTCGTGCCGCACGTGACAGGTATCATTGATCATTGAACTCTCTTATTGTTTCTATATAACTCGTACAATTATAGTGTCCGTCCTTATATAATTTTTATGTGTTTCAGAGGTGATGAGCATCCGCATATTATGGTATTTGATATCTTGACCGCGGCATCACATTGGGCGGGGGATCACTCCGACTGTCGTATTCTCCCTGGTGATCGAGAATGTGTGTCTAGAGCTAACGGAGAGGGGGCTCGGTTCCCACTTGGAGGTCGTACACATCTTCCGATGTCGGCATTTCTCGAGAAGCATTTCACGTGGTTGAAGATGCGTTATTACACAAAAGCTCGGGAGAACTTCATGAGCGAGACATTTCATTTGGTGATCAATAAGTTTACGACGAAGAGGATTCATTGGGACCAGTCACACTTGGCTCGGCTTGCGTGTGCTGCCTTAGATTGGAACGAGAATATTCGTAGAGAGATGATTATGAGAAGAAAACGCCGGCAGAACGATACCACAGTTCGACGACGACCTGCCTTCAATCAAGTTCTTGTACGTCGTACATCTGATTGGAAAGATGAGCTCCGGAAAAAAATATTTGGACACTAATCAAGCTCATTGGTCAGTACTACCAAACTATTTTCATTTATTTCATATTTCAGCAGGAATGATAGTACTTATATTATTTTAGTTTATAAATATTTATTTAGATTCCAACTATGCTATGCTCAAAACTAATCAAGGTCATATAAATATTGTTTGCAGGAATGCAGTACACTATGGGTCGAATTTATAGCTATCTAGTCAATCACCAATATGCAGAGTTATCAATAGCTTCTTCTGCACTCAACCCCTTCATTTTTGATAAACTATTTTCATCTTTTGAGACTGTAATTTTTGCACTAGTCAATATTATCGCGGATTATCTCACCTATCGGAGGTTGGAAGCTTGGAGCATTTGTTTTATGAATCAGATGTGATTGAGTGTTATATGCTCAGTTTTATGTAGAGCTATAACTCTCGTTTTTTTGTATTCTCTGTTACTGTCTTTCGAGGTTGTGAGACTCTTTGATTTTGTTAGAGTAGTAGTTTGTTGGCACCTTAGAGATAACAGAGAAGACCATTGGGAGTTGAACTGACATAGCCCCCGACTGGGGTGGTCTTTCGCAGGAGCTAAGAAGCTCCTGGACCGGCTAAACCGGGTGCAAAAATGAATGCCTAACGTCCAAACCATCCACCATAAAACGAATGATAAATCAACCACTAATCCAGAAGCTAAGCCAGAAATTCCCAATCCTGTGAAACGACAGCAACCAGAAAGAGCTCACCCCGCAATATAACAAATTACAAAAATTTCAAACCTGTCACAAGAGCAGCAAAGTTCAGGCAGCCACCAGAAAGAGCTCACGCAGTTTCCAAAACAGAAATTTCGAACCTGTAACTGAGAACTACAAAGTTCAGGTAGCAACCAGAAAGAGCTCACCTGATAATATAACAAGTTTCAAAACGAAAATTTCAAACCTGTCACTGAGAGCAACAGAGTTCAAGCATCTGCAGAGGAGCTATACTTCTCAGTATAAAGGACGGAATATTTCAGTCCTAAGGCAAGAAGCCAATAAAAATCTCTGATTCCTCACTTAGCTCAGCCTTCACAGCTTCCTCAAGGCAAGATGGCAGTTCTTTGCGATCTCTATACCCCAAGATCATAGCCAACTCTCTGTAAACTTGATAGCGTTGCTTCTTGGCAATTTTCTCAGAAAACGCAGCAGCGAGACACCCAAGCAGTTCATGGTCACTATCAAAGACTACCCGAGCTTCTTTGATATCAGACACCTCCTTCGCTGCTTTGGCAAACAAGGGAAACCATTCCCGCAGTTCATCATCACAAACACGATATTCACGGTCACAAAGAGCCCCTCCCTTGATATTCCAGTATTCCCCGACATTGTCCCACCTCACACGGCTATCCTTCTCGCTGTGAGGCATTATGCAAAAGACTGCAAAGAAGAGAAATTTTCGATCAGAAGACCAAGAACCTACGGAGAAGAAAAAAAACAAAGTAAAATCGTACACAATGTCTACAGAATCTGCCAAAAGCCAAGCTGTCATGAAAGTCTCACAGCGATGAACCCAGTCTCACAGCGATGAAACCAGTCTCACAGTCATACGTAAAAGGTACCCCTAACACTCATTCCTGAAAGTGCGATAGTGAAGTTACTCATGCCATCGAACTCAACTCCATAGTCACAATGCGGGATTCAGAATGTAAGACTGCGCGCGGCCATGAAGAAACGACTCAGTAGTGACAGATAATGAAGAAACAAGCGCACCTTCGATGATTTTACAAGCACAGAATTCCGGAAGTCCTTACTCTAGAGACTAATCGAACACGGCGGCGAGGCGGCGAAAAGAAGAAACGGAGTCGGCGATAGAGGAAGAGTCGGCGAGTTTTCAAAAAAGTCACATTGGAGCAGTCTGCGCGCGCAGACTGCTCGGCACACAGCAAGGAGATCACATTGAGCAGTCTGCGCGCGCAGACTGCTCAGCACACAGCAGCCTGCTGTGTGGCAGGACTGAGCCGTCGGGGCAGCCCCCGCGCCCTCCGTCCAGTATCTGCCCCACAGGCTGACCGTCAAATGGCCAGCCCCTGGCCCCTCCTCAGGCCCTTTTTATATGGGGAGGGGGGGTTTAAAGGTAATGATAACAGTATGTGATTTTATTAAAGCCATGGATACATACCTTTAGACAGAGTTGATCGTTTGCTAGTAATTTAGATAGTGAACTTCTTGTCACATTCACATAGGATGAGACTGTATATTATTCACCCATGTACACTTAGGTAGTGTACATGAGGTATAATTTAGGTCTAATCTTTCTCGTAAGAAGAGTTAGTTGTAAATTAATGTCTCAGAGTTTATCGTTATTCGTAAATTAGAGTTGATTTATAGTGGGATAGATAATCCATAATTCACATCGAGTATGGATTTTTCTTGTTTCAGAAGTCCACGTGTTTTTTTCAGGTCATATGTGTTTTAATTTAGTCTTTTAAATATAGTAATGTAAATGTAGTATCTTAAATTTAAATATTTAAATATAGATCTTTGACTCTTACTGTACGAAAGCTGACACTTGATAGTCACTTACACTTTTACTTAATGATTCAAGATTTAAATGAGACAGAATACTTAGTACTCGATTAGGCGGTTTTAAAATTATCGACAATCACGCCTCATTCAATACTCAGTTAGCGCTAAATTGACGTTGCCGAATGACTGCAGAGGTTATAACGTTACGGACTGTCTCCACTTTTTCTCGCTGTACAAGTCCGTGGGGGATGATATGAGCTATAGGTCAATTGATTATATTTTATAAACACATAAACTGTTTTATTATTAACTCTTATCTTTCTGAGCTTGTTGATTTTTTCATAGATCTATGTTTCATTTATATGAATATAAATCACACATATTATACATATTATTCTATGTATAATATGTGTCATTTAACATTATACATATATATTGATGTAATCTTATCTCTGGAATCAGAAGGATATGACATTGTTAAATTCTTTGATAGATATACAGTACTTTTGAAAATTAATAGATAAACTAAGAGTTACTTTTTGCATGATTTTAACTATGACAAAACAGTTAAGCTGTTAAATTTTCCACCTACAATTATTGATTTCTGCAACGATAAAAAGAAATTGTTATAATTAACTAAATTAAATGTCATCGATATAAAAGATATATAATTGAGAGAAAATTGCATTTGAGCTCACATCAACCATGATAAAAAAGATCTTGCAAAAGATGTAAAAGATTTCGAATTTTTCTTGATGTCAGTTTCTCATCTTCAGTATTTATGATTAAAGATATTTTGTTAGATAAATGTTGTAGACTGTGAAATAATGAAATTGTTCAATGAAGTATGTTATAGATGAGATGATACGTATATGCAACACACTGAATGTTCCACTATATTTCGAGAGGAGTTGTAAAGTACATGGGAAGAGTATTATATGCTCAAAGTATATTCAATTATACTCAAAGTATTATATACTAAAGGGATAACAGATGTCAGATGTTTTGAATAAAAATTTTAGTTTTGATTAATTTTATAAATTTTATAAACTCATTTAAATAAAAAGGTGATTCTTTTCTTTTGTTTTATTTCGGAGTAGAAAATACCATTTTATTTATATATCACTTTATGATCTTTAAGATATGAAAATCTTAAGAAATCTTAAGAAATATTTTTGAATTACTCTTTTATACGAATAAGTTTAAATGACCCCCACGATTCTGTAACTCATGTTCTAAACTTTACACGTATGCTACTTAAACTCGACTACACATTAACTATCCATCCATACTATTCTCATATTATCGATATGTAAAAGATCTTAAGACTTCAAAATAGACTCATTATCGTGTGAATGTCATGCAAAATCAATTTAGATTCCTTTCGCTTGAGACATGGTGAATTTAAGAAGTGTCTGGACCCATAAGTGAAGCGCACACCAATGCACCTCCAACATAAGAAATGCGATCGCTTACTGACCAAAATATAATATAATTAAATTAAATTAATTACGCTTGCTGCACTGGTGAATAAGCATGGTTAAACACCTGCGCGCAACTTTTGCTCAGTATGTGTTATCGGAAAAAGTATAATGATTTAGCATATAAATTTCTATTGAATATAAAAAATATAATTGTTAAGTATTAGTCACACAGAGAACTGCAAAAAGATTTCAGAGAACCCATAGGTGAAGTCCAAACTAACGCGCCTCCAGCGATATAAGTCCGACCGGTTACTAACTAAAATGATTACTTTCATGGTAAATGATATTATTACTTTTTATTACATAACCCTTCCCGTCGAAAAGGTTAGGTAATAGATTAAGCTTGCTACTCTCTTCCTCTTCCTTCTATTAAGGTGAATATTTAACCTTAATAGAACCTACCAGCGAAACATCTCTAAGGCTTTATCGGGGCATATTAAGGAATCGCAGCCCTCTATGTGTGGTCTGAAATACATTATAGCAGTGTTTTCTTATCTAATTGACGCTGATGTAGTATATCTACAATGTTTATTGTCTCGCTAAACATTGTATTATACTTTTTAAATGAATAATAGAAATTAGATTCCACCCAAAACCCGAAAACTGGATCTCAAAAGGACGTTTCCAGTGTGTACTATATAGTACATATTGTAGATATGTTTATTCTTTTATATTTTCGGATGAAAATGAATATATAAGATGGTCTAATTTATTTTTTAATTTTGAAATAAATATTTTTAAATAAAAAATAAAAAATATGAATAAATAAAATATCTTATTAAACACGCACAACCCTTACGTCTCCTGGAGTGCGCTTGGAGATGTATAAGTTTTATTTGGAGAAATTCTGATATGCATGTAACAGTTGACATTTATATTTTCAATATATGATTAATATGAAAAAAATCATCATTAATAATACATCAAAATTGAAATTTTGATACCCATGTAACAGTTAGCATTTATATTTATAATATGAATAAAGATAACTATTAACAATACATCAAAAGTGAAAGTAATTTAACCTTGAAAAAAGAGTCTGATCTAACACCCCACTACCTGGCCAGGCCAATTGCTCTCTAGGATTTCATTTTAGCACTCAACGCTGGTTTGTTTAATTTTTCCAGCATAAAACATACATGCTGGATAAAGTCTGAGAATTTTTGCTAGTTGGTTGTTATCAGGAAATCTATAAAAGTTAAAATAAAATTATATATTAAATTAAAGAACAATCAATATATACGAAACAACGAAAAAATTAACTAAAAGCCGAAAAACGAAGTTAACGAACAAACCACTATATAAACCAGAAATCATGAATAGACAAGCGCATTGTTACAATAACAGTCCGAAAACTTGAAAACACTTATACATCAATGTATTGTAAATTTATTTTGAATTTTTTACGCTAAAATAATCAAATATAAATTAAACTTCTGCATACTTACTGACAAAATTAAATTATAATATATAATATAAAACCCCTACACATTTGTCTCCTCCTGGAAATGAATATATATATATATATGCATGGGTGCTTCACATATTTGCAGTTTAGTTTAGTTGCATATATAATATGTAATTTTGCCTCTTTCAGGCCTCTGTCGGCTCCGGGAATGGGGACTGAAGTCGGATTGGAGACTGAAGTCAGTAACGAGCCTCAAAATAGGAGACTTAAAAGCGAATAAACTATGTATCACGAAAACCACAAAGAAAGAGTCTAGTGTCCAAAAGTTGAACAACAATCAGTAAAAGTAGTCGGAAGTGACGAGTGAATGAAAAGAAAAGACGAGTCAGAAGAATGTACAACAATTTAGTGCACAGACGTCACTGACGCAGCTGAGTCTGGATTGATGTGAATTACTATATATCATACACTGTCCATGTGGACAGGACGGGGGAGGTTTATCCTCCTCCGGACACTCAGGACTGGAAAGAAGTCCAGAATGTCAATCAGTCCTACTTGTTGCCTGTAGTTTACATGACTAAGATTTCTTCTTTTGACAGGTTTCTACCGAGTCTAATCCCTTGCAGCTGGGATGGTCTCATCTATTGAATCGATTTTCTCGCCCTCTTCTAGCTCCTCTTTGAATCCACCATCGTCCGGGAGAGCACAGATAGTCACTCCACGTTCGTCTTGACCTTCTTCTAGTTTACCATTTTCGCCGATGCTCATTCTCCGCCATTTCAGTCTCGCAACCACCAGACTTGGTTGAGGGGGTTTGCTGCTAGATCCTTGAGGAAGACTGTTGGCGCTGAAACCGTCCGATGTTTCACCCACGGTAACGGTGAGGCCTTCAGACTCCAAAGCGTCAGAGGAAGGAGGCTCTGTGCCGTTGCTCCCTTGAGGTTCTCTGTCTAGTATCAGACCATTTGGAGAAGCAATAGTCACACTCGACGTCGACAGAGATTCTCCTTTTTCCAGGGTGATGGAGCCTTTGTTGGAGGAACTTTGGGCGTTGACAGTCGATAGGAGGATTGGCATCTCATCATCGATCGACGGACTGCTGGCTCTGGCCTTGTCCCTCCGCATGGACGGGGATTGCACATTCAGTCCACCTTGCCAGGTCGTTCCGTACTTCTCAAAACCTTCATCGCCTCCTGCTTGTACTGAATTTGAAGTGGACCTCGAATTCCATGTCTCCCTTACCTTAGCCTGCAAAACGATCAGCGTTGTTACTCTGGCTGAGGTTTGCCGAATCGAATACAGTAACCGAGCTCGAAACATTCATCAGAACGGCAAGACCCTGCAACTCTTTGATGTATATTTACACTCTGAGTGAGACCTGAAGTTGCTTGTCCTTCATCTTGCCAGAAGACGAGAACGAAACATGATTCCTAGTCCACTCCAGTAAAGTCGTGATTATGAAGAAGACGACTTATCCGCTCTTGATTCTATTCCCCACTCTTTCCTTCCCACCACTTACCTGAAATTGTACAACATAGTCATTCTCATCGTTGCTTTTCTTCTCGAGGGTCTCTCTTGCTCGGAGCTCCATCGACTCTCGCATCAAACGCCTCAAGAAAGAAACATCGTCTGACCTGACACCTAAGCCTCTGAGGAGAATGGATCCAAGCTGCAAACTTGTCTGCACAAGATGAAGGACGTGCAAAACCAGCTATCAGTATATGATTCGTCCGGGAGAATCACAGCTCAGCTAAGGAGCAAGAACCACACTCAAAGACAGATGTAACAACCCGTGAATAACCCAGCTATCAGTATATGTCACTTAAGCAAGAGCATGAAAGCAGGAGCAGTGCAATGGACAGTTTCAGACATGACCTCTGCCTGTTAGTTCTGCTTTAAGCTGCATTCACATCGCGAGGTTTCGCATCTGCGGCTCCGTCGGCTTTAAGACTTTATGCTTATCGTCGTTTAGAAATATTAACAGTTAGTTCTACGGCCCGTGAGAGCACCGGTAGTTGACCGAATCTAAATCAAAGTACGATGCCAAATCCTCTGTCGATCGAGCTTCATGTTACCTGCTATTGCCAAGTGATTATACCGGTCGACCGGCATAGTGCGGCTGTTCAGGCGTTGGGGGTGCGGCAAAAGATTGCGCCCACACCAAAAGTGGCTCTGAAAACTGCAACGGCGGCTGCCTCTGCCGTCGACGGTGCCCAGTCACACATGCGAAAACTGGTCGCAAAGCGACCATGTACACGCAGCTTTAGATACTCAATCAGTACAGGAGTTCCTTCTGGCACGAGGTGTATAATGTGCCAGAAAGACCACAGGTCAATCCTGAGCCATCAGCGCTATGCCTGAAAACCCTGGGGCCCGGGTGATCCCTACAGGTAGGAATAACCTCCAGACTCAGTATACGTCTGCAATAAACCCGTTCTAAACCGATAATTAGATAACATACACGCGATGAGAAAAAGCCTGTGTGCCTATTTGACGCTAGAACTTAAGGACGCCTATGGTTTATGACATAATCGGATGGCAATACTTAGCCGGTCGGCATGGGGTAGAACACACAATCTGGTATCTATGAACTGTTAGTGTATGTATGTTGGCTTTGTAGTGTGGAGTTATAAGCAGCAAACGGGAGATCTGAGAACCATAGCAGAGCAGAAGCAAATCATCAGTCCATGTTTGCAATGCCTTATTTACTCAGTCAGTCAAATGGGGCATTTCAAGAACGGAGATGGGAATTTGCTGGTCCGTTCTGGTGTCTCCCAATAATACCGTACTGGGGGACACCAGACTTCGTACCTCGGTATTCTCCAGGATGGCATCTGTTGCTCCAGCTGTCTTTAGTTCCAGCAAATGCTCGAGGTCCTGAGCTCTTGCATAGATAGCAACCTGCAATGAGAAGCAAGATAGGATCTGTTAACCTCAGGCCATGAGATAACTCGGATACTTTTGGGAAAAGAATAATATCCTTCGTTCTATAAAGAGGCACTTCAATTCACTCAGCCACTTACTCCAGGGTATGCAGCCCTTATCCTTTCCACAGCTTGCACTGATTTCTGGCGGCCTGTATACATCACCATTACTCCTCTAGGTGTGGAAATACCAGCAGTTTGTAAAACTATTGGCCTAGATCCATCTCCATACAGGACTGGAAAGCCTAGCTTGCGTGCAGCCTGCGGGTAAATTACACAGCATAAGACGGAAGTTCAGCCCATGCGAATTGCATAGACAGATACAAGACTATCCTAAACACGAGTATTCAATACATTACTCCACTCAGAAACGCTTCAACATTTCTTTACTAAGGTCGAGGCACAGAAGCAGCAGGTCTTTCTCTATATAACAGATCGACTGATTCTCAGGTCTTGCATCAAGACTCGCTTGATCCTACTAGTAATCACTGTCCTAACAGAAACTTCTCTAACTCAATATCTATCCCACTCGAGTAAGAAAAAACATGAAGATGAACATTATTGGTTGGCTGAGCCCAAAGGTGCCAATGGAGGAGGATCAGAGGCTACCTTCACTCGACCTGGATCCAGATCAAAGGCGACATACGGCCATCCAGCTGCATCTCCTCCAAGACCTGACGCCAGAGGCGTGGAGAGGAAGTTCGCGAGCACCTGTCGTAAGCAGGCAGACATAAGAAATTATCTAACCGTGATTTTCCAAGCAACAGGCGGGTACAGGTGAATCAGCACAGAGCTCCCATCAAACTTGACAACATCACTTCAATGTCCTATCGGTGCTGATAGTTAGCTTGAAGCGATAGTAGATAGTGATATGATTGAAAACCAACCTGCCCCATCTGCCCGAAACCGAGTATTACTACTGGTTCGGTCGCCTGGAAGTTGGTAACACTTTCCGTCATCTGTATCGCATAACCATGCAGTTCAAATAAGAATGTGCGCTGAAATTTCCAAAGGGTGCAGTATAACAAACGGCCCGGCACTCTCGGTATTTCTTAGGTCTAGTTAACACTCTGACCTACAAAAATAGTACACATACTATCGCTCCTAGTTGTTCCCACATGCCAGTACACTTACGTCGCCTTCATCTTTGGGCTCAGACTTTGATTCGATGTATTCAGCTGCTGCTCGACCGACCTCGTTAAGAACTGGAGTCAGAGCCATTGATAGAACCACGACAATGATGAGGAGGCGGTTCAGCTCCAATGGTAAAACTCCAAGTCTGAACAACGCATGACTGGGTTAGGCGAGATTCCTCTTTGAAAGTTCTTGAAAATTTTGAGAGATCAGAAGTCCATGTATGCAAAAGAGCAATTGTTCAACTTGAACTTTGACACGAGTCTGAACCTCTGTGGCTATAGCTTGCTTGGGAATCTTACCGATTCGCAAGAGAAAAGACAACGAAGGCGAATTCTCCGCCTTGCGAGAGTAACAGTCCTGTTCTTACACTCTCCGCAAGAGTTAGTCCCACTCGAGGCCCAATAGCTGTGATGATAATCGTCTTGATCACGATAAGACCTCCCAAGAGAGCGAGAACATTTGGCCACTCCCTAAACAGAAGCTGCACACATTTGGGGCAAAAACGATGAGTTAAGACCTAACGGAAGTCCCCAAACACTTACGGAATTCCAAAACTTTTCTCGCCGCTCATTTTACCTGAAGGTCGATAGACGTTCCAGTTGTCACGAAAAAGAGACCGAGCAGAAGGCCTCTGAAAGGTCTTATGTCAGCCTCCACCTGTGTTCTGTAGTTCGTCTCAGCAAGCAGTGCTCCGGCAAGAAACGCTCCTAACTGGAAACATGTTTATGAGTTAGAAGTTTCTCGTCGAATCAAGACAAAGCAGGAACCAGACAAAGAACTCCAGCAATGTTAATCCAAGCTGCAGCTACGTAAACTGGTTAACTGTTTCATCCAGCATCGGAGTAATCCAGAATGACGCCGTACCGTATCGCTGAAGCCAAGCTTCTGAGTAAGAAGGGATGTCCCTGTAACAGTAAGGAGGCAAAGGGCAACAAAGGCCTCTGAACTCCTGGAGTCTGCAACAACCTGTCGCAACAAGCTGATATGCTTAAGACGAGACTGTACTTTTCCTCCTCAACGAGCAGTTCTTGCAAACGGTGACATATGGCTGAGGACCATGGACTCAGAACAGAGACATGGTGACATTTAAGTAAAACACAGTACCTCGAATACCCTTCGTAGGAAAAGCCGACCGCCAAGTGAGAGCACACCAAGGCCGAGAAGAGCTTTCAAGCTCTCCGCAGCAAGCTTTGGCCACAAGCTTTCTTGCCCAAGATTCTGCGAGGAAGACATGCAGCTTCAGCTCAGAACTGCTCAATCTCATACTTGGTGAGAATAAAGCCCAGCGTGAACTTCTGAGTATGAGGATCAAATCTGCGTTCAAGATATGAGAACTTACCCCACTTTCTAGAATTGGAAGAATGACTAGCAGCGGTACCACTGCGATGTCCTGGAAGAGAAAAACTCAAACTTGTTAACACATGTTCTCTTTCCATCTTCTGGTGTTTGTAGAAGCCGCGAGACGATGCGTCTCATGAACGATGAGAAAATCTGTAGGCATAAGACTTACTTGTATACACATATGAAAGCAAAGTATGGAAAGCGAAAAATATTCAGAACCAATGTTGCACTTTCAAGTTCATCGAGAAGGAAATGGTTGTCAGACTCTATGGACAAGACCGACGTGGAGAAGAAGCTCATCTAAGATTAGGGCCAGACAAAAGTAGCACTTCGAATAAGCTTCCACCCTGTTGAAGCCAGTCAGCTAGCGAACCTGGAGAAGTAGGATACCGAGGGTTGCTGAACCAAAGCGCGTTGGGAGCTCACCCTTTTCCGCCAAAAGCTGCAATCAATTCATGTTCACGTTAACAACCTCGCCCATAGCTCCAGCAAGATCTTGTTAGCTGCACTATAACAAGACATGCGTACGGAGGAGACCTGTATTACCCATCTAGGAGCTATGATAACAGTAGCTACACACTCATCGAGCATCAGTTACAAACCTGCAGAACAAAGGCTGAAGATGACAATGAAAGCCCTGCTCCAATCACAACAGCTTCATCAACACTCCGAATGTTTACCTGCGTAGTTATCAACTCTCAAGTTTTTCAGGTCACAAGTGATGCAAGTTTTCAGGTTTGCGTATTATGCTGATCAACGAGTGCATTGATTGGAAGGAAAATTACAGCAATGTTGTGTCAAGCAAGCCATAGTGATCGTATTCTACGTTCAGTTAGTTAGAAATATCAATACTATCTAAGCCAAACAGAGATGCTGCGCTTCTCCTCACGCCAATAGGCATTGCAACCAGACGCCATTTCTTCTATATAAGTGGAGATGGTGATCAGTCAGAGGAATTACTCCCCACGACCGGAACTCTACCTAAAATAACCTGGAGGTCTCACTGAAGTTCTCACTCTGTAATAATGTCGTGAACATAATTTTACCATAACCATGCAACAGTCCAATATACTCTACTTACCAGGGCAGGTCGGGCATGAAAGA
The DNA here is from genome assembly GCA_036924285.1 of Asterella californica. Lineage (NCBI taxonomy): Eukaryota > Viridiplantae > Streptophyta > Marchantiopsida > Marchantiales > Aytoniaceae > Asterella > Asterella californica. The sequence goes on along the minus strand of JAYKYS010000014.1, from coordinate 596,782 downwards.
AAAATTCCAGAAGCTGAGTGCCTATCGCTCCATTTGGCGGAAGTTCAAATGCTGTGAAAGCCAATGTAGAAAAGAAAACCTGTAAAAGAAGGTACTTCTAAGCTCTGTGAAGCGACTGAGTACCCCGCTCGGTGGAACCAAGGAAACATTAATGATCAGCGATACGCATACAAGACTGAAGAGATATTACACGCAGCCACCATCCTCCATTATACTTTCCAGACATCAAATGTCTATTGAATCTATCATGCAAACTGATGTTCGCAACCAAATCCAACACTTTCCGGGAAGGAAGAGTTGACAAACCTGGGCAAGACCAATACCGAAAGCAAACTTGGCCAATGCTTTCAAGCGAGCGAGAGAAAGTTCCAGTCCCATCTCAAACAGCTAACAACAGTAACAACAGACCAATTTTAAATTGGTGTGAGAATTTACCTTTTTATTACTGTAACTCATACTAACCACATTCTTCTAACAAAGACCCGAAAATCTAGATATTCAAATGAACATTTCGAGTAACTACGTATAAATCCTTCTACTTACAACCGGAGTTGGATAAGGAAATAGAGGAGACTGTTACCAGGAAGAGGATTCCCAACTCTGATAGAGCCTTGACGTCTGTAACATTTCGGATCAGACCCAATTGGTTGAGGATGACTCCAGATAGTAGAAACCCCAAGATCTGAAACGTCCTTACGGTTGGTTGATAATGAACGACAACACAAGCTCAGAATTACTTTTATAACTCAGAGACACAATATTTCTATCAGTCTCATATACCATCCCATCCTACCCCACCACACGGAGTTCCTTTCATAAGGTTCTCCTGGATGCAACGATAAACTGCTACGTGTTATTAGCGCTTATCATGATAAAAGTCTATACCGTAGTCTATGTAGTGCGAGGTCAGAAGAGAGTACCGGACTTTGTTTGATGGCCTTGAAAGCAGGGACGATCAGAACTGTTGCTGCCAGGAAAGTAAGAGCGTCCAGACCTAAATTACCAATGACATCCATCCCTCCAGCTAGTTCTACCTGTGCCTTTACTACTGATCGGCCGCCACGTCTAACCAAAGTCCAATTTACATTATTTTGGGAGTATCTTTTATACAATTTACCACTCATGAAAGAATCTGGAAGCCGCTGAATCCAACTACGTCGTCCCTGAACCTGTGAAATATTTATGAAACAAGATACACTGTCCCTGCATACTTCAAGCCTTGAAGTGACTTTGTAACCTTCCATACTTTTCCCTCGAGATTTGTCTAAAGTTTTTGAAGAGTTGCAAAAGTTTGACCTCCTTCTCAAACGTAAAGCACCTTGAACACTGAGCCGTCTATTCATTTCCTGTCAACACCGAGACGTCACGCGCGAAAATTCAGTATAGCGTCTGCTGTGTGACAGTTATATCACTTCTCCTACTCAATGCAGCTTAATAAATACTGGGAGGGCATTTATTCATCAGTGGAAGTTGAATGAGAAGGTCGGTGAGTAAGGTGCACTCTTAGGAATCTACACACTGAGTCGGTCTACTACTTACTGATTATGACTCGCTTTTATCAATCACACCTGCACGAACTTTAGAAAGATAAGTAAATGAGCATGAGAAAAGGAATTTACCAGTACAAAATTCTGAGAACGTGAACGATCCTGATAAGGAGCAGAATTGTCCATAAACTGGTGACATGAAATGGTCGGCCCCAAGAAAGAACTTAGTCCCGCCATCCTGAAGCTTCCGTTATTGTTCTCCTTCCAAGGTATCACAACGTATGATAGCTCACCAGTCTCTGTCTCGCATCTGTCAAATCAGAATTTCCCCAGTTGCTCCCTCCAGGAAGCGAGCGCTCGAGAGAAGTTCTGGTTTCTAATACCTGCTTCTCTCCCACATTCCCTTGTCCTCTTTTTCTCGTCAATCAATTAAGCCCCACTGCCAGTCATCACGTCAACTCATTGCCTCCTTCTCCGATACGTGTTCCACCAATCTTTCCTTCCACTCTCGTTCAGAGATGATTTCTCCCTCTCATCAAACTAAGGCAAAGGCCCAGCCCCACCTCTCCCTCACTTCATCTCCGGACAGCTCTCTTATTTACAGTCGGTCGCAGACGCCAATCCGGACAGCTTCCTCCCGTCGCTCAGCTCAAACGACCTCGGCCCTCACAGTCTGTCATCTACTTCTGCTGAAGTTCTAGGCGCCACACGCGCAGCGAACAAAATCAGAGAACGGAGTTCGTCACGCGCTATTTCTCCCTTCGCTACGGTCGTCGGTTATCGATTGTGCTCAGGTCCCCGCCATCCTGTCGTTGTGGCATGCTCCTACGCAGTACAGTGGAACCTGGATAAATGTTAAGGGCTCTAGAGTCTAGACTAACGAAATTCTAACATTTACAGAGAAGTAACATTCTAGCATCCTAACTACAGTATCTAACCATTTATTACTACCACATCCAGGCTTGTAAATAGTGAATTGTGAACTGAGTTCACCGGAAGTGCTCAAAACGTTCCTTTTGCATGTTGGATCCAGCAACGTGTACAGCATGGATGCATACCGTGCCCAATCCCGAAAGAACTTTTACCACGTAGTGATTCACGCTTACCGCCGGGCTAAAATTAGCGTCTGACTGCGCTATGGTAACAATACCGTAGGGTCGACTCGATAGATTGACAGCGCGCGCGTGTGCTTCGACGAGACTGGACCTTTTGATACTGCCTGGGTGGGGGTCGCTCTTGTACTTCGTCTGGGGGATCGATGCTGAGTATCGTTGGCGTCGCGTGAGTTTGAATTCGATTAGGAGGGACAAGGAAAGAAAGGGAAGAGCGACGGTGTTTGAAGATTTTTTGCTCTGTGAGAAATGAGGGACGATGGCTCACAGAAGGGAATTCTGTGGAGGTTGCCTGTTATCCAGTTGAATGATTGGGGAAAGTTGGGACCCGGTTTCGGTTATGGAATCGGCTGTGGATTTGGTGTTGGCGCTGGCATCGTCGGAGGTACGCATGCTCTCATCGGCCTCCTTCCCGTGATGAGATTGCGTTCTTCTCGTCACTTGCATTTGTTGGACTTCTGTTGTCTGAATTGTTAGACTTTTTGTTTCCATGGATTGTATGCAGCTGGATTAAGAATTAGCTGAGGGTCTGAGCTTCATTTGAAGCGAATTTGGACGGGTTTATGCAAGGTTGCGATCGCGTGGAATTTCTTGGCGATTTTCGGGTTCCTTCCGACTGTAGATGGACGGAATCGGTCAATCTAGAGTAAGAAGGAATTCGGAAAGAGCCGCAATCTCCGAGTAGATGTTTAGGAGGAAATTTTATTGAAATTCTGGCCCTCTAATTGTTCGTCGTTGTCGTGTATTTTCTAGTTTGTCCTTCGTTTCATGAGTTTGAGATACACAGTGACTTAGAACATGGTTTGCACTCAGCCCCGAGGGAATTTGGACCGTAGAGACTCAGCCACCTTTCTCTGCGCATCGGGGGCTGAGTTTTGGACATGAAGTAGCCATCCTAGTTCTTGGTTGTGTCATTGTCTAAAGTGCAGTTTGCCGGTATTGTCAGTTGACGAGAATTGGCGTCATACTTAGAGTAATTTGATACGTTAAGCGATGGAGGCCGGTTCCCCGGACACTAAATTCAGAAGAAGAAACCCTCCATCAAATACGAACGAATGAAGATACATATGCAAGTCAAGCACAGTGTCGGGAACTGAGTTCCCGTCTTGGAATTGTTGGTTGTTATTCTATCTTTCGGTAGTTCATGACATTTCGACATCTAAACAGCTTGTATCTACCTACTTCAAGTTGCATCGATAGAATGCATTGGCATAACTTTCTAGCAGTGCTGCAGTAGTGTGTCCTAGGAGAGTTACAGTTCTCCTAGGACGGTAACTCTCCGACACTTGACAGTCCCTTACGCTCTGTTACATATCAGCGGCAATCTGCTATCAGTTACATGATCGGAAGGAATCGAGTTCGGGTTCTTGTAAGGCTACACAAGCAGCCTTTGCAAGTCGTTTGTGAAAAAGATTTGCACGTTTTGGCACTGTCGCTGAATATATACATTGAGCGGTTACTTCAAGTGGTGATTGGGATCCACCTTTGGTGCCTCGTATCCACTATTTCGTTCTAGACCACCAGTACTTCAGATTTCACATCTTATTGTTCTGGTTCTATGCGTATTATCTCCCTTTGTGTAGGTTGTTACTAAATTTCATCACGCCATAAAAGACTGGTGTTCTGAAATATTGTTCGTTGGATGATTATGAAAACTGTTGGAAATAAACCACCTATCTTGGATAGAGATCGGTGGCACTTTAAACCTGCCCTGTTGCCCCGTAGAGTTTGTCTTTTGTCATTGTTAGGTAAAGCAAGGCAATCACTTGGGAGTGAAGAGAAGGAAGAATGACCTCTGATGTCTGACTGGAATCTTTGCGTACTGAACTGGAGTTTGGCCGTACCTTACGATGACACGTATTTATTACTCTCGTTTGCGTTGGCTTGGTTTGAAGAAGGGGATGAGGTTCGGAGAAGGTTTACACCTCCGAACGAATTGAAATGTTGAAGGGAGCTTAGCTTCCTTTAGTTTAGGGTTAGGGACAAGTACACTACCCTGAACCCTGAGTACCATGAACTCTAACGAGGTTGCTGCGTACTTGCTTGTGCCAGGAGCGTCAAAGTCACGTTCCTCACAGCCTTGGGTGACGGGCTTTATTGTTCTAACGTCAGTTTCCTTCTCATTAACCCCCAACGGGGTCCTTGGCTGGAATTTGGGGACATGGAGCTTATTTCTTGAACATTTTCGGCCTCTGCGCAGGACGTTTACAACTTAGCATGTATTGACGATTGGGTGATATTACTGGCACCGTCTTTTGTTCCGTATGACGTTGTACGATTGATAGCGAACGACTTTCATTCTTTTCACTTTACCCAGCGGTTCAGCATGTTAAAGAGCCTTCGACTTATTTCGTCCTGCTACTACTGTCTGGCGGTCAATATGCCCGGTTCATTTCGTCGTCCATACCTGTTGATTGAGCTAGACCCAGCTTGTTTAGACCCTAGAGTTCTTTTTAACAAGCTTGGATTGGCTTAAGGGGATCTGCGCTGGAAGCTTGGTACTCTCAGTTTTCTTTTGTGATTCGATGCTCATCTCCTGCTATCTTACATTCGACGATCAACTTGCATCAGTCAATCTCTCATGGGTAGATTTGTAGGGTAGTGTTGCTTTCCACTACGCGCAAGGAACAAGTGTCAATTTAGTCCGTTTGTTCGCAAAAGATGGACCTAATTAAAGATTTTTGCATTCAGTCATCGGTATAGTGAACACTAGCCAGGTCGACTAGGATCGACCCTAAAGCTTATAATCTACCGGCAAGTTACTCCTTGTTTGAAGACCGACTAAAGAACTCGATCTGTAAAAAGGTACGCCATTACTGTCATGGGACCTCGACAAGTGAAATATATAAGGCATGTGAGGTATCGGTATGTTATGCACCTAAGATTGAATAGAGAAAGATTGGTCAGCAGCTGAAGCTTTGGATGAGGCAGGGACTGAGTACGTTCTTGGTTTCAGGTGCAGGTATTGGACTGGGATTTCCAGGCTTGCATTTCGGGGCAGGTGTCGGTGCAGGGTGTGGTGTAGGTGTGGGATTCGGTTATGGAGTAGGGAAGGGGCGAGCCTATGACGAACATGGTCGATATAGCAATATCGGAAAGTTGAAAACGAGAAGTAGTGGGTAAGCATTTTCTGGTTGTCACCAAAAGTGAAACGAGTAATGCATACACTGCTCATGTGTTTATAACTTTCTCGCGCAGGGAGAGGTGTCCAGGTCGTTAACTCTGAGGTACTGTCCATGTCAGTCTGATTAAGACTGTCTTGTAGTCAAGTGCTTTGATATGGAACTTGTTGCTTTTCGAATTATTTTTCTTCGTAAAAGATCACTGCTTAACTTCGTCTCTACAACCCGGAAAAGCAACATCAAAGAAACTCAGGAGAGAACTGGGAATCTGCTTGTTGGACTTTAGTTATCCATGTTTCTACCCTTGAAGTGCCTGTCATTCTGTGTGCTGATCGCAGAGAGACATTGGGTGAGATCGGAGGCATTGTTGATGACTTCATAGGAGGAATCAGGAAGGCTATCGATGCTTTGGAGAGAGAAAGCGAAAAGAGGCGGCGCAAAGGCTAAGAAAGCGGTTCACTCATTATATGCTATTGGCCTGCACAGTCAACATGGTGCGCTGGTAAATTGAAATAATAACATCGGTTTAACGGTCCAAGTTAGTGATAATATAAAAGTTTAGTTTGGTATCGCGTTAAGTATTTCTCTTGGACGTCCTTGGCCTCATTTATGGAGAGACACATTGTCCTCGTAATCCGTTTGTCGACAGACTGCATCTCTTCGCCAGAACGTTCCCAACAACAGTTGTGAAGCAGACCTACACCGTGACGAGCTTGTCTATTGGTATAGATGAAAGTAGGAAATTGGTTACACTTACCACTTCAGGCTAGTCATCAATGGTCAATCCACCTCTTTGGATCTCCATACATGCCGACAGTCCTTAGCAGCTCCAGTCTGAATCTCTAATATGTCTCGTGGACGAGATGTATTATGAGTTGGTAACAGAAATGGCCCAAAGGAGTGGTAAGAGTCTTTTTTATCACTTGTAAAAGTTTACCTTGATCCTACGGTGGGTTTTCCTGGGCATGAAAGTTAATTTTCGCTCCGAACCACAGTTGATCTTTGCTAACATTACAGGAAAATCTCTTGATTGACACTGGTACAATCGTAGGGTGCAATGGTGTAAACATTATATTTCGAAGTTTCATGCTCGTCGAAGTGTGTTGATAGCTTGAGGTGGCTGTTTAACCGTTAGATATAGACCTGGTTGTAATCACAGTCCGGAACCAAAACTTTACTGTCGCGCGAGACTATCTGGGATCCCAACACAGCATTTCCCTTCTGTTTCTGAATCATTCACGATAACCTGCATCCTTGCAGATTTTGTTGACGAGTCATGGGGACTCAGAACATCGTCCACCTTATATTAGTATGCCAACTCGTACACTAAGAACGACCGGACTTCCCCTTTGAATTTGGGAGACGGCAAGTTTTTAAGATGAGTACAGGTAAGAGTCAATAACTGATCAAAGAACGCACGTTTGAAATTATTCAAGACAATCGTGTGTGGGGCTGAAGTCTCATAAAGGTGAATTCGTGGTAGGACTGTAATTGACATGCGCCGAGAAGGAAGCCAAGAGATGAAACGAAGTTTGTGGAGTTGCGAGGAAATCAACACTCGAGGTTTGGTGTTTTGATGCTGTTTACATCTCGTAAATAGAAGGATGTGATTGCTGTCGTGTACCCATATAGCCCGCAGGAGGTTTCACTACTCCTGCCCCTCGAAGCCGAGATGCCGTGATGACTACCCGCCTGCGAAGGAAAAGTTTTGCTCTCTAGCGTAGTGATGGGCACAGGGCAATGTTCTTTGAGGAGCTCGTGAATATCATCATTGAACAGTGTGGTTACCAGCATGGACGCTGAAGGCTATCGAGGGTCTCGCATCTGTACGAGGAGAATATCACTGAATACATTAAAACTGCAAAGCAGAAATCTAGATGTACTGACTGGCCGACGACATAGCTTGTACTTTGATGTCACGCAGAATGAAACTCGTAGAGTTTACGAGGATGTATGCGTCACTGTTAGTTTGATAGCTATGTCACTCCTATCTTCTCCCAGTATCTAAGAGAGGGACTTTATGGTGTCATGTTTCTTTAGAACTACATTCTCTTGATTTGTCGTGTAGGCTTCGCCGAGCACCATCCTCCCCGGATCCCGTTGTTTCGTCACGGCCGCGAAGAGGACGTAACTTCTACTTTCGAGGTTGGAGAATGATCTGGAGTAAAAGTGTCGTCGCGAATGATTGGAGGTAAAGTATGGTTCTATAGTTTCTATAAGTTGGAAGCAATTTGCAAAACTAATGGGGATGCTGGGGTTTACGATAAGAAACGTAAGCCCAGCCTTGGTCGTACAAAAGCTGTCAGACTAGCTTGTCGGAAACCACCGGTTCGACTGGTTTCTCAAGATATGGCGGTTAAAAGTACTCCAATGGAAAACCAGAAAATCTTTATGGTTAGTTTCCATGGGGTTTCCAACAGACCACTTGAAGACTTTTGCTTTTGACAGCCTGTTGCTTCGGCACTATCCACTTGCGAGTGCGGTGTCTCGCTCGACACATCGGGTCGTCATCTTGCTCGATGTCCTCATGGTGGAGAGCGGATAGCTACCCACGATGCCATCAGAGACGTCGTGTTTGTCTTAGCACGGGAGAGCGGTCACATGACGTGGAGAGAGCGTTGGTATGCCCTTCAGACAGGAGGATCAGTGAGAGCTGACCTATACATGATGAGAGAGGATCAGGTCTCAGTGGCTGATGTGGTTGTCACGGATCCGACACGGGACTCAGTAGCGGCACAGGTGATCACCCATCCCCCAGGATGGGCTGCAGGCGTGGCGGCAGCAGCGAAGGTGACCAAGTACAGGGGTATGCAAGTGGGACATCGCTTCATCCCTTTAGCTATGGAGATATACGGATCAACATGTTTGGAGTTCGACGTCTTCTTGAGAGACTGTGCTAGAGCCTATCATGAGAGACGCCAGGGAGTTCCACTTTCTCTTTCTTTCTGCACCATGTTTTTCCGACAGCGAGTTTCCATTGCTCTACAGAGAGCTTTAGCAGGAGCAGTTCACAGGAGGGCAATCGCAGTAGGTGATGCCTCTTCAGGTGCGCCAGTTGTTTCTAGAGGTACTGATTTTTTGATCTCCGATATTATAGGTGCGACAGGCGATTTTAGAGCTACTGATAGCGGGGCTTAGCCCCGATGTTCTTCCCTTCGGGGTGGTTGTTGCTTGGCCCTTCGGGTCCTTTCTTTCCTTTGTGAGGCTTGATGAGGTCTTCCCATCCGTTTGCTATTCATTGGGTCGCGTGTTTTCTTGAAGACTTTTGAGTACCCCAATGTCGGCGTATATCCGCATCGAACAGGAGATGTTTGTAGAAAACAGTCGTTGTCGTTGTTGCGAAAACGAATGGCGAAGATATCGCTAAGAATGGTGTGATCCAGCACAACAAACCTAGGGTGTATGATCAAGCAAATTATTAACCGTGGTCCGTATTAGGTCATCAATAAGATACAACTAGAGCAGTTGCAGTTCATCGTATTGAACGAATTTGTCTATATACTATTGCAACTATACCGGCCCGTAGCAGGGTACATTTATGGCATAACTAGAATTTGTTATATGCCATTAAAGTAAGAATGTCTCTCCGATGAGAACAAGAACAAGCCGCATGTGTGAAATCCGATGCGGAAGCATCTACGTCTTCAGAGAATACCGTGAATTATCTTTCAAACGGGACCTGTCCATATTCGTGACGGACGGATGCCACGGCGGTAAATAAGAGATCGTATTTCCATCATCGGAGCTACTGTACCAAAGAGGGCTTTGGTACAGTAGCATTTATATCAGAGATTCAGAGCCTGAGCCAAACCAAGACGCGGAGCGCAGTTGCTGCCGCTGATGGCGTGGTTCGTTCCCTTCCAGTTGGGTTACTCCGGTCTGGTGACTCTGCTCACGTCTCGGCAGGGTTTGGCTTGGGCTTCGCCAGGCCTAGTTGACGCAGGGCAAGGGCCAGTTCATCTCTCGCTCGTCTGTCTCTTATTCATCTCTCTCGTATCTCTCTCTTTTGCCGATTCCGCGAACGAGAAAGAGAGCAACTCAAGAGTTCGCAGCTGAGATTTTGGCAAACAGACAGTAACCAGAGAGAGGAAGTCGGAGAGGGCTAGACAAGGTGTGGGCGAGTGATGGAACGACAAACGCACGAGTTCGAATTGAAGCGCTAACGAGACCAAACGTTGCACGGTGAGGTGAGTAGAGGAGAGGAGGTAGATCATTTGAAAAGAGTGGGTTTTAGAATAATTGGTTTAGGGACGGGAAGAAAGGATGGTGATTGAAGGGATGGAGGGCACAGGGAGCAGAGTAGCAGGGGGCGGACTGGGTGGAGGTGGAGGTGCAGGTGCAGGTGGTGGTGGTGGAGGAGGTGGAGGAGGAGCGGAGCAAATGGATGTCGAGAGTTACGCGAGTTTGTACACTGGACATACGAAAATTGCCCGTCTGCATTTTATTGCCGATCACTGTCATTCGAGAGCGTTGGAGCTAGAGGCTCTTAGAATGGCATCTGACGAGATCAAGAGAGGAGAGAATACCGCACTGTATCGTGAGTCCATGGATAAGATTGCTGGTCGCTTGGGGAGTTCGTATGTGTTGGATCAGGAGTGGATCGATGCCGTTGATCGTCGAGCCGCGCAACGTCAAGAAAAGCTGGAAATGGAGCTTAACGGTTATAAGGTTGCGTGCCTCCTTGAACCCTTTATTGTGGGATGTAGTGTCAGGTGTCAGCCCTCTTCGCTTCTTATTCGCGGCTCTGTCCTCTTTCTTTTTCCGTCGGTGTTTGATCGCGTTTAGTTTAGGAACAGGTCAATAAACTGTCACAATTCAGATAGTGGAAAGTCACTATTAGTAGTTATAGGGCAAGATATTACTAACTCAGTTGATCAAAAACCTAATCATGAGGCTCGATGACGTGAAGCATTTGTGCATGTCCCTATCCCTCTGCATCAGTGCCCATCAGATTCCAAGTTCTATATTTTTGAATTAAAGTGCATGCATTGAGCTCCCACAAAATTGAAGCAGATAAGCGGAAAATAAATATACCACTTTTGTGAATATTTAACGAAGATTTGAATATTGTGACAGACAAACCTGATCAAAGAGAGTATTCGAATGGGATACAATGACCTTGGAGATTTCTACTATGGACGTGGGGATCTGCAGCAAGCGTTCAAGTGCTACGTTCGGACCCGGGACTACTGTACAACGTCAAAGCACATAATTGCAATGTGTTTGAATGTGATTCTCGTCAGCATCGAACTCGGCCAGTTTGTTCATGTCTCCAATTATGTGTCGAAGGCAGACCAAACACCTGATGTACAAGATCCAATTGTGCTTGCAAAGCTGCGCTGTGCTGCTGGCCTGGCACACCTTGAGACCAAGAAGTATAAATTGGCCGCCAGAAAGGTTCGTATTTCAGTCGTTTCTGCGATTAGTTTAAGATGCAACGTCAAACGGAACATCAGCATACAAGGGATAAATTTTAAATGCTATCCAGGTTACAGGAACAGAAATCACCCGCTTGATGTTCTCTAAGCAGCTTCGTTGGTATCTTTCACAGGATGATATTTTGTTTGTTAGGCTTTAAACCGGATACTATTTATCAGTAACATGTTATGACAATGTTTGCTTCTTCTCGCAGTTCGCATCATCGGTTTGATTAACCTCCTCGTTTGATGTGGTCAGTTTGTGGACACCCAGTTCGAGTTGGGCAACAATTTTACTGAGGTGATAGCTCCGCAAGATGTTGCCACTTACGGTGGTCTTTGTGCTCTGGCTTCATTTGATCGAGCAGAGCTCAAGGTACTGTAAATCAGAACCGCTAACTGTGGTTTTACTGCTGAATTCTTTGCTTTATGGTTGCCTGGGCGAACATCTGACACGCTACATTGGATGACAGAGTAAAGTTATCGACAACATCAGCTTCAGGAACTTCTTGGAGCTAGTACCCGAAGTGCGGGAACTTATTCATGACTTTTATGCTAGGTACTGCTCTCTCTATCCTCTTGCGATCTTTCAGTGTTGTTGTCTGTAGGCTTGTATACGGAACCCGCTAGTGTTATTGGAGACAGATAACCTGATGACAGTCGTTGTCGAATGGACACTTTGGGGTCCTCTTGCTTACGTAGCAGAGCTGCCCGGTGTTCAAAGCGCAGTCGTGCTTGAAATTCAGTTGATAACACAATCTATGTATTGCCTTCAGTTGATAACACAATATGTGTATTGCCTGCAGTCGATATGCGTCATGTTTGGGCTATCTGCAGAAGCTGAAACCAAATCTTTTGCTGGATATTCATCTCTACGATCATGTAGAAGCTTTGTACGAGCAAATCAGACACAAGGCCTTGATTCAGTACACAAATCCCTTCATCTCAGTTGATTTGAACACGATGGCGAGTGCGTTCAAAACAAGCGTGGCTGGCCTAGAGAAAGAGCTCGCAGCCTTGATCATGGAGAATCAAATTCAGGTACATGCAATCGTGATGCGGATGATAGGCTGTGTTTCATCTTGAGCTCCTGCCTGAATACTCATAGAGTTCGATGCTTGTGGAAGGACTCGGTAGTTGCACATATACTATCAGTTTGTCAAAGATCGCTGTGGACGAATCAGGTTTTCAGTTTTTCCACATATGTTTCTACAGGCTCGTATCGATTCTCATAACAAGATTCTATTTGCACGACATGCGGATCAAAGGAATGCAACCTTCCAGAGAGTATTACAGACTGGGTCTGATTTTCAACGGGATACTAGAGCAATGTTATTGCGTGCAAACCTCATGCGGCACGATTTCATCATGAAAGGTGAGAGCTACAAACGTACCATCAACCGTCTCTGTATAAAGTGAGTGACACGACAGTTGCTACATTGGGAGATATCTATGGCTCTCGAGTGTGCCTTTAAGTCGCACCTCCAGATGCCGATCAAAGTTCTCAATGTCCGGGTAATCTTGTGTGAAGTAGATTATAGACAAGAAGGAGCATCTACTGACTTCTGTTGGTGGAATGTCTATTCAATAGCGGATTTCTCCTTTAATATTACTTTCAAGGTTGTTTGGACTTTGATGGGATAGAATTTTCGTGCGTTGAACCCCAGGCGTCGTGAATCTTCCATGTTGGGTGCAAGTATGTCGCATCTGTTGAAGCTTTGTTTGCAAATAGGTAACTGGTTGCGGGATGAAGTTCACCTATTTTGTCACCAGCTATTCCCTAGATTGGCCTGGCTTGAAATCGCCTTTGTTCGTTTCGTCTTCTTTCATAGGCGGACTGTCCGTTGAACAGTTTGTATGCAAGATATTCACCCATGGTCCTACACTACGTTGCGCCTCACATAAAGATTAAAAGGGACAACCGGACAGCTAGATGTACAGGTTGAGTGCAAGGTCACCTAGAAGCTTGAAGTAGGCATACAGTATCAGCTAGTTGCGAAATGCTTTACGTATGTAATGCCTTGACCGCCAGGAAGAGTCTCTGAACCCTTCTCTTTCGGACGAGGTTCTGTTTATTTCTGCTGAATGAATCCTGCGGAGGCTCTGTCCATTTCTTGGGGTTTCCAAGTCTTATACCTGTTCTCTTTAACAGGTTGATTATGGCATGGAGGTGTCAGGACTCCTTATCATCCCAGCTGTCAACGTCGGTTTCCTACGGTGGAGTCGGAACCTTGACCTCGCTCGGTACGTGTACACTAAGCAAAACTTCTGGCCAAGCGAACAGTTTACGGTCAGGTCTTGGTCTCTGCAGGTAACACAAGGGTTTAACTTCGTAGAAATCGTTTTGGGGTTGTGTATACTAAACAGATGAAACTGTGTCGGCGTCAGTGGCGCATAAGCGGCCCGGTGGAGGACCAGTACACAGTTTTGGATATGAATCTGGTTTCTCTCTCCAAGCTCATATTTGTGGATGATTAGGTAGTCATAGGGCAGTCATATCCACCTTGCTTGGTGCTGTAATATCGAGAAAGCTTGTGACGTAGTAAATACTTGATTCTCCTTGGAAGTGTGATCTCTTACTGTTCTCGTCTTCAGTCTCGTCGTATCTGCTATGTAGAACCATGATCTCCTTCGCGATCTTTTTATCTGATCTTCATTGCACTGGGTAGCAGAGACCATTTAACTGTCATTCTTCTCTTCATGATGACTTATCTCGTGGCACTAAAGGTGGCACTAAAGATGGAGGCGACTGTTCTCGGGAACATGAGATCCTTTTTGTTTCGAAGTAATACTTTGTCACCTTCCGGTCTTTGTATCATCATTTTCCGTGAAGCATCTCTAATAATCTAAAGTGACAGTTTCTGTTCCAGTATTGGATTTCTGTTCTGGCTCCATTCATTGACAGCCTGGTCGTAGTTACTGAATTTAGGTTTATAAGTTGAGTCATTAGAGACGAGCACTAGCAGACATTCGTCGTTTCATATGCTGCACATGACAGAACGAATCATGGTTAGACGATTAAAGCTGGAATAAGGCACCAGGTACTGGAACTTATGCTGGAGAAAAGGTCATGACTCCTTCTCAGCCTGGGAGTTCGGGTGTCATTTCAGTTCAAACTCACTAGAATGTGTTTGGGTCCTCTTCAGAGTCATGCAGTCTGTTGAGTCGGTGACCAGACAGTAATCGATTGTGTTCTCACCACAGCAACAGAGTCAGGTTTGATTCTGGAAGATTGTTATAACAATACCACTGGAGAAGAATGGGGACCGTTCCCTTGGAATAAGAATACGACCTTGTGAGTTTTCCGCCTCGGTGTGCGCTGAAGTCCTTATCGTCGTGCGATTTCACCTTCACTGTTGATCTCCACGATCAGCCGTCACGCAAAGCACTGAATGAGTTGGCATTAGTTACGAAATGGAAAATGTGTTCCAGTAATTTCTTAAGCTGATTCCTTTCAACAAACAGTTTCGGTGTAAGTAGTGTGGAAATTTCAAAGCTTAACTTTGAACGTGACCTTTCATGGCTGTCCAGGCTCTAAAGTGGAATCTAGGTGAAGGACAAATGAAGAAGATTGAGTAAACCTTTCCAAATCTCTTTGTTTCTTGTAAATTACGCTACGTAGTTATAGTGATACGGCGAGCATTTTCTGGTGAGCATAGTTTGACGTGGTCTATGTGAAAGACACGAGAGTACGTGGCTAGCTCAAGTTCTCCAAGGATGTTGTCTGACGTTATGGTTTGATTTCTTTGAATATCAATACACAGTAATGGTTATGATATTACTCAAGCGGTAGTGAATATTCTGTTTAGTGTTGGGTAGAATGGCGAAAGATAACGTAGGCGAATTCAGTGAATTGTCTAAGTGGAAAGCGAAGTTACTAACCTGTGTGGGGATATGCACTTCAGTATAAATCCAGTCTTCTCAATCCTCGATGTTCCTTGTCGATGCTAGAACTAATATGTTACAGGTTAATCTTGAAAATCAAGCTACCATGGTGACACAATCCTTGCTGTGGTACCCTCGCCGCGTTTCTTGAGTAACACTCCCGGCAAGGTCCACGGTTCTCGAAGTGCTTACTCGATCATGAAGAGCTCTGTCGATAGAGTCCTGATGGAAACATCTATGAAGAGGTTCTTTTCATGAGTTGAGACGTGCTTGTTCACATTCCAGTCACTGATGAATACGCACCTAGTGCTGTCCCATCTCATTGAGGTTGATAAGTGGGAGTCTGTATCCATTTGCCATCCGGGAAAGCTGATAGATGTGATTTTAGCGTAATGATTGTATCTTCGATCACAGTTAAGTGTATAATTCATTACGAGAGGTAAGGAATATGTTATGCGCAAGTTTTGACGGAAGAGAAGGATGTAGCAGTTGAGTTCCACGCTTGTAATGCATATTTCATCATGGTAAGTATATCACCGTACCATTTATCATGTTTCAGGGCCCCTTTATTATAGAATCCGAAACTCTTGTTCTTTTCCTCTTCCTTAAAGATTTTCCGGTGATTGATCCAGGAAAGGCTAAACTCTCATGTTATAGTTTATAGTTACACAAGGAGCGGTAGACTGCCGCTTGTTGTCGCTTATCTATGACAGAATAATATGCATCCCAGGTGAAGGTGGGGAAGTTTCGGAGCTTTGAAATATTCTAGGCCGCTAGTGGTTTGTTTTAGGCCGGTATGGTAATTGGTGATGTGAGGAGAAAAGAACTTTTCTTGCGAGGAGGGTGTGTATTCTTGTCTCCGATGTGAATTGTGGACAGGAAATAAAGAACAGTCAAGGGGCACGACACAGTACCTAAACAACAAGATGAGTTTGAGCTAATATAAACCTCGCTCCATGTTCATTGGGATGCAAGCATATTTCACTCTCTCCATATTCATTGGAGGCATGCATATTTCAATGAATGTACCAGATAGATTAATGTCTATTCGGTCACAAGATACTCCATTTGTAGTTTTGGAACCGCATCCTCCCACGCTCGCCTTATGGGTTTTGTCTGACTTCTCTCAAGTGTCTCCGTTGTTACCATTTAATATTTACTAGGAGTTTTGAGTTTTCATAATATCTTAATTTAGAATTTATACTTAACATTATATATTTTCTGATCACATAGAATGAAACAACTTCTTCCCAAAGAACACTAGATAACGTAAAATTAAACACAGCCAACCGCCTCCAATAATTTCCACCCTCGTTCCTCAATTGTCCTCTAGATTAATAACAAAAATTGCTCTCGAGTAATTATCGTTGAGACAAACTAATATTTTATATCTAATCACATTTTAGATAAGATTATTATTTTCAGAAGTATGACTAATACGAATATGATTCTGAGATCTATCCAGTCTATCGATCTTCCGACATATTCCAAGATCTGCAAAACTCTTATTTCTAGATCCTCGAGAAGTGCTATCTCTTTACTTATTATTAACTAGATTCTCTCATCTGTGTTTTATGCATTTAAAAAATCTTTGATTTCTCAATAATCTCCTATTTTCTGAGAATTCTATTTCTTCATAATTATGGGTTTCTAACTTCTCACAAGTTCAGCTTCATAATTTAAGGTTCTTGATCATCAAAGCTTTCAAGATTTCCAGTTTTCTAGTCTTTTTTATTTATGGATACTTGATTTCGTGAATTTTCTTTGTTTTGAGTTTGAGTTCTCAATGTTCTGATTCTTTCTAGATCTTGATCATATGTATAACTCTAGACATCAAACTCATTTTTCATAACTTCATTTTTTTCAAACAAATCTTATAGATTTAGATATTTCACAAAAAGGAAGATCATACAAATAACTTCAAATATTTCCCTGAAAGACATACCAATCGGTTGCAAGATAACAGATACTTGTAGCAAAATCAAGATATGTGAGTTCTGTTTGAGATTTTCTTTCAAGTTCAAAAATCTACCTTTTAATATACAAACTAGTGCTAAGGAGGTTAGACTGATTATTCCAGAGAGTAATCACTTCTTTCACATTTTTGCGAAATAGTCCCGTGGCACAGATTAGGTAAATAGACTCCAAAACGAGCGGCATGTGGAGAGATGATACAGCTCATATTTTTTCAAATCCTGAAATGACTTAGACCAAGAAATATATACAAGAAAAATGATCATATTTATAGTTTTATAAGATGCCAAAATGACTTAATTAAGAGACAAGTCATGGATGTGAGCAGAATCATACTTTCTACAAGGTGTCAAAGGGACAGGAGGTATGCATGGATGTGACCAAAAAGTCAATATACAGGAGACCGAAAAGTTGAAAGGACAAAACAAACCCATAAGTAGAGTGAGGAGAAAGTGACGCACTGAATGATAAAAAGCTGATAGAGCATGAATGACGAATCATTCTTATTTACTTAAGTTTTAGCCAAACCTTTTCTTCCCATAGGGTTCAATGATGTATTCTACAGTGAGATTAGATGATGGAGGGGAAGCCTAAATAGAGCCTCTAGAATGCATATATTAATCAACCACCTTCGAGGAACTTTCTGTTATAAAAAAAAGATATAACTGTTATACAAAAAAGTCTTAGTAAATTCATAAAAATATAAAATATAAAATAATTTTTTTTCAAAATATTCGTATCGAGAATAGCAAAAATGTCAGAACAAAAGACATAAGCGAAAGACAGAAAAACACACTTCCAAGAATATAAGTGCGGCTGCTTATTGACAAAAAACTTTAATCTAATTAGTGAATTAACTTATTACTTAATCCTTCTTGACATAAAATTTAGATAATAAATTAAACTTATTTCACTCTTCGATCTTCAGATGGAAGAGGGGAGCAAATCTACAAGCTTCGCAACACAAATATTAGGATTCAAATATGAGTGGAATAAATTAGCCGGTTATGAAGTTAAAAATTAGAGCATAATTCAGGAGAAATCGAAGATATGGTGAGATTTGACCAGAATCAGTTAGTTCTAGCAGACAGCGCATCAGTAAAAGCTCTTCTTGGATATAAGAACGTACTGACAACTTTTCTCTATTTTCAAGCCTTTCTCTTTTGGTTTGCTTAAATAGATAATTTTTTTAGATTATGGACAGGGCTAATATCCTCTGTTTCTCAAAATATATAAAAGAAAAAAGGGGAATATTCTTTTCTCCTCCCCAGTGTACAATAGGTTGGAGAGAAGATATTATTCTACAACAAAAGAACTACAAGATTTTATTTTAATATTTTTCAATAGATATTAGATAAATAAGTTTGAAGTGAAACATAGTGTAAAGCTCTGGGAGAGCTTTCATTTAAGTCATTATATAAACCCCTGGGGTTAGTATAAAACCTGACAACTGAAGAAAAGCTTACATGGCATTTTACCAAACAACTCTACCAAACATTGAGGTTTTCCATTCAACACTCCATAATATTTTGTATCATAATATTTCCATATATTTTGTATCACAGAGATATTTTCACTCAAGTATTGTCTAGAGCTGAACCTTTTGGCATTACATCCACATCTATCTTTTGAACCCAAAGTGACAGAAACCAAACTCATACGAGAGAAATCTAACCGAGCACAAAAATATTAATTTTACTCTCTACTAACACTTTCTAAAATTTGAATCCAAAACTGAGACACTCCTTCTACACAGGGACTTTGTACTCCCACGGGGTTTAACAGATTCTGTTTTTGCAGGTAAATTATAAATTATATGTTATATGTTATTATTTCTTGTATAACGGTTAAATATCTTCTTCGCAAAGAACCTACTCGCAAAATGAAGTCCTCCTGATTACCAGGAATATTTATAAAGGCACTTGGGCTTTTAAGCTGAGTGCAGACTCCACTAATATAAACTCTAGTGGTTTGTAGAGCACCTAAAGGTTGTTGGTTTTGCAAATTCCTTTTCCAATATTTTCCTTGCGTATTTAAAAGTGGCAGAAATTTGCAAAGAGGTGATGCAACATTTGTGGAAAATCTCGAAATGTAATTTAAAAGTTCATCTTTTGGAAAGCTATCTTATCCGAATTGTTACTTTGTGATGACTTTCTATTAAAGAATATAATTTATAGACTAGCATAAGTTGCAAAAGTCAAAAAGTTGTCTCAAGCTGCAGTGCTGCAGTTTCCACTTGGCTCCAGATCAGATTCGGTACTGTACACCTCGTGACTCTTTACCTCGTCCGTACATGCTGGGGCCGGCATATACTCATACGTACTTTCGTACCTTCTTTTCTGCTCCGTGTTGGCATAATTCCTCGAGTTTATTCTCCAGCAGTCCATCCATCCCCGTCTGTTGCCATCCATTCAGAGCTCCTTGAACGGAACTGATAAAGAAGGAGAAACGGAGGATCTGGACGTTGTTTTTATTTTCATCGTTTCTGTTTGTCGCTTGCAAGCTTCTAGTAAATGCCTCCACGAACGTCGAGTACTGTACAACTCTACAGTCATGGAAGATAACCGATGGACGGAGTAGTCGTTTACTGTGGTAGATCGTTAGATCAGCTCGGAGCAAAGACTGTGGAACTTTCGGGGAAAGAATGCAGGATGGTTTCGTGCATGGTTGGTTTCCTTCGGCCGTTACTTCGCCCGAAAGGTTTCGTACTTGACGATGAGAAAGGGGACTGTCACTTTCGTGCGGCTTGTACTTCCTGATCTGCTTCCCCCTTTCGTCCATATCAGACTCCATATTCCCCCTTTGTCCGTATCTACCCCTGAGAAACGCGACGGACACGGTAGACAGTGTAGCGGCACAGTCACGCTGAGCCTCCAGTGATTGCTTGCGCTTCTTCCTTTTTTGATTCTTTGATTCTTTTCTTGTTCAGCTGCTCACCATGAACCGATGTGACATCGGACCTGACCTGAGAGAACAGAGACTGATTGAGACCGCACCGAGTGAGGATGCTGAACGTGGTGCAAACATCCAAGTGAACTGCTGGACTTTCCTCTGCTGCTGTTATGTATCTACCACGTTTAACCGACTTCTCAGTAAATCTTGACTTTAAATTCCTGCCTACTGTACAGTTAGTCCCTGTTCTCCTTCTTCGTCACTCTCCCTTCTTTCCTTGCTTCCAGCTGCAGGTTAACTGGGCTTGCAATTGCGACGAACCCGACCCGGTACTACGTACGCTACAAGATTCCACGACAGTCTTGCTCCTTTCAGGAGTCGCACTGCTATATAAATCGTCGTAAGGTTCGAGGGGTGAATTCAAGCGTCACGCAACCCTCGTCTCGACTCTCGAGGCTTGATAGAAGAAGAGAGTCCTCCTACGAGCGGCGGTTACCGTACCAGTTCGATTTAACACTTTTACTTCTGCCAGGCCATAGTTTAACGACGTAGGGGCATATCTGGATTTTGTACGACTCGGACCCGAAGGAACGTACATACGTATGCCGTACGTGTGCATACCTGAATAAGAAGAAGATGAAGAATAAGAAGATGAAGTGTGGTGTTCTTCCTTCTCGTCTCTGTCCCAAGACGAGCACGAGCAGGAGCAGATCTCTTCCGTATCAGATTTGCTGAAATCGCTCGCTAGCTTTGCTTCCATGGCTTTTAAATTAGTGTGCAGGTCTTGACTTTCCAAGCTTTGGTGACCGACTCCTTCGAAATTCAATTGCCATTTTGATGATCGAGTCGTTTAGATCGGGCATTTCGTTCGTGAGAGAAGACAGTATGACTGAGCGATATGGTGCCGCCGTAGAAGACGAGATTCAAAAGTTGGGGGAAGGCTCGGCGCCAAGTGTAAGTAGGAGAGAGGAGGAGAGAGCAGCAGAGAAAGGAAAGAGGGCTAGTAGTACGCAACCGGTGGAGGAGTTCTTCCATCGGTATCAGAGCTTCAAGAAAAAGGAGGCACCGGCCATAGAGGAAGATGAGATTAGAAAGGTGTTCGACTTCTTCGATGAGAACAAAGATGGATTAATTTCCAAGGATGATTTACGTGTATTTATGGACAGGTTAGGCTTCCAGACGACGGAAGACGATATTTCTTGCATGGTTAGCTCGGTGGACGTTAACGGTGATGGATCCGTGGATTTCAGTGAATTCGCTTCTCTTTATCAAACCTTGAGCTCCGTGGACTTGTCGAACGGGAACTTGCAACACGAAGAGGAAGATTTGAAGGAAGCTTTCAACGTATTTGACAAGAATGGCGATGGCAGTATCTCTCCCTCTGAGCTGCAGACGGTTCTGGTGAAGCTGGGAATGCTCGAAGCCAACAGCATGTCCAACTGCGAAAGGATGATCCAAAATGTTGATGTCGATGGAAATGGACGAGTGGATTTCGTCGAGTTTAAGAAGCTCATGGAAGCTGACTTCGGCCGAGGCTAAAGTCTCTCTTACCGCTCATCGCAGAGAGTTACCTCCCATTGGACAGCAATTCCATCTCCCGGTGTGAGTGCAAGTCTCTTCTAAATCACAACCTAGCTCAACTTTTGGTCGGATTCCTAAATTCATATAGGGATCATCTAGACTAGAAATCTTACTTGCTTGATGGATACACAAACATGTCTACGCTCCGTTCTACCTCGATCCGCATGTTTATGACGATACGTCCTCTCTTTGAAACAGCGACTGCAAAAGAAATTAGTTCTCTCTATGTTCGTTATACCAAATATGATCCCTTGCCACCCAAAAATTAAAGAAACAAACGTCTTCCTTATGAACCTCGCCGAGTTAGTCATTAAAGTCCGGCATGGCATGTAGATGGCCGAATGTAGATTTCAGTGGCTTCATTCATTAGGCGGCAGATAGTTTGGCTTCTGAAAGCGGGCCTGTCTATTCTATCTGCGTCACTAAGGGCTCACTATTGTAAGCAGAAGACTCACGCGATGGACTTCTCTTTGAGGTGCCCCGGAGCATTTGATTCAAATCAAGGTTAATAATTCACAGCGGAGTGCTGCTGATGTTTGGTCAGACACAGCCTTCGTTTTGAGTTTTATCGAATTTGTCACTCCTATTATCATTTATAAATCCAGTACCACCACGGTGGTGCTCGTGTATAAATTTCGTTTAGCAAGGTCCATGATTTCATAGGCTCTGAACACTTCAACAGAATATGTCTGCGAGTCTATTCGTCCCAGCGCAAGGAGGTTCTTTTTGCATATTTTAAGATTTGTTCACTGGGTTGAACGTATTCAGAGCACCATACCACACTTCCTGTGGTCCCATTCTCTCTAGTTGTCCTGGTGATCCTTGCACTTTATAGTCGATACTCCTAAGAACTGAAATAAGTAATGTTTCCGAGTACGAACGACTGCGTAACAAGGACTGACAAGAGCCGCCGGCAAAAAATGGTTGTCGAGTCTTGTGTGGATACTGAAGAATTAGGGTTTTACTCCCCGTGATGAATTCGGAACCTTAAGCTTGACGCAGTGAAAGTCAGCCGATGGACATTTGGAGCTTGAGTTTGCGTCTGCCTCCACTGTTCCACACGAGTCCGTACTAGTTCATCCATGATGGCAGTTCATAACTCTCCGGGAAGTTCATGGAGGTGATCCAAGCCGTTTCGTAGTCATGTCGATCATGGGCAGGGCCGCCTTCGCCGACTTGTGCCAACGTGAGCCTGGAAAAGTCGTATATACATTTTCCAGCAGAACACCGGCCATGACCACAAACAGACACACGGACAAACACATCCCCAAGATTGTTTCTGGTGGTGGGTCTGGTCCTGACCGGTGGTATGGCTTCGCCGGCTACGGGAAAGACTTTCTTGGTAGCAGCAAGGAGAACCTCGTCACGTTCAAAACTTCGGAAGCGCTCAAGCACGTGAGCCCAAAGTCGTAAGTACTCAGACAGAAAGTCGTGGGTATAATGAGGAATAAGAGAAAGATATACTGTCATAGGTACAGTCCCTGGGCCCTCTCGTCCTAATAAAGCAGTGTTCTGGCTATGGATGCGATCAGCAGGTGCTGCTTTGTGCCGGGTCTTAGCTGTCGATGCCAAATAAGAAGATAACGCGAGAGAGTTGCAAGATGCAACTTTTGCAGCATTTATGTGTATCGATCTACTAACTACTTTTCTTTTCAAAGTATCACTCCAGCGGAACTTATTCAGATCATGTCACCTGATTGTAGTTATGGCTATGCGTGGAGTCCGGGTATGACTTCTTCCTTGCAGTTACTTTCCTTCTAGTCTGATGTCCAGTCCATCAGTCCGGGTCTTGTCCATGTAATTTTCATGGATCAGATTCAAGGGGCGAATCTGTACGTGAATCTGTACGTGAATCGCTTTCTTCCCTTCCCTTTCGCCTTGTTCGCTCCCTCTGTCTCGCTCGACATGAAAATCTCCCTACTCTTGTTTTCCTTCTCGCTCTCTGTATTGGGACTCAGCTGCGGAGTCGGTACTGGGACTGGAGTCCAGCTGCGAGCTCTGCGCCTAAACGGGGCGGGGAATTTCTTGCCGGGCTGGCCGGTTGCAGAAGTTCAGCCGAGCAGGCGGCAGCCTGCAGGACCGTGGCACGCCGTATCCCCGCTCGCTCCGGATCCAGTGCCTTGCTGCAGCTGTTCCCTCGTGCTGAACTGCACAGTCCTGATAAATCTCATCATGTTTGAGGCACATTCTTGCCAGACCCCATTTTGACCTCGGATAGGAAGTAGTCGTAGCTGTCTGTTGAGCTGAAACCGGGAAGCAGGCGGTAGCACGCCACCGTGAACTGTGAATTTTCAGCAGATCCGGCCATTGATTCTGGAATATTCGCACATTGTTTCTCTCATGGGGACGTAGTTAGCGTACCGTCTTATCATGAAACTGTTACCGTAGTCTCAGCTCTTTACGTGCAATAAGTATCTCTTTTTGGATCAGTGCGAACCATGAGAGATATATAGATATTGGTAAGATATATTTCTTTCTTTCAGACGTGTTTTTTTAGTCTGCCATTGTTTGTTATGGAATTTATTCTTGTTCTGTTGTTCATCAGAATGAACCACAGCCACCAGTTAAGGTTTTCCTTCATCTATTGGACGAGAGAAGTGCGAGGAATCGAGCCTTCACCTCGAGTTAGGAGGTAAAGACTCTCCCCATCATGAGATATATATGTGATATTTGATATATATATTAAAAACTATATTTGATAAGATATTAAAACTTCTTCCCTTGACCACTTAGATGAACAAGTTACTTAACGTTTAACGTGAAAATCACAATTAGTCGCTTTTGCATGAAATTTTATTTTGGACTTCGAGAGTTTGCCCGGTAATTCATTATGCTATTATTTTTAACTTATACGATTGTTGAATGAAGTACCTTTCAAAGTAAAGGAGACATAGTTTAATATGCATCCAAAGTGCACTTTGGTCAGAAATGAAGACCAAGACAAACAATAAACACGGCAGTAAAATTCATTGGCATGATTCACTCTAAAATTAATTTATAGTCTCTTCTGGTAATATTATATATTCAATTTAGGTATACATTTAATTTAGGTATGTGGAAGTGCACTATTTTTATCATAGAATTTAAATAGTCGGAATGGCTATGTCAAAGAAGGGTTGGATAAGTGGGAACGGTGTCTGTTAACCTGAAACGTCAAGAACTGTTGCAGTGAATGTATAAGTTGTTGTACATCCAGAAGAACCATCAATCGTCTTTAGAATATAAAGTTACAACTTTTAGTAAATTCTGATAAGTACACGAGCAACTATAAAACGATCTTAACCTACAAACCTAACGCGAAAAGATATCCTCTCGAGAGTATACATGCAAGGGTGCCAAAATCCACATATTCATTCATCTTTAGATAATATATTAATGTATGTATTAATTTATTATTAACTTTTCCCAACTGAATGATAAGGTAATAAATTAGCATATTTGCCTCCTCTACTGAAAGATGGAGGAGGTGAATATACACGCTTTAACATGACAGTTCGAAACACTTTCTCCGTTTACAACAGTGTTCACAGTCTTGTTGAACAGAAGGGAGATTTGCAACGGTTTCTCAACGATAACAGATATTCAAATTCAAAATCTGAATTCGAATCTTCCAGCTGCGCGAACAGGTAAAAGTGATCCAAGTGTGTGGAGCAAAAACTTGGATCAAGAGGTTCTAACATGAACTGCGACAGAAGCTTGACTGTGTGAGTCAAACTCGCACTAAACTCATGGGCAGTACAGAAACCCGTAACTACATAGACATTGTGGCACGATAATTCAAAATGAAACAAAAAGAGGTGAGCAAAAACTCTATATGATCATTTTGCATTAATAAAGATTTATCGTTATGGTATAAGTAAAATGCGCTCTCCACTTGCCTCAATTGCGGGTATAAAAGCAACGAAAAAGGTATTCCCTTTGTCTTTCCCTTGTACTTTAGGTTAGAGAAAAGACATGGTTTGTTTCAAGAAACCACCCAAAATTGATTTCAATCTTTCCCAATGGATATCCACTACTTAGTGATGAAGTGATTTAGTTCCTTATTTAAACAATTTTGTTCTTGCAGGTAAATATACTTGGCAAAAGTATTTTAGATTTAATGATTACATTCATTTATTTGCAGAGAGCACACATGCAAAGTGAACTCCTCCTGGATACGAGGCATATTTACAGAGGCACCTGGGCTTTAAAGATGGGTAGTAGTTAAGTTGGGCAAACTGAAGCATGTGATTTAATATTGAGCTCGTTATTTTCGGTGTAGGCACAAAATCCAATACTGTGTCGGAGTTCAAGTGCTGTATAATTTGAATTGAAGCCAAACTTGAAAGTTTTCGCTTATAATATACTTATAATCACACTAAAAGATTCATATTCTGGAAAGGAGAAAAAATGTTTTATAGACTAACATAAATAATATTCAAGAACAAATAACTTGAAATTGTACATGACTTGATTGGCTCGACTTAAACTATATACAAGAAAAGCAAATTATACCGATATAATATAATTGGAACATCAGTTCAGATTATAGTAACATCTCGAATATGGCTAAGATGAAATTTAAGTTCTTGGCTCTCCGATAAATATGACCAAACTAGACCAGATAAATCCAAAAGTTCGAAATAGGCTGGTCGGAAACAGACAATTTCTTATGCAATACGAACACGAAAGATATATAGAAGATATCGATCTTTTTTGGCTTCTTGATCGAGAGAGCATTACACATTTTGCATATGTTTGTAACTGATAATATTTTTGGGCTCTATGGACGGTGATATAGACTAAGTGTTCGATTATCATCTAAGCACAGTTAAAAACAAATTTTATTTGTTTGTTATATAAATATTTTCCAATTCAAAATAGTAATACGTACTAGTTAAGTGTATAATCGTATGAAAATATATTACTTTTAGAGAATAGAGTTTTTGTACCATGAACTTTTAACAAGAGGAAATAACCGAGACTAAAGATGTGGATACATTCACTAATCTACTGTGTAAAAGAATGACTACGTTGGTGCAAACCGATTGGTGCACTGCTGGTGCTTTATTGCGCTTACGGTTCTTGTTCATTAGCGACCGTGGTAGATTCCTGCACACTGTCCCCAGACTTCTGGGAGTGTAGGTTAACACTAGTTATGTTTACCGGGGGTGCTTACTTACTACAGAAATTTGCTTGATCATACCCCCAGTACGTTCCGTGAGCTTGATCATACCCCTCTTAACGTTTGGTTGCTTGATCATACCCCTGACGGATTATTGACAGTCAAACCAGTCATCTTATTTTTTGATTCATCATTTTAGTACTTTTAACCTCTACTAAATATCACTGTAATTCAAAATATTTGACATTAAGGACGCGTTAGACTATCCATATTTTCATTCCTCTAATATGTGCATTCTCACATCTGAATAACATCATAAAGTGACTGGTTTGGACAAGCAATAGCCAGTCAGGGGTGTGATCAAGCCAGACAACGTTAAGAGGGGTATGATCAAGCTCACGGAACCTATTGGGGGTATGATCAAGCAAATTTCTGTACTTACTACGGTAGCACGAAGGCTGAGAGGGAGTTTAAAACCAGACTCTGGAGTCTATAGTGGATAAAATAGAATATGCATCCAAAACGACCAAGATAAGGAAAATGTAGAAACAACAAGCGATAAAATAAATAATAAATGATATTATCTGTCACTTGGTGTCTTCGAGGACCACGAGACTATACATGTGAGTTCATCACAAGGTAGATTCGGATCGAAAGCTTCATTAACAGTTTGCAGCAGCATGCATCTCCAACCGTGCCCATGCTGCTCTCCAATCGTGCCCACAAGAGGTTGAACTCACGATCTTTCTCTTTGAGGATTGTAGGCTAAATCACTTGAGACACCGATCTTCGAAGTCATAATTGGTTAGATAAGTTTGGGTGGTGCAGTTCTACTTCGTCATTGGCTCTACTAGTCTAGGACAATCTCTTCTGTGTTCAGCTCGAGGAGGTATTTGTATGCTCGATATTTTTTGATTTAACCCAAGGGTTAGGTCATAAGTTAATATGAAAAAAAAATTTATTCATTTGAGGACAATGTCTTTATACAAAAGGATGATCATTTAACATTCTTGACTTATGGGTTTGAGGTCACAGCGGCCATGTGTACACAAGTTAATGAAGTAAAATTATAGATTTTTTCAAATTTAGTTATTTTAATTTGGTTATTCTTTTAGTTCTGCTTCTCCTTTCCGACCCTTTCAGTCTTATCAATTTCTCTCAAATGTATTCCGACCCTTTCAGAGCCAGTGGCAGACATATTCTTTTCCAACAATTATAATCAACAGCAACTTCCAATTCCGCTTGTCGTCTTCCCCCAACTTCCGTTCGAGCCGCTTGGGATGTATATTTAGTCTTGTTACCACGTTTCTCTTCTTCTCAACTCACCTTCTCCAGGGCATTTGGGATGCTTATTATTCAAAGAAAATTCTAATGATTTTGCAAAAATATAAACAAAATAAATTATGATCATGGTGAAATATTTTAGCACATTATACTGAAGATAAAGTCGTCCGCTTAGGTGTGTCACTACTGTAGCACAAGGGGAGGTTTACAGCTAGACCAAATTTCAGGAGAGTGTGACAGCTGGAAACTTACGGTAGAAAAGACAAATGGTTGCTGGAGTGTGTTATCAGCAATGTTATCGCTACTCTTTAAACCTCGCTCCTGAGACTTAGGGTCTGGGTTACCCAGACTCTTCAACTTTTTTACGTACACGTACGTGAAAAGCGTACCTCTGGGTTTACCCAGAGCTAACTGTACATTTTCATAATGTTTGAATTTGATTTTTGTTTCTGGTATTTTTTACGTGGTAGGTATTGTTAAAAAGTGTTATATTTCAGTCAAAAAATTTTAATTTTAATTTAAGTATTATCAAAAACTAATTTGTTAAATTTCAAGCTTTTTTGTATTTCAGATTCCAGCAAGTGATTTTGAATTCAAAGGAAGAATCTAGGGAGAATATTCTCTATGAGAGGAGGGGGAGGGAGGTTTAAGGGTCCAATGTCTAGAGAATGCAGGATAAATCTGGAAATATTGTGATAAATATGCACGTTCCATCACTTGGGAGAACTCTGCTCCTTTTATGATATGGAAAAGATGTATGTATTAGATAGTAATTGTATTTTAATCAGTAAGAAATTTAAGAAATTAATTATTATATATTTTTTAGACCTACCATCACAATAGGAGTCAAATTTAACTCATAAGTGGAGGGAGTCCATGTGCGTCTTTGAGTATATCAATGCTGCTGCATGCTGAAATCATTTAATCAACAGATTAATTTATTATCTAATTTTTTGGGAAAAAATAAAAAATAAAAAATACAATATGTACATATTCTTTCTTCTGAATTTGGAAGAAACGAATATGCATACTTCTTGAGTTTGATAACGGAACAGAAGCACAAGAAAAAAAAATATAGACATAACTCTTGATTTACATTGGTTTTGATCATAATTAGAGTAAGTTATACATTCAAGAAATACACAAAAAGTCACTTGAATAGATTAATCTCACTTGATACCATATTTTATTTATGTTATTAGCAGAAAGAAAAATATTATATATATCTTTAATCAATATATTATATATTAATATTAGTATATCCTTTTAGGATAACTATTGAATGTTAAATGAGAAGAGTGCGGTGTGAAAGCAAAACATAATCCCTAAAGCATGAGAAGATATACATGCTTCAAAATGTATAATTCCGTGATCTAGTGACTAATTTCACATTATTTTAATTTATTAAATATAAGTTAAACCATACATATTTACCTCCTTCGTGTCGAAAAGGTTAGATAACAAATTAAACAGTGCATATTTGCCTCCCCATCTTCTAATGGAGGTGAATATATACGCATGGGTGTTTCACTTTGGGACATAAAGAAAGCTCCACACATGAAACAGAAATTTATTTTAAAAAAAGTTTTATTGATTATCAACTTTTTCATCCATGAAATAAAAATTTGTTTGATTTATTATCAAACGTTTCACAAGAATTCGATGATGATCTAAATTATTGTGTTCTTTATAATCACTTTATAGCGAGATTTGAAACTTCCTTACTCTTGTACATGTTGATGGTAGAGCAAGAATAGGATCTTTCAAACCTTGACTTATCCAAAATACCAAGAGGGTATATATATGTCTCTACCTTCAGCCTCTTTTATTCTTATTTTTGCAAAAATCGTGTTACAAGTTTGTAATGAGGTTGTACTTAATATCAATGACAACGGACGCGTCTATCTCTCCACTGACACAAAGACATAAAATGAGTAATTTTATCGTGAATTGTGATATCTGTTTTTGCTATGTGTTAGCATAGTCATCTCCCGATTGTGAAATCTGGAAAGGGAGGGGGGGAAATTTTTTCATATAGTGGAATGGACGGATGGAGTTGGGGGCTACTAGTAGTGTCATGTGGTTTGAAGAGGATGCTTGATGAGACCTATAAAAGCTGAGTGATTTTTTGAAAATGCAAAGAAGTGTTGGAATTGACGTCGGTAGGCTGCCAAATTTTTCTATTTGATTCTCGGTTGGGACATTCTGGTTTGGTTAGGTCAGATTTTACATGGAAGAGACAACTTGACCAAGAAGTGCTAACGTGCGACAACACATCTCCGCAACCTTAAGCGAGAAAGACCGGAGTGTGAATTTTTGTGAGGATTCAATGTTGAGACTTAGGACAGAAAGACATTTTAGTTGTGCTAAGGCAAGTTGGCCGTGATCTCTAACGAGTGTTAGTAGATCTTCGCAAGGTTTGAGAAGTAGAAAAAGTTGAGCGGGTTGCGAAAGCTGTAGATGTATGTTCTTTATAATTTTGCTGTCGTTGGGAAGCTTTTTCTTGGTCTTTTCTGATATAGATTTGGATCAGGTTAGAAAATCTGCGATGTACTGTTAACGTGTGTTAGCATGTTTCTTTAGCTTTTCAGGTTTGGTTGGTACATACACCTTGGAGGACTATATCTCAAGGTAGGAGTGTCTGTTCGGCGTAACTTTTGTGATGTTAGAAAGATATCGTTAAGGGCTTCACCTCTATGTCTTAGATTCTCGATTCATTTTGAAGAAGACTAGCGGTCATCTGCTAATGGGCATTAGCAGATTTCCGCAACCGTTTGTGAACTTGGTCAATGAAGCAACTTCGAGAGGGTGTAGCTCGGTGCTGAAGTGTCCGTTTGACGTGATTTGGTGGTGTCGGAAAGATCTTGTAGAGGGCCTTCTGCTTTGGTTTCAGATTTTCACTTTATGTTTTTGAGCCAGAGCATGTGGTGAACTGCTAATGGGCATTAGCAGATTTATGTGACATTCTTGGAGATAGTGCATTTTTGGCTGACTCTCAAATTACTGTAGCTTTTTATCTGGATTTCTGTTTGGGGAGAATCATATTCATTTGGAAGGTTTTCTTTGTGGTTTTGCAACTATATTTTTGAGGTTTGGGTTTCGAGCCAAGAGAAGGAAGTCGACAGTGATCCATTCATGACCATCAATAGATCTTCATGAGGATACCACTTTGAAACATAGAGAAAATACTGGGAGCGTCATAAATTCTTCCAAGAGGATTTTTGAATGACTTCTTTGTATTATTCAATATTTTGGAGCATTTCTAGGGAATTTCGTATCTAACTAGAGAAAATCAGGTTTAAGAAATTTGAGTTGACACATGAATCTCTAAGGTTTGTTTGTAAATTGTGTGTATACATCGGGACCGCAGAAAAAATGCGAATATATCATTCTTCAGTGTGGGTTTACACTTGGATTCCTTTTCCCAAGAGAGTGTTTCTTCTGCCGCTAGATACCCCGTGTAGCTTAGGCACCATTCATATCACTCATTCAACATACGATGCGACATGTGAGTCCGATGTGAAGTCAAACATGAAATCTTTCATATTCATTAGACCACCACGAAAAGAAAAATTATGATCATTAAAATGTAAACTTAATTAAAAAAACTCTAATTATAAATGATCATATTCAGTCATTCGATTATAATTCACAAATGAATCATCGATCACATGGACCGATCATCATGAATGATAATTGAAGTTATTCAAGCGAATAAAATATATTGATTCACGCCTGAACAGTGAATATAAAACTATGTTAGTAAAAACTGTAAAAACATTTTATAAACCTGAATTCAGACTAGCTAATATATAAACTTATACTCACCATAAATGAATATATAATAAAGTGAGCAATCGTTACAAAGATGATAAGTGAATATGTTACAGAGGACCGCAGTAGAAGCCAACAGTGGGACAGGACTACAGTCTACTAAGCGCTTTTATTACAATACTGAACAACTCCACCAAGGCCTTTCGTAGAAGAACATTTATCACAGAAAAGTTCCCGGACGTACGTAAACCCTAAAGAAGGTTTAAGGGATACACGATTTTTGAATTCTGTTTCAACTTTAGAATCCTTCGCAAGAGTGTGTGAGTGAATGAACGAGACTGGCTGAAAGAATTGAACTGAACAACTTGAAGGTTCTGTTGGGCGGCTTTGAGAAAATTGAGCTGCGATGGGGCGTACTCGAAGAGTGAGTAAATTTTGCTCCTCCTCCTTCTGGCTAAACTGATGCGGTCTTTGCCTTCTGCCATTCGTGTTGCCTGGAATTCAAAACTGCTGATTGATTGATTTCCCGGTGCCATATCATTGGAGCCTTTTGAAGCTGCAATCCTGGGCAGCCGATATCCATGCTGAATTGTGCGTTTCTCTTTGCTGTAGAGGAAGAGGAGGACTCATGTCCCTGGCGCACCCGAAGGTGCCGTAGGGACCGAGAAGGTGCCGAAGAGTTTCGTTTTAGCTCGAGGGAAACTACCGCTACATCTCCGGAATCTTCAACATGACTTCCGGCAAGTTATGATGCCACACACGGCGTCGAAGCTCAGGGTATGATGCTGTTACTCCCAGGAATCGTCGGATGCTTGGTGTAATTTGTGCATTCTGTGCAGTTGCTGTGTGAAGTAGATCACTTGGTAGAGGAGTTTTGCACCTTTGGACCTGCATCCGAGATTGGTGGTTTAGCTGTCGCCTCGCTTCTTTTAAATACTTTCGCGTAACTCTGCTATCGCTGCATCTCTCTGTACTGCGCCTAATGAAATAGGTAGGGATATGAACCGATTGACGTCTTTTGCAAGTGGAATCTGTTACAGTTGATTTTGGCCTTTTGCTTGAGTGGTCTTTTGGGTTGCCCACGGGAGTGTAGTTCGAAGAAGTCCACATGAGCTTACAAAAGTTCTTTTTAATCTTCTTTAGTGAACCCCAGTTGCTTTGGTGGGTAGGAAAGTTTGTCATACATACACACATACGAGGCTGTGGATGAGGCACGACATCATCGAGGATATGAATATGGTGCTCGCTCTGTGATAAGAGCAAGAGTTTTGAGACCATACGTTTACGTTTGCTATGAATAATCGCAGCTTAGCGTACACTCAGACATCTGCTTTCACTTTGTTACGAGCATTATCACAGATTACTTCCAAGTGTGGTTGATTAGATTGGCTACACGATAATATTCACCAAACCAGTATGCGTCGGTGGTCGAGAAAAACTCGCGTTGCTTTCTTTCCTTTCCCGGATTGTCTGCTGAAATTGTTGCTTCCGTATTTTAACAGGAAAGCACTAGGAACAAGTTGAAAGATTTCGTACATGTAGCAGGGCCTCTGGGGGTCAGCCATTTCTTGATCATGTCAAATACGAAGGCAGCACCTTATTTGAGAATAGGCAAGAGCCCTCACGGACCTACTCTCACGTTCAAGATCCACACTTACTCTTTGGCTGCGGACATCCAGCGGGCACAGATAAGACCGCGTGCACCACCTTCAATATACAAAAGCCCGCCTCTGGTGCGTATGTTCCACTAGCGAGATGTTGGGTCCTTCTCTTTGTACTTGTGGTGGCGCAGCTGATATAAGCCTAGTTGAGACACTTTGCATAACGTTAACTTACTGGGGGTGTCGCCTGTGAGATTTGATATCAGGTTGTTTTGAACGGGTTTGGAACAACAGAGGAGCATCTGAAACTTATTCAAATCATGTTCCAGAACATGTTTCCAGTAATCAATGTGCACAGTGTATGTAATTTCTAACCTTCTTCCTCGGTCTCCTGCTTCTCGTTTCAAGTGTCATGCATAGAATCGAACCTACTGTTAATTCTCTATTGAGTCTTGTGATCCTCCGCAGCTTGCTACATACCACGACGGATTTGGCGTATCATTATGTATCGGACTGCACCTCATTTAGAAGCTTGTGCCGTCGGTGACATTATGTGTGAATTTAAATATCCCTTTTTAAGGCTAAACTTCGTTGAGACTGCCTGTTCACTGGTATCAAGTAGATTTTGCTTGCGCCTTGGGGTTGAGATTGTATCTTTACTATCTATACATGTACTGCAGGTCAAACTGTCTACATGCCAGAGGGTACTGCTCCTGAATTACGACAAGAAGACAAAGTGCATTGACTTCCGGCACTACTCAGTGTCTGCTCAACCCGTCGGCGTAACCCGAAGCATACGGAAGCTCGTTCAGAGAAAGAAACTGCCAGACCTTGGTAGCCTCGGTGACGTTAGTGAGTTTGTCACCAGGCAGGTTTCCTATCTATTTTCACGTTTTTCTGCTGCCGAACAGCCAGAGAAGCTGCTGAGCGAGTTTGACGGTACTGTACTTGAGTAGAGTTCTCATCTTGTTTAAGGTTTTGTCATCTCCCGCCGATCTGACGGTTTCTTGGTGTGTTTGTTACGTTTTTGTATTTAGGTCTGGGTATGGTTCAGAAAGTGAAGTCGAAGACGAGGCATCGAAAGTCCAGCTGGCTGACGAGTTTGGAAAGGGAAATCACGCAGCTCAGCAAAGTGCTGTGAAGCTTCATGAAATAGGTCCAAGGTTGAAGATGCAACTTGTCAAAGTCGAAGAAGGCCTCTGTTCAGGGGCAGTAATGTTTCATGAATATGGTATGTGCGCACGCGACAGTCACTCAGTGCACTTGGGCAGATTTCAGTTTGGTGTCCAGCCACGGTTCTACCCTTTTCGTTGCCACTGTTTCTGTCCTGTTTGGTTTACTCAAAGTTACCGTGCATGTGGACGATCTGCCTTGAAAGCCTGTTATTCCGTCACCGATTTATTTCCTGTACGCAACTCATGGGATTAAACCTCTGCCTGCAGTAAAAAAGTCCCCAGAAGAGGTGGCAGCTCTGAGAGCCAAGGTAGAACAACGAGAAGCATTGCGCAAGCAACGGAAAGCTGAGCAGGAGGCGAACGTTAAGAAAAAGGAGTAAGTGGTGGTATTACTCTTGATAATTCAGATTTCTCCAGGGCTAGTGCCTGCACAAGTCTCTCGTCATATTAGAAGGGATGAGTAACTGCCTTCCATCATCTCTTGTGCAGAGCACTCAAAGCAGCCCGTAAGAAGAAAAGGCCGGAACCCTGGAAAGAGCAAGAAGAAAAGGCTAGAGAGTCGGATAGCGAGGAGGATGATCACGGAGAACGCCAGAAGGAAGAGGATAAAGAAGACGATGATGCCGAGTGGTACCGCAAGGAGGTTGGTGAAGAACCTGACGAAGGTATGTTTCCACTGTTTGAGACCCTTCTTGTCCAGTGACTTCGTGGAGGTAAAGGCTCTCGCTCTCTGTCCGCGTTAGTGTACAGGACTCCAACCGTGTTTCACCCTTGAGGGTGACCTTGGTTTGACATACAAACCTTGTCCAAATACTCCCGAAGAGAACTTATCTTCAAGATAATCGATTGTTCAACAGTTTGCAAGTCCTAGGACACGGGCACTTGAGGATAAAACATTATGGGATGAGTATCTCCGGGAACTATGTAGATCATTAGGCCAAACATTACGCTTGGCCTTTCTCTGGCATCCGACGGGCAAATTTACGTGATTCTCCCCTCCCAACTCTTGATGATTGTTTGTCGCTAGGTCTGTCTCAGAGATAAATGGTAGAGCGAAGTGCCGTATAATTCATATGTAATTGTACGCTGCCTTTTACCTTCGATCTGCCTTCACGAGAGACGGTCTCCCTGAGCGAAGTATCCTTGTCAATTTCCTTGTCCTCGCCACCTGGCGTCGATGCCTTCTTCAAGCTTTATGAGTAGATGTGGACTACTGCCTTACTGCGAACGGAGTTGTACTGCATTGACCTGACTGAAGTTCACATCGCAGCAGGACTAGTTGTGACTTAGAAAGAGCGGTCAGCGTGATTCTTGCCTGGTACATTTAGTCTGTCGTGTTACTCTTGTTGAAAAGCATATTTGCGTTAGCTGCTGTTACATTCAGGAGCCGATGATCCTGTAGTGTCATTATCGCAGAAACGTAAGTAGAAGTTAGTCTCTTTAGTCGCCGGATGATATTATTGCTTTTAGACTTGACTTGATACTTTTTCATATGGTTATGTTGTGTCGCAGCCTTCTTAAGTGGAGCACGAAGATTCAGTGCAAACAGAGGCAGAGGAGGAAGATCCTTCAGTGGAAAGAGACGTAGAGCTGAGGGGGTAGAGGAAACTAAGTCTGAAAACAATGGTGACGATGGGAAAGATAGATACAAGAAGAGAGCCAAGTTTGAGCATAACGACAAAGATAGTATAAACAAGGATAAGTTTGGAAAGAGAGGAGGTGATAACAGGAGACCATCCCGAGGGAAGTTTGAGCATAACGACAAGGATAGTACACACAAGGATAAGTTTGGAAAGAGAGGAGGTGATAACAGGAGACCATCCCGAGGCAAGTTTGGTAACAAAAGGGGCAGCAGCACTGGCGGAGAAAAGGCCACCAAGCGCCAAAGATACAATCGTTAGAAATCACCGCTTTTCTCCACAAGTTTGTAACACATCAATTATTACATCGGATCTTTCCGCACTGATTAGCGGTCTCAAGTTCTCAGCTGCTTGTGGTGGGCAGGTGTATGCAATGCGACATTCTGTCTGATGATTCTTCTGCTTGTTGCCCTCGCTCGATATGCCGAATGCTCGCTTTAATCTTCAATGACTCTCAGGTGTGTTATATTCTGTAAAAGCAACCTCATGCCTTTTGTCTGTGGTTATTTCATGTCTGAAAAGATCATGCAGTTCGGTTAGGATATTGCTTGCTCTTCGTCATTGCGTCATTCTTCACTGCATTGTGCATGTGAAGCTTTTCTTAGGTAGCACCCCCATTAGGAATTGTCTTCCATCAAGCAGGAATGCCGTGTGTTTTAGTCGCTGCCGGATTCCCGTCAGAACGCGTGAGTAACTGGGTAGGTACATATGTATGCGAATAGAAACACCGTGGGTCCTTTTCAAGTTCAGTAAATTTCCCTTAAGAATTTCTTTCGTTTCAATTGTTCTTCGTCCTTCCTGAAGCAGGACTTAAATTGTAAGGATACTAGCGTGGAACCTGTGAGGATCCTCTTGTGCAAGTACTCGATATTTCTCACTTCTCTCATGCATTTCGATCTTCTGATGGAGCAAAGGTCGAACAAGACTCAGTCGGCGGCACAAGGTCTTGGTCCTGTCAAGTCCTCTACGGAACAGTAGAAAGTGGGACTACTTTACTTACATGGAGCCAAGAGAATCTGACTCATATAGTGGCCTATATGTACGCATGGGGATATAACCCTCCAACTTGTGAGTCCTCATCAAACTGTACAACTCTTTCCAGTGCATTTTCATTGTACGCGTGAGGGAAAATACTTCCTCAAAAACCGTAATATGTTCAACATACCAGTCTCCAGATTCTCGTGGCCCCATGCCGAATACTACATCCCAGTGAGTTGATGACGAGGATACAGGAGAAGGCGCAGAGCCTCCAATTTGGATTGATTTGACGATCTCCCGAATTCGAGCTTTCATGCTACAGAGGAATGGAGAAAGATGAATAGCTCCCTCCAGTGAGTGTAAATCATCGAGAATCTAATTTATCATCACCCAAGCAGGAAACTGTTGAGGTAAGAATGTATTTAAGTTGACCACATGGAAACGGATGACAACCTTCCCTTGCCTGTTTGTACAGAAGTATGTGAAGTGATCCACCGTTATCCCTGCGCCATGAATTAATCTATAGACGGGGGCGTCTTAAGACGGAGGTGACCATGTGGAGAGTATTCAGGGTAGCCGTCCCGTGATCTCCTGAATGTGTGCATCGACTGTTTTCCTTATTCCACGGCGTTAGTGCACACACAATAAACACCTTCATCCAGATAGCATAGAGCTTATAGCTGATAGACGTCGAAATCAGTATTGCAATCAGCTCCGATCGATGACACATACGCCCTGCCTTCGTTGGCCCAGTCCCTCCCACTTTCTCGATGAAAATTACGGTTACGTGAGGGGCCAAGAATGAATTAAGTCGGTGACCATTCATGACTTCTCGTACGTATCACCTTCGGAAGATCAGATCCTTCCTTCCCGTGTCCGTCAAAATGGACTGCCACTATAGATACTGTACTGTATCTGCTGCTTTTGGAGGGCTCCTCCCTCGTTCCGAAAAGCTCAAGCAGAGCTATAATCTGCTGCATGGTACGGAGTGGAAGGAGCAGAAAGTGTAAATCTCAGCTGACGTGACGGCCGTCCCCCTCTCCCATCCAAGAACTAGCGGTATGTGTTTGGGTTATCTGCAGACTAACGTGGCTGTTGTTTCACTGTTGTTTCACTACAGCAGTTGGTTTGAGACATGGTGGTGACGAAACCTGGCTGCTCTGCTGCACCACCTCTAGCTTCTATACGATACCACTGTACTCCTACTATTACTGTACTTGCTGTCCGTCCGTGTATAGATATTGGGTGCTTGCCTGCGTGCCTGCTTGTGCCTGCCTTGGCTCTTGTTGATCGATGCAAAAGCAGCTGTCTTCTAGTCAGGGTTCTCTGTCCAATGCGTCAAGGCACAAGAACTCCCTCACAAGGAATAAGACTTCGTGTCAGTTTCTTCTAACTCTCTCTCTCACACACTTTGAACCGATGGATGAGCGTCCACAGGAAGGGCTGTTCCGAATACTGTACATGAAATCTACGGACTGAGGGAGGGAGGGAGCTCAGTACAGGTGTCTTGGGTGGGCTGCGCTTGCCGGAATGGGAGCAGACGTAGGGGACGGGATTGGGTCGTGGTTGAGAGTCTAGTTGACAGTCGGGCTAGATTGAACTCACAGCTCCATTAATCAATCAATTAATCAGCTAGCTGGGTGTGGCTTTTCCTGAAATGCATGTATGATTGAAGTGTACTTGCTAATGTTTTTGTTATGATGAGGATTTGTGAGGAGGCCACCTGAGGCGAGACGCAAAGCTTCACCTACTGCTACTGTTGCTGCTCTAAGGCCGTTGTCGCACTCTAGCTAAGCAAACTTCACTGTATGCTCATTCGCCTCTTGAACCATCATCAGCTGGTGCCCAAGGCATCATTACAGGAGATCTCGGCATTGACGCACACACATTAGACTCAACGTAGTGGAATGGGACGAGTGCTGTACATGTACCCACAGTGCCAAACTAGGGGTTTACAGGGTTCACTGGGGGCTAGACTATATAGATTTCATCCTTACTTTTGTCTCTCAGGGGAGTTTATTATTTAATAACATCCACTCTACTGACTGAGTGAGTCCCATGTCAACCGAGGTCATCTAAACCAAATCAACTGCCCGGAGACGAGCACGTCGCAAATCAGTCTGTCAGGCAGCTGGGTTTCATGTCCCTGAGGAAGGAAGTCCCTCTGCTGCTTTTGAGACTGAGCTCGCTCTCTTGCTCTTTCCCTGTGCCTACTGCATGGAAGCAGCTGGTTCCTCTGGTTCTTCTGTGCAGTAGTAGGCTCATCCATCTGACTATCTATGTAGAGTATGATTAAACTGGACTGGTCCAGACACGGTCCTTTGAGAAGATCTGGTCGAGGTAGACCGTAGACCGTAGACGGACAGACAGGGAATATAATAGGAAAAGGAGGGATTCTTGCTCTTGCTGGAGTGGTACCTTCGCACACGTTCTGGATATTCATCGATCAGCTAGTTTCCCGAGGGAACGATGATCTCCGCAACACGACACATCTGGCAAACCTCGAGGTAGCAGAGCAAAGCAAAGCAGTTTCTGAAATGAGAACTCAGGCTGACTGTCTGTGTGTGTCAGATCAGATGGTGGCTTCGTTCTGGCGCTCTCATCTGCTTCTTCTTCCTCCTCTTGCGTCACCCTTTTCTCTTTGTGATCTGTCTGTCCCTTTTTTTGTCTTGAGGTACGTAAGTTTTAAGTGGATTTCGGAAGTAGGACAGTTTTTCTTCTACTATTTATCTGTCTATCTGCAGTCTTCACCTCCACCTCTTCTATTCATGCTCTTTGTAAGGGTAGAGAATGCCAGATAGACTAGACTGGAGGATTGTTCTGGGCTCCATTTCGTCAACTCATACATCTGTACAGGGTCCACCTCCAAAACACCTCCTTTGACCTGTACGCTACGACATCTCCTTTTGGACTTACCGTATTGTACACTCGTGACTACTGTAGGTATCCTGTCAGTATGACTGAAGAGAAAAGCAAACTTGGACCAGAATAGTTTGTGTGTAGCTAAGCCATCCATTAGTGGAAAGAGAAGAGTTGAATGAA
The DNA here is from genome assembly GCA_036924285.1 of Asterella californica. NCBI lineage: Eukaryota > Viridiplantae > Streptophyta > Marchantiopsida > Marchantiales > Aytoniaceae > Asterella > Asterella californica. The sequence goes on along the minus strand of JAYKYS010000014.1, from coordinate 556,714 downwards.
TGATACAGGAAGGAACTCATCAACTGTGCTAGAAAGGCTAAGCAGCAACAGTGGATGGAGTGCAGCACGGGACACAATGAGCCTTGATCTCATACTCTGCCGCATCCCGTTAAACTACTTGACTGACTTGGTGATTGACAAGTCTGAAAAGTTGAAGTATTTGGGAAACGGGATTCTCCGAAGATCCAGTGGAAGGTACGTGCCAAACTTGAAAGTCACTAGAAGGAAGCCAGCAAGAAGAAAAACAAACCTTCTGTAGAGAGAGAGAGAGAGAGATTCATGTGAAGAAACAACAGAGGACTTCACTGTGATAAAGACTTTATTTAGAACCGTCTTCTCAGGACACAAAGGATCTGATAACAAAAATCAAGACTTATGATAACAGAAGTCTAGTAGGTTCAAAGTGATATGAATTCGTGAATTCTTTCAGTAAGAGTCTTAATACTGTATCATGTAAGAAACTGCATAATCGTGATGTGGAAGAAGTGAACTGGAAGCTGTTCTACTACTTTAGAAGTTATTACAGTGGAACCTGGATAAATATTAGTGCTCTAGAGTAATCAAATCCTAAGTAACATTATAACATCGTAATCATCTAAATGTTATAATGGATAACCAATACATTCATATATTATAACAACACAGGAACAAAAAGAACATATTATACAGTAAATAACCGATGAACATATGTGAGTGAAAAGTCAAATGATGTTTAAACTGAAAACTCAGTTCTTACGTAATATAGTATTAAGCTTCTGACTGAAAGAAGTTACGAATTCATATCGCTCTGAAAAAGGGATAAAGAAAATACATGCTAGACTTTTGTTACCGAGATCATTTGTGTCCTGAGAATACTGTTCTAAATAAGTTTTAATCATACTAAAAGCCTTTTGATGTTTCTTCACATGAAACTTTTGCACCTGTTGTGTGTTCTCCATTGCAGGACAATTTCAAGTCGGAGATATCTGAAGCGACTCCGCATGAGTTTTACTTAACTTTGGCTGCACATCAACATTCCACGAAAGTACTCAGCTACATAATGGAAGGCGAGTGAGATCAGCGAATCCAAACCAAACCCTTCCGGGACTACTTCCATATCAGGTAGAGTACGTCTACTGATTCCCAACATACTAACATATGTGTACATACGGGCATCCAAATACAGAAACGGCTTGATCACATTTTTGATTCGCTATCTACATTAAAACTAATCACTTTGCCATGTGGTTTATCATTTCAGTATTTTCGATCATTTCAGTATTTTTGATCAGATATAATATCTCTGTCATTGAAATAATTTCAACAATAAAATACACATCAAATGAGACATGCTCGCAAAGTTAATTTGTGTAGTTTAACTTATCACTAAAATGATAAAATGATTGGTTTTACAATCGATAACCAGCCAAGGATTGTGAGAGAAATTGGCTTGATCATACTCCTCTTAACGTTTGGTTGCTTGATCATACCTCCAACCTGCAAGAGCCAGTCCTCTCGGTTACTATCCCATGTCAGATTGTCATCGAGACTATCAAGTCAACATGTATACCTAGTGAAGGCTGCCATGTCAACATGTATTGCAAGCCCACTCTGAAATATCGTGGCAATATGATATTGAGCTCATTCTCATCATATCTCTTTCTCGCGCTAAGGACGTGTCCAGCGTGACACATCAGACTGGGCTTGGGATACAAGCTGACATGGCAACTTCAATGACGGTTGACATGATGCAGTAATCGAGAGAACTGTTGCTTGTAGGTTGGAGATATGATCAAGCAACCAAACGTTAAGAGGGTATGATCAAGCTCAACATTCATATTAGGGGTATGATCAAGCCAATTTCAGGAGATGTGATGAAACAATACATAGTATCGTATTGTAGATGTCATGAAGTAAATTACAGAAATAGTTCCATTGCCCTCAAACTACATGACAAGTTGATTCTCTCTGCAAGTTCCTCCTTAATTTCTCGTTTCCACTGAGTTCATCTCGCTCCTTCTCTTCTTTCGCCATCATCATGTGGAAACTCTGCATGCAAAACTACCGTACTCTGTCTTCCTGTCTACTAAGCTCTACATGTAACTCTTGACACCCAAGCTTCAGTGGGCTGGGCTAGCTGTTATCAAACCAGGCTTTTATACGAAAGACCAAACGATATTCTGACCGAACTGGGTTTGTGAATAAACCGTACGAGCATCATGTCAGCCAGAGAGAGAACAAGATCCAGTGAAGAAAGTTATCTCTTATCTCTTTCAGTTTGCAGAATAAAGGATATAATTTCTTCTCTACTTTCCCTCTTCACAAAGTGGAACAAGAACCCATTCCATTAGTGCGTGTCAAAGTTATAATCTTTCGTTTTTATTCTTCGCTCTCGAGCAAGTGTTACGACTGCGGCCAAGAGGAGATCTAAACGATTCACGGATCTATAGAAAGCTTCCTTTCAATAAACTACGGATATTTTCCTTCTAGACATTAGAAAATCTGTTATCATCGAATGATCTCTTGCCTTCGTATCTCCAATATTCGAAACAGATATCAAGTTTATTCTTGGAGCAATCCTGGCCTTTAGGTATGAATCCATCCCAAGGAAGCAAGGACATTACTAAGCTTTGACACGTACTATAATTGCGTGTCAAAGCTGAAATCTCCAACTAATACTTTTCGCTTGCGAGCGAAAATTACGACCGTGATCAAGAGTCTACAGATGTTTCCCTTCTAGACGTTAGAGAATCTTTTCTCTTAACTTTGATACTCACTATTGTCTCCACTCATCACCACATAGAACAAACATCTTTCACTCTTTCCAGTTCAGTCCTGTTCTGAGTCTAGAGCCTGTGGGGTTATGAATGAATGCGATCTGCAATCCCCACGCTGTACATGAGAGACGACTGCACGAGATGAGCAGGTGACGGCAAACAGCAAGTAACAGTGGGCGAGAGATATCTGAGTCGAATTGTCGTGTATAGTGCAATCTAGATAACTGAGTACCAATCAATCAGACGAGCATGTGCTCTAGTCAATACTAATCAGTTGGGCACTGATTGATTGAAGAAGGAGGAGTCGGAGTCTCTCGAGTCCCCACAATCAACAACGACCATATCAACTGTCGTGTTTGTTGTGGCTCAAGCTGTTGTTGACCTAACTTCTCACGAAAGTGCTCCTCACGGGCGAGTGGATCCACATCGAGCGAGCGAGCGAGCGTGCCAACGAAATGCCGATGGAAATTCTCCTGGATGCTTTACAGACGGACATCGAGACTCGAGAGAGGGATACGGTACAACTGTAAGTAAGTACCCCCCCGAGACCTTACAAAGGTTAGGGGTACCACAGTTGCCACGCGTGTTTCCAGTTTGTGCGAACCGATGCTGTCCATTGTCTGTCGTCTACGAAACGTTAACTCCGTTCGAATTCTCGAACTCAGTTATATTTGTGTTTTATATTTCTCCCGTATTACTTTTTCGCTTCGTTAAATATAGCCTCATTCTCCGAATAAACCGTTTTGTTCTCTTAAACCACGAGGATGAATATAAACGCATGAAAGAGAATATCTTATTTCTTGGAGTGTTTCTATGAGTATGAAGAAAATTATTCATTTTGTTAAGATGAAGAAACCCCAAAATCTTCATCTTAACATTTTTGTGTCAATACTAAATAATTTTTTTAGAGATGAATTATAACTTGTAAAGCTGGCGAATAGCTTTAAGATAATTTTTTATTTCATCGATTCTAAGTTGGGATGAAGACATAGTCATCAAAAGTATTTTCAACATAACGGTTAAATTTCTCTGTTCTCTAATAACAAACCCGAAGAATAAGTTCTTACGGGTCATCAGGAACACTTGTAGTCATTCTGGGGGTTTAATTGTTAATAGACGCAAAAGAAAATAAAATTATGTACCAGTCCAGTCCTAGTATTCCCACTATGCATTCACTTTTCCCCCCAAAAATTTACTTGATCGTAACTCTGATATGCTAAACCCACCCTTTTAACACCTTCTATGTTAAAACACCTCCCAAGATAAATAATAGATTACACGGAGTGATAATATATTATACAAACATTTTAAACTAAACTTTCTGTGCAAATACATGACCGGTTGCGCATTCAGATTATGTAGCAATTTTACCTGTTGAACCTGCTGTTGCTAGTCGTAAGAGCGATCAAGTATAAAATTAAGAAGGGTGGACTCAAGTTTGATAAGCAAATTAAGGATGCAATTAAGTAAATTTATGGGTTTTCTCCAAATGTCACATCATGAAGTACAAGTAGTCATGATATGTACAAGTTTTAGAAATAAACTGTTATTCCATTCCAGTACTTTTGAGAGAATATGAGATTAGTAACATTCAGGTATAACAAACCATGATCACTCTCGTGGCTTGCACATCGTAAAGAAATATGAGAGTATAAAGATCAAGAGAAACTTTTACATGATCTAACAATTCAGATGGAATAACAATTAGAAATTATAGTTATGAAAATAACATATATAGATCATGCAGAATTGTTTAGGAAATGTGGGTAGATTGTTAGACGGGAGAGTGAACGAAAAGTAGAGTCCATAGACCTTTGAGCATGTCTTGCAGCTTTCTTGAAACAAAATCATGCGAACACTAACTCAAACATTAAATGTAAGATGAAAAACTCATTTATTTAAATAGATAAAATCTCCAAAATAATTTCAAAATTCTTTTCATGTGAAATTAAGAATGGAATGTAGGGTGGGTTATGCGAAACACTTTTCTAAAATAGATGATTAGCTATGCAAAAGCATAACAAGAACTATGGAATGTGCAAGGTCTTTGCCACGTGTCCCATAGCTAATTAACCGTCGATTAAAAAAGAACTCAAAAGATGGAAATAATGTATTATTTTCTGCTTTAACTTCACATGCTAACCGTGTGACAAAAAGGTGACAAAAGATGAAATTTATCTTTTCCCTTTTAACTTAATATGTATTTTAATTGTTTATTCTTGTACCACTCCAGTAGAACTCTAAAATACTCGATGATGGTTCAGCTGAGGAAGGGGAAGGAATACACTAGTATTAATAGTGTATTATTTCCGTCATTATGCTAAGCTCGATGATGGCTGAAGAAGAAAGAAAGGCTACCAGTTTAGATAAAAGTAAAATAACAATAACCATTCTCCGCCGAAGCAAAGGACTGGTTGATGATTATATTTTAATTTTGGAACTGATTTATCACCAACGCGTAAAACTTTTATCATAAATCTATTTATGACTGAACTTGAGTGCAGTTAAGGTGATAGAGATAAATAACATGTAAGTAGAAAGGTCAATATCTTCTCTCACTGCCTTGTACATCTTACTGTTGAGTGTTTTCTGTTCTCAGAAAATATGGAAGTGCTATGTATATTTTTTATACCATTTCGTAATGAAAAACTGAGTTCTCTTTTTTATTATAAAATGATAACGCTGCAGGGAGTTGCTAGCAGACTCAGACATAACCTATAAGTGAAGCGTAGACTCATGCGCTTCAAAAAAGTATAAATGCTAGAGCTTGCTATAGAGAATTCATGAATTCACTCACACATTAATTTATTCGTTATCCTTAAGCTGAAAAAATTAAGAATGATTTAACCGAAAGCCATCCGGACTTCTAGTTCAAACCATCTTAACCTGAACTAAACCGTCTTTATGGAATATCGAACAGAACCGATTTTTTAAACCTGAACCATTATAAACCTAACGATATAAATTATGTTTAACTTGAACCAAACCATGGTTTACGTAACATAAACCACTTTAAACCACAGTTTCGTGGTTCGGTTCGCATCGAACTGGGGCCGAGACCTACTCATGTTCACATTCATTCACTATGATCACTTGCTTTACCCTACGAAATTGTTCTCGATGCATAGTCTCGTAACTCATTGCGGAGCAACTTGGCATTAGATAGTTACCTGAAAGCTGATTGGATTATAAGAATGACCTCTTATCATTTTTACAGGAGCTAGAAACATTGAAGACAATGGTTCTACGGATTAGGTTATGTAACACATTTACTTCATTGTATTGCTTTTTGGTCCCGACAGTCTTATTGTAAATAGTAATTTTGATTTTCCAACGTTTTGATATTCTCGAAACGTTTGGTGATTTTAGACCTAAGGACTGAAGAGTTCTCTATTTCTTTTGCGTGTGGGTGTTTGGCTTTTAGCTCTCTTTTTCTCTTTGTTTAGCTTGATGGGGTCTTTTCATCCGTTTGGTATTCACTAGAGGTGTCAAAGTTAAGCGAAATTATTCCCAATCATCTAAGAGAAAGAAAATCATAATTTATAACCGATTAAAGGTTTTCTTCATAAGGTGGCAGTATGATTTTTTCATTACTAATATTATTCCTCGGAAACCTGCAATATTACTTGAAGCTGTAGATTCCATTACTGTAAAAACTCATAGTTAAAACTAATAAGAAATGCCCGTGACGTCTTTCTGTGGTGTGGAGGTGCCCGCAACAAACATCCACATATGCCTAGCCGAAATCGTGACTGCTTCACGAGGGTCGGGAATATTCCGAGAATATTCTAATTTTGCCATCCCTATTGCGTGGCTTTCTTCCCAAAAGCAAGGGGAAAAGCTACCTTACTGCTACTACGTAGTAACTACCATATCCAACAAGTGGATGCAGTCCCTTTATCCCTCATATTCTTTTCCATGTGATTCATTTCTCGTTCATGGGACTTCGTGCAACTCTTTTCACTGTTTCTCCAGAGTCCAGTCTGATCTCCACGGGCTCTTGTCGTCGAAAGCTGTTGCCTAGAAAGATAGATAAGATTGTCGTAGAGTTTGTCCACGGACGGAGGGCCGACGAGGTCCGTCCGAAGGGGGAACGTGACGTGGTCATTGGGAATTACGTACGCTCTAAAAGACAACTATGATGATCTCCATCATCAGCAGAAAATTACCGAGTCAACTAATCATAGAGTGCAGTTACTTTGACCCCTACCGCAGTCAACAGAGTGGGTCATGGTTTGTCCTAAGCGGGCAAATTGGGGGCTCATTGAAAGCCGTTCCCGTTGTGGGCTAATTTAATTGCTGAATGAATCCGGTCGTGCTCAATAAACAAAGAAAGGAGTGCCCGTTCACCAGCAACCGGACCCTATTAATCATAGCCTTGACCGGCCCAGGCGCTTTAAACTCCAGTCTTCAAGTTCTTTCGCGTATTAACCACATGTTCGTACTCACGCACTTAACACACCAGCAACTACAGTACAGAACGCTACTGTAGCTGGTCCTCCACAGTGTGACCTGTGCTCTCTATCGTTCCTCGTACGCACCGTCTTCGTCTGATACAGTGACTGGCCTAGCTTTCCTCTTCCCGACGTCACGCGCCTTCCTTGACCTTGGCCACTCTACCCCTTTTTCTTATCTGGAACGTACTGTACAGTCGCGCCTCCCTCGCCTTATTACTCTCCCCTCATTACTTCCCTTCCCTTGTTCCTTCTGCGTACCACGTAACTTCCCTGCGCAGTCCGGGAAGTTTGTTTCTCTTTTTTTCTACTGCGTAGTGGAGAGCACCATGGCGAGCAGATTCAGTTTCCAATGATGGTTGTTCATTGGAAGGTCATTGATCTTCCTTAGGATTAGTCAAAGTAGGTCCAGTAAGAATCATCACTGATCTTGGCAGTTACTGGAGCGCGGTGGTCATCCTGGCCGTCCGCCTGATGTGTAATCCGTTCTTTTTCTATTTATGGTGTCTAGAAGTTGGATATTGTTGAATGCAGTTTCTCACTTGCTATTACTGAAGATGGTTTTTGGTGCTTTGTGAGACCCAGTTCATAATCTGCACAGGATGGGATATGGGGGGACTTAGTAGCGGTAGTGGGACGGATTGTGTATTAATAGTTGATATGTGGACTGATTGTTGGATTGAGATAAATGTGGATGCATCCATTTTTCTGCCTGGATGAAATGCATTTCATACTCAATGGAAAACCTTTAAAATAAATAAACGATCCAAGATAGAATTTTGACACTATTTTAAACACCAGTCACTATTATTTAGCATTAAATGCTAGACGATTTCAGCAGGATTTAGGTTTCATCCTTCTGCTTGTGTGGTTTGTACAAGAGGAACTTTTACTTCATTAATGGTAGTGTTTATTTCTACCATATTATCTGAAGAAATAGTGCCACTCGACCCTTGACAGTAAAGGATTCCCATAACTTTTGTAAAAGTTTTACATGTTTCTGCTATAAAATTTTACATAGTCTATATTCATAAATGTTAGATTATCCCTTGCATATCGTAAAAAACTTTTGAATCTGATATCTTAAAACGTTGTGCACTCTCTGACATTCAGAACTTGCGTCTTCTTACCGTAATCCTGTAATCTCCCTTACTGGAAGAGGTTTGAGTGTCCATAATAGTGCCACGTAAACCTTTTCCCGTAAGGAAATTATAGGATTCCGAATGACAAGAGGTAAGTTAAAAACATATTTTCAGAGAGTGCAGAACAACTGTAGTCAGGAGGTTTCATTTACAGAGTGTACACTTTATACACTTTATCTAGTGACTGGTGAACTTTACGTACTATCCAGTAAGTAAAATTTTATGGCAAAATATGTAAAAAGTTTTACGGGAATTCTGTAACAGCTAAGTTAGTTTGGGTGGAACTAATATATAGAGTGAAAGAGAAAGCAGCAGAAAGTAGATTCTAATCTTTCGTTGCTCAGTACTTGATTCCCTTGACTAGATAATGATCAGAGGAAACCATTCCTTATGACGTATGCTTGCTCTAAGTGGTATGATGTTCACGACGAGTTGGAATAAAACCGGAATATGGGAGACCAGTTCATCATTTCACTCTAACTCGATGATCACAAGGCAGAGTCGGTAGGTTGATAATGAACCATGGTACCATATTTTGCTACAATAAAAGTTTATATAGATTCTACTGATCTCAAACCATCCTCATTGGCATGGATGCATACGGAAAGGAAATGTATAAATACAAGGAAAGGAAATGTATAAACCCAAGATACGGTAACCATATCATAGATGTATATATCCTTCAAAACAGCAAAGCACATGTTCCACATGATTTCCATATACATTTATATTACTCTCTTTTATAAAGCATAGGGTTTAGGGTTTAGGGTACTTTTCTCTACATTCACCTTTTACAAAATAATGTTAAAGTTGGTTAGTTACATCCCGACCAAAAGTAGTCCTTCCGTCCGCTTTTTGTAGTTCACGGATACTGTTTTAGTATACGCAATCAAGTGAATAAAACATAATAAGAAATGGATTGCACGAAGCACCGAAATGGATAAGGTGCATGAACGAATGAGCACCACGAGAAACAACATCAAGCTTCTGAGCAACGGAATTTACTGAAGGAGAGCTTGAAAGTGCATGTGAAGTAAAGAATTACGAGGTTTTATATATAACTGTGTGGTTTCACTACACCGTTGCTCCTGCTCCTTATTTCTATAATTACATTGAGGTTCATCTTACTTGCCAGAAAAGTGCTTGGGCTAAAAATACAGATCTCATTCGAGTAAACATATATTTTATATTGAGTGCCATTGATCCAGAGTTCTTCTAAACTATTACATTTCAGTTATAGTTTGTGAACACTTTAATTATAAAATGATCTTCAACTGCGAACTGATTATAATGATATAAACTCTAGTCATTTTATTAATTGGAATGGCATAATAGTCACCATTTAAACTGCAAGAAACTGTTGGAATCTTTAGAGAATATTCTTATCCCGCAGGCGAATATACTACTTCTTCCAAGAAATTGCGGATTTTTCTGTAGGTATCTCCAAAGTTGCTCATAGGAAAACATTGTAAACGTCTCTCATTTGACCTTTTATCCAAATCGACGATAAGTTTCAACTGAAAAGAAGTTTGAACCTCCACTGGGGTATAAAAGTGCATCGCCTGGAGTATTCTTCATAGATTCTTTTTTTCAATTCAAAATTCTTTTTTTGAGATCTGTAACACAGAGAAGCTTAGAATTTAACAAACTGAGTTCTGATAATGCTTAGATGAAAATCAAACTTTTTTTTGCAAAAATGTAGCGCTTTCTAGTCGCTTTCCAACATTACCTACCACGTCAACAACGGAGGTCAGACTTAAATGTTATGAAAAGGCACAGTTTGCTCTGGGTATCCCAAAGGTCCGTCTTTCACGTCCGCGTGCGTCGAAAAATGAGGAGTCTGGGTAACCCAGACCCTAAATATCAAGAGCGGGGGTTTCAAACTGAAACAAATTACTATAAGTTTTGGATAATAAAATAATAAGAGTAAACTACTATATGTATTAAGAAACACAATCATAAATGATACACGACTCTGTACAAAGCTATCCTCCGAGAAACTAAAAACTTTCTTTTGCTAAATGTTAGAAAATCTTATGTATTAATTTTGACCAGAAATTTATTTCACACCATCTCTAATAAGTTTGTGGATTTGACATCACTCTTCTTAATTTGTGTTGCTTGACCCCATCCTTGACTGGCTAAGCAGGTTCAGAAGGTCAAAATGTCACGTCATCTGAATGCAAAAAGTGCATGTTAACCGCAAACAATGTCTTTACATGAAAATTTTAATCTAAAATATCTTTTATAATAAATAACCGATTCAAATTATTCTTATCTGTTTTAATGTACCTTTTTATATATCAATAAATCTGCTATTTTTAGTCAAAGTTACGTTCAAATAACGTAAAGTTAAGATGGATGAGATCAAGCCGGAAAACGTATTAAGGGTGAGGTCAAATAAATTTCTGTTAGCTTTGAAAAGTTAAATACAACGCCAGGAGGTTGTTTTTCCGGGGGAAGACGGTAGCAATAAAGTTTCCACATTCTTGAAAATTGCAAAAGATAAAGAAACGGATCAATCTGGATGGAGTCGCGAATCAGTTAGATGGCATCAGATCGTTTTTGTTACTGCTCCATTATGATCGGTTGCAATTTCGTCTCCGTAATGAATCCGGATTCGCTCACCTGAAGCAAGGAATAGAAAAGCTCCTGCTGCTCAGGACAGCAAGCCAGCACGAGCTTTTCCTTTCCTTCCTTTAGAGCTCCTAATTAAAGGACTCACTAAACGACCTGAAGCACAACCATCGAAACGCCGCCTATACCGTCTGACCTTCCCTGCCCGGACTTTAAGTCTGGCCGACGGAAGTCGTTCAAGACTAATTACGGCGGAAACGAAAGGAAGCGACGTTCTTATTAACTTTATTCCGTTAAAGTTCTGATTAGTACTACTGATTAATTAATGTCCAGATTTTAGGATCTCGAATCGGAAACACGTCCGTTCAGAGGCAGATAACGGAATATAAACAGGACTAAAAGAGACTGGAAAAGAATTGTTCTAATTATATTTTTCCTTTGATGTGCAACGGTCATAAGGACCTCTTCGAATGAAGTTTTCACATTTACTAGCAGAGGGAATTTTGGAGGTGGAATTGTTCCTCTCCCCAACGGAGTAAGATCTGTCCGTACATACGGACGAGACAAGGATCTCGACAGACTCAACACTAATTAGTTTTAACCTTGTTAATTAACCTAGTGAAAAACACGGGTGAAAGGGTAACACCGTTGTAAAATGGTACTTTATCTTACGGGATGTAAAGGGAGGTTGATGTAATTAGCATGTGGGTCCAGGATTCATTGAATCAAGCTACAATATATATATAATTCACTTCAGGTGTAATGTAATATCACTGTGTATCGTTTTTATAATAAGCATAGCAAGGATGCATTTAGAAATATTACAAATAAATTTTATCTCATAGTTACAGTAACCTGAAACTCCAGGCACCATTAAATAAAAAATAACATTTAATCAATGATCTGTCCAGCAAAGTATAACGTTATCGATGAAAAATATTTCTCAATAAACATCTTTTCTCACGTGTCAATATTTTTTATTGTCACTTTTGATATTATTTGGAATCAAGAGAGAAGAAATATGCTTGAGAGATGTGGATTTCTTTGCCTTTGCCTTTTTTGGATCTCTATATTTCGTAAGTATCTAATAACTGTTAGATATTTATAAAATTGTTTTTAATTATTTAATTATTTTTAAAACACTTATTTAACACTCTGACACTGAGAGATGTAGTTACAATAATCTTATCACTTGCGTGTTTGTCATAACACCTCTTTATCCTTAGATTTGAAACTAGTTTATAACCAGAAAATTTATTCACAAGAATACTCAATGCATCTGGAAATTTTACATTTGTAGCTCTTAGTTGTTCTTCTCCCCCAAAGAATAACTATAGAGGAGAAGGACTATCTACACAGAATAAACCAAGTAGAGATTGTTGTAGAATTTTCTCAGTTTACAATACTTAAATTTAATATAGCTCCAAATAGAGGACACACTAAAGTGAAGATAAAAGTGAACTTTATGGAGTTTAGATAGTTCAGATTTTTTAGTCTTGTCTCTCAACTTGTTTATTCACTCCAAAGATGAAATATTTCTCCTGTTGAGCATTTAAATTATTCTCTATCACTCTAAGTTACGTGCTCCTCTCATCATGGAGAAGAAGAGACTTATCACCAGTCATGAAAATATATTTCTGTCCTCATCTCTGTTTGCTTTCTTACAATCTCTATATTCTTCTAGATGTATACTGTGATAATTTTCTTGTAAAAGTATTATTTTCATGATTGATTCTCATTTATGCGAGTGAAGGGAGAACGGTGGTTTAATGCTTGAGATGACATTGTCCACTCTTTCGTATTTTTTGATTACACATGCGAGACAAAAGGTATTTTAATACTTCTTTTATTTTCTTAGAAGACTTTAAATATTTATGTTATAAATAAAATAAAATATTCTCACAGGAATTTTTTCCTTGACTACAAAATATACTCTTTTTATCTTGAGACTTGTTTTAGAATTAAAACAAGGAGTGGAGGAGATTCCAAGCTGAAAATAAGAGCAGAATCTTGGTGATGAAATTTTGATCTCATCGATCAGTAATTTTACTTTTATTTGATTAAAAATAAATTGATTAACTAAACATAAGAAGAGATAAAAAAAAATGTTGATAACTTTGAATAAATTTAGTAGTAATTTGATTGATTCAAATGCTATTTTAGAATAATCTGTTTAATTTCATCACTGTAAAAAGTTTTACCCAATTATAATAATAATAAGTTTTATTACACCTGTTTATAACAAAAATACGAGTGAACTCCTCAAGTGTATAATTTCAAATAAAAAATTAGTAAAAACTAGGTTTTAATTTTTAATAAGTTTCATATACATCTTCTCATATGTATCTCAATTTGTTTATTCAGTGTCGCTTTTCCAGATAAAATAATTTAGTATCTCTTTCTTGATGGAAATAACACCATCTAATAAATATTATTACCTTTTCTAACGGAAGTGGAAAATTATACTATAAATGAAGAGAATAATAAATAAAAACACTAAAGAAAGAGAACAATGAATTATGTATCAACGAAAGGTCTGCAAACTCATCAACATGGCAGGAAAATTTGAATTGCGCGTAATGGTGTTCTTTTTTCCCTTTTTTCTTTTTATACTTGAGAAATGATAAGAAAATCACATACAAAAATAAAGTGATATCTCTCTGCAGGGGTAAATAAATACTAGAATTATATGATCACAGTTTGTACGAAGAGGTAATTGTTGTTTAAGCATCAGTTTCTTTCGGTAGAGAGTTAGTAACGCTCCTACTTATCATATGTTGTGGGCTTTAGCTGCTGCCAACTCCTCCTGTATTGAGGCTAGCTAGCTGATCCCTTTGATAGTTAGATCCTTCCTGTAAAAGTCAGAGTAGCCGTGAGTATAACTCATCGACTAACTCTCGCTGAACAATGATTGTCTTTCGCTCCTCCAACAAGGCTACTAGATCTAGACATTGGCTGTTTGTTTGGCTCCTGACTCCAATGTTGTAACTTGATCGAGTTGTTTGTATCAGCCCACCAGGTTGTAAACATGAAGCTGAACAGTGATGATTCTATAGTAATCGGAAGACCTTTTCAATCTCCAACCTCCACCGTGAAATGACTCTTCTATGGATCTCTTTGCATTCTCCATAGCTACTAGCACTGAATGAGGAGTAATCTCATTTCTCACAAGTTTTCTTGGGCTCGATAGGTTTTCTCTCTTTATTCTTGAATCTTTTCTCCTTTTTGCACTTATGTTGGGTGAAGTGAGAACATGTTTGAGAATTGGACTCCACTCTCCCTTCAGTGCATACAAATGTTTAATGAAGGGTGAAATGTAGCAAGCCTCCTAGCTTTCATGAAAGGTATCCACCTACCTTGCTATGGGGGTGGAAATCATACTTCTCCAATTAAACCCTTGGTAACTTAGGATCATTATACCTCTCCCAAGCCCACCACATCCACTCGACATATGAGCATTGGATGAAATCTGACTGTTGTGATGTCAACAGTGTCAACGTCACTCGACAAAAGTCTCTCCAAATGAAGGTTCTCCCAAGTATCTTGAAGTGATATCTCGAAGAGGAATTCTTTGAGAGTTCAATTAAACCTAGCTCTATGAGGTGGGTAGCCTTAGTATATATGGATGGACCCTTATTAAAATTTTGAGGTGGCATAAGTCCATAGACACTATACATTTCACACTGAAATTAATATCTGAAGTCAATTCAGAAAACAAGTAAAGCGAGCGTCAAAGAACTGATATACATCAGTACCTTGTCTGAGATTAGTTTATGTTGTCTTTTCTACTTTTCTAGTTCGGTTGTTATATTTGTTTACCCATCTTTAGTACCTGTGAAGTTTTGCTTTCATGGTTTAAGATAGAAGACTTTTGCATTTTTGAGCAATTATAACCGATTGTCCAAAACATGGATCAATATGGAGAAAGTGAAAGAGATGCGGCGAACTACATCCAACTGATAAAGCTTGAACGCTTCACGAAATGCATATTTTTCTTATCTCAATACAATAAAACTACATCTAATTTGACAGAGAATATGAATGCAGGTCTTAAGCACATCAGGTTCAACTCACCTTTCAAGATACGTATGACATGATATTACTTGATGTGGAAGTTTTCTCAACCTTGGCAAGAGTTGGAAGAACAGCGTTGTTGTTAGAGATTGCAAAGAGATGTCTCACTCAATGAAATGAAAGTTGAGATTTACCAGTGCATTGTCTCGAGTCCACTGAAGCTTCGATATAGATGATCGATGAGAATTCTAACTTCATTGTTTGTCACGGAGGAGAACAGAGCCCTCGCTGCACTTGCATGGAGTACCAAGAGATGAAGTGGCCATGCTCCCACTGGGATATGGAGTTGGATGAATGTCCGACTAACCACTTTCATGTCATTTGATACTCGTCTAGTGTGATGTCTATTTCATGAAATGTCAACAAGCATTTGCATTGCAAGAACTGCACCATAATTCGAGTGTGGACTTCCATCCATAGTTATTACGAGAGGTAGGCACATGATTCTTCGCATATCGAATGGTAGTTCTGATAGTTTACATATTGTGAGTATAACTGAAGATTTTCCTCGGATTGAGAAAGAGTTAGTATTCTTGATTTTGAAGAACAACCTAGGCAGCGTTTCTCATAGCACAGTGAAGATCGTGCTCTTGGGGGCACGGCTCCTAGAAGAGACTCACAAGTATGTAGTCTTTATCACACCTCTAGCCATAACATGCAAACATGTATCAGACGAGTAATAGTTGTAGAAGCTTCTCAAAATGATGACTCTAAGGAACCTTTATAGATAGGTAGTGAGGAGGCATATAACACTCAACTCACTCAAACAAGTCAAGATGGTATGAATGAGGTGTACTTCTCAGTAGACTCTCAATACAGTGAAGTCGAATCACAGTCAGGAGATAGTGAATAAAATCATGTGGTTTGTCATTGAATTTGAATTTAATGTGTTCTTATCACAGTTCTTACTACCTCGATGTATGGTCGTGCCTTTACATTCAAGTTATCTTTGTTGTAAGTTGGAGAAACATTTTTATCGCGATTGAACTAAGATAATACACTGAATCACAAGTTCAAAATATTTAGTTATTTGAATGATAATAATTAATCATTCACATAAACATTCAACTCAACTGAATGACATAGACACGCCATTCAGCACTTCCACATAACTGAATATATCAGATAATGTGAAACCATCGAGATAGAGGATTTTGAATCAATCTTTGATTTAGATTTGGTCAACTGTCGGTGTCTTTCACCAGCTGTTAAATTAATCTTAAAAACTTTTAGTAGACGATATGCATAAAGTCTATGTATAAAATTTTATATATCTTTCTCCATGTGTAATCATTCTATGTCATTCTTTTTTTGGAATGTTCACTTCAAAACGTTGCTCATTTCGATTGTTTTTTTGGGTTTCTTGTTGAGTATACACTGAACTTTCTTATTTTTTAGATTTTAATCTTCTTTATTTTTTCGTACGGTGTACAGAGTGAGTTCTTTCCTTACTATGGAGATGAAGTTGGCGCGTGTCGAGATGAGAGGAAAGATGGTTGAGTGTGCATGCCAATATATGCTCAATCAGGAATGTAGTCCGCCTCCTTTTATTCTTTTCTTTATTCATATTTCTGTCTTTTCATTTTATATTTTTTCTAGATTGTTCTTTTTGTTGTTATGCATAGTGGGCTTGATGCATGTACGCACGATGTATGTTATGCTTTCTAAATGTATGACATCTTTATGATTTTTATGATATTATTGTGTTTATTTACTTAGATTTTTATCTCACATTAGTTTTTATGTTTCATTGTATGTTTCATATGTTATTGGTTTATGAGACCGATGTGGTTTAGATCTATGTCCACAACTTTGGCTTCGGGAGCTCTTAGGACTCTTCGACTTTTTAGCACCCAAGGACCTTCTACTCAGAGATATGTACTTCGTATCATTTGTTTATCTTGTGGTAGTTAATTTACGACGGGGTGGGCCCAACACCAATCATGTTCACATTTGTACATGTACTGGACCGAGACGTTCATCTTTTGGTTGTTATTCAGTCTCATCGTACCACTTCTTCTGTAGTTTCTCCATCATTGGTTTCTCCTCCTCGTCAATCATCTCCCTAGTTGATATAGCTGGAGGTTGTGTCTGATACACTCACAGACATCTTCTATTTAGATTTCTACTAGGTCGATTTCCACCTCGTCTCTTTCACTCTATTGTTTTTGCGTTGACGGTAGATGTTAAACGTGCCCTTATATTGTTCTTAGATATTTTGGCTGCGGATCTTTTTGATGAGTGTGCTTTGTATCGATTTTTTTTATTTTCGAGATGATGTTTGAGGTATGATCAGGGAGGGAAGTCAGGTCAGTGTGAGGTTTTATCTCGACTCTTTCGATTCATACGTGGTGACTGGGAGTATCTACATAGAGACTTCTTGGATAGCTTGCCAGACAGAGACGCAGATCATGCAGTTTTTCTGGGCATGGAGATCATGGATCCAAAAGAAGTTATGGAGAAGAGACAACTAAGATGTTGTTTGCTACTTGATCGAGTTGGGGAACTCAGTCGTGCTACTCGAGCTTTATGTCCATTGATGGAGGCTCTTCCTACAGAATATACTATTCTTTTGAATAGTATGCTGTGTAAACAATTACACTCTCAATGTTATTCGTCGTCTTCTCATGAGATTTATTTTTTTCAACCGTCAGATTCTTTTGTTTCAAATAGAGGTTCCTTTAGTCGTGCTTTCATGATCACACCTAGTCTAACAGCTGGTGGTCCCTCATAGATTCATTATGAGTACTTGCGATAGTGCTTGGATCTGGGAGACTCTACGAGTGGGTTTCTCAGCTTTTCATAGTGTGCTCAGCTTTAGCTCACGGTATGGTGCATCCACACATCATTCAGGTTTGGTAACATGTAGGTTGCTCACGATGGACAAAGACGATGAAGGTGTGCATTCTCTAGCGGTGAGAGAGGTCTTTCTCAAGCTTGTCAGTCGTGCTATGGTCTTCAACACTTGGATAGATTTACACAACATCTGCAGTCTTATCAATACGAAGTGGGTGTGAAAGATGACATCAAGATCGTGGTGCATGCATTTCGTGCGTCCATGGAGCTTCAGTCCGATTGGATGATTCTACAGGCAAACATGGAGAATGCATTCAACTATATTTGAAGACACGTCATCTTCTGGAGTTGTTGGATGCGGATCCTCCATTTCCTCCTCATACTTTTTGTCGAGACATTTTATGGTGATGCTATCCCTCTGTATTATTTTCACAGTTCTTCAGTGCAAGGTTTGGAGGTGATACGATCTAAGACATGTACTAGACAAGATGATTCTTATGAGGTCCATTGTTCGCTATGGCTCATTTTAAGCCTTGCAAAAGATGACGGCTCTTCATCCAAGATGTCTGATTTCTCTTTACACGATGATATTCATATTGTAGGACATGCTTCTTTGATAAGACATGTATTCGAGGATCTTCAAACAAAGCTTTTGACCATTGGTTTGTTAGTTAGGATGACCAAGTGTCGAGCTTGGTCTCCTTTTAGTTTGGATCCTTCTTTCATGACCCAGAAGGACTTTCTCACTCCTCATGATGGCATTAGAGTCTTGGCTATCTCTTTTGATTCACCTGAGTTTGTATCCTCTTCATTAGATGAGCATCTATTGGAACAAGATCGTTTGGCTCCTCTCTTATCTCGACTTGAGGTCTCTCATATCACCTTCTTTCTTTTATCTTCTTGCTTTACGAGGAGATCATCATTTTTGCAAAGATGTGTGTCACCTACTCCTACTTTCCTCGACAGTTTGGATTAGTTTGATCAAGGCTTATTGATGATTTTTTGCAGATATTCTAGGACCAAGAGTTCTTCTTTGTCTAGAGGTAGAGGTTGTCCGGGAGCATGTTACTTGGCCTCATAGGCATGGTGAGGTACACCTCCTAGCCTTTAGACTTTCTTTGGCAGTTGAGGTCTAGTCGCACCATCTTTGGCACTACATTTCCACGTATACCATGTTCTATTATTATGGGAGTTTGTTCTACATATAAGAGATGAGTCCTCCCCCTTACAAATATCATTACTTTAGTGTAGAGATGATTTACCTACTATGACTCCATCTTTCTTATCTCATTTTGATGTCATTGCTAGAGATGAGATGCATTCGTTCTAGTGGAGACTCAGTCATAGTTTCTATATGTGTCTAGTATTTGTTCGTTTCTAGTTAGATGGACTTTCAGATCATATTATAGCTCGTCTTTGTTCTTGCGCGAGTCTGTGTGCGGGTGCTTGTCTTTCTGTCAAGTTTTCATTCCTTTACTATGCATCCACCTTCAGCTTACATTATAGCAATGCGTCTTCATTTAGATATCTCTCAGTCTCTGATCGTATGTACCTCGAGGTGTAACTGTGGTCAAGCTATCTCTATTATAGCCTAGCAATTTAACAGAAGCTCCATATCACTGAATAAATTAAAACTGCAAAGCAGAAATCTAGATGTACTGAGTGACCAACGACATAGCTTATACTTTCATGTCACGCAGAATGAAACTCGTAGAGTTTTCGATGATGTATGCGTCAATGTTAGTTTCATAGCTATGTCACTCCTATCTTCTCCCAGTTTCTAAGAGAGGGACTTTATGGTATCATGTTTCTTTAGAACTACATTCTCTTGATTTGTCGTGTAGTCTTCGCCGAGGAAAAAAGTATGAGGTGGGGAAATAAACATATTTTCAGTCATAGTTTCTATCTGCGTCTAGTCCTTGTTCGTTTCCAGTCAGATGGACTTTCAGATCATATTATCACTCATCTTTGTCTTGTGCGAATCTGCGTGCGGGTGTTTATCTTTCTGTCAAGTCTTCATCCCTTTACTATGCATCCACCTTCAGCTTACATTATAGCAATACGTCTTCGATTGGATCTCCCTCAGTCTTTGATCGCATGTATCTCTAGGTGTAGCTGTGGTCATGTTATCTCTGTTATAGCATGACAATCTTTTTTAATGTACACATGGAGGAGAAATCATTGCAAAACATGACATCATTGGAGACATTGTACTTTCTCATGAGAGAGACTGATCTTCATGTGAAAAAAGAGGTTAGGAGTCTTCTTCCTTCCTCCTCCATGGATTTTTCTCGATGATTTATATTTCAGCCATGAGAGAATGACATATGTGACGGATGTGATTATTGCGGATCCGCTGGCTGACTCCTATGTTTATCAGGTGACACTTACTTCAAGACATGCAACTTCTTTGACGGCTGCGTGGAATATCCAAGACTACTAAGATGGGGATGCTTTTGTGAGATTTTTTTCTTTTATAAATGAGACCTTCGGTTGTTTTCATCCAAAGTTTATTGACCTGTTGAGTTTGTTAACACGTATGCAAATGAAAACCTCTAGGAGGACTACTATATTTTTAAAATGGTACGTCGCTTATGAAAGTGCAGCAATGAATCAGTATAGCATTATAGAGGACGTTAGCAGAGACTTTGCAGAGGAGAGTCGAGGTGCTTTCATAGTCAATTAAGAGAAGTGATATATTAGTGACTCAGCTAATAAAGAATCAGACTTTTTTACTTGAGGAGGTTGCACAACTAACTAGACATAGCTAGTGTTATGAGTTCTTTCTTTCTCTGCCTTGTGTTTGGTGGTCATCTCCTTGTATCTCATCGTGAGAGTTTTTCTCACTTGTATCTTAGGTTATTTCCTCTTTCTTCTACTCTCACGATGTGAGTGAAACTTTACGTCTGCAGCTTGCTGGATTCCCTCAGTCTGTTATGAACAGCGGGAACATCGCGGGCCGGGTAGATTCAAGGTTTATTTTATGTCCCCTGCCCGCCCGGCCGGGTACAGAGCGACCGACCCTTGACTTGACTCGACTTGACCTGTATTTACCGGTCACATGACAGTTGTAGAAGATGGGAATCCCAGTCCCCTTCCCGTAAGGTCCTTTGCGGCTTGCGATTCAAGTTTCTGTTCTTTCTTACGTCGTACACTCCCTTTCTTCCGAGGGAAGCCAAGGGACTGGGCAGCAACGAGGACGACGAAGAAGGAGAAGAAGAAGTGGGCCTTTATTTTCGGGAAGAAATACTGGACTGCTCCCGATGGTCAGTCGATGGCTGCTTTGTCTCTCTCTGTCTTCTTCCCCTTCGTAAGTGTGCTATGAGCTGAGGCAGAGAGAAGGGGGAGTGGACTCGGTGGAGTGGAGAGTGGAGAGTGGCTTGATTTAAATCGCTATGCTTGCTACCGTATCCTCTGATTCCTCTCTACTTTTCCTCTGGGGGATTAATGATTCCCACGAGGACCAGATCCTCTCGGACTCCTTCCCCATCATCGAGGTTTTATTTCTTCGAGTCGTGGTGGGGACGATGACGTGTTTTTATATACTGTACTTGTTGCGACATGGCTGGTTACCTTGCGTCCCCCCCTCGCAGATCATCAATCCCATCTGAGCTCTCTCAGCTCAACTCGTCTCTTTCATCTCTGTCGGTCTGTCTGGCTCCATTTGGTTGTTCAACTCCCTCTCGTAACCCCATCGTGCCGCTGCTCGAAAGTGTAGATAGAGTGGAGTGGTGGAGTGGCGATATGATTGATAGATGCTTTGTTGGAGGAGGCAGTCTGTCCCCCACTCCCATGGACTACGTGGTGGGATACAGGAGTAGCTGCTTCCTGATTTTACAGCGGTCGATTGATGTTTGATCTCGTTAAGCTGAGCTGAGATCGTTGAGCGACTCGTCCGGTCCACTCACTGACTCATTGAAGGAGAATGAATTGCAGTGAACCTACAGCTTTCTACGGTCGTGGTGTTGTGATCCTTAGCTTATAAATTCGCTCATCACTTACACTGCTACTGCTGCTGCTTGGGGCGACGAACTCGTGCCGATTCTCTTCGCAGATAGATCTTCTGTCTACTACTTCTTCGCCCAGTTGGTCTGGTCTCTCGGCAGCTGCATTTTGGTGGGGTAGTTCATGTCTGAAGCAAAGCTAGCTAGTTACCCTGCCACCTGACCATTCATTATGGATGAGTGGGAGAGAGGAGCTGAATGAATTTGCCATGACTTTACTGGCCCCGTCACGTTGCTGCTGTAGCTGCTTCTGTCGGTGGAAACTCTCGTCTCCCTGCCACCACCAGCATCACCTCCACCATTGTGATCAGCTGCTCGTACAGAGCAAACGGGGCAGCTGTGAGACATTGCTGGCGCTGGTTGCTAACGTGATTAGTGTTTTTTAATCGTCTTGAATACCAAGACGATTAAGAAACACTAATCATGACCAGCAGGCGACGTTGTTGTTGTTGTTCGTCCTCGTCGTCGTCGTGGTCACCTCTGATAGCCATTGTGCTTCTCATTACGCTACAAGCGTACCCGTGCCTTTCGAAGCTGCTCACGCATCCAACTGTAGCTCAACAAACATCGAAATTCGCCTCGAGAGCCAGGCAATTGCGCACTACTGGCGGGGGCTCCGAAGCAGAGGCTGCTGCAGCTGCTGCCTCCGGAGGAAGGAGGAGACGGCAGCTTCTGTTCAAAGGATTCGGACACGAGGCACCGAGAGCAGATAGGCCTCTGGGAGAAGGGCTCAAGGTGGAGCTCATGCACAGAGATCACATCAACTCCCCGCTCCGTCGTGCAGCTGACGTGAATCGGACGAGCCTCGCGGACAGAATTCGCGAGGATGTGGAGCGGAGTGCTCGTCGTTGGAGGGTTTTCTACAGTAGAATGGTGGATGCCACAGGAAGGCAGGTCGTAGGAGGAGGGTCTAGCGCAGTGAATCTGGACAACTTCGAGTCCCCTCTGACAGCGACTCTCGCCGAATATGTGATGAGACTCTCGCTGGGATCGCCTCCTCGGAGCTTGGTGGCGGTGGTCGACACCGGGAGCGACTTGGTCTGGGTGCAGTGCAATCCGTGCACGCAATGCTTCCAGCAGCCGGACGCGGTATTCAACCCATTGCAGTCTTCTTCCTACCGGCCTCTCGCTTGCACCGATGCAATGTGCTCGAATCTCGACCTAAATCTGCAGTCGTGCAGCCCGGGCTGCCAGTACAGCTACGCGTATGGAGATTCATCTAGCACGAGCGGGGCCTTCTCTACCGAAACCGTCACGCTAGAAACCACGAGCGGGGGGAGTCGAGAGGTGGCCAACTTCGCTTTCGGATGCGGCCACAGGAATCAAGGCACTTTCAGCGCCACGGATGGATTGGTGGGGCTCGGCCAGGGACCGATTTCCTTCTCGAGCCAGTTAGGGTCTCTGTACGGAGATAAGTTTTCGTACTGTCTTGTGGGTCGCGAGGAATCTCAGACGCAGACGAGCCCTCTGCTGTTCGGGGATGCTGCGGTTCCCATGGTTTCCACGGGATTGCAGTACACGCCTATGCTGCCGAACAAGCCCGGGATCAGCACGTTCTATTACGTGGGCTTGGAGGGATTGAGCGTAGGAGGAGCGATGCTCAGCATTCCCGCGAGCGTGTTCCAGAAGGACTCGTCGGGGAACGGGGGAATGGTGCTTGATTCCGGGACTACATTCTCCCAATTGGTCCCCGCAGCGTTCGATGCGGTGATCCGCGCGTTCCAGCTCGCCTTACCTTACAAGCAAGTGTCGGGATCGCCCAACGTGGGGCTGGATCTGTGCTTCGACATAGCCGGGGTGCAAAACGTGGTCGTCCCGGAGCTCACTTTCCATTTCACGAATGCGAACTTCGACCTCCCGGCCGAGAACTTCTTCGTTCTGGTGGACAATGCCGGAACCATGTGCTTAGCGATTTCTCGGAGTAAATCGACTCTTAATATTTTCGGCAATACGCAGCAGCAGAACTTCCAGATCCTCTACGATCGGTCCAATGCTCGCATCGGTTTTGCTCCTCTCTTGTGCGATTCTCTAGGTTGAGAATCAATCAATCACTCGGTCCGTCCGTCCGTCAGTCAGTCGTAGAATATATCTCATGTGTTCCATTGAAGAGGAATTCCCACCCACTCTGATACATGAAATATATTCTATCCCGGTTAGTTAGTCTCTCGATTCTTGAAGAAGAGCTATATGGATATTTACCTCTCGAACTGCCCAGAGGTAAAGGTCCATATTTCTCTTTCTCCCGTTTCATGTAGTCAGTGGGTGGATCAGTTAGTCCTCGAGCAGCAAGCAAAAGCAACGCAGTGTTGTACCCTGCTGCACTCTGCCATGCCCAATAAATGAGAGGTTCCTCAAAAGCGCAGACTCATTTTCCTATAGAAAACGAGGTGAAAACCCCGATAGAGTGTTTCGTTTCTCGACAAACAGGAGCTAATGAAAGATGCGGAACGAACTTTGTATCCTGCAGTCTATCATCAATATCCCTCGGTGGAGCAGAGGGCTTGGAAATGAATGCAGGAAAGAACGAAAGAATGGATTGGTTTTGTCCGGGAAGTTGAAATTCAATCATCAACTAATCAATCAGTCGTCGAGACGTAATGTCGATGATAAATGCAGTCCGGTGAGAGTAAATTGTTCGTTCGTCGCGTGTGTCTGCCTGTCTGTGCGCTCCTCTTGAATGCCCTCGTGGAACTTGAGAGAAAGCTTCCATTGAAACCACAAGATTAACTTTTTGACCGTCGGTATCATTACACTCCATCCTGTTCCTGTACCTCGTACTCTGAATCTTCCTCTGGTAGTAAATACCTCTCCACTGTCCCAGTAGTACATACGTGATCGTTACCCGCAATCTAACGCGAGACGCGTTTGGATACTCTCACATGCAGCTGCTTGTTACACGTCGGAACAAATGGCGCACTGCCGGTTTGTCTCCTGCACAACCGTCCATAGCTGACCTCTCGCTCGAGTCAAAATAGGAAGGTTTGCTTGAGCTAAACCGGATTTACCAATGCCCTACTTTTAAATCACGCATTATTCTTGTTGCCGCAAAGTGAGAGAAGCGTGAGAAGTCTCCGCTGGCGCACACCGTCATATACAAAAGATTGTAGAAGCTCCACCCATGTGTATGAGAAATTACTGTGCGCTCCCTATGCGTCCTGTCATACACTCATTTCGAATGTATGAGAAAATAGTACGAAGAACTTATACCATACGTGGTGCTGTAACACCTTTTGCTTTTTCTCCCAAACCAGATGGCAAACGGGTAGTGATTAACCCAAACGTGGCAGCTGCATGGTCAAAAAGCAGGCTCAAGAGACTAGATAAAAGAGTGTCGCGAGCCCTCAAGGAGGCATTCTCAGTTTTTCAGTTTTGGAGAGAGCACTCTTGGTGGAGACTGTATTTTCAGTGTAGTGTGTGTACATTGTCTTTGAGTTCAGAAGTCAAGAGCTAGAACTGATGCATATCAAGCTCCTTGGAGAGCAGATTTGAAGAGGGACCTTGGAGAGCAGATTTGAAGAGGGACCTTGAGAGCAGACTTGGGGTGTTGATTAGGGCGCTGACTTGGGGTCTGATATGTTGAGTAATAGAAATCGAGGCGTTCAGAGTGAAATTAGGTTCTCTGGTGAAGTCTTAGTTCTAGAGTTGCTGAGTAGTGAAGGATTGCCGGTCCAAGAGCGCTGCGTGATCTTGTCAGCAAGTAATGCCATGTAATGTATATGAGCCCGTGACTTTCTCCATTCTGATAAATAGGCTTGAGTTGTGTGCCAAAACTGAGTTGGGCGCATCTGGTGTCGTGTTGACTTTATTTCGGTGTAATTGCTTTGCCTTCCTACTTCCTAGCATCTACTAGGTCTCCTAGTCTTGGCGGTTGCTCCTTGTGGGTCCTGGCGTTCCGACTTGATCACCAGTAGCGGAAGCGCTGCTCAAATTTTGTGCAACCCAGGTCTAGAATAGTTCCACATGTATTTAGTAACCTAAGATTGACCAGAGACCTACAAAAGACTAGTTGGTTATTCGAAACCCGTTCAACAGTTATCAAATCCTCGGTGCTCATTAGCTGATAGTTTAACGAACTGGATCTGGAGACACAAATAAAGTATACAGGTCTCTAGGGAGGTTCACGTTCGGCAGTTCATTGGTTAGAGATTAAAGAATCTATTCCGAGATCTGCGATAGAACGTTACAGTTGGTATCAGAGCAGGCTCAAGTTGAGTCTTTGCTAAACACCATCGACAATGGAGGCTGTGTCGACCGAGTTGGACGAGATGAAAGCATTGCTGAGAAAGTTGGAAGGACGACTTGAGCAAGTAGAAGCTGAGAACAAGGTGTTGAAGGCGGATTTAACTCAAGCAAAAGCGACACAAGAGAAGGAAGCGAAGGTCCCTGTACTGCAAATCGAGCAAGTCAAGGATTTAGCACTACCAGGCGAAGAAGCAGTTGATATTGCTCAAGCAGACAAGAATGAAGATGGATCACAGAAGGTGCAAGAGAATGTTGCGGAAGGGAGCTCAGCCAAAGAAGGGCACAAGCGGAAAGTGAAGTGGGCTGAACCAGCGACACCATCAGCCTTCAACGGTGAGAAAAGCTTTTCCAAGTTTGAATTGTGGGTTACTGAGATGGAGAATTACTTGGAGAACTTCGATGAGCGCAGCTGGTTCACCTATGCTGTTAGTAGACTGGAAGGAGAGGCTAAGGAATGGTATGGAGGTCAACAGCGGATGAGGAGTTTGAACGGTACAACTCCTATGTCCACTTGGCCGGAGCTGAAGGATGAACTCAGAAGACATCTGGTACCGGTGGATGAAGCTACACAGTTTCGGCTGGAGCTCATTCATCTGAGACAGACAGGGAGTATCAGGCAGTATCTCCAGCGATTTTCTGAGTTGGTTACTCGTTTGCACATGGTGGATCGCACCGACTTGCTGTTTCACTTGAAGAAAGGTCTGCAGGGTTTCTATGCTGGTGTGTTTGATAGCTGGGTTATGTTTCACAAGTCCGAGGACATGCAAGACTTGTTTGCATTTCTGGAAGCAGCAGAGAACACTAGGGAACGTAATTACACCGTGCAGCCTTCCAAGTTTCAGCGTGGAACAAGTGGTGACGAGCCTAGTCGAGGATTTTGGCGTAATCCTCAAGGACAGATAGCGTCCTCTCAGAGTAGAGGTGGTAGAGGACGTGGTGGTGGAAGATTTGGTACATCTGGAAGGGGATTTTCTCGTGGCTCTCAGCAGCGAGGAGTCACTCGTGGTCCTACTCAGACACGACCTACTGGATCTTATGCATCCAATGCAGGATCCAACCAAGCTTCGACTTCAGGTGCTAGGAGCAGTGGCGCTAGCAGTGCTACACCTTCAAGGACGATCATCTGTTTTCGATGCGGACGAGATGGTCACATCGCTCGTGAGTGTCCCCAACGTTCAACAGCGAGCAATGTTCGTGGGTTGACAGCTGAAGAGACAACCAGTGTGGAAGAACCAGTTGAGGCGACTACTGAAGCAGAGGTATGTGCTAGTGAGCATTTGGTAGAGCATGGGGATTTTCTGCCGTGGATTGAAGTGAAAATAGGAAACCATCGGTGTTGTTTGCTTATTGATACTGGAGCAGATGTGAATGTCTTGGATGAAAAACTAGTCAGGACCTTGGGGGTGACTAGAACCAAGATCATGAGCCCGTTGTTGGTAAGGTTTGTGCAAGGTAGCACAACCGTTACAGAAAAGCTCATGAGTGTTCCTGTTACTGTTGGAGGGGTAACTAGGAAGCACGAGTTTTTAGTTATGAGCTTAGGTGACACGATGGAGGGTATCTTGTCCTGGTCTTGGTTACAAGAGACCAAGGCAAAGCTAGATGTTCAAGAAGGGAATGTCATTGTCATGGATCAATGGGGCTTGGGTCAACCACATCCATTGGTCATCAAAGAGAGACCTAAGGAGCCAAACCATGCTGTCCGTAGGTTCCAACGAGCCAAGGTGGCATTTCAGATCTGCACAGCTAGACAATTTGGAAAGCAGATCAAGTCAATAGATGAAGCTTGGGTTGCGGTGATGTCTAAACCCAAGGTGGAGACGGATGAGGAAGAACGTGTTGCTGCTCTTCCCATATATCCTGATATGCAGACATTGATTGAGAGGTATTCTCACCTAATGCCGGACCAGTTACCAACAGGACTTCCTCCGAGGAGAGCCTTGGATCATGCTATTGATCTGGTTCCTGGGGCTACCCCTACTGTAGTGCCATCAAGAAGGATGTCGTTTGATGAGCTGACAGAGCTGAAGACTCAGTTGAAAGAGTTGGTAGCTCAGGGTATCTTACGACCTAGTATATCACCTTATGCTGCCCCGGTGTTGTTCGTGGCCAAGAAAGATGGTGGTATTCGCATGTGTGCGGACTATCGTGCACTCAATAAGGTTACTGTCAAGAACAAGTATCCTCTTCCTCTCATGGATGAAACCACTGATCGGTTGGCCACTGGAAGATACTTCACCAAGCTGGATCTACGTTCTGGATATCACCAGATCAGGATCAAAGAAGGAGATGAAGAAAAGACAGCTGTAAGGACGAGGTATGGCTTGTTTGAGTATACAGTGCTGCCATTTGGATTGTCCAATGCACCTGGTACTTTTTGCAGGTTGATGAATGAGATTTTTAGAGATCTCTTGGATGAGAGTGTTATCGTATACTTAGACGATATCATCATCTTCTCATCCACTTGGGATCAGCATCTAGTAGATGTTGAAATGGTGTTTAAGCGCTTGGAAGAGCATCAACTCTATCTCAAGAAGAGCAAGTGCTCTTTTGGACAAGAGAGTGTGGTGTTTCTAGGATGTTTGATCGATGCGCAGGGCATTCACCCTAACAGGGCTAAGATTCGAGCCATTGTTGAATGGAAGAGACCTGAGAGTGTTCATGAGCTCAGATCTTTTCTTGGGTTAGCCACATATTTTCGACGCTTTGTTTATCAGTTTGCGCATAAAGCCGCACCTTTGTTTGGCTTATTACGCAAGACTTCCAAGGTAGTTTGGAATCCAGCAGCTGAAAGAGCGTTTCAGGAGTTGAAACAAGCACTAACAGAGATGCCCGTGCTAGCTCTTCCCAAGATGGGAGAACCTTTCGAGGTTCACACAGATGCTTCCCAATGGGCCATTGGAGGAGTGTTGATGCAAGGAAAGCATCCGGTGGCTTACGAAAGTCACAAGTTCTCAGAGACTGAGGCGAAATGGCCTGCTCATGAACAGGAGATGTTCGCTGTTGTTCATTGTCTGAAGCGGTGGGAGCATTATTTGTTACCAAGCAAGGTTACTGTTGTGACGGACTGCGAGGGTAATACATACTTTCAGAGTAAACCTCGTTTGTCACGTAAACAACAGAGGTGGCAAGTGGAGCTTGCACGTTTTGATATCGAATGGCGGTATCAAAAGGGGAAGGAAAATATTCCAGCGGATTTGTTAAGCAGACGTGTCCAGGCGTTAACAACCCAGGACACAAGTGAAGAGCTTTTGGATCGAATCAGACAAGCATTGCTTGATGATCCTCAGGCTCAACGTTGGACCAGCCAACAAGGGAGAGATCCATTGGTACGTAATCTCTCATTTCGCACTGGCCTTTGGTTTTATAAGCAAACCAAGGTCTATGTTCCAGCTGGCGCTCTAAGGACACTAGTCATGCAAGAATGTCATGATTGTGAACTAGCTGGACATGGAGGACAGAATAGAACGTTACAACGACTTAAAGAGCAGTTTTATTGGCCAACCATGTTGGAGGATGTAATCAAGTACGTGCAGACTTGCTTGACATGTCAGCAACAACGAACTGAGCGGAGGAGACCTGCAGGATTGCTGAGACCGTTGCCAATACCTGATGGGCCTTGGGAGAGCATAAGTATGGACTTATGCACCGGTTTACCTGAGTCAGGAGGTTTTGACACTTTGCTAGTTGTCATCGATCGTTTCAGCAAGCAAGCTCACCTCATCCCTTGTAGGGAAGCAGTGACGTCAAGAGGTGCCGCTGAACTGTTTATACGATATGTTTTTAAGTATCATGGGATGCCTAAAGACATTGTTTCAGACCTGGATAGGAGGTTTGTAGCAGATTTTTGGAAGGGTTTGTTTCGAAGGCTCGGAACTACCCTCAAGTTCAGTTCCTCTTATCATCCTGAAACTGATGGTCAGACTGAAAGGACGATCCAGATAGTAGAACAAGGATTAAGAAACTATATCATGCGAGATCAGAGTGATTGGAGCGAGCACTTGGACTTGGTGGAGTTTACATATAACAACACCAAGCACTCGAGTACAGGATTTAAACCATTTGAAGTGGTTTATCGGGGTTCTCATGCACCTTGGACTCCTATAGCTTTAGCTACCAAGGGGCATGAAAACACAGGAAGGTCGAATCAAGATCCTCCAGATCTAGAGACTTTCATACGTGTTCAGGGAACTGTGTTTCAAGAAGCCAAGAAACACATGGAGAAGGCACAACAACGGTATGCCAAGTATGCAAACCGTGGTAGGCAAGACGTACAGTTCGAAGAAGGACAGAGAGTTTGGTTGAGAACCAAAAACTTCAGAATACCAGCAGGGGTGGACTTAGCCAAGAAGCTTCTTCCAAAGTGGGCAGGACCGTTCCTGATTGAGAAGAAGTTAGGTCCTGTGACTTATAAATTACGTTTTCCAGCTAGTATGAAGCACTATCACCCCATCATTCATGTTTCTAACTTAAAGATGTTTCGTGAGGAACTAGAGTCGTTGCCAGGAAGATATCAGAAATGGCATCCAGTGTTAGAAGCATTACCAAGAGCTGATGATCTTGAGTTGATTGAGATAGTAGATCATCGGGCATCACCAAATCCAGATGGAGCTGGAGAACCCGTTACTCAATACCTATGTCGTTGGACAGGTAGAGTTCCGGGATTGGTAAGTGAAGCTTGGGAGTACCTAGATGATCTAGCATTATATAAGTTTCAAGAACCACTGCGTAGATATTTTGTGAGACGACAGTCCGCAGTGGTCTCTTCCAGCTAAGCGGTGGATTGAATCGAGTCAGAAGAGTCATGCAAAGGGCCCTTCAAGGACACTGGAACCGAGTAGATCTGGCCAATCTGCTCGTCTAAAGGTGGAGTTGTGGTCTGCTGACTGCTTATGACTGTCGGATGTCAATCAGGTTTAGGCTGACGCTACTATGTGTGTATCATAGTAAGGAGGTGGATAAAAAAGAAACTGACGAGTTCACCACCTGGAAGCTAGGGTTCTGTCTCACCCGAAAGCTTCAACGGATGCTCGATAATGGAGCATAGCCTTGAGAAAGGGCTTAATCTTACCCTGGATGGGGTACTGTTCCTCTGGATTTGAGGAAGTGTTGTTTCTAATGTGGTATTGTAGATACCGCAGTTCAGTGGAAGAACTGCGTTTTGCTGGTTGGGACGATTGTAACACCTTTTGCTTTTTCTCCCAAACCAGATGGCAAACGGGCAGTGATTAACCCAAACGTGGCAGCTGCATGGTCAAAAAGCAGGCTCAAGAGACTAGATAAAAGAGTGTCGCGAGCCCTCAAGGAGGCATTCTCAGTTTTTCAGTTTTGGAGAGAGCACTCTTGGTGGAGACTGTATTTTCAGTGTAGTGTGTGTACATTGTCTTTGAGTTCAGAAGTCAAGAGCTAGAACTGATGCATATCAAGCTCCTTGGAGAGCAGATTTGAAGAGGGACCTTGGAGAGCAGATTTGAAGAGGGACCTTGAGAGCAGACTTGGGGTGTTGATTAGGGCGCTGACTTGGGGTCTGATATGTTGAGTAATAGAAATCGAGGCGTTCAGAGTGAAATTAGGTTCTCTGGTGAAGTCTTAGTTCTAGAGTTGCTGAGTAGTGAAGGATTGCCGGTCCAAGAGCGCTGCGTGACCTTGTCAGCAAGTAATGCCATGTAATGTATATGAGCCCGTGACTTTCTCCATTCTGATAAATAGGCTTGAGTTGTGTGCCAAAACTGAGTTGGGCGCATCTGGTGTCGTGTTGACTTTATTTCGGTGTAATTGCTTTGCCTTCCTACTTCCTAGCATCTACTAGGTCTCCTAGTCTTGGCGGTTGCTCCTTGTGGGTCCTGGCGTTCCGACTTGATCACCAGTAGCGGAAGCGCTGCCCAAATTTTGTGCAACCCAGGTCTAGAATAGTTCCACATGTATTTAGTAACCTAAGATTGACCAGAGACCTACAAAAGACTAGTTGGTTATTCGAAACCCGTTCAACAGTTATCAAATCCTCGGTGCTCATTAGCTGATAGTTTAACGAACTGGATCTGGAGACACAAATAAAGTATACAGGTCTCTAGGGAGGTTCACGTTCGGCAGTTCATTGGTTAGAGATTAAAGAATCTATTCCGAGATCTGCGATAGAACGTTACAGTGCAACGTACTGTACGTACTGTACGTGCCAACACAGGTCCGAGGGCCACATGGGAATGTGATGAAGAGTCGCGGTGTGGGGGACCATATCGGTCCTTGCTATGGCCGCTGGCCAGCGTTCGGGGTAAATGTTTTGTATGCCAGTGTTTTCTCAGCTGCGTTACTGTCGCCACCACACTCCCTAAAGACGTTACCGGATGTTAATTCACCAGTTCCGTAAAGGTACAAAATAAACTTTCGAGTCTTGAGTCGTGACACAGTTTGAAGTCTAGAACCTTTCATCTCCGGCTGTGGAGAAGTTCTCCGGGATCCCCGAGGTTCGGCAATGCACGGTACTGTACTACTGTAGTAGGGCAGGAGGGTATCTGCGTGTGTGCTCTGGGTGGGCCCGGCTCATGAGAAGAAGACAAGCCTTTAGTGGAGTCACGAAAGAGCAAGGGAATCGGGAGGGTCGGAAGAAGGTGTGGGTACCACGATCCGGAGTCCGGACGGACGGGTCACTGGAAAGGAAGGCCTTTATGAGAAGTAGTTGCAACCTGTCCGAGCCCCCAAATAAGTCCGACAGGGTAGTTCCATCCGCATATATTTACCTACCTCTTTCGAATTGATTACGATGGAGGATAAAAGAGTAAAATCTGCATTCGCAGTCCATTATTTACATCTCCCGTGTCCGAAAGTTGTTTCAGTTCCGCTTGGAGCCTTGGAGGCGCAGCAGAGGAGATGAGTTGACGTGACCGGACCAGCGAATTCACTCTTCTCTGTACTGTACTACTCAGTAGGTACCGTTTGGTAGGACTACGGCAGCCAGCCGTGTTCGCAGCTCCTCGTGGCCTGACCTTGCTTCGAATCTCGAACGATGATGACAACAAAACCAACGAACTTCACCTCGGATCAAAATTCAAAATGACGATTGGCGTGGATACGTTTCTCGTACTGACGTGAGATGGATCAAGGGCCGACGGGTCGACTATGGCTCCAAAAGCGATGCAGCAACAGGCAATCTCATCTCCTCCTCTCTCTCCAGGAGGTCGAGAGGAGGAAGCAAGCTCTCTCCCACCATCTCCGGTGCCATGACGCACCGCTCTGCAGTGACTACGTTAGTTTTGAGAGAGCAGCAGGCAGGGATGGACTACCGTAGTCACGCCCCAGTTTGTACCTACAGTAAATCCCATCCTTACCGAAAGCCTTGTCACCACCTAGAGATGCTTACGAAACGTAGTAGCAGGGGCGTTACTGCGTTACAAGGCTGTGCACTGTGCGCTTTAACCGTCCGTCCTTACAGTATTTGAAATGTTGCCTGAGGGACGCGTAACAGTCCTGCCAATTCAAACTTGACGGTCGTGTCATGAGAGGAAGGCAATCCATCTCCTCCTCTCCTCTTCCTCTTATCTCCACCCGCTGCAGAATGGATGGTCATCAGCAGTCAGTAGAGTGCTGCTGCTTTAGACTCCGAAGTTTAGAGAACGACTGTTTCTCGAGGCAACTTTGTGCCGCGCAACCGACTCTACTACTACGGACGGAGAGACGCGCCTCGGTTCTCTAAGGTGCTGTCCTGTCTGTACACCACCATCACCAGAAAGAGAGGAGCAGTGCATGCCTGCCTCAGTTTCAAAGTCTGCCTTTCGTGCACGTTCATCTCATCTATCTCTTGAGTCCCAACATCTTTCTCCCTGTGTGTGTTGTGTGTCTCTCACTTTCAGTAACCTGTCGAGTACGGAATCTGGTCAAAGAAGAACTCCATAGACTTTAGTGTAGGGTAGGCGGGGAAGGTGGACGAACTTGCTATAAGTGGGCACCTGGTAAGAAAGCAGATCCTGTCCTAATCTTCGGTGTTGCCAATCTTTCCGGACTTTTTCCTGATATTTCTCCTTGTGGATCGTAGGGAATTAGTTCATCTACTTCGTCCGTGTTTTCCAGAAGTGAGTGCTTTACTATCAGACCGAAAATACTGGCTCCGGAAGGAGGGACCATAGGATAGGATAGTAGCCATTTCCATCTATGTCTGCAGTCCGGTAACTGCAGTGGTTTTACACGTTGAACTTCCACCCTTTCACTCATGTCAGCGTCTTTTAAGCCAAAAAGCTGATGAGATGTAGAATATCCCAAGTGTGCACGACTAGGGCACAGATTAGATTCATCTCTCCATAAATATCTGTTTGATGAGCCAGTTCTGCTGAATCTGCTCGCCCATTCTTATTCTTGCGGCACTTAGTTTCCAATTTTATATCCCTGCCTTGTTCTATCAGATTTTTCTCCTCCTCCTCCCCTTCTTTCTCGAGTATGTCGTGTCATCTCATGTCAATCATTGATAAACTTCCATTCTGTTTCCTTCCTTCGTGGTAGTTCCTCATTGAGTCTGCATGATCAGATCTCATCATGCGCTTCCCACCGACTTGTTTCTGCCTGGAAAATGCCAGTCGCCGTGTAGTAGTAGTAGTAGTAGGAGCGAAAAGTACTTCCTCTGACTACGTTGATCTGCTACATCTTCCTCGAGTGGCTGCATTATCCACCCCTATGCTATATCTTTTCCACAACAACATCGATCACCTGTCGTTTCGGGTTTCGCACAGATCTTGCCGTTACGTTATAGGGAGTACTGGTGAACGGATCCCATTCCTTTTGGTACTAAGAGTTCCTTGAGAGAGAATGAATGAAACAATTGAGAAAGAGAGTTGCTGGATCAGGATTCAGGACACAGGACGGGGCAGTTCTTCCTCCTTCCTCCGAGTAATGAGAGTGAGTCGGTCTCTAGGTGCCAAAAGAACTGACCTAATTTTCTAAAGAACGACATCGTCCACCAGTTAGTTCTCCGCTCGGTGCCGTGTCTCTTCCGCATCTCGCTTCATTATCTGCCACTGCTCTGTCCAGTTTCTCGTCTAGACTATTCGAATGCCCGACAGGCCTGCAAGGCGTAGAGTGGATGAACTGCAGACAGAGTGAGTGTTCACACTAATCAGTCCGTAGTGGACTAGTGAGTATTCTAACCCGAAAGTAAATTGGAGTTGACCTGGTTCTTAGCTAGGTGGCGAGTAGGAAGTGGGCGGCTGAGTGAGTGAGCGAGTGAGGTACTGGGGCTGCTGGAGTGGGGCAAGCCTGGGGAAGGGCAAATTGTTCTCTATTTTAGTGGGATGTTCTAGCCTTCCTCACAGAGTCCTAAACGAGTTGTGAGGCTTTTTAGAACCTTTGAGAGGTCATGACATGTCCATCAGGCTACTTTGAACAAGTCAAAGAAAGAAGATCTATGAATGACTTCACGCAGAATTAAAGAGTCGGGTACATTGGCAATCAATTTGAAATTCAAAGGAGCGGGTCTGCTCTCCTGGTCTAAGCATCATAGATGCTCGATGTTGACAGGGACGGGCAAGATTGTGTTACCTCCAGGGGCTATGCTACTCACCAGCATAAAACCAGGAGTTCGTAAAGGAACAGTAGTCCATTGAGTCAAACATACATCGTATAAAAATTTTGTAACCCCGTCCTCGAAGCTAAATAATCTAACAAAAGCTCATTTTCTTCACCATCTTTCTCTCTCTATTGCCGTCGAGCAGAGAAGCTGCCAGCTCCTCCGCCTCCTCGAGTGGATCGAGCTGTTTGAATCCGCCTTTCTGAGAAGTAGCCTTGATCGTTTGATTATCTAACTGTAGTCGAAATGCCGCCCAAATCTATGCTGCCTCATCGTCGGCTCAGAAGATTGGACCTCTTGGTCTTTCCCCGAAGAAAATCGGAGAGGATATCTTGAGGGATCGTGTGGAAGGGTTTGAGGGTGAATGAACCTCACAGCCCAGAAAGAACAGGCTAAGGTCGCTGTTGTGCCATCTGCCGCAGCGTTTGTGATCAAGGCCCTCAAGGAACCAGAAGGGATCGCAAGAAGATCAAAAACATTAAGCACAACGGCAACATCTCGCTACATGACAAGAAAAAAAATTATGCATCCTCGTCCGATGGCGAAGAGTTTGGCCGGAACGGCAAAGGAGACTATGGGAACGTGAGTATCCGTAAGTTGCCACCGTCGATGGCAAGGACCCCAAGCATTTACAACAGGAGATGGAGAAAGGTGAAGTGGAGTTTTCTGAATAGTAAATGGTGAGAGTCTAGGTTCATTCAGGGAACTCGCCCTCTTTGGTTCGATATTTCGCTGTGACATTAATTGGTGGTCGAGTAGCTCGTCATGAGCATGTTCAGCTTGAGAGTTATGTATCTTAATCCACTCGCAACGTAATTGCCTTGAAACACGTGAATTTCTTTCTAAGGAAGAGCACAAAAACGAAAAAGAAGTACAAAAGCTTCATCGACTTGAACATATTCGACTAGTCTTCATTGCGAGAGAACATCATCCGCTTTTGAGATCGGAATCATGGGAGTGCTCGGCAGCACTGTCACCGGGAAAATTGACTGTTAGCCTCCTTGCCTCGGATCTTCAGCGCTGCTTGCGGCCGGCCTCAACCCCTTCTCACTTTCTTTACGGGGCTTTGTGGCGCTTAGATTCTCCTATACCGCCTTCGCTCCCTTTTCTGAGGAGGATGATCATGACGATCCCCGGTCGTAAGCACATCTCCAGCACACGTTCCACTTCATCAACATCGAGAATGCGAGGAGTCGTTGAGACGATACGTGGACACGATGCGAGTACCCCAGTAAAGTCGTCATGAGTTCTAATGTATCACAGAGTGCAGATTTTCTCCACATTTCTCCGCGAGGAGCAGTTATTCTCAGTTTCTGGACAATTCCCGTGCAGGTCCGAATCCTGATACTGCTTCGGTTTATAGAAGGGTTCACGGTGAGCCACACACACTTACTCTTAACAGAAATCCTGTTTACACCAACTCTCTGTATGATTCTAAAAACTCCAGACTCGATCTGAGCATCAACCCTCCAGTTCGCTTATGCTTATCCAGTTTGGCCTTTACCATCAGGGATCTTAAACTGGAAGTGGTTAGTCATTACCACCTGTCTGGTCCCCGTCTTAAAGTTACAGCGATGACACTTACAGTCCGGGTTATAACGAACTCTCGAATCGGACAGCAATGGTCACAAAGTGATGATATATCCTTACAAGACACAGGAAGACTCGTATGGGAGCCGGAGCGGTTAGTATCCACAGCGATACTTCAACGTCTGCATGCATAGTCCGGACTCCGGACAGTCGAAGCCGTCATGATGGTTCCAGACTCAAACCGTATCTTATATGCTTCTGAGTACCTGACAGACCACCGCCAAGGTAAGTCCATGATGCAAGGGAGGCAAGACTAGCAGTGAGTGGAATGGGCAAGACATGCCCATTCCACTCACTGCTAGTAATTTGTCATTTGATGTCGTTTCACTCATTTCCCACTTACTGAAAAGTTCCTTAGGGGACCGGAGCTTTTGGTCAGCATGCGCTTGGTAATGAGAAAACACCGTTCTTTCAGGGTGTGGAGATGCGGATGTTCGCTCGGAGATACTGTTAACTGGAGAGAAGCTTCGGAAAGGTGTTTGCACACATTCAGGCTAGTTATTCTGGCTGATATGTTTTCAATCGACACACGATCATGAACGGATGGATGAATACTACATTGGCATAAGAGCTTCATTCCGGCTCACTGAGAAGTGTGCCACAAAGCACAAGCGAAAAAATAAGAAAAAATAAGAAATTCTGTAGTTGGACCATCTGATCTATTCGTTTTGATTATTTTGCTTCTCCGGATCAGAGAATACGGTCTATTCTCTCGTGTTCGCTCCTCAAGTTGACTATACCCACCTCAAAATTACAAGTCGCAGTGCGCAGTTCTGAGAGCTGACCTGACATGGCCAAATCCAGTGATCTCCAACCAAAATGCAGTCCTTGGGACCATCAACAGCAGATCGAACCATGATATGAAAAGGTCAAATAGAGATTTTATCCACTAGTCTTTTGTTTGCTTCCTCAATGAATCTTTTCACCCCAGGGATGCACAGCTAGATCTTCTTGTTAATATACAGCATTCTTGTACACCTTTTCAGATCATGTGCTCTACCTATCCAGCCTAAATTTTTGTTCTATACTCTTAATGTTCTCTTTCGGTTGTGAAGATTGTTTTTAGGTATTATGAATAAAAAGATATCACCACCATTCTACTATGCATGAGTTAACATGATTGGAAAGAATATAGAACAATTTCTTTATATCTAACATGTCCCAGTAATGCAAAGTTTAACTTTGCAAATATTTCATATTGGTACAGTTTGGAATCAAAATGCTAGGGTTTTGAAGAATTTGTTGGGACTGAAAGTACTTAAGAATAACTACATAGTTGTGAACTGCTAGAATGACAATTAAAGGTTCAAAGACTTTATGTAAAGCTACCCAGCTTACATTAGTAGGATAGATATCGTAACATAACAGATCAGTAGTAATTATAAGAATCAACAAGAGCGAAGCTTCCACATGACAGGAGCACCTAGTATAACGAGATATATCGTTATAAAACTCAACTGAAATAATAACGAAGTATGTACTTAAGAACTAGGAACATAAAAGTATGTAAAAATCAACAACAAAAAAAGTAATCATTACTCTTCACGTTCATTTTCAATTTGAGGTGGAGGTGGCATTTCCAACCCTTCAGAACAAGTTATCGATTCTCTATGATAATAAACAACTATATATACAAAATCAATATTTCCACGTATCCAAATTAACTGCTTCTGTTGGGTTGTTGTTGGTATTTGATGACTTTTGTTTCATGGAGCATGCTAGTGTCAAGAAATGCTCCACGCATAACTCTAACCGGAATTTAGAACTTCACTGATCCGGTATATTTACCATAGTGACTATAACACTTAAGTAGTACTTTTGTCCCAGTCTGATCTTGCATGATTATCATCCCATGGATTACTTTCACTATGCACCTAAATGCATCAGTGAAGTACTGGCATCAATAATTTCTTTACTACCTCTTACTGTCTTCTCCCTGTGCCATAATCACTAAATTGATCCTACTCAGGGTTTAGGGCCCTAAACCCTAAACTAAACTCACTAAATTAATCCTACTCAACTCACTTAAACTAAGTTAAACTCTCTCTCTCCTGCTCAGGGTTCTTCTAGCTATCTCAATCTACGTATCTTCGTTCGTCTTGATGGCTTTCGCATATTTCACTACTGTAGTACAAAACTTCAGTGGTTTTCACTTCTGCATTGGATTTTTCATCATTTTTTATAAATTGTTTTGGTCAAATAAAAACTGAGTTTGGCTCGCGGTGCAATAATTCAAATCTCTTTTTTGACGTGGAGCTTTTCTGCAACCGGAAGCTGCTGCCCTTGCATGGACTGAACTCTCCCACAGAAAGAATCGACTCCACGGCGCCCCGGCTACTGGGGCTGGGGATGTCGACAAGCTAACGCTCGTTCCACACTAGCTTGTACATTAGAATCGATCAGACTGCTTCAGTACATACTGCCGTCGTTTCTTGTCATTGGGCAGTCGCATTCAACCTTATACCCAATAGAAGATTTTCTTGATATGTGCTTCGTAATAGACATTCTAATCGTCGCACCCTCTGGTATCTTACAATTTTCTAAATCCATTTGGCAAGTTAACGCAACATTTGGCACTAATCGCTTCTTACTTGGCCGGATTAATTGCGGGATACCTCCATACTATACTAGAGAGTGGTCCTTGAGAATAAATAAGCATGCTCGATCAACTTCGGTATCTTTTGCTCTCTTTAAGATATCAGAAATAGTATAAGTGTTATATAAATATATTAAATTAAATTAACTAAAAATACAAATAATATTTAAATGTTAAATATTAGTTACTCCAAGAACGTTGGAAAATTTCTTACAAAACCCATAAATGAAGTATGAGAGTTTTCGCTTCAGAGAGTACAAGTGTGAGAGGGTGCTGCAGTAAATTCATAAATTTTTGACTTATTACCTAACCTTTCTCGTCGAAAGGGTTAGGTAATAAATCAATATATTTATGAGGGGAAGACGTAATCACCAGAAACATTTCTGCATAACGGTTAAATTTTTCACTTCTCTAAAAGCAAACCCGCGAAATAAGGTCGTTCGGGTTACCACTAGCACTTGTAGTAATAGTCGGGGTTTAATACTTAGCGCTGGTAACTGAAATCGAACGATGACTAGGTGATAATGTATGCTTTACAACTAATAACCTCTAAACTTCATCAATTTTATTATCTTCTTACAGGTTAT
The DNA here is from genome assembly GCA_036924285.1 of Asterella californica. Classification (NCBI taxonomy): domain Eukaryota; kingdom Viridiplantae; phylum Streptophyta; class Marchantiopsida; order Marchantiales; family Aytoniaceae; genus Asterella; species Asterella californica. The sequence goes on along the minus strand of JAYKYS010000014.1, from coordinate 516,349 downwards.
CCTTTTCCTCCTCCAAGCTGCCGAGGGGAGTAGATGAATATTTTAAGAGTTAGCAGTTTATTTATCCCCTTTAGCAATCTTTGGTCCCCTGTGGCGGTGAAATAAACTTTTTTAATTGATTTGATATTTGAGTAGTGATTTAAATGTATGTTAGTTTAAGGCCTAAGATCTAGCATCTTTGAAATACAGTCTCAGTTTGAAATACAGTCTATCATCCTCATCTCGAGCAAATCGTATAAATAAGTATCTTACCAAAAAGTCTCTATAACTTTCAATACATGGTAACATGTTAATATACATTTAACTGTATAATTTTATATAAATATACGAAAAGATAAATAGTATGATATATCTATTACATATTATGTTTGATTCATATCCGACATGAAATCAATAATGAAATAAATACTTCTTCCATATTATGAATAATAAGTAGTTGTCGCTGCTACAACCGAATGCTAAATCAATGTCTAACATCAACTTTTGTTCAGAGTCATTTTAATTATTACATTTAATTACTATCTGATTATTATACTATAATAGCTGTAAATTCAAAACGACACAACTCACACAAGTTTTCTTTGTTTGACAGCTATGATAACATCAGAAAATAATTTCATCAACAAATAAAATAAAACGACAACGATATATCTATATTAACCATACGCACGACTATGACAATCACACTATCTTGCCTTGATGACATGATGTCTTTATGTGTTAATGGTAACTAATCGTGATGATGTATTTACTTCTCACTTCCATAAAAATCCATCAATAATGATATACATGTTAATAGCTCTTCACACATGCTTTGCATTGAAGTTTTGTAACATTTGTATTTGATATATAGATATCTCTGTGTTGAGAGTGTGCATCGACACAAGGTACAATACGTATTTGACTTAAGCTTGTACAACATCCTTTGAGAAAATAGAAAGAATACTCTACCCTTGAGTAAGCATTTTGACTTGTACAAACCTTATGGTAGTTTGGTATCAATCATGGCTGACTAACTTGACGGTCAGTTGATCTCTCCACAGTCAATCTATCTCCTATGAAACCTATGGAACATGAAAGGAAAAACATAGCACTAGGAACAATTGCTAGATATAGTCCAAACGAGAATTTTTCAACTCCTTCAACCCGAGCGAATATCTTCGTAGCATTCATGTTATAGCTTGTCAGATTGTCAAAAGAGAAAAGGTGCAACTCATGATGAAAATCATATTGTTTAAGATGTGTACCGCAACGTGGAGAAAGAGAAAGATGGACTCACACACAAACTGTATGATTCTTGAACCATGAGATCTAACCTCAAATGTTATGTTTAGTTCGAACTATTTGCTTAAAACACTTGCTAGATAAATTCTATACCGTACGTTGAGGTCAGATTCCAAAGAAAATAATTACTAGAAGGTCATGCTCAAAATTGACAGTAGTAGAGTGAACAGACCTCAAAAGAATAAAAGCTGTTATGACTTGCTGAATTCCTCTCAACTTTCACTCTCTAGCCTCGAACCGTTTTGTAAGTAAAGTAAAAAGTAATTATTCCACAAACAAGTGCCGAATCTGATCTCGAGGTACAGTATTGGACATAAATTCTACTAAAACATTTGTAACTCTCAAATTCTCAAATTCTAAAGAATAAAAGCTAATAACATTTTTTATAAGAAATAAGTTAAAGTATTTGCAGATGTAATTAAGAATAGTTACTACTGAACCCTCGGGTAATTATAATCTGATCAATCTGTGAAATAAATTATCAAATTAAAGTTATTCACTAGCTTTACAAGCTCTTATTCATCTCAAAATAAACTATTCAGTACTGGCAGAGAAATGTTAAAGACGAGGCTTCGAGTTTTCTTGGAACAAAAGGGAATAATTCACAGAGGAAAAAGAACATCAAGAAAAAAGAGAATATTCTTTTCATACTTTTATACTCATACTCGGGTTTAAACACTTCAGTATTATTTATTTTGGTATGGACAAATAGAAATCTAGTTTGATAGATAAATTTATTACGACATGAAGTACAAATTATTCTATCCATGCATAAGTTGTTTATTGTCACGAGAAATAATTTTCTTTTGTTTGCAAGTATGTTTAGAAGTTGTCAAAGTATCACATCTCTATGCAAATCTTTTCTCTGAAGACATTTCATTTAGAATGACCAAAGAACAAAAAGAGTTCAATACTTGTTTGACTAATTCTAGAGCAGCAACATTGAGCCCAATTGTCATGACCATAAAGAGAACATTATTTGTCTTATATTTATACATTGAGTCGAATCGCATTAAATACAAAAAAACATCATTTATTGTATGCTTTTACATTGAGTCGAATCGCATTGTATACAAAGATAATATCAATGTGTTATTTTTTTCTCATATGGATCATACTGAATATGGAAAAATGACGATTAAGTGAAACTTGGATTTATACGATTTGACTTCGACCGCATCGAATACGAAGGACCAAACTTCACTGTTGTCACTGAAAAATGCTTAATTTCACACAGATGTGGATATTGTTTTAGTCACAAACATACTCAACTTGCATCATGTACAAATATATTTTTCATGCTTTAGACATCGAAAAAGTATATCGAATTTGATTCTTAAGATCACATTTCACAAGGTAAAATATAAAATATTTTTCAATTAACTTTATGAAAACAATTTAAAATACATCATTGTGTAACTCGACACAATCATATTCAACTCGCATCATGTACAATATATTTTTCACACTTTAGACATTGAAAAAGTATATCAAATTCAATTCTTAAAATCACATTCCACAAGATAAAATATAAAATATTTCTCAATTAATCTTATTAAAACAATCTAAAATACATGATTGTATACCTCGAGTGAAATATTGATAACTCAGTTCGGGTCCAATATCACTTAGAGACACATGACATGGATAATGAAACGTTTTCTCTACGTAAACCCTCTCCACATTGTTTTCCCAACATCTCTTTATGATCTTAATACTTTGTATATAGCGACTCGTCCTTTTCACTATTCCCTCAACCAACCCTATATCTCTCAAGCTCTCCTCTGGACGTCTTTCATGCTTCCTGATCACATTTGTTTCACGGTATTGTCCTACACTATCAGGCAAGTACTTAATACTATCACAGTGCGAGATACACAGTGACTCCAGTGACTTGAGTTGCCCTAAATTCTCAGGCAGGGATTGGAGATATCGCAAGGTCGATATACTTAAATACCGTAAGTTCTGGAGGTTACTTGCCGTGTCTGGTAGGCTCCGGATGTTCAGATTCCGCAGGTACAGATAATCTAAAGAGTGAAGCTGACCTAGCGAATCCGGTAGGCTCACGATGTTCAGATTCGACAGGCGCAGAGAAGTTAAAGAGTGAAGCTGACCTAGCGAATCCGGTAGGCTCACGATGTTCAGATCCATCAGGTCCAGAGAAGTTAAAGAGTGAAGCTGACCTAGCGAATCCGGTAGGCTCCGAAGACGTGGACAATGTTCGATTTCCAGCTTCAGGAGAGATGTCAGTTCTCCCAAAGACTCGCACAAGTACTCCAGTCCATAGCAATGTTCAATTCGTAGAGTTGCAAGTCTACTGAGCTTACCAAAACCCACCGGCAGCTGTTTCAGGTCAGAGCAACGGGCGATTTCCAAGTTTTCGAGAGAATCCAACAGCCAGAATGATCTCGGCAGTTTTTTCAAACCTCGTATGTTGTCCAGTGTCAAGTTCGTTAGCGCACTCAGAGGGCGGGCCGCCTGTTCTCCCCAGCGGGCCAACTGAGGAACAAAGCTTGTGTTGGTGGCTGTCAGTGAGCATCCTCCCAAACTCAAGATCCGAAGTGAGGAGAGTTGGGAAAACGAACTTGGCAGTTGTGACAATCCAACCTTCGCAAGACTCAACACTCTCAGGGCAGGAAGTAGTCCAAAAGATTTTGGAAGTTTCTTCAAAGGCGTTCCTCGTACAGTGAGGACTTTCAAGTTACCCAACCTATCAAAGTTGGATGGAAAACGGACGGACTTGCATTTTTCCACGTGAAGCACTGCCAATTGTTGAAGCCCTTCCACATCTTCTTCCCGAATAGGCCAACAGTCCTTTCGCAGTAAGCCTTGGAACGTTCTGCCACGGTCTTGGAAGCAAGAAGTAAGATGAATAAATGTAAGCTTGCATGGAAAACGGCTTGCGTTTCCACTAAATTTAACATTCGACAGTCTCAATAACCGTAACTCTTGTAGATTGGCGACACAGCTCCACTGAAAAGCAAAAGAAATCCTAGGTGGGTCCATTGATGTCGATATTGCTTTAGTGTCAGCTTTGTCTCCCTGCACAAAAATTAGAAACTGAAGATGAGATTCTTAAATCTAAACGCAAGAAACTAGCGGTCCACGAAACTGATATATACCAGGCATAATGGTAAGATTAAGTCACGAAAGATCTATCAAATAAACTTACCTTATACACGCTTAGCAAATATCTAACGTCGTCCGGTTCCCAAACTCCCCTGCACAGCTCTATCCTTTTATTATATGGTCTGGAAATCCTCTTCCCTAAGTCGCGAAGCTGGTGATGTATCCAGAGGATTGTAACACTGGAGCAGGTAGTGTCTGATTCAATTTTCACTACACTTCTCAGTTCGATAAAAAATCGGTCGATGAGGTTCTTCAAGCCACTCTCCACTGAAAAGCCATCAACTCCAGTTTCCCACACCTCTTTCCATGTTTCCTGATTACACTCTTGTGAGCACTGATCGAACACTGCAACGTCTAGGAACATCTCGCGTTCCATTGGTGCCAGCTCATCGAAGCTGACTTTGAGTTTAGCCCACAAACGATCATGTGCACTTCCGTCCAGAGACTCCGCTTTGGTTAGTTTCTCCAGAGCACTGATCCAACGGGGAACACCTTTTTCGAAGCGCAAGTAACTACCTATCACTCCTAATGTGAGAGGTAGGCCATCACATTTCTGCACTACCTTTTCTATCAGTTCACTGGGTATGTCTCGATCGACATCAGCATCCAAGTGGGCCAAAAACAAAGCTTGTGACTCTTCGGCGGATAAAAATGGGACTAGGCATCTCGAGAAGGTGGGCAGGAGCTCGCGACTTCCTATCCGAGACGTGACAATCAAACGACTCCCTGTCCGCAACCAGTCCCATGAGTCCAGCAAGGACATTATTTGTTCTTCGGACTCAACGTCATCCATTATGAACAGCACTTTCTTCCCGTGCAAATGTAACCGCAATGATAGTGCGTCGGCATCCTTTAGGCGAACCTTTCGCCCGCTACCCGTGTACAAGTTGTTAGCAACTAAATCATGAAGGTCTAAGTTCCGTCGCTTCAATGTGTCTTTGACGTCTTCCACAAAACAGCTGAAATCGAACTGCTCCCGAATCTGCATGAGAACTGCTTTAGCAAGCGTGGTCTTGCCTATACCGCCCATTCCTACGAGTGTCAACCGCGACGGTTCTGCTTTTCCCAACTGAAGCTCCTTGATCACTCGTTCCACAATCCGCGGGATGTTCACGAATACTCGAGGCAGTCGGAGAGAATTAAGCAAAACCTCTTTTGTTCTCTGTCAAACGAATCCAGCGTTAGAATGCGCAGGTCAGGGATCGAAATGAGTATACTCTGTCACCGAGATTCTGACAATTGAACTCAGCTTGTACGATCACTATTCCAGCATAGATGACATCAGCAAATTTCCAAATGCTAACCTTCTCTCGAGTTAATATTCAATCTCTGCTTAGAGCACAGTGCGATATATTCTTCATGATGATAAATTCACATGGGTTCAACTTCAAGTCTCCAAATTTGGCCACAAAAGTTATTTCCAAAGTGGGCAAGATCAAACTACAAGAAAACATATTATACCTCTTCCTGGAGAACCTCCCATATGAATTTGACGAGATACAGGTAGTTGTTTGACCTCCGATCTCTCGGTTTACAAATGGTGAAGTGGTACTCTCCAGATAAAATACAGAAGTCTTCTATATCTTGACGCGCGGATCCCTCTTCAACCACGAGCGCAGATTGTGGTTGCCAGCTAAAAAATCGACTTATCTGTGGGCATGGTAACCACCCATTCATCAGTAATGATTCAGAATCGTGCATAGGACGAAAATAATAATAGTTGTAATGAAAGAAAATCAAGCATCGTCCATCGTTCGCAACTGCAGGATGCATTGAAGGGATGTTTTCTGAATGACAGTGGACAGAGCGACTTGCAGTTCAATGGCTGGCTCTAAATTAAAACCTCACGGTATATGTTTAAACACCAACCGTAGTAAGTGGTATTTGTATGATTGACTGGCAAGCTTCAGTCTCACTGGCTTCTCCCACTCCGCACGTCTTCCAGCCATGCTGCTGACGCAATTTTGAAAAGCGTTCATTAAGTCTGGCAGCATCCTTGCTAAGTAGCTCCACATATGGCAGCAAGGGTTAGGAGCAAATCATAACTAGAGTCCTTTAACACTTGAAAGGACATCAACGTTTGAACTCCCATCACAGACACGACCACCTTCTCTAACACACCAAGAGGTCTTACCCGTTGCTTGTTAGCCATCCCCACGACAATGCTAGCCGAGCGAGTTGGTTCCATCCCCAACTTCTTCATCAACCTCTCCGATATGGCATTTACAGCCGACCCTCCATCCACCAATACGTCAGAGACGTAGTGACCATTCAACCGGACTTCAATCTTTGAAGCCCTAGTGCATACCTCTGAAGCATGCACATCCACCACACCAACTCCCACAGACTTTGATGTCTTGCTCTTGGGTTTCTTCTTCTTGCTTCTCTTAGAACTCAGTCCTCCTCTGAGTTCCCTTCGTAAGCTGGGATTAAGTGCGATCAGTTATCCAACAGTGATGTTGGCTTTCTGAGCACCCACATCTTCAACCACATCATATCCCGCTTGGGAAGATGAAATGGTGAAATCCGCCATCCCCAGCTTCCTTCTTGACTCCCTTGGTGTACTCGAAACATTACTCGAACGAGTACTTCTACTTGCTGACTCCTCCATGAAAACCGGTTCATCAGAAAATCGAGTTCTTTTCCTTTCTTGAGCTAAAAGCTCCACCGGTGCATGAGAAGAGTTTGAACTCTCTCCTTTCTCGTAGATGGGATCTCGTACGACATCGATAGTAGCCACCCCCTTGTCCCGTCCTTGTGATGGATTTCCTCCACCCACATTCATTCTGACAGCTTCGGCACCTCTTGCTCCGTTGTTAGGACAATTTCGCTGGAAATGAGAACCTCCACACGTCCAACAAGTGATTCCTCCAAAGTTACCTTGGTTGCCTCCAAAGTTACCTTGATTTCCTCGGTTGGGAGTGTTGTCGTAACCTCTTTGACCTCCTCCTCCACCTTTGTTCCTCCATTCTCGTAACTGCACCACGTTTATCTTGAGATCCGCAAGAGTATCGGTGATGCTCTTCAGCTCGGCATGAAAATCAGAGGTGGCAGTAGACATCATTGTTGGGACAAACGGTCTTGGCACCACCGTTGGAGTAGGAGCTGACGTTGAAGCAATCACCAATTGTGATGGTGCAGGTGCGATTGTTGTGACTACACCAGGAGTCGAAGTTGACACCAGAGCAGCATGATGAGGTTGGATGATATCTCCTTCATCCAAACTCTCTTCCATGTTTGTCGCAATCTTGATGGCCTCCGCTTTGGTTGTTGGCTTCTCGTACCTCACTTGGGTTCGAATTGAAGGCCTCAACCCTCCCACCAAGTTCTTGGTCAACACTGCTCCAATCCCCGCCATCGTTAGCTCCACATTGTCTCCACTCTTCCGTAGGACCGTCCAAAACCGTTGCTCCAACTTATCCACCCTTTCGGCATATTGTCGAACTTTCTCGTCGTCCCGTTGCTTCAAATGAGTAAGCTCCACCATGAGCTTCTCATAACTCTCTTCTGGAAGAAATTCTTCGATGAGTGCATTACTCAACGTCTCCCATGTGTCCTCAACTGCACCAGGTGTCTTGCTCTTCACTCGGTCGTCATACCACATAAGAGCAAAATCTTCTAAAAACTCTGGCAGTAACAACACCCATTCTTCCTTCCTTCTCATGTTGTTTCCGATGCAACCCCTTTTGAAGTCTCGAACAAACGGTTCTACATCTTCATTGTCCTTCCCATGAAACACGGGTAGCTTTCCCATCTTGTAACTACTCCTTCTACTCTTCTAATTTTTGTGCAATAACTACTCGCTTAAAAGAGTACGAACATCACCAATTCCATTCGCGAATAATCTACCATAGGTAAAATGAAAGGGAATGGTTGTAACAACACCTCTTGTGTCATCTCTTCTCTCAACGTAATCATGAGCCTGAGTCGCATCACCGTCTTCTCCACCATCCGAATGACGATCTCCATCACAACTCAGCCGAGTCCTCTTTTGAAATCGACAACTTCTCCGTCTCAGCTCTTTGAGTCTCGTCCAACTTCTCGACTACTGACGTAAGTAGGGCGGCCACATCGACGCACTTGTGTCCTCTTGATAGATCACCCACTCCACAACTTGGACAAGGATCTTCGCCTAGAAGATGAATTGGCGCTGGTGACGATGGATCCACTCGAAGACTTAAATCAGTAAACTCCCGCTTCCCTTTAGCTCTGTCGGTTCTGATTCTAGTTGGACAATTCACTACTTTATGTCCCAACCCTCTATAGAAATAACACCACAAGTCGGTTTCTACTCTTCTCCTCGGAGATTCTACTTGAGGTTTTGTACTAGGGTTCTCAAACTCAACGATAATCTCTTTCGAGCTCTCTCCGACGCTTACTATGACATCTAAATCTTGAGGAAGGTTTCTAAGTCTAACTTTCCAATCTTTTGAATTTCCACTCATGTTGCACCTTCTCAACCATTAAGTGGACAAAATATCATAGAGGAAAATAATTCTACATTACTTTCTTAACTCTTCCGAGCTTTATATTGGAAATCGTGCATTATACATGCTATACACGAAATAAAATCTAATCTAAAATTAACTATCGAAGATATGATCCTCCTCACCATCGTTTGTACTCATCACAACAGACATCTTGAACTCACTCTTATAAGGATCAAACTCTACTGCACCAGGAGCATTCGTGGCCTCCACAGTGAATGATGCTTTCATCTCAGTTTTCTTCAAATCTGCGCCAATGGTCGCGGAAGCTTCTTGGTATAGGGTAAAGAGGGCACCCCAAGTAGTATAGATAAGTGTTCGCAACTCATCTACACTTAACTTTGGTTTCTCCGACTCCGTTCGAACTCCTAAACGTCTCTTCTTCCACCTCGGCACCCGAACTGGATTCCCCATGAAGTATCTTCAAGACCTCCTTGTATGCCGAAACGTATATCTCTTAGTTGGTAAGAGATCTCTCCAAGATTTTTGTGGTCTCCAGTAGCTCAACCTCCAAGCTACTAAATCATGAAGTTTCAACAGAAACTTCCTTAATCAGAAGAGATGGTGATGACTGTACAAATTTTCAGAGAACTGAAATTTGTATATTTCCACTTCCCTCATGGTTGTCAACCCCCTCCACTTTGAAAAATTCTTTCTCCCTCTTCAGACCTCATCTTCTCAAGATTTCTTTTGTCTTGGATAGGTTATCAGCCAATCTAAAACACTGGAAAGTTTCTCAGGAAAATAAAATTCACAGAAAATCTGACACTGACTGTAAACTTTTTCCAGAGAACAGAATTCCTCAACTCTCATGAATAGACCCCCTCAACTTTGAAAAATCATTGCTCACTCTCTAGACCACCTTTTCCTATGATTTCTTTTGTCTTAGATAGGTTATCAGCCAATCTAAAACACTGGAAAGTTTCTCAGAAAAATAAAATTCACAGAAAATCTGACACTGACTGTACATTTTTTCCAGAGAGCAGAATTTCTAAACTCCTAAATTTCTCTCCTCTAATAACTTTTCTCTCCTCCTTTCTCTACAACTCTTGTTGCACCCTCTTTCAACTCTCCTCAAACCCTTTCTAAGTGAACAAGATGTAAAGAATGACTTCGAACGCGTCATATATCACTACGGGATACACGAAAGGTTCTAACGTTGCTAACATCGCGTTAGCTCTCTCTCCTCCCAACGTTCTCTCCATGTGCTCTCTCATAATCTCCTTTTGTCGAATATAGAACTGAACTCTAAACATCGTTCAACGATCCCTTCAAGTGAGGTCCCGGCAACGGAACCAAAAATGTAAACCCTCCGCGGTCCTATCGATCAACTACCCCCCGATCTCTCAACCTCCACGATCGTCATCCACGAATCTCCAACATGTCGGGCCTGTCTCTCACTCAGGGGTCACCTCTGATGGCTTTGATGGAAGCACACCATTAACTTGAAGAGAAAATGCTGAGTTCACTCATTCATACACCCACAAACTTATCAACTAAAAATCTCCTTAAACACATCAACTGAAATCCTCCATTCTAACGACGTCTCTCAAGTTCTCACATGCTAAAAATATCCCACACTCTCTATATTACTCAAGTTGTCATTACGACAATGTGAAAACAAGGATGAGGAGCTCTTCTCTACTCCTCTATTTATACATTCTAGGTTTTTACTTTGGTACCCCCGGTAACTCAGCCGTAACTACTTTTACCGGGTTTTACTAAGATATTACTTAAGGTAAAAGCATTGATCACATGAGCTTTTTACCTTTTTACATGGGCTTATTCCTTCAAAGTCAACAACTTCTAGAAAGATTCTAGAATATTCTCAAGGAATCTCGAATTTCCACCCCCCCTCTACACTAGGACCCACTAAAAAGGAAACATGTGGAATCTCTTCTTGTTTTTTATGCCCACAAAGTCCACAACTTTAATCCAACCACTAATATCAAGTCAAAAAGGAGATAAGGGATACTTTCCACCTCCTTTCTACCTTTTAGACAAGATGACAAGATAGTAGTGCTCACTCTTTAGCAAATATCTGAATTCTGCCAAAAGTACAGCTAAGTTTAACCATAACTAACTTTTAGCTAGTCATGACTAACTTGATACCTCCTAAAAGTACTTTGGCAGCAAATAAACATTCTCAACACTTAGTTAGAACTAAACACCTTACTAATAGACAAACTTCCTATGTGTAACATAAGTCGTTACAGTACGTAGATCCTAAGTGCTCTACTGGACGAGCCAAGCCACACTTCCACAACTGCTGACAGTCACCGCCACTCAAGAAGAACACTTCCCATGCACAATTGGGAGCGAATTCAAGGAAACCCACCACCTAGAAGACATGAACAAAGCTTCTGCACTCAAATCAACAATCCATTTCCCGAGAAGAAGTCACATTGGCATTGGGAAGCTCAATCCCTCTACTTTCTACGCCTACTCCTCGACACACCAGTCTAGTCAACAGGACTTCACGAGGATGCCGTTCTTGTTCCTAAACTGTCCACTACCTCTATCTACATCTTCGAACCACTGCTGATAACAAGCATGCAGACCCCTCCTATGTATTCCCAGACTATTCGTATGTTTCCAACAACGGGTGTAGTGTACACTGTAATGCCTATCATGTGTTTGTGTGTACTCTCTGTCTGCACCTCAAATCGATGTGTGTGTGTGCAGAGCCTACAAAGCCTCGATTTCCTACCCTTCGATCCTACTTATGCCGCTGCCATGAGAAACCAGAGGAGGCGACCACCAGGGAGAAAGAGACGCTGACAGGAGGCTGCCACCCCACATGCAAGCGGTTCCCCTTCCTAATTAGCCATCCACCTTGTTGCTCCTGCGCTACCTATGCTGCCACATGGTATCCTAACTAATTTTACATTGAAAAACTACCACCCTTAAGATAACATGTTCGATCTTACTAAATTTGGAATTGTCACTTCGATTACTATCTACTCTGATTGCTCGGAGGCAACCTCTACCTGATCTGCTCCTATCGGAGCTCCTAATGCGGCTTCTAATAAGCTAGAAAGCCCTGCAGTTACCTCGGGTGTCACTGAGGTGGCTTCCTCCTCATCGCTCTTCGCTGACCCTGCTGTCGCTGCTGCTGCTTCTTCCTCGGCTTCGGCTTCTGACTCTGCTTCTGCTGCTGCTTCTGCTTCGGAAGACGGAAGCGTCTTCTCGGAAGCGGAGGCGACCGGTGCTTCCTCGCTCTTCTGGAGCATCAGCTCGGTGCTAGGGACCATGGCGACCTCATGGAGGTCCGGGGAAGTCGCTTCCTCCACGCGAAATACCTGGGAAGACGGCTTGTCTTCTTGTCTTCCAGAAGACATCTTGTCTTCCGGAGTCTTCTCGACTTCCAACGCTGTCACTACCAAGTGCACAGCGAGGTCGAACTCCTCCTTCTCCAATTCTGATCCAGTAGATGGTGCTGGAGCTTGAGAAAATGCAGTTGCGGGTGCCGGAAGCGAGGGAAGACCATAGAGCGTCGGAAGCGAAAGAAGACCATAGAGTGTCTTCACTCTCTCTATCTATCGATCCAAATACATGAACATGCTCTCTCTGCATTCCACCAACATCGTCTTGGACTCGTTGTCCCATCCTCTAGCCAGGGTAAGCAACTTCCTACCCGCGGTGAAGTTGAACTTCTTCCGAAGCGCTTCCACCGACTGTGCGAGCATCTCCTGTGCACGAGCTTCCGCTGCTTCCCGCTGCGTCTTCTCAGCTGCAACTCAGCGCTTCTGCGGCTTCCCGCTGCGTCGTCCATGTCATCTTCTCCTCTGCGAGGACGGTGATCTTCTCCCGCACTCAAAGAACCTCCTGATCGCGTTGCTGTACACGCGCTTGCAACTCCTGGTTGCTCTTCCGAAGTTGCACCAGCTCCTTGGCAGAAGCGGCTGCTTCCGCCTTGTACTTCGCTGCGAGCTTCTCCGTGGTGCGGAGACTAGCTTCCGGCGCCTCTATCTTCTTCTGGTCTTCTCCATATCGCAGCAAGGTGCGCAGACCGAATCCAGGTTGCAAGGGCCTCTCCTGAGCCTCCGCTCTCTTCTCCAGAAACTCCATAGCGGGCTGGATCTCGGATCGGAAGAAAGCAATGGAACTCCTCCAGTCGTCTTCTTGCGGAAGACAGGCTCATCTCCACGACTTGGTCGGAGATCTCCACCTTGTCTTCCAGAGACAAGGATGCCTCTTCCACCACTATGGTCTTCATCTTCTGGCACGAGAAGAAGCTATTCTTCTCATCTTCTGAGGTGGAAGATCCCTCCTCATGACAGAAGCGGTCCCCTTCACTGCGCTTCCCCGCATCGCAGTAGGAGTATCCCTCCTTTCTTTGTCTTCTGGAGTCTTCGGAAGACTCCCTGGTGTGGCAGAAGCGGTCTTTTGCTCAACTCGGGTGCTCAAGGACTCCTCCGGTGAGTCAGACTCCGATCCCGAATGAATGACGGAGGTGGTCTTCCTAGGTACACTTTTAGGACCCATCTTCCTCGGAGGTGTGACGTCTTCCGACCCACTAGAGTCATCTTCCCTTACCAGAAGCGTCTTCTGATGAGAGCCGAGCCTCAATTGCGGCATTAGAGTGGGAGGGGGAGTTGCGGCTGCTGCTCGGTCATCATCTTCCGAGGTCTCCTCCTTCTCCTCCTGTTGGCCTGTTGGTCCATACTTCACCAACTGATCTTCCCTGAGATCCCCCATGGCTACGTACAAGTAACAGAGAAAAGGTGTCAAGTGTCCTCCTGCCGGGGTACCTAAGTACGCTAGCTCCGCCTGTAGATATATGTGGAAGAATGCACCCAAGTTGACGGACACTCCTTCATCCCACACTGCTTCCAGGAACTCCACGTCCTGATCTCCCAGGTACCTCGTCTTCTGCGTTTTCCCTTTGGGAAAGAGATGCAGAAACAGCTTCGCCAGAAGTCGGTTCTTCGACTCCCGGTAAGATTCGATCTTCCACCCATTCCTACCCTGCATGTCCTCCACGAAGAGGCAAGTTGTGCTTCCAGGCATATGCCACTCACTCACGACCCTGGGTAGGATCTTCTTCTCGAGCCAATACCCTCGGTACTCGGATTCTTGCCTGTGAAAGGCCCTGCGCCACCAATCTTCAGTCTTGGAAGATGGTCTTCCTCGAGCTACTCCTGCCTTCGCAGGTACACGGTTGCGGGGTGATAACGCTGCCCACACCTCCTCCAGAAGTCCCTGGTCTGCGAGGTTCCAATCCCATAGGAAGAAATCAAGACCCAACTCCTTGAGGAAGGGTGTGGCCTCGGCCAACTCTGCCGCCGGTAACACCAACCCTCGAGGATGCATCGACATACTGGAAGATCTGTTGCACTAGCCAAGGGTCGATCTTGCCTTCTTGCTAGCTTCGAATCGATCCTAATCCTCACTCGATTTCACCTCGTTGTCTCCTCACTCAAGGCTCACCCTCGAATCGAGCTTCTCAATCAAGAAACGCTCCTACTGCGAGAAGTTGGAAATCTGCTAATGCGCTTCATGTGCATCTTCCCCGCAGTTTAGGCGTTTCGACCCTAGATGACCTACCTGACCTACCTACCTTCTTGGTGTTACCTAGTAGGTACACCCACTCTTTTACTAGGTTAAGCTTCCGCGGTTACCTTCTTCTGGAAGATGCGTGTCTTCCGCCGTCTTCCGTCTTCCGAAGACACCGCCGAGAAGACGCTTCCCGGAAGACGATCGTCTTCCGAAGAAGTCAACTTCTTATTACAAAAAGTTTGTAAGATCGTCTTCCTGCTAAGGAAGACGTAGTCTTAAGTAACAACGCTTCTTCAGTTATACAAACAAGTTATTAATCTTTAAAAATTTCAAAAATTCGTGAATCCTGTAATTTGTGAGCACCACATACGCCCACCCTCACATGTTTGCGTCCCCGCAAACATCAGCGCTTCAGCACTTCTGTTCACGTCCAGTACTTCTTGACACGCCACCCATTTACACGAGTGATCATCAACGTACCGTCCAATTCTTCCAACTGCAAGGAACCGTTGGTGAAGACCTCCAAGACGCGATAAGGACCCATCCAGCGAAGATGAAGTTTCCCGGAGAACTTAAGATGTCGATTGTCATAGAGAAGAACCAAGTCCCCATCTACGACGGTCACCTTCTTCAGCTTGCCATCATAGTTCACCTTACGTTGTGCTTGCACTTCGTACGTCTTCTCCAAATCTGCATTCTTGTCTTCTTCGAATTCTACAAAATGCAGAAGACGCTGCTCCTGGCTTTCCTCTTCTTCCATGCGTTCTGTTACGGCTAATCTGTAAGTTGGGGCCTCTAACTCAATGGGCACAATAGGTGTCATGCCATAAGTCAGGTAGAAAGGTGTCTTCTAGGTCGTGATTTTAGGTGAAATCCTGAAAGTCCATAACACAGATGGCAATTTCGTGTCCCAATCATACGCATGGTTAACAATTACCTTATTCAGGATGTTACACAGAAGATCGTTCGACTTCTCCATCAGTCCGTTTGCTTTCGGGTTGTATGACGTCGTCTTCCTATGCTTAATCTGAAGTATTGGGTCATGAGGGAGATAGTCTCATTTAAGAAATGAGTACCCCTATCTGATACCAACTCCAGCGGACATCCGTAGCGAGTGATAATGTTGTGTCAGAGGAACCTGGCTACCACTGCGGCGTCGTTCTTCCTTGTTGCTTCGCCCTCCACCATCTTGATAGCATAGTCGGTAGCTATCAGAATATACCGTGCTCGTGTTCTTCTAGCCATCGGGGCGATAGGCCCAACAAAGTCGATTCCCCACTTTTCAAAAAGAGCAAGCGGAAGAATGGGAGTAAGAGGCCACCTAGTAGTAGCTGTTGGTCTTCCCACCCTCTGGCACGCATCGCATTTCCTGATCTCCTGAAAAGTGTCTCTGTACATGGTCGACCACCAGTATCCGACGTCTAACATCTTCTTCACTGTGGTTTTTAGCCCGTAGTGACCCCCCGCATCTTCGTAGTGAAGACCTGTGATCACTGGTTTAATCTCTGAAGGCTCAAGACATCTTCTTAGCTTCTCGTCATGTCCCTTCCGAAACAGGATACCCTGGAAGATGGCGTAAGGACCTGCCTTGTGTAAGAAGACAACCTTCTGCTCCACAGCAAGTCTCGGGATACTGTTGGTCTTCCAAGAACTTCCTCAAGTCTTTGACGATCGACTCTTTTGTGGAAGTCGCAAAGATTGGATCAGAAGATCTAGTCTCGTCTTCTGGGAAGCAGGCGGTACGCCCCCCCTCAGATGGAAGTGTCTCTGCGAAAACTGAAAACAGCTTCTCGTTAGAGAACTCGTCTTCCACTTCATCTTCTCGTCGTTCCGTCTCTAATCTGGATAGGTAGTCAGCATTAACATGTTGTCTTCTAGGCCTGTACTCAACTATGTAAGTAAATTCTTGGAGTAGGAGAATCCACCTAGCTATCCTACCAGACAAATCTGCTTTCTTCACAAGGTGTTTCAAAGAAAAATGATCCACATAGAAGACAAACGGGTTGGCTAGAAGATAGTGCCTAAACTTCCTACAGGAGTAAATCATGCCGAGACACTCCCTTTCAGTTGTCGAGTACTTCTTCTCTGCATCATTGAGTTGTCTTCCCGCATAGTAGATGGGATAATCCTTCTTCTTCTCATCTTTATGACTCAACACCACCCCTATGGCGAAAGCAAAAACATCCACATAAATGTGGAAGACTCTCTCCCAATCAAGTGGTCTTAAGGCAGGGGATTCCGACAGAAGCCTCTTCATTTCTTCGAATGCTTCCTGCTGCTCAGAAGACCAAATGTACGATTCGTCCTTCTTCAGCAACTTGGTAAGTCTTCCTGCTACCTCTGCGTACCTGTCAATAAACCTCCTGTAGTATCCTACGTTGCCCAGGAAGCTTCTCAACTGAGTCAGGTTAGCAGGTGGGTGAAGTTTCATTATGATTCCACCTTAATACAGTCAACTTCTATACCTCTTCTAGAAATCCTATGTCCTAGCAAAATTCCCTCTGACATACCAAAGAAGCATTTCTCAGGGTGAAGAGCCAAACGATGTTCTCTACACTTCAAAAAACACTTCCTCAGAAATATCAGGTGATCTTCTTTGATCCAAACACGAAAAAATCATCCAAGAAGATCTCCATGAAAGTGCGAAGATACTCCTTGAAGATTGTAATCATCAATCTCTGGAATGTGGCGGGTGCGTTGCATAAACCAAACAGCATTTGATTGTACGCGTACGTGTCCCAATCAGTAGTGAAAGTGGTTTTCGACTTGTCTTCTTCTCTGATTGAAACTTGGTTGTACCCAGAATACCCATCCAGGAAGCTGTAGAACTCATGTCCTGCTACCTGGTCTAACACAGAGTCAATGAATGGTAAAGGATGATGATCCTTCTTCGTGGCCAAGTTCAGCTTCCGGAAGTCTTGACACACTCGGATCTTCCATGTCTGCTTCTTTGGCACGATGACGATAGGAGCTACCCACTCACTACTGAGTACTAGGAAGATGACTCCCACCTTCAAGTATTGGTCAATCTGGTTCTTCACCAGAAGCGAGTACTTGGGGTTGAGCCGATACTGCCTCTGCCGTGCAGGAACAACGCCCTCCAGCAAGTCAATGCGATGCTCTCCCAACTCTCGAGGTATGCCCTTCATGTCTTCTATGGTCCATGCGAAGACATCCTGGAACTCCATAAGAAGTTCTCGAAAGTCTTCCAACTGTTGGCCCTCGATCACCTTGGAAAGCTTCAGCTTCTTCCTAGGAGCAACCTCCATTTCCTGAAGATCATCCGGGTTTATCATTCTTTCAGTGTGACTGTACTCACTGGCACCAAAGTATTCCGGTTTGAGAGCTTCTTTTGGTGCAGATTCGTCTTCTGGAAGATCAACTGTCGGATCTTTTGAAGGGAAGACGGTATTCTCGTCTTCTGGAAGATCAACTGTCGGATCTTCTAAAGAGAAGACGGTATTTTCGTCTTCTGGAAGCTCTTCTTCCGCAACTTCGTAGCACTCAATGTATCCACAGATCACATTTTCTGCTCTCTGCTACTTCTGTAGTACACAAGTTATTCACCACAAACTCATTATATCGTTCATCATTGTCAGAAGATGCAGCTGAGTCTTCTGAAGTGTACCCCTCTGTCGTAGAAGGTGTTTCACCTTGGTGTCCAATCTTGATCCAAGGAAGTGAGACCTTAGTCTTCTCACCAGCCTTGGGTGTAGGATTGAGAAATCTCAAACGATGTCTTCTCCAATCGGTATTTACATTTGCAGCATACAGCCATGGTCTTCCTATCAACACCTGATACCCAACCTTAGCTACAGGTCGCAAAATGATGTAAGTGAGGTAAAAAGATACTCCATCAATTACCGTCAAGACATCTTTCAGTTGCCCCAAAGGTCGTCTTCTGGTCTGGTCTGCCATTCTGAGGATTCTCGGAGTAGGCTGGAACTCAGTGAAGCCTAGGGCATGCGCCGTTTCTTCCGTCATGATGTTAACTCCGGAGCCGGAATCAATGGGTACCTTCTTCAGAAGACAGCCATGGATCTCCATATCAAGTTCTAGGGTTCCCAAGTCCTCATGCTCTATCCTTAGGATCGGGGTGCTCTGGGAAAGTCTAGCTGTCCTCCTCTTCCTCGAAGCACAGATTGTAACAGCCTCCTGTAACCAGCATTGTCATCCAACAGCTGTTGGAAGGTTACATCCGCCTTCTGATTCCACAAGTCTCGCAAGAAGTCGTAAGGGGATCGCTTCAGAAGAGTGACTGGGGTTTCCAACAAAGAAGATGTAGTAGCTGCTTCTTTGGGTGGAAGACCAGAAGAGTGTCTTCTCTCGACTGGAGGCTATTCCCGTGAGACAGGAGCTGCCGTAGTCGGTGTAGGAGAAGCTGCTGTACTATCTTCCGTCGCTTCTCCAGCTCTTCTTGCATGATTGCTTCAACTTCTTGTCTAATGTCCGGAGCAAAGTACTTCGGATCTTCTCGGTTGTAAGTAGGAGAAGAAGGTCGCTCAGGAGAAGATGACCTCTCCTTTCGCTGCTTCTTCTTCTTCATCTCCTTCTGACGAGATTCTGACTTCCCTTTGCTTCACTTACCTTGAACACAGCTTCATCCAAGACTTCCTCCGGAGGCCAACTGTCTGAATCCGAGCTAGGGCTCCAAACAGTGCCATCCGCCAAAGTGAAAGAAGAAGTTGCCTCAAGCGACTTCGGCTTATGAGCTGCAGTCGTCTTTTGCAGCTGAGGTTCCTTTCCTTCGTACTTCCTGGGGTCTGGTTCGTCTTCCTCGATATGAAGACAATCTGTACAATCCCCATGATCTTCTTCTTCTACCGTGATGTGCTGTACCACTGCTAACTCGAGTTTAGAAGCTGATGCCGCTTCTGCAGGAGGCGTGGTCTCTGCAAATCTAACCATTTGTCGTGGCCGTAAGGTTTGAGGACAATTCCCTGTGAAATGACCGGCTTTCTTACAGTTCCCACACAAGGGCACTTGCCCAATCTGTCTTCTCGGATGAGGACAGGTGGACCACCAGTGTCATGTCTCTCCACAATTATTGCACGTTCCAGGAAGAGGGTTGAGAGGTCGTTGTGATGAAGAAGGTTGCCAGGGTGTCCTGGTCTGTACATTGCTAGCTCTATCCCTAGGTACATAACGATTATATTGGGCGAGAGACGTAGGAGTGAAGGGTTGTATCGTCTCGATCCTATAGCAGGTTTCCCCACTAGGATCGTGTAGATATCCCTCATCGTCTTCTTCCCATCCTGCCCAGTTGACAGCTTGGTCCTGCGTACACTGATATCTGGTGTACCCGGAAGAGTTACAAAGATTGCACCAAAGGTTTGGCCGAGAAGCCGTTGTCAGAGTGTAATCCGTCTACCTAGGAAAGCGCCGGGCTTCTGGCTGTGGTTGTTCACTCAAGAGGTTGGCTTTCAGGTTACAACAGGGGCTATAAACACTCACACAGATGTGTAAGATCTAGTAATATACCCAGAAGGCGAAATTCAGGTCTAGCCGGCAGTAACAAGATCCGGCGGTGAACTTTGACACTCACGGAGAGGAAAACTATGAAGGTTTAGACCTCTAAACTTCCCCTGCATGCAAATGAGGTACTACTGAACTCACAGACGAAATTTCAGCCTGAGATCAAATTCTGACACGGAGATATGAACAGAAAAGTTTTGAGCAAGAAAACTACGGCAATTTCTGGTACCTAGCTGGCTATTTGAACCTATAACAGGAGTTTGGCTCAATCAATTTCGAAGTTTCTTACAGGATTTGCAGTCTACAGGGTGCTGAACATCCCTGTGAAGTTGGGACTCCTGAATGTACACAGAACTGCAGATCTCCTCCTCTGAAGTCGCTACTCTAGATTAAGAGCTTTTCAGACCCCCTCAGCTTCAGCGGCCGCCCTGAATTACTCAATTGCTCAATCGATATGAAACTTTTTGTGAAATCGTAGCCCTGCTGGCAGAGAACACAACCTCGAAGTTTTGAAGCAATTTCCTCAAATCTGCTGCGCGTGACACTGAAAACCCTAAATCCAACAAAAGTGATTCAATTCTAGCACAATTCGAACTTCAATTGCTCATAACTCCGTCTTTATTGACTGAAATCGATCGAAATTTTCACTGGAAGTGCTTTGCATGACGAGCCCTCTCTTCCTGTGCTCTCAGATTTTGAAGATCCCTCACCAAATGCTCGAACTCCACTCTAGAGCTCTGTTTCTAAATTTAGAGTTTAATAAAAGACAAAAACGGACCAATGGGAGTTCATAGCTCCACTTGGTTGTCCTTTAGTACCCTAAACCACGTGGCAACTTAGTTTTACTCATAGGCTACCACGTCAAGCCCCCTAGAGTGCCAGCGTAAAACTTAAATTACTTAAAACGACACGCAGCCCCGAAAAATAACTTAAATCAGCTAGAAAGCGTGCATGGGCGACACGCAAATACAACCCATGAGCTTAAGCCCTATCAACATGGTAATCAACCTACTAAGACTCAAAATAGTGTTAACACCGTATGCAAAGGTGTCAAACATATACATAAATGACTAGAAGTAATATAAGCTAACTTCTAGAACTACTAAACTCAAGCGTCGGAGTAGAAATATAACATGTAGCCGCCAAGTAGCGCGACACCGTAGGTTGCTTCCGCTTGTCCTTCTGGTTCAGAAGATGAACTTTCAGGTCGGCAAACTGCTTCAGAACTTCATCGATACGGGGATCAGGTGCAGACTGAATGATCTGAGTTTGAGGCATCTTCTGCACAACTTCTTCCCTTGATCGTGTCTTCTCCTTCTTCTTCTTCCGTGTCTTCTTCTCTGGTTCAGATTCAGATTCTGAACTTTTGACAGTAGACTCTTCAGAAGTAGAAGATACTTCCGAATCACTATTATTAGTTTCAGTGGACTTGGACTTCCTCTTGGTCTTCCGAGAAGACTTCTTCGACTTCGTGGACTTCTTCGAGGTCTTCCCTCTGTCTTTCGTCATATTCCGAGTGATGCTCGAGGTTTCATACTACTCGGCATGCTTCTGTACTTCTACTAAATCATCACCTCCTCCTCTTGTGTAGTACAATTCCATATCTTGAGACAATCCTCCCAAGTACCAGTCTACGGCTTGCTGAGCACAGTAACCAGATCTTCCTTGGTTCTGAGGGATGTGATCCAGGAGGTCTTCAAACCTCTCGGTGTAATCTCACAGTGTCTCCTTCTTCTTCCGTTCGAGCCTCTGAAGTTCTATGAGGGTCATCCGATCATAGCCCACTCCTCTAAACCTCTTCAGAAAAGCTGTCTTCAGAGTTGCCCAAGCGACCATTACTAACCCATCATCTAACATTTTACTCATCCATTTCCTCCCCTTCCCTACGATCAAACTAGGAAATACACGGAGTCTGTCGACATCAGAGTCTTCTTTGTTGGATCGAGAGATGGTCTCGAACATCGTGATGAAGTCGTCCGCGTCAGCATCATCGTTGTACGGTGGTACTTCTGCCGAGTGTGGGAAGCCATGTCGACTGCCGGCTAGTGCGACTGCCCACTTCTTCCTCCCTCAGGTCCAGGTGGTGGAGATGATCTTCTCGAAGGTCCAGGCCTGTCTGAATCACGAAGGTCGTCTTTTGAGTCAGAGCTGCTGTCACTGCTACCTTCCGAGACGTCTAGAACAATCTCCTCCAGTCTTCCTTCACCTTGAGAAGCTTCTTCCGCACTTGGGAAGACGTCTTCCGAGTAACCAGTACCGAAATCTACTTTATACACGTGATCACCCGGTTGGCTTCTGTCTTCTCCAAAGATTATGCTCGAGATGGAAGGCTCTTCCAACTCTACTGATCGGATCTTCCTGAGCTCTTCTTCTTTCCTTTGGTGTCTCAGGGATATCCGCTGCTCTCTAGAAGCGGTTCGCTGGGGTGAATTTACCCACTCAGGATCTTTACCCGTGCGTTTTCTGCTTCTTCCTCTGGTGGGAGGCATCCACCAGAGTACTGAGAACAGATGTCCCTCCTCTTCTACCACTAGATCTGGCAGACCAAATGACTGAAGAATCGATCACAAGTTCGGAACGTCTTCTTCTCCTGCTTTCTGTTGTACTCACTGCAGTCTTCCAAGATCGAGTCTTCCAAGAAGCTCTTGGAAGCGGGGAAGCGGCTTCTTCCAGTTCTCCCTGATGTATCTTATCAGCTTCTGGTTGCGATTCCTGTCTTCTAGCAAGATAGAGTCCCACAACACATTCAACTACAATCGAAGTTAGTTCGAAATGAAACTAACTACTTACACACAGATCCAGGAAGCTTAGAACAGAAGTTACTAAGATGTAATCTCCGGCAGCGGCGCCAAAAATGGTGCTCACTATATGTAGTGTCGCAAGATTACTCCTTTTGCCCATTTAGTTTACAAGATATCGTTCCCACAGAGGATTTGCACAAGTAACGCTGCTCTAAGTTCTAAGATCTGTTCAAACACACAAACACACGGGTTTTGTCTAGAAATCTCGTCTTCTCACAAAACCACGCGTCTTCCAGATACGCCAAAAGGTGCTCTGGACCCAAACAAACAACTACTAACTAAAATATCACACAACTATTCACAGAGAAGCTCAGGAAGACGATCTTCTTGCTTCCAGGTTGCTTCTTCCGGTCTTCTCAGTACCGTCTTCCGGAAGCAATTCTCGGCTTCTGGGAGTTCAACTCGGCTTCTCACACCTCCAGAAGACTGTCTTGTTTCGCAGAAGTCGACTAGTAATGGTTGTTTACATCTTACTCACTCTCACATTCCAACGGGTTAGATTAATCACAGGGTGTATGCCCCTTGTAGCCTTCCCAGGCTTCTGCCTACGGAAATGGTCTTCTTGCAACACTACAACGACATTCACCTTCACGGAAGCTCAATAGAAGTCTCGGAAGCTCACTAGAAAAAGTTAAGAAGATGGGGAAGATGAGAGAAGATGGGGAAGAAGAGAAAATCCAAACAAGAGGAAAACAAGATGAAAAGAGGAGATTAAGATTCCGACAGGCTTCTAGTCCGGATCTTGACTAACAAGCCATCCCTGCTTGTAATAGTTTGGAGAGGAAGACAACAAACGTGAGTACCGTTACACCGTCTTCTACTTGAGGATGTCGTCTTCTGTTGCGGGAAGAAGGCTTCTTTCTTCTTCTCTTCGCTGCTCCGACTACTCTGTCTTTTGGGATCTTTTATCCATAAGACCGTCCGTACGTAGATCCTAAGTGCTCTACTGGACGAGCCAAGCTACACTTCCACAACTGCTGACAGTCACCGCCACTCAAGAAGAACACTTCTCATGCACAATTGGGAGCGAATTCAAGGAAACCCACCACCCAGAAGACATGAACAAAGCTTCTGCACTGAAATCAACAATCCATTCCCCGAGAAGAAATCACATTGGCATTGGGAAACTCACTTCCTCTACTTTCTGCGCCTACTCCTCGACACACCAGTCTAGTCAACAGGATTGCACGAGGATGCCGTTCCCTGTTCCTAAACTGTCCACTACCTCTATCTACATCTTCGAACCACTGCTGGTAACAAGCATGCAGAGCCCTCCTGTGTATTCTTAGACTATTCGTATGTTTCCAACAACGGGTGTAGTGTACACTATAATGCCTATCATGTGTCTGTGTGTGCTCTCTGTCTGCACTGTCAAATCGATGTGTGTGTGTGCAGAGCCTACAGAGCCCCGATTTCCTACCCTTCGATCCTACTTATGCCACTACCATGAGAAACCAGAGGAGGCGACCACCAGGGAGAGAGAGGCGCTGACAGGAGGCTGCCACCCCACATACAAGCGGTTCCCCTTCCTAATTAGCCATCCACCTTGTTGCTCCTACGCTACCTATGCTGTCACATGGTATCCTAACTAATTTTACACTGAAAAACTGCCACCCTTAAGATAGCATGTTCGATCTTACTAAATTTGGAGTTGTCACTTCGGTTACTATCTACTCTGATTGCTCGGAGGCAACTTCTACCTGATCTGCTCCTATCGGAGCTCCTAACGCGGCTTCTGATAAGCTAGAAAGCCCTGCAGTTACCTCGGGTGTCACTGAGGTGGCTTCCTCCTCATCGCTCTTCGCTGGCCCTGCTGTCGATGCTGCTGCTTCTTCCTCGGCTTCGGCTTCTGACTCTGCTTCTGCTGTTGCTTCTGCTTCGGAAGACGGAAGCGTCTTCTGGGAAGCGGAGGCGACCGGTGCTTCCTCGCTCTTCTGGAGCATCAGCTCGGTGCTAGGGACCATGGCGACCTCATGGGGGTCCGGGGAAGTCGCTTCCTCCACGCGGAATACCTAGGAAGACGACTCGTCTTCCTGTCTTCCAGAAGACATCTTGTCTTCCGGAGTCTTTTCGACTTCCAACGCTGTCACTACCAAGTGCACAGCGAGGTCGAACTCCTCCTTCTCCAATTCTGATCCAGTAGATGGTGCTGGAGCTTGAGAAGATGCAGTTGCGGGTGTCGGAAGCGAGGGAAGACCATAGAGTGTCTTCACTCCTTCTATCTGTCGATCCAAATACCTGAACATGCTCTCCCTGCATTCCACCAACATCGTCTTGGACTCGTTGTCCCATCCTCTAGCCAGGGTAAGCAACTTCCTACCCGCGGTGAAGTTGAACTTCTTCCGAAGCGCTTCCACCGACTGTGCATCTCCTCCACATCTATCATCTGACTCTCTACTTGTTCAGACATCACCTGTCTCTTGCGCTTGATGATGTCGATGATCAGTTCGTGAAACTCCCTCTTTGCAATACCAAGAACTTCTCGGAGAGAAAACTCGATCCGTGCATCCAGTATCCTCTGCTCCAAGATGCTCTTCAGATCAGTAGAAGTTTCAATATCAGCTGCCAACTTGTAAGCCGGTCCCTTCCCCTTCTCTTGGGCAGTAAACCGCCTACCAGCAGTTGTTGGCTCCTGCTGGGATCTCTGCACATCCTCCATAGGATCTGGTGCAGGTGGAGGAGCTGCAGAAGTGGACGGGATGTCCTCAGGAAGAGCTGCTCGTCTCCTTGTGACTCTCCGTCTATCCCCAGTCTCCTCAGGAACTCCAGTATCAAGGTCAGAGGCTTCTCGCCGTCTCTTCTCCTCCACAGAAGCATCCTGCCAATGAACGTGTCTATCTACATCCAAGAATGCTCTGATAGAAGCAGCATCTACAGGATCTCCCCATCTTGTGACCCTACGAATAGACTCTGCTCCCCTCTTCAGTACTTCAGAAGGAACGGGAGCAATACTCTTCTCAACAGTCCTATCTAGCAACGTAGGACTAGAAGAAACCTCAATATGTCCAGCATATACATCAGGATTTACCGGTGGTGCCATCAATGCATGTACAGTTGCCGCCGCAGCAATCTGAGGTAGACTCCTCATGCCTCCTCGCCCAAACTGCGTGCTCAACGGCTCTCCAGTAGAAGAAAGGTGCAGCCTACCGTTCTGATAGCGAACCACACCATCTCGCAAAGCAGCTGTGAGCTCTTGACAGTCTCCTCGGAAGTGATCAGGACTGTCACACCAAATACACCTACGGACAGGAGCACCTCCTGGACGTGCAGCAGCAGGCGCCGGTGGCTGCTCTCTCTACAATCCAGCTAGCTCTACCTTCAGCTCTCGCATCTGCCGAATCAAGTCTTCAATCTGATTCTGTTGACCATGGTTCTCCGCAGGTCTCTGAACAGGTGCTCTTTGTGCTGGAGCTGGCACAACTGGCATCAAAGGAACTGCAGCTGGGACAACAGGTCTGGGAGCAGGGGCCAAAGGTTGCTGTACTTGAGGAGCAGCATAAGGTGGAGAGACCACTTCTGCAAGCGGACGTCCTCCCACAGCCACTCTTCCCCTCCTCTGCCTTGTCAGTACAGCCACAGCATCCTCAACTCTCCCCCAATCCATAGTAACACCTCCCTCACAGATCGATCGGCCAACATAAAACATAACCGATCTGCCGTAGCATCATCGGTAGCCTGCAGGAAAAGCTCTGTTTTCCTAGCATCTAGGGTGATTCGCTCTAGAGTTGAAAGTTGTCGGTATCTCCGATCAAACTCTCTCAGCAACTCACTCAGGCTCATAATACGACCAGGTTGCTGCTCAACCCAGTCTAGAAATGTCCTTCTAGTAACTCTCTCTGAATCCTCCTCAAGAAACTCCTCTCGAAGAGATCGCTCAAAACTCATCCAGACTCCAAGATTTCTTCTCTGTACATCCTTAACTTGGTCCCGCAACTTAGGAATGACAGCTAACTCAAAGCTTGCTATCATCTCAGCATCTGTAACCCTAACCAGCTCCATCTCTCCTCTATACTCACGCAGATATCTAGAAATATCTCTACCTTCAAACCTTCCACACCTATTCACTATCGCTTGCAAAGCCTTGGTGGATTTTAACTCACCCCCTCCAACGATCGGATGTTGTTGGACCAGGGCCGCAAGCGTCTTCAAGATCTCAGCCGTGTCCAGACCAGATGCAGATGTCGCTGTAGAAGACGCAGGTGCAGTTGACGGTGCAGCAGTAGACGTTGATGCTCCAACTCCAGAGGCAGCAGCAGCAGCTCCGCTCTTGCGATCCATCTCTTCTCCTTGTAGCAACTCAACCTTCTCAATCAATCACCCCAAGAGGTCTCATTGGAAGCACCAGATGTAGAGTTGAGAGTTTTCCTCGGGAAGGGCGGAACCTTCTGGCTGCGATATGATCGTGAAGGTTGTGGGAAGACTACTAGGGAAGGTGCTGGGCTTCAGGTTCTGGTTGTTTACTATCCAGAGGTAGGCTTCAGGTCATAAGGGCACTATAAGTCTTCACACAGATGCGGAGACTAGCTTCCGGTGCCTCTGTCTTCTTCTGGTCTTCTCCCTGTCGCAGCAAGGTGCGCAGACCGAATCCAGGTTGGAAGGGCCTCTCCTGAGCCTTCGCTCTCTTCTTCAGAAACTCCATAGCGGGCTGGATCTCGGATCGGAAGAAAGCACTGAACTCCTCCAGTCGTCTTCCTGCGGAAGACAGGCTCATCTCCACGACTTGGTCGGAGGTCTCCACCTTGTCTTCTGCGCACGGTGTAGAGTTGAGAGTTTTCCTCGGGAAGGGCGGAACCTTCTGGCTGCGATATGATCGTGAAGGTTGTGGGAAGACTACTAGGGAAGGTGCTGGGCTTCAGGTTCTGGTTGTTTACTATCCAGAGGTAGGCTTCAGGTCATAAGGGCACTATAAGTCTTCACACAGGTCGAATAGATCCTCCAGTATGCTCAGGAAGTGAAAATCAGATCAAACTAACAGTAATAAGGTTCACCAGCGAACTTTAACAGTCAAGAATCAGAAACATAAGATGGGTTAGGCTTCAGAACTTCTCCTATATGTCAATGAGGCCCTACTGACCATACAGACGAAGTTTCAGCTTGAGTTCAGTTCAGAGCACCGAGATATGGGTAGAAACTTTTTGAACAGAGAAATTATGGCAATTTCTGGTACCTAGACAGCTATTCTGACCTAGAACAGAGAATTGGCTCGATGAATTTCAAGGTTTCTCACAGTATTTGAAGTCTACAGGATGCTGAACATCCCTGTGAAGTTGGGCCTCTTGAATGTACACAGAACTCCAGATCTCCTCCTCTGAAGTCGCTGCTCTAGATTAAGAGCTTTTCAGACCCCCTCTGCTTCAGCGGCCACCCTGAATTACTCAGTTACTCAATCGATATGAAACTTTTTGGGAAATCGTAGTCCTGCTGGCAGTGAACACAGCCACGAAGTTTTGAAGCGATTTCCTCGATTCTGCTGCAAATGACACTCAAAACCCCAAATTGAACAGAAGTGCTTCAATTCTGACACAAATCGAACTTCAATCAGCCATAACTCCTTGTTTATTGCTCCAAATCGATCAAACTTTTCGCTGACAGTGCTTGGCTCGACGAGCTCTATCTCCCTGTCCTCTCAGATTTCGCAGTACCCTCACAAATTGCTCGAACTCCACTCTAGAGCTCTGTTTCTAAATTTAGAGTTTAACAAAAGACAAAAACAGACCAATGGGATTTCATAGCTCCACTTGGTTGTCCTTTAGTACCCTAAACCACGTGGCAACTTAGTTTTACTCATAGGCTACCACGTCAAGCTCCCTAGAGTGCCAACGTAAAACTTAAACTACCTAAAACGACACGCAGCCCCGAAAAATAACTTAAATCAGCTAGAAAGCGTGCATGGGCGACAAGTAAGTACAACCCATGATTTCAAACCCCTATCTACATGGTAAATCTAAGTCATGTACATTGAGTATCATAGATAAGTATGAATTTACTTGCACAAGCGTACGAATGCTTGAACAAGATAAATGTCATACTACCAACCTACTAGGATCCAAAATATTTGACAGAGTTAACACCATATGCAAAAGGTGTCAACCATAAGCATAAAAGACTAAGAACAGTACAGAGCTAACTTCTAAGACTACTAAACGTCAAGTGTCGGAGTAGAAATAACATGCGCTAAGTAACGCGACAGCAGTGATAAGTGAATCATTTATTATGTCAAATGATTCACATCACGACATCCACCCCCTCTAAACCTGCACATCCTCCGGTATGTGCCAATCTCCTCAGTCTTCTGTTTGATCCTCATCAGCATCGCTCTCCTCCGCCTCTGCCTCATCAGACACTGGGACGTCTTCGTCTCTTGTTGCCCTCAGCTCTGACTCCAGAAAGTTGAATAACTCAACTGACCCTCCGCGTCTCTTGAACAGTTTCACACGTTTGCCAGCCACAGATAGCTTCAAAAGAGTACCGTCCAACTCACGCAAACTATAGGTGGCATTCTCATACACATCTAGCACAACATAAGGTCCGAACCATCTTCGAAAGAACTTACGAAGTGTAGAGTGCTGATTCTCCAACGTGCTATCATATACCAGAACCCAGTCACCAACATGTATTGGCTTCGGTCGTAGTCGGTGAGTCTTGTCAAAACGTTCCTTGTTTCTGACTCGAGCCACCTTCAGCCTCTCCTGCGCATCAGCAAGATCCTCCTCCCTTCGCTCCAACTGCCTAATACGTAAAGCAAGGAGTGAAGCACGATCTATACCATCTTCCCACGGTAGTGTAGCCCACGTGGGAAAGTACTCCTCAGCAAGCATGATCGGTTTCTGCCCCAGCATAAGCTCAACTGGCATATAACCAGTCGTGGTACAGTGTGTAGTTCTATCAGCCCACAAAGCAAATGGAAGTAGTCTCGGCCATTCTCTAGGCTTACCATCACATGCTTTCACTAAAGCATGAACAATAGAAGGGTGTCCCCGTTCACTCTTACCAATGCCCTCTATCTGCACGTAATCTCCCAACCGATCCATAGCGACAGATGATATCTTCAAGCACGAACCGGCAGATATTCTCTGTAGTCTTCGTCCGTAGTGCTCGTCCCTCCACATAGTTGGAGAGATCCTCTCGAGCCAACACCAAGTAACGCATCCCTCATAACCCCGGTGGCATCATCACAAGATCAAGAACCCACTGAAAATGAATACTAGGTGGATAAGTAGGTACAAGCCCATCTCTGTAACGGATCTTAGAGTAGAACTGGCAGTGCAGACACGACCCAACAAAGTCCACCACGTCTTGATACAAACCCTTCCACCAGTAACGCTCCTTCAGCTTCGTGTATGTAGCCCAGACTCCACGATGTCCAGCCCACAAGGTATCATGAAACTCCTTCAGCAGATTAAGCTTTGTCGGTTGATCATCCACCACTCTAGTAAGCATCCCATCTCTTCTCTTCGGACGTTTTCACAGATAACTCTCACGTAGAAGATAACTATACGCCTTCCGTCTGATCTCCTTGAACTCTGCATCACTCCATCCTTCTCTTCTGGATAACGAACTCAGATAAAATCCAATATTGCGGAACTTTTCTGAGTAGAACCCCTCATTGAACGGCAGTGGTTCCAAGTCTGAAGTCTGCTGACCAACTTGGCACCAAACGTCTCTCTTCTCTTCATTCTCCACCTCTGCAAACATCTCATCCTCATCTGTATAACGAGCCCTAGACAACATATCTGCAACTGGATTGTCCTTCCCTGCTATATGCTTTAGCTCAGGGTTCAGACTCCGGACATAAGCAATCCATCGCAGCATTGCTATGTCTGGTGTATTGCAGTTTGCTATCATACCCAACAAAGGCAAACAATCTGTTTCTAGTATCACATGAGCTCCTATCAAGAACTCTCGATCTACCTTCATAGCAGTAACAGCTCCCCACAACTCACGCTTCACTTGAGGATAGTTACGATGTCTATCTGTTAAGATCCGAGCTCCAAACCTTGAAACAAACCGCACACCTTCTGCATCTTCTTGACCAACGGCCCATCCAATCGCCTTTGGACTCGTATCAACAGTCAATACCACAGGTCTCCCGCTCTCGTAGCTAGGCCTCCTTAGTATAGGTGGAGACTTCAGAATCTCCTTCAGCTGCTCCATCGTCTCATGATGTTCTTGCCGCCAAGTAAACCTCCTTCCCTTTCTCAGAAGTGCATATAGAGGCTCGGCAATATGTGCATAATGAGGAATACTCACACGAAAGAACACACAAGCTCCTAAGAACCGTCGAACCTCAGTGATGTTGGTGCAGTCAGCTATCCTTGCTATAGCATCTACCTTCTCTGGGTTCGGACGCCTCCCAAAAGTACCACACAGATGACCTACTACCACAATCTCTGACATCCCAAAGCGAGATTTGGTACCTGATAGAGTGAGGTGTACCTCCTCCAAACGCATCAGAATCTTCTCCACATCTCGAATGTGGTCTGCAACGAACTTTCTGCAACCATCAGAAGTCACTGCTTCGTCCTTGTCCTCCACCGGACAGCCTTTCACGGGAATATCATCTAGAAACGGGATAGTGACCTCAGGCACAAACTCTCGTAACACCTTATGCATCGCATTTTGCATATGAGCTACTGAGTTTGTCGCACCCTGAGGAAGGGTACACATCCGCATCAATCCTAAAGGTGTACGCATGGTAGTCAAGTCTCTACTCTCCAAAGCAAGCTGAAACTGATCATAACCTGAAAACAGATCTCCAATAGAATAGATTGACCTTCCAGCAAACGCCTCAGCTATTTCATCAACCACAGGTCCTGTTCCAACGTTTCGAATCGTGATGTTGTTGGCAGGCTGCAAGTCTTGGATGAAGCGTAGAGCTCCTGTCTTCTTAGGTACTGTGAACCATCGGTTAGAGTACGGAGCCATAGATGGTTCAAGAATACCCATCTGCATCCTCTCCTTCAGCAACTCAATCACCTTCGGTAGCAAGGCACGAGGGACTGGAATCGGCTTCAAATCCCAAGGTACGTGAGGAACAGTGAAGATAACCATCGGAGCTATCACACTAGGATCCACACAACCTATCTCCTCAGCCGAGAAAGAAAATGCCTTACCATGGCTAACTATCATCTGTTCAAAAGCTCGTTTCTCCTCTTCAGTCAAGAAGCCACCCCCTCCTATCTGGAGCTGCTCGAGTGTCTCCTGAGTAAACTTGTGCCCTACCTGTGTAGGATCTCTAAGCACAGGCTCAGCAGCCGCTAACTCCATCTGCTGCTGAGAATCAACAGGTAATTGGGTCGCCACAGGTCTCACCTTCCTCGCTACAGCTTTATACTTGGCGTGTACTTCCGCTTCCTGATGTAAGCCACACCAACAGACTGCATCCTTCCATCCATTCTCCAGTCTCGGATGAGGACGATATCGTAAGTACGAGATAATTTCCTCATAGACTTCACGAGAATGGATGGGGATCACCACCCTACCTCCCATCTGTTCCATCAACCTATCTACATCATCCAGCCAACAAACAAAAGACTGCACACCTACAAACTCCTCATAAACACCAGAAATCATCTCATCTTCCTTCAGAACTCCTGTACAACGCAGATTTGCTGCACACCTCTCCATCTGTCTTCTACTCTTCTCAGTCAAATCCTCCATCCGTGTGAACTCACTCCAATCATCAGAACTGAAAGCCATCAACCCAGATTTCCAACTATGCACAGTGCAACTACTTTCTGAATCTTGAGCAGCCTTTCCATCAACCTCCTGTGATCCCTCAGGCTGCTCAAGCGGGATCATAGTAGCAGTAGATCCATCACTCTCGCTCTCCCGTCCTACGAGAGTGGTTTCAGAAAACCCTTACCCCTACAGATAGGAGAATCCCTCAAAGTTTGACGGTTTCGTTCGTGGTTCGTACGAACGGTCAGAAACTGCACAGAACGTCTATCATCTAGACTACGGATCCTAGCATAATGAGATCCATCATCCATCACCTTGGTCTCCATTCGAACCGCAGTGATATAAGGCTGACCAAGAATCACAGGATATGAAGCAGAAGATTGCACGAAGAAATGTTGATCCACATACACATCACCTATCTTCACCTTCACGTTAGGACAAGCGCCGTATAGCTCACCTTTCTGGTTGTTCGCAGCACGTAACACCCAACCATGGTTTAGCTCGATAGGCCACTGACCCCTCTCGTACACCTCTCGTGACATGATGTTGATCTCAGATCCGTGATCAACTAAAGCAGCAACAGGTTCAGCCAAACTTCCAAGACGAACTCGCGTAGCAGTTGTGGCACGAGCCCAATGTCTCTTTCTGAAATCACTTTCACTAGCTGGACTCTCCTCACCAGCTTCCTCATCGTTGAACTCAATAGTGTCGGTACCAGCAACCAACCTTTCTTGCTGGTATCCCTTGTCATCAGCTTCCTGAAAATGCACCTTCCCAAACTCTGCATCATTCAGAGAAGTTCCTACCACATCTATCATCTGACTCTCTACTTGTTCAGACATCACCTGTCTCTTGCGCTTGATGATGTCGATGATCAGTTCGTGAAACTCCCTCTTTGCAATACCAAGAACTTCTCGGAGAGAAAACTCGATCCGTGCATCCAGTATCCTCTGCTCCAAGATGCTCTTCAGATCAGTAGAAGTTTCAATATCAGCTGCCAACTTGTAAGCCGGTCCCTTCCCTTTCTCTTGGGCAGTAAACCGCCTACCAGCAGTTGTTGGCTCCTGCTGGGATCTCTGCACATCCTCCATAGGACCTGGTGCAGGTGGAGGAGCTGCAGAAGTGGACGGGATGTCCTCAGGAAGAGCTGCTCGTCTCCTTGTGACTCTCCGTCTATCCCCAGTCTCCTCAGGAACTCCAGTATCAAGGTCAGAGGCTTCTCGCCGTCTCTTCTCCTCCACAGAAGCATCCTGCCAATGAACGTGTCTATCTACATCCAAGAATGCTCTGATAGAAGCAGCATCTACAGGATCTCCCCATCTTGTGACCCTACGAATAGACTCTGCTCCCCTCTTCAGTACTTCAGAAGGAACGGGAGCAATACTCTTCTCAACAGTCCTATCTAGCAACGTAGGACTAGAAGAAACCTCAATATGTCCAGCATATACATCAGGATTTACCGGTGGTGCCATCAATGCATGTACAGTTGCCGCCGCAGCAATCTGAGGTAGACTCCTCATGCCTCCTCGCCCAAACTGCGTGCTCAACGGCTCTCCAGTAGAAGAAAGGTGCAGCCTACCGTTCTGATAGCGAACCACACCATCTCGCAAAGCAGCTGTGAGCTCTTGACAGTCTCCTCGGAAGTGATCAGGACTGTCACACCAAATACACCTACGGACAGGAGCACCTCCTGGACGTGCAGCAGCAGGCGCCGGTGGCTGCTCTCTCTACAATCCAGCTAGCTCTACCTTCAGCTCTCGCATCTGCCGAATCAAGTCTTCAATCTGATTCTGTTGACCATGGTTCTCCGCAGGTCTCTGAACAGGTGCTCTTTGTGCTGGAGCTGGCACAACTGGCATCAAAGGAACTGCAGCTGGGACAACAGGTCTGGGAGCAGGGGCCAAAGGTTGCTGTACTTGAGGAGCAGCATAAGGTGGAGAGACCACTTCTGCAAGCGGACGTCCTCCCACAGCCACTCTTCCCCTCCTCTGCCTTGTCAGTACAGCCACAGCATCCTCAACTCTCCCCCAATCCATAGTAACACCTCCCTCACAGATCGATCGGCCAACATAAAACATAACCGATCTGCCGTAGCATCATCGGTAGCCTGCAGGAAAAGCTCTGTTTTCCTAGCATCTAGGGTGATTCGCTCTAGAGTTGAAAGTTGTCGGTATCTCCGATCAAACTCTCTCAGCAACTCACTCAGGCTCATAATACGACCAGGTTGCTGCTCAACCCAGTCTAGAAATGTCCTTCTAGTAACTCTCTCTGAATCCTCCTCAAGAAACTCCTCTCGAAGAGATCGCTCAAAACTCATCCAGACTCCAAGATTTCTTCTCTGTACATCCTTAACTTGGTCCCGCAACTTAGGAATGACAGCTAACTCAAAGCTTGCTATCATCTCAGCATCTGTAACCCTAACCAGCTCCATCTCTCCTCTATACTCACGCAGATATCTAGAAATATCTCTACCTTCAAACCTTCCACACCTATTCACTATCGCTTGCAAAGCCTTGGTGGATTTTAACTCACCCCCTCCAACGATCGGATGTTGTTGGACCAGGGCCGCAAGCGTCTTCAAGATCTCAGCCGTGTCCAGACCAGATGCAGATGTCGCTGTAGAAGACGCAGGTGCAGTTGACGGTGCAGCAGTAGACGTTGATGCTCCAACTCCAGAGGCAGCAGCAGCAGCTCCGCTCTTGCGATCCATCTCTTCTCCTTGTAGCAACTCAACCTTCTCAATCAATCACCCCAAGAGGTCTCATTGGAAGCACCAGATGTAGAGTTGAGAGTTTTCCTCGGGAAGGGCGGAACCTTCTGGCTGCGATATGATCGTGAAGGTTGTGGGAAGACTACTAGGGAAGGTGCTGGGCTTCAGGTTCTGGTTGTTTACTATCCAGAGGTAGGCTTCAGGTCATAAGGGCACTATAAGTCTTCACACAGATGCGGAGACTAGCTTCCGGTGCCTCTGTCTTCTTCTGGTCTTCTCCCTGTCGCAGCAAGGTGCGCAGACCGAATCCAGGTTGGAAGGGCCTCTCCTGAGCCTTCGCTCTCTTCTTCAGAAACTCCATAGCGGGCTGGATCTCGGATCGGAAGAAAGCACTGAACTCCTCCAGTCGTCTTCCTGCGGAAGACAGGCTCATCTCCACGACTTGGTCGGAGGTCTCCACCTTGTCTTCTGCGCACGGTGTAGAGTTGAGAGTTTTCCTCGGGAAGGGCGGAACCTTCTGGCTGCGATATGATCGTGAAGGTTGTGGGAAGACTACTAGGGAAGGTGCTGGGCTTCAGGTTCTGGTTGTTTACTATCCAGAGGTAGGCTTCAGGTCATAAGGGCACTATAAGTCTTCACACAGGTCGAATAGATCCTCCAGTATGCTCAGGAAGTGAAAATCAGATCAAACTAACAGTAATAAGGTTCACCAGCGAACTTTAACAGTCAAGAATCAGAAACATAAGATGGGTTAGGCTTCAGAACTTCTCCTATATGTCAATGAGGCCCTACTGACCATACAGACGAAGTTTCAGCTTGAGTTCAGTTCAGAGCACCGAGATATGGGTAGAAACTTTTTGAACAGAGAAATTATGGCAATTTCTGGTACCTAGACAGCTATTCTGACCTAGAACAGAGAATTGGCTCGATGAATTTCAAGGTTTCTCACAGTATTTGAAGTCTACAGGATGCTGAACATCCCTGTGAAGTTGGGCCTCTTGAATGTACACAGAACTCCAGATCTCCTCCTCTGAAGTCGCTGCTCTAGATTAAGAGCTTTTCAGACCCCCTCTGCTTCAGCGGCCGCCCTGAATTACTCAGTTACTCAATCGATATGAAACTTTTTGGGAAATCGTAGTCCTGCTGGCAGTGAACACAGCCACGAAGTTTTGAAGCGATTTCCTCGATTCTGCTGCAAATGACACTCAAAACCCCAAATTGAACAGAAGTGCTTCAATTCTGACACAAATCGAACTTCAATCAGCCATAACTCCTTGTTTATTGCTCCAAATCGATCAAACTTTTCGCTGACAGTGCTTGGCTCGACGAGCTCTATCTCCCTGTCCTCTCAGATTTCGCAGTACCCTCACAAATTGCTCGAACTCCACTCTAGAGCTCTGTTTCTAAATTTAGAGTTTAACAAAAGACAAAAACAGACCAATGGGATTTCATAGCTCCACTTGGTTGTCCTTTAGTACCCTAAACCACGTGGCAACTTAGTTTTACTCATAGGCTACCACGTCAAGCTCCCTAGAGTGCCAACGTAAAACTTAAACTACCTAAAACGACACGCAGCCCCGAAAAATAACTTAAATCAGCTAGAAAGCGTGCATGGGCGACAAGTAAGTACAACCCATGATTTCAAACCCCTATCTACATGGTAAATCTAAGTCATGTACATTGAGTATCATAGATAAGTATGAATTTACTTGCACAAGCGTACGAATGCTTGAACAAGATAAATGTCATACTACCAACCTACTAGGATCCAAAATATTTGACAGAGTTAACACCATATGCAAAAGGTGTCAACCATAAGCATAAAAGACTAAGAACAGTACAGAGCTAACTTCTAAGACTACTAAACGTCAAGTGTCGGAGTAGAAATAACATGCGCTAAGTAACGCGACAGCAGTGATAAGTGAATCATTTATTATGTCAAATGATTCACATCACGACATCCACCCCCTCTAAACCTGCACATCCTCCGGTATGTGCCAATCTCCTCAGTCTTCTGTTTGATCCTCATCAGCATCGCTCTCCTCCGCCTCTGCCTCATCAGACACTGGGACGTCTTCGTCTCTTGTTGCCCTCAGCTCTGACTCCAGAAAGTTGAATAACTCAACTGACCCTCCGCGTCTCTTGAACAGTTTCACACGTTTGCCAGCCACAGATAGCTTCAAAAGAGTACCGTCCAACTCACGCAAACTATAGGTGGCATTCTCATACACATCTAGCACAACATAAGGTCCGAACCATCTTCGAAAGAACTTACGAAGTGTAGAGTGCTGATTCTCCAACGTGCTATCATATACCAGAACCCAGTCACCAACATGTATTGGCTTCGGTCGTAGTCGGTGAGTCTTGTCAAAACGTTCCTTGTTTCTGACTCGAGCCACCTTCAGCCTCTCCTGCGCATCAGCAAGATCCTCCTCCCTTCGCTCCAACTGCCTAATACGTAAAGCAAGGAGTGAAGCACGATCTATACCATCTTCCCACGGTAGTGTAGCCCACGTGGGAAAGTACTCCTCAGCAAGCATGATCGGTTTCTGCCCCAGCATAAGCTCAACTGGCATATAACCAGTCGTGGTACAGTGTGTAGTTCTATCAGCCCACAAAGCAAATGGAAGTAGTCTCGGCCATTCTCTAGGCTTACCATCACATGCTTTCACTAAAGCATGAACAATAGAAGGGTGTCCCCGTTCACTCTTACCAATGCCCTCTATCTGCACGTAATCTCCCAACCGATCCATAGCGACAGATGATATCTTCAAGCACGAACCGGCAGATATTCTCTGTAGTCTTCGTCCGTAGTGCTCGTCCCTCCACATAGTTGGAGAGATCCTCTCGAGCCAACACCAAGTAACGCATCCCTCATAACCCCGGTGGCATCATCACAAGATCAAGAACCCACTGAAAATGAATACTAGGTGGATAAGTAGGTACAAGCCCATCTCTGTAACGGATCTTAGAGTAGAACTGGCAGTGCAGACACGACCCAACAAAGTCCACCACGTCTTGATACAAACCCTTCCACCAGTAACGCTCCTTCAGCTTCGTGTATGTAGCCCAGACTCCACGATGTCCAGCCCACAAGGTATCATGAAACTCCTTCAGCAGATTAAGCTTTGTCGGTTGATCATCCACCACTCTAGTAAGCATCCCATCTCTTCTCTTCGGACGTTTTCACAGATAACTCTCACGTAGAAGATAACTATACGCCTTCCGTCTGATCTCCTTGAACTCTGCATCACTCCATCCTTCTCTTCTGGATAACGAACTCAGATAAAATCCAATATTGCGGAACTTTTCTGAGTAGAACCCCTCATTGAACGGCAGTGGTTCCAAGTCTGAAGTCTGCTGACCAACTTGGCACCAAACGTCTCTCTTCTCTTCATTCTCCACCTCTGCAAACATCTCATCCTCATCTGTATAACGAGCCCTAGACAACATATCTGCAACTGGATTGTCCTTCCCTGCTATATGCTTTAGCTCAGGGTTCAGACTCCGGACATAAGCAATCCATCGCAGCATTGCTATGTCTGGTGTATTGCAGTTTGCTATCATACCCAACAAAGGCAAACAATCTGTTTCTAGTATCACATGAGCTCCTATCAAGAACTCTCGATCTACCTTCATAGCAGTAACAGCTCCCCACAACTCACGCTTCACTTGAGGATAGTTACGATGTCTATCTGTTAAGATCCGAGCTCCAAACCTTGAAACAAACCGCACACCTTCTGCATCTTCTTGACCAACGGCCCATCCAATCGCCTTTGGACTCGTATCAACAGTCAATACCACAGGTCTCCCGCTCTCGTAGCTAGGCCTCCTTAGTATAGGTGGAGACTTCAGAATCTCCTTCAGCTGCTCCATCGTCTCATGATGTTCTTGCCGCCAAGTAAACCTCCTTCCCTTTCTCAGAAGTGCATATAGAGGCTCGGCAATATGTGCATAATGAGGAATACTCACACGAAAGAACACACAAGCTCCTAAGAACCGTCGAACCTCAGTGATGTTGGTGCAGTCAGCTATCCTTGCTATAGCATCTACCTTCTCTGGGTTCGGACGCCTCCCAAAAGTACCACACAGATGACCTACTACCACAATCTCTGACATCCCAAAGCGAGATTTGGTACCTGATAGAGTGAGGTGTACCTCCTCCAAACGCATCAGAATCTTCTCCACATCTCGAATGTGGTCTGCAACGAACTTTCTGCAACCATCAGAAGTCACTGCTTCGTCCTTGTCCTCCACCGGACAGCCTTTCACGGGAATATCATCTAGAAACGGGATAGTGACCTCAGGCACAAACTCTCGTAACACCTTATGCATCGCATTTTGCATATGAGCTACTGAGTTTGTCGCACCCTGAGGAAGGGTACACATCCGCATCAATCCTAAAGGTGTACGCATGGTAGTCAAGTCTCTACTCTCCAAAGCAAGCTGAAACTGATCATAACCTGAAAACAGATCTCCAATAGAATAGATTGACCTTCCAGCAAACGCCTCAGCTATTTCATCAACCACAGGTCCTGTTCCAACGTTTCGAATCGTGATGTTGTTGGCAGGCTGCAAGTCTTGGATGAAGCGTAGAGCTCCTGTCTTCTTAGGTACTGTGAACCATCGGTTAGAGTACGGAGCCATAGATGGTTCAAGAATACCCATCTGCATCCTCTCCTTCAGCAACTCAATCACCTTCGGTAGCAAGGCACGAGGGACTGGAATCGGCTTCAAATCCCAAGGTACGTGAGGAACAGTGAAGATAACCATCGGAGCTATCACACTAGGATCCACACAACCTATCTCCTCAGCCGAGAAAGAAAATGCCTTACCATGGCTAACTATCATCTGTTCAAAAGCTCGTTTCTCCTCTTCAGTCAAGAAGCCACCCCCTCCTATCTGGAGCTGCTCGAGTGTCTCCTGAGTAAACTTGTGCCCTACCTGTGTAGGATCTCTAAGCACAGGCTCAGCAGCCGCTAACTCCATCTGCTGCTGAGAATCAACAGGTAATTGGGTCGCCACAGGTCTCACCTTCCTCGCTACAGCTTTATACTTGGCGTGTACTTCCGCTTCCTGATGTAAGCCACACCAACAGACTGCATCCTTCCATCCATTCTCCAGTCTCGGATGAGGACGATATCGTAAGTACGAGATAATTTCCTCATAGACTTCACGAGAATGGATGGGGATCACCACCCTACCTCCCATCTGTTCCATCAACCTATCTACATCATCCAGCCAACAAACAAAAGACTGCACACCTACAAACTCCTCATAAACACCAGAAATCATCTCATCTTCCTTCAGAACTCCTGTACAACGCAGATTTGCTGCACACCTCTCCATCTGTCTTCTACTCTTCTCAGTCAAATCCTCCATCCGTGTGAACTCACTCCAATCATCAGAACTGAAAGCCATCAACCCAGATTTCCAACTATGCACAGTGCAACTACTTTCTGAATCTTGAGCAGCCTTTCCATCAACCTCCTGTGATCCCTCAGGCTGCTCAAGCGGGATCATAGTAGCAGTAGATCCATCACTCTCGCTCTCCCGTCCTACGAGAGTGGTTTCAGAAAACCCTTACCCCTACAGATAGGAGAATCCCTCAAAGTTTGACGGTTTCGTTCGTGGTTCGTACGAACGGTCAGAAACTGCACAGAACGTCTATCATCTAGACTACGGATCCTAGCATAATGAGATCCATCATCCATCACCTTGGTCTCCATTCGAACCGCAGTGATATAAGGCTGACCAAGAATCACAGGATATGAAGCAGAAGATTGCACGAAGAAATGTTGATCCACATACACATCACCTATCTTCACCTTCACGTTAGGACAAGCGCCGTATAGCTCACCTTTCTGGTTGTTCGCAGCACGTAACACCCAACCATGGTTTAGCTCGATAGGCCACTGACCCCTCTCGTACACCTCTCGTGACATGATGTTGATCTCAGATCCGTGATCAACTAAAGCAGCAACAGGTTCAGCCAAACTTCCAAGACGAACTCGCGTAGCAGTTGTGGCACGAGCCCAATGTCTCTTTCTGAAATCACTTTCACTAGCTGGACTCTCCTCACCAGCTTCCTCATCGTTGAACTCAATAGTGTCGGTACCAGCAACCAACCTTTCTTGCTGGTATCCCTTGTCATCAGCTTCCTGAAAATGCACCTTCCCAAACTCTGCATCATTCAGAGAAGTTCCTACCACATCTATCATCTGACTCTCTACTTGTTCAGACATCACCTGTCTCTTGCGCTTGATGATGTCGATGATCAGTTCGTGAAACTCCCTCTTTGCAATACCAAGAACTTCTCGGAGAGAAAACTCGATCCGTGCATCCAGTATCCTCTGCTCCAAGATGCTCTTCAGATCAGTAGAAGTTTCAATATCAGCTGCCAACTTGTAAGCCGGTCCCTTCCCTTTCTCTTGGGCAGTAAACCGCCTACCAGCAGTTGTTGGCTCCTGCTGGGATCTCTGCACATCCTCCATAGGACCTGGTGCAGGTGGAGGAGCTGCAGAAGTGGACGGGATGTCCTCAGGAAGAGCTGCTCGTCTCCTTGTGACTCTCCGTCTATCCCCAGTCTCCTCAGGAACTCCAGTATCAAGGTCAGAGGCTTCTCGCCGTCTCTTCTCCTCCACAGAAGCATCCTGCCAATGAACGTGTCTATCTACATCCAAGAATGCTCTGATAGAAGCAGCATCTACAGGATCTCCCCATCTTGTGACCCTACGAATAGACTCTGCTCCCCTCTTCAGTACTTCAGAAGGAACGGGAGCAATACTCTTCTCAACAGTCCTATCTAGCAACGTAGGACTAGAAGAAACCTCAATATGTCCAGCATATACATCAGGATTTACCGGTGGTGCCATCAATGCATGTACAGTTGCCGCCGCAGCAATCTGAGGTAGACTCCTCATGCCTCCTCGCCCAAACTGCGTGCTCAACGGCTCTCCAGTAGAAGAAAGGTGCAGCCTACCGTTCTGATAGCGAACCACACCATCTCGCAAAGCAGCTGTGAGCTCTTGACAGTCTCCTCGGAAGTGATCAGGACTGTCACACCAAATACACCTACGGACAGGAGCACCTCCTGGACGTGCAGCAGCAGGCGCCGGTGGCTGCTCTCTCTACAATCCAGCTAGCTCTACCTTCAGCTCTCGCATCTGCCGAATCAAGTCTTCAATCTGATTCTGTTGACCATGGTTCTCCGCAGGTCTCTGAACAGGTGCTCTTTGTGCTGGAGCTGGCACAACTGGCATCAAAGGAACTGCAGCTGGGACAACAGGTCTGGGAGCAGGGGCCAAAGGTTGCTGTACTTGAGGAGCAGCATAAGGTGGAGAGACCACTTCTGCAAGCGGACGTCCTCCCACAGCCACTCTTCCCCTCCTCTGCCTTGTCAGTACAGCCACAGCATCCTCAACTCTCCCCCAATCCATAGTAACACCTCCCTCACAGATCGATCGGCCAACATAAAACATAACCGATCTGCCGTAGCATCATCGGTAGCCTGCAGGAAAAGCTCTGTTTTCCTAGCATCTAGGGTGATTCGCTCTAGAGTTGAAAGTTGTCGGTATCTCCGATCAAACTCTCTCAGCAACTCACTCAGGCTCATAATACGACCAGGTTGCTGCTCAACC
This sequence comes from Asterella californica, assembly GCA_036924285.1. Taxonomy (NCBI): domain Eukaryota; kingdom Viridiplantae; phylum Streptophyta; class Marchantiopsida; order Marchantiales; family Aytoniaceae; genus Asterella; species Asterella californica. The sequence goes on along the minus strand of JAYKYS010000014.1, from coordinate 473,640 downwards.
CAGTCTAGAAATGTCCTTCTAGTAACTCTCTCTGAATCCTCCTCAAGAAACTCCTCTCGAAGAGATCGCTCAAAACTCATCCAGACTCCAAGATTTCTTCTCTGTACATCCTTAACTTGGTCCCGCAACTCAGGAATGACAGCTAACTCAAAGCTTGCTATCATCTCAGCATCTGTAACCCTAACCAGCTCCATCTCTCCTCTATACTCACGCAGATATCTAGAAATATCTCTATCTTCAAACCTTCCACACCTATTCACTATCGCTTGCAAAGCCTTGGTGGATTTTAACTCACCCCCTCCAACGATCGGATGTTGTTGGACCAGGGCCGCAAGCGTCTTCAAGATCTCAGCCGTGTCCAGACCAGATGCAGATGTCGCTGTAGAAGACGCAGGTGCAGTTGACGGTGCAGCAGTAGACGTTGATGCTCCAACTCCAGAGGCAGCAGCAGCAGCTCCGCTCTTGCGATCCATCTCTTCTCCTTGTAGCAACTCAACCTTCTCAATCAATCACCCCAAGAGGTCTCATTGGAAGCACCAGATGTAGAGTTGAGAGTTTTCCTCGGGAAGGGCGGAACCTTCTGGCTGCGATATGATCGTGAAGGTTGTGGGAAGACTACTAGGGAAGGTGCTGGGCTTCAGGTTCTGGTTGTTTACTATCCAGAGGTAGGCTTCAGGTCATAAGGGCACTATAAGTCTTCACACAGGTGCGGAGACTAGCTTCCGGTGGTGCGGAGACTAGCTTCCGGTGCCTCTGTCTTCTTCTGGTCTTCTCCCTGTCGCAGCAAGGTGCGCAGACCGAATCCAGGTTGGAAGGGCCTCTCCTGAGCCTTCGCTCTCTTCTTCAGAAACTCCATAGCGGGCTGGATCTCGGATCGGAAGAAAGCACTGAACTCCTCCAGTCGTCTTCCTGCGGAAGACAGGCTCATCTCCACGACTTGGTCGGAGGTCTCCACCTTGTCTTCTGCGCACGGTGTAGAGTTGAGAGTTTTCCTCGGGAAGGGCGGAACCTTCTGGCTGCGATATGATCGTGAAGGTTGTGGGAAGACTACTAGGGAAGGTGCTGGGCTTCAGGTTCTGGTTGTTTACTATCCAGAGGTAGGCTTCAGGTCATAAGGGCACTGTAAGTCTTCACACAGGTCGAATAGATCCTCCAGTATGCTCAGGAAGTGAAAATCAGATCAAACTAACAGTAATAAGGTTCACCAGCGAACTTTAACAGTCAAGAATCAGAAACATAAGATGGGTTAGGCTTCAGAACTTCTCCTATATGTCAATGAGGCCCTACTGACCATACAGACGAAGTTTCACCTTGAGTTCAGTTCAGAGCACCGAGATATGGGTAGAAACTTTTTGAACAGAGAAATTATGGCAATTTCTGGTACCTAGACAGCTATTCTGACCTAGAACAGAGAATTGGCTCGATGAATTTCAAGGTTTCTCACAGTATTTGAAGTCTACAGGATGCTGAACATCCCTGTGAAGTTGGGCCTCCTGAATGTACACAGAACTCCAGATCTCCTCCTCTGAAGTCGCTGCTCTAGATTAAGAGCTTTTCAGACCCCCTCTGCTTCAGCGGCCGCCCTGAATTACTCAGTTACTCAATCGATATGAAACTTTTTGGGAAATCGTAGCCCTGCTGGCAGTGAACACAGCCACGAAGTTTTGAAGCGATTTCCTCGATTCTGCTGCAAATGACACTCAAAACCCCAAATTGAACAGAAGTGCTTCAATTCTGACACAAATCGAACTTCAATCAGCCATAACTCCTTGTTTATTGCTCCAAATCGATCAAACTTTTCGCTGACAGTGCTTGGCTCGACGAGCTCTATCTCCCTGTCCTCTCAGATTTCGCAGTACCCTCACAAATTGCTCGAACTCCACTCTAGAGCTCTGTTTCTAAATTTAGAGTTTAACAAAAGACAAAAACAGACCAATGGGATTTCATAGCTCCACTTGGTTGTCCTTTAGTACCCTAAACCACGTGGCAACTTAGTTTTACTCATAGGCTACCACGTCAAGCTCCCTAGAGTGCCAACGTAAAACTTAAACTACCTAAAACGACACGCAGCCCCGAAAAATAACTTAAATCAGCTAGAAAGCGTGCATGGGCGACAAGTAAGTACAACCCATGATTTCAAACCCCTATCTACATGGTAAATCTAAGTCATGTACATTGAGTTTCATAGATAAGTATGAATTTACTTGCACAAGCGTACGAATGCTTGAACAAGATAAATGTCATACTACCAACCTACTAGGATCCAAAATATTTGACAGAGTTAACACCATATGCAAAAGGTGTCAACCATAAGCATAAAAGACTAAGAACAGTACAGAGCTAACTTCTAAGACTACTAAACGTCAAGTGTCGGAGTAGAAATAACATGCGCTAAGTAACGCGACAGCAGTGATAAGTGAATCATTTATTATGTCAAATGATTCACATCACGACAACGGAAAGAAGCTATTCTTCTCATCTTCCGGGGTGGAAGATCCCTCTTCATGGCAGAAGCGGTCCTCTTCACTGCACTTCCCCGCATCGCAGTAGGAGTATCCCTCCTTCTCTTGTCTCTGGAGTCTTCGGAAGACTCCATGGTGTGACAGAAGCGGTCTTCTGCTCAACTCGGGTGCTCAAGGACTCCTCCGGTGAGTCAGACTCCGATCTCGAATGAATGACGGAGGTGGTCTTCCTAGGTACACTTCTAGGACCCATCTTCCTCGGAGGTGTGACGTCTTCCGACGCACTAGAGTCATCTTCCCTTACCAGAAGCGTCTTCTGATGAGAGCCGAGCCTCATCTGCGGCATCAGAGTGGGAGGGGGAGTTGCGGCTGCTGCTCGGTCATCATCTTCCGAGGTCTTCTCCTTCTCCTCCTGTTGACCTGTTGGTCCATACTTCACCAACTGATCTCCCCTGAGATCCCCCATGGCTACGTACAAGTAACAGAGGAAAGGTGTCAAGTGTCCTCCTGTCGGGGTACCTAAGTACGCTAGCTCCGCCTGTACATATATGTGGAAGAATGCGCCTCAGTTGACGGGCACTCCTTCATCCCACACTGCTTTCAGGAACTCCACGTCCTGATCTCCCAGGTACCTCGTCTTCTGCGCTGTCCCCTTGGGAAAGAGATGCAGAAACAACTTCGTCAAAAGTCGCTTCTTCGACTCTTTATAAGATTCGATCTTCCACCCATTCCTATCCTGCATGTCCTCCACGAAGAGGCAAGTTGTGCTTCCAGACACATGCCACTCACTCACGACCCTAGGTAGGATCTTCTTCTCGAGCCAATACCTTCGGTCCTCGGATTCTGGTCTGTGAAAGGCCCTGCGCCACCAATCTTCAGTCCACGAAGATGGTCTTCCTCGAGCTACTCCTGCCTTCGCAGGTACACGGTTGCGGGGTGGTAACGCTGCTCACACCTCCTCCAGAAGTCCTTGGTCTGTGAGGTTCCAATCCCATAGGAAGAAATCGAGACCCAACTCCTTGAGGAAGGGTGTGGCCTCGGCCAACTCTGCCGTCGGTAACACCAACCCTCGAGGATGCATCGACATATTGGAAGATCTGTTGCACTAAGCCACACGCACTTACTGTGAGCTGAAGGCTCAATCCTTCCAAGTGCCCACAGTCTAGCTTCTACTTCTCAGAAGACGAAACTAGTCTTCCAGAAGACAGCTACTCCGTCTTCCGGGATTCTAACAGTACTTCTTAATAGCTCTCGTCTTCCGAGCTATATCTAAACAATCCTATCTAAGCAAGGCCTCGCATGGATCACCAAGAAGACAACCCACCTTGCATTACATCCTACTTCCTATCAGAAGATACAAGATTCACGAAACGTAGAGTGCATAACAGGTTCAGAAGATGGTTGCGGGCTCTTGCGGTGACAGTGGCCTCTGGGAAGACACCCGAGACAGTTTCCGATTCAATGTCTTTCTCGGAAGACCTCACAAAGTCAAGCTTCCCTTCACTGATCTGTAAACCCTCCGCGGTCCTAACGATCAACTACCCTCGATCTCTCAACCTCCACGATCGTCATCCACGAATCTGCAACATGTCGGGCCTGTCTCTCACTCAGGGGTCACCTCTGATGGCTTTGATGGAAGCACACCATGAATCTTGAAGGGAAAATGCTAAGTTCACTCATTCATACACCCACAAAATTATCAACTAACAATCTCCATAAACTCATCCACTAAAATCCTCCATTCTAACGACGTCTCTCAAGTTCTCACATGCTAAACATATCCCACACTCTCTATATTACTCAAGTTGTCATTACGACAATGTGAAAACAAGGATGAGGAGCTCTTCTCTACTCCTCTATTTATACATTCTAGGTTTTTACTTTGGTACCCTCCGGTAACTCAGCCGTAACTACTTTTACCGGGTTTTACTAAGATATTACTTAAGGTAAAAGCTTTAATCACATGGGCTTTTTACCTTTTCACATGGGCTTATTCCTTCAAAGTCAACAACTTCTAGAAGGATTCTGGAATATTCTCAAGGAATCTCGAATTTCCACCCCCCCTCTACACTAGGACCCACTAAAAAGGAAACATGTGGAATCTCTTCTTGTTTTTAATGCCCACAAAGTCCACAACTTTAATCCAACCACTAATATCAAGTCAAAAAGGAGATAAGAGATACTTTCCACCTCTTTTCTACCTTTTAGACAAGATGACAAGATAGTAGTGCTCACTCTTTAGCAAATATCTGAATTCTGCCAAAAGTACAGCTAAGTTTAACCATAACTAACTTTTAGCTAGTCATGACTAACTTGATACCTCCTAAAAGTACTTTGGCAGCAAATAAACATTCTCAACACTTAGTTAGAACTAAACACCTTACTAATAGACACACTTCCTATGTGTAACATAGGTCGTTACATTTTACCCCCGGACTAAATTTTCGCTCCGTCCTCGGAGTGAAGAGAGAACTTTCGTCGATGAAACAACTTCAACTTGTCATGGTTGACCCGATCAAATCTCCTTCCTCCCAACTCCTGAAGGTCATATGTGAAGTTGCTCCACACCTTATCTACAACAAAAGGACCAAAATATCTCGGAAGAAACTTCTTCCTAGCCCTCTTGAATCTGATAGCATCATACAACATAACCCAATCTCCGACTTGAAAAGGTTTTACCTCCCTCTTGCCCAACCGTTTGTCGTAACTCTTCTTTTGATACGTCTGAGCTCGTTCCATCCGGATCATTGCTACCGCTCGGGTCTCTTCCAACTCCATAAGTTGCTCTCTTCTTGATCTGACCACGTCTTCTCCTCTCGACCTCTTCAACTTTCGTTGAATAGTTTGAAAAGTATCCAATTCAAATTGGATCGGCAACTTGGACTCCACTCCATAAACCAGTCAAAATGGGGAGTACCCAGTAGAAGTCTTTGTTGTCGTTCGATACTCCCATAAGATGGCATGTAGCCTCTTATCCCAAGTATGTTTCGCAGTCTCAACACCAGCATCTTTGGCGAGCATCATACAAAGTGTAAGATTGGTCTTCTCCGCAAGACCATTAGCATTTGGTTTGTATGAGGTCGTTACTCGTGGCTTGATAGAAAAGTGTTGTAGCATAGCAGTAGTCATGCTCCTTACAAACTCTCCTCCTCTATCTGAGACCAACTCTAACGGACATCCAAATCTTGTGATGATCCTCTCCCATAAGAACCTACCGACTTCTGTTTCATTCGTCTCTCTCAAAGGTCTAGCCTCTACCCACTTGGTACAATAGTCAGTGGCGACTACAATGTATCTATTGCCTCGAGGTGTCTTATTAAGAGGACCTACAAAGTCAATACCCCATTTCTCAAACGGCCCTAATACTAGAATTGATCTTAACGGAGGTGTTCTAGTAGACTTTAGAGCAAATGCTTGACATACGTCACAAGTTTTGCAATAGTCTAAACACTCTTTGAAAATCCCTCTCCAGTGATAACTCGCATCCAAAATCTTGAAGGCTGTTATCTTACCAGCAAAGTGACCTCCGCAAACAGTTCCGTCGTGAAACTCGTGCATTAGCTTGAATGCCTCCTTCTGACCAACTGCTCTCCTTAGTAACCCATCTGCTCCTTGATGAAACAGAATTCCCTCCACCATGGTGTAAGGTTTGCATCTCTTGATCAACGCGTTACGTTCTCGGGTATGCATACCTTCTGGAAAAGAGCCATCTGCAAGGAAACTCCAGATTTCCTTATACTCGTCCGGTATCTCCTCAATGCTTGTGATGGTCATCAGATGCTCGTCTGGAAACGAATCGTCAAATGGTTCTTCTCCCTCATCATCATAAGCCCTCGACAAAAGATCAGCATTCGCATGCTTTTTCCCTGGTCTATCTTCGATCACATAATCGTATTCTGTTAGAAGGATCTTCCAACGAGCAATACGACCTTCGGCATTAGGCTTATTAAAGATATACTTTAAAGCCTTGTGATCTGTGACTATGGAAAATTTCCCTCCTAGCAAGTAATGTCGGAATTTCTTCAATCCAAAGATCACCGCTAATCCTTCTCGTTCAGTCACGGAGTAATTCTTCTCCGCTGGAACCATCTGCCTACTAGCATAAGCTATAGGATGATCATGCCTATCTCCATCTAGCTGACTTAATGTACATCCGATTGCTACATTGGAGGCATCCGTATACAGAATAAATGCTTTACTCCACTCAGGTTTAGCAAGTATAGGAGCTGTCACCAATGCCTTTTTCAGCTCCTCAAATGCTTCCTTTGCCTTCTGATCATGCACTATCAAGTCAAAATCAACTCCCTTCTTCATGTACATAGTCAAAGCTATTGCTTTGTTTGAGAAGGAAAAGACAAACCTACGATAATATCCAACCATGCCAAGAAACTGCCTCAACTTTGTCAAGTTGATCGGAAATGGAAGATCCACAATCTTCTTCACCTTCTCAGGATCTACCGCAATCCCATTCTTGGAAATGATGTGCCCTAACAGCAGACCTTCTTCGCAGCCAAAGATGCACTTCTCTGGATTCAGAGAAGCGTTAGCTTGCTCCAACCGCTGCAGAACTTTGATCACATGATCAAAGTGGTCCTCCTTTCTTCCGTACACACAGAAATCATCAATGAAATCACGAACAAACTTTCCTATGAATGGTTCGAACACCTTGTTCATGAACCTCTGAAACGTGGCCGGAGCATTACACAGTCCGAATGGCATCACTCGAAATGCAAATGTTCCCCAAGGAGTAGTGAAAGTAGTCAACTGCTGGTACTCCTGTGCTATCTTGATCTGGTTGTATCCACTATAACCATCACCAAAGCTGTACCACTCATGACCGGCAACTTCCTCCAAAATCTCATCTATAAATGGTAGAGGATAATAGTCCTTCTTGGTAACTGCATTCAGCTTCTTATAGTCTATGCACACTCGCAGCTTACCATTCTTCTTCTTGACAATCACAATGGGTGAAACCCATTCTGAGTTCTCCACCTCATAGATGAAACTCGCCTCCTTCAACTTGTCTATCTCCTCCTTGACCATCATTGCCGTTGTGGGATTGACCCTTCTCTGCTTCTGTCGAACTGGTCTTGCGTGCTCCTCCAATTCGATTCGATGAGTCTCGAGAGTCACCTCCTTCAAATCCTTGTAGCTGAAAGCAAACACATGGATATATTTTCGAAATATATCTAGGAATCTACTTTTCTCCTCTTGAGTGACATTAATATCAAACTTCAGGGTAGAGAGTCTTCTCACAATCTCTGCCTCACTCAACTCTTCTTTGTCAGGATCTTTCTCCACTGCTGGTCGAGACAACAAGTCAATAGCACTAAGTTGATGTAATGATTCATCTCGACCACATCCTTCGTCCTCAGACGAGGATTCTTGATCGTAAGAATCTCCGGTATCTACTTCTGAGACACTCTGATCGTCCTCCGTATCAGATTCCCAGTAGTCACTAGTGGGTCTATCAGAGTCAGAAGTCACAACTCCAACACCCGAGAGAGGAACTATCACTCTATGATCTCTAGGCCCAATCCGTAAATATCCCTTGTGCCACCTATCAATGGTGCGCACAGCTCTCAACCAAGGCCTACCTAGGAGCAAATCATAACTAGAGTCCTTTAACACTTGAAAGGACATCAATGTTTGAACTCCCATCACAGACACGACCACCTTCTCTAACACACCAAGAGGTCTTACCCGTTGCTTGTTAGCCATCCCCACAACAATGCTAGCCGGGCGAGTTGGTTCCATCCCCAACTTCTTCATCAACCTCTCCGATATGGCGTTTACAGCCGACCCTCCATCCACCAATACGTCAGAGACGTAGTGACCATTCAACCGGACTTCAATCTTTGAAGCCCTAGTGCATACCTCTGAAGCATGCACATCCACCACACCAACTCCCACAGACTTTGATGTCTTGCTCTTGGGTTTCTTCTTCTTGCTTCTCTTCGAACTCAGTCCTCCTCTGAGTTTCCTTCGTAAGCTGGGATTAAGTGCAATCAGTTGTCCAACAGTGATGTTGGCTTTTTGAGCACCCACATCTTCAACCACATCATATCCCGCTTGGGAAGATGAAATGGTGAAATCCGCCATCCCCAGCTTCCTTCTTGGCTCCCTTGGTGTACTCGAAACATTACTCGAACGAGTACTTCTACTTGCTGACTCCTCCATGAAAACCGGTTCATCAGAAAATCGAGTTCTTTTCCTTTCTTGAGCTAAAAGCTCCACCGGTGCATGAGAAGAGTTTGAACTCTCTCCTTTCTCGTAGATGGGATCTCGCACGACATCGATAGTAGCCACCCCCTTGTCTCGTCCTTGTGATGGATTTCCTCCACCCACATTCATTCTAACCGCTTCGGCACCTCTTGCTCCGTTGTTAGGACAATTTCGCTGGAAATGAGAACCTCCACACGTCCAACAAGTGATTCCTCCAAAGTTACCTTGGTTGCCTCCAAAGTTACCTTGATTTCCTCGGTTGGGATTGTTGTCGTAACCTCTTTGACCTCCTCCTCCACCTTTGTTCCTCCATTCTCGTAACTGCACCACGTTTATCTTGAGATCCGCAAGAGTATCGGTGATGCTCTTCAGCTCAGCATGAAAATCAGTGGTGGCAGTAGACATTGTTGTTGGGACAAACGGTCTTGGCACCACCGTTGGAGTAGGAGCTGACGTTGAAGCAATCACCAATTGTGATGGTGCAGGTGCGATCGTCGTGGCTACACCAGGAGTCGGAGTTGACACCAGAGCAGCATGATGAGATTGGATGATATCTCCTTCATCCAAACTCTCTTCCATATTTGTCGCTATCTTGATGGCCTCCGCTTTGGTTGTTGGCTTCTCGTACCTCACTTGGGTTCGAATTGAAGGCCTCAACCCTCCCACCAAGTTCTTGGTCAACACTGCTCCAATCCCCGCCATCGTTAACTCCACATTGTCTCCACTCTTCCGTAAGACCGTCCGAAACCGTTGCTCCAACTTATCCACCCTTTCGGCATATTTGCCGAACTTTCTCGTCGTCCCGTTGCTTCAAATGAGTAAGCTCCACCATGAGCTTCTCATAACTCTCTTCTGGAAGAAATTCTTCGATGAGTGCATTACTCAACGTCTCCCATGTGTCCTCAACTGCACCAAGTGTCTTGCTCTTCACTCGGTCGTCATACCACGTAAGAGCAAAATCTTCTAAAAACTCTGGCAGTAACAACACCCATTCTTCCTTCCTTCTCACGTTGTTTCCGATGCAACCTCTTTTGAAGTCTCGAACAAACGGTTCTACATCTTCATTGTCCTTCCCATGAAACACGGGTAGCTTTCCCATCTTGTAACTACTCCTTCTACTCTTCTAATTTTTGTGTAATAACTACTCGCTTAAAAGAGTACGAACATCACCAATTCCATTCGCGAATAATCTACCATAGGTAAAATGAAAGGAAATGGTTGTAACAACACCTCTTGTGCCATCTCTTCTCCCAAGGTAATCATGAGCCTGAGTCGCATCACCGTCTTCTCCACCATCCGAATGACGATCTCCATCACAACTCAGCCGAGTCCTCCTTTGAAGTCGACAACTTCTCCGTCTCAGCTCTTTGAGTCTCGTCCAACTTCTCGACTACTGACGTAAGTAGGGCGGCCACATCGACGCACTTGTGTCCTCTTGATAGATCACCCACTCCACAACTTGGACAAGGATCTTCGCCTAGAAGATGAATTGGCGCTGGTGACGATGGACCCACTCGAAGACTTAAATCAGTAAACTCCCGTTTCCCTTTAGCTCTCTCGGTTCTGATTCTAGTTGGACAATTCACTACTTTATGTCCCAACCCTCTACAGAAATAACACCACAAGTCGGTTTCTACTCTTCTCCTCGGAGATTCTACTTGAGGTTTAGTACTAGGGTTTTCAAACTCGACGATAATCTCTCTCGAACTTTCTCCGACACTTACTATGACATCTAAACCTTGAGGAAGGTTTCTAAGTCTAACTTTTCAATCTTTTGAATTTCCACTCATGTTGCACCTTCTCAACCATTAAGTGGACAAAATATCATAGAGGAAAATAATTCTACATTACTTTCTTAACTCTTCCGAGCTTTATATTGGAAATCGTGTATTATACATGATATACACGAAATAAAATCCAGTCTAAAATTAACTATCGAAGATATGATCCTCCTCACCCTCGTTTGTACTCATCACTACAGACATCTTGAACTCACTCTTGTAAGGATCCAACTCTATTTCACCAGGAGCATTCGTGACCTCCATAGTGAATGATGCTTTAAACTCGACTTTCTTCAAATCTGTGCCAATGGTCGCGGAAGCTTCTTCGTATAGGGTAAAGAGGGCACCCCAAGTGCTATAGATGCGTGTTCGTAACTCATCTATACTTAACTTGGGCTTCTCCGTCTCTGTTCGAACTCCTAAACGTCTCTTCTTCCACCTCGTCATTCGAACTGGATTCCCCATGAAGTATCTCCGAGATCTCCTTGTATGCCGAAACGTATATCTCTTAGTTGGTAAGAGATCTCTCCAAGATTTTTGTGGTCTCCAGTAGCTCAACCTCCAAGCTACTAAATCATGAAGTTTCAACAGAAACTTCCCTAATCAGAAGAGATGGTGATGACTGTACAAATTTTCAGAGACTGAAATTTGTATATTTTCACTTCTCTCATGGTTGTCAACCCCCTCCACTTTGAAAAATTCTTTCTCCCTCTTCAGACCTCATCTTCTCATGATTTCTTTTGTCTTGGATAGCTTATCAGCCACTCTAAAACACTGGAAAGTTTCTCAGGAAAATAAAATTCACAGAAAATCTGACACTGACTGTAAACTTTTTCCAGAGAACAGAATTCCTCAACTCTCATGAATAGACCCCCTCAACTTTGAAAAATCATTGCTCCCTCTCTAGACCACCTTTTCCTATCATTTCTTTTGTCTTAGATAGGTTATCAGCCAATCTAAAACACTGGAAAGTTTCACAGGAAAATAAAATTCACAGAAAAGTTGACAGCGACTGTACAAATTTTCCAGAGAGCAGAATTTCTAAACTCACAAATTTCTCTCCTCTAATAACTTTTCTCTCCTCCTTTCTCTACAACTCTTGTTGCACCTTCTTTCAACTCTCCTCAAACCCTTTCTAAGTGAACAAGATGTAAAGAATGACTTCGAACGCGTCATATATCACTACGGGATACACGAAAGGTTCTAACGTTGCTAACATCGCGTTAGCTCTCTCTCCTCCCAACGTTCTCTCCATGTGCTCTCTCATAATCTCCTTTTGTCGAATATAGAACTGAACTCTAAACATCATTCAACGATCTCTTCAAGTGAGGTCCCGGCAACGGAACCAAAAATGTAAACCCTCCGCGGTCCTAACGATCAACTACCCCCCGATCTCTCAACCTCCACGATCGTCATCCACGAATCTGCAACATGTCGGACCTGTCTCTCACTCAGGGGTCACCTCTGATGGCTTTGATGGAAGCACACCATGAATCTTGAAGGGAAAATGCTAAGTTCACTCATTCATACACCCACAAAATTATCAACTAACAATCTCCATAAACTCATCCACTAAAATCCTCCATTCTAACGACGTCTCTCAAGTTCTCACATGCTAAACATATCCCACACTCTCTATATTACTCAAGTTGTCATTACGACAATGTGAAAACAAGGATGAGGAGCTCTTCTCTACTCCTCTATTTATACATTCTAGGTTTTTACTTTGGTACCCTCCGGTAACTCAGCCGTAACTACTTTTACCGGGTTTTACTAAGATATTACTTAAGGTAAAAGCTTTAATCACATGGGCTTTTTACCTTTTCACATGGGCTTATTCCTTCAAAGTCAACAATTTCTAGAAGGATTCTGGAATATTCTCAAGGAATCTCGAATTTCCACCCCCCCTACACTAGGACCCACTAAAAAGGAAACATGTGGAATCTCTTCTTGTTTTTAATGCCCACAAAGTCCACAACTTTAATCCAACCACTAATATCAAGTCAAAAAGGAGATAAGAGATACTTTCCACCTCTTTTCTACCTTTTAGACAAGATGACAAGATAGTAGTGCTCACTCTTTAGCAAATATCTGAATTCTGCCAAAAGTACAGCTAAGTTTAACCATAACTAACTTTTAGCTAGTCATGACTAACTTGATACCTCCTAAAAGTACTTTGGCAGCAAATAAACATTCTCAACACTTAGTTAGAACTAAACACCTTACTAATAGACACACTTCCTATGTGTAACATAGGTCGTTACAGATCTCATCTGTCTTCTTCTTCCTACGCGCAATCTATCCTCACAACAGACTCAAGACAAGTGCACTCTGTTCTTTTGACTTCTCACCTCTCATACACACTCAAAAGAAGCTTGCTGCATGATGAGAAGACATGACCCTCGACCATTCTCTCCAGATTCTGCCAGCAAGACTTCTCACGACTCTCTCCTAAGTTTGAGAAGAAGAAGGAATGGGCTGCTAGGGGGCGGACAGAAGAGACCCGAAACGGACCCTCTCGTCTTCTCGCGCATTTTGCCAACCCTTCCAGTCTTCTAGTCTCTCTAGGAAGATGTGGATTTGAGAAGCTTGGAAGACCGGGAGGCACAGACCTAGTTCCCGACTTCCAACTTCTCGAAATAACAAAAGAACTCACCACACCACTCAGGATTCGTACCAAGCCTCTCTTAACACAAAAGCAACACAAATCCACTCTTGATACGAATTGGTTACAGTCGACTTCCGAAGACAGTCAAGCTACTGAAGCGTCTTCCGAAGACAGTCTTCCGAAGATGTTCCAATCTTCCGAGGCGTCTTCTGTTCAAGGTTTCGGGAGTAGAGGGGTAGTAGGGTAGAGAAATTGATAGCTGGGATCATCAATTTGAGGTCGATGGGTGGGGAAACTCAAATTGAACTCGAGAAGAATCAAGAAGAGTTTTGAAAGAAATTGGGCAGCGCTTCCGCGCCCAATGTCACAATAGAAAAATGAGGATGGGGGAATCGATCGATCAGGCTGCCTGCAAACCACTGGGAAGCGCGGAGGATACCAACAAGGCGAGAAGCAGTGGGGAAGGGAAGAGAACATGGGAAGAACCTCTACTGTCTTCTGTTGACTTCCCGAGCTATCTTCGATCTTCCCCGCGCTTCTGGTTCGGGTTCCAGGAATGCGACCCCACAAGGTTACTTCCGCTGTCAGCTTCTGGCTACGCCTTAACTCCACCTTCGATTCCACTTCAGTCACCTTTCAATGTCAGTTTCCGGGTGCTCATAGAAAACGTCTTCCACTTAATGCTTCCTGTGCTTCAGCAATTCGATCTTACCTTCTTGCTAGCTTAGAATTGATCCTAATCCTCACTCGATTTCACCTCGCTGTCTCCTCACTCAAGGCTCACCCTCGAATTGAGCTTCTCAATCAAGAAACGCTCTTGCTGCAAAAAGTTGGAAATCTGCTAATGCGCTTCATGCGCATCTTCCCCACAGTTTAGGGGTTTCGATCCTAGATGACCCACCTGACCTACCTACCTTCTTGGTGATACCTAGTAGGTACACCCACTCTTTTACCAGGTTAAGCTTCCGCGGTTGCCGTCTTCTGGAAGATGTGTGTCTTCCGCCGTCTTCCGTCTTCAGAAGACACCGCCGAGAAGACGCTTCTCGGAAGACGATCGTCTTCCGAATAAGTCAACTTCTTATAACAAAAAGTTTGTAAGATCGTCTTCCTGCTAAGGAAGACATAATCTTAAGTAACAACTCTTCTTCAGTTATACAAACAAGTTATTAATCTTTAAAAATTTCAAAAATTCGTGAATCCTGTAATTTGTGGGCACCACACAGGGGTCTAGAGGAGAGTCCGCACATTTGGTGAGGGGACTTCGAAATCTGAGAGCACAGGAGGGTAAAGCTCGTCGTGCCAAGCACTTACAGTGAAATTCTTGATCGATTTGAAGCAATAAAGGCGGAGTTATGACCAATTGAAGTTCAGATTGTGTCAGAATTGAATCACTTTTGTTGGATTTAGGATTTTCAGTGTCACTTGCAGCAGATTTGAGAAAATTGCTTCAAAACTTCGTGGTTGTGTTCTCTGCCAGCAGGGCTACGATTTCCCAAATGGTTTCATCTCATTTGGGTGACTGAGTAATTCAGGGCGGCCGCTGAAGCAAAGGGGGTCTGAAAAGCTCTTAATCTAGAGCAGCAACTTCAGAGAACGAGATCTGGAGTTCTGTGTACAATCAGAAGTCCCAACTTCACAGGGATGTTAAGCATCTTGTAGACTTCAAATCCTGTAAGAATCTTTGAAACTGATTGAGCCAATCTTCTGTTATAGGTCGAAATAGCCATCTAGGTACCAGAAATTGCTGTAATTTTCTTACTCAGAACTTTTCTGTCCACATCTCGATGCTGGAATTTGATCTCAAACTAAAACTTCGTGTGTGTGTTCAGTAGGACCTTATTTACATATATGAGAAGTTTAGAAGTGTAAACCTTCATAGTTTTCTTCTTCGTGAGTGTTAAAGTTCACCGTCTGATCTTATTATTGCTAGTTAGATCTGAATTTCACTTTCTGAGCATATTACAGGATCTTACACACCTGTGTGAGTGTTTATAGCCCTTGTTGTAACCTGAAAGTCAACCTCTTGAGTAAACAACCAGAGCCAGAAGCCTGACGCTTTCCTAGGTAGACGGATCACACTCCGACAACACAGAAGCCAAAAAATTATCCTAGCGAAAGATGCAAACTTGGGAGGAGGTGAATATGCACGCTTGTGAATACAGGGAGAAGACAGTAAGAGGTAGTAAAGGAATTATTTATGCCAGTACGTCACTGATGCATTTAGGTGCTTAGTGAAAATAATCCATGGGATGATAATCATGCAAGATCAGACTAGGACAAAAGTACTACTTAAGTGTTATAGTTATAAATATATCGGATCAATGAAGTTCTAAATTCCGGTTAGAGTTATGCGTGGAGCATTTCTTGACACTAGCATGCTCCATGAAACAAAAATCATCAGATACCACAAATAACCAAATAGAAGCAGTTAATTTGAATACGTGGAAATATTGATTTTATATATACAGTTGTTTATTATCATAGAGAATCGATAACTTGTTCTGAAGGGTTGCAAATGCCACCTCCATCTCAAATTGAATGTGAACGTGAAGAGTAATGATTATTATTTTTATCGTTGATTCTTTACATACTTCTATGTTCTTAGTTCTTAAGTACATACTTTGTTATTATTTCAATTGAGTTTTATAACGATATATCTTGTTATACTAGGTGCTCCTGTCATGTGGAAGCTTCGCTCTTGTTGATTCTTATAATTACTGCGGATATGTTATGTTACGATATCTATCCTACTAATGGAAGCTGGGTAGTACTCGTGAACACCTACACACTTCTCTTTACTAACTCAAACCACCATAACTATCTCTGGACTTGGTCTTTTTTACATTCCAAGATGCAAATATATATTACACATTACAATCTTCATGCTTAAAATCTAAAATCTGAATTTTAAACTCACTCAAATTTATAGTATATGTCTTAGTATCAAAAATCTTGTAGAAGAACTCCAAATAATTGTTCGCTTGCAATTCTGTTTGTAACTTTTTAACATACCATGGTGATCAACGTAATGACACCTCGCCAAGGTGTTTTCAAATTCTCAAATACTTATTTCCTCCAAAATCAACTTCTTTGAGGTCTTAACTTGACTAAGAAACTCTAAGTCTGACAAAAAGATGAATTATTTACCATGTAAAATAATCCACATCACGACATTGTCCAAATTGGTACTCAACGGCTCTCCAATAGAAGAAAGATGTAACTTACCATTCTGGTAGCATACGACACCATTTCACAAAGTAGTCGTAAGCTCTTGACAGTGTCCTCGAAGATGATATAGATTGTCACACTAGATATATCTATGAGAAGGAGCACCTCTTGGACGTACAACAGCAGATGTTGATGGTTGCTGTCCCTGCAAACACTCAACTCTATCTTCAACTCTTGCATCTGCCGAATAAGGTCTTCGATCTAGTTTTGTTGACTTTGGTTCTCTAAAGATCTTTGAATAAGTGTCCTTTGTGTAGGAACTGAAACAACTTGCATCAAAGAGATTGTTGTAGAGACAACAAATCAAGGAGTTGAAGCAAGAGGTTGCTATACTTGAGGAGCAACTTGAGGATGAGAGGTCACTTCTGCAACCGGACATCCTCCTTTAGCCTCTCTTCCTCGTCTCTTTTTGTTAATACAACCACGGCATCCTCAACTTTCCGCCAATCAATAGTAACAACCCCCTTCAACCAATCGATCAGCCAACATAAAATATAACAGATATGTCGTAGCATCACTGGTAGCATGTAAGAAGAGCTTTGTTCTCTTAGCATCGAAGGTTATACGCTCAAGCGTAAAATCTATTGGTATCTTTGATCAAATTCTCTCAACAATTCGTTCAATCTCATTATATGATCAGGATGTTGCTCAATCTAGTCTAGAAATATTCTCCTAATAATCGTCATAATCCTCTTCAAGAAACTCTTCTCGGGGAGCTCGATCAAACTCAACCAAACACCAAGATTTTTTCTCTACACATCTCTAACTTGATCACGTAACTCAAGAATCATATCTGATCAAAACTATTGATCATCTCCACATTAATCATCCTCACAAGCTCCATCTCTCTTTTGTACTAACGCAGATATCCAGAAACATTTTTACATTGAAATCTTTCACATCTATTCACAATTGCTTGTAACGCTTTCATCGATTTCAACTCACCCTCTCCGATGATCAGATGTTGTTGGACCAAGGTCGCAAACGTCTTCAAAATCTCAACTGTATTGAGACCAAATGTTGTCATCATCATAGTCGCAAGTGCTACAAGAGGTGCTGTAGTAAACATAGATGCAACAATCATAGAGGTAGCAACAGTAGCGCTTCCGCTCTTACGATCCATCTCTTCTTCGTGTGATAAACTCAACCTTCACGATCAATCAACCCAAGATGCTCTCAACGAAAACACTAGATTATATGTCGAGAGTTATCTAGGAACAGCGAAACTTTTTAGCTATGATACAATTGTGACAAAAAAGACAAAAATCACACACATAACACAAATCACAAAAGAATTCTCGATATGAGCAAAACACACGGCACGCATGTAACTCTTCAACTCAACTGTTCAATCTGCAAGCCTTCAACTCCAAACCATCTAGGCTAAAAGCCTTACGTTCAAGAACTCAAAACTTTAGAAAATTGTTCTTGTGAAGCACTAGCAGGTTCATCTAAAAACTTCTCATTTTTTATTCAAAAGATATGCGTACAAGTTGCAGTTCTCCTCTCTACTCAATTTTGTCCTCTAATTTCAATTCTTCAATTCCTCATTGTCCAAATTGTAGTCAATCAAAATATTCTCTCGTCGTAAGCTCAGTAAACATCTCTCATCTCTCCTCTTCAACAACTCTACTCGATGATGCTTTAGAAAAATATCTCCCCTTCGTAGTACACCCCCTTTGGATTTTTTCTCTCTATGTGACATCCATCACCACCTAACAGATGTAAAATGATGCGTTAAACAAATGATAACAAAAAATTAAATCTCTGATAAAAATTTATTTAATATTTTCTTACTTGTCAAAAAGACTCAATAACATGCTTCGACATATTCATATGTATAGACGGCTACTGAGTTAATCATACAATTAGCTTTAGACACGTTCACTTGAAATAACTCTATCACGATTACCTCTGACCACCAAAATCATCTCATTTTGATATCTAGAGCTTGAATTATTGTCTTTCTCGTTCTCCGACCTCCTTTAACTTTAAAATGTGGTAAATGTCTCTCAAATATCAATTCACTTGAGTTTTTGATCCAAGTATAACACATGATGAAATTTATATTTTCTTACAAAAAGTTTGTATCGACTTGGAATATCTTTGATGTCATCTTGTTACCTCAAGATTTTAGAGGATCGCACACCAAATTTATACTAATTACCTTGACACTCTGAAAAAGAGTAGTTCTCTAGCATACGATTCATTTCAAAATCATTCGATAATCTCTCTTTAACATCCACACCAGATGATTGCACTAGTGCAAAGGTAGATGGAGACATCTCGGGTTCACATTATCCAAATTATCCAAATTAACTGCTTCTGTTGGGTTGTTGTTGGTATTTAATGATTTTTGTTTCATGAAGCATGTTAGTGTCAAGAAATGCTCCACGCATAACTCTAACCGGAATTTAGAACTTCATTGATCCGGTATATTTACGATAGTAACTATAACACTTAAGTAGTACTTTTGTCCCAGTCTGATCTTGCATGATTATCATCCCATGGATTACTTTCACTATGCATCTAAATGCATCAGTGACGTATTGGCATCAATAATTCCTTTACTACCTCTTATTGTCTTCTCCCTGTGCCATAATCACTAAATTGATCCTACTCAGGGTTTAGGGTTTAGGGCCCTAAACCCTAAACTAAACTCACTAAATTGATCCTACTCAACTCACTTAAACTAAGTTAAACTCTCTTCTGCTCGAGGTTCTTCTAGCTATCTCAATCTATGTATCTTCGTTCGCCTTGATGGCTTTCGCATATTTCACTACTGTAGTACACAACTTCAGTGGTTTTCACTTCTGCATTGGACTTTCCATCATTTTTTACAAATTATTTTGATCAAATAAAAACTGAGTTTGACTCGCGGTGCGATAATTCAAATCTCTTTTTTGGCGTGGAGCTTTCTGCAACCAGAAGCTGCTGCCCTTGCATGGACTGAACTCTCGCACAGAAAGAATCGATCCCATGGCGCCTCGGATACTGGGGTTGGGGATGCCGACAAGCTAACGCTCGTTGTCGTGCTACTTGGCGGCTACATGTTATATTTCTACTCCGACGCTTGAGTTTAGTAGTTCTAGAAGTTAGCTCTTATTGCTTCTAGTCGTTTATGTATATGTTTGACACCTTTGCATACGGTGTTAACACTATTTTGAGTCTTAGTAGGTTGATTACCATATTGGTAAGGCTTAAGCTCATGGGTTGTATTTGCGTGTCGCCCATGCACGCTTTCTAGCCGATTTAAGTTATTTTTCGGGGTTACGTGTCGTTTTAAGTAGTTTAAGTTTTACGCTGGCACTCTAGGGGGCTTGACGTGGTAGCCTATGAGTGTAGATAAGTTACCAGGTAGTTTAGGGTACTAAAGGACAACCAAGTGGAGCTATGAACTCCCATTGGTCTATTTTTGTCTTTAGTTTAACTCTAAATTTAGAAACAGAGCTCTAGAGTGGAGTTCGAGCATTTGGTGAGGGATCTTCGAAATCTGAGAGCACAGGGAGAGAGGTCTCGTCATGCCAAGCACTTCCAGTGAAATTTTTGATCGATTTGAGGCAATAAAAGACGAAGTTATGACCAATTGAAGTTCGAATTGTGCTAGAATTGAATCATTTTTGTTGGATTTAGGGTTTTCAGTGTCACTCGCAGCAGATTTGAGGAAATTGCTTCAAAACTTCGACGTTGTGTTCTCTGCCAGCAGGGCTACGCTTTCCCAAAAAGTTTCATATCGATTGAGCGACTGAGTAATTCAGGGTGGCTGCTGAAGCTGAGGGGGTCTGAAAAGCTCTTAATCTAGAGCAGCGACTTCAGAGGAGGAGATCTGGAGTTCTGTGTACATTCAGGAGTCCCAACTTCACAGGGATGTTCAGCACCCTGTAGACTTCAAATACTATGAGAATATTTGAAATTCATCGAGCCCAACTTCTGTTCTAGGTCAGAATAGCTGTCTAGGTACCAGAAATTGTCATAATTCTCTTATTCTGAACTTTTCTGTCAACATCTCGGTGCTAGAATTCAGTCTCAGGCTGAAACTACGTGTGTGCGTTCAGTAGTACCTCATTTACATGTAGGGGAAGTTTAGAAGTCTAAACCTTCATAGTTTTCCTCTCTTTGAGTGCCAAAGTTCACCGTCTAAACCTATTACTACTAGTGAGACCTAAATTTCGCCTTTTGAGCATATTAGAGGATCCTACACTCCTGTGGAGTGTTTATGGCCCCTGTTGTGACTTGAAAGCCAACCTCTTGAGTAAACAACCACAGCCAGAAGCCCGGCGCTTTCCTAGGTAGACGGATCACACTCCGACATCGTTCACACCAGCTTGTACATTAGAATCGATCAGACTGCTTCAGTACATACTGCCGTCGTTTCTTGTCATTGGGCAGTCGCATTCAACCTTATACCCAATAGAAGATTTTCTTGATATGTGCTTCGTAATAGACATTCTCATCGTCACACCCTATGGTTACTTACAATTTGCTAAATCCATTTGGCAAGTTAGGACAACATTTGGCACTAATCACTTCTTACTTGGCCGGGCTAATTGCAGGATACCTCCATACTATACTAGAGAGTGGTCCTTGAGAATAAATAAGCATGCTGGATCAACTTCGGTATCTTTTGCTCTCTTTAAGATATCAGAATAGTATAAGTGTTATATAAATATATTAAATTAAATAAACTAAAAATCCAAATAATATTTAAATGTTAAATATTAATTATTCCAATAACGTTGGAATTTTTTTTAGAAAACCCATAAATGAAGTTTGGGAGTTTGCGCTTCAGAAAGTACAAGTGTGAGAGGGTGCTGCAGTAAATTCATAAATATTTTGACTTATTACCTAACCTTTCTCGTCGGAAAGGGTTAGGTAATAAATCAATATATTTATGAGGGGAAGACTAATCACCAGAAACATTTCTGCATAACGGTTAAATTTTTCTCTAAAAGCAAACCCGTGAAATAAGGTCGTTCGGGTTACCAGCACTTGTAGTAATAGTCGGGGTTTAATACTTAACGCTGGTAACTGAAATCGAACGATGACTAGGTGATAATGTATGCTTTACAACTAATAACCTCTAAACTTCATCAATTTTATTATCTTCTTTCAGGTTATCCCTTTCCTCCTCCAAGCTGCCGAGAGGAGTAGATGAATATTTTAAGAGTTAGCAGTTTATTTATCCCCTTTAGCAATCTTTGGTCCCCTGTGGCGGTGAAATCACACTTTAAACTGATTTGATATTTGAATATTACCGAGATTTAAAAGTATCATAGTGATTTAAATGTATGTTAGTTTAAGGCCTAAGATCTAGCATCTTTGAAATACAGTCTCAGTTTGAAATACACTCTATCATCCTCATCTCGAGCAAATCGTATAAATAAGTATCTTACCAAAAAGTCTCTATAACTTTCAATACATGGTAACATGTTAATATACAACTAACTGTATAATTTTATATAAATATACGAAAAGATATAGTTTACTGTCCTTAAAAGATAAATAGTATGATATATCTATTACATATTATGTTTGATTCATATCCGACATGAAATAAATAATGAAATAAATACTTCTTCAATATTATGAATAATAAGTAGTTGTCGCTGCTACAACCGAATGCTAAATCAATGTCTAACATCAACTTTTGTTCAGAGTCATTTTAATTATTACATTTAATTACTATCTGATTATTATACTATAATAGCTGTAAATTCAAAACAACACAACTCACACAAGTTTTCTTTGTTTGACAGCTATGATAACATCAGAAAAGAATTTGATCAACAAATAAAATAAAACAACAAGGATATATCTATATTAACCATACTCACGACTATGACAATCACACTATCTTGTCTTGATGACATGATGTCTTTATGTGTTAATGGTAACTAATCGTGATGATGTATTTACTTCTCACTTCCATAAAAAATCATCAATAATGATATACATGTTAATAGCTCTTCACACATGCTTTGCACTGAAGTTTGTAACATTTGTATTTGATATATATAGATATCTCTATGTTGAGAGTGTGCATCGACACAAGGTACAATACTGACTTAAGCTTGTACAACATCCTTTGAGAAAGTAGAAATAATACTCTACCCTTGAGTAAGCATTTTGACTTGTACAAACCTTATGGTAGTTTGGTATCAATCATGGCTGACTAACCTGACGGTCAGTTGATCTCTCCACAGTCAATCTATCTCCTATGAAACCTATGGAACATGAAAGGAAAAACATAGCACTAGGAACAATGAGCACGAAAAGCATGTCCAAACGAGAATTTTTCAACTCCTTCAACCCGAGCGATATCCTCGTAGCATTCATGTTATAGCTTGTCAGATTGTCAAAAGAGAAAAGGTGCAACTCATGATGAATATCATATTGTTTAAGATGTATACCGCAACGTGGAGAAAGAGAATCTTTGGACTCACACACAAACTGTATGATCTTGAACCATGAGATCTAACCTCAAATGTTTAGTTTGAACTATTTGCTTAAAACACTTGCTAGATAGATTCTATACCGTACATTGAGCTCAGATTCCAAAGAAAATAATTACTAGAAGGTCATGTTCAAAATTTACAGTAGTAGAGTGAAGAGACCTCAAAAGAATAAAAGCTGTTATGACTTGCCGAATTCCTTTCAACTTTCACTCTCTAGCCTCGAACCATTTTGTAAGTAAAGTAAAAAGTAATTATTCCACAAACAAGTGCTGAATCTGATCTCGAGGTACAGTATTGGACATAAATTCTACTAAAAAAATTGTAACTCTCAAATTCTAAAGAATAAAAGTTAATAAACATTTTCTTCAAGAAATAAGTTAAAGTATTTGCAGATGTAATTAAGAATGGTTACTACTGAACCCTCGGGTAATGATAATCTGATCAATCTGTGAAATAAATTATCAAATTAAAGTTATTCACTAGTTTTACAAGCTCTTATTCATCTCAAAATAAACTATTGAGTACTGGAAGAGAAATGTTAAAGACGAGGCTTCGAGTTTTCTTGGAACAAAAGGGAATAATTCACAGAGGAAAAAGAACATCACGAAAAAAGAGAATATTCTTTTCATGCTTTTATACTCATACTCGGGTTTAAACACTTCAGTACTATTTATTTTGGTATGGACAAATAGAAATCTAGTTTGATAGATAAATTTATTACGACATGAAGTACAATTATTCTATCCATGCATAAGTTGTTTATTGTCACGAGAAATAATTTCTTTTGTTTGCAAGTATGTTTAGAAGTTGTCAAAGTATCACATCTCTATGCAAATCTTTTTTCTGAAGACATTTCATTTAGAATGACAAAAGAACAAAAAGACTTCAATACTTGTTTGACTAATTCTAGAGCAGCAACATTGAGCCCAATTGTCATGACCATAAAGAGAACATTATTTGTCTTATATTTATACATTGAGTCGAATCACATTAAATACAAAAAAAAAACATCATTTATTGTATGCTTTTACATTGAGTCGAATCGCATTGTATACAAAGAGAATATCAATGTATTATTTTGTTCTCATATGGATCATACTGAATATGGAAAAATGACGATTGAGTGAAACTTGGATTTATACGCTTTGACTTGATCGCATCGAATACGAAGGACCAAACTTCACTGTTGGCATTGACTATGTTGTGACTGAAAAATGCTTTATTTCACACAGATGTGCAATTTGTTTTAGTCACAAACATAGTCAACTTGCATCATGTACAATATATTTTTCATGCTTTAGACATCGAAAAAGTTTATCGAATTTGATTCTAAGATCACATTCCACAAGGTAAAATATAAAATATTTTTCAATTAATTTTATGAAAACAATTTAAAATACATCTATTGTGTAATTCGACACAATCATACTCAACTCGCATCATATACAATATATTTTTCACACTTTAGACATTGAAAAAGTATATCATATTCAATTCTTAAGATCACATTCCACAAGATAAAATATAAGATATTTCTCAATTAATTTATTAAAACAATCTAAAATACATCATGGTGTAATCGAGAGAAAATTTGAAAACAAAATTCGGGTCCAATATCACTTAGAGAAATATGACATGGATAATGAAACGTAGTCTCTTTGTAAACCCTATCCACATTGTTTTCCCAACATCTCTTTATGATCTTATTACTTTGTATATAGCGACTCGTCCTTCTCACCTCTCCCTCAACCAACCCTATATCTCTCAAGCTCTCCTCTGGACGTCTTTCATACTTCACGATCACATTTGTTTCATGATATTGTCCTACACTATCAGGCAAGTACTTAATACTATCACAGCGCGAGATAAACAGTGACTCCAGTGACTTGAGTTGCCCTAGATTCTCAGGCAGGGATTGGAGATATGGCAAGACCGCTATGTCTAAACGACGTAAGTTCTGGAGGTTACCTGCCGTGTCTGGTAGGCTCACGATGTTCAGATCCTCCAGGTGCAGAGAAGTTAAAGAGTGAAGCTGGCCTAGCGAATCCGGTAAGTTCCGAAGACGTGGACAATCTATGATTTCCAGCCTCAGGAGAGATGTCAGTTCTCCCAAAGACTCGCACAAGTACTCCTGTCCACAGCAAGACCGAATTTCTAAAGTTGCAAGTCTACTGAGCTTACCAAAACCCACCGGCAGCTGTTTCAGGTCAGAGCAACGGGAGATTTCAAATTTTTCAAGAGAATCCAACAGCCAGAATGATTCCGGCAGTTCTTTCAAACCTCGTATGTCCTCCAGTTTCAAGTTTGTTAGCGCACTCAGAGGGCGGGCCGCCTGTTCTCCCCAGCGGGCCAACTGAGGAACAAAGGCTGTGTTGGTCAGTTGTGTCCGTGTCAGTGAGCATCCTCCCAAGCTCAAGGTCCGGAGTGAGGAGAGCTGGGAAAACGAACCTGGCAGTTGTAACAATCCAACATTCGCTAGACTCAACACTCTCAAGGCGGGAAGGCGTCCAAAAGATTTTGGAAGTTTCTTCAAAGGCGTCCCTCGTACAGTGAGGACTTTCAAGTTACCCAACCTATCAAAGTTGGATGGAAAACGGACAGACTTGCATTTTTCCACGTGAAGCACTGCCAATTGTTGAAGCCCTTCCACATCTTCTTCCCGAATAGGCCAACAGTCCTTTCGCAGTAAGCGTTCGAACGTTCCGCCACGGTCTTGGAAGCAAGAAGTAAGATGAATAAATGTAAGCTTGCATGGAAAACGGTTTGTGTTTCCACTAAAATTAACATTCGACAATCTCAATAACCGCAACTCTTGTAGATTGGCGACACAGCTCCACTGAAAAGCAAAAGAAATTCTAGGTGGGTCCATTGATGTCGATATTACTTCAGTATCAGCTTTGTCTCCCTGCACAAAAGTTAGAAACTGACGATGAGATTCTTAAATCTAAACGCAAGCAACTAGCGTCCACGAAACTGATATATACCAGGCATAATGGTAAGATTAACTCCCGAAAGAGCTATCAAATAAACTTACCTTATACACGCTTAGCAGATATCTAACGTCGTCCGGTTTCCAAACTCCCCTGCACAGCTCTATCCTTTCATTATATGGTCTGGAGATCCTCTTCCCTAAGTCGCGAAGCTGGTGATGTATCCAGAGGATTGTAACACTGGACCAGGTAGTTCCTGATTCAATCAGTTCGATAAAAAATCGGTCGATGAGGTTCTTCAAGCCACTCTCCACTGAAAAGCCATCAACTCCAGTTTCCCACACCTCTTTCCATGTTTCCTGATTACACTCTTGTGAGCACTGATCGAACACTGCAACGTCTAGAAACATCTCGCGTTCCATTGGTGCCAGCTCATCGAAGCTGACTTTGAGTTTAGCCCACAAACGATCCTGTGCACTTCCGTCCAGAGACTCCGCTTTGGTTAGTTTCTCCAGAGCACTGATCCAACGGGGAACACCTTTTTCGAAGCGCAAGTAACTACCTATCACTCCTAATGTGAGAGGTAGGCCATCACATTTCTGCACTACCTTTTCTATCAGTTCACTGGGTATGTCTCGATCGACATCAGCATCCAAGTGAGCCAAAAACAAAGCTTGTGACTCTTCAGCGGATAAAAATGGGACTCGGCATCTCCAGAAGGTGGGCAGGAGCTCGCGACTTCCTATCCGAGATGTGACAATCAAACGACTCCCTGTCCGCAACCAGTCCCTTGAGTCCAGCAAGTACATTATTTGTTCTTCAGACTCAACGTCATCCATTATGAACAGCACTTTCTTCCCGTGCAAATGTAACCGCAATGATAGTGCGTCGGCATCCTTTAGGCGAACCTTTCGCCCGCTACCCGTGTACAAGTTGTTAGCAACTAAATCATGAAGGTCTAAGTCACGTCGCTTCAATGTGTCTTTGACGTCTTCCACAAAACAGCTGAAATCGAACTGCTCCCGAATCTGCATGAGAACTGCTTTAGCAAGCGTGGTCTTGCCTATACCGCCCATTCCTACGAGTGACAACCGCGACGGTTCTGCTTTTCCCAACTGAAGCTCCTCGATCACTCGTTCAACAATCCGCGGGATGTTCACGAATACTCGAGGCAGTCGGAGAGAATTAAGCCAAACCTTTTTTGTCCTCTGTCAAACGAATCCAGCGTTAGAATGCGCAGGTCAGGGATCGAAATGAGTATACTCTGTCACCGAGATTCTGACAATTGAAGTCAGCTTGTACGATCCACTATTCCAGCATAGATGACATCAGCAAATTTCCAAATGCTACCCTTCTCTCGAGCTAATATTCAATCTCTGCTCTCAATTTTCGAAATGTGGCCACAAAAGTTATTTTCAAAGTGGGCAAGATCAAACTACAAGAAAACATATTATACCTCTTCCTGGAGAACCTCCCGTATGAATTTGACCAGATACAGGTAGTTGCTCGACCTCCGATCTCTCGGTTTACAAATGGTGAAGTGGTCCTCTCCAGATAAAATACAGAAGTCGTCTATATCTTGACGCGCGGATCCCTCTTCAACCACGAGCGCAGATTGTGGTTGCCAGCTGAAAAATCGACTTATCTGTGGGCATGGTAACCACCCATTCATCAGTAATGATTCAGAATCGTGCATAGGACGAAAATAATAATAGTTGTAATGAAAGAAAATCAAGCATCGTCCATCGTTCGCAACTGCAGGATGAATTGAAGGGATGTTTTCTGAATGACAGTGGACAGAGCGACTTGCAGTTCAATGGCTGGCTCTAAATTAAAACCTTACGGTATATGATTAAACACCAACCGTAGTAAATGGTATTTGTATGATTGACTGGCAAGCTTCAGTCTCACTGGCTTCTCCCAATCCGCACGTCTTCCAGCCATGCTGCTGACGCAATTTTGAAAAGCGCTCATTAAGTCTCGCAGCATCCTTGCTAAGGAGCTCCACATATGGCAGCAAGGGTCCCTTCTGCTTCGAGCCGGACGTTACACGGGATCCTGAATTTGGCGTCGAGTAGAAAAATGCTCCTTTCATATTCCATAGAAAGGTTTTGTATGGACTAATGGCACGACTCATGTCCCTGGCCCCCATCTCCTCCGCTTGAAGACATATTTCTTTGAGCACGAGGCCACCTATACAGTGTCCTACCAACACAACCGGACAACTCTCGCCAGTGCGTTCGAGTCCGATGATGGACTGGGCAAGATTTTCCCCAACCAGGTACATATCCATCCCCGAAGCAGAAGCCGAAATTTTAGTGCTGGAATCGTAGGACACTGACATGATACGTGCTTGGGGGAAATCCTCGGCGAGCCAAGTGTTGATCCAGCATTCGGAGCCATCAGCCGACATCCACGTTTCCAAATATGCCTCGTTATAGTCTTGAGACTGGAATCCGTGAAAGAAGATGATTTCTATATCGACGAAACCGGTAGCAGGTCTGTACAGCTCGTATAGTTCATCATTCATCTGCCGGAGATACCGTATACCCCCATCATTCACAAATAAAGCATCATCAGAGTTTAGGTTTTAGTGATTGGAATATGCAAAACTGCTCGATGTTTCCTCATCAGCAGAGTGTTATGCACGAGCAAACCTTAATGAAATTTGTATGGATACGTAGAGGATAAAATCAAACAACGGCATCGCTTACTGAGATCTTGAAGATAACTCGGAGACTATCAAGAGCACTTCACAAGGACTCGGAGACAAAGATGAACGGAAAAACACGGCCCTCCCCGCGATTGCACGTTCGATGACTGCAACCACCTTTGATGAAATCTCACTCGTCTATCAGAGACAAGAAGTGAAGGGTGACTCGAAAATTACCGAATGAACAGACATATACCTTCGTGATGGTTGGCCGATCTGGAATGTTCCTCGGCGTCCAGGAGCTGGAACTTGCCATTGCTTTAGTTCACCAATTCAGAGATCCGGAGTTCTATGTACTAAAGATGAACAACTGAGGCACTGATAACCTTTCATAATCGGCTCCGTTCGAGGAGGGAGACTGAAGAGACATACGCTAGTCAAGAGTACTCGTCATGAACGTTCTCTGATGAACATGGACCTACGCAACCTCACGAGTTGAAGAGCAGTACTGAACTCGATTTTCTGAATACAGACTGAACTCCGCAGAAATTTACTTGACCGCGACCCTAATACGTTTGTCCTACTTCGACTCAACCCCTTTTAGCTTTGCATTACTTGGTAGCACCCTTGACTTGCCACAGGGCATTTTAAGTTGGATACATGGCTGAGGGCTATTCACTTTCTTATCTTATAATGATGAACCGATTGAACATATTATTACCGGTCAAAAAGTGAAATCAATTCCTACAAATATATTAGAGGTGCAGTCAAATAAATATCTGCTGAATATCGCGTTGTTCTCAAAATCTCTGAAACTAATAGAAACTATAGTATATATAGGATGATAAGGTGTGTCAAAGCTGGAATTCTTGAAGCAATATTTTTCTGTCACGGAGGAGTATTACGACCGCGGTCTAGAATCTACAGCCATTCCCTGGGGCACCTCTGGAAGCACCGTAGAAAAAAGCCGCCGGAGTTTCTTATCAGTTCTTTCGAGAATTCAACCATAAATTTTTGTGACAAAGCAGTGAAAGATTTATATTAATTTTTAAAAATAAAATTTATTAAAATTTTAATTTATGATATCGATTCCCAAATATATCCAAAAATGGTTCAAGACTTTATACAAAACTGTCATTCAAAAAACAACGACTGTATCACCTCTAGATGTTAAAGAATCTACTCAATAGCTTTCACAGTCCTTAATGCACTGTCCACAATGGGCTTGAGCTGCCCTTAAGCTAACACTAGGTAGTGCATTAGAAGGTGTCAATGTTGAAATCTTTCTGAACGATTCTGGACTCACATGAAAGAGTTAGGAAAGGGGGTGTTACTACTGATTGGGGGAGGGTTGAGGATGCCCTGGTTGTATTAACAAGGCAAAGAGAGGAAGAGAGACTATATGAGGACGTCAGGTTGCAAAAGTGATCTCTCATCCTCACGTTGGTCCTCAAGTATAGCCACCTCTTTGTCGTGCCCCTCAGTCTCAAGGTAGGACGCAGACGCGAGCAACATTACCGTAGTGGACTTGCACTAGGTTGCGAATGCTGCGAGTAGGACTGAACGGTTTGACCGAGAAGTCAGGATCAGATGAACCTAAGTGGTTCTCTGAACCAAGGTTGGAACATTGGATTAGGACCTAAGGGCCTACCCCAAGACAACCCCAAACGAATGCTGACCTAAGGGGGCAAATCTGAGAACGGATTGAAACATAGATTTGAGATGTAAGTCCGAGATGCAGGATCGAGACGTGGATCCGAGACGTAGACGGATCGTGGTTCAGACGCTGGTCCGACCACAGGGTTCGAGTCTGGGTCTGGACCACATATTCTCGGAAAAATGACTAAGTGTTGGAGCTCCAGCGACGTTTTAGGTTGTGGACGGAGCTTCACGTAATATCTCGAGGCGAGTGAGATATCATTGGAAAGTCTCGTGGAGAGCTTTCCAGTGATATATAACACTCCTAGAACTGACCTCCGAACGGAGAGCTATAGCCGAACCCGTTATCGGGTTGTGATCTAATTTCTAAGGACCAAAGAGGAGGGCGGGACCGCCGATCCCCAAAAGTATATATGATAGGGGCTCGATGCCTAGGTGGGCCAGGACGAGTCACCCGACCCCAAGGTTCGACGACGGACTCTGGGGGCATGAGGTGATGGCTGGGCCGGTTCCAAGGCATGTTTCGGTCCAGACTTGGACGTCTAGATTTAGGAACGATGTAAGGACTGAGATAAGATTAGAGAACGAGACGGCGGGTCAGACCACTGTTCGAGAGCCTAGACCCAGGTGGACATCATGAGCGGTTGGGCCGCTAGGTGTGCTGGAGGTACCGTTTAAGACCCTGGACTTTATAAGAAGTCCGCTCCAAGTCATCTTGTGACTTGCTCATGTTTTGAGACCGACCTAGGCGGGTCTAGGTCGGGACTTAAGGATTGCTGAGCTTGATGAATAGGGAGACGGTCCGGCTCCGATCTGGACCAAACTGAGAAGACGCTTGTTCACTCGAAGATCGATCTACCACTCTACCACTCGCTCCACTACTTCAAGATCGATTGAATATGGATTTTCATTCGCTGTCTCTCATCTTTCCAAGTATGACGTAATTTAAACTTAAGTGTACTTCATAAGGAACACGGGTATATTTGAAACGCCCTCTCTTATAGCCGCGGTTATAAAATGTAATATGTCGACAAAGTTAAACACGGCTAAATCCAAACAATGTCCATCATCGAGTTACGAAAAAGATTCCACTACCCGTTAGAGAATAATTCTCTCGAACTTTGACATCCCCTATTGGCAAGATGGTCAAGTTCGCCTCATTTCGTCCGGTAGGTAGTGAAACGAAACTTCAAAAACTGCTGCAAATGGAATGTTTATTATGCTCGATCCTTGTGATGATTTCCACCAATCTTTAGCTTTCTTCACTACCTGCCCTCATCAGTGTGTTGGAAAGAGGTCGACCAGCCGTTAGGATTCACATTCATCAAAAGAACTCGGGATGACTTTCTGCTAACAGTATCTGGACTCCTTGTTCATTTTCACCGCCAGTCCGATGATAGGAACCTCACATGTCTGACTAAGTTTTTGAAGTCTTAAGAATTCCCAATGGCATATCTGATAAAATTATTCACTCCATTTTTCTACTGGACACATATTCTCTTTTCTCAACGAAGTGAGCACCTTTGAAAGGCAGTTTCATTTATCATTTTACTTTTTACGAGGAAAAGGTTAGCTGATAAGTTAACTTTTTAATTAGATAATGTTTTTGCATTTATGTCTCTTTGGATTGAGGTTTTACTTGTCCTGTTTGCAAGGTTTTTAGTTCTTTTTGCTAGCATCTAATATTTATATATATAATGGAGTTTAGTTAATATTCAGTATTTTTTAAATAGTATACTGTGTTATTTATAAAATTTATTATATTTAAATATTGATTCGTAGTGTTTTCGAAAACAGTTCAGTAACACAAATTTATTCTATTTTGATCCAAATCATTAAATCTGATCCAGAAGTTTGATAATCACGTCTAATATTGTCATGGTCAATTGCATCTTAGGGTGCTTTTTCCTTTACGATTATCTTCTTCTCTCGTTTTGACTGAAACCTCAAGTTGCTTGCATAGTGTTTGCACATGTCTTCGAGAAATATTTCAGTTCTGAATGGAAAACGTTGTTTTTCAAGTCAAAATTGGGCTATAGCCATCTGGGAGTTTGTATTTCAACTACATTAAATCCAGTCTTCATTCTTTTGAGTATAGCATTGTGAAGAGTGCAATGTGCAGTACAGAACTAATAACTCAATTCGTACAACCAAAAGTTAGTACAGGAGTTTTCACCCAATTCGTAAATAATCATCAACCATATGTAAACCTGCGAGATAGACCATAATGGGATAAATCTTACGTGCTTAGTTTGTAACTTAATGTATACGGATGATAACCGTTATTTTCCTATCTTCGTTGAGTTTTGCTTGTACATCTATGATTGTGATATGTTTGTGCGTTCACTTTGTAATATTTTGTAGTATTATCTTTTTTTGCGATTGATTTATTACTGAGATATCCTTTAAGAGAGGTAATAATTTTTATCTAAAAATCTAAAAAGAAAATATGATTTTGCAAGTTAATGAGAATCTATATTCAGACGCCATCAAACAATAAACAAGAGTATGCAAAGAGCAAAATCTTTTACTATTTTTATTACTATTGTTTTATTTTATTTTAAAGAGAGAAAAAGAAAGAAGAAATAACGGAGCCAGTACCCATGAAATAGT
Organism: Asterella californica; assembly: GCA_036924285.1. Taxonomy (NCBI): domain Eukaryota; kingdom Viridiplantae; phylum Streptophyta; class Marchantiopsida; order Marchantiales; family Aytoniaceae; genus Asterella; species Asterella californica. The sequence goes on along the minus strand of JAYKYS010000014.1, from coordinate 441,026 downwards.
ACGGAGGTCTATAGCGGCTAAATGAATCGCTGGATTGATCAACATCCATGGCATTTCCTCGCAACTAAAAAAGCGCAACCTGGGAAACGGAGTGGGCTACAGTCCAGTATTATCTAGCGAGAAATCAATCAGACAGGAAAAAAACCCTTAGACAAATGAGAACTATGCTCGAAGATGACTTATAGCCTGATGCAGTCGGTGGGAGACTCTTGTGTATAATGGTCAACCGTGGTGCGGAACGCGATTGAGAGAGAAGCAACTGAGGTAGTCGAAGACCACATATAAAGAGTGATGTGGAGAAAGGCTTGCTGAGGTCCATACGCACGTACTGGTTTCGCCAACAATCATGGACAGCTAGAGCAAACACCACAAGAGTAGATGACTTCCTTGGTGGTGACCCAGATGTCTTGAACAGTGTTCCGTATGTCTAACCTGTTGAGTAATTTTGCATCTACTTTAAAATAAGCTGAGTAGTAGAATTCTTATTGGAGGAGTCAATAGGAGACATACTCCAGTTTTCCATAAGTTACTGAACCATGATGCTGAGACGAACAATTGGTGTCTTCCTGCAAACTCATGTATGAAAAGGTTACGGATCTTGCATTTCCAAGATACTTCTTCTAATTCATCATTTTCAACTACAGCTAGATGTCCATAGGATTCTTTTCCCACAACCATGCAGTGAAAAGGTCTGATGAAATACCGAAACATGTCTTCATTGGAGTTGTCCATCACACCTTCATCTCTCCAATACTTCTTTAGATGGAGTTGAAATACGTTGTTACAGTCGATCAAAGCTGACGTACCGAGAGTTTATTGTGAGAAATTTTGGAGAAGATAATTACAACAAGATATTAGCTTCATCCGTTCCTTTTGTAGTTTTGTTTATTGTCAACCGTTTTAGAGTCAGGATTCTGACTATATATTGAGTGTAGTTTGTCTTTCATGTCTACGTGCTTCTTGACCAACGGCATCGTCAACGGCACGTTGTTGTGTTGTGGTTCGGCTCTTGTGTGAAATTCCTGTGTAACCTATGTTGTGTTTCTTTTCTATGTTTCGTGAACCGTATCGCGTAACTCGCCGAACGGTGTGATGAGTGCCACGTTTGTGATTATTTGTTTAAGTGATCGCACGGTAGAGGAACGTGCCAAGTCATCGATCTGTGCGTGTTCATTTCAATGGTCATTGTCGCCGCATTTGTGTATAAAATGGTGGGTCGAAGGTTCATACGGCATTCTCTCTCAGCGGGTGATTCGTGAGGGTTCTCGGTGGTCTGCATGGAGGAGTGAAGAACTGTAGGAGTGGTGGTTATGGACGGAGGTTTGTTACCAGCTCCGGATCTTCCTTTCTCGAATCCGTTTCATATCAAGCTTCATTGCATCCACCGCGATCACTTTCGACAGTGGTTAGTTGCGTACTTTGGTGATGAATTCATGGGGAGAGTGATGGAGTTACAGCTTCCGGTGATCCTTCTGATCGTAACATACGGAGAGACTTGGGATATGACGGTGTATATTTTATTGTGAGGAACAATGGATCTCAACTATCCATCGAACGTTCCTTTCAACTTTTGGGTCGATGTCAGGACTCATTGCAGACCGAAGATCAATCATGGGGCTTGGATCGTGAGAAACTTCGGGCAAGAATATTACAATCGAGTGATAGCTTCACCGTTTTCTTTTGTTGTATCTTTTATTGTAGAACGTTTCCAGGTTGTAATATTGACGTTGTATTAGTCTGCGACTCAATCGTTTCTATTCTGGTTGAGCGCTTCTATGTACTCACGGACCGCGAAGAATAAATCGACATATCTGAAGGATTTTTTGAGGTCTTAGAGTCTTGTTGATGTCTTGTGTCTCCTTGGAGAGTAAAGATTTGTTCTAGAGGAAAAAGTTGAGTGGAGAAAAGACAAAAGTAAAGCTTTTTTTGCTCTTATTGATCCAATTTTGGACCAATGATGTTCTAGCTGATCCTCGCGACGTTTCTGTGGTTTTTGGAGACTTCAAAGGTCCATTCGCAAAACGAAGGGTATGGTTGGAGAGCTCTCGACCGGGGCTACAATCTGGATTGAAGAATCGGTCGATTTGATAGAAGGATGAGCGTGTTATGATCGATTGAGTGGAGGGGGGTGCAATTCGTACCTACCGCTACGTTTCTGGTTGTTCCGAGAGACACGCGAAGAGTTTTGAGGAGCTGTCTGTTGGGTTGGAGAGCTGACGACGTGCTGGTCGTTTTGATATCAATTTCATCAGGTTCTTGATTGATTTGGATTCTGAACCGATCGATTGAAGTTGAGAAGTGCAGACGTGATAAGACGAGAACAACGAACTGTGATAGTCATGGGTAGTTTGCTATTGCTTAAGTTCTGAGTGAAACTTTCTAGGATTGGAGAATATCTTATCAGTAAGATACTTGGGAAGTTTCACCTCAAACGGTCAAGTAGTTTGTTCAGAATCTTAGATCAAATGTACCTGGGTCTGTAAAGCTCTTAAGTTAACACAGATTACGGTTTGATCCATATCTGAGAATTGGTTTAAGATTTCGACTTGAAAATTATTCAGGGTAGGAGTGAAGGGTCCAATCAAGCTTCCTGTGAAGTTTGATCATCATTGGTCGACCGGTTTGGGAGGACTGAGGTCTCAAAGTTCGAAGATACTCATGTTATTAGCAGTTTCAGATTTTTTGGTATCATCTATGGCCATTTTTATCATTTTCGAGCAATTTGGAGAGGAGTTTGTTGCTGAAACTGCCATGCATGTATACAACTCGACATTGGAGCGTGTGGGGCTGATTTTAGCTCTTGGTGATGAAGAAGAACGGAGTCGTCATGAATCTTAAGCCGCTGTTTGGGTTCTTGGAGCTGCTAGGTATTACCGCCGTTGGTGCTATATTGAGATCTGAGTAGTGTCTTGGAGCATGCATGCTTTACCTTGCTGGAATGCTTGGTAGGTCAGGGTGTACAGCAAGTTGTATCGAGACTCGATCAAGTTGGTTGAGCGATCCTATAGTATCTTTCAGTTGTATCAAATAGAGTTGTGGCGGCCAAACTGATGGGCAGTTAGCGTCGCTGGGGAGCTATTCAGAAGTCATGCTTCTAGTGATATAGAGGAATAACTTCAGTTAGATAATACAGAGCTGAGTATTTTCAGTTAGAGTACAAAAGATCTGTTTGTAAGACAAGTTTATGCAACCTATACGTAACCTTGGATCGTAGCAAGCTTTAAACTTGAGCCGAGCGGATACAAGATCACTCGGACTAGAAGAGTAGATAGTGAAACATTTGAGTGGAAACATCCAGATCTAGATCCAACATTATCAATCCACACATCTCTGCACAGCCATATACCCAGTGTATTCCTAGACAGAAAAACACGTTATACGATAACGTGTTTATAGTTTGTTCAATATAAGCTTTGAGGTCCAAATGGTACTCTTGGATAAAATTTCGCTCCTTGTGTGTTTGTCATGTGAGTGAAAACAAAACTTTGTATGCAGTGAACCCACGTTCCATATTTCAGTGTCCAATTCACGTAGCTAGGATTTGTCGTCATCCAAGGAAAGGGGTCTGATCGCAGCATGTCTAACTTTCACCTTTCTCTTTTCTGCATTGATAAAGTTGGAGGATAAACGATCAGAGCAACTATCAATAAGATAGCGACATATTGACAGCGGCATAGTGTTGGATGCCATTAACAGTTGACATTCATACAAACTGTACCACATTATTTTCTTGAATATGGAAGCTTTTTCAGTTTTGTAATCTGTCTTTCAGTAAATTCATCATATTTTCTCGGCATGAGAATAGATCTCGACAGTCTGTATGAATGTCAACTGCGGAAGTCAGTCAGTAGCGTTACATGACGCTTGTAACATATGTAGACTACACACTATAGATTCACTATAGTAGTTTCCAGCTTCTACATTCAATTATCACGTACTTGATTTTCGTGAAAGTATCAAAAGAGTTGTCACTATCGTCTCCCATACAAAATTCATGCACAATAAAGTTATAAATACGTACTTCGGTGTCAATAGCCTGGTGCTGTTTGGGTCTGCATCACCCATCCGGCACTCTCACTGTAAAGAATGATTATGCGTGCAAAGTGCAGTTCTGGAAAAAAAGAGGAAAACGAAAATCAGACGGTAAGGGACAAAAATCAGAGAAGAGGATTCACGAGCTCAGACGTAGAAGACATGAAACGCAGAAAGCAGACATCATTTTCATCATTTTTGCTTCCACTCTAGTAGCTGCAACCAGTCGTTCTTGCTCTGGCTCCGAGATACGTACGCTGTCTGTTCAATTATATATAGCTATAGTAATATTTTTTCAAATAAAGTGAGTGGCCCACTGCAAGCAGACTGTACCTAGAGATCCGGCAGTGTCAGTTCTAGTCTCCTGCAAGTGAACTCATGAAAATACCGAAGGACTGCTCTATGTTCTAATAAGTACAGTTAGAGGTACATTTAAACAGAAAAAATATTTGATACGATTAAAATGTTTGGAGGGGTACGTTCAAAAAGTGATTTAAACTGAAGTGTTTAGAGAGGTGACCTTGAAAATTGATGTCGTACTAAACTTTCCAAGAGGTCTGACGATTGGTTAGTTTCGAAAATAATTTCAGAATTGAAAACATGAGCATAGAAATACATGAAAGGAACTCAACCGAGGTCATAATGCTGACTTGAGAATGCAAAGCTTCTTACTCCTCACGATGGCAAAATCGGCGCATATTACTTAAAGTTTTGACGACATCATAATCGGTGTACTTTACTGATGCGTTCTCTCTTATGGGTTTTCCTACCTTGTAACAGTTCATTTTAAAGCAAACTATTTAATATTGATAAAAATATATTAAGATGAAGTTTGAGAGGTTTTAGAAACAAAACGGAATATTTTCCTTAGACACTAAGAAAAATAAAAAAGATAATTTCTTTCATGCTTTTATACTAATACTCGGGATTTGACCACCTCTTCTTAGAAAAGAAACGTATTGGTCAAATCGCATATTTTCTGTTACGTTATTAGATGTCGGACAGACAAATATCCGTCCGGACGTTTGAAACCTCCGGAGACGCAGAAAGAAAGCCGGCGGAGAGCAACCTGGCACCGGCTACATCGGGCCGTTGAACCCCACATAAGATGAACTTATATGGGACTGTAGACTTTAGGTGCGACTGCAGGCGTTAGCTACTTCATCCCCAAACTTTCACGTGTTGAAAAGGTCCATATGAGCACAGAGTCGACTGACTCTCCAGTGAGAACACGTCAAGCTATTCAGAAGTAGCAGAAGGAGCAGAAGGACGGCTTTTACTTAGACCACGCATGGCGGTAGTTCGCTGGTGTGGGCCCCACTAGCCCCTTTTCTCAGAAAATTTCTTCACGTTCTGGAAATCTGGGAGTCCCGCGATAACTGCGCCACATCACTGTATTTTCATTCGTTCATGGTAGAGGACAAGAAAGATACAAAACGAAAGCTCTTGCGAGTAACTACTAAATGAACTAGGCGCGTTTACAATGGACCACGCATGGTCCAAAAATGATTTCTGAAAACTTGATTTGCTGTCAAAACATCAAAAATATAATTGACTCGTCCAATGCGTCATCTTTTGGACTTGACCAGCCCCTTGTGTCATATCATAGACTTGACCAGACCTCTTATCAGCGACAGTCCATCGTTGACCACCATGTCAAATTTGGCTTTCCATGTTGGAGTTCACAGGCTTAGGTGGACTAACAGCAAGGTGACACGAGAGATGCAAGAACGAGAGGTACAAGAACAACAAAGGTTACCTTGCGGCTCGATCGTTATCGGGCTCGATCGAGCTCGAACTTTTATCAATTCTGCTTACCGTAAGGTTCCAATCGATAATTTATAGATCCATTCGAAATTTATTGCATCCTGTTACTATTGGATACATGACCTTCGGTTTTGCTCTGATAGTTGATTTGAACGACACTTTCTCGTCTTATCGACAAGAAGTTTGCGACCGTATGCGAGAACTATCTACGAATGTCTCTACCGGTTCGAACAACTCACCAAGGTGGAAGCAACATTTTGTGTCCTTTCTGTCTTTACGCTCATGACTAGCTCGTTTTAACAATTTCGTCAATCCATCTTGACATTTCTGATTCAACTGTGAACGAGCATGAGATCTTTTCCAAAGCCGCTATTTCGTCAGCTCATGCCAACCATAGTAATGGAGAACGGGCCAATTCCACGTTGTCGAGGTGAGAGTTTCTTAAGAAAGGCGGAACCTTCTAGCTGTGATACGATCGTGAAGAGGAGGACGGAAAATCACACACGAAATACGGATCGCAAGGAAACACACCACCACGGTCTCGATCCGGCTAAGATAAAACACATGGCACGCAAGTAAATCTTCAACTCCAGATCATGCAGACTGTAAACCTCACGCTCATTAGCTCAAAATATCAGAAAACTGCTCCTGTGAAGCACCAACACGTTCACCTAGAAGCTTCTCGTTTTCTTTTCAGAAAGATGTGCGTACAAGTTGTAGGTCTCTTCTCTACTCAATTTTGTTCTCTACTCTCAATCCCCTCGATGTCAAAAGTATGATCAGACAGAAAAGATCTCCAGATGTAAGCTCTGTGTAAAAATCTCCTAGCTCTTCGATTCTCTACTCGATAACTCAAAATGCCTTCAGAATTCTCTCTCCTCCGGAGTACACCCCTCTAGATTTTCCTCCAACCTACGTAACCTTCAGTGTCCCCTGGCAGGAATAAAAGACGTCCTAAACAGATGGCAACAGAAAAATAAATCAATGATAATAAATCTACACGTAAGAAGACTAGTTCACTAAGTCTTTGCAGGTTCATCTATACGGACGGTCACCGAGTTGGCCATACAGTCAGCATCTGACAGCTCCACCCGAAGTAACTCCACCACGGCTATCTCTGGCCACCGGAATCACCTCGTTCTGACAAGTAGAGCCCGAGTTATCACCATTCTTGTTTTCCGGCCCCTTAAACTTCGAAATGCTGCAAGTATTACCTCAAGTATCAATTTCACTTGATTTTTTGACCCAAGTGAATAATATGTCGAGCTTTACATTTCTACAAAAGATTTGATACCGACTTGGAGTATCTTTGATGCCATCTCTCTATCCCAAGTCTTAAAAGGCCTATATTTTTACAAAAGATTCGGTATCGACTTGGAGTATCTTTGATGTCATCTCGCTACTTTAGAGGACTTAGAGGGTCGCAACCGAATTCGTACTAGTGACCATGCAACCCGAAGGCGAGCTTAGTCCTCTAGCATAGGACCCATTTCGAAATCCGGTGATAAATTCCTTCTAGCATCCACATCAGGTGACTGCACTAGTACATGGGTAGACGGAGGCGTCCCGCATTCACGGTACGTTTAAGGAACATCTAGTGTCCCGTCCCTAGGCAACTTAGTGCCCCTCATATTCTCCCGAAGGGGCCAGCCTACTCCAAGCCGATTGTGAGTCTGAAGAGATTTGATCTGGAGACCTCCTCCTCAAAAGTTTCTCAGCTACACCACAGAAGCTGGTCACAACTGGTTTTAGAGACCAGTTTCTAAGTTAATATGCTAACAAAGTGCGGTATTTCGTCTTTCTTTTGCTAACACGAAGTGCCATAACTTTCTCTAGACATGCTCTTTTTGTGCATTTCAAAATGCAAACAACTACTACATACTACAGTCTACATCAGAAAAGTCTGAAATGTATTTTTCGAACTCACTCAGATTTATGGTAAATTTTCCGGTATCAGAAATCTTGTATAAGAACTCCAAGTAACTTTTCGCCTGCAACTCCATTTGTAACTTTTGAACATACCATGGTGATCAATGCAACGAGGTCTACACAGTGGTGTTTTCAGATTTTTGAATGCTCACTTCCTCCAGAATCGACTTCTCTAAGATCTCAACTTCACTCAAAGAGACTAATTTCTAACTGAGAGGTGAATTATTCACTATGTGAAAAAGATTCACATCACGACATCCACCTTCTCCAAACCTGCACATCCTCCGGCATGTGCCAACCTCTTCAGTCTTTTGTTTGTTCTCCTTCATCGTCACTCTCCTCCGCCTCAACCTCTTCAATAGCCGAGTTGTCTTCGTCTCTTGGCATCCTCTGCTCAGACTCCAAAAAGTTGAACAAATCTACTGATCCTCCACGTTGTTAGAACAACTTCACTCGCTTGCCGGTCATAGATAGTTTCAAAGGAGGATCATCTAGCTCCCGTAAACTATAAGTGGCATTCTCATACTCATCTAACACAACATAAGGCCCGAACCATCTTCCCAAGAACTTACGAAGTGTAGAATGCTGATTCTCCAGCGTGCTATCATACACCAGAACCCAATCATCAACACGTATTGGCTTTGGTCGTAGTCGACGAGTCTTGTCGAAATACTCCTTGTTTCTGACTCGAGCCACCTTCAACTTCTCCTGCGCTTCAGCAAGATCCTCCTCTTTTCCTCCAACTGCCTAGTTCGTAAAGCAAGGAGTGAAGTACGATCTATATCATCTTCACACGGTAATGTAGCTCACGTAAGAAAGTCCTCCTCAGTAGGTATGATCAGTTTCTGTCCTGTAACGACCTATGTTACACATAGGAAGTTTGTCTATAAGTAAAGTGTTTAGTTCTAACTAAGTGTTGAGAATGTTTATTTGCTGCCAAAGTACTTTTAGGAGGTATCAAGTTAGTCATGACTAGCTAAAAGTTAGTTATGGTTAAACTTAGCTGTACTTTTGGCAGAATTCAGATATTTGCTAAAGAGTGAGCACTACTATCTTGTCATCTTGTCTAAAAGGTAGAAAGGAGGTGGAAAGTATCCCTTATCTCCTTTTTGACTTGATATTAGTGGTTGGATTAAAGTTGTGGACTTTGTGGGCATTAAAAACAAGAAGAGATTTCACATGTTTCCTTTTTAGTGGGTCCTAGTGTAGAGGGGGGTGGAAATTCGAGATTCCTTGAGAATATTCCAGAATCCTTCTAGAAGTTGTTGACGTTGAAGGAATAAGCCCATGTGAAAAGGTAAAAGTAGGTGAAAGATAAAAGGTAAAAAGCCCATGTGATCAATGCTTTTACCTTAAGTAGTATCTTAGTAAAACCCGATAAAAGTAGTTACGGCAGAGTTACCGGAGAGTACCAAAGTAAAAACTTAGAATGTATAAATAGAGGAGTAGAGAAGAGCTCCTCATCTTGTTTTCACATTGTCGTAATGACAACTTGAGTAATATAGAGAGTGTGGGATATTTTTAGCATGTGAGAACTTGAGAGACGTCGTTAGAATGGAGGATTTTAGTTGATGTGTTTAAGGAGATTTTTAGTTGATAAGTTTGTGGGTGTATGAATGAGTGAACTCAGCATTTTTCCCTTCAAGTTCATGGTGTGCTTCCATCAAAGCCATCAGAGGTGACCCCTGAGTGAGAGACAGGCCCGACATGTTGCAGATTCGTGGATGACGATCGTGGAGGTTGAGAGATCGGGGGGTAGTTGATCGATAGGACCGCGGAGGATTTACAGTCCCAACATAAGCTCAATTGGTATAATCTGTAGTTCTATCAAACCATAAAGCAAATGGAAGTAGTCTCGGCCACTCTCTAGGCCTATCATCACATGCTTTCACTAAAGTGTGAACAATAGAAGGATGTCCTCGTTCACTCTTACCAATCCCTTCTGGATTCATGGCAGTAGTAAGCCGAAGCTTTATTCCATAACGAGCAAAGAACTTCTTCACTTTGTACCTCTCAACTCGCCCCTATCTGCTCGTAGTCTTCCAACTGATCCATAACGACAGATGATATCTTCAAGCACGAATCTACATATGTTCTTTGTAGTCTTCGTTCGTAGTGCTCGTCCCTCCACATAGTTGGAGAGATCTTCTCGAGCCAACACCAAGTAACGCATCCTCCATAGTCTCAGCGGCATCATCACAAGATCAAGGACCCACTGAAAATGAATACTGGGTGGATAGGTAGGTACAAGTCCATCTCTGTAACGGACTTTAGAGTAGAACTGGTAGTGCAGACACGACCCAACAAAATCCACTACGTCTTGATACAAACCCTTCCATCAGTATCGCTCCTTCATCTTCGTGTAAGTAACCCAGACTCCACGGTGCCCAGCCCACAAAGTGTCATGAAACTCCTTAAGCAGATTCAGCTTTGTCGGTTGATCATCCACCACTCTAGCAAGCATCCCATCTCTTCTCTTCGGACGTTTCCACATATAAATTTCACGCAGTAGGTAACCTTACGCCTTCCTTCTGATCTCTTTGAACTCTACATCACTCCATCCTTCTTGTCTGCATAGTGAACTCAGATAGTATCCGATATCATAGAACTTTTCCGTGTAAAACTCCTCTTTAAACAGCAATGGTTCCAAGTCTGAAGTCTGCTGAGCAACTTGGCATCAAACGTCTCTCTTCTCTTCATCTTCGACTTCTATAATCATCTCATCCTCATCTGTATAACAGGCCTTAGATAATATATCTGCAACTGGATTATCCTTCCCAGCTATATGTTTCAGCTCAAGGTTCAGACTGCAGATATAAGCAATCTATCGTAGCATTGCTATGTCTGGAGTATTGTAGTTGGCTATCATACCTAACAAAGGCAAACAATCTGTTTCTAGTACCACACGAGCTCCTGTCAAGAACTCTCGATCTACCTTCATAGCAGTAACAGCTCCCCACAACTCACGCTTCACTTGAGGATAGTTACGTTGCCTATCTGTTAAGATTTGAGCTCCAAACCTAGAAACAAACCGTACACCTTCTGCATCTTCATGACCAACTGCCCATCCAATCGCCTTTGGACTCGTGTCAACAGTCAGTAGCACAGGTCTCCCGCTCTCATAGCTAAGCCTCTTTAGTATAGGTGGAGACTTCAAAATCTCCTTCAATTGCTCCATCGTCTCGTGATGTTCTTACCGCCAAGTAAATCTCTTTCCTTTTCTCAGAAGTGCATACAGAGGCTCGGCAATGTGTGCACAATGAGGAATACTCACACAAACGAACACACAAGCTCCTAAGAATCGTCGAACCTCAGTGATGTTGGTACAGTCTACTATCCTTGCTATAGCATCTACCTTTTCTAGGTTCGGTCGTCTTCCAAAAGTACCGCATAAATGACCCACCACCACAATCTCTGACATCCAAAATGAGATTTGGTACTTGATAGAGTGAGGTGTACCTCTTCCAAACGCATCCGAATCTTTTTCACATCTCGAATGTGGTCTGCAACGAACTTTCTGCAACCATCAGCAGTCATAGCTTCGTCCTTGTCCTCCACCAGACAAGGACGAAGTTAATGGAGATATCATCAAGAAATGAGATAGTAACCTCAGGTACAAACTCTCGTAACACCTTATGCATCATGTTTTGCATATGAGCTATTGAGTTTGTCGTGCCTTGAGGAAGAGTACACATCCGCATCAACCTCAAAGGTGTACGCATGATAGTCAAGTCTCTACTCTCCAAAGCAAGCTGAAACTGATCGTAACCTGAAAACAGATCTCCAATAGAATAAATCGATCTCTCGGCAAATGCCTCAGCTACTTCATCAATCACATGTCATGTTCCAACATTTCAAATCGTGATGTTGTTGGCAGGTTGTAAGTCTTGGATGAAGCGTGAACCCTTGTCTTCTTGGGTACTGTGAACCATCGGCTAGAGTACGGAGTCATAGATGGTTCAAGAAAATCCACCCATCCTCTCTTTCAATAACTCTATCATTTTCGGTAGCAAGGCACGAGGGAGTAGAATCGACTTCAAGTCCTAAGGTACGTGAGGAACAGTGAAGATAACCATCGGGGCTATCACACTAGGACCCACACAACCAATCTCCTCAGCTGAGAAAGAAAATGCCTTACCATGGCTAACTATCATTTGCTCAAAAGCTCGTTTTTCCACTTCAGTCAAGAAGCCACCCTCTCCTATCTGGAGTTGCTCGAGTGTCTCTTGAGTAAACTTGTGTCTTACATGTGTAGGATCTCTCAGTACTGTAACGACTTATGTTACACATAGGAAGTTTGTTTATTAGTAAGGTGTTTAGTTATAACTAAGTGTGGATAATGTTTATTTGCTGCCCAAGCACTTTAATGAAGTATCAAGTTAGTCATGACTAGCTAAAGTTAGTTATGGTTAAACTTGGATGTACTTTTGACAGAATTCAGATATTTCCTAAAGAGTGAACTACCAACATCTTTCTCTTCTTGTGCATCTTCTTGAACAGCAACATTACTTGATGTAGAATTCTGACCTCCATTTGCCTTTCTAGTATAGCAATCTTCAATCTTGTGACCTTTCTTCCCACAGAAGAAACAAGTTCTCAACTTCTTTCTACACTCTTCAATCTTGTGACCTTTCTTCTTACAGAATGAGCAAAAAGTTGTGCCTTGATTTTCTGAGTAGGAAGACCCATTTTTCTGAGATTGCTGCTCCTCTCTTCTGTAAGTCTTCACCATAAAAGCAGATCATTGATTCTTCTGAGGGAAAAACTTTCTGATCAGCTGCTCTTCTTCATGTAGTAAACTGCACAACTCCTCATAAGTTGACATACTCTCCCTTCTGTTGATATCAGAAACAAAATGAAAATATGGAGTACTAAGAGTATTCAAAGTTATAGAAACCAGATCTTCATCACCATATGTCCCTCCTGCTCTGGTTAGCTGCACATAAATACCATCTATCTTCTCAAGGTGCTCATGAATATCTGCACTCTCATCCATCGTGATGGAGTGCAAATCATTCTTCAACTTTGCTACTCTATTTGATAGCTAGCTTCTCCCAAGCTTCTCTTCCTGTATCACAAGCCTCAATAGTAAGTCTGATACTCTACTTCACAGCAAGCAGAATATTGGATAATGCTCTAGTTTGCTTCTTAATGAATCTTAGAGTTTCAAGAGAACTCTCATCATAAAATGAGGCAAGCTTCTCTTCTCCAGAAACCACACCACATAAATCCTTCTCACTCAGAATGGCTTTCATGACCAGTTTCCAGGAACTGTAATTATTAGGACTTGAAAGTCTAGTGCTCTCATTCAAACCAAACTCACTGAAAGTAGCAGCCATGGATGCTATCTTGCTGAAAAGATGAGTCCAAAAAACCTCAGAAATTAAATACCAGATTATCAGAATTTTAAACCCTTAGCTTGAGCAACCTGTGCTCTGATATCATGTTACAAAAATTGAGAACTGTACTCCCTAGTCTCTCAGAATATAGAATTTATCTCCCACAACAGAATGCTACCAGCCTATTAGAACTGATAACAGATCAGCCTGTTAAAAACTAATCAAAAGGAGAACTGAACAGAAATATTCCGAGATGAAATGTGCACAGCTTTACTTAGACTTCAGAACTGGTACAGACAGAAAGGGCTTCCGACTCATGCTACTCTACAGAAAATGTGTGTTAATGTACTATTGATACATAACTGCTATCACCTCAAAGTGGCTTACCTAACTGCTGTCACAGTACTTCTCACGTCCCAAGTCATGTCACAAGTCACCTCTTCCTTTTGTCCTTTTGTCTTTTTGTCTTTTTATCTTCCGCAGAGTTTTGATGTGACTCTCTAATGATATTTAACACTTAAGTCATCCTGAGGGGGATTCTGTTATTTACTGCAATATGCTTGATCAAGGCTGATTTGTGTGCTAGTGCACTGCCGATGACAAGGGCTAACATGTCACCGCGTGAGTCACGTCTGCCGATTGTGTTTGAAGATTGAGCCAAAGCCAGAGAGGGATTTGTTTTGGCATCATATGTTCATCTAACATATCCAAATACATGTGGAGTTGGAGCCGGACTGGTCGCTCTTCGATCAATAGTCGTGGAGTTATCTCATCTTGAGCAGGTTGGGTCTACGTCTACCACGAATTCATTCTTATATAGCAAAGGATTTTATGCAGTATAGCCGACTTGCATTGCTGTTAGTGGGTTGCCGAAGTGTAACTCTAAGCTTTTGGCTGGTACCCAGACAAGAACTTACTTGAACAATTTCACTTAGCCAGTCGGCAATGCAAGTCGGCTATACCATTGTGAAATTATTGGAGTCGAAGTTTCGAGAGGCTTGCGTCTGAGTGTCATGTAATCACTCTAGTATGCATGTTAGGAGCTTCATTGAAGTCTTTACCGATCTACGTTTCTGATATAGATAGGTACACGGCAAATTGAAGCCTATTAAGAAGCCTACTGTATTCAGAATATATGGAGAAAGTGCCTCATGTTGTACCTGCATGTGATTCTTCAAGAGCTCAAGCTTGATATAACTGGTACGTTGTGCAACGTCGACTGGCATTGCCGAGACAAGTTTAAAAGAAACCTTTCGAGTGACTTGCCTTTCTACCCCAGTGTGTGTATCTGACTTGTTGCGCGCTTGTAATAATGCGAATTGTTGTGGTCTTCTATAGGCTGTTGGCAACAGAGTGAGAATTATGGAGCCATTTCCGATCCGCATGGCGCGTGAGGCTCCTGTGCACTCTCTGGAGTCGCTCTGTTGATTAACGAAGTTTCTTACTCGCAGGAACTGCCGCTGGTAGAGGTATATGAGTCGTTTAAAGTGCCCAGAGGAACAGTGCAGGCCCTTCAAGGCAGTGCTGGAAGATTTGCCGCGATGGTCTCAGGATTCTGTCAAAGGCTCGGATGGCATGACTTAGAAGGCTTGATCTCCAACTTTCAGAGTCGTGTCTCCGTCGAGTAAAAGCCGACATCGTCGAGTTCACGAAGATACCATATGTGAAGGGTTGAAACCTTTGTTGTGTATGTGTTTTACCAATTCAGCTTGAACTTGAAGATGTTTATAAGGTGGAAGTTTGTATGAAACCAAGGAGTACATTCACTCTTGTATGTCGCTATAGGCAAAGTGTTTTACAACCCATTATTCCTTGAGTGCTGTCAAGCTCATATACACATGCTGCTCGACTGCAGGGATCAAGAGCTCGAGGCCTGTACAACGCAGGGCTACGTACAGTCCAGGCTGTTGCCGAGGCCACTATGCCTGAATTGGTGAAGGCTTAAGTCACGCTACTCCTTGGCTGCTCAAGGTGTGTGACAGAGTTCAACTTGAGGACTCCAGGCATATGCTGCAAAGTAGATTTATTGGACGTTACGATGATGGTAGAGGACTTCTCATGCGCTTTGATACTCGACGTTCGTGCATTTGAATGGGTAGACTCCATCCAGATGTGTGCGAAGGTATCTTGAAGATGGTAAGTAGATGAGATTCATTCAAAGTACTCGGCCCTTTTTCTTCCCCCTCCTAGATGAATCGAGAAGGATGGTTCAGCAACGTGTTTTGAAGGGAATAGCGCATGATATAGAGCTTGGAGCCCAGCGGATATAAACTGACCGGGCCGAGGAAGCTATTGTTAAATTACGGCTTTTTCAGTGATGCGAGTTCTTGGTTGTTCCATTTTTACGTTGTTTTCAGTCTGACTCTGTCTCGCCATGCCTCTGCACAGCAACAAATAGAATCTTCCAAGTACTATTCATGGCAGGTCCAGCATTCCGTGGATTGAGCCTGCACCTCTCCTAGAAAGGTGAAAAGTCCTTTCCATCAAGCTAACGCCCATCTACCATCTCTGTCAGTACTTGTGAAGAAGATGAGCCCTGCCAGCCTTGGTGTGAAAGGCCTGTATCTGAGCACAGACTTTTCCAATCTCAACCTGTCGCTGACTTGGTCCAAAACAACAGAAACATGCAGCGACCAGGCAGCTCAAATATAGTAGAAGCTCAAACGATACATTTAGTAACGTCAAGGACACCAAGTTGAAAATCAGCAATGCTGTTATTCAATGTTGAACCTGCCATTCAGAAGTTCAACGAGGCAGCTCACGTGGATATGCCGGTCGTCTCTGCGGGGTTGCTGATGTCTTCAAAAGAGGAAGCCCGAAGAAGACTTATGATAAAACGCAAGGTGCCCATGACAAAAGCTACCAGCAGCCCTGCAGATGTAGATAAACTTCTGGCTGTCGTCGACTGCTTGGATCGGGGGAATTCATATTCGATATAAAGTATAGAAATCACAGTTACAGATTCTTTGGTGGATGAGTAGATAGAGAAGGAATAGCTGTTTGCTGGGAAGGTTCTCCTGTATACAACATACGTTTCTCGAATTTATTCTCCGCGTTCTTCAGAAAGAATAATGTTGATATGTTGACGGGATGTTGGTTGATAATCAAACAACTGAAACAGGGAAGCAGAGAGAAAAGTAGAGGTTACGTTGGGAAAAAGTGGCCAGTGTGCTTGGGAAATATAGTACTGCAAGGAAAATATCAATGGAACTTGAAGGACCAGATGAGACCTCTTCAAAGCTCTGTAGTTTCAGTCCATAGCTATTGGCGAAGTGGCCCATGTAAAGGATGCGACGGCTTTTGGAAATAAGCAAGGAGTATTAAATGCCTCCAATCGAGTTCATAGAACCGTATTCCGTTACTCGTTTGGCTTGCTCCTGGGCCAGACGAAGGAAGACAGCAGTCATAGCCTCGCACCGAAACAGCTTATGTCCGGTTAACTTCCATTATTTCTCATCACTTCCAGTCTGAATACAAGTATTTTCTGATCTATTCGCATTTATTCAGAGCACCCTGTATATTTATTAATGTGTATTCAAGGGTTTAATTTATTACCTAACCCTTCTTGCCGGAATGGTTTTATAATAAATTAAAGTTTTATTAAATTAATATTTAAATTGCTACTAGGGCCATTTACACTTGGGGTTTACGGCTTTACAGTCCTCGACGTAAATCTTTTTATAGTGATTGGAACTAAACGTTAAATAGTTGATATGTAAAATATTAACGTCTTTGGACGTAACTCCCATAATGTTCCTAGTGCCTGTAATCTAACACATTAGTCAGCAGTAAATGCACATCAGAGTTTCGTCAAGCGTTTGAATTTTGAATAAACGCAAGTGCACTTTTGGGACGCACGAAACGCAAACACTGTATTTCGTGCTTCGTCATTAACTGTGGAAACGAAAATAATTACATAAAGAATGTGAATAGCATTCCGACTCGTAAAAATGCAAAACACTGCAAAAAGCATTCTGTGTTGTATTACAAATGGAACCTTATAGTCACGTTATGTTGTGTTTTTGTAGTACAGCACGGAATGTTGAGAGAAACATTATGTGCAACGTTCCACAAAGTGTTGTAAAGAATATTCCACGCTGTGTTTTTCTTTTACAACAGTGAGGATTAGGATTACACGTTGTGATTATTTTAAGTATGAATTTGAACATAGTGGGTGTGGTAAACTTTTTATGCGACCCGATAAATTCAGAATTTGGTGTAAATTAAAAGTGGTCAGTAAGTTTAATCAATTGTATCTTTGCAACGATGTCTCTATGCTATAGCATCATCTGTTCTGGTTTTATTATTTATTTTACCTCGTATGTATAAAGTAAGTCGAGAGAAATAGAATGCTCGAGCTATCATAATTGAACTGTATGCTTCTAGATATTAAATTAATAATGTGTTATCCTTAATCTGTCGGATGATATTTCATACATATTTTTTACGTTCATAATACCAGCACTGAGAAGAATAATGTCAGGTTGTTCATATATTTTTTATGCGTGAAATTTTGAGGATCATTGTGACTTACTTTTTATTTCTCAAAACTGTTAGATTTTTACTAAAATATGTTTAAGGAATATAAATTGATGATTTTTTACTCTATTTTATTTACAGTATCATAAAATGATATACAGTAACTCTTTTTCACTTAAAATGCAAAATGTACTATAAAAGCAAAGAATTTTAGGAAAGAGTATTTCATTCTTCTATCCTTGTACTATACGGGTTTACTTTTTTCAGTTAGACTCATTAATCAGTTCTGAAGTAGTTTAAAGCTCCTGTATAGTTTTTATTTACTAAATATTATTCTCACAGATTAGAAAAATGTATTTAGGTAGAACGGTTAAAGTTTTTTGTTCTTAGACATGCCACTCGGAAAATGAACTCTTCCTGGTTACTCGGCTATTTCTAAGAAAATTTGGGTTTTAAAATAACAAAAATAAGAAAATAAAAATTTTAAAAGTTTTATTTCTTTTAAAGTTTTATTATAAAAATTTAAATAGATTTTTTCGTTAGACGTGGTTAAGAGTGGCCGCGCATAAAACCCCGACCACTCTGATACTGAAACAAACAAAAATTATGTTACTAATAAATTGAAATGTTTACTAAAATATTATTAGCTTACGAGGGAGAATGATGACTTCGACGAAAGTCTTGTGGAAGTTTTCTACGGACACCTCTCGAGAAAATTTCCATAGCGTTTTTTAGTTTTTTATTCACTTTTCACTCTTTTTGGGTTTAAGAAGTTAGATACTCAAAGGAGTGATTCCAAAGTTTCCGAAGCACAAAAGACTGAGAGAGCGAAGGTCGATTCACAAGGGTGCCACCGTAAGAGGGCCATGGTTCTATATAAAGTTACCATTTGATAAACCATGGATTTTCTCTGTTTTTCTTTCCAATAATCTTCTTCTCTAACTGTGACTTCGAGTTGCCTTACTTACTTGCAACGAACCAAGGTTCTATACGAAGAAGTTTTTATATTCTAAACTACAGTTTTTATCACTTTTCTCTAAAGCATTTTCTTTCTTAACCTGAGACACCCATATATGCATGCAGCTTGAGGCTTTGGCAGTAGGGCAGGAAAAAGACAAGTATTCAGTGTTCAGTACTCAGTGTGAAAATCAAATTTCAGTATCGGTGGTCGCGTACTCTAAGAGAAGATTAGCTATGAGCACTTCAAAAATAATTGAAGAAGGATGTGGAAGATGAATGCTTGGATAAGCAGGATAATTATCTTCCCTTTATTCAACTTTCAAATTTGAGTCATAGGATAAGTTTATACTTCTAGACATATTGAACGCAAGTTGTAATGTATAGAAATAACAAAATCAAGTTCAGTTTTGAACTTTGAACTTTTCCACGGGGCATCCAAAAGGAAGAGGAAAACTAAACTTCATTCTCCATTTCTATGTTCTAACACAGAAAAATACGTGAATACAGCTCCTGGGGAGAAAAGATAATAAAACTATGACTCAAGCAAGAAGAGGTGTTTCGGTTCTAAGACAAAATGCCACTGTGGAACAAATGAGTAGTTTTGGTTTTTTGTTTCGCTGTGGTTTATAACTGAAGGGGTTAGTAACTCATTGTTGAGCTGGTTAAGAGAGTTTGAGAGAAAAAACTTTAGTTTTCGTGAGGAAGGAGTCTAGAAGATTTCTATTTGTCCATACCAAAATAAATAGTACTGAAGTGTTTAAACCCGAGTATGAGTACAAAAGCATGAAAAGAATATTCTCTTTTTTCGTGATGTTATTTTTCCTTCTATGAATTATTCTCTTTTGTTCCAAGAAAAACCAAAACCTCATCTTTAACATTTTTCTGCCAATACTCAATAGTTTATTTTGAGATGAATAAGAGCTTGTAAAGCTAATGAATAACTTTAATTTGATAATTTATTTCACAGATTCTAAACTGAGGGGAAGACGTAATCACCAGAAATATTTCTGCATAACGGTTAAATTTTTAACTTCTCTAAAAGCAAACCCACGAAATAAGGTCGTTCGGGTTACCACTAGCACTTGTAGTTTTACTCGGGGTTTAATACTTAACGCTGGTAACTGAAATCTAACGATGACTAGGTGATAATGTATGCTTTACAACTAATAACCTCTAAACTTCATCAATTTTATTATCTTCTTTCAGGTTATCCTTTTCCTCCTCCAAGCTGCTCAGGGGAGTAGATGAATATTTTAAGAGTTAGCAGTTTATTTATCCCCTTTAGCAATCTTTGGTCCCCTGTGGCGGTGAAATAACACTTTAAACTGATTTGATATTTGAATATTACCGAGATTTAAAAGTATCATAGTGATTTAAATGTACGTTAGTTTAAGGCCTAAGATCTAGCATCTTTGAAATACAGTCTCAGTTTGAAATACAGTCTATCATCCTCATCTCGAGCAAATCGTATAAATAAGTATCTTACCAAAAAGTCTCTATAACTTTCAATACATGGTAACATGTTAATATACAATTAACTGTATAATTTTATATAAATATACGAAAAGATATAGTTTACTGTCCTTAAAAGATAAATAGTATGATATATCTATTACATATTATGTTTGATTCATATCCGACATGAAATCAATAATGAAATAAATACTTCTTCCATATTATGAATAATAAGTAGTTGTCGCTGCTACAACCGAATGCTAAAAAAAAATTAATGTCTAACATCAACTTTTGTTCAGAGTCATTTTAATTATTACATTTAATTACTATCTGATTATTATACTATAACAGCTGTAAATTCAAAACGACACAACTCTCACAAGTTTTCTTTGTTTGACAGCTATGATAACATCAGAAAAGAATTTGATCAACAAATAAAATAAAACGACAACGATATATCTATATTAACCATACGCAGGACTATGACAATCACACTATCTTGCCTTGATGACATGATGTCTTTCTGTGTTAATGGTAACTAATCGTGATGATGTATTTACTTCTCGCTTCCATTAAAAATCATCAATAATGATATACATGTTAATAGCTCTTCACACATGCTTTGCATTGAAGATTTGTAACATTTGTATTTGATATATAGATATCTCTATGTTGAGAGTGTGCATCGACACAAGGTACAATACCGACTTAAGCTTGTACAACATCCTTTGAGAAAGTAGAAAGAATACTCTACCCTTGAGTAAGCATTTTGACTTGTACAAACCTTATGGTAGTTTGGTATCAATCATGGCTGACTAACCTGACGGTCAGTTGATCTCTCCACAGTCAATCTATCTCCTATGAAACCTATGGAACATGAAAAGAAAAACACAACACTAGGCACAATGAGCACGAAAAGCATGTCCAAACGAGAATTTTTCAACTCCTTCAATCCGAGCGATATCCTCGTAGCATTCATGTTATAGCTTGTCAGATTGTCAAAAGAGAAAAGGTGCAACTCATGATGAATATCATACTGTTTAAGATGTGTACCGCAACGTGGAGAAAGAGAAAGATGGACTCACACACAAACTGTATGATTCTTGAACCATGAGATCTAACCTCAAATGTTTAGTTCGAACTATTTGCTTAAAACCCTTGCTAGATAGATTCTATACCGTACGTTGAGGTCAGATTCCAAAGAAAATAATTACTAGAAGGTCATGTTCAAAATTTACAGTAGTAGAGTGAAGAGACCTCAAAATAATAAAAGCTGTTATGACTTGCCCAATTCCTTTCAACTTTCACTCTCTAGCCTCGAACCATTTTGTAAGTAAAGTAAAAAGTAATTATTCCACAAACAAGTGCTAAATCTGATCTCGAGGTACAGTATTGGACATAAATTATACTAAAAAATTTGTAACTCTCAAATTCTCAAATTCTAAAGAATAAAAGTTAATAAACATTATTTTCAAGAAATAAGTTAAAGTATTTGCAGATGTAATTAAGAATAGTTACTACTGAACCGTCGGGTAATGATAATCTGATCAATCTGTGAAATAAATTATCAAATTAAAGTTATTCACTAGCTTTACAAGCTCTTATTCATCTCAAAATAAACTATTGAGTACTGGCAGAGAAATGTTAAAGACGAGGCTTCGAGTTTTCTTGGAACAAAAGGGAATAATTCACAGAGGAAAAAGAACATCACAAAAAAGAGAATATTCTTTTCATGCTTTTATACTCATACTCGGGTTTAAACACTTAACTAGTATTTATTTTGGTATGGACAAATAGAAATCTAGTTTGATAGATAAATTTATTATGACATGAAGTACAATTATTCTATCCATGCATAAGTTGTTTATTGTCACGAGAAATAATTTTCTTTTGTTTGCAAGTATGTTTAGAAGTTGTCAAAGTATCACATCTCTATGCAAATCTTTTCTCTGAAGACATTTCATTTAGAACTACCAAAGAACAAAAAGACTTCAATACTTGTTTGACTAATTCTAGAGCAGCAACATTGAGCCCAATTGTCATGACCATAAAGAGAACATTATTTGTCTTATATTTATACATTGAGTCGAATCACAATGAATACAAAAAAAACATCATTTATTGTATGCTTTTACATTGAGTCCAATCGCATTGTATACAAAGAGAATATCAATGTGTTATTTTGTTCTCATATGGATCATACTGAATATGGAAAAATGACGATTAAGTGAAAGTTGGATTTATACGATTTGAGTTCGATCGCATCGAATAAGAAGGACCAAACTTCACTGTTGGCATTGACTATTTTGTGACTGAAATGCTTTATTTCACACGGATGTGCAATTTGTTTTAGTCACAAACATACTCAACTTGCATCATGTACAATATATTTTTCATGCTTTAGACATCGAAAAAGTATATCGAATTTGATTCTTAAGATTACATTTCACAAGGTAAAATATAAAATATTTTTCATTTAAATTTATGAAAACAATTTAAATACATCATTGTGTAATTCGACACAATCATACTCAACTCGCACCATGTACAATATATTTTTCACACTTTAGACACTGAAAAAGTATATCAAATTCAATTCTTAAGATCACATTCCACAAGATAAAATAGAAGATATTTCTCCATTAATTTTCTGGCACTCTTCGTTGATTCCTACCTAGGCCACTGCAAACAATCTAAAATACATAATCCTCTAATTCGAGAGAAAATTTGATAACAAGATTCGCGTCCAATATCAATATGATATGGATAATGAAACGTAGTCTCTATGTAACCCCTCTCCACATTATTTTCCCAACATCTCTTTCTGATCTCACTAACTATACGGTGACTCGTCCTCTCCACCTCTCCCTCAACCAACCCTATATCTCTCAAGCTCTCCTCTGGATGTCTTTCATACTTCCTGGTCACGTTTGTTTCCTCATATTGTCCTAAACTATCAGGCAAGTACTTAATACTATCACAGTTCCAGATTAACAAGACCTTCAGTGACTTGAGTTGCCCTAGATTCTCAGGCAGGGATTGGAGATATGGCGACCTCGTTATGTTTAAAAGGATTAAGTTCTGGAGGTTACCTGCCGTGTCTGGTAGGCTCCGGATGTTCAAATCCCACAGGTACAGAAAAGTTAAAGAGTGAAGCTGACCTAGCGAATCCGGTAGGTTCCGAAGACGTGGACAAACTCCGATTGCCAGCGCCCGAAGAGATGTCAGTTCTCCCAAAGACTCGCACAAGTACTCCAGTCCATAGCAATCTTCAATTTCTAAAGTTGCAAGTTTACTGAGCTTACCAAAACCCACCGGCAGCTGTTTCAGGTCAGAGCAACCGGCGATTTTAAAGTTTTCGAGAGAATCCAACAGCCAGAATGATCCCGGCAGTTCTTTCAAACCTCGTATGTCGTCCAGTGTCAAGTTCGTTAGCGCACTCAGAGGGCGGGCCGCCTGTTCTCCCCAGCGGACCAACTGAGGAACAAAGGCTGTGTTGGTGAGTGAGCATCCTTCCAAGCTCAAGGTCCGAAGTGAGGAGAGCTGGGAAAACGAACCTGGCAGTTGTAACAATCCAACATTCGCTAGACTCAACACTCTCAGGGCGGGAAGTCGTCCAAAAGATTTTGGAAGTTTCTTCAAAGGCGTTCCTCGTACAGTGAGGATTTTCAAGTTACCCAACCTATCAAAGTTGGATGGAAAACGGACAGACTTGCATTTCTCCACGTGA
The DNA here is from genome assembly GCA_036924285.1 of Asterella californica. Lineage (NCBI taxonomy): Eukaryota > Viridiplantae > Streptophyta > Marchantiopsida > Marchantiales > Aytoniaceae > Asterella > Asterella californica. The sequence goes on along the minus strand of JAYKYS010000014.1, from coordinate 417,335 downwards.
AGCACTGCCAATTGTTGAAGCCCTTCCACATCTTCTTCCCGAATAGGCCAACAGTCCTTTCGCAGTAAGCCTTGGAACGTTCCGCCACGGTCTTGGAAGCAAGAAGTAAGATGAATAAATGTAAGCTTGCATGGAAAACGGCTTGCGTTTCCACTAAAATTAACATTCGACAATCTCAATAACCGCAACTCTTGTAGATTGGCGACACAGCTCCACTGAAAAGCAAAAGAAATTCTAGGTGGGTCCATTGATGTCGATATTGCTTTAGTGTCAGCTTTGTCTCCCTGCACAAAAATTAGAAACTGAAGATGAGATTCTTAAATCTAAACGCAAGAAACTAGCGTCCACGAAACTGATATATACCAGGCATAACGGTAAGATTAAGTCCCGAAAGATCTATCAAATAAACTTACCTTATACACGCTTAGCAAATATCTAACGTCGTCCGGTTCCCAAACTCCCCTGCACAGCTCTATCCTTTTATTATATGGTCTGGAGATCCTCTTCCCTAAGTCGCGAAGCTGGTGATGTATCCAGAGGATTGTAACACTGGACAAGGTAGTTCCTGATTCAATCAGTTCGATAAAAAATCGGTCGATGAGGTTCTTCAAGCCACTCTCCACTGAAAAGCCATCAACTCCAGTTTCCCACACCTCTTTCCATGTTTCCTGATTACACTCTTGTGAGCACTGATCGAACACTGCAACGTCTAGAAACATCTCGCGTTCCATTGGTGCCAGCTCATCGAAGCTGACTTTGAGTTTAGCCCACAAACGATCCTGTGCACTTCCGTCCAGAGACTCCGCTTTGGTTAGTTTCTCCAGAGCACTGATCCAACGGGGAACACCTTTTTCGAAGCGCAAGTAACTACCTATCACTCCTAATGTGAGAGGTAGGCCATCACATTTCTGCACTACCTTTTCTATCAGTTCACTGGGTATGTCTCGATCGACATCAGCATCCAAGTGAGACAAAAACAAAGCTTGTGACTCTTCGGCGGATAAAAATGGGACTGGGCATCTCGAGAAGGTGGGCAGGAGCTCGCGACTTCCTATCCGAGATGTGACAATCAAACGACTCCCTGTCCGCAACCAGTCCCATGACTCCAGCAAGTACATTATTTGTTCTTCGGACTCAACGTCATCCATTATGAACAGCACTTTCTTCCCGTGCAAATGTAACCGCAATGATAGTGCGTCGGCATCCTTTAGGCGAACATTTCGCCCGCTACCCGTGTACAAGTTGTTAGCAACTAAATCATGAAGGTCTAAGTCACGTCGCTTCAATGTGTCTTTGACGTCTTCCACAAAACAGCTGAAATCGAACTGCTCCCGAATCTGCATGAAAACTGCTTTAGCAAGCGTGGTCTTGCCTATACCGCCCATTCCTACGAGTGACAACCGCGACGGTTCTGCTTTTCCCAACTGAAGCTCCTCGATCACTCGTTCAACAATCCGCGGGATGTTCACGAATACTCGAGGCAGTCGGAGAGAATTAAGCCAAACCTTTTTTGTTCTCTGTCAAACGAATCCAGCGTTAGAATGCGCAGGTCAGGGATCGAAATGAGTATACTCTGTCACCGAGATTCTGACAATTGAAGTGAGCTTGTACGATCCACTATTCCAGCATAGATGACATCAGCAAATTTCCAAATGCTAACCTTCTCTCGAGTTAATATTCAATCTCTGCTTAGAGCACAATACGATATATTCTTCATGATGATAAATATCTTCATGATGATAAATTCACATGGGTTCAACTTCAAGTCTCCAAATACGATATATTCTTCATGATAAATATCTTCATGATGATAAATTCACATGGGTTCAACTTCAAGTCTCCAAATTTGGCCACAAAAGTTATTTTCAAAGTTGGCAAGATCAAACTACAAGAAAACATATTATACCTCTTCCTGGAGAACCTCCCTTATGAATTTGACGAGATACAGGTAGTTGCTTGACTTCCGATCTCTCGGTTTACAAATGGTGAAGTGGTCCTCTCCAGATAAAATACAGAAGTCGTCTATATCTTGACGCGCGGATCCCTCTTCAACCACGAGCGCAGATTGCGGTTGTTGCCAGCTGAAAAATCGACTTATCTGTGGGCATGGTAACCACCCATTCATCAGTAATGATTAAGAATCGTGCATAGGACGAAAACGATAATAGTTGTAATGAAAGAAAATCAAGCATCGTCCATCGTTCGCAACTGCAGGATGCATTGAAGGGATGTTTTCTGAATGACAGTGGACAGAGCGACTTGCAGTTCAATGGCTGGCTCTTAATTAAAACCTTACGGTATATGTTTAAACACCAACCGTAGTAAGTGGTATTTGTATGATTGACTGGCAAGCTTCAGTCTCACTGGCTTCTCCCACTCCGCACGTCTTCCAGCCATGCTGCTGACGCAATTTTGAAAAGCTCTCATTAAGTCTCGCAGCATCCTTGCTAAGTAGCTCCACATATGGCAGCAAGGGTCCCTTCTGCTTCGAGCTGGACGTTACACGAGATCCTGAATTTGGCGTCGAGTAGAAAAATGCTCCTTTCATATTCCATAGAAAGGTTTTGTATGGACTAATGGCAGGACTCATGTCCCTGGCCCCCATCTCCTCCGCTTGAAGACACATTTCTTTGAGCACGAGGCCTCCTATACAGTGTCCTACCAACACAACGGGACAACTCTCGCCAGTGCGTTCGAGTCCGATGATGGACTGGGCAAGATTTTCCCCAACCAGGTACATATCCATCCCCGAAGCAGAAGCCGAAATTTTAGTGCTGGAATCGTAGGACACTGACATGATACGTGCTTGGGGGAAATCCTCGGCGAGCCAAGTGTTGATCCAGCATTCAGCGCCATCAGCCGACATCCACGTTTCCAAATATGCTTCGTTGTAGTCTTGAGACTGGAATCCGTGAAAGAAGATGATTTCTATATCGACGAAACCGGTAGCAGGTCTGTACAGCTCGTATAGTTCATCATTCATCTGCCGCCATCATTCACAAATAAAGCATCCTCAGATTTTAGGTTTTAGTGACTGGAATATGCAAAACTGCTCGATGTTTCCCCATCAGCAGAGTGTTATCCACGAGCAAACCTTAATGAAATTTCTATGGATACGTAGAGGATAAAATCAAACAACGGCATCGCTTACTGAGATGTTGAAGAAACTCGGAGACTATCAAGAGCACTTCACAAGGACTCGAAGACAAAGATGAACGGAAAAACACGGCCCTCCCCGCGATTGCACGTTCGATGACTGCAACCACCTTTGATGAAATCTCACTCGTCTATCGAGTGAGATTTCATCGAGTCTATCAGAGACAAGAAGTGAAGGGTGACTCGAAAATTACCGAATGAACAGACATATACCTTCGTGATGGTTGGCCGATCTGGGATGTTCCTCGGCGTCCAGGAGCTGGAACTTGCCATTGCTTTAGTTCACCAATTCAGAGATCCGGAGTTCTATGTACTAAAGATGAACAACTGAGGCACTGATAACCTTTCATAATCGGCTCCGTTCGAGGAGGGGGACTGAAGAGACATACGCTAGTCAAGAGTACTCGTCATGAACGTTCTCTGATGAACATGGACCTACGCAACCTCACGAGTTGAAGAGCAGTACTGAACTCGATTTTCGGACTGAATACAGACTGAACTCCGCAGAAATTTACTTGACCGCGACCCTAATACGTTTGTCCTACTTCGACTCCACGCTTCTTAACTTTGCATTACTTGGTAGCACCCTTGACTTGTCACAGGGCATTTTAAGTTGGATACATGGCTGAGGGCTCATATGCACTTTCTTATTTCCCTTAGTGCAATGTCTTTACATAATGATAAACCGACTGAACCTACTGTTACCTGTCAAAAAGTGAAATCAAGTCCTACAAATATATTAGAGGTGCACTCAAATACATATCTGCTGAATACCGTGTTGTTCTCAAAATCACTGAAACTAATAGAAACTATAGTATATACAGGATGATAAGGTGTGTAAAAGCTGGAATCTTGAAGCAATATTTTTCTGTCATGGAAGAGTATTACAACGGTGGTCTAGAATCTACAGCCATTCCCTACGGGCACTTCAGGAAGCACCGTAGAAAAAGCCACAGGAGTTTCTTATCAGTTCTTTTGAGAATTCAGCCATAAATTTTTGTGACAAAGCACTGTAAGATTTAGATAATATATTTTAATTGTCAAAAATAAAATTTATTAAAAATTTAAATTGTGATATCGATTCTCAAATATATTTAACAACGGTTCAAGACTTTATACATAACTATCATTCAAAAAACAACGATTGTTTCACCTCTAGACGTTAAAGAATCTACTCCATAGCTTTCACAATCCTTAATGCACTGCGCACCGGCTATGCATTAGAAGGTGTTAATGTTAAAATCTTTCCGAATGATTCTGTGATCTGAAGTGATCTCTCATCCTCACATTGATCTTTAAGTACAGCAACCTCTAGCTCCTACTCCTTGATCTATTGTCCTGACAATAATCTCTTTGATGCCAGTTGTGTCAGTTCCTGCACTAAGGAAACATATTCAAAGACCTTTGGAGAACCAAGATCAACAAAACTAGATCGAAGATCTTATCCAGCAGATGCGAGCGTTGAAAAATCGATAGATGAGCTGGTTGGCTTGCAGAGACAGCAGTCGTCAGCACCTGCTGCTGTACGTCTAAGAGGTGCTCCTTTTCATAGATGTATTTAGTGTGCGTTTCATATCATCTTCGAGGAGACTATCAAGAGCTTACGGCTGCTTCGCGAGATGGTGTCGTACACTACTAGAATGGTAAGTTACACATTTTTTCTATTGGAGAGTCGTTGAGCACGCAATTTGGACAATGTCGTGTTGTGAATTATTTCACATAGTAAATAATTCACCTTTTTGTCAGACTTAGAGTCTCTTAGTTAAGACCTCATAGAAGTTGATTTTGGAGGAAGTAAGCATTTGAGAATCTGAAAACACCAAAACGAGATCTCATCACGTTGAGCATCATAGTACGTTAAATAAATAGAACTGCAAGTGAAAAGTTATTTGGAGTTCTACAAGATTTCTGATATCGAGAAATGTATCATAAATATGAGTGAGTTCAAAATTTATGTTTTTAGATTTTCATCATGAAGACTGTAGTGTGTAGTATATGTTTGCATCTTGAAACGTAAAAATAGATCATGTGTAGAGATAGTTATGGTGGTTCGAGTTAGTAAAGAGAAGATGAAATAGCATGTTTTACTAGCATATAATCTTAGAAATTGTTCTCTAGAACCAATAGTGAGATTGGCTTCCGTGGGTAGTTGAGTAAACTTGTAGGGAGCAGATCTCAAGATCAAATCTCCTCAGACTCACAATCGGCTTGGAGTAGGTTGACTCCTTCCGAGGAATATGTAAGGCACCAAGTTGCCTAGGAACGAGACATTAGATATCTCTTAAACATATCATGAATGCGGGAAGTCTCCATCTATGCTTGCACTAGTGTAGTCACTTGGTGTGGATGCTAGAGAGAGATTCCCACTAGATTCCCAAAATGCATCATATGCTAGAGGTCTAACTCCTCTTCAAGGTGTCGGGGTAATTACTATGAATTCGGTGTACAACACTTTAAGTCTTGGGGTAGTGAAATAACATCAAAAATACTCCAAGTTGGTACAAATTCATTTATTTAGTCGGAAATATAGATCTTATCATATGATATACTTGGGTTCAAAAATCAAGTCGAATTGATTTTTGAGGAGACACTTATGGCATTTCGAAGTTAAAGAGTGTTCTTTCTAGACAAATATAGATCTTATCATGTTATATACTTGTGTCAAAAAGTCAAGTCCAATTGATACCCGAAGATACACTTACGTCTTTCAAAGTTAAAAAGAGGTTCTCCGTAGAGAAATATACATCTACTTGGGATAGTGAAATAACATCAAAGATATTCCAAGTTGGTACAAATTCTTTTATTTAGTCGGAAATATAAATCTTATCATATGATATACTTGGGTCAAAAGATCAACGCTTTCATCGATTTCAACTCACCCTCTCCGATGATAAGATGTTGTTGGACCAAGGTCGCAAACGTCTTCAAAATCTCAACTGTATTGAGACCAGATGTTGTCATCATCATAGTCGCAAGTGCTACAAAAGGTGCTGTAGTAAACATAGATGCAGCAATCATAGAGGTAGCAACAGTAGCGCTTCCGCTCTTACGATCCATCTCTTCTTCGTGTGATAAACTCAACCTTCACGATCAATCAACCCAAGATGCTCTCAACGAAAATACTAGATTATATGTCGAGAGTTTCTTAGGAACAGCGAAACTTTTTAACTATGATACAATTGTGACAAAAAAGACAAAAATCACACACAAAACACATATCACAAAAGAATCCACGATATGAGCAAAACACACGACACGCATGTAAGTCTTCAACTCAATTGTTCAATCTGCAAGCCTTCAACTCCAAACCATCTAGGCTAAATGTCTTACGTTCAAGAACTCAAAACTTTACAAAATTGTTCTTGTGAAGCACTAGCAGGTTCATCTAAAAACTTCTCATTTTTTATTCAAAAGATATGCGTACAAGTTGCAGTTCTCCTCTCTACTCAATTTTGTCCTCTAATTTCAATTCTTCAATTCCTTGTTGTCCAAATTGTAGTCAATCAAAATATCCTCTCGTCGTAAGCTCAGTAAACATCTCTCATCTCTCCTCTTCAACAACTCTACTCGATGATGCTTTAGAAAAATATCTCCCCTTCGTAGTACACCCTCTTTGGATTTTTTCTCTCTATGTGACATCCATCACCACCTAACAAATGTAAAATGATGCATTAAACAAATGCTAACAAAAAATTAAATCTCTGATAAAAATTTAACATTTAATATTTTCTTATTTGTCAAAAAGACTCAATAACATGCTTCGACATATTCATATGTATATACGGCTACTGATTTAATCATACAATTAGCTTTAGACACCTTCACTTGAAATAACTCTTTCACAATTACCTCTGACCACCAAAATCATCTCATTTTTGATATCCAGAGCTTGAATTATTGTCGTTCTCGTGCTCTGACCTCCTTTAACTTCAAAATGTTGTAAATGTCTCCTCAAATATCAATTCACTTGAATTTTCGATCAAAGTATAACACATGATGAAATTTATATTTTCTTACAAAAAGTTTGTATCGACTTGGAATATCTTTGATGTCATCTTGTTACCTCAAGATTTTAGAGGATCGCACAACGAATTTATACTAATTACCTTGACACTTCGAAAGAGAGTAGTTCTCTAGCATACGATTCATTTCAAAATCAGTCAATAATCTCTCTTTAACATCCACACCAGATGATTGCACTAGTGCAAAGGTAGATGGAGACATCTCGAGTTCACATTATCCAAATTAACTGCTTCTGTTGGGTTGTTGTTGTTATTTAATGATTTTTGTTTCATGGAGCATGCTAGTGTCAAGAAATGCTCCACGCATAACTCTAACCGGAATTTAGAACTTCATTGATCCAGTATATTTACGATAGTAACTATAACACTTAAGTAGTACTTTTGTCCCAGTCTGATCTTGCATGATTATCATCCCATGGATTACTTTCACTATGCACCTAAATGCATCAGTGACGTACTGGCATCAATAATTCCTTTACTATCTCTTATTGTCTTCTCCCTGTGCCATAATCACTAAATTGATCCTACTCAGGGTTTAGGGTTTAGGGCCCTAAACCCTAAATCCTAAACTAAACTCACTAAATTGATCCTACTCAACTCACTTAAACTAAGTTAAACTCTCTCTCTTCTGCTCGGGGTTCTTCTAGCTATCTCAATCTACGTATCTTCGTTCGTCTTAATGGCTTTCGCATATTTCACTACTATAGTACACAACTTCAGTGGTTTTCACTTATGGGTTGGACTTTCCCTTATTTTTTACAAATTTTTTTGGTCAAATAAAAACTGAGTTTGACTCGCGGTGCGATAATTCAAATCTCTTTTTTGACGTGGAGCTCTCTGCAACCGGAAGCTGCTGCCCTTGCATGGACTGAACTCTCTCACAGAAAGAATCGACCCCACGGCATTCCGGCTACTGAGGTTGGGGTTGCCGACAAGCTAACGCTCGTTCCACACTAGCTTGTACATTAGAATCGATCAGACTACTTCAGTACATACTGCTGTCGTTTCCTGTCATTGGGCAGTCGCATTCAACCTTATACCCAATAGAAGATTTTCTTGATATGTGCTTCGTAATAGACATTCTCATCGTCACACCCTCTGGTTACTTACAATTTGCTAAATCCATTTGGCAAGTTAGTGCAACATTTGGCACTAATCGCTTCTTACTTGGCCGGGCTAATTGCGGGATACCTCCATACTATACTAGAGAGTGGTCCTTGAGAATAAATAAGCATGCTCGATCAACTTCGGTATCTTTTGCTCTCTTTAAGATATCAAAAATAGTATAAGTGTTATATAAATATATAAAATAAAATAAAAATCTAAATCTAAATAATATTTAAATGTTAAATATTAGTTACTCCAAGAACGTTGGACAATTTCTTAGAAAACCCATAAATGGAGTATGGGAGTTTGCGCTTCAGAGGATACAAGTGTGAGAGGGTGCTGCAGTAAATTCATAAATATTTTGACTTATTACCTAACCTTTCTCGTCGGCAGGGTAAGGTAATAAATCAATATATTTATGAGGGGAAGACTAATCACCAGAAACATTTCTGCATAACGGTTAAATTTTTCACTTCTCTAAAAACAAACCCACGAAATAAGGTCGTTCGGGTTACCACTAGCACTTGTAGTAATAGTCGGGGTTTAATACTTAACGCTGGTAACTGAAATCGAACGATGACTAGGTGATAATGTATGCTTTACAACTAATAACATATAAACTTCATCAATTTTATTATTTTATTATCTTCAAGATGCCGAGGGGAGTAGATGAATATTTTAAGAGTTAGCAGTTTATTTATCCCCTTTAGCAATCTTTGGTCCCCTGTGGCGGTGAAATAACACTTTAAACTGATTTGATATTTGAATATTACCGAGATTTAAAAGTATCATAGTGATTTAAATGTATGTTAAGGCCTAAGATCTAGCATCTTTGAAATACAGTCTCAGTTTGAAATACACTCTATCATCCTCATCTCGAGCAAATCTTATAAATAAGTATCTTACCAAAAAGTCTCTATAACTTTCAATACATGGTAACATGTTAAATACAACTAACTGTATAATTTTATATAAATATACGGAAAGATATAGTTTACTGTCCTTAAAAGAAAATAGTATGATATATCTATTACATATTATGTTTGATTCATATCCGACATGAAATCAATATAGAAATAAATACTTCTTCCATATTATGAATAATAAGTAGTTGTCGCTGCTACAACCGAATGCTAAATCAATGTCTAACATCAACTTTTGTTCAGAGTCATTTTAATTATTACATTTAGTTACTTTCTGATTATTATACTATAATAGCTGTAAATTCAAAACGTCACAACTCACACAAGTTTTCTTTGTTTGACAGCTATGATAACATCAGAAAAGAATTTGATCAACAAATAAAATAAAACGACAACGATATATCTATATTAACACATACTCACGACTATGACAATCACACTATCTTGCCTTGATGACATGATGTCTTTATGTGTTAATGGTAACTAATCGTGATGATGTATTTACTTCCCACCTCCATAAAAAATCATCAATAATGATATACATGTTAATAGCTCTTCACACATGCTTTGCATTGAAGTTTTGTAACATTTGTATTAGATATATAGATATCTCTATGTTGAGAGTGTGCATCGACACAAGGTACAATACTGACTTAAGCTTGTACAACATCCTTTGAGAAAGTAGAAAGAATACTCTACCCTTGAGTAAGCATTTTGACTTGTACAAACCTTATGGTAGTTTGGTATCAATCATGGGTGACTAACCTGACTAAAACATTTGTAACTCTCAAATTCTAAAGAATAAAAGTTAATAAATATTTTTTTCAAGAAATAAGTTAAAGTATTTGCAGATGTAATTAAGAATAGTTACTACTGAACCCTCGGGTAATGATAATCTGATCAATCTGTGAAATAAATTATCAAATTAAAGTTATTCACTAGCTTTACAAGCTCTTATTCATCTCAAAATAAACTATTGAGTACTGGCAGAGAAATGTTAAAGACGAGGCTTCGAGTTTTCTTGGAACAAAAGAGAATAATTCACAGAGGAAAAAGAACATTACGAAAAAAAGAGAATATTCTTTTCATGCTTTTATACTCATACTCAGGTTTAAACACTTCAGTACTATTTATTTTGGTATGGACAAATAGAAATATAGTTTGATAGATAAATTTATTACGACATGAAGTACAATTATTCTATCCATGCATAAGTTGTTTATTGTCACGAGAAATAATTTTCTTTTGTTTGCAAGTATGTTTAGAAGTTGCCAAAGTATCACATCTCTATGCAAATCTTTTCTCTGAAGACATTTCATTTAGAATGACCAAAGAACAAAAAGACTTCAATACTTGTTTGACTAATTCTAGCGCAGCAACATTGAGCCCAATTGTCATGACCATAAAGAGAACATCATTTGTCTTATATTTATACATGGAGTCGAATCACATTAAATACAAAAAATATTGTATGCTTTTACATTGAGTAGAATCGCATTGTATACAAAGAGAATATCAATGTGTTATTTTGTTCTCATATGGATCATACTGAATACGGAAATATGACGATTAAGTGAATCTTGGATTTATACGATTTGACTTCGATCGCATCGAATAAGAAGGACCAAACTTCACTGTTGGCATTGACTATTTTGTGACTGAAATGCTTTATTTCACACGGATGTGCAATTTGTTTTAGTCACAAACATACTCAACTTGCATCATGTACAATATATTTTTCATGCTTTAGACATCGAAAAAGTATATCGAATTTGATTCTTAAGATCACATTCCACAAGATAAAATATAAAATATTTTTCAATTAACTTTATAAAAACAATTTAAAATACATCATTTTGTAATCCGACACAATCATACTCAACTCGCATCATGTACAATATATTTCTCACACTTTAGACATTGAAAAACTATATCAAATTCAATTCTTAAGATCACATTCCACAAGATAAAATATAAAATATTTCTCAATTAATTTTATTAAAACAATCTAAAATATATCATGGTTAATTCGAGAGAACCATTGATAACAAGATTCGCGTCCAATATCACTTAGAGAAATATGACATGGATAATGATACGTATCCTCTTCGTAAACCCTCTCCACATTGTTTTCCCAACATCTCTTTATGATCTTATTACTTTCTATATAGCAACTCGTCCTTCTCACCTCTCCCTCAACCAACCCTATATCTTTCAAGCTCTCCTCTGGACGTCTTTCATGCTTTGTGATCACATTTGTTTCACGGTATTGTCCTACACTATCAGGCAAGTACTTAATACTACCACAGACCCCGACATCCAAGAACTTCAGTGACTTGAGTTGCCCTAGATTCTCAGGCAGGGATTGGAGATATGGCAAGGCCGCTATTTCTAAACGACGTAAGTTTTGGAGGTTACCTGCCGTGTTTGGTAGGCTCACGATGCTCAGAACCTCCAGGTGCAGAGAAGTTAAAGAGTGAAGCTGACCTAGCGAATCCGGTAGGTTCCGAAGACGTGAACAATCTCTGATATCCAACCTCAGGAGAGATGTCAGTTCTCCCAAAGACTCGCACAAGTACTCCAGTCCACAGCAAGACCGAATTTCTAAAATTGCAAGTCTACTGAGCTTACCAAAACCCACCGGCAGCTGTTTCAGGTCAGAGCAACGGGCGATTTCAAAGTTTTCGAGAGAATCCAACAGCCAGAATGATCCCGGCAGTTCTTTCAAACCTCGTATGTCGTCCAGTGTCAACTTCGTTAGTGCACTCAGAGGGCGGGCCGCCTGTTCTCCCCAGCGGACCAACTGAGGAGCAAAGGCTGTGTTGGTGGCTGTCAGTGAGCATCCTCCCAAGCTCAAGGTCCGAAGTGAGGAGAGCTGGGAAAACGAACTTGGCAGTTGTAACAATCCAACATTCGCAAGACTCAACACTCTCAGGGCAGGAAGTCGTCCAAAAGATTTTGGAAGTTTCTTCAAAGGCGTTCCTCGTACAGTGAGGACTTTCAAGTTACCCAACCTATCAAAGTTGGATGGAAAACGGACAGACTTGCATTTCTCCACGTGAAGCACTGCCAATTGTTGAAGCCCTTCCACATCTTCTTCCCGAATAGGCCAACAGTCCTTTCGCAGTAAGCCTTGGAACGTTCCGCCACGGTCTTGGAAGCAAGAAGTAAGATGAATAAATGTAAGCTTGCATGGAAAACGGCTTGCGTTTCCATTAAAATTAACATTCGACAATCTCAATAACCGCAACTCTTGTAGATTGGCGAGACAGCTCCACTGAAAAGCAAAAGAAATTCTAGGTGGGTCCATTGATGTCGATATTACTTTAGTGTCAGCTTTGTCTCCCTGCACAAAAATTAGAAACTGAAGATGAGATTCTTAAATCTAAACGCAAGAAACTAGCGTCCACGAAACTGATATATACCAGGCATAATGGTAAGGTTAAGTCCCGAAAGATCTATCAAATAAACTTACCTTATACACGCTTAGCAAATATCTAACGTCGTCCGGTTCCCAAACTCCCCTGCACAGCTCTATCCTTTTATTATATGGTCTGGAGATCCTCTTCCCTAAGTCGCGAAGCTGGTGATGCATCCAGAGGATTGTAACACTGGACCAGGTAGTTCCTGATTCAAATCTCCTTACACTTTTCAGTTCGATAAAAAATCGGTCGATGAGGTTCTTCAAGCCACTCTCCACTGAAAAGCCATCAACTCCAGTTTCCCACACCTCTTTCCATGTTTCCTGATTACACTCTTGTGAGCACTGATCGAACACTGCAACGTCTAGAAACATCTCGCGTTCCATTGGTGCCAGCTCATCGAAGCTGACTTTGAGTTTAGCCCACAAACGATCCTGTGCACTTCCGTCCAGAGACTCCGCTTTGGTTAGTTTCTCCAGAGCACTGATCCAACGGGGAACACCTTTTTCGAAGTGCAAGTAACTACCTATCACTCCTAATGTGAGAGGTAGGCCATCACATTTCTGCACTACCTTTTCTATCAGTTCACTGGGTATGTCTCGATCGACATCAGCATCCAAGTGGGCCAAAAACAAAGCTTGTGACTCTTCGGCGGATAAAAACGGGACTGGGCATCTCGAGAAGGTGGGCAGGAGCTCGCGACTTCCTATCCGAGACGTGACAATCAAACGACTCCCTGTCCGCAACCAGTCCCATGAGTCCAGCAAGTACATTATTTGTTCTTCGGACTCAACGTCATCCATTATGAACAGCACTTTCTTCCCGTGCAAATGTAACCGCAATGATAGTGCGTCGGCATCCTTTAGGCGAACCTTTCGCCCGCTACCCGTGTACAAGTTGTTAGCAACTAAATCATGAAGGTCCAAGTCACGTCGCTTCAATGTGTCTTTGACGTCTTCCACAAAACAGCTGAAATCGAACTGCTCCCGAATCTGCATGAGAACTGCTTTAGCAAGCGTGGTCTTGCCTATACCGCCCATTCCTACGAGTGTCAACCGCGACGGTTCTGCTTTTCCCAACTGAAGCTCCCCGATCACTCGTTCCACAATCCGCGGGATGTTCACGAATACTCGAGGCAGTCGGAGAGAATTAAGCCAAACCTCTTTTGTTCTGTAAAACGAATCCAGCGTTAGAATGCGCAGGTCAGGATCGAACTGAGTATACTCTGTCACCGAGATTCTGACAATTGAAGTCAGCTTGTACGATCACTATTCCAGCATAGATGCCATCAGCAAATTTCCAAATGCTAACCTTCTCTCGAGTTAATATTCAATCTCTGCTTAGAGCACAATACGATATATTCTTCATGATGATAAATTCACATGGGTTCAACTTCAAGTCTCCAAATTTGGCCACAAAAGTTATTTTCAAAGTTGGCAAGATCAAACTACAAGAAAACATATTATACCTCTTCCTGGAGAACCTCCCTTATGAATTTGACGAGATACAGGTAGTTGCTTGACTTCCGATCTCTCGGTTTACAAATGGTGAAGTGGTCCTCTCCAGATAAAATACAGAAGTCGTCTATATTTTGACGCGCGGATCCCTCTTCAACCACGAGCGCAGATTGTGGTTGCCAGCTGGAAAATCGACTTATCTGTGGGCATGGTAACCACCCATTCATCAGTAATGATTAAGAATCGTGCATAGGACGAAAACGATAATAGTTGTAATGAAAGAAAATCAAGCATCGTCCATCGTTCGCAACTGCAGGATGCATTGAAGGGATGTTTTCTGAATGACAGTGGACAGAGCGACTTGCTGTTCAATGGCTGGCTCTTAATTAAAACCTTACGGTATATGTTTAAACACCAACCGTAGTAAGTGGTATTTGTATGATTGACTGACAAGCTTCAGTCTCACTGGCTTCTCCCACTCCGCACGTCTTCCAGCCATGCTGCTGACGCAATTTTGAAAAGCGCTCATTAAGTCTCGCAGCATCCTTGATAAGTAGCTCCACATATGGCAGCAAGGGTCCCTTCTGCTTCGAGCTGGACGTTACACGAGATCCTGAATTTGGCGTCGAGTAGAAAAATGCTCCTTTCATATTCCATAGAAAGGTTTTGTATGGACTAATGCCAGGACTCATGTCCCTGGCCCCCATCTCCTCCGCTTGAAGACACATTTCTTTGAGCACGAGGCCACCTATACAGTGTCCTACCAACACAACGGGACAACTCTCGCCAGTGCGTTCGAGTCCGATGATGGACTGGGCAAGATTTTCCCCAACCAGGTACATATCCATCCCCGAAGCAGAAGCCGAAATTTTAGTGCTGGAATCGTAGGACACTGACATGATACGTGCTTGGGGGAAATCCTCGGCGAGCCAAGTGTTGATCCAGCATTCGGAGCCATCAGCCGACATCCACGTTTCCAAATATGCTTCGTTATAGTCTTGAGACTGGAATCCGTGAAAGAAGATGATTTCTATATCGACGAAACCGGTAGCAGGTCTGTACAGCTCGTATAGTTCATCATTCATCTGCCGCCATCATTCACAAATAAAGCATCCTCAGAGTTTAGGTTTTAGTGACTGGAATATGCAAAACTGCTCGATGTTTCCTCATCAGCAGATTGTTATCCACGAGCAAACCTTAATGAAATTTCTATGGATACGTAGAGGATAAAATCAAACAACGGCATCGCTTACTGAGATCTTGAAGATAACTCGGAGACTATCAAGAGCACTTCACAAGGACTCGAAGACAAAGATGAACGGAAAAACACGGCCCTCCCCGCGATTGCACGTTCGATGACTGCAACCACCTTTGATGAAATCTCACTCGTCTATCGAGTTTGATTTCATCGAGTCTATCAGAGACAAGAAGTGAAGGGTGACTCGAAAATTACCGAATGAACAGACATATACCTTCGTGATGGTTGGCCGATCTGGGATGTTCCTCGGCGTCCAGGAGCTGGAACTTGCCATTGCTTTAGTTCACCAATTCAGAGATCCGGAGTTCTATGTACTAAAGATGAACAACTGAGGCACTGATAACCTTTCATAATCGGCTCCGTTCGAGGAGGGGGACTGAAGAGACATACGCTAGTCAAGAGTACTCGTCATGAACGTTCTCTGATGAACATGGACCTACGCAACCTCACGAGTTGAAGAGCAGTACTGAACTCGATTTTCAGACTGAATACAGACTGAACTCCGCAGAAATTTACTTGACCGCGACCCTAATACGTTTGTCCTACTTCGACTCCACGCTTCTTAACTTTGCATTACTTGGTAGCACCCTTGACTTGTCACAGGGCATTTTAAGTTGGATACATGGCTGAGGGCTCATATGCACTTTCTTATTTCCCTTATTGCAATGTCTTTACATAATGATAAACCGACTGAACCTACTGTTACCTGTCAAAAAGTGAAATCAAGTCCTACAAATGTATTAGAGGTGCACTCAAATACATATCTGCTGAATACCGTGTTGTTCTCAAAATCACTGAAACTAATAGAAACTATAGTATATACAGGATGATAAGGTGTGTAAAAGCTGGAATCTTGAAGCAATATTTTTCTGTCATGGAAGAGTATTACAACCGTGGTCTAGAATCTACAGCCATTCCCTACGGGCACTTCAGGAAGCACCGTAGAAAGAGCCACAGGAGTTTCTTATCAGTAAACAAAACAAGTAGAGAGGAGGCCTGCAACTTGTCCACAACTTGTCCAAATTGGTACTCAACGGCTCTCCAATAAAAGAAAGATGTAACTTACCATTCTGGTAGCATACGACACCATTTCACAAAGTAGTCGTAAGCTCTTGACAGTCTTCTCGAAAATGATATAGATTGTCACACTAGATACATCTATGAGAAAGAGCACCTCTTGGATGTACAACAGCAGATGTTGATGGTTGTCTTTGCAAACCACTCAACTCTATCTTCAACTCTTGCATCTGCCGAATAAGGTCTTCGATCTAGTTTTGTTGACTTTGGTTCTCTAAAGATCTTTGAATAAGTGTCCTTTGTGTAGGAATTGAAACAACTGGCATCAAAGATATTGTTGTAGAGACAACAAATCAAGGAGTTGAAGCAAGAGGTTGCTATACTTGAGAAGCAACTTGAGGATGAGAGGTCACTTCTGCAACGACATCCTCTTATAGCCTCTCTTCCTCGTCTCTTTTTGTTAATACAACCACGGCATCCTCAACTTTCCGCCAATCAATAGTAACAACCCCCTTCAACCAATCGATCAGCCAACATAAAATATAACAGATATGTCGTAACTTCACTGGTAGCATGTAAGAAGAGCTTTGTTCTCCTAGCATCTAAGGTTATACGCTCAAGCGTAAAATCTATTGGTATCTTTGATCAAATTCTCTCAGCAATTCGTTCAATCTCATTATATGATCAGGATGTTGCTCAATCTAGTCTAGAAATATTCTCCTAATAATCGTCATAATCCTCTTCAAGAAACTCTTCTCGGAGAGCTCGATCAAAACTCAACCAAACACCAAGATTGTTTCTCTACACATCTCTAACTTGATCACGTAACTCAAGAATCACATCTGATCAAAACTATTGATCATCTCCACATTAATCATCCTCACAAGCTCCATCTCTCTTTTGTACTAACGCAGATATCTAGAAACATTTCTACATTGAAATCTTTCACATGTATTCACAATTGCTTGTAACGCTTTCATCGATTTCAACTCACTCTCTCCGATGATAAGATGTTGTTGGACCAAGGTCGCAAACGTCTTCAAGATCTCAACTGTATTGAGACCAGATGTTGTCATCATCATAGTCGCAAGTGCTACAAAAGGTGCTGTAGTAAACATAGATGCAGCAATCATAGAGGTAGCAACAATAGCGCTTCCGCTCTTACGATCCATCTCTTCTTGGTGTGATAAACTCAACCTTCACGATCAATCAACCCAAGATGCTCTCATCGAAAACACTAGATTATATGTCGAGAGTTTCTTAGGAACAGCGAAACTTTTTAGCTATGATACAATTGTGACAAAAAAGACAAAAATAACAAACAAAACACAGATGACAAAAGAATTCTCGATATGAGCAAAACACACGGGACGCATGTAAGTCTTCAAATCCAAACCATCTAGGCCAAACGTCTTACGTTCAAGAACTCAAAACTTCAGAAAATTGTTCTTGTGAAGCACTAGCAGGTTCATCTAAAAACTTCTCATTTTTTATTCAAAAGATATGCGTACAAGTTGCAGTTCTCCTCTCTACTCAATTTTGTCCTCTAATTTCAATTCTTCAATTCCTCGTTGTCCAAATTGTAGTCAATCAAAATATTCTCTCGTCGTAAGCTCAGTAAACATCTCTCATCTCTCCTCTTCAACAACTCTACTCGATGATGCTTTAGAAAAATATCTCCCCTTCGTAGTACACCCCTTTGGATTTTTTCTCTCTATGTGACATCCATCACCACCTAACAGATGTAAAATGATGCGTTAAACAAATGATAACAAAAAATCAAATCTCTGATAAAAATTTAACATTTAATATTTTCTTACTTGTCAAAAAGACTCAATAACATGCTTCGACATATTCATATGTATAGACGGCTACTGAGTTAATCATACAATTAGCTTTAGACACCTTCACTTGAAATAACTCTATCACGATTATCTCTAACCACCAAAATCATCTCATTTTGATATCCAGAGCTTGAATTATTGTCGTTCTCGTTCTCCGACCTCCTTTAACTTCAAAATGTGGTAAATGTCTCCTCAAATACCAATTCACTTGAGTTTTTGATCCAAGTATAACACATGATGAAATTTATATTTTCTTACAAAAAGTTTGTATCGACTTGGAATATCTTTGATGTCATCTTGTTACCTCAAGATTTTAGAGGATCGCATATCGAATTTATACTACTTACCTTGACACTCCGAAAGAGAGTAGTTCTGTAGCATATGATTCATTTCAAAATCAGTCGATAATCTCTCTTTAACAACCACACCAGATGATTGCACTAGTGCAAAAGTAGATGGAGACATCTTGGGTTCACATTATCCAAATTATCCAAATTAACTACTTCTGTTGGGTTGATGTTGGTATTTAATGATTTTAGTTTCATGGAGCATGCTAGTGTCAAGAAATGCTCCACGCATAACTCTAACCGGAATTTAGAACTTCATTGATTCGGTATATTTACGATAGTACTTATAACACTTAAGTAGTACTTTTGTCCCAGTCTGATCTTGCATGATTATCATCCCATGGATTACTTTCACTATGCACCTAAATGCGTCAGTAACATACTGGCATCAATAACTTCTTTACTACCTCTTATTGTCTTCTCCCTGTGCCATAATCACTAAGTTGATCCTACTCAGGGTTTAGGGCCCTAAACCCTAAACTAAACTCACTAAATTGATCCTACTCAACTCACTTAAACTAAGTTAAACTCTCTCTCTTCTGCTCGGGGTTCTTCTAGCTATCTCAATCTACGTATCTTCGTTCGCCTTGATGGCTTTCGCATATTTCACTACTGTAGTACACAACTTCAGTGGTTTTCACTTCAGCATTAGACTTTCCATCATTTTTTACAAATTTTTCTGATCAAATAAAAACGAGTTTGACTTGCGGTGCGAAAATTCAAATCTCTTTTTTGACGTGGAGCTTTCTGCAACCGGAAGCTGCTGCCCTTGCATGGACTGAACTCTCCCACAGAAAGAATCGATCCCACGGCGCCTCGGCTACTGGGGTTGGGGATGCCGACAAGCTAACGCTTGTTCACACTAGCTTGTACATTAGAATCGATCAGACTGCTTCAGTACATATTGCCGTCGTTTCTTGTCATTGGGCAGTCGCATTCAACCTTATACCCAATAGAAGATTTTCTTGATATGTGCTTCGTAATAGACATTCTCATCGTCACACCCTCTGGTTACTTACAATTTGCTAAATCCATTTGGCAAGTTAGCACAACATTGGGCACTAATCACTTCTTACTTGGCCGGGCTAATTGCGAGATACCTCCATACTAAACTAGAGAGTGGTCCTTGAGAATAAATAAGCATGCTCGATCAACTTCGATATCTTTTGCTCTCTTTAAGATATCAGAAACAATATAAGTGTTATATAAATATATTAAACTAGATAAACTAAAAATCCAAATAATATTTAAATGTTAACTATTAGCTACTCCAAGAACATCGGAAAATTTCTTAGAAAATCCATAAATGAAGTATGGGAGTTTGCGCTTCAGTGTCGCGACCCTCATTCTCAAGATCGGGCGCAGACGCAAACAACAGAACCCTAGCGGACTTGCGCTAGGTTGTGAGCGCTGCGAGTAGGACTTAACGGCTTGGTCGGGAAGTCGGGATCAGATGAACCGTAAGTGGTTCTCTCAACCAAGGTTGGAACCTTGGCTTAGGACATAAGGGCCTACCCCAAGAGGACCCCGGACAAACGTTGACCTAAGGGGGCGAGTATGGGAACGGACCGAAACATGAGTCTGAGACACAGGTCAGAGACGTGAGTCCGAGACATGGGTCCGAGACGCAGACGGACCGTGGTTCGAACGCTGGTCTGAACCACAGGGTTCGAGTCTGGGTCTGGACCACAGGTTTCCGAAAAATGGCTAAGTGTTGGAGCTCCAGGGACGTTTTAGGTCGTGGACGGAGCTCCACGTAAGATCTCGAGGCGAGTGAGGTATCATTGAAAAGGTCTCGTCGAGAGCTTTCTAATGATATATAACACTCCTCGATCTGACCTCCGAGCTGGAAGTTATGGCCGAACCACAATCGGGTTGTGGTATAATTTTCAGGGACCAAAGAGGAGGGCGGGGCCGCCGATCCCCAGAAGTATATATGAGGGGGGCTCGATGCCTGGGTGGGCCAAGACGAGTCACCCGACCCCAGGGTTCGGCGGGCGGACTCTGGGGGCATGAGATTATGGCTGGGCCGGTTCCAAGGCACGTTCCGATCCAGACTTGGACGTCTAGACTTAGGAACGATGTAAGGGCCGAGGCAAGACTAGGGAACGAGTCGGCGGGTTAGACCACCGTTCGGGAGCCTAGACCCAGACGGACATCACGGGCGGTTGGGCCGCTAGGTGTGCTGGAGGCACCGTTTAGGACCCTGGACTTTATGGGAAGTCCGCCCCAAGTCATCTTGTGACTTGCTCATGTTTCGGACCGACCTAGGCGGGACTAGGTCGGGACTTAGGAACTGCTGAGCTTGATGATTAAGGAGACGGTCCGGCTCCGGTCCGGACCAAATTGAGATAAGGTAAGTGGTGCATGGACGCTAACTTGTGATTGTGTTTGCAGGTTAGCGGTTTGAATTTCGTGACCTACTGAGCAAGAGCTTCCGCTGGCGCAACAAGGCGGTAGGTGCACGAAAAGTGGTATCAGAGCCGACGCTTCGGTGAGCGAGAACTTGAGGTAGCGGCTTAAGGCTGGACGCTTGAGGAGGAACGCGAGACACGAAGCGGATCAACGTTTCTAGGTGAACACTTGGAGCGATGGCTGACGTAGGACAGAGTTCCAGGAGGAAGACCAAGAAACGGGGAGTGACGGCTGACACCGGGACCAGATCGACTCGAGCTAGCCCCGAGGCACAGTCAGGGGATGACAACCGACAACCTTCGCCCCAACGTCAAGGAAGCCCAGTTCCAGCTGCGGCACCGCTGCAGCAAGATGGAGTCTTGCCAACAGTGCCCAACGATGCAGGTGAGGGAAGTCAAGGAGCCTTGTATGCGAAACTCATCAAGATGATGAAGACCATGCAGGAAGGTATGGTCTCTAGGGACAAACGTATCGCTGAACTTGAGGTAGGCCAAGGAAGTTTCTCGTCTACCTGAAAGCTTTGTAAGATGAATTTGCTGATCCCGTTTACAGGTATAGGACGGGCTCGCAAGGTTAAGGACTTCTTAACTGAGTTGGACCTATACTTTGAAGCGCATCAGGCTCAGGAGTCAAACAAAGTGAGAGCGGCGGTTACGTTCTTGAAGGATCATGCGCTTCTCTGGTGGACTGCATATAGAGATGAGCATACCTTGACCGTCTCGGCGCTTGGTTGGAAGGAGTTCAAGGAGTTGCTCGCGGGACGATTCACTCCGGAGTATCAAAGGATTCGGGACGCTGTTGAGTTGGTGAGACTGAAGCATACGGGGACCTTAAGTGCTTATGTACGCGAGTTCAGTGCCAAACTAGACTCGTTCTTTAAGTGGACTGAGGAGACCAAAATATGTATATTCGTCGGAGGACTCAAGTCCAGCTCGGAGAAGGCTCTCTTTCGGATGCCGAAGCTACCTGAGACATGCGCTGAACTTTTGAAGCTAGCGGAGCGAATTGGGGACGACGAAGTCCAACAACAGAAACCCTTTGAACCACGCAGCACGGACAAGTTCCAGAAGAAGAACAAGGGCTTCAAGCGACAGTGGGATGGGGGTGAGAAGGATCGGAAGGATTCTTCTGCCTCGGCAGCAAAGCGGCAACAAACAGGAGTGAAACCTAAGGGGCAAACACCTCAGAAGGGCAATGACGCAAAGTTTACTTGCTACAATTGTGGCGAGGCGGGCCATATTGCTAAGGGGTGCACGAAACCTAAGGTTAGTAACTGTAGCATGAATGCGTCTGTTGCAAAGGACTTGTTGGAGGGCCAGATGACTGTGACCTTGAGAACCACGAAGAAGACGCCGAGATTGATGTTTCTACAAGCCAAGGTTGCTAACCGTGATGTTACTTTTCTTGTGGACAGAGGAGCGACTCACTCCTTCATAAGTCCAAAGTTGGTGAAGAAGTTGGGCTTGTCTACCTCCAAGGCAGACAAGCCTATTCAGGTACGCTTTGCCAAGGGCAAGACGTACCAAACTTCTGAAGTGGCCTTGGACGTACGATTTGCGTGTGGAAAGTTGGAGTTCACAGAGAACTTCACGGTGTGCGAGATGGATGATATCCATGTGGTTTTGGGGAACACTTTCTTAGATAGGTTCGACGTGGAACTTAGACGGAGACCTTTGAGATTGAATGTCAGAGTTAAAGGACGGAAGCTGGGAGTGAGGCTGATCCGGAAGGCACGGAAAATGGACGATTTTGCAGTGAATTTGATCAAAGGTAAACAGATGGACTTCAATGACGGAGTCATGTGTTTAATGCCGGTTGCAGATTTGATGACAGATGGACAAGAGGAAACATCATGAGACGCGATTAAACTTCCGGAGCTTCTTCGTGAAGTGATTAAGGAGTTCGAGGATGTCTTGACGGATGAGTTGTCCGCTGAGTTACCTCCAAGGCGGGTGATGGATCACAAGATTGAGGTCTTGCCAGGATCGGAACCACCTTCCAAAGCCCCTTACCGACTCAATCAGGTGGAACTCCTTGAGTTGAAAAGACAACTCGGTGAGCTATTAGCGCGGGGATATATTCGAACCAGCAAGTCACCTTATGGAGCCCCAGTTCTTGTTGCAAAGAAGAAGGATGGGAAGTTACGACTCTGCGTAGATTATCGTGCACTCAATAAGATGACGGTGAAGAATAATTATCCCTTGCTAAGGATAGACGACCTCTTTGATAGGTTAGGGGGCGCAAAGTACTTCAGCAGGATAGACTTGAAGTCAGGATATTACCAGATCCGGATAGCTGACCCAGATGTTGAGAAGACCGCTTGTCGAACGAGATACGGATCGTTTAAATTCGTGGTGATGCCATTTGGACTCTGCAATGCCCCTTCGACGTCACTACGTTGATGAACACAATTTTTCGCGAGGAGATGGATGAGTTTGTCATCGTTTACATCGACGACATCTTGATCTACTCCAAAACCTTGGAGTCGCACGCGGAGCAGCTAAGGGTGGTGTTGACGAAGCTGCGGGAGCATAAGCTGTTTGCCAAAATTGACAAGAGTGAGTTTGGTTTGGAGCGCATTAACTTCTTGGGACATGTCATTAGTGCAGAAGGAGTCGGTCCGGATATGCAGAAGGTGGACGCGATTGTGACTTGGGAGTCTCCAACTACAGTGAAGGAGATGCGGCGATTCTTAGGATTGACGCAGTTCTACCGCAAGTATGTGAAGGGGTTTTCAAAGATCGCGAAGCCGCTGACGGACTGGACGGACAAAGACGCACAGGTAAGTTGGACCACGGAGGTGGATGATGCATTTCAGACAATCAAAACTATTTTGTCAAAGGCGTCAGTTTTGAAGCTGCCGGAGTTCGACAAACCATTCGAGGTGCACACGGACGCGAGCGACTATGCAATTGGCGGAGTGTTGGTGCAGGATGGAAAACCTGTAGCGTACGAAAGCAAGAAGCTATCTGGGACAGAGAGTCGAGGGCCGACTCACGAGAAGGAACTGTTTGCGGTGGTTCATTGCTTGAGGAAATGGCGACATTACTTGGGACTTCACAAAACCCAAGTATATACTGACAATATTTCGCTCAAGTACTTTGAGACACAAGATCGGGTGACGCCAAAGCAACTACCGTGGCATGATACCTTGGCGCTCATGAACGTAGAATTAATCCACAAAGCGGGAAAAGACAATGTGGTTCCTGACACCTTGAGTCGCAAGGAGGAATATCTTCCATCGTCAACACAGATTTTGCGAGCTATGTATCCTAAGGAGTCAGACTTGGAGAGGCGAATACGTGAAGGTTACATGGGCGATGACCAAGCGAAGGAGTACCTGGAACAACTCAAGCGAGGAGTGAAGTTGCATAACATGCAGCTAAGACATGGGTTACTCATGTTCAAGCAAAGTCAGATTTATGTGGGACAAGGAAAACTTAGGACCAAGTTGTTAAAAAAATCTCACGATACGCCCTTATCAGACCTTAAAGGAGAAAAGTCCACATTAGCAGTGATAGCTAAAAAGTTTTATTGGCCCCACATGAAAGACGATGTTGCCCACTTTGTGAAAACATGTGTAACCTGTCAAGCGAACCGCGTATGAGAAGAAACAAGGGTTGCTTCATCCTCTACCGATTCCAGCCAGACCTTGAGAAAGCATTAGCATGGACTTCATTACCTCTCTGCCTGACTCGAATGGATACAACGCGATTTTTGTGATAGTTGATCGGTTTAGCAAACTAGCGAAGTTTGCTCCGACCTTGGATACTGCAACAGCGTTCACGACTTCTCGGTTGTTCTTAGATACTTGGTGGCGTTCACATGGATTACCTCGGAGTATTATTTCAGATAGAGACTCTAAGTTCACAAGTGTCTTTTGGAAACACTTGTTCCAAAAATTGAGGACTAAGTTGAAATTTAGTACCGCCTTTCATACAGAAACAGATGGGCAAACGGAACGAGTTAACTCGGTTCTGAATCAATACTTGAGGAATTATGTGAGCGCGGACCAAAGTGACTGGGCAGAGTGGCTCAATCTTGCGGAGTATTGCTACAATTCCACGAAGCATTCGGCAACTGGCGAATCGCCTTTCTTGCTGGCTTATGGACGTGAGCCAGAAGGGCCTCTTGACTTGACTCTTGCAGAGAGTTCTACATCGGCACGACCAAGAACACGGCAAACATCAGCTGAAGAGTTGGTGGCGGCAATGCAGCTGCACGAGGAGCAAGTAAAGAAGAACCTCGAGAAGGCGCAGCAACGATACACGAAACAGGTAAACAAGCATCGGCGGCAAGTGAAGTTTCAAGTGGGCGAAGAAGTATGGATAAGTACGAAAAACTTCACACTACCGAAGGAAATATCAGTGAAGTTTTCATCGAAGTTCGCGGGACCTTTTGTCATTGTAAAGACTCCGCATGAAGACGTCTATACTTTAGACCTTCCTCGCGAGTGGCAGTTGCATCCGACTTTCCATGTTTTTTTATTAAAGAAATACTTCAAGGACGATTTGCGACCGGAGCGCAAACAAGTACTCAGGCCTCAACTTGATGTCGTGCAAGGTGAAGCAGAATATGAGGTGGAGTCCATTTTGCGATCTCGCCGCAAATCCAACCGGATGGAGTACTTAGTCAAATGGCGTGGTTACCATTTGAAGGAAGCAACTTGGGTGCCAGAGGAAGATCTCGCACATGCGAGCGATGTATTGGACCTATTCAAACGCAGACAAGGACAACAAGGGCGTTAGCAAGATGAGGACATCTCCTTCCAGCGAGGGGTGAAGAAACGACGAACCATACGAGTAGCAACTTGAGACGATTTGGGCCGATGGACTTGTAGCTTTGACTTGTGTTTGGAAATAAAGATTTTATTTCTTGAAAATTTGTCTAAGTGTATTGGTAGTGCATGGCTATGACTAGTTCTGATCAGATGCCTAGGATGTTGTCAAGAGGAGGAACGAAGCACACTCAAAGGAAGCGAGCTGGTTTGGATAAGCATCTAAATCAAGACTAAGTCTTGATGTCAAGACTTAGGTTTGCCGTAGCGTTGGCAAAGCAAGTATGAACTTTCATACTTGTCTTGGGGCTTGGGGTGATCTTGCTTTGCGGTTTTCTAACTGCAAAGTAAACTTAGTCGCGCGTCTAAGTCAAATCAGATTGCGATCGAAAAGTGAGTTTCGGGGGACCTTATAAGTAGGTGTGAATACTTATAGTTAGCAAGTTAGAGTCTTAAGTAGAATGTTTAGAAACTGTCAACTAGTTTTGTTTAGGGTAAGCCAAAAAGGTAAGGCTTTTCCTGAGACTAGTTGAAATTTTCTAAGTGTTCTAGCGACAACTTAAGACTCAAGCCAAGAAGGGAATTGCGGGTTAGCCACCAGAACGCAATTCTGACGCCAAGGGGTTGGCTACCCATTTTGAACTTGGTGTTAACTTAAAGGATCATTGTTGATGAGGGCATCAACCTCCAAAGTGGGGGTGAGTGTCACGACTCTCATTCTCAAGATCGGGCGTAGACGCGAACAACAGAACCCTAGCGGACTTGCGCTAGGTTGTGAGCGCTGCGAGTAGGACTTAACGGCTTGGCCATGAAGTCGGGATCAGATGAACCCTAAGTGGTTCTCTGAACCAAGGTTGGAACCTTGGCTTAGGACATAAGGGCCTACCCCAAGAGGACCTCGGACAAACGTTGACCTAAGGGGGCGAGTCTAGGAACGGACCGAAACATGAGTCTGAGACATAGGTCTGAGACGTGGATCCGAGACGTGGGTCCGAGACACAGACGGACCGTGCTTCGGACGCTGGTCTGAACCACAGGGTTCGAGTCTGGGTCTGGACCACAGGTTTCTGAAAAATGGCTAAGTGTTGGAGCTCCAGGGACGTTTTAGGTCGTGGACGGAGCTCCACGTAAGATCTCGAGGCGAGTGAGGTATCATTGGAAAGGTCTCGTCGAGTGCTTTCCAGTGATATATAACACTCCTCGATCTGACCTCCGAGCTGGAAGTTATGGCCGAACCACAATCAGGTTGTGATATAATTTTCAGGGACCAAAGAGGAGGGCGGGGCCGCCGATCCCCAGAAGTATATATGAGGGGGGCTCGATGCCTGGGTGGGCCAAGACGAGTCACCCGACCCCAGGGTTCGGCGGACGGACTCTGGAGGGATGAGGTGATGGCTGGGCCGGTTCCAAGGCACGTTCCGATCCAGACTTGGACGTCTAGACTTAGGAACGATGTAAGGGCAGGGGCAAGATTAAGGAACGAGTCGGCGGGTTAGACCACCGTTCGGGAGCCTAGACCCAGACTGACATCACGGGCGGTTGGGCCGCTAGGTGTGCTGGAGGTACTGTTTAGGACCCTGGACTTTATGGGAAGTACGCCCCAAGTCATCTTGTGACTTGCTCATGTTTGGGACCGACCTAGGCGGGACTAGGTCGGGACTTAGGAACTGCTGAGCTTGATGATTAAGGAGACGGTCCGACTCCGGTCCGGACCAAATTGAGATAAGATAAGTGGTGCATAGACGCTAACTTGTGATTGTGTTTGCAGGTTAGCGGTTTGAATTTCGTGACCTACTGAGCAAGAGCTTCCGCTGGCGCAACAAGGCGGTAGGTGCCCGAAATTCAGAGAGTACAAGTGTGAGAGGGTGCTGCAGTAAATTCATAAATATTTTGAATTATTACTTAATCTTTCTCGTCAGAAGGGTTAGGTAATAAATCAATATATTTATGAGGGGAAGACTAATCACCAGAAACATTTTTGCATAACAGTTAAATTTTTCACTTCTCTAAAAGCAAACCCGTGAAATAAGGTCGTTCGGGTTACCACTAGCACTTGTAGTAATACTCGGGGTTTAATACTTAACGCTGGTAACTGAAATCGAACGATGACTAGGTGATATGTATGCTTTACAACTAATAACCTCTAAACTTCATCAATTTTATTATCTTCTTTCAGGTTATCCTTTTCCTCCTCCAAGCTGCTGAGGGGAGTAGATGAATATTTTAAGAGTTAGCAGTTTATTTATCCCCTTTAGCAATCTTTGGTCCCCTGTGGCGGTGAAATAACACTTTAAACTGATTTGATATTTGAATATTACCGAGATTTAAAAGTATCATAGTGATTTAAATGTATGTTAGTCTAAGGCCTAAGATCTAGCATCTTTGAAATACAGTCTCAGTTTGAAATACACTCTATTATCCTCATCTCGAGCAAATCGTATAAATAAGTATCTTACCAAAAAGCGTCTATAACTTTCAATACATGGTAACATGTTAATATAGAACTAACTGTATAATTTTATATAAATATACGAAAAGATATAGTTTACTGTCCTTAAAAGATAAATAGTATGATATATCTATTACATATTATGTTTGATTCATATGCGACATGAAATCAGTAATGAAATAAATACTTCTTCCATATTATGAATAATAAGTAGTTGTCGCTGCTAGAACCGAATGCTAAATCAGTGTCTAACATCAACTTTTGTTCAGAGTCATTTTAATTATTACATTTAGTTACTATCTGATTATTATACTATAATAGCTGTAAATTCAAAACGACACAACTCACACAAGTTTTCTTTGTTTGACAGCTATGATAACATCAGAAAAGAATTTGATCAACAAATAAAATAAAACGACAACGATATATCTATATTAACCATATGCACGACTATGACAATCACACTATCTTGCCTTGATGACATGATGTCTTTATGTGTTAATGGTAACTAATCGTGATGATGTATTTACTTCTCACTTCCTTAAAAAATCATCAATAATGATATACATGTTAATAGCTCTTCACACATGCTTTGCATTGAAGGTTTGTAACATTTGTATTAGATATATAGATATCTCTATGTTGAGAGTGTGCATCGACACAAGGTACAATACTGACTTAAGCTTGTACAACATCCTTTGAGAAAGTAGAAAGAATACTCTACCCTTGAGTAAGCATTTTGACTTGTACAAACCTTATGATAGTTTGGTATCAATCATGGCTGACTAACCTGACGGTCAGTTGATCTCTCCACAGTCAATCTATCTCCTATGAAACCTGTGGAACATGAAAGGAAAAACATAGCACTAGGAACAATGAGCACGAAAAGTCCGATCGAGAATTTTTCAACTCCTTCAACTCGAGCGATATCCTCGTAGCATTCATGTTATAGCTTGTCAGTATTGTCAAAAAAGAAAAGGTGCAACTCATGATGAATATCATATTGTTTAAGATGTGTACCGCAACGTGGAGAAAGAGAAAGATGGACTCACACACAAACTGTATGATTCTTGAACCATGAGATCTAACCTCAAATGTTTAGTTCGAACTATTTGCTTAAAACACTTGCTAGAAAGATTCTATACCGTACGTTGAGGTCAGATACCAAAGAAAATAATTACTAGAAGGTCATGTTCAAAATTGACAGTAGTAGAGTGAAGAGACCTCAAAATAATAAAAGCTGTTATGACTTGCCCAATTCCTTTCAACTTTCACTCTCTAGCCTCGAACCATTTTGTAAGTAAAGTAAAAAGTAATTATTCCACAAACAAGTGCTAAATCTGATCTCGAGGTACAGTATTGGACATAAATTATACTAAAAAAATTGTAACTCTCAAATTCTCAAATTCTAAAGAATAAAAGTTAATAAACATTATTTTCAAGAAATAAGTTAAAGTATTTGCAGATGTAATTAAGAATAGTTACTACTGAACCGTCGGGTAATGATAATCTGATCAATCTGTGAAATAAATTATCAAATTAAAGTTATTCACTAGCTTTACAAGCTCTTATTCATCTCAAAATAAACTATTGAGTACTGGCAGAGAAATGTTAAAGACGAGGCTTCGAGTTTTCTTGGAACAAAAGGGAATAATTCACAGAGGAAAAAGAACATCACAAAAAAGAGAATATTCTTTTCATGCTTTTATACTCATACTCGGGTTTAAACACTTAACTAGTATTTATTTTGGTATGGACAAATAGAAATCTAGTTTGATAGATAAATTTATTATGACATGAAGTACAATTATTCTATCCATGCATAAGTTGTTTATTGTCACGAGAAATAATTTTCTTTTGTTTGCAAGTATGTTTAGAAGTTGTCAAAGTATCACATCTCTATGCAAATCTTTTCTCTGAAGACATTTCATTTAGAATGACCAAAGAACAAAAAGACTTCAATACTTGTTTGACTAATTCTAGAGCAGCAACATTGAGCCCAATTGTCATCACCATAAAGAGAACATTATTTGTCTTATATTTATACATTGAGTCGAATCACATTATATACAAAAAAACATCATTTATTGTATGATTTTACATTGAGTCGAATCGCATTGTATACAAAGAGAATATCAATGTGTTATTTTGTTCTCATATGGATCATATTGAATATGGATGACGATTAAGTGAAACTTGGATTTATATGATTTGACTTCGATCGCATCGAATACGAAGGACCAAACTTCACTGTTGGCATTGACTATGCTGTGACTGGAAAATGCTTTATGGAAAATGCTTGATTTCACACAGATGTGCAATTTGTTTTAGTCACAAACATACTCAACTTGCATCATGTACAATAAATTTTTCATGCTTTAGACATCGAAAAAGTATATCGAATTTGATTCTTAAGATCACATTCCACAAGGTAAAATATAAAATATTTTTCAATTAACTTTATGAAAACAATTTAAAATACATCATTGTGTAACTCGACACAATCATACTCAACTCGCATCATGTACAATATATTTTTCACACTTTAGACACTGAAAAATTATATCAAATTCAATTCTTAAGATCACATTCCACAAGATAAAATATAAGATATTTCTCAATTAATTTTATTAAAACAATCTAAAATACATCATTGTCTAACTCGAGTGAAACGTTGATAACAAAAGTCGGGTCCAATATCACTTAGAGAAGTATGACATGGAAAATGATGCGTAGTCTCATGGTAAACCCTCTCCACATTGTTTTCCCAACATCTCTTTATGATCTCACTAATCATATAGCCACTCGTCCTCATCACCTCTCCCTCAACCAACCCTATATCTCTCAAGCTCTCCTCTGGATGTCTTTCATACTTCACGATCACATTTGTTTCACGATATTGTCCTACACTATCAGGCAAGTACTTAATACTATCACAGCGCGTGATAAACAATAACTCCAGTGACTTGAGTTGCCCTAGATTCTCGGGCAGGGATTGGAGATATGGCAAGATCTCTATGTCTAAACAACGTAAGTTCTGGAGGTTACCTGCCGTGTCTGGTAGGCTCACGATGTTCAGAAACCACAAGCGCAGAGAAGTTAAAGAGTGAAGCTGACCTAGCGAATCCGGTAGGTTCCGAAGACATGTACAATCTCCGATTTCCAGAAGACGATGGCGGAGGAAGGGGGGTTTAGGGGGGCGGAGCCGCGAAGGGGGGCGGGGTAAAGGGGTGGAAGGCCATTGGGTTCTTTTACTCTGAAAAAGGTGATGTTTTGCAGGCACTGACAGTTAGGGTTGCGGTTTTTGCTAAAGGGGGCTGCTTGCGACGTGGCGGTTTTGAGCTCGAGAGTGCGTCTCGGTCTCTCGAACTTGTCGCTTGTCGCGGAGGGGAAGGCTCTACGATACCAGGATGGAGCTAGGAGGGATATGTAAGGAAGGGGGTGGAGAAAGGATGGAGTTCGCCGCAACAAAAGATGACCAGTTGAGCTCGGACACGGAACTGGAGAAGAAGAGGGGGCGGCGGGAATCTCTGAACCTCATCGATTCGAGGAGGGCAGGGAATCCTGACAGAAGTTCCGCTACGATCGAGGGGACTTTGCACTCCTGCAAGAAAAGGAATTTAGAAAAGGATGGAGAACCTTTGATGGAGGTCCTACCATCGGTTGGTGAAGGGACTATGAAGACTGATGAAGGTTTGCCGGAGCAATCTAGAGCATCCTCCAAGAAGGGAGTGTGTCTAAAGGAAACAACCGATCCTAATTCGGAAGCTAACTCTGGAAGTACTGTTCTCCTTGTTCACGAGGCAGGGGCGGCAGTGGGCCTCGGTCCCCGTGAACACGAGCTTGGGAATGTTGGAGAGGGCTCTCTCGGGGCCGTGGGCTCCCACGGTGGCACGGCTCCCTCTCCCCCGACCAAGGATGTTGGTCCGGACAGTACCCTCTTGGGAAATGGGACTCTGGGGAAGCCGGACACGTCGAATGTATGGCTGCCTTCGGGTCCTGCGAAATACATGAAGGGATTAGGAGAAGGGAACCAACAGGCGAATAGCTGGGCGAAGCCTCTAAAGATTTTGGAAAAGGCAAACAAGAACCCTTACTTGGAAGGTCTGAACCCGCTTGCCGGGGCAGGAATGGCTGACGAGGAACTTCGGGAAGCAATTCGGGATATCAAGAAGAATCAGCAGGCGGGAGACTACAAACTGGGAGTCGTGGTTGATCTGGACCGGAACCTCGTCGCAAGCCGGCTGGCTCTCCTTAAAGCCGTGGCGGTGGTGCTCTCCACCGTCGATTGCAGCCCTTCCCGGGACGCCTTCGAATCTTGGGCGTCGAGAAGGATTGGGCAGGGAATGGGCCTCCAGATAACTCAGCTTAGGATGCTAAGTAGAAAGAATTTTCTAGTGGTCTTGGCGACTTCGGAACAAAGGAATCGGCTGCTACAGGAAGCCCCTCTGTTCTGCAACGGCAGAATTGTTGTTGCCGCCCCCTGGTCACCGGGGTTCAAGACTAAGTACGATAACCCCAAGGCGGTGGCGGTTTGGGTTGACTTACCTCTTGTCGACCCCACCTTCGAAATCGGGGCTGATGCGATGCTTGCGGCCATTGGACCTATCCTGTACAAAGCCACGATGAGGACTACAAATTCATACCCACATATTAGAGGGTGCGTGCTGCTGGACCCAGAAATGGAGCTGAAAGACCACTTGCAAATCAGGGTAGGAGTAGGAGAGCTGATAATACAGCCGATAATTTACCAGTCTCTTCCCGACGCATGCTACGCGTGCAAAAAGAAAGGACATTACGCTAGGAACTGCCCCGAGAATGTTAAGAAGGGGGGAGACGCTCCTGCACCAGGGAAGAGCCCTTCCCTTGCTCCCCCGAAGCCAGGTCCTGCAACAGCACCCTCGGAGGGAGGCCAACTGGGAAGAGACAGCAGCGACGGCTTCACCCAGGTGACTAAGAAAAAATGGACTAGACAAACGAGCCGATGGAAGGAAGTTAAAAAAACGCAGAATCAGTTTAGCGTGCTAGGAAGGGACAAAGAGGAGCAAGAGGAAGAAGGTAGGGAGAAAGGAACCGAAGGAAGGAAGGTGGACAAGGATGGAGCAATCGACAGCCCTCCGGAGGGAGGTGGACCCTCCCCGATGACGCTCGCTGATGGTGGGCTCAGATCAGCTTTGCCTGCTCTCCCGGTGTGCGAGGTGGACCCCGTGGCTGACCCCCTGCAGACGACGTCAGGCGAGACAGAAGACTTGCCGGATCTAAATGTGGTGGCAGAGGGCAATCAAGGCATGGAGATGAGTAAAGAGGGAGAAGGAGAAGGCCTTGGGGACAGCATCGAGGTAATTCAGGTATCGGAGAAGAATGGGAGGAAGGTGGCCGGAACTACCGAGCAAGCTGTAGAGGACACAAGGTCGAAGGGAATAGAGGGAGGCGAGATACAGGAGAAGGACGGAAGCACAGGGGTGACAGACGCTTTAAGAGCGATGGAGAAGAAATCAGAAGGGTCAAGGACAATGCAGTGCGAATACGATGAAGGGATGGCTCCGCGACAGGTGGGGACTCCGGAGGTGGCAGGGGAAAAGAGTACTACACAAGGGGAGAGACCAAGTGAAGACCGGGAGTACGGTCCTCCCCCGGGGGATCCGATCCCCCCAGGGGAGCCGGGGCAGGAAAAAGAAGAAGCTGGAGAGGCGGTGAAGGTACGATACGATGGGGGACTTTGGCTAGACTCCCCGGGTCTGTGGGGGGGACCAAGGGGAGGGGCCTCAACACCTTCTTCCCCCCTTCGGAACCTGGAAAAGGAGGTACTTCGGGAGCTGGAGCCTAACGTACCACTAAGCAAAAGGGGAGCGAGGAAAGGCACTCTGCCCAAACCAACGAACGCTCAGATAAAACCTACCGGAAGGGGAGTAGGGAAAGCACCCCTTGCGAAAGGGAAAGGAATGAAGAAAGGAGGTTTGGCACTGTCCAGGAACCTGTTGGGCGCTTTGCAGTCGACCTAGTGTCAGAGAACAGAGGTGATTATGGGAGTTAGCAGGTGATGACAATGCAAATAGATTTGATAATGCAGAACAAACTTAAGATTGCCTCTTGGAACATAAGAGGCCTGGGGGATCCGCATCGCACGACCATTCTTCGCCGGTGGCTTGAGAGAGACAGGCAACTTGTCGACATCATAGCCTTGCAGGAACTTAAAGCAGAAGAGCAAAAACTGGAGCACAACCTGAAATTAATAATGCCAACTGGGACCAGGATTGTTGACTACACCTCTGGGGGTAGAGGAGGGGCAGCTCTCCTGTTGCGTGACTATGTGGAGGTGCTCGAACAAGGGGTAAGAGGAGACGGGTCCGTGGCCTGGGGTATCTTCAACTCTGCGATCGGAAGGATAGGGATAGCCTCGGTCTACGCCCCTAATAGGAGAGAGGGGAGAAGACAGCTGTGGGAGTGGCTGGGTGCTCTTACCAAGGAGGGTCAATGGATCCTACTTGGAGATTGGAATATGGTAGAGTTACCTGATGACAGCGTGGGACCCTCCCCCCTGTTGCATGGTAATGAGCTTAGGCTATGGAGGAATACGCTCATGCAAGCGGATCTTGTCGATGCTCTCCTTTGTGCTCAGAATCGAGAAGGGCCGGTATTTACCCGTCAGGTGAGGTCCGGCAGTCGCCTCGACCAAGCCAGACTTGACAGGTGCTATCTAAATAATAGTGCTGAGTGGTGTGCAGGTATCACGAAGGTCGTGCATGATGGGAGGCAGACGCTCTCTGATCACATCCCGGTCATTGTCCACATAAAACTATGCGACGCGGCTGACATCCAAAAGGTGAGGAAGTCCTCTTACTTCAAGATGGACGCTTCGATGCTTGACAATCCCAGAATCAAGGCCAGAGTCGAAGCCGTGTGGAGAGAGCAGAGAAGAGCAGGTGGGGATCCTCGGGTTTTGTGGGCCGTGGGGTGGGGGAGGGTTCGCAGAGTCTTGATGGAGGAAAGGAAGTTGGCCAGTCAAAAGACGCCCCCAAGGGCCGAGATGGAGGCTGAGCTTGTTAAGCAAAGGTCGATTGCTGCTGCTTACCCTTCAGGAGAGGTGTCACACGAACTGCAGGAACTGGAGGGGAGGCTACGGAGAAGGGAGCACCAGGACGCGATCCTCTGGAGGAAAAGGAGTCGGATACGGTGGCTCAAGGAAGGGGAGGCCCCCTCCCGCTACTTCTTCGCACAACTAAGAGCTAAACACTGTCGAGAGGCGTTGAAAGAGGTTAAACTGGGAGATGGGCAGACGACTGGAGATCACGAGGGGATCTTAAGGAGGGTTCAAGAGTTCTACACCGAGCTCTACAAGGAAGATAGAGAGGTCACCTTGAATAAAGCAATGAGGGATGAGGCGATGGGGCTTACAACGAAATGGGTCACGGAAGATGAGAACCTGCATCTTGTGAGCACCCCGACTCTGGAGGAGCTGGATTCCCTGGTTCAGGGATTCCCAAAGGAAAAGTCCCCAGGGATTGACGGGGTTACTTACGAGACCATGCAGGTGTGTTGGCCCTTTATCAAGGAAGAGTGCCTAGCTATGGTTAAAGAGTACTGGCGGACAGGAAGAATTGATGATAAAACGGTACAAGGTGTTATTAAGCTGATTCTGAAAGGGGGGGAAAAGAACGATCTCGGGAACTGGCGGCCGATTACCCTGCTTACAGTCACTTATAAGATAATCAGCAAAATCTTGGCGGAGAGACTCAAACCTGTCATCGGTAGTGTGGTGGACGAGCAGCAGACAGGGTTCATTCAAGGGAGAGATATCTATGATAATATCCTCAGCTTTAAGTTGGGTCAGGAACTTGCTGAAGCTAGGAAAAAACCTACGCTTTTTCTAAAACTCGACTTCGCTAAGGCGTATGACCGGGTCTCTCAGGACTACCTGTGGGATACGATGAGGCATATGAGGTTCGATCCGGTCTTTGTGAGGCTCCTCAAGGGGTTATCGGATGGAGGCCAGGCAAAGGTGCATATTAACGGGGGCTTCACGGAGGGGATTGAGCTTGGGAGGGGGGTGAGACAGGGATGTCCGGTTGCCCCCTTCCTATTTGCTATCGCGACTCAGCCTCTCATGAACATGCTGAAAGCGGAAAGAGATAAAGGTCTCATCGACGGGCTTGACATAGGGAGGGACACCCCGCTTCTCCACCAGCTGTTCGCTGACGATACTGGCATCATGATTGAAGGGACGGAGGCTTGCTTCAAAGCGACCCACGAGGTGATACGACGGTATGAGGCGGTGTCTGGAGCTTCCCTCAACCTGGGGAAATCGGTAGTTATACCGATGGGGTTTGAGGTGGCTCCGAGCTGGCTTGAGGCTTCGGGGTGCATAATTGCCAAGCAGGGGCAGATGGTGAAATACCTGGGAGCGTGGATTGGGAGAGGCTTGTCTGACTCCCAAGTGGCGGAGGCGATGGTCGGCCGCTTACAGAGCCGCCTTCAACACTGGTCAAACCGCATGTTGTCCTGGCCTAGCCGGACGGTACTGTTAACGCATGTACTCCGGTCGATCCCGGCTTACCAGCTAACTAGCGTTGAATGTCAGGCTACTGGATACAAAAAAATGGAAGAGGTGTGTCGCACCTTCCTTTGGGGCAGGTCTCCAGAAGGGAAAAGCAAGGTGGCGTTGGTGGCCTGGGACATTATTATGCGACCTAAGAAGGAGGGAGGCTTGGGGCTTACCCCCTTCAAGGAAGTGGGACAAGCCCTCAAACTGAAGTATCTCGGGAAAATGATGGAAGGGGGGAGTCAAGAATGGATCCAAATTGCAAAGTTGGGGATCAGTGAAGCAATGAGTAAAGGCAAGAACAAGAGAGGGAGGGCGGGGGGGACCCCCGAGGAGGGAATGATGCTTCAACCCGGAATCCGGACCAGATGCCTGCCGACCCTCGATAAAATGCTGAAATGCTGGAAAATCACGTATGGCTGTTTGAGGTTTGATGGGAGTAAGGCTAACCTACCGAGCTCCCTCTCCTCCTTCACGGTGGCTGACTTGTGGCATAAGGCAGAGAACATCGACAACCAAATAAAAAAAGAGGTGCTCGGCAACCTAAGAAGAGAACGAATCATGACTCTAAGTGCGCTAAAACTCCACGACCTGCGGCAGTCGTTGAGAAGTACCTCTCTCCTCTCGTCCTCTGAAGGGGTGGAACGCACTGATGACCGGGCGCTATCGAGGCTCTCTAGGTGGGCAGGGGTGGCAACAACTTACTCGGGAGGACTACAGGAGAGTGAGAGCTGGGCTTGGCAGTTTCGTGATCAACTCGTGAAGGGGTGGCGGCTCGACTTCAGAACGTGGAAATGTTTGCTCCCTGCTAAACCCCATTACTACGGCAAACTAAACGATCGGTGGGGGGTGAGAGACTCGGACCAGGTTTGGGAAGCTAGATGGAGGGGTGTCTGGGAGAAAGGCGGGACCACGAGAACCAATGTGTGGCTATGGAGGCTGCTACAACGGGGCTTCTTTACTAACTCTCGAGCTGTGCGGATGAGCATTGGGGATGGTCTCTGCCCGAGGGGGTGTCAGGCGACCGAGACTGTTGAGCATTTATTCTGGGGATGTCCCGAGGCTAAGAACAGGTGGGAGAGACTCAAACTTCATGATCCCCGGTGCAAGGTGAACTACGAGGAAGGAATTGAGCTTCTTCCTTCGATCGATAAGGCACTAAGGATCAGAAGAAGCAATCCGGCCCTGGCTCTCCTTATTGTGGAGCATACACAAGTTGTATGGAAAGAGAGAGCCGACAGGATATTTCGGGGCCTCAAGACGGACAGACCGGCGGGGAGGATTCTGGCGGAGGTTGCCAAAACCTTGTGGGCTAGCTTAAAGGAAGATTCCAGCCAGATGAACAAAAAGGCCTGGCAGGAAGCGATGTCTACGATAGGGATGGTTCAAGAGATCTTGCACGAGAGACCGAGGGATGGTCGCAACCCTAACCTAAACCAAAATGGCTATGCGAGATAACACTACGAACCATCTCAATAATCCACCGATTAACCATAGCAGAATTGCGAAGAGCCGAAACAGAAAGAGAAATAGAGCGAAGGTAATCGGTGACGGGACGCTTACTTGCTGGGTGGATCGGTGCCAGACGAGACGAAATATTTTGCGTTCGGCTCCTAATGGTAATAAGGCCTCTTACCTGATCCGCTGTTGGTCTGCCCTTCGCCTTGAGAATTGTGAGGAGGATGCGGGCAAGGCCGTGTTGAAGAGGTGGGACCGACGGCACTATGCTCCCCGGACGTCTGCCGCTTCTGTGCCTGCCAGGAGAATGACTGATGACGACGTCAGTAATGAGTCGTGGGGGCGTGTGGAGTACTCGATCTCCTTGGGGGCCGTGCTGATTCTTGACTTTCCCGTCGAGAGAGGTTCCCCTGGTCTTGAGAATCATAATGATAACGAGAAGAATCGGGCGGTGAGGGCGATCGAGCTCAGAAGCGGTCAGACGATGGCGAACCGGGCGATCGACTGGCAGAAGGGGACGAGAAAGGACGGCGGGAAGACGAATTCGGGGAGGGTGCGGTTGCACTCGAGAAACAATGAGTGGCTGTCTCGGGGTCAGGCTGGTCCCCCCGACCTGGTGAGGAATTCTGGGGTCGGGGTGTCCCCGGTGTATGGGTGGCTCCCGTTAGCCGGCTTTTTCAATAAAATTTCCTCCCGGCCCACTATGGCCGTTTAATTAAAAAAAAAAAAAAAAAAAAAAAAAAAAAAAAAAAAAAAAAAAAAAATCTCCGATTTCCAGCTCCCGAAGAGATGTCAGTTCTCCCAAAGACTCGCACAAGTACTCCAGTCCACGGCAATACTGAATTTTTAAAGTTGCAAGTCTACTGAGCTTACCAAAACCCACCGGCAGCTGTTTCAGGTCAGAGCAACGGGCGATTTCAAAGTTTTCGAGAGAATCCAACAGCCAGAATGATCCCGGCAGTTCTTTCAAACCTCGTATGTCCTCCAGTTTCAAGTTCGTTAGCGCACTCAGAGGACGGGGCGCCTGTTGTTCCCAGCGGACCAACTTAGGAACAAAGCCTGTGTTGGTGACCGTCCCTGAGCATCCTTCCAAGCTCAAGGTCCGAAGTGAGGAGAGCTGGGAAAACGAACTTGGCAGTTGTGACAATCCAACATTCGCAAGACTCAACACTCTCAGGGCAGGAAGTCGTCCAAAAGATTTTGGAAGTTTCTTCAAAGGCGTTCCTCGTACAGTGAGGACTTTCAAGTTACCCAACCTATCAAAGTTGGATGGAAAACGGACAGACTTGCATTTTTCCACGTGAAGCACTGCCAATTGTTGAAGCCCTTCCACATCTTCTTCCCGAATAGGCCAACAGTCCTTTCGCAGTAAGCGTTCGAACGGTCCGCCACGGTCTTGGAAGCAAGAAGTAAGATGAATAAATGTAAGCTTGCATGGAAAACGGTCTGTGTTTCCACTAAAATTAACATTCGACAATCTCAATAACCGCAACTCTTGTAGATTGGCGACACAGCTCCACTGAAAAGCAAAAGAAATTCTAGGTGGGTCCATTGATGTCGATATTACTTCAGTATCAGCTTTGTCTCCCTGCACAAAAGTTAGAAACTGACGATGAGATTCTTAAATATAAACGCAAGCAACTAGCGTCCACGAAACTGATATATACCAGGCATAATGGTAAGATTAAGTCCCGAAAGATCTATCAAATAAACTTACCTTATACACGCTTAACAAATATCTAACGTCGTCCGGTTCCCAAACTCCCCTGCACAGCTCTATCCTTTTCTTATATGGTCTGGAGATCCTCTTCCCTAAGTCGCGAAGCTGGTGATGTATCCAGAGGATTGTAACATTGGAGCAGGTAGTTCTTGATTCAATTTTCACTACACTTTTCGGTTCGATAAAGAATCGGTCGATGAGGTTCTTCAAGCCACTCTCCACTGAAAAGCCATTAACTCCAGTTTCCCACACCTCTTTCCATGTTTCCTGATTACACTCTTGTGAGCACTGATCGAACACTGCAACGTCTAGGAACATCTCGCGTTCCATTGGTGCCAGCTCATCGAAGGTGACTTTGAGTTTAGCCCACAAACGATCATGTGCACTTCCGTCCAGAGACTCCGCTTTGGTTAGTTTCTCCAGAGCACTGATCCAACGGGGAACACCTTTTTCGAAGTGCAAGTAACTACCTATCACTCCTAATGTGAGAGGTAGGCCATCACATTTCTGCACTACCTTTTCTATCAGTTCACTGGGTATGTCTCGATCGACATCAGCATCCAAGTGAGCCAAAAACAAAGCTTGTGACTCTTCGGCGGATAAAAATGGGACTCGGCATCTCGAGAAGGTGGGCAGGAGCTCGCGACTTCCTATCCGAGATGTGACAATCAAACGACTCCCTGTCCGCAACCAGTCCCATGAGTCCAGCAAGTACATTATTTGTTCTTCGGACTCAACGTCATCCATTATGAACAGCACTTTCTTCCCGTGCAAATGTAACCGCAATGATAGTGCGTCGGCATCCTTTAGGCGAACCTTTCGCCCGCTACCCGTGTACAAGTTGTTAGCAACTAAATCATGAAGGTCTAAGTCACGTCGCTTCAATGTGTCTTTGACGTCTTCCACAAAACAGCTGAAATCGAACTGCTCCCGAATCTGCATGAGAACTGCTTTAGCAAGCGTGGTCTTGCCTATACCGCCCATTCCTACGAGTGTCAACCGCGACGGTTCTGCTTTTCCCAACTGAAGCTTCTCGATCACTCGTTCCACAATCCGCGGGATGTTCACGAATACTCGAGGCAATCGGAGAGAATTAAGCCAAACCTCTTTTGTTCTCTGTCAAACGAATCCAGCGTTAGAATGCGCAGGTCAGGATCGAACTGAGTATACTCTGCCACCGAGATTCTGACAATTGAAGTCAGCTTGTACGATCACTATTCCAGCATAGGTGCCATCAGCAAATTTCCAAATGCTAACCTTCTCTCGAGTTAATATTCAATCTCTGCTTAGAGCACAATACGATATATTCTTCATGATGATAAATTCACATGGGTTCAACTCCAAATTTGGCCACAAAAGCTATTTTCAAAGTGGGCAAGATCAAACTACAAGAAAACATATTATACCTCTTCCTTGAGAACCTCCCGTATGAATTTGACGAGATACAGGTAGTTGCTTGACCTCCGATCTCTCGGTTTACAAATGGTCAAGTGGTCCTCTCCAGATAAAATACGGAAGTCGTCTATATCTTGACGCGCGGATCCCTCTTCAACCACGAGCGCAGATTGTGGTTGCCAGCTGAAAAATCGACTTATCTGTGGGCATGGTAACCACCCATTCATCAGTAATGATTAAGAATCGTGCATAGGACGAAAACGATAACAGTTGTAATGAAAGAAAATCAAGCATCGTCCATCGTTCGCAACTGCAGGATGCATTGAAGGGATGTTTTCTGAATGACAGTGGACAGAGCGACTTGCAGTTCAATGGCTGGCTCTTAATTAAGACCTTACGGTATATGTTTAAACACCAACCGTAGTAAGTGGTATTTGTATGATTGACTGGCAAGCTTCAGTCTCACTGGCTTCTCCCACTCCGCACGTCTTCCAGCCATGCTGCTGACGCAATTTTGAAAAGCTCTCATTAAGTCTCGCAGCATCCTTGCTAAGTAGCTCCACATATGGCAGCAAGGGTCCCTTCTGCTTCGAGCTGGACGTTACACGAGATCCTGAATTTGGCGTCGAGTAGAAAAATGCTCCTTTCATATTCCATAGGAAGGTTTTGTATGGACTAATGGCAGGACTCATGTCCCTGGCCCCCATCTCCTCCGCTTGAAGACACATTTCTTTGAGCACGAGGCCTCCTATACAGTGTCCTACCAACACAACGGGACAACTCTCGCCAGTGCGTTCGAGTCCGATGATGGACTGGGCAAGATTTTCCCCAACCAGGTACATATCCATCCCCGAAGCAGAAGCCGAAATTTTAGTGCTGGAATCGTAGGACACTGACATGATACGTGCTTGGGGGAAATCCTCAGCGAGCCAAGTGTTGATCCAGCATTCGGAGCGATCAGCCGACATCCACGTTTCCAAATATGCCTCGTTATAGTCTTGAAACTGGAATCCGTGAAAGAAGATGATTTCTATATCGACGAAACCGGTAGCAGGTCTGTACAGCTCGTATAGTTCATCATTCATCTGCCGGAGATACCGTATAGCCCCATCATTCACAAATAAAGCATCATCAGAGTTTAGGTTTTAGTGATTGGAATATGCAAAACTGCTCGTTGTTTCCTCATCAGCAGAGTGTTATGCACGAGCAAACCTTAATGAAATTTCTATGGATACGTAGAGGATAAAATCAAACAACGGCATCGCTTACTGAGATCTTGAAGATAACTCAGAGACTATCAAGAGCACTTCACAAGGACTCGAAGACAAAGATGAACGGAAAAACACGGCCCTCCCCGCGATTGCACGTTCGATGACTGCAACCACCTTTGATGAAATCTCACTCGTCTATCACAGACAAGAAGTGAAGGGTGACTCGAAAATTACCGAATGAACAGACATATACCTTCGTGATGGTTGGCCGATCTGGGATGTTCCTCGGCGTCCAGGAGCTGGAACTTGCCATTGCTTTAGTTCACCAATTCAGAGATCCGGAGTTCTATGTACTAAAGATGAACAACTGAGGCACTGATAACCTTTCATAATCGGCTCCGTTCGAGGAGGGGGACTGAAGAGACATACGCTAGTCAAGAGTACTCGTCATGAACGTTCTCTGATGAACATGGACCTACGCAACCTCACGAGTTGAAGAGCAGTACTGAACTCGATTTTCAGACTGA
Organism: Asterella californica; assembly: GCA_036924285.1. Taxonomy (NCBI): domain Eukaryota; kingdom Viridiplantae; phylum Streptophyta; class Marchantiopsida; order Marchantiales; family Aytoniaceae; genus Asterella; species Asterella californica. The sequence goes on along the minus strand of JAYKYS010000014.1, from coordinate 374,291 downwards.
ATACAGACTGAACTCCGCAGAAATTTACTTGACCGCGACCCTCATACGTTTGTCCTACTTCGACTCCACGCTTCTTAACTTTGCATTACTTGGTCGCAACCTTGACTTGCCACAGGGCATTTTAAGTTGTATACATGGCTGAGGGCTAATATGCACTTTCTTATTTCCCTAAGTGCAATATCTTTACAAAGGATAAACCGACTGAACCTACTGTTACCTGTCAAAAAGTGAAATCAAGTCCTACAAATACATTAGAGGTGCACTCAAATACATATCTGCTGAATACCGTGTTGTTCCAGGAATTTACTTGATCGGGCCCCAGAACGAATCGCGGACTTGATCGGACCCCTTTTATAATTCCCTTCTTGATCGGACCCCCAACCTGCAACAGCCCGTAAAACAAGTAACTGTGCCATGTCAGAGTACAGCTCGGATTCTAGAAACAAGTAACTGTGCCATGTCAGAGTACAGGTCGGATTGTACATGTCATGCTTACAACTGAAGTGTCTGAAGTGTTTACCAGGAAATTTGAACGACAGCATACTGGTAACACAGTGATCAATTTTCCTCTCTATTCGGCGAGGGGTAGACATTCGTCGACTGATACTGCGGAAGAGAATAGAGTGCGACGGGGTCTAGTTAGGAAGTGAGTGCAGACACTTAAAACGATGGAGGATGTGCAATCTCTTGGTACTGAAGAGGAGAGATGTCTAGATGGATTACATTTTGAGGATATTGACAGATAGGAGTTTACGTTGGATGCGAGGATCGATGATGAAAGAGATTTGAGCATACTAGATCAATGACGGCGACAAATGTCACAAGCTCAAGCTGATGACCGCGTGTTGCAAGGAAGAACATTAGAGTCATTGTGTGATGCTGCAGGCAGATTGAAGTTAGGAGCGGAATTCTCATCCTTCAAAGATTTTGATTTTGCTGTTGATAGCTGGTGTTTCCTTCACAGTAGAGCAAGCCAAAAGGCAAAAACGAAAGAGAATTATAAGCTGCGGACATGCAGGTGGGGTGGTAACGCACGCTGCCGCAAAAGTGTCGAACAGAGAGGAGAGATAAATAGAGCGACAGAAGGAGATTTACGCAATATTCAGCCACGCAGCTTTCATGAGTTCTCTCAGAGACAAAGACAACGCCGACGACGAGATGATCAAGAAGCAAGCTCAGTCACACCAATAGCAGATCGAAGGGTGCCGGAAAATGGTCGCTGTGGAGAGAAATTACAGTATTTGAGTGCGGGGAGAACATCTTCTATGGAGGAGGTTCGATCTTCTGAGAGGTGTTAAATCAATGCAAATGGAGAATTAGAGCACAAAGAGGAAAGTTCAGTGCAAAAATCACTATCACAGTTTGCAATTTAGAACATACTTGCCCGGCACACATGACTTATTGGCGTGGTCCTACATCAAATTCAAAGTTTCTTGCTACTGTTCTGTGTAATAGAGTGGCGATTGATCCGCATACACCGATCGTAACTTGATGGAAGAAATCCGAACATCTTTCAACAAGCGAGCACCTTATAACCAAGTGTGGGGAGGTAGAGAACATTCGTGTGACTGGTTAGAAGATAACCAAGCCGTCTCGTTTCACTATATTCCATCAGTGTGTAGAAGGCTTAAAGATGTAGACCCTGAGTGTGTAGTAGATTGGGGAACATGGGAGAATCATCCAACTGTTTTCAGCAGATTCTTTGTGTGTCCAACCACCCGCAACGCATATAAGTTTTGTCAGAGAGTGATCTGCTTAGATGCTTGTCACAGTAAGAGCCAAAAATTTCCATCTCAGATTTTTGTAACCACTGTGCTTGATGGCGCAAACGAAGCTATCATCCTGGCATTTGCAGTAGCTCCAAGAGAAGATACATCGAATCGGACGTGGTTCTATGGTCTACTGCGTGAGTCGATACATGAGATTCTATCACCTCAAACTGTTATAATCAATGATCGACAAAAGGTCTTGAAAAAGCCGTTGCTACAGTATTTCCTGACACAAAACATGGGCACTGTGCACAACACATTCGCACCAACGTGCGCACACGCTTTGGAAAGGATGCTGAGCAGCCGTTCTTAGCATGTCTTTATGCCCGAACTTGTGAAATGTAAGTTCTTCAAATTGATTTCTTATCTGCTATCCTTCTATTTGCATGAACCATGTCTGCTTCACTAAGGTGGTTACCAATTGGGTTCATTATGTATGAATGCATGTACAACAGTGTCTTGAGCAAGCTGGCTGATTCCGGAGAAGAGGCAAACAGTTAAGAGAATACTTATAAGATATCGATCCAGCGAGATATAGTAGGTGTGCCTTTCCTTTACCACGTTATGGGAAGGTTACTTCTAATGTTGCCGAGAGCATGAACAATGCTCTCAGACAAATCCGATGGAATGCACCTCTTAAGATTCTACTCGATCTTTGGTATTATAGTATGCAGCAATTTACAAAGCGAAGGACACAGCTTCATCACGAGACAAATTTGTTAACAAAATTTGCGAGACTCAAGTTTAATGAGAATGAGCAGGCTGTTGAGGGTTTTCTCTGTCAAATATCGAGCCAAACCGAGGCCACGGTTCATTGTCATAGAATTAGAAAGAGTTATGTTGTGAACCATTATGTAAATGGTAGAGGTACTGCACCTGTTTGGAGTATCAAGAAATGGCTTGGCCATGTGGTCACGTGATAGCATTCGACAGAGAGCTTGGAGAGAGTCCAGTTACACGAGTAGACTCAATTTGGTACAGTTCTAATCTTATTTCAATTTATGGTCATTCATTTCTACCTGCTATGACAATCGATGAGTTAGACCCAGTGTGGACTTGTGGACCACCTCCTATAGCTAAGCGTATCGGGAGACACAGAGTAGTGAGGATAGATAATAATACTCAGTTTTCACAAGCGAGAGCTACCGCTGCAGCTGAAGCAACTGGTGATGTTGACGAGAACGTGGCTGAAGATGGAGAAGCAAATTTTACTGGCGGAGTCACTATTGAGAACATTTTCCCTTTACATGATATGCCGGTGAATCATTTTCCAAGTTCGGATTTTGCTCATCGAAGGAGAAGAGTAGTTTCAGTGACTGATCCTTCATCATCTGACCAATTAGGATCACAATCACGATCTAGTTTAAATAGTTGCAGCAGGTGCAAGCAACAAGGACATAACAGACGGACTTGTCATGGACAACAACAAGTAGTTAATGAACTCATTGCTTCTCTTCCAGTGGAGGGCGAGATGTTGGTTGAGGATGAGAACAAGGTAATCTTCACTGCATCCAGTGGCAATGAAGATGAGGAGGAGGTGTGAGGAGGAGCAGTAAGTAGTTTAAATTTTGTGTAGTTTCAAGTATAGCGTAAGAGTTCTGGAACTGAAGGTCAGATCGCTTCAAAACAAGAGTTATTGTTTGACGATTAACGATGTAACGATGTTGGACGATTATTTTAACGATGGACATTGACACATGTTGCTGGTATGCATCGTCTCATATTTTTGAAAGTATTGTTGAGTCGAGTCCCCGTTTGCCTCCACATTTACTCTAAACTCCATAATTGAGGAATCACACTGAATCTCTTTAGGATATGCAGAAAATGTGACAAAAAATAAGATAAAACAATGAACATCAGCTGAAAGTTAGATACCGATCTATTTGGTATATGACATATCCCCTCGTTGATGAATTTCTAAGGAGGAGAGAGAGTTCATGGATAGGCATAGTAGAGTGAAGGGAAAGGAGAGGTGAGAGTTCAGGGAGAGAGGGAGGAGAGGAGAGAGTTAAGGGAGAGGAGAGGAGGAGAGGAGAAAGTTAAGGGTGAGGAGAGGAGAGGGAGGAGAGGAGAGAGTTTAGAGTTCAGGGAGAGGAGAGTTCAAGGAGAGGCGAGAAGTCATTGCGAGAAGAGGAGAGTGCACACACGCAAGAAGAGGAGAGTGCAACGTGTATGCAGTGTGTAAAAGATTTGATAATTCTTGAGTTTGTTTTGTAATCAAAGTTTCTATTTTGAGCGATTTAATCGCTGTGATGAGAACTCGAGGAGTTGGTTGAGGTCGAGGCGATGGGAGAGGACGAGGTCGAGGTCGAGGCCGCGATGGAGTCGCGGGAGAGAGGAGAGTATGAAGAGATGAATCTTGTAAGATATGCATCCATGTCTTTGTTTGATTTAGTGTTGTATTATTTATCAGGGTTAGCGAAACATTCTGTTTCGATGTGATATGCTTGTTAGGGTAGGCGAAACAGACTGTTTCGATGCAGAGAAGTAGTTAGAGTTAATGAAACATATTGTTTCACCGGTTTCTTGTTATTCGTAGTGGGTGAACATCGATGTTTCGCCTCGAGGGGAAGGGGTACCCCTTCAAGGATTTGCACAGTGTGCGAAACATAAGTGTTTCGTCCACTTTCGAGGCGAAACATATATATTTCGTCTCGAGGGGAAGGGATATCCCTTCAGCCATCTGCACAGTGGGTGAAACATAAGTGTTTCGCCCACTTTCGAGATGAAACATATATGTTTTCCCTCGAGGGGAAGAGATACCCCTTCAGCCATTTGCACAGTGGGCGAAACATACGTGTTTCGCCCACTGTCGAGACGAAACAGTGCTTGTTTCGCCTCTTGGGGAAGGGGTACCCCTTCCCCGATTTGCACAGTGGGTAAAACATATATGTTTCACCTCGAGGGGAAGGGGTACCCCTTCAGCCATTTGCACAATGGGCGAAACATACGTGTTTCACCCATTGTGGAGGCGAAACAGTGCTTGTTTCGCCTCTTGGGAAAGGGGTACCCCTTCCCCGATTTGCACAGTGGGTGAAACATACGTGTTTCGTCCCACTGGGGAAGGGGTACCCCTTCTCCGATTATCACAGTGGGCAAAACATATATGTTTCACCTCGAGGGGAAGAGGTACCCCTTCCTCGATTATCACAGTGGACGAAACATCGATGTTTCGCCTCTCCAGAAAGGGGTACCCCCTTTGACGATAAATACAGTGGGCGAAACATCGATGTTTCGCCCACCCTATTTGCCCCCTACTTGAATTATTTTTTATAATATCTTTGTTTCTAGCGGGTGTGGCATTGGAGAGTATGAAGGAGGGACCTTCAATGTTCAAGTATTCTCACGAAGAGGACGAGAGATATCATTTGAAGTAGTGTTGGATTTCGAAAGATGAAGTGGAGAATTCATTACTCGGAGTGGAAGAAGAAGCTTTTGACCGATTAGGGTTACTCGTTGCTTTTTCTTTTGACTTTCCTCCTCCGGATGTAAGTAGCCTTTCTTATGTAACTTGTTTGATGCATGGATGCATGTCTTCTATTTTATTGTTATCCTTTGTAGGAGAGATGTTATTGAGGTTGTTTTTTCTTTCATACTTTTATTTGCAATTCTTTTTATATGATTAGGTTGTTTATTTTAAGGTTCCATTTTGTATAGAGTTCATCCAGTCATACGATGAGAGAAATCATCGTGCTATTGTACAAGGACACGAGATAGTGTTAGATGAGTCGGTTTTACTTGAGTCACTTGTTTTGCCTATGGGAACAACCATCCCTCGTCCTCATAATGTCAAGAGGAGCATGATAGATGATTGGTTTCCTCAAAAAGATGAGAAAGGAAAAAGATATTTATTGTGGATGTGTGAGTATCCGGAGTGGAGACCCGTTTTCCAGCTTATCAATTGTCTCTTTCTGACGAGACGACGACCAAGAGAAGTACATGGTCATTTAGCTCTATACGTCAAGACAAAAGTAGAGGAGATAGAAGAAGATTACGATTGGATAGAATTCATTTTAGATTCTTTGGATAGTGAGATCTCTTCTATCAAAAAGCATATATATGAGCAAAGAGAGATTAGTGAGACATCCATAGACATGGGTAGGTATGATCTTGACTCACCTCATGATTCACATGGGTATACTTCTCGAGGGAGGACGAGTGGATTCATCTCGACAACATCAGCCATCATCGAGTAAGACGTTTATTTCTTGTGAGAGTATTGTCTTAGGTTTCTTTTACTTACATTTTAATGATTAGTCTTGAATACTTAGTGTTTTAACTCACATTTTACTTTGATGATTTTAGCTCGACCTGAGTCTTCTCCTCATGGTCAAGACCCATAGTCTTCACAACATGTTACTCCATCATCAAGTAAGAGTTTAGCAATTTAGGGTTTCTTCTTTGTTATGATAAAGATTGGATTATGATTTAAACTCTCATCTCATATCATGTGGTGCTTCCAGATCCTGCTGTGCAGTCTTCCTCTCCTGGGCAAGATCCTCAATCTTCGCATCATGTTCCTCCTTCGTCAGGTAAACATATGATAGTTTAATTTGGTTTAGTTCGAGTTTACTTATATTTTGAATCTTTTCAACTTTATTCTTGAGTTATAGTTTAGTCAGACTTTATTTTATGTATTGAGACATATTTAGCTTACTTTTTGTATATATGCAGATGAGGAATCTATTCTCATAGCGAGAATGAATCAACTCCATGAAACCATAAAAAGGAAGGAGGAAGAGCTTCAGTCCAAAAGTGTAGAACTGGAGCATATGAACTATCAACTCATGATAGTGAAAGAGGAATTGAGCACAATACGAGCAGTAGAAGAGTTCTATCCTCATCTAGTTGCGCCTACTGCAAATCGACGTAAGACCTTAATCCTTGACTTGAATGGTCTTTTGGTCCTGGTGGGAAGAAACGAGCATGAGCTGATGCCAGTGCGTGAGAGAGGATATGTAGTAAAAACTACATCGAGGCCGTTTATATGGTACGTGGCGAGACGTGGAGTGAAGCAGTTTTTAGAGATATGTCTCGATAAGTTTCATGTCATCATATGGACTTCTCGGACGGTTGTAAACATGGGCATTTTACTACGTGCTATGGAGGAGGCTGATTATTTACCTGTTGGAGTGGCAAGAGCGAAGGTATGGAACTTGTCTTCTTTTGAACTTATTTTCATATCGACTTATCAATATCTTTTTTGAATTATATGTTATATGTTTGATCTAAGATATATATTCTAATACTGATTTCTTTTCTTTGTAGGTATGTCATGTTTTTTGCTCAAGAAATGTGTTTTAAATATAAGACGGTGAGAGAAGTTGCTTTTGGGAACCACTTGTACTTGAAAGATTTTGCAATGCTTCATCATCGCAACTTGAGCACGAGAGACGTATTATTGGTGGATGATAGTCCAGTGAAAAACTGTACCAATCATCCTTTTAATGCTATACATCCTCCTCCTTTTCTCCTTTCACTATGGATAGTGATAGAGAATTGTATCTAGAAGCCACTTTGTTGCCTTGGCTTCTTCGTTGGGGTGTTAGCCTCGAGGAAACACCAGCTTATGTAGAGAGCAGATATTCACAGATTTTTGGTCAGGATCCATTTATAGCTCTTAAAAGCTATTGGACCAATATTACCCAGGAGAAGGTAAACACCGTATGGAGATCTGTTCCTCATGGAGTTTGTATGGATCTCTACCCTAAACTTCGATGAGATACATTCCACTTTTTGAGGAAGTTCATAACTTTACCTTGTAAACAATTATATTTTGTAATACTCATTTTCATTATCCCGTGCTAAGTTACACTAGTTTAAGAGTTTGTCCGGTGAAGGGTTGTTTGAGCGAAAGTGAAAAAACACAATATAAATATTACAGATAGGGTTTGTACTCAAGGCAGAATAAGGCATGGTACTCCTATGGATTAAGAATGTACTAGCATTACAGGTAAAGCGTAAGGAAAAACAAAATGCATAAGGAAAAAGAATCCAGTATTGATTGGAGCCGAGTAAACATCAGCGATACTCGGCTCCAAGCAATTCTGGATTCTATTTCACTATACTCAAATTTGAAGATATCGGGAGGCTGAGGTTGGCTGTGCTGGGAGAAGCAGTAGGTGGACATCCTCGTTCAGAGGAAGAAGAATAGTTTTCATGCCGCAGGGATAAAGAACTTCCATGAATCATAAGCAATTACTTCGTTTATTTCTTGCACTTCCTGCAGAGATTTTGTAAAGCGATAGGAGAACTCGCTATTGGGCGTCCAGACCTCATGTTCCGTCCGAGTAATCGTCACGAGGCGAAACACTCTCTGTTTCGCCTCGTGATAGGGCGAAACATCATGTTTCACTCTGGCAAAGTGTACGATTACATCAGAGGGCGAAACATCATGTTTCGCCTCCGAGTAATCCTCACGAGGCGAAGCGAAACACTCTTTGTTTCGCCGTTATAGTGGGTGAAATATCGAGTGTTTTGCTCACTGAGTTATGTTCTATAGAGTGTTTCGCCCACTGGGTTATGTTCTAGAGGCGAAACATGTATGTCTGGCCTACCGAGTGGGCGAAACATACCTGTTTCACCTCCCATTGGATAATATTTTGTATAGAGTACTCACGACAGGTGACATGAACAGGGAGCAAAGATTACTAGTTTTTCCTCGAAAGTACATGCCTGAGTTCTGAAAACTGTATTGAATTCAAGTTTATTATAAAACCGATGAACCATTAACACTTGGTTCGATTTACAATCATCCTACAATTCTTTCAGTTTCCGTAATGCCTCTACTAATTCTAACAGTTCTTTTTTCTCTTGGCGTCTGAGCTCTATTACAGCATGCAAATCCCGAGCAATACCTTCTAAGCTCTGTTCAGTCTCTTCTGATTTTTCAACCAGTGCCAGTACTCGATAATGTAAACGCTCTATCTCAACAAGCTCCGCAGTATTACCTCCAGTAGACATTTCACTTTCTACTAAAGGATAAAATGTCACACTATCCATGGCAGTGGCAAGATCTTCTATAGCGTCTTCGAATTCATCTAACTCCTCTACCTCCTGCTCCACATCGAACACGGTAAACTGATTTTGCTTCGCCATTTCTTTTTGCAAACAGCATTGAAAATGCTATCTTGTTCATCCGAAGATAACTTTTCAAACTCTTCCGCAGTGATCCTTAATAGTTTTTCTCCAATACTCCACACAATGACTATGGGTAGGACTGCTTCTGGATGATCACTTACACTATAATCGATCAATCCTAAATGGAACCGATATTGTCTTTTACTTCCCCTCTGACCACAAGCGTGCCAAATCTTCCTACTATCAGATTGCGAGTGATTGAAATATAGAACTTTCCTTGCAGAGCTTGACGAGCTTTGTGTCTGTTCTATCACTTGCTTGCAACACCCTGGAAAATGACAAGCAACATACGATACAGAACTCCACTTCCGATTTTTGATTATGCGCTGAATCGAAGCTACCACCCACATGCAAGGCATATTACTTATACACTCTTCAAGTTCTGCCAACAAACACATTTTGGAGTTCTGTCACCTCTACTCAAGCTCTGCGGACTTCGATTCAACGCGCTCAAGCTCTCCCGCCTTCGATTCAACGCGTTCAAGCTCTTCTTCTACTCAAGCTCTCCCACCTTCGATTCAATGCGCTCAACCTCTTCCACTCAAAAGCTCAAAAGCTCTCCCGCTTTTGTAACACGATGTTTGTCAATTCTCAACAATGTGAAGCAAGCTTCAGTTCCCGCGTTTTCGTCGCCTGGCTTGTACAGTCCGAGCTGTACTATGACATGGCTCTCGCATCGTCGTGGTGTGGCTTCTATAGTCCGAGCTGTACTCTGACATGGCACAGTTACTTGCTTTACGTGCTATTGCAGGTTGGGGGTCCGATCAAGAAGGGAATTATAAAAAGGGTCCGATCAAGTCCTCGATTCGTTCTGGGGGTCCGATCAAGTAAATTTCTGCGTGTTGTTCTCAAAATCTCTGAAACTAATAGAAACTATAGTATATACATGATGATAAGGTGTGTCAAAGCTGGAATCTTGAAGCAATATTTTTCTGTCATGGAGGAGTATTACAACCGTGGTCTAGAATCTACAGCCATTCCCTACAGGCACTTCAGGAAGCACCGTAGAAAAAGCCACAGGAGTTTCTTATCAGTTCTTTTGAGAATTCAGCCATAAATTTTTGTGACAAAGCAGTGTAAGATTTAGATAATTTATTTTAATTTTCAAAAATAAAATTTATTACAAATTTAAATTGTGATATCGGTTCTCAAATATATTCAACAACGGTTCAAGACTTCATACAGAACTGTCATTCAAAAAACAACGACTGTTTCACCTCTGGACGTTAAAGAATATACTCCATAGCTTTCACAATCCCTAATGCACTACCCACCGGCTGTGCATTAGAAGGTGTTAATGTTAAAATCTTTCCGAATGATTCCGAACTCACAGGAAAGAGTTACGAAAGGAGGTGTTACTACTGATTGGAGGAGAGCTGAGGATGGCGTGATTGTATTAACAAGGCAGAGATGAGGAATAAAGAATATAAGAGGACGTCCGGTTGCAAAAGTGATCTCTCATCCTCACGTTAATCTTTAAGTACATCAACCTCTAGCTCCTACTCCTTGATCTATTGCCTCGACAACAATCTCTTTGATGCCAGTTGTGTCAGTTCCTGCACTAAGGAAACATATTCAAAGACATTTGGAGAACCAAGATCAACAAAACTAGATCGAATATCTTATCCATCAGATGCGAGCGTTGAAAGATAGATAGATGAGCTGGTTGGCTTGCAGAGACAGCAGTCGTCAGCACTTGCTGCTGTACGTCTAAGAGGTGCTCCTTTTGATAGATGTATCTAGTGTGACGTTTCATATCATCTTCAAGGAGACTATCAAGAGCTTATGGCTGCTTTGCGAGATGATGTCGTACACTACCAAAATGGTAAGTTACACATTTTTTCTACTGGAGAGCCGTTGAACACGCAATTTGGACAATATCGTGATGTGAATTATTTCACCTTTTTGTCAGACTTAAAGTCTCTTACTCAAGTTAAGACCTCATAGAAGTTGATTTTGGAGGAAGTAAGCATTTGAGAATCTGAAAACACCATAACGAGCTCTCATCACGTTGAGCATCATAGTATGTTAAAAAGTTACAAACAGACTACAGGTGAAAAGTTATTCGGAGTTCCACAAGATTTCTGATATCGAGAAATGTATCATAAATATAAGTGAGTTCAAAATTTATGTTTTAGATTTTCATCATGAAGATTGTAGTGTGTAGTATATGTTTGCATCTTTTAACATAAAAATAGATCATGTCTAGAGATAGTTATGGTGGTTCGAGTTAGTAAAGAGAAGATGAAATAGCATGTTTTACTAGCATATAAGCTTAGAAATTGTTCTCTAGAACCGGTAGTGAGATTGGCTTCCGTGGGTAGTTGATTAAACTTGTAGGGAGCAGATCTCATGATCAAATCTCCTCAGACTCACAATCGGCTTGGAGTAGGTTGACTCCTTCTGAAGAATATGTAGAGCACCAAGTTGCCTAGGGACGAGGCACTAGATATCCCTTGAACATATCATGAATACGAGACGTCTCCGTCTATACTTGCACTAGTGTAGTCACTTGATGTGGATGCTAGAGAAAGATTTCCACTAGATTTCCAAAATGCATCATATGCTAGAGGTCTAACTCCTCTTCAAGGTGTCAGGATAATTAGTATGAATCCGATGTACAACATTTTAAGTCTTGAGGTAGTGAAATAACATCAAAGATACTCCAAGTTGGTACAAATTCTTTTATTATATCGAAAATATAGATCTTATCATATGATATACTTGGATTAAAAATCAAACCAAATTGATTTTTGTGGAGACACTTATGGCATTTCGAAGTCAAAGAGGGTTCTTTCTAGAGAAATATAGATCTTATCATGTTATATACTTGTGTCAAAAAATCAAGTCCAACTAATACCCGAAGACACACTTACGTCTTTCGAAGTCAAAAAGAGGTTCTTCGTAGAGAAATATATATCTTATCATGTGATATACTTGGATCAAAAAATCAAGTCGAATTGATACTTTAGGAGACACTTCTGGCATTTTGAAGTTAAAGGGGACCAGAGAACGACAATGGTGATAAATCGAGCTCTACTTGTCAGAACTAGGTGATTTTGATGACCAGATATAGCCGTGGTGGAGTTACTATAGATGGAGATGCCAAAAACTGACTGTACGATCTACTCAATAGTCACACGAGAAGAGGAAGAAGGAGAGAGGTTTACGGAGCTTACGAAGAGAGAATTTTCTGACTGATGACAGTTTTGACATCGAGGTTTTGAGGAATTGAGGTTAGAGGACAGAAACAAGTAGAGAGGAGGCCTGCAACTTGTCCACATATCTTTTTGAATAGAAATATAGAAGTTTCTAGGTGAATGCGCTAGTGCTTCACATGAGTAGTTTTCTAAAGTGTTGAGTTCTTGAACATGAGACTTTTAGCTTGGATGATCAAGAGTTGAAGGCTTGCAGACTGAAGGATTTGGAGTTGAAGACTTACATGCATACTGTGTGTTTTGTTCGGATCGAGAATGTGGCAGAGATTCTTTTGTGATCCTTGTGTTGTCCATCATTCCACAGATGTTATATTGTGATTGGAGTTACCTTCTCGTTGACTTTTGTACATGTTTTGTGTTCAGTCTTTTTTCGTCAAGGATCGTCGCTCTAGCGATGTGTATAAGATAATGTTATCCAACGGCAAGCCGACAAACATCTACCAGAACTTATAGAAAGTGTTAGCTCAGTTGATCAAGGACTACTCACATCCAAGCAAATGGATTATGACCTTTGTAGCGAGTCCATGACTACTCTGATTTGTGCTCTTCAAACATATCGACATTGTGCCACAATTGAGCACGATATCCACCAATACATGTATATTCCAGCATGTGTTTTCCAACTTGAAGAGTTTGTCAGATACATATACGGAGCTCTAGAAAGAAGGAAAGCTCAATGTTGACATGTCTTCCAATCCTCTTGATAACTATGTCGTGATTACTCCTCTACTGTTTGCAAAAACTTTAGAGGTGCTTTTTCTATTAAGTGAGCTTGAGCCAGCAAAGAGACATGTTCAAGAGCAAACAGACAAAAAAAATTGATGATAAAGAGCACTAGAGGATGATACTCATGGTCATTGTCAGATGGCTGATCCTATAGCTACTATGCAATCTATTGTGCCAGATTTGGTAACGTAGTGCAGTCATATAGACTTCTTTTTCATACAATTTGGCAATGTTTGATGGGTGTCTCTATCATATTGTATTCATCTTGGTGTTGTAATATGGAATAATTTTAGCAAAATTGTTTCATGTTTGATATTTTTGTTTATGATCGTAAACACCGAGTGGTTGAATAACAATTAAAATGAATTTTAAGAACCTAAGCAAGAGCGGAATATATTCAAAATCTGAATAAATACAAATTTCATGAACTTGCAGTGTCCAACTTTGGAGGGTGCATGAAAACTCAAAAGAGAACTAATGAGCGGGAAGCTCACTCCCTCTACTTCCTGCTCCTACTCCTCGACACACCAGTTTAGACAACAGGACTACACGAGGATGCCATTCCTTGCTCTAAACTGTCCACTATCTCCATCTACATCTTCGAACCACGGTTGGCAATGAAAGAATGTAGACCTCTCATGTGTAATCCAAATCTATTCGTATGTCTCTAACATCGGACGTAGTGTGTACTGTGCATTAATGTGTCTAATGTGTGCACAATAATGTGTAGTCTCTCGTGTGTAATGTATGTAAAATCCTACTCTCGCTCTAACTTATATAACTGCCTTGAGGCACAGGGGAGATCCGCTCCAATCCTCACTTACAACCAGGGGGAGATGGGACGTTGTCAGAAGGCTATCATCACACATGCAGTCGGCTCTCTGCCTTGGTTTAGACATTTGCTTTGCTACTCCTGCGCTGCCTACTCTGCCACATGGACAATCACCTAAAATTACAAGGAAACTGCCACCTCCTAAGATAGCAATTTTGGTTCTTATCAAGTTTAGACAAGTCAACTTGTCTTCCTACTCTACTGTCTACTCTAATTCACGGGGTGCGATCTCCTTCTGATCTAATCCTACCTCAACTCCTAACTCGGCTTTTGATAAGGTGAGGAGCCTTGCGAATACCTTGGGTGTCATTGAGATGGCTTCCTCCTCAACATTCATGGCTGGCTCAGTTGGTGCGGCTTCGGAAGACAAAAGCGTCTTCTAGGAAGCTGAGTCGACCTGCGCTTCCTTGCTCTTCTGAGGTACTTGTTCGACGCTGGGAGCTGTGATGACTTCGTAGTGGTGCGAGGAAGTCACCTCCTCCACTCGAAACACCTAGGAAGACAACTCTTCTTCATGTCTTTCGGAGCTTCTTCTGCAGTCTTCTCGGCTTCCAACGTTGTCACTACCAAGTGGACAGCGAGGTCGAACTCCTCCTTCTCCAAATCTGTCCCGGTCGCTGGTGCTAGAGCATGGTCAGATGTAGCCGCCGATGGTGGAATCGAAGGAAGACCATAAAGCGTCTTCAAGCCCTCAATCTATCGATCTAGGTAACGAAACATACTCTCCTTGCACTCCACTAGCATCGCCCTGGACTCGTCATCCCACTCCCTAGCTAGGGTGAGAAGCTTCCTACCCACGGTGAAGTTGAACTTCTTGCGAAGTGCTTTCACCGTCTGTGCTAGCAATCCCTTCGCACGAGCTTCTGCTTCTTCTCGCTGCGTCTTCTCTGCTGTAGCCTGCACTTCTGTGACTTCCCGCAGTGTCTTCCATGTTGTCTTCTCCTCTGCGAGGGTGGTGATATTATCTTTGACCCGCAGAACCTCCTGATTACGCTGCTGTAGACGTGCATGCAACTCTTGGTTGCTCTTCCTAAGTTGTGTTGACTCCTGGCAGAAGTGGCTACTTCCGCTTTGTACTTCGCCGCAAGCTTCTCCGTGGTGCGGAGGTTGGCTTCCAGTGCTTCTACCTTCTTTTGGACTTTTCTTGCTGCATCAAGGTGCGTAGATTGAATCCAAGCCGTAGTGGCTTCTCTTGAGCCATCGTGCGCTTCTCCACCAACTCCATAGCTGGCTGAATCTCCGAATGGAAGAAGGCACTGAATTCCTCCAACCTCTTCTCGCGGAAGACAAGTTCATCTCCATAATCTGATCGGAGGTGTCTTCCTTGTCTTTCAGAGACAAGGATGCCTCTTCCACCACTGTGGTCTTCTGCTTCTGTCCGCGAGAAAACACTACTCTTCTCATCTTCCGGGGTGGAAGATCCCTTCCCACGGCACGAGCGGTTCTCTTCACTGCGCTTCCTCGCATCGCAATAAGAATGTCCATCAAACCTTCATCTCCTGGAATCTTCGAAAGACTCCTTGTAGTTGCAGAAGTGATCTTCCATGCAGCTCGAGCACTCAGTGGCTCCTCCTGAGAGTTAGACTCCGATCAAGAGTGAATGATCGGGAAGGAGGTGGTCTTCCTAGGCACGCTCCTAGGACCCATCTTCCTCGGTGGTGTCGCGTCTGCCAAACCACTGGAGTCGTCTTCTCTCACCAGAAGCGTCTTCTGATGAGTGTCTGGCCTCATCTGCGGCACTAGAGTGGGACGGGGAGTCATGGTCGCAGCTCGATCGTCTTCTCCGGAGGTCTCCTCCTTTATCTCGTGCTGCCATGTTGACCCATACCTCGCCAACTGATCTTCTGCTAGGTCCTCCTTGGACACGTTGTCGTGTCGTGGACCGGCTCCTACATGAAATTCAAACTTCGATGCTTGTCGCTCCAAAGACACTCATGAGAAGACAAGCTAGGCCCCAGCTTATGGGTTTTTGGCACAATCTCAGATCTCCATTTTCATCGCATAGATGGATAGAGCTCCTTGTCAGCTTTCCATAAGCACTTTGTCTACTTCGTTTAGACGCCTAGTGGAGAAGTTACAGGACTCGAAAGATGGAGAAAATAAGCTAAGCCCCAGCTTACGGGTTTTTGGCACTACTTCGGATCTTTGTTTTTATCGCACCAGTGGATACAGCTCCTTGTCAGCTTTCCATAGGCACTTCACCTACTTCGTTTGGACGCCTAGTGGAGAAGTTACAGGACTCGAAAGATGGAGAAAACAAGCTAGGCCCCAGCTTACGGGTTTTTGGCGCAACTTCGGATCTTCACTTTCATCACATGGATGGGTAGAGCTCGTTGTCAGCTTTCCATGGGCATCTTGTTTACTTCGTTTGGACATCCAGAGAAGAAGTTATGCGATTCGGAAAAAGGCAAAATGAAGCTAGGCCCCTAGTTACTTGCTGACTGGGTATTTAGGGCTTCAGGCGTTATATCAAAGACGCAAGGGGCCTGCTTCTTATAATTGAGGGTTGAACTTCGTACGTACAGACTGTTGCAAGGGGGCTGCTTAAGGGGCTTGCTTGTTTCTGCGACCTGTCGGTGGATGTTTTGGAGAATTGGGAAGTCCAATACACGCGCGCAAGGTGTCATCGGGTTCAGATCTGTGCAGGCTACGCACAGGTTAAGACGGTTCTTGAAGAGACGGATCGGGGGTTGCGTACTGAGTGAAATTGAGACGCAGGAAGCAGATTTGGGATTTTCAGTTACTTGTGAAGGAGAGTTGGACCGTTGTCGTAGCGAGAGCCTTTCCTTTGAGCAAGGGCGTACCTTCTGGCTGTGGTTAGCGATCGATGCACAACAGAGCGACTAGTATCTCGTAGATTTCTCTCTAATTTCCTCGATAACTAAGCACTTTCTTTTTCTCAGTAAAGGGTCAAGATAACTACACGAAAACGTTGGATGATCATGGGCACGACAAACGGGATATGTGATGACATGATCTCTCGGTAGTATTCCTCTCCGAAGTTTCGCACTACTAGGACTTCGTACATGGCTTTGGGTCGACAGATGTGTCTTATCTCGCACTGGGTGTTAAAGTTTACAGGAGGGAGCTGATTTAGATCCATCTTGCGTTAGATGAGGATAAAGACGGTGAGATCCCATTCTTGGCCGTAAGTGACAACAGGTAAGATCACGGGGACAGGCGAGAGCATGACTTGCGCGGTAAAGTTATGCCCGAAGGACCCTATCAAAAACTGCTGGAAATGAACTCGTTCCATGTACATCAACTTAATCTGGAAAGGGTTTCGAAAAGGGAATCTGGGCGGTAAGTAGAGTCCTTCGTCCATCTCTCACAACATGTGCACTCCAACTACAAAGGTATATCGATCCATAAAATTCTAATACAATCTCATAGGATCACCACGATCTCTCCACGAACAATCTCTTGGATTTCTCAAGGTCGAATCCTCACACACGAGTCACTCTCCTCTGCTTAAAGGTTTCGAACCCCCACAGAAGGATAGGTGCAAGTCCCCTAACAGAACAACCCCAGCCACACGGACCGATGAGGTGGCACACATGCACATCGCATGTTTGGTGCCGTCATACTCATCCACGTGTAGGTCGTCTGGTTGAAAGGTTCTAATGCATGCACCGTAACGTGTCCTAATACAAGAGACTAGGCTAGATAGGAAGTCGACTTTACAGGTCAAGGATCGCACTTTGCCACGTTGAGTGCGAACCTGACAACCACATGACGTGGTTACAACGTAGGTCGCTAAAGTCTCATCTACGCCTAGAATACACCCCAAAGCAACACAAACGTCACACTGGACGCTTCTCTGCCAGCTGCCGTAACAAGACTCGAGACCTAGAGTAGATATCGTTGCCGATACAACGCGGCAGAGAAAACAGCGAACTTTCACACATGATAGATACAGATATACAGTTCAGTCTCCTCTCAAACTTGCCACGTAGGTAGGATACTAAAATCTCTACTTACAGGTCAAATTTCAGGACGATCTGACGGCTAGATCTCCTCCCACAATTAACACAAATCCACAGAAACTAACACGTACTTCCAATCTCAGATTCATGACAGAAGCTTCTTCGCCTAAATGAACCGTCCACTTCCACTCCAACTTCCTGTGCTATCAATTCAGAAGGTAAACTCACTACACAGGAAATTTGAGCCGATTTGACCGTTCTGATCATCCTCCATAAATCTGCAAACTCGTTGCTCCAGATTGACAGCTTTCTGCACCCCGTCGCCTTCAAATTGCCATTGCGCTCAATCCGCAGAACATCCGGTGGTGAAATTTGTGGTCAGAGCTTCAGCAACTGACAGACTACAAGCTCATGAAATCTCGTCTCAATCTGACGGTTCAATCACTCAAACCCCTTAATATTACAATCGGAAGAGAAAGCTATGTACTCCCATGTACTCCCATCACTCTATGAACTTCAAAATGCCATAACGTATGCTCAGGACCTCCAAATCGAGTGAAATTTGTGGTCAGATTGCTCCTCCCGTCGAGAGCTCTCCGCCCATGCCCTCTGATCTCCAAAATCCCTCATCAAAGTGCCCCGAACCTCCCAGAGCGCACACTTAGGTAAATGACAAGTTATCTTCACTTTTGGGTGGACCAATGGGGAGTTAAAGGACTCAACCTTGTCCTTTTCTGCCCCATGGAGACCCCCAGCAGATAATAGAGCATTCTAAGCTCATAAGGGCAATGTTTTAGATCCCATTACACCACAACTTCTACAATTGTGTGCAAAACGCACTTATACGCGTAATTTACATACTAACTGGTCCCACAACAGGACACCGTTCGGGCCGTTCCGGAGTCCAAACTTGCTGTCCTTGGATCCAACGGGATCAGAACACCGAGTTCTACAGGAAATTGAAGACGATACCAGTTTTCATCGGGCGGTTTGGAAGTTCTGAGTGAAATTGGCTCGCAGGGAAGCGCTTACATCAGATTTTCGTTCGCCTGCGACCTGAGATTGGGTTGTTCTTCGCGATCGGTGAGCCAAGCTCTTTGTTCTTGGTGCCTACGCGATCAAGGAGTCCTCATGTACGCATAGGAGAAGACTGTAAGTGAATTGGATTGTTGGTTTGGGTGTGGTGAGCGAATTTGAGCCGCAGGGAGCCGATTTACGTCAGTTTTTGCAACCTGCGACCAAATTTCTCGAGTGGTTTTGCAAGGGGAACTCTAAACGGCTTGTTTGGAGTCTTGTTGGGTTCAGGGTAGCCAGATCTACCTATCAGCGAGGACGGATATCAGTTTAGACGATCCGTTTGTGCGGTGTGAGCGGTTTTAAGCCGCAGGGAGGAGCTTCTGGAAGTTCGGTCACCTGCGACCGAAAATCGGCGATATCTCGACTATCGGGAGTCGGATCTGAAGGTTTCTTGAGCCAAAGGAGTCAGGGAAGGAGACCCTATCGACATTTGAAGATCGTTTGGAGAAAGGAGAAAGTTCTCAGATAGGTCTTTTTCGGTTCCTTTGTTACGGATTTCGTCTTTTTGAGTTCGTTAGGGACTTAATTGGTTGTGTACGGCTTGTGGTAGCTAACTTTAGCCAAGAGTTAGTGCGTGGATGTGGTTTGGACTTGGGTTTTGGATCGCGTGATATTGTTGTGGCTCTGTTTGTTAGCAAAGAGAAGTTTCTCTTGCTTTGAGCTACGCTTTGGCGATTTCAGGCTAGGGTTGCGATTCAGGGGTTTGTTTTAGGGCTTCTGAAGTAGGTTACAGACCGCTCTGGTCTGTTCCTCAGTTTTGTGCTGTTAGGAGAAAGAATCGGCAGTGTACATACTTTCAGAGTGGTATATATCGCAGCATTCCTTTTCGTGGTTGTTCTTCTCTGTCTTGTCTCTGTTTGGCACACAGCATCTCCACAGCCAGGAACCTCGTGTTTTCCTGGACATCCTTCACGCACAAAATATCCGACACGATAACGTACAAGTAGTAGAGGAACAGAGTAAGATGTCCTCCTGCCGGGGTGTCCAAGTACACCAGTTCTGCCTGCACATATGCATGGAAGAAAGCGCCTAGTTCACGAGTAGCCCTTCCCAAACGGCCTCCAGGAACTCCATGTCTTGGTCTCCAAGATACCTCATCTTCTGCGTTTTCTCTTTGGGAAAGAGATGAAGGAACAGCTCCGCCAAAAGACGCTTCCGTGGCTCTCGATAAGCTTATCTTCCATCCATTCCTCCCTTGTCTGTCTTCCAAGAAGATGCAAGTTGTGCTCCTCGGCACGTGCCACTTCCTCGAGATCATGGGTAGGATCTTCTTCTCTAACTCATGCCGTCTGTTCTCTACTTCTGACATGTAGAAGGCCCTACGCCACCATTCCGCTGTCCAGGAAGATGGTCTTCCTCAAGCAACTCCCGCCTTCACAGGTACACGGTTGCGAGGAGGCAATGCTGACCAAACCTCCTCCAGAAGATCCTGATCCGCGAGGTTCCAATCCCACAGGAAGAAGTCGAGACCCAACTCCTTAATGAAGGGTTTGGCCTTGGTCAACTCTGCTACTGGTAACACCAACCCTCGAAGATGCATCGACATACTTCAAGCTCTGTTACACTAAGCCACACGCACTTACTGTGAGGCGAAGGTTCAATCCTTCCCAAGTTCTCACAGTCTAACTTCCACTCCCAGAAGACGAATCTAGTCTTGCAGAAGACAACTATTATGTCTTCCGAGATTCTACCAGTGCTTCCTAAGTACCTCTCGTCTTCCGAGCTATACCTAAACAATCCTAACTAAGCAAGGCATCGCATGGATTCCCAAGAAGACAACCCACCTTGCATTTCATCCTACTTCTTAACAGAAGATACAAAATACGAGAGAAGCAGAGTGTACGAGAAGTTCAGAAGATGGTCGTGAGCTCTTACTGTGACAGTGATCTCCCCAAGATTCCCGAGACAGCTTCTGATTCAATGACGTTCTCGGAAGACTTCTCACAGTCAGGCTTCCCTTCACTAGTCTCACATGTCTTCTGCTTCTAACACGCAATCTAACCTCACAACAGACAAAAAACATTCATACTCTGTTCTTCGGACTCCTCATCTCTCATACACACTCAGAAGAAGATTGTTGCATGACGGGAAGACATGACCCTCGACCATTCTCTCCAGATTCTGCCAGCAAGACTTCTCACAACTCTCTTCTAAGTTTGAGAAGAAGAAGGAATAGGTTGCTATGGGTCGAACAGAAGAGATATGTAAAGGACCCTCACGTCTTCTCGCGCATTCTGCCAGCTTTTTCCAATCTTCTAGTCTCTCTAGGAAGATGTGGATTTGAGAAGCTCGGAAGATCGGGAGGCACAAGTCTGATTCTCAACCTCTAGCTTCTCGAAACAATAAACAACTCACCAAGTCACTCAGGATTCATACCAAACCTCTCTCAACACAAAAACCAATCCAATCCAATCTTGATACGAATGGAACACAGTCATCTTCCGAAGATGTTCAGACGTCCAGAAGCGTCTTCCGAAGATGTTCAGATCTTCCGGGGCGTCTTCTGCCCAGGGATTCGGGAGTAGAGGTGTGGTAGGGTAGAGAAATTGATAGCTGAGTGATCGAATTGGAGAATGAGAGACAAGGAAGCTCGATTACAGCTTGGGAAGAAGCGAGAAGACGGCTGTCAAAAATTGGGCAGTGCTTCCGCGCCCAATTTCACAGAGAGAAAGTTCGAGATGGGAGAAACGATTGATGGGCTTCCTGCACACAAGCGGGGAAGCGCGGGGGACACTAAACCAGAGATGAGAAGCGGTGGGAAGGAGAAAGAACATGGGAAGAACCAAACAGTCTTCTGGCTGCTTCTCGTAGTGTCTTCAGTCTTCTACGCGCTTTTGACCTCCACCTCAGCTCCAATGTGATCCCACGGACCTGCTCCTGTTGTCAATTCTAAGCTACGCCATGATGCTTCTTCAATCAATCCTTTCTCCAGCTCTAATCGTCCTTCAATGTCTGCTTACGAGAATCTACATGGGACTCCTTCAACTCAATGGTGCTTCTTGCTCTTACAAATTGTCCTCTCGTTCTCTCTCTAGCCTCGATTTGATCCTTGCTGTCCACAATTTCAGTATTCTTGCTTTCTTCACTCAATTTGGTACCTCTAAAATCGATCTTCAGCGCGCAATGGCCTTCGATGCGAGAAGCAGTTGCTGATTTTGTGCTAATGTGCTTCTCCCGTATCTTCCTGTGCGATTAGGGTTTTCGACCTCCTTGACCTACCTACTACCATGAGACTACCTGGTAGGTACACCCACCTCTCTACTAGGTGGTTCGTGGTTGACGCCCATGCAGTCGCGATCGCTGTCTTCTAGAAGACACGCGTCTTTCGTCTTTCGTCTTTCGGAAGACACAACCAAGAAGACACTTCTCGAAAGATATCCGTCTTCCGAAGAAATCATCTTCTACTTACAAAAAGATCTTAAGATCATCTTTCCTCTAAGCAAGGTGTAATCTTAAGCACAAAGGTTACTTCAGTTACACAAACAAGTTATTAACTTCAAAAGTTTCAGAAATTCGTAAATCCTATAAATTGTGGGCACCACAAGTACATCTTCTTTTGGACATCTTCTTGCTACATCAGGGTGCGCAGACCGAATCCAAGCCGTAGCGGCTTCTCTTGAGTCATCGTGCGCTTCACCACCAACTCCATAGCTGGCTGGATCTCTGATGAAAGAAGGCGTTGAATTTCTCCAACCTTCTTTTCGTAGAAGACAGGTTCATCTCCACAAATCGATCGAAGACGTCTTCTTTGTCTTCTAGAGGCAAGGATGCCTCTTCCACCACTGTGATCTTTTGCTTTTGTGCGCGGGAAGACACTACTCTTCTCATCTTTCGGGGTGGAAGATCTCTTCCCACTGCAGGAGTGGTTCTCTTTGATGCGCTTTCTCGAGTCGCAGTTGGAATGTCAACCAATCTCAGCTTCTGGAGTCTTCGAAAGACTCCTTGTAGTTGTAGAAGTTGTCCTTTGTGCAGTCCTAGTGCTCAATGTCTCCTCCTGAGAATCTGACTCCGATCCAGAACGAATGATTGAGAAAGAGGCGGTCTTCCTAGACATACTTCTAGGCCCCATCTTCCTCGGTGATGATGCGTCTTCCATATCGCTGGAGTCGTTTTCTCGCACCAGAAGAGTCTTTTGATGAGTGACTGGTCTCGTCTGGAGCACTAAAGTGGGAGGGGGAATCACGATCGCTACTCGATCTTCTTCTACAGATGTCTCTTCCTTCACCTTGTATTGTCCTGTTGGCCCATACCTCACCAATTGATCTTCGATCAAGTCTCCCTTGGACACGTACAGATAATAGAAGAACGGGGTGAGGTGCCCTCCTGCTGGGGTACCCAAGTACACCAGCTCTGCTTGGACGTAAGCGTGAAAGAAGGCGCCCCAATTAACGAGCAGTCCCTCCCAGATGGCTTCCAAGAACTCCACGTCCTGATCTCCAAGGTATGTCGTCTTCTACGCTTTCTCTTTGGGAAAGAGTTGAAGAAACAACTTCGTCAGAAGACGCTTTCGCGGCTCCCGGTAAGCTTCAACATTCCACTCATTTCTTCTTTGTCTATCTACCAAGAGCACGACTCGTGCTCCTAGGCACATGTCACTTCTCGGTGATCATAGGTAAGATCTTCTTCTCGAGCTCGTACCCTCAGTTCTCAGATTCTGATATGTGAAAGATCATATGCCACCACTCCGCCGTCCTAGAAGACGGTCTTCCACGAGCGACCCCTGTCTTCAAAAGTACAAGGTTGCGAGGAGGCAGTGCTACCCAAACCTCTTCCAGAAGGCCCTAGTCCGTGAGGTTCCAGTCCCACAAGAAGAAGTGGAGACCCAACTCCTTAATGAAGGATTTGACCTCTGCCAACTCTGCTGCTGATAACACCAACCGTCGAGGATGCATCGACATGCTTCGAGCTTTGTTACACTAAGCCACACGTACTTGCTGTGAGCCGAAAGCTCAATCCCTTCCAAGTCCTCACAGTCTAACTTCCACTCTCAGAAGACGAATCTAGTCTTCCAGAAGACAGCTATTATGTCTTCCAAGATTCTACCAGTGATTCTTAAGTACCTCTCGTCTTTCGAGCTATATCTAAACAATCCTAACTAAGCAAGGCATCACATGGATTCCCAAGAAGACAACCCACCTTGCATTTCATCCTACTTCATAACAGAAGATACAAGATATGTGAGAAGTAGGGTGTACGAAAAAGGTTCAGAAGATGGTTGTCGACTCCTACGGTGACAGTGACCTCCAGGAAGAATATTGGGATAGTTTCTGATTAATTGACGTACTCGGAAGACCTCCTGCAGCCAGGCTTCTCATCACTGATCTCACTTGTCTTCCGCTTCGTACAGACAATCTAGCCTCACAACAGATACGGAACATTCATACTCTGTTCTTCCGACTCCTCACCTCTCATACAGGCTCAGAATCCCCGGCTGGACTAGAGTTTTGAGGTTATGGTCGTAAGCTTGCTGCATGAGGAGAAGACATGACCCTCGACCATTCTCTTCAGATTCTGTCAGCAAGGCTTCTCACAACTCTCTTCTAAGTTCAGGAAGAAGAAGGAAAAGGTTGCTATAAGTTGGACAGAAGAGATATGTAGGACCCTCACGTCTTCTCGCGCATTCTGCCAGTCTTTCCAATCTTCTAATCTCTCTAGGAAGATGTGGATTTGAGAAGCTCGGAAGATCGAGGAGGCACAAGCATGGTTCTCAACTTCTAGCTTCTCGAAACAACAATCAACTCACCAAGTCACTTAGGATTCGTACCAAACCTTTCTCAACACAAAACCCAATCCAATCCAATCTTGATACGAATTTGCAAACAGTCATCTTCCGAAGACGTTCTGATATCCAGAAGCGTCTTTTGAAGATGTTCAAGTCTTCAGAAGCGTCTTCTGTCCAAGGATTTGAGAACAGAGGTGCGGTAGAGTAGAGAAATTGACAGTCAAGTGCTTGAATTTGAGAATGAGAGATGAGGAAGCTCGATTCCAACTTGAAAAGAAGCGAGAAGATGGCTGTCGAAAATTGGACAACGCTTCCGTGCCCAATTTTCACAAAGGGAATTTCAAGGTAGGAGAAATCGATCGATGGACTTCCTGCAAACGAGCGGAGAAGCGCGAGGAACATCAAATCAAAGACGGGAAGCGATGAGAAGGAGAAAGAACACAGGAAGAACCTTAGTACTGCTTCTGGCTGCTTTTGTTGCACCTTCAATCTTTTGTGCGCTTCCGATCTGTCACGTCACAAGTATCCCATTATTTGTGTGCGTGTTTATATAAGTTTCATTAGATATGACTATCTTATAGGTTACTCTAGTTCGAAGGTCTAAATCTAGAGTGATCAAAACTAGCCATAACTAGTGGAGATAGTTATAACTAAGTTGAGGAAACTATTAGAAGTTCCACTATGGCACTATGTGACAAGTGCGGAGCTCTAAATATGCTTCTCAAAAGTATTTAACTTTGTTGACCATCGCTGATTGGATGCATGATGAAAAGTCATGCACAAAGATCTAAAGATGCTCCTCAAAAGACGTATTAGTTTGTTGTCGTCTTCCGATTGGATAGGGTGGAAAGTTAACACTTTACAAAAGCTAAAGTAGGAGAATCTCTTACTTTTGTAAAGCAGAACAAGTAATGTGTGTGCTATTCTTAAAAGCTTAGTAGCCTTTAGAAGTTTTACTATTTTGGATTGCGCACTTACCATGAGGTAACGTAACTTAGTGAAAGTTACCACGGTAAGAAGTTGTAGGGTATATAAGGAAGAGTTGAGAAGGTGGAAGGCACTCTCATTTTCCTGTCTATAAGTAAAGTGAGCATTGGAGACCTTGGGAGTCCTTGAGTACTATGTGATGCAATGTGGAGGGCGGGGTTAGAACTTGTGTGCAGGAACGCTATTAGAGGGACCGATGTGACCATACGGGTCAGAGTGTTGAGTGAAGTGAGCATGGATATGATAGAATCTTTGTAATTAAGGTGCACTAGTAATCCTAGTCATCTGAGGTACCTCTGGGTGAGAGACAGGCCGGCTTACAGATCGTCAATCCGAGCTCCAATGTCACCCCACGAATCTACTCATGTCGTCAATCTTGAGTTGTGCCTCTCTGCTGCTACAATCTATTCTTGTTCCTCCTTCGAAACCTCTCTAATCGACCCTCGATGTCTGCTTCTTGAAATCCACAAGGATTCCTGAAGTGAGCATGGGTATGATAGAATCTTTGTAATTAAGGTGCACTAGTAATCCTAGTCATCTGAGGTACCCCTGGGTGAGAGACAGGCCGGCTTACATTTTTGGTTCCGTTGCCGGGACCTCGATACAAAGATTCGTATTTAGTCGTTAGTACAGTTCATGTCTGTTTTTGAGCATGAGTTCAGAACCTTTGTACATACACCATGTTATAGAGGGACAAGATAAGCTTTCCAATAAGCTTGATATCTCCGAGAGATCAATTGTGAGGAGAGAGTTATGTCTTTCGGAAGTTAAGGAGGTTTTTTGGTATCAAATAGTAGAGCTCTCGGGAAGGAGTTTACAGTCATTTTCATATTTTCAGTTTTTAGAGTTAGACCTTGAAATCTTCCATGCTGATAGCTTGCAAGATAAGCTATCTAGGCACCCAAATCATGCGTGAATTGATCGAGTAGAACTGGAGTTATGGCATTCGAAGCGAAGGGGGGTCAAATCTGTTATATCGCTTGCTGAAGTAAAAGAGTGAAAGAATTTCAGAATTCTTGAGAGGGTTATGTTCGATCTCTGAGGCTCAAGGTTGACAAGTTAAGCTTCTACTTAGTAATGTGAGAGATTGCTAAACGAGAAGATAGTCGAGTGATCAAAAGTGTCAAACAAGCTATATAGCGAGAGAGATGTATGACGGATCATCGTCATGGAAGGACAGCAAGAGTGGAAAATTGAGGTTGAGCAAGATCCCTCAAGGCTATGCGGTGATAGTTACCGCTGATCTGGCGAAAGGAGAATTTCGACTAGAATTTGAGGAAGAAGCAGAGAGTAGTCGTAAGAACCAGGAGAAGAACTCGAGGTGCTTTTTGTGTGGAGAAGAAGGACATAAAGTGAGCAAGTGTCCTACGAAGAATAGACTTTTGTGTGAGCGAAGAGGGTTGGTCGACTTAAGCTTACACATAGGTCCTTCTTCCTCTAGACAAGACGTCATTGATCCTACAACCTTTTGTCCTAGATGTGGAGTGGACGGGATTCCAGTTGAGCACGAGTGTAGCGCAGTGGTTGCTTTGCTAGAAACAGTAGCCGAAGGTCTCGAGAAAAGGTTGAGTGTAGAAACAGAACAAGTGAAGACTTCTAGTGAGGATGGAGATAGTTTGTCACACGTTAGATAAGATAACCATGAGGGTCAAGCTTATTCTAACCTTTGGAGGGGAGAGAGCTCAACGGGGAAATTGTGGATTGCGGTGAAGTACGATCTTCACATCCACAAGCAGTACCTTGAGTAAGAAGAAGAAAAGAAAAGAAGAATGGGGAAACTTCCGGTGTTTTACGAAAAGGATGGAGAAGACGTGGAAGGATTTGTGAGGGACTTCAAACGGGCATGCATTGGCAATGGAGATCGAAAGAAGAGCGAGTGGGTAGGGTTGATACCTGAATTTCTTGAGAGTTCTGCATTGACATGGTATGAGGATAGGAAGAAGAGAAGAGTAGTGGGGACTCCAGAGGATACTTGGGAAGTATTGACGGAGGCCTTAATTGAAACTTTTCTTCCTGATGAAAGTTACGAGAAGTTAATGGTAGAGGTAACTTACCTCAAACAAGGAGAGAAAGAGAAAGTAAGGACTTACGCTGAGAGGGTGGAGAAGTTAGAACAAAAGTTTCGGGTGGTTTTACGAAAGAGTGGAGATGTAGTAGAACCAACGATGGTGGGCATTGGAGCAATGCTCACAAAGAATTTTATTGGGGGATTGAGGCCGGAGATTCGAACACAAGTGCGGTATGAGAGACCAACTTCGAAGGCTGATGCAGTGAAGATCGCAACCAGGATGGAAGAGAGCTTGGATGGAGACGACTTGCAACCAATGACTGTTGGGGCAGCATGTGGAGAGGTGCAAGGGCCGAGCATGCCAACTCTGACGCCTGCGAGTGTTCCAATTGTTCGATTTCAGAATCTGACTCCGGTAGCTCCTACTAGTGCGGTTACAATCACTGCACCATCTAGATCTGTTACTCCCGACTTTCGTGATGAGTTGAAAAGTTTGACAGAGTCTTTGGCAGATTTGAAGATCAATATGGTGAATCTGTTGCAACATCGGAGTCCAAATGTTGGAGGAGGCTCACGAGGTTATGGGAACTATCAGTCTAGAGGTGGACCACCGCAAGGATCACCAAGTAACTACACGAACCAAGGATGTTTTACGTGTGGAGGATCACATTTCCAACGTAATTGTCCAAGTCGTAATGGTGGAACGGCGGATGGAGCTTCAACTTCACAAAGCAAGGACAAGGGTGTAGCATGCATTGACATCTTGGAGCCACGAGATGTACGAGAAGGTTTTCAATCTGTAGAGCTGTTGGCTCAAGAGAGGAAGAGGATGAGGACGCATTTCGACGAGGGAGAACCAGTCGTGATGGAAGATTCTCCAAGTCAAAATACTCGGAGTAGCAAATCTTCTTCAAAAACCAAAGAACGGCGGAAGAAATTGGGAAATACTGATTTCACAATTTCGATGGAGCAATCAAAATACAATGTGGTGGAAGACGTGGGTAAGCAACGAGCAAACATTACTGTGGGACAGTTGATTGCTCTGAATCCTTCGGTGAGGAAAGAACTTCGTAGCGGTCTAAGCTCTCAACGAGGTCGGAAGAAGAAGGTAAATCCTTCTATTGTCGGTGTGAGTGCTTTAGATGCTAGTGAAGGAGAGGTGTGCAACAAGGCATCAAAAGTAGAGGCTCGTATCAATGGGAGAGATGTCTCAGATGTTCTTGTCGATGGAGGATCGGCAGTAAATGCCATCTCAGAACGACTCATGAGGAAGTTGGATCTAGTACCAACTCGTCCTTCTAGTATCACGGTGGGTATGGCTAACAGACAGCGAGTTAGACCATTGGGAGTGCTGGAGAGAGTTTGTGTGTCAGTAATGGGATTGCAAGTAAACATGACATTTCAAATCTTGAAAGAGTCAAGTTATGAAATGTTACTCGGAAGACCTTGGCTTCGAGCAGTACATGCAACGGATAACTGGCACAAAGGTTATTTACGCATCGGACCGAATCACCACCGGATCAAAGTTCCATTGCTCGGAGATCAAGTTGGGACGTCGGAATCGGATCGACCCACCTCGGACTACTGGGAGTCAGAAGTTGTCGATACTACTTCTGATGTAGGTACAAATTCTTCAGATTCAGAATCTGAAAATACATCGTCAGAAGAGGAGAGAGAAGAACGAAATGTGGGTGTGAACGTAGTGGATCTTTTCCTTTCTCCGGAAGTGCAAAGAGATAGAGACAAAGAACCGTTGACTCCCGAGGAGGTGGAGAGAAGAATTGCCACCTTACGTTATGGATCGAAGGTTACTAAAGAGGAGAAGAGTTGTTTCGAAGAGATCTTTCGCAAATACATTCATGTATTTGCATTTAGTTACAAGGATCTGAGGGAGGTCACACTGGAGCAACACCGTATCGAGTTAGAGAAGGAAGTCAAACCGGTGCGACAGAAGCAACGAAGAGTGAGTCCTCCAATTGCGGATCTGGTGAAAGAAGAGATCGAGAAGCTGCACACTGCTGGGTTCATTTACGAGGTGGAGCATTCTGAATGGGTATCACCCATTGTGATCGTAAAGAAGAAAAATGGCAAATTGAGGGTATATGTTGATTACAAGAAGCTCAATGCGGTCACAAAGAAGGATTATTATCCTCTACCTTTCATCGACGAGATCTTGGAAGAAGTGGCGGGAAACGAATGGTACAGCTTTGGAGATGGTTATAGCGGATATAACCAGATCAAAATTGCACCAGAACATCAACACCTGACCACTTTCACTACTCCGTGGGGTACGTTTGCATTTCGAGTCATGCCATTTGGTCTGTGTAATGCTCCTGCGACGTTTCAAAGGTTTATGAACAAAGTGTTCGAACATTTCCTAGGAAAGTTTGTGAGAGATTTTATAGATGACTTTTGTGTTTACGGGAGTAAGGAGAAGCATTTTGAGCACCTTGTGAAGGTCTTAGAATGTTTAGATGTAGCAAATGCATCTCTCAATCCGGAGAAATGTATTTTTGGGTGTGAGGAAGGGTTACTCTTGGGTCATATCATATCCAAGGACGGCATTGCCGTTGATCCAGAGAAGGTGCAGAAGATCTTAGAGCTCCCTTTTCCTAGTACTCTCACTAAGCTACGACAGTTTTTAGGTATGGTGGGGTATTATCGAAGGTTTATACTCTCGTTCTCACATAAAGCGTATGCTTTGACTGTATATCTGAAGAAGGGAGTAGATTACGTGTTGATTTTAGGAGATGAAGAAGCTCTAGCCGCCTTTGAGGAACTGAAGAAAGCTCTTACTTCAGCTCCGATCTTGGTTAAGCCCGATTGGAATAAACAGTTTATTCTATATACGGATGCTTCAAATATAGCAGTAGGATGTACTTTAAGTCAGTATGATGTTGAAGGTAGAGATCATCCTATCGCATATGCTAGTCGGCAAATGGTCAAAGCAGAGAGAAATTATTCTGTGACAGAGAGAGAAGGATTAGCAGTGATCTATGCTTTAAGAAAATTTCGCATTATCTCATAGGAGGCAAGTTCACTATTGTTACAGATCATAAGGCATTGAAGTACATCTTCAATAAACCTATGGTCGAAGGACGATTAGCAAGGTGGAAGCTCTTATTGTCAGAGTACGACTATGAGATCTCTGATCGACCAGGGAAGAAACACGCGAATGCAGATTTGTTATCTAGAGCTTACGATGGCGATGGAGAGGAGCCGGTGGATGATACCTTTCCTGACGAAGATTTGATGGTCTTGAGCAACTCTATTATCCCAATAGAATATCAAGAAATTTGGGATTTTGTTACGGAAGGTGTCTATCCAGATGGGATGCGGACCAGAGAGAAGAAGGCATTGGTGAAACGAAGTCAACCTTACTCGGTGGTGGAAGGTGTGTTATTCCGTGAAGGAGTTGATGGGGTCCTGAGAAGAGCTGCGAGCAAGGAGGAGTCTCTACGACTCATGGAAGAATTCCATGACGGTCCAGTATGTGGAGGACATTTCGCAGGCAAGTTGACGGCTCATAAGATACTCGACGCGGGATATCACTGGAGGGGGATGTTTAGAGATTGCTTGACGTATTGTAAAACCTGTGATGTTTGTCAAGCTTTCGCTATCAAATCTAGTGTTTCCACTCCTCTTAGATCTATTCCGGTTCTTGGACCTTTCGAGAAATGGGGAATAGATTTTGTTGGGCCTTTGAATCGCACCCCTCGCAACAATAAGTATATTGTTGTAGCCACAGATTATCTTACGAAGTGAGTAGAAGCTAGACCTCTTGTAACTATTGGAGAAGTTGAGGTGGGTAGATTTTTGTACGAACGGATCATAACTAGGTTTGGATGTCCTTTGGAGTTAGTTTCTGATAGGGGTCGAGAATTTGTGAGTGGTATGACTACTGCTATGTGCACCCACTTCTCCATTTCTCAGAGGGTTACTACTTCATATAAACCTAGTTCAAACGGTTTGGTAGAGAGGACAAACTTTACCTTGTGTCAGATGTTAGCAAAAGATGCTGACATGGAAGGGGCCAAACACAACTGGGACAAGCGTCTTCGTGCGGTTCTATGGGAGTATCGAACAACAGTGAAGACGTCTACGGGATATTCACCTTTCAAGATGGTGTATGGGTTGGAATCCAGATTACCAATCCAGTTCGACCTAACCACCTTTCAGACCTTACAAGCTGGATTGAAGAGAAAGGGTGGTCAAATAGCTGAGAAAGAGAGGAGAGAAACTTTGTTGGAGCTGGAGGAGAATAGAGACGATGCAGCTCAACGAATTGAGATGGCCCAGCTACAACAGAAGAAGAGCTACGACAAGCGCTTGGCGAAGAACAAAACGAAGTTACAACCATTTCAAAAGGGTGAGTGGGTGATGCTATGGGATGTTATTAGACACAAGCGAGTTCAAAAGAAGTTCTTACGTCGATATTTTGGACCTTTCATCATCTCCAAAGTGTGGAGTAATAACACCTATGATCTTCAAGAGAGAAGTGGTACGTTCTTCGATCGAGTGAACCACGACAAGCTGAAGAAGTTTCATCAACGTGATACTTCACTCCGAGGACGGAGTGAAAATTAAGTCTGGGGGTAAATGTCACGTCACAAGTATCCCATTATTTGTGTGCGTGTTTATATAAGTTTCATTAGATATGACTATCTTATAGGTTACTCTAGTTCGAAGGTCTAAATCTAGAGTGATCAAAACTAGCCATAACTAGTGGAGATAGTTATAACTAAGTTGAGGAAACTATTAGAAGTTCCACTATGGCACTATGTGACAAGTGCGGAGCTCTAAATATGCTTCTCAAAAGTATTTAACTTTGTTGACCATCGCTGATTGGATGCATGATGAAAAGTCATGCACAAAGATCTAAAGATGCTCCTCAAAAGACGTATTAGTTTGTTGTCGTCTTCCGATTGGATAGGGTGGAAAGTTAACACTTTACAAAAGCTAAAGTAGGAGAATCTCTTACTTTTGTAAAGCAGAACAAGTAATGTGTGTGCTATTCTTAAAAGCTTAGTAGCCTTTAGAAGTTTTACTATTTTGGATTGCGCACTTACCATGAGGTAACGTAACTTAGTGAAAGTTACCACGGTAAGAAGTTGTAGAGTATATAAGGAAGAGTTGAGAAGGTGGAAGGCACTCTCATTTTCCTGTCTATAAGTAAAGTGAGCATTGGAGACCTTGGGAGTCCTTGAGTACTATGTGATGCAATGTGGAGGGCGGGGTTAGAACTTGTGTGCAGGAACGCTATTAGAGGGACCGATGTGACCATACGGGTCAGAGTGTTGAGTGAAGTGAGCATGGATATGATAGAATCTTTGTAATTAAGGTGCACTAGTAATCCTAGTCATCTGAGGTACCTCTGGGTGAGAGACAGGCCGGCTTACAGATCGTCAATCCGAGCTCCAATGTCACCCCACGAATCTACTCATGTCGTCAATCTTGAGTTGTGCCTCTCTGCTGCTACAATCTATTCTTGTTCCTCCTTCGAAACCTCTCTAATCGACCCTCGATGTCTGCTTCTTGAAATCCACAAGGATTCCTTCAGCTCTACTGTGCTCCTAGCTTAACAGAATCGACCTCGTCCTCTCTTTTGCCTCAATTCGATCCTATGAGTTCTCAATTCTGCTCTCCTTGCTTCCCCGACTAACTTTTCTAGGTACCCCGGTTGCAATCGACCTCCAAAGCGCATTTGTCCTTCAGTGCAGGAAGTAGACGACTGATTTCATGCTAATGTACCTCGCCTCCTATCTTCCCTGCGATTTAGGTCAATGCCTTCGGTTATCCCACATTACCTACTCCTGCGCAGTACACATACTCTTCGGTGATGTGACACGTGGTTGGTACCCTCGAAGGCACAATCATTGTCTTCCGTCTTCCGGAAGACACGATCCAGAAGACGTCTTCTCGGAAGATGTCCGTCTTCTGATTGCGGAAGAAGTCGACTTCTCCTTACAAAAAGCTCTTAAGATCATCTTTCCTCTAAGCAAGGTGTAATCTTAAGTAACAAGGTTATTTTAATTACATAGATACGTTATTAACTTTAAAAATAAAAAAAAATCTTCAATCTTGTAAATTGTGGTACCACAAGGATGCAGTTTGCTGGTGTGGCTCTTGTCGGGAAGCAGAAGTACACGTTAAATATAAAACTGTAGCGAGGAAGGTGAAGCACGTAGCGACCAAATTATCTGTTGATTCACAACAGCATATGAAGTCAGCCGCCACTGAGCATATACTTAGAAACCTTGCACGAATAAGACATCAGTTTACTCAAGAAACACTCGAACAACTCCAGATAGGAGGGGGTGGTTTCTTGATTGAAGTAGAGAAGAAGACTTTTGAGCAGATGATTGTCAGCCATAGTAGAGCATTTTCTTTTTCGACTGAAGAGATTGGTTGTGTGGATGTGCAGGTTTGGAGGGGGTGAATGTCATAGTGCGTAGCGTTCCAGATGATGAAACGGAGCTTCAGAAGATACTCCATTGGCATTTTCCAAGAAGCTGCACCCTAGCTTATCAAGCTGGACCAGAGTTAAGCTGGGGCTATGCTCAACAAGCTGCTCCTTAGCTTGGGTTGAAATATCACTTTGAAGGGGGCGAAAGTTTCCAGAATGCAGAGCTGGTCGAGGAGACATTGTACTTCCGATTTCAAAAAAAGTATTTTAAGTAATAGTTAGTACGGGTTTAGGCTGAGAAAGATACAAAAGAGGGAAATCCATCGATTCTAGCTCGTGACTCAAACTTATGATCTGACAGCGTGAGTGTGTAGGTGTTCACGAGCACTACCCAGCTTACATTAATAGGATAGATATCGTAACATAACATATCAGTAGTAATTATAAGAATCAACAAGAGTGAAGCTTCCACATGATAGGAGCACCTAGTATAACGAGATATATCATTATAAAACTCGACTGAAATAATAACAAAGTATGTACTTAAGAACTAAGAACATACAAGTATGTAAAGAATCAACAACAACAAAAGTAATCATTACTCTTCACGTTCACATTCAATTTGAGGTGGAGGTGGCATTTCCAACCCTTTAGAACAAGTTATTGATTCTCTATAATAATAAACAACTATATATATAAAATCAATATTTCCACGTATCTAAATTAACTGCTTCTATTTGGTTGTTTGTTGGTATCTGATGATTTTTGTTTCATGGAGCATGCTAGCGTCAAGAAATGCTCCACGCATAACTCTAACCGGAATTTAGAACTTCATTGATCCGGTATATTTATAACTATAACACTTAAGTAGTACTTTTGTCCCAATCTGATCTTGCATGATTACCATCCCATGGATTATTTTCACTATGGACCAAAATGCATCAGTGACATACTGGCATAAATAATTCCTTTACTACCTCTTACTGTCTTCTCCTTGTATTCACAAGCATGCATATTCACCTCCTCCCAAGTTCACATCTTTTGCTGGGATAATTTTTTGGCTTCCGCATTATATTTTCCAACGTACACCAATGGGTTTCGATATTAGCGTATTTGGACCAGCTTAAATGCCAGCGTGGAGTCCCTTGTCCCCGTGATGGAAAACTATGAGATCAATATTTTTCCCTTCCGCATTACTATTTTTGGACGTGCACCACCGAGTTTCGCTATTAGCGTCATTCGGAGCAACTTGCACGGCAACGTGAAGTCTCTCATCTCGGTGCTAAAAAACTTCAGACAAAAATGAATACGACTGCCACAGATGCACTTCGGTGCGAAACAATGTGCTTTTATTTCAATACTGTCATTACACTCCCACAGATGAAAAAAGTGAGATGCCACTGTTACTACCACATGCTTTTATTCCGCTACTGCCATTACACGGCTTCGGCTGAAAAATGGACAGATTGATATATTCAGTAACTCCAACAACACTGGCATTGAACACTGCATATTTACTAAGTGTAATAAGAATAAGACTTCATATGTTGTTCACAGAGGTGAACGTGCACTGTTCTGGTCTGCCCAGTACATAGACCTATATTTACTAACTGCAATAAGACTTCCTACGTTCTTCCTAGAGGTGAACGTACATGGTTTTGGTCTCCTCAGTACACAGAGGTTCTGTACAAAGTAAGAAGGTACTAGTCCACTTGAATAGGCTGTTCCTCGATGCTAGTACAACGATTCGCGTCACCATTCCTCAACAACACATCAGCGAGGACTATGAAGTCAAGAAAACTTGGCTGTTCCTCCCCCCTCGCAGTCCATCCGTTGTCGTGATGTGAATTATTCCACATAGTGAATAATTCACCTCTCAGTTAGAAGTTAGTCTCTCTGAGTGAAACTAAGACTTTAGAGAAGTTGATTCTGGAGGAAGTGAGCATTCAAAAATCTGAAAACACCACGGCGTAGGTCTCTTCGCGCTGATCACCGTGGTATGTTCAAAAATTACAAACGGACTTGCAGGCGAAAAGTTACTTGGGGTTCTTCTACAAGATTTCTAATACCGAGAAATTTACCATAAATCTGAGTGAGTTCGAAAAATACTTTTTAGATTTTTCTCATGTAGATTGTAGTCTGTAGTATTTGTTTAAAATTCGAAATGTACAAAAAGAGCATGTCTAGAGAAAGTTATGGCACTTTGTGTTAGCAAAGGAAAGACGAAATACCGTAGCTTTCTAGCATATTAGCTTAGAAACTGGTCTTCAAAACCAGTTGTGAGATCAGCTTCCGTGGTGTAGCTGAGAAACTTGTAGGGAGGAGGTCTCCGGATCAAATCCTTTCAGACTCACAACCGGCTTGGAGTAGGCTGGCCTCTTCGGGGGAATATGAGGGGCACCAAGTTGCCTAGGGGCGGGACACTAGATGTCCCTTAAACGTACCGTGAATGCGGGGGAATATGAGGGGCACCAAGTTGCCTAGGGGCGGGACACTAGATGTCCCTTAAACGTACCGTGAATGCGGGACGTCTCCGTTTACCCCTGCACTAGTGCAGTCACCTAGTGTGGATGCTAGAGGGAGATTACCACCGGGTTTCAAAATGGACCTCTCATCTTCGGGTTGGCGGGGTAATTAGTACGAATTCGGTTGCGGCCCTCTAAGTCCTGGGGTAGCGAGATGGCATCAAAGATACTCCAAGTCGGTACCAATTCTTTTGTAGAAAAATGTAGAGTTCGAAATATTATTCACTTGGGTCGAAAAATCAAGTGAAACTGATACTTGAGGCAATACTTATGGCATTTTGAAGTTTAAGGGGGCCGGGAAACGACAATGATGATAACTCGGGCTCCACGTGTCAGAACGAGGTGATTCCGGTGGCCAGAAGTAGCCGTGGTGGAGTTACTTCGAGTGAAGGTGTCAAATGCTGACTGTACGACCGACTCGGTGGCCGTCCGTACAGATGAACTTGCGAAGCTTAGTGAAATAGTCTTCTTACGTGTAGATTTTTTATCAGTGATTTATTTTTCTGCTGCCATCTGTTTAGGGCATCTTTCACCTCTGCCAAGTGACACTGAAGGTTACGTAGGGTGGAGGAAAACCCAGAGGGGTGTACTCCGGACAGAGAGAGTTCTTAGGGCATTATCGCATTATCGGAGTTAGTCGATCATCGAGTAGTGTAGAGTTTACCGTACGAGAGCTATCGAGTAGAGAGAAACAGTAGGGCTGAGGAGAAGATTTTACACAAAGGTTACGTCTGAAGAAGACTTTTGTCTGATCAGGTTTTGATATCGAGGGAATGAGAGTAGAGAGCAGAATCGAGTAGAGAGGAGATCAAGAACTTGTACGTGTATCTTTCTGAATAGAAAACGGGAAGCTTCTAGGTGAATGCGCTGGTGCTTCACAGGAGCAATTTTTTGATATTCTGAGTTACTGAACGTGAGCTTTGCAATCTGAATGACCTGGAGTTGAAGATCTACTTGCACGCCGTGTGTTTTATCTTGGCCAGATCGAGAACGTGGTGGTGTGATTTCTTGCGATCCGTATTCCGTGTGAGGTTTTCGCCCTCCTCTTCACGATCGTATCACAGCTAGAAGGTTCGCCCTTCCCAGGAAACTCTCGCCTCGACATACAATCTGGTGCTTCCACTGAGAGGCTTCTTGGGGTGATTGACCGTGAAGTTGAGTTCCAAGACGAAGAGGAAGATGGATCGGAAGAGCGGAAGCGCTGTTGGTGCTACCTCTACGGCTGTTGCATCTACGTTTGCTGCAGCACCTACTGTTGCCCTTGCGACTGCAGCGACATCTGCATTTGGCCTCGACACAGCTGAGATTCTGAAAGACGCTTGCGGCTCTGGTCCAACAGCATCCGATCGTTGGAGGGGGTGAGTTAAAATCCACAAAAGCTTTGCAAGCGATAGTGAATAGATGTGGTAGATTTGAGGGTAGAGATATTTCTAGGTATCTGCGTGAATATAGAGGAGAGATGGAGCTGGTTAGAGTTACGGATGCTGAGATGATATGAAGTTTTGAGTTAGCTGTCATTCTTGAGTTGCGGGACCAAGTTAGGATGTACAGAGAAGAAATCTAGGTGTTTGGATGAGCTTCGAGCGATCTCTTCGAGAGGAGTTTCTCGAAGAAGATTCAAAGAGAGTCACTAGAAGGACGTTCTTAGACTGGATTGAGCAGCAACCTGGTCGTATGATGAATCTGATTGAGATGCTGAGAGAGTTTGATCGGAGATACCGACAACTCTCAACTCTTGAGAGGATAACCTTAGATGCTAGGAAAATCGAGCTTTTCCTGCAAGCTACCGATGATGCTACGGCAGATCGGTTGTGCTTCATGTTGGCTGATCGATCTGCTGAAGGAGGAGTTACTACTGATTGGGGGAGAGTTGAGGATGCTATCGCCGTACTAACGAGGCAGAGGAGGGGAAGAGTGGCTGTGGGAGGACGTCCGCTTGCAGAAGTAATCGCTCAACCTCGCACTGCTCCTCAAGTACAGCAACCTCCGGCTCTTGCTCCGGCTCCTAGACCTATTTCCCGGCTGCAGTTCCTTTGATGCCAGTTGTGCTAGTTCTTGCACAAAGGGCACCGATTCAGAGACCTGCGGAGAACCATGGACAGCAGAACCAGATTGAAGACTTGATTCGGCAGATGAGAGAACTGAAGGTGGAGTTAGCTGGCCTGCAGAGAGAGCAGCCACCGGCGCCTGCTGCTGCACGTCCAAGAGGTGCTCCTGTTCGTAGATGTATCTGGTGTGACATTCAAGATCATTTCCGAGGGGACTGTCAAGAGCTCACGGTTGCCCTGCGAGATGGTGTGGTTCGCTATCAGAACGATAGGCTGCACCTTTCTTCTACTGGAGAGCCGCTAAGCACGCAGTTTGGACGAGGAGGCATGAGGAGTCTACCTCATATTACAGCTGCTGCAACTGTACATGCATTGATGACACCACCGGTAATCCTGATGTATATGCCGGTCACATTGAAGTTTCTTCTAGTCCTACGTTGCTAGATAGGACTACTGAGAAGAAACCTGTTCAAGTTCCTTCTGAAGTACTGAAGAGAGGAGCAGAAACTATCCGTAGGGTCACAGGGTGAGGAGATCCCGTTGATGTTGCGTCTATCAAAGCATTCTTGGACGTGGATAGACACGTTCACTGGCAGGATGCTTCTGTGGAGGAGAAGAGGCGGCGAGAAGCCTCTGAACTTGATACTAGAGTTCCAGAGGAGACTGGAGATAGACGGAGGGTCACAAGGAGGCGAGCAGCCCCTCCAGAAGACGTCCCATCTAGTTCTGCAGCTCCTCCACCTGCACCGGGTCCGATGGAGGACGTGCAGAGATCCCAGCAGGAGCCAACGACTGCTGGTAGACGGTTCACTGCCCAAGAGAAAGGGAAGGGACCGGCTTACAAGTTGGCAGCAGATATAGAGACTTCAACTGATCTCAAGAGCATCTTGGAGCAGAGAATACTTGATGCGCGAATCGAGTTTTCTCTTCGAGAAGTTCTTGGTATTGCGAAGAGAGAGTTTCACGAGCTGATCATCGACATCATCAAGCGGAAGAGACAGGTGATGTCCGAGCAAGTAGAAAGTCAGATGATTGATGTGGTAGGAGCTTCTGTGAATGATGCGGAGTTCAGAAAGGTACATTTTCAGGAGGCTGATGATACAGAGTATCAGCAAGAAGCGTTGGTTGATGGTACCAATACTGATGAATTCGATGATGATGAAGCTGGCGACGAGAGTCCAGCTACTGATAGTGACCTCAAGAAAAGGCATTGGGCTCGTGCTACGACTGCTACACGCTACACGAGTTCGCCTTGGAAGTCTTGAACCTGTTGCTGCGTTAGTTGATCACGGTTCAGAGATCAACATCATGTCACGGGAGGTGTACGAGAGAGGTCAGTGGCCTATCGAACTGAACCATGGTTGGGTGCTACGAGCTGCAAACAACCAGAAGGGTGAGTTATACGGCGCTTGTCCCAACGTGAGAGTGAAGCTAGGTGATGTGGAGGTAGATCAGCACTTCTTCGTGCAGTCTTCTGCTTCGT
The DNA here is from genome assembly GCA_036924285.1 of Asterella californica. Taxonomy (NCBI): domain Eukaryota; kingdom Viridiplantae; phylum Streptophyta; class Marchantiopsida; order Marchantiales; family Aytoniaceae; genus Asterella; species Asterella californica. The sequence goes on along the minus strand of JAYKYS010000014.1, from coordinate 334,424 downwards.
ATCCTGTAATTCTTGGTCAGCCTTATATCACCGCAGTTAGAATGGAGACGAAGGTGATGGATGACGTATCTCACTATGCTAGGATCCGTAGTCCAGATGATAGACGTTCTGTGCAGTTTTTGACCGTTCGTTCGAACCACGAACGAAACAGACAGACTTTGAGAGATACTCCTATCTGAAGAAGTAAGGGTTTTCTGAAACCACTCTTGTAGGCCGGGATACCAAGAGTGATGGATCTGCTACTACTATGATCCCGCTTGAGCAGCCTGTGGGATCACAGCAGGCTGACGAAGAGGTTGCTCAAGATTCTGAGAACGACTACACTGTATATAATTGGAAATCGGGTTTAATGACTTTCAGTTCTGATGATTGGAGTGAGTTCACGCGAGTAGAGGATTTGACTGAGAAGAGTAGGAGGCAGATGGAGAAGTATGCAGAAAATTTGCACTGTACGGGAGTTCTGGAAGAAGGTGAGATAATTTCTGGTGTTTACGAGGAGTTTGTAGGTGTACAATCTTTTGTTCGTTGGCTGGATGATGTAGATAGGTTGATGGAGCAGATGGGAGGAAGGGTGGTGATCTCTATCCACTCTCGTAAGGTCTATGAGGAGGTTGCCTCGTGCTTGCAATCTCGTCCTCATCCGAGACTGGAGAGTGGATGGAAGGATGCAATCTGCTAGTGTGGCTCTCGTGAAGAAGCAGAGGTTCACACCAAATACAAAACTGTAGCGAAGAAGGTGAAACCAGTGGCGACCTAGTTACTTGTTGATTCACAGCAGCAGATGGAGTTAGCTGCCACGGAGCCTGTACTGAGAGATCCTAAACAGATAGGACACGGGTTTACTCAAGAGACACTCGAGCAGCTCCAGATAGGAGGGGGTGGCTTCTTGACTGAAGTGGAGAAACGAGCTTTTGAGCAGATGATAGTTAGCCATGGTAAGGCATTTTCTTTCTCAGCTGGAGAGATTGATTGTGTGGATCCTAGTGTGATAGCTCCGATGGTTATCTTCACTGTTCCTCACGTACCTTGGGACTTGAAGCCGATTCTAGTCCCTCGTGTCTTACTACCGAAGGTGATTGAGTTACTGAAGGAGAGGATGCGGATGGGTATTCTTGAACCATCTATGGCTCCGTACTCTAGCCGATGGTTCACAGTACCTAAGAAGACAGGAGCCTTACGCTTCATCCAAGACTTGCAGCCTGCCAACAACATCACGATTCGAAACGTTGGGACAGGACCTGTGGTGGATGAAGTAGCCGAGGCATTTGCTGGAAGATCTATCTATTCTATTGGAGATCTGTTTTCAGGTTACGATCAGTTTCAACTTGCTTTGGAGAGTAGAGACTTGACTACCATGCGTACACCTTTGGGATTGATGCGGATGTGTACTCTTCCTCAGGGCGCAACAAACTCAATAGCCCATATGCAAAACGCGATGCATAAGGTGTTACGAGAGTTTGTACCTGAGGTTACTATCCCATTTCTGGATGATATCCCCGTGAAAGGTTGTCCGGTGGAGGACAAGGACGAAACTATGACTGCTGATGGTTGCAAAAAGTTCGTTGCAGACCACATTCGAGATGTGGAGAAGATTCTGATGCGCTTGGAAGAGGTACACTTCACTCTGTCAAGTACCAAATCTCGTTTTGAAATGTCAGAGATTGTGGTGGTTGGTCACTTATGCGATACTTTTGGGAGACGGCCGAACCCAGAAAAGGTAGATGCTATAGCAAGGATAGCAGACTGTACCAACATTACTGAGGTTCGTCGATTCTTAGGAGCTTGTGTGTTCTTTCGTGTGAGTATTCCTCATTATGCACACATTGCCGAGCCTCTGTATGCACTTCTGAGAAAGAGGAAGAGGTTTACTTGGCGGCAAGAACATCACGAGACGATGGAGCAGCTGAAAGAGATTCTGAAGTCTCCACTTGTACTAAGGAGACTTAGCTACGAGAGCGGAAGACCTATCATACTGACTGTTGACACGAGTCCAAAGGCGATTGGATGGATAGTCGGTCAAGAAGATGCAGAAGACGTGCGGTTTGTTTCAAGGTTTGGAGCTCGGATCCTAACAGATAGACAACGTAACTATCCTCAAGTGAAGCGTGAGTTGTGGGGAGCTGTTACTGCTATGAAGGTAGACCGAGAGTTCTTGATAGATGCACGTGTGATACTAGAAACAGACTGTTTGCCTTTGCTAAGTATGATAGCAAACTGTAATACTCCAGACATAGCAATGCTACGATGGATTGCTTATATCCGGAGTATGAACCCCGAGCTGAAGCATATAGCAGGAAAAGATAATCCTGTTGCAGACATGTTATCTAGGGCTTATTATACAGATGAGGAAGAGATGATTGCAGAAGTCGAAGATGAAGAGAAGAGAGACGTTTGGTGCCAAGTTGGTCAGCAGACTTCAGACTTGGAACCACTGCCGTTCTACGAGGAGTTCTACACGGAAAAGTTCTACGATATCGGATACTATCTGAGTTCATTCTGCAGACGAGAAGACTGGAGTGATGTAGAGTTCAAGGAGATCGGCGTACGGTTATCTTCTACGTGAAGGTTATCTGTGGAAACGTCCGAAGAGAAGAGACGGAATGCTGGCTAGAGTGGTAAATGATCAACCAACGAAGCTGAATCTGCTTAAGGAGTTTCATGACACCTTGTGGGCTGGACACCGTGGAGTTTGGGCTACGTACACGAAGATGAAGGAGCGATACTGGTGGAAGGGTTTGTATCAAGATGTAGTGGATTTTGTGGGGTCGTGTCTGCACTGCCAGTTCTACTCTAAAGTCCGTTACAGAGATGGACTTGTACCTACCTATCCACCTAGTATTCATTTTTCGTGGGTCCTTGATCTTGTGATGATGCCACCGGGACTATGGGGGATGCGTTACTTGGTGTTGGCTCGAGAGGATCTCTCCAACTACATGGAGGGACGAGCACTGCGCACGAAGACTACAGAGAACATATGTAGATTCATGCTTGAAGATATAATCTGTCGTTATGGATCTATTGGAAGATTACGAGCAGATAGGGGCGAGTTGAGAGGTGCAGAAGCGAAGGAGTTCTTTGCTCGTTATGGAGTAAAGCTTCGACTTACTACTGCCATGAATCCAGAAGGGATTGGTAAGAGTGAACGAGGACACCTTCTATTGTTCACGCTTTAGTGAAAGCATGTGATGGTAGGCCTAGAGAATGGCCGAGACTACTTCCATTTGCTTTATGGGCTGATAGAACTACACACTGTACCACGACTGGCTATATGCCGGTTGAGCTTATGTTGGGGCAGAAGCCGATCATGCCTGCTGAGGAAGACTTTCCTACGTGAGCTACGCTGCCGTGGGAAGATGGTATAGATCATACTTCACTCCTTGCTTTACGAACTAGGCAGTTGGAGCGAAGGGAGGAGCATCTTGCTGAAGCGCAAGAGAAGCTGAAGTTGGCTCGAGTCAGAAACAAAGAGCGTTTCGACAAGACTCATCGACTACGACCGAAGCCAATACGTGTTGGTGATTGGATTCTGGTGTATGATAGCACACTGGAGAACCAACACTCTACACTTCGTAAGTTCTCGTGAAGATGGTTCGGGCCTTATGTTGTGTTAGATGTATACGAGAATGCCACTTATAGTTTATGTGAGCTGGATGGTACTCCTTTGAAACTATCTGTGGCCGGCAAACGAGTGAAGTTGTTCCAACAACGTGGAGGATCAGTAGATTTGTTCAACTTTTTGGAGTCTGAACAGAGGGTGACAAGAGATGAAGACGCCTCGGCTACTGAAGAGGTTGAGGCGGACGAGAGCGGTGATGATGAAGAGCAGACAGAAGGATGAAAAGGTTGGCACATGCCAGAGGATGTGCAGGTTTGGAGGGGGTGGATGTCGTGATGTGAATTATTCCACATAGTGAATAATTCACCTCTCAGTTAGAAGTTAGTCTCTCTGAGTGAAACTAAGACCTCAGAGAAGTTGATTCTGGAGGAAGTGAGCATTCGAAAATCTGAAAACACCACGGCGTAGGTCTCTTCGCGCTGATCACCGTGGTATGTTCAAAAATTACAAACGGACTTGCAGGCGAAAAGTTACTTGGGGTTCTTCTACAAGATTTCTGATACCGGGAAATTTACCATAAATCTGAGTGAGTTCGAAAAATACTTTTTAGATTTTTCTCATGTAGATTGTAGTCTGTAGTATTTGTTTAAAATTCGAAATGTACAAAAAGAGCATGTCTAGAGAAAGTTATGGCACTTCGTGTTAGCAAAGGAAAGACGAAATACCGCAGCTTTCTAGCATATTAGCTTAGAAACTGGTCTTCAAAACCAGTTGTGAGATCAGCTTCCGTGGTGTAGCTGAGAAACTTGTAGGGAGGAGGTCTCCGGATCAAATCCTTTCAGACTCACAACCATCTTGGAGTAGGCTGGCCTCTTCGGGGGAATATGAGGGGCACCAAGTTGCCTAGGGGCGGGACACTAGATGTCCCTTAAACGTACCGTGAATGCGGGACGTCTCCGTCTACCCCTGCACTAGTGCAATCACCTAGTGTGGATGCTAGAGGGAGATTACCACCGGGTTTCAAAATGGACCTCTCACCTTCGGGTTGGCGGGGTAACTAGTACGAATTCGGTTGCGACCTTCTAAGTCCTGGGGTAGCGAGATGGCATCAAAGATACTCCAAGTCGGTACCAATTCTTTTGTAGAAAAATGTAGAGTTCGAAATATTATTCACTTGGGTCGAAAAATCAAGTGAAACTGATACTTGAGGCAATACTTATGGCATTTCGAAGTTTAAGGGGGCCGGGAAACGACAATGATGATAACTCGGGCTCCACGTGTCAGAACGAGGTGATTCTGGTGGCCAGAGGTAGCCGTGGTGGAGTTACTTCGAGTGGAGGTGTCAAATGCTGACTGTACGACCGACTCGGTGGCCGTCCGTACAGATGAACCTGCGAAGCTTAGTGAAATAGTCTTCTTACGTGTAGATTTTTTATCAGTGATTTATTTTTCTGCTGCCATCTGTTTAGGGCGTCTTTTACCTCTGCCAGGTGACACTGAAGGTTACGTAGGGTGGAGGAAAACCCAGAGGGGTGTACTCCGGAGAGAGAGAGTTCTTAGGGCATTATCGCATTATCGGAGTTAGTCGATCATCGAGTAGTGTAGAGTTTACCGTGCGAGAGCTATCGAGTAGAGAGAAACAGTAGGGCTGAGGAGAAGATTTTACACAAAGGTTACGTCTGAAGAAGACTTCTGTCTGATCAGGTTTTGATATCGAGGGAATGAGAGTAGAGAGCAGAATCGAGTAGAGAGGAGATCAAGAACTTGTACGTGTATCTTTCTGAATAGAAAACGGGAAGCTTCTAGGTGAATGCGCTGGTGCTTCACAAGAGCAGTTTTTTGATATTCTGAGTTACTGAACGTGAGCTTTGCAATCTGAATGACCTGGAGTTGAAGATCTACTTGCACGCCGTGTGTTTTATCTTGGCCAGATCGAGAACGTGGTGGTGTGATTTCTTGCGATCCGTATTCCGTGTGAGGTTTTCGCCCTCCTCTTCACGATCGTATCACAGCTAGAAGGTTTGCCCTTCTCAAGAAACTCTCGCCTCGACACCGTCCCCATGCGCGCATCGTCCTCGTCGCTCCGCAGCTCCTCCTCATTGCTGGGGATCTCTTCCTCGAGCGGTTTCTGTCCTCCTCTTGCATGCACTCTGAAATATCTACAACTGCAATGAGGACAACGCTTATTATTAATGTTAAAAAAGATGTTGATATCCTCGGGTATCACCTACTCCAGCTTGATAAAGGAATTCCATAGTAAGTCTGAGCGCTTCTTCTGTATCCCTGCTTGCATAATCCACCTAGGAGAAGCGGAATATTTGTCTGAAACCAGCATCTGCCGGAGACAGCGAGCATAGTATTTGACAAGACGTGCGAGCTCTTGTACATGTTAAATTGAAGTGCACTTGGCAAAAGGTTCATGTACGTTAACTCAACATGATTTTTTGTATCCGCAGCTCCTAATAACATTAACAACTCCTTACAGTCTCTTACCATACTCTTAGTGATATTTTTCATCACTGCGTGATGTTGTTCGAGCTTGTCATCTTTCAAATAATACCCTACCATCCCCACAAATGTGTGCAACCCTTTGTTCAACAGTTGTTTCACACAGATCTCTGCACCTAGTGGTCGCTGTTGGTCCCAACCGAGTGCTTGAAGCAGCTTCTTCTTAACCTCCAGATAGGATTTTGCATGAATTGATATCACTCCTTGAAGATGCAAGTGCAACAGACTACCCCCCTCCCATTTTGATAGAGAACATCCCTGAGACACACTGCTTGTGCAGAAAAGTAGAAATGAGTGAGAACAGAGAAACCTCAAGGTCACTACCTGTCCGGCAGACTGTCACAGACACCTCCAGCGTCGGTGTTTTGGCTCTCGCTTGTCTTCGTAGAAACATACTCCCGGTCCAACGTGGTGTGATGGCGACAGATACACCGATGTTTGGATGGGTCGAGGTCAGTGCAGATACAAGGTTGAGTCGTAAGCCTGTAAATCAAGTGGACAGTGGAACACTTGCTATCACCTTCGTGCTCAAAAAAAGCTGGATAACTAAACATACAGAACCGGCTGTCCTGCAAGTATAATGAAAGTCCGTCCAGGGAATAAAAAAAGAAATGATATGGTCCATCCAAACTCTGAAAAGGGAAGATGTGCAATGGGTACGGATAACAAGTTTTGCTTATTTTGACATAGTCAAACTTAAGAAGGAACTTCACAGTAGTCGTAGAGTATTGCAGGTCCAGGTAGATGTAGTGACGAATCTGGTGCAATACCTTCTCATTGAAAGTAATCATCGACAACTTGCTACTGTAAAAAGAGAACCCCGGAGGAGTATCTGGAATAAGGAGAGTCTCTTAGTGTTCCAAGGAGGGTAAGGGACTGGACTCTTGGAGGTGGACGAGATCAAAGCTCTGTACACCCTCCACCAAATCAATGACAAGAAGGAACAGCTGACCATCATCATCTGAGACCATGGGCCCCCCTAAGCAGAAATCATCTCATCATAGAGTAGAAAGCCCCACTAAACACATACAGCACGCAAGAAGAACAAAGATAGAGATGCACGAACCGAGTGCTCCATTGTGGCTAAAGAAGCAAAGCACCTAAATCCGGTACTTGAGAACTGTGAGCATGGACGCATAGTCTGTCCTAGAGTTTGCATTGTCAGCAATGTCACGAAGACGATGTCCAGTACCGAAAGCATAGAACCGCTCTGCCGCTCCCTATCTCAGCCAAAAACTGCGACCACCAAAACAGCAAAAAAGCATAGCAGAAAACCAAAAACCGTGAGTAGGAAAAGAAGAAAACGAGGATACAGCAAATCACTTATCACCAAAACCGCCAGTGTAGCCACAGCGACAGCAGCGATGGCAGGAATCTACTTTCAATACAAAGCGAGCAGAAGACATCCAGTCAGAATGCATCGTTTCGTGTTTCAGAAACAGCCAAAACATCCAGACGAAGCTCCAAGGACCTAAACGACCCGTGAAACGAAGAAGAAGAAAAAATAAAGCAAGAAATGGCAATGGCTGCTCTGACATCAGTTTCTCGATACTGCCTCTACTGTAGAGAACAACGACGCGATAGAAAAGAAGGTGGAGATCACCACCATCACAGCGCCTCTGCTCCGCATCGTCTCTACCAGCACACTGCATCTACGTGAACCGGGCTCCTCCATCGCTCTTCTGGATGCCTCTAACCCCACACTCGATGTATGCGAACCGAACCACACATCGATGAGAAAGAAAAAACCGAGAGCATAATGTAAATATAAATGTCATACTCGCATCGTGTTAATGGGACCTAGCCCTAACGTACGTGAACCGACCCACACATTGTTAATGCGTAGTGTTAACGACAAAGAAAAAGACTCAGATAGTGTTAATGCGACCTAGCCCTAACACAGAGTGCTGTCAATTTCTCTGCCGTGTCCTATCGCAATGAAGTATTATGACTCCCGCTAAACCAGCTTGTCTCTTTCCTTCCATCCACGAGAACCACACCTTCGATGCATATTCACTCACTAAATCGATCCTACTCAACTCACTTAACTCTTTTGCTCGATGTTCTTCTAGCTATCTCAATCTACGTATCTACGTTCATCTTCACGACTTTCGCATATTTCACTACTGTAGTACACAACTTCAGTGGTTTTCACTTCTGCATTGGATTTCCACCAGTTTTTACAATTTATTTTTGTCAAATAAAAACCGAGTTTGGCTCGCAATGTCATAATTCAAATCTCTGTTTTGACGTGGAGCTTTCTGCAACCGGACGTTGCTGTCCTTGCATGGACTGAACCCTCCCACAGAAAGAATCGATCCCACGGCACCTCGGCTACAGGGGTTGGGAATGCCCACAAGATAACGCTCGTTCCGCACTAGCTTGTACATTAGAATGGATCAGATTGCTTCAGTAGATATTGCCGACATTTCATGTCATTGGACGGTCGCATTCAACCTTATACCCACTAGAAGATATCCTTGATATGTGCTTCGTAATAGACATTCACATTGTCACACCCTTTGGTTACAAACAATTTGCTAAATCCATTTGGCAAGTTAGCGCAACATTTGGCTCTAATCGCTTCTTACTTGGCCGGGCTAATTACGTGATACCTCTATCCTATACTAGAGACTGGTCCTTGAGAATATCTTTCATTCTCGGAGTATGAATAGTATGAATAGATGATCTCTAAATGGTTTAAAGAACCTACTTACAGAAGCACTGGAACACTTGGGCGAATTTATATTCCTCACGTACAATATCTTATGATCTCACAGCGTATTTAATTTAAGCATTTGACATTTGGTAAGATTTATGCGGATTTCATTGCGGATCTACATCAAAATAGCATCCAATGTTTCCTGTTCATTTCTATTCATTCACTTTTGTTTCCGCTTTAAATAACCTCTTCTCTTTGAAATCCAAAATTCATTCCACAAATCCGTAAGAAGAATATTCACTAAGGTTGATTGATCAGATTATCATTACCCGAGGGTTCAGTAGTAACTATTCTTAATTACACCTGCAAATACTTTAACTTACTTCTTGATAAAAATATTTAGTAACTTTTATTCTTTACAATTTAAGAATTTAAGAGTTATAAATTTTTTAGTAGAATTTAATACTGTACCTCGAGGTCAGATTCGGCACTTTTTACTTTACTGACAAAATGGTTCGAGGCTAGAGAGTGAAAATTAAAAGGAATTCGGCAAATCGTAACAGCTTTTATTCTTTTGAGGTTTCTTCACTCTACTAATGCAAGTTTTGAACTAATGGACTAGTTGAACATGACCTTCTCGTAATTATTTTCTGTGGAATCTGACCTCAACGTACGTTATAGAATCTATCTAGCAAGCGTTTTAAGCAAATAGTTCGACTAAACATTTGAGATTAGATCTCATGGTTCAAGAATCATACTATGTGTGAATCCATCTTTCTCTTTCTCCACGTTGCAGTACACATCTTAAACAATATGATATTGAGTGCACCTTTTCTTTTTTTACAATACTGACAAGCTATATCATGAATGCTACGAGGATATCGCTCGGGTTGAAGGAGTTCAAATATTCTCGTTTGGATATGCTTCAAGTTATTGTTGCTTTTCGTGCTCATTGTTCCTAGTGCTATGTTTTTCCTCATCCACAGGTTTCATAGGAGATAGATTGACTGTGGAGAGATCAACTGACCCTCAGATTAGTCAGCCATGATTGATACCAAACTACCGTAAGGTTTGTACAAGTCAAAATTCTTACTCGGGTAGAGTATTCTTTCTACTTTTCCAAAGGATGTTGTACAAGCTTAAGTCAGTATTGTACCTTGTGTCGATGCACACTCTCAACATAGAGATATCTATATATCTAATACAAATGCTACAAAATTTCAATGCAAAGCATGTGTGAAGAGCTATTAACATGGATATCACTGTTGATGATTTTTAATGGAAGGAAGAAGTAAATACATCATCACGATTAGTTACCATTAACACATAAAGACATCATGTCATCAAGGCAATATTGTGTGATTGTCATAGTCGTGAGTATGGTTAATACAGAATATATCGTTGTCGTTTTATTTTATTTGTTGATCAAATTCTTTTCTGATGTTATCATAGCTGTCAAACAAAAAAACTTGTGTGAGTTGTGTCGTTTTGAGTTTACACCGATTATAGTATAATAATCAAATAGTAACTAAATGTAACAATTAAAATGACTTTGAACAAAAGTTGATGTTAGACTTGATCTAGCATTCGCTTGTAGCAGCGATAATAATTATTATTCATAATATGGAAGAAGTATTTATTTATATATTGATTCCATGTCGGATATGAATCAAACATAATATGTAAGAGAAATACCATACTATATTTATCTTTTAAGGACAGTAAACTATATCTTTTCGTATATTTACACAGTTAATTACATATTAACATGTTACCATGTATTAAAAGTTATAGAGACTTTTTGGTAAGATACTTATTTATACCATTTGCTCGAGATGAGGATGATAGAGAGAATTTCGAACGGAGATTGTATTTCAAAGATGCTAGATCTTAGACCTTAAACTAACATACATTTAAATCACTATGATAGTTTTAAATCTCAGTGATACTCAAATATCAAATCAATTAAAATAGTTATTTCACCGCCACAGGGGACCAAAGATTGCTAAAGGGGATAAATAAACTGCCAACTCTTAAAATATTCATCTACTTCCCTGAGCAGCTTGGAGGAGGAAAAGGATAACCTGAAAGAAGATAATAAAATTGATGAAGTTTAGAGGTTATTAGTTGTAAAGCATACATTATCACCTAGTCATCGTTCGATTTCAGTTACCAGCGCTAAGTATTAAACCCCGACTATTACTACAAGTGCTAGTGGTAACCCGAACGACCTTATTTCGTGGGGTTTGCTTTTAGAGAAGTGAAAGATTTAACCGTTATGCAGAAATGTTTCTGGTGATTACGTTTTCCCTCAATTTAGAATCTGTGAAATAAATTATCAAATTGAAGTTATTCCTAGCTTACAAGCTCTTATTCATCTCAAAATAAACTATTGAGTACTGGCAGAGAAATGTTAAAGACGAGGCTTCGAGTTTTCTTGGAACAAAAGGGAATAATTCACAGAGGAAAAAGAACATCACGAAAAAAGAGAATATTCTTTTCATGCTTTTATACTCATACTCGGGTTTAAACACTTCAGTACTATTTATTTATGGTATGGACAAATAGAAATCTTCTAGACTCCTTCCTCAAGAAAACTAAAGTTATTTCTCTCAACTCTCTGAACCAGCTCAACAATGAGTTACTAACCCCTTCAGTTATAAACCACAGCGAACAAAAAAAAGAAAACTACTCATTTGTTCCACAATGTCATTTTCTCTTATAACCGAAACACCTCTTCTTGCTTGATTCATAGTTTTATTATCTTTTTACTCCAGGAGCTGCATTCACGTATTGTTCTATGTTAGAACATAGAAATGGAGAATGAAGTTTAGTTTTCTTCTTCCTTTTGGATGCCTCGTGGCAAAGTTCAAAGTTCAAAATTGAACTTGATTTTGTTATTTCTATACATTGTTATTTCAGCATTCATCTTCCACATCCTTCTTCAATTATTTTTTAAGTACTCATAGTTAATCTTCTCTTAGAGTACGCGATCATCAATGCTGAAATTTGATTTTCACAGTGAATACTGAACACTTAATATTTTTCCTTCCCTACTGCCAAGCCTCAAGCTGCATCCATATAAAGGTGTCTCAGGTTAAGAAAGAAAATGCCTAAGAGAAAAGTGATAAAAACTGTAGTTTGGTTGGTGATAAAAACTGTGGTCTGGCCTAAAGTCTGTAACTTCGTATAGAACCTTGGTTCTTTGCAAGTAAGTAAGGCAACTTGAAGTCACAGTTAGAGAGGAAGATTATTTGAAAGAAAAATAGAGAAAATCTTGACACCCCAAAGAGGAGTTAGACCTCTAGCATATGCTCCATTTTGAAATCCGGCGAGAATCTCCTTGTAGCATCCACACCAAGTGACTGCACTAGTGCAAGGGTAGACGGAGGCGTCTCACATTCAAGATACTTTTAGGGGACATCTAGTGTCCCGTCCTTGGACAACTTGGTGCTCTACATATTCTCCGAAAGCGGCCAGCCTACTCCAAGCCAGTTGTGAGTCTGAGGAGATTTGATCTTGAGACCTGCTCCCCACAAGTTTACTCAACTACCCACGGAAACCAATCTCACAACTTGTTCTAGAGATCAATTTCTAAGCTTATATATTAGTTAGGTACTCTCTTTCATCTTCTCTTTACTAACTCGAACCACCATAACTATCTCTGGACTTGGTCTTTTTTACATTCCAAGATGCAAATATATATTACACACTACAATCTTCATGATAAAAATCTAAAATCTAAAATCTAAACTCACCCAAATTTATAGTATATGTCTTAGTATCAAAAATCTTGTAGAAGAACTCCAAATAATTGTTCGCTTGCAATTCTGTTTGTAACTTTTTAACATACCATGGTGATCAACGTAATGAGACCTCGCCAAGGTGTTTTCAAATTCTCAAATACTTATTTCCTCCAAAATCAACTTCTTTGAGGTCTTAACTTGACTAAGAGACTCTAAGTCTGACAAAAAGATGAATTATTTACCATGTAAAATAATCCACATCACGACATTGTCCAAATTGGTACTCAACGGCTCTCCAATAGAAGAAAGATGTAACTTACCATTCTGGTAGCATACGACACCATTTCACAAAGTAGTCGTAAGCTCTTGACAGTCTCCTCGAAGATGATATAGATTGTCACACTAGATACATCTATGAGAAGGAGCAACTCTTGGACGTACAACAGCAGATGTTGATGGTTGTTGTCCCTGCAAACCACTCAACTCTACCTTCAACTCTTGCATCTGCCGAATAAGGTCTTCGATCTAGTTTTGTTAACTTTGGTTCTCTAAAGATCTTTGAATAAGTGTCCTTTGTGTAGGAACTGAAACAACTGGCATCAAAGAGATTGTTGTAGAGACAACAAATCAGGGAGTTGAAGCAAGAGGTTGCTATACTTGAGGAGCAACTTGAGGATGAGAGGTCACTTCTGCAACCGGACATCCTCTTATAGCCTCTCTTCCTCGTCTCTTTTTGTTAATACAACCACGGCATCCTCAACTTTCCACCAATCAATGGTAACAACCCCTTTCAACCAATCGATCAGCCAACATAAAATATAACAGATATGTCATAGCATCACTGGTAGCATGTAAGAAGAGCTTTGTTCTCCTAGCATCGAAGGTTATACGCTCAAGCGTAAAATCTATTGGTATCTTTGATGTTTTATCCGATGCGATCCGAACATCTGATTCTCTCAGCAATTCGTTCAATCTCATTATATGATCAGGATGTTGCTCAATCTAGTCTAGAAATATTCTCCTAATAATCGTCATAATCCTCTTCAAGAAACTCTTCTCGGAGAGCTCGATCAAAACTCAACCAAACACCAAGATTTTTTCTCTACACATCTCTAACTTGATCACGTAACTCAAGAATCACATCTGATGAAAACTATTGATCATCTTCACATTAATCATCCTCACAAGCTCCATCTCTCTTTTGTACTAACGCAGATATCTAGAAACATTTCTACATTGAAATCTTTCACATCTATTCACAATTTCTTGTAACGCTTTCATCGATTTCAACTCATCCTCTCCGATGATCAGATGTTGTTGGACCAAGGTCGCAAAACGTCTTCAAAATCTCAACTGTATTGAGACCAGATGTTGTCATCATCATAGTCGCAAGTGCTACAAAAGGTGTTGTAGTAAACATAGATGCAGCAATCATAGAGGTAGCAACAGTAGCGCTTCCGCTCTTACGATCCATCTCTTCTTCGTGTGATAAACTCAACCTTCACGATCAATCAACCCAAGATGCTCTCAACGAAAACACTAGATTATATGTCGAGAGTTTCCTAGGAACAGCGAAACTTTTTATCTATGATACAATTGTGACAAAAAAGACAAAAATCACACACAAAACACAGATCACAAAAGAATTCTCGATATGAGCAAAACACACAGCACGCATGTAAGTCTTCAACTCAATTGTTCAATCTGCAAGCCTTCAACTCCAAACCATCTAGGCTAAAAGCCTTACGTTCAAGAACTCAAAACTTTAGAAAATTGTTCTTGTGAAGCACTAGCAGGTTCATCTAAAAACTTCTCATTTTTTATTCAAAAGATATGCGTACAAGTTGCAGTTCTCCTCTTTACTCAATTTTGTCCTCTAATTTCAATTCTTCAATTCGTCGTTGTCCAAATTGTAGTCAATCAAAATATTCTTTCGTCGTAAGCTCAGTAAATATCTCTCATCTCTCCTCTTCAACAACTCTACTCGATGATGCTTTAGAAAAATATCTCCCCTTCGTAGTACACCCCCTTTGGATTTTTTCTCTCTATGTGACATCCATCACCACCTAACAGATGTAAAATGATGCGTTAAACAAATGATAACAAAAAATTAAATCTCTGATAAAAATTTAACATTGAATATTTTCTTACTTGTCAAAAAGACTCAATAACATGCTTCGACATATTCATATGTATAGACGGCTACTGTGTTAATCATACAATTAGCTTTAGACACCTTCACTTCAAATAACTCTATCACGATTACCTCTGACCACCAAAATCATCTCATTTTGATATCCAGAGCTTGAATTATTGTCGTTATCGTTCTCCGACCTCCTTTAACTTCAAAATGTGGTAAATGTCTCCTCAAATATCAATTCACTTGAGTTTTCGATCCAAGTATAACACATGATGAAATTTATATTTTCTTACAAAAAGTTTGTATCGACTTGGAATATCTTTGATGTCATCTTGTTACCTCAAGATTTTAGAGGATCGCACACCGAATTTATACTAATTACCTTGACACTCCGAAAGAGAGTAGTTCTCTAGCATACGATTCATTTCAAAATCAGTCGATAATCTCTCTTTAACATCCACACCAGATGATTGCACTAGTGCAAAGGTAGATGGAGACATCTCGGGTTCACATTATCCAAATTATCCAAATTAACTGCTTCTGTTGGGTTGTTGTTGGTATTTAATGATTTTTGTTTCATGGAGCATGCTTGTGTCAAGAAATGCTCCACGCATAACTCTAACCGGAATTTAGAACTTCATTGATCCGGTATATTTACGATAGTAACTATAACACTTAAGTAGTACTTTTGTCCCAGTCTGATCTTGCATGATTATCATCCCATGGATTACTTTCACTATGCACCGAAATGCATCAGTGACGTACTGGCATCAATAATTCCTTTACTATCTCTTATTGTCTTCTCCATGTGCCATAATCACTAAATTGATCCTACTCAGGGTTTAGGGTTTAGGGCCCTAAACCCTAAACCCTAAACTAAACTCACTAAATTGATCCTACTCAACTCACTTAAACTAAGTTAAACTCTCTCTCTTCTGCTCGGGGTTCTTCTAGCTATCTCAATCTACGTATCTTCGTTCGTCTTGATGACTTTCGCATATTTCACTACTGTAGTACACAACTTCAGTGGTTTTCACTTCTGCATTGGACTTTCCATCATTTTTTACAAATTTTTTTGATCAAATAAAATCTAAGTTTGACTCGCGGTGCGATAATTCAAATCTCTTTTTTGACGTGGAGCTTTCTGCAACCGGAAGCTGCTGCCCTTGCATAGACTGAACTCTTCCACAGAAAGAATTGACTCCACGGCGTCCCGGCTACTGTGGTTGGGGATGCCGACAAGCTAACGCTCGTTCACACTAGCTTGTACATTAGAATCGATCAGACTGCTTCAATACATACTGCCGTAGTTTCTTGTCATTGGGCAGTCGCATTCAACCTTATACCCAGTAGAAGATTTTCTTGATATGTGCTTCTTAATAGACATTCTCATCGTCACAACCTCTGGTTACTTACAATTTGCTAAATCCATTTGGCAAGTTAGCACAACATTTGGCACTAATCACTTCTTACTTGGCCAGGCTAATTGCGGGATACCTCCATACTATACTAGAGAGTGGTTCTTGAGAATAAATAAGCATGCTCGATCAACTTCGGTATCTTTTACTCTCTTTAAGATATCAGAAACAGTATAAGTGTTATATAAATATCTTAAATTAAATAAACTAAAAATCCCAATAATATTTAAATGTTAAATATTAGTTACTCCAAGAACATTGGAAAATTTCTTAGAAAACCCATAAATGAAGTATGGGAGTTTGCGCTTCAGAGAGTACAAGTGTGAGAGGGTGCTGCAGTAAATTCATAAATATTTTGACCTTATTACCTAACCTTTATCGTCGGAAGGGTTAGGTAGTAAATCAATATATTTATGAGGGGAAGACTAATCACCAGAAACATTTCTGCATAACGGTTAAATTTTTCACTTCTCTAAAAGCAAACCCATGAAATAAGGTCGTTCGGGTTACCACTAGCATTTGTAGTAATAGTCGGGGTTTAATACTTAACGCTGGTAACTAAAATCGAACGATGACTAGGTGATAATGTATGCTTTACAACTAATAACCTCTAAACTTCATCAATTTTATTATCTTCTTTCAGGTTATCCTTTTCCTCCTCCAAGCTGCCGAGGGGAGTAGATGAATATTTTAAGAGTTAGCAGTTTATCTATCCCCTTTAGCAATCTTTGGTCCCCTGTGGCGGTGAAATAACACTTTAAACTGATTTGATATTTGAATATTACCGAGATTTAAAAGTATCATAGTGATTTAAATGTACGTTAGTTTAAGGCCTAAGATCTAGCATCTTTGAAATACAGTCTCAGTTTGAAATACAGTCTATCATCCTCATCTCGAGCAAATCGTATAAATAAGTATCTTACCAAAAAGTCTCTATAACTTTCAATACATGGTAACATGTTAATATACAATTAACTGTATAATTTTATATAAATATACAATTAACTGTATAATTTTATATAAATATACGAAAAGATATAGTTTACTGTCCTTAAAAGATAAATAGTATGATATGTCTATTACATATTATGTTTGATTCATATCCGACATGAAATCAATAATGAAATAAATACATCTTCAATATTATGAATAATAAGTAGTTGTCGCTGCTACAACCGAATGCTAAATCAATGTCTAACATCAACTTTTGTTCAGAGTCATTTTAATTATTACATTTAATTACTATCTGATTATTATACTAAATTCAAAACGACACAACTCACACAAGTTTTCTTTGTTTGACAGCTACGATAACATCAGAAAAGAATTTGATCAACAAATAAAACAAAACGACAACGATATATCTATATTAACCATACTCACGACTATGACAATCACACTATCTTGCCTTGATGACATGATGTCTTATGTGTTAATGGTAACTAATCGTGATGATGTATTTACTTCTCACTTCCATAAAATATCATCAATAATGATATACATGTTAATAGCTCTTCACACATGCTTTGCATTGAAGTTTTGTAACATTTGTATTAGATATATATAGATATCTCTATGTTGAGAGTGTGCATCGACACAAGTTACAATACTGACTTAAGCTTGTACAACATCCTTTGAGAAAGTAGAAAGAATACTCTACCGTTGAGTAAGCATTTGGACTTGTACAAACCTTATGGTAGTTTGGTATCAATCATGGCTGACTAACCTGACGGTCAGTTGATCTCTCCACAGTCAATCTATCTCCTATGAAACCTATGGAACATGAAAGGAAAAACATAGCACTAGGAACAATGAGGACGAAAAGCATGTCCAAACGAGAATTTTTCAACTCCTTCAACCCGAGCGATATCCTCGTAGTATTCATGTTATAGCTTGTCAGATTGACAAAAGAGAAAAGGTGCAACTCATGATGAATATCATATTGTTTAAGATGTGTACCGCAACGTGGAGAAAGAGAAAGATGGACTCACACACGGTATGATTCTTGAAGCATGAAATCTAACCTCAAATGTTAGTTCGCACTATTTGCTTAAAACACTTGCTAGATAGATTCTATACCGTACGTTGAGGTCAGATTCCAAAGAAAATAATTACTAGAAGGTCATGTTCAAAATTGACAGTAGTAGAGTGAAGAGACCTCAAAAGAATAAAAGCTGTTATGACTTGCCGAATTCCTTTCAACTTTCACTCTCTAGCCTCGAACCATTTTGTAAGTAAAGTAAAAAGTAATTATTCCACAAACAAGTGTCGAATCTGACCTCGAGGTACAGTATTGGACATAAATTCTACTAAAAAATTTGTAACTCTCAAATTCTCAAATTCTAAAGAATAAAAGTTAATAAACATTTTTTTCAAGAAATAAGTTAAAGTATTTGCAGATGTAATTAAGAATAGTTACTACTGAACCCTCGGGTAATGATAATCTGATCAATCTGTGAAATAAGTTATCAAATTAAAGTTATTCACTAGCTTTCGAGTTTAAACACTTCAGTAGTATTTATTTTGGTATGGACAAATAGAAATCTAGTTTGATAGATAAATTTATTACGACATGAAGTACAATTATTCTATCCATACATAAGTTGTTTATTGTCACGAGAAATAATTTTCTTTTGTTTGCAAGTATGTTTAGAAGTTGTCAAAGTATCACATCTCTATGCAAATCTTTTCTCTGAAGACATTTCATTTAGAATGACCAAAGAACAAAAAGACTTCAATACTTGTTTGACTAATTCTAGAGCAGCAACATTGAGCACAATTGTCATGACCATAAAGAGAACATCATTTGTCTTATATTTATACATTGAGTCGAATCACAATGAATACAAAAAAAACATCATTTATTGTATGTTTTTACATTGAGTCCAATCGCATTGTATACAAAGAGAATATCAATGTGTTATTTTGTTCTCATATGGATCATACTGAATATGGAAAAATGACGATTAAGTGAAAGTTGGATTTATACGATTTGAGTTCGATCGCATCGAATAAGAAGGACCAAACTTCACTGTTGGCATTGACTATTTTGTGACTGAAATGCTTTATTTCACACGGATGTGCAATTTGTTTTAGTCACAAACATACTCAACTTGCATCATGTACAATATATTTTTCATGCTTTAGACATCGAAAAAGTATATCGAATTTGATTCTTAAGATTACATTTCACAAGGTAAAATATAAAATATTTTTCATTTAAATTTATGAAAACAATTTAAATACATCATTGTGTAATTCGACACAATCATACTCAACTCGCACCATGTACAATATATTTTTCACACTTTAGACACTGAAAAAGTATATCAAATTCAATTCTTAAGATCACATTCCACAAGATAAAATAGAAGATATTTCTCCATTAATTTTCTGGCACTCTTCGTTGATTCCTACCTAGGCCACTGCAAACAATCTAAAATACATAATCCTCTAATTCGAGAGAAAATTTGATAACAAGATTCGCGTCCAATATCAATATGATATGGATAATGAAACGTAGTCTCTATGTAACCCCTCTCCACATTATTTTCCCAACATCTCTTTCTGATCTCACTAACTATACGGTGACTCGTCCTCTCCACCTCTCCCTCAACCAACCCTATATCTCTCAAGCTCTCCTCTGGATGTCTTTCATACTTCCTGGTCACGTTTGTTTCCTCATATTGTCCTAAACTATCAGGCAAGTACTTAATACTATCACAGTTCCAGATTAACAAGACCTTCAGTGACTTGAGTTGCCCTAGATTCTCAGGCAGGGATTGGAGATATGGCGACCTCGTTATGTTTAAAAGGATTAAGTTCTGGAGGTTACCTGCCGTGTCTGGTAGGCTCCGGATGTTCAAATCCCACAGGTACAGAAAAGTTAAAGAGTGAAGCTGACCTAGCGAATCCGGTAGGTTCCGAAGACGTGGACAAACTCCGATTGCCAGCGCCCGAAGAGATGTCAGTTCTCCCAAAGACTCGCACAAGTACTCCAGTCCATAGCAATCTTCAATTTCTAAAGTTGCAAGTTTACTGAGCTTACCAAAACCCACCGGCAGCTGTTTCAGGTCAGAGCAACCGGCGATTTTAAAGTTTTCGAGAGAATCCAACAGCCAGAATGATCCCGGCAGTTCTTTCAAACCTCGTATGTCGTCCAGTGTCAAGTTCGTTAGCGCACTCAGAGGGCGGGCCGCCTGTTCTCCCCAGCGGACCAACTGAGGAACAAAGGCTGTGTTGGTGGCTGTCAGTGAGCATCCTTCCAAGCTCAAGGTCCGAAGTGAGGAGAGCTGGGAAAACGAACCTGGCAGTTGTAACAATCCAACATTCGCTAGACTCAACACTCTCAGGGCGGGAAGTCGTCCAAAAGATTTTGGAAGTTTCTTCAAAGGCGTTCCTCGTACAGTGAGGATTTTCAAGTTACCCAACCTATCAAAGTTGGATGGAAAACGGACAGACTTGCATTTCTCCACGTGAAGCACTGCCAATTGTTGAAGCCCTTCCACATCTTCTTCCCGAATAGGCCAACAGTCCTTTCGCAGTAAGCCTTGGAACGTTCCGCCACGGTCTTGGAAGCAAGAAGTAAGATGAATAAATGTAAGCTTGCATGGAAAACGGCTTGCGTTTCCACTAAAATTAACATTCGACAATCTCAATAACCGCAACTCTTGTAGATTGGCGACACAGCTCCACTGAAAAGCAAAAGAAATTCTAGGTGGGTCCATTGATGTCGATATTGCTTTAGTGTCAGCTTTGTCTCCCTGCACAAAAATTAGAAACTGAAGATGAGATTCTTAAATCTAAACGCAAGAAACTAGCGTCCACGAAACTGATATATACCAGGCATAACGGTAAGATTAAGTCCCGAAAGATCTATCAAATAAACTTACCTTATACACGCTTAGCAAATATCTAACGTCGTCCGGTTCCCAAACTCCCCTGCACAGCTCTATCCTTTTATTATATGGTCTGGAGATCCTCTTCCCTAAGTCGCGAAGCTGGTGATGCATCCAGAGGATTGTAACACTGGACCAGGTAGTTCCTGATTCAATCAGTTCGATAAAAAATCGGTCGATGAGGTTCTTCAAGCCACTCTCCACTGAAAAGCCATCAACTCCAGTTTCCCACACCTCTTTCCATGTTTCCTGATTACACTCTTGTGAGCACTGATCGAACACTGCAACGTCTAGAAACATCTCGCGTTCCATTGGTGCCAGCTCATCGAAGCTGACTTTGAGTTTAGCCCACAAACGATCCTGTGCACTTCCGTCCAGAGACTCCGCTTTGGTTAGTTTCTCCAGAGCACTGATCCAACGGGGAACACCTTTTTCGAAGCGCAAGTAACTACCTATCACTCCTAATGTGAGAGGTAGGCCATCACATTTCTGCACTACCTTTTCTATCAGTTCACTGGGTATGTCTCGATCGACATCAGCATCCAAGTGAGACAAAAACAAAGCTTGTGACTCTTCGGCGGATAAAAATGGGACTGGGCATCTCGAGAAGGTGGGCAGGAGCTCGCGACTTCCTATCCGAGATGTGACAATCAAACGACTCCCTGTCCGCAACCAGTCCCATGACTCCAGCAAGTACATTATTTGTTCTTCGGACTCAACGTCATCCATTATGAACAGCACTTTCTTCCCGTGCAAATGTAACCGCAATGATAGTGCGTCGGCATCCTTTAGGCGAACATTTCGCCCGCTACCCGTGTACAAGTTGTTAGCAACTAAATCATGAAGGTCTAAGTCACGTCGCTTCAATGTGTCTTTGACGTCTTCCACAAAACAGCTGAAATCGAACTGCTCCCGAATCTGCATGAAAACTGCTTTAGCAAGCGTGGTCTTGCCTATACCGCCCATTCCTACGAGTGACAACCGCGACGGTTCTGCTTTTCCCAACTGAAGCTCCTCGATCACTCGTTCAACAATCCGCGGGATGTTCACGAATACTCGAGGCAGTCGGAGAGAATTAAGCCAAACCTTTTTTGTTCTCTGTCAAACGAATCCAGCGTTAGAATGCGCAGGTCAGGGATCGAAATGAGTATACTCTGTCACCGAGATTCTGACAATTGAAGTGAGCTTGTACGATCCACTATTCCAGCATAGATGACATCAGCAAATTTCCAAATGCTAACCTTCTCTCGAGTTAATATTCAATCTCTGCTTAGAGCACAATACGATATATTCTTCATGATGATAAATATCTTCATGATGATAAATTCACATGGGTTCAACTTCAAGTCTCCAAATACGATATATTCTTCATGATAAATATCTTCATGATGATAAATTCACATGGGTTCAACTTCAAGTCTCCAAATTTGGCCACAAAAGTTATTTTCAAAGTTGGCAAGATCAAACTACAAGAAAACATATTATACCTCTTCCTGGAGAACCTCCCTTATGAATTTGACGAGATACAGGTAGTTGCTTGACTTCCGATCTCTCGGTTTACAAATGGTGAAGTGGTCCTCTCCAGATAAAATACAGAAGTCGTCTATATCTTGACGCGCGGATCCCTCTTCAACCACGAGCGCAGATTGCGGTTGTTGCCAGCTGAAAAATCGACTTATCTGTGGGCATGGTAACCACCCATTCATCAGTAATGATTAAGAATCGTGCATAGGACGAAAACGATAATAGTTGTAATGAAAGAAAATCAAGCATCGTCCATCGTTCGCAACTGCAGGATGCATTGAAGGGATGTTTTCTGAATGACAGTGGACAGAGCGACTTGCAGTTCAATGGCTGGCTCTTAATTAAAACCTTACGGTATATGTTTAAACACCAACCGTAGTAAGTGGTATTTGTATGATTGACTGGCAAGCTTCAGTCTCACTGGCTTCTCCCACTCCGCACGTCTTCCAGCCATGCTGCTGACGCAATTTTGAAAAGCTCTCATTAAGTCTCGCAGCATCCTTGCTAAGTAGCTCCACATATGGCAGCAAGGGTCCCTTCTGCTTCGAGCTGGACGTTACACGAGATCCTGAATTTGGCGTCGAGTAGAAAAATGCTCCTTTCATATTCCATAGAAAGGTTTTGTATGGACTAATGGCAGGACTCATGTCCCTGGCCCCCATCTCCTCCGCTTGAAGACACATTTCTTTGAGCACGAGGCCTCCTATACAGTGTCCTACCAACACAACGGGACAACTCTCGCCAGTGCGTTCGAGTCCGATGATGGACTGGGCAAGATTTTCCCCAACCAGGTACATATCCATCCCCGAAGCAGAAGCCGAAATTTTAGTGCTGGAATCGTAGGACACTGACATGATACGTGCTTGGGGGAAATCCTCGGCGAGCCAAGTGTTGATCCAGCATTCAGCGCCATCAGCCGACATCCACGTTTCCAAATATGCTTCGTTGTAGTCTTGAGACTGGAATCCGTGAAAGAAGATGATTTCTATATCGACGAAACCGGTAGCAGGTCTGTACAGCTCGTATAGTTCATCATTCATCTGCCGCCATCATTCACAAATAAAGCATCCTCAGATTTTAGGTTTTAGTGACTGGAATATGCAAAACTGCTCGATGTTTCCCCATCAGCAGAGTGTTATCCACGAGCAAACCTTAATGAAATTTCTATGGATACGTAGAGGATAAAATCAAACAACGGCATCGCTTACTGAGATGTTGAAGAAACTCGGAGACTATCAAGAGCACTTCACAAGGACTCGAAGACAAAGATGAACGGAAAAACACGGCCCTCCCCGCGATTGCACGTTCGATGACTGCAACCACCTTTGATGAAATCTCACTCGTCTATCGAGTGAGATTTCATCGAGTCTATCAGAGACAAGAAGTGAAGGGTGACTCGAAAATTACCGAATGAACAGACATATACCTTCGTGATGGTTGGCCGATCTGGGATGTTCCTCGGCGTCCAGGAGCTGGAACTTGCCATTGCTTTAGTTCACCAATTCAGAGATCCGGAGTTCTATGTACTAAAGATGAACAACTGAGGCACTGATAACCTTTCATAATCGGCTCCGTTCGAGGAGGGGGACTGAAGAGACATACGCTAGTCAAGAGTACTCGTCATGAACGTTCTCTGATGAACATGGACCTACGCAACCTCACGAGTTGAAGAGCAGTACTGAACTCGATTTTCGGACTGAATAC
Source organism: Asterella californica (assembly GCA_036924285.1). Classification (NCBI taxonomy): domain Eukaryota; kingdom Viridiplantae; phylum Streptophyta; class Marchantiopsida; order Marchantiales; family Aytoniaceae; genus Asterella; species Asterella californica. Next base: position 310,268 of record JAYKYS010000014.1, on the reverse strand, counting down.
AGACTGAACTCCGCAGAAATTTACTTGACCGCGACCCTAATACGTTTGTCCTACTTCGACTCCACGCTTCTTAACTTTGCATTACTTGGTAGCACCCTTGACTTGTCACAGGGCATTTTAAGTTGGATACATGGCTGAGGGCTCATATGCACTTTCTTATTTCCCTTAGTGCAATGTCTTTACATAATGATAAACCGACTGAACCTACTGTTACCTGTCAAAAAGTGAAATCAAGTCCTACAAATATATTAGAGGTGCACTCAAATACATATCTGCTGAATACCGTGTTGTTCTCAAAATCACTGAAACTAATAGAAACTATAGTATATACAGGATGATAAGGTGTGTAAAAGCTGGAATCTTGAAGCAATATTTTTCTGTCATGGAAGAGTATTACAACGGTGGTCTAGAATCTACAGCCATTCCCTACGGGCACTTCAGGAAGCACCGTAGAAAAAGCCACAGGAGTTTCTTATCAGTTCTTTTGAGAATTCAGCCATAAATTTTTGTGACAAAGCACTGTAAGATTTAGATAATATATTTTAATTGTCAAAAATAAAATTTATTAAAAATTTAAATTGTGATATCGATTCTCAAATATATTTAACAACGGTTCAAGACTTTATACATAACTATCATTCAAAAAACAACGATTGTTTCACCTCTAGACGTTAAAGAATCTACTCCATAGCTTTCACAATCCTTAATGCACTGCGCACCGGCTATGCATTAGAAGGTGTTAATGTTAAAATCTTTCCGAATGATTCTGTGATCTGAAGTGATCTCTCATCCTCACATTGATCTTTAAGTACAGCAACCTCTAGCTCCTACTCCTTGATCTATTGTCCTGACAATAATCTCTTTGATGCCAGTTGTGTCAGTTCCTGCACTAAGGAAACATATTCAAAGACCTTTGGAGAACCAAGATCAACAAAACTAGATCGAAGATCTTATCCAGCAGATGCGAGCGTTGAAAAATCGATAGATGAGCTGGTTGGCTTGCAGAGACAGCAGTCGTCAGCACCTGCTGCTGTACGTCTAAGAGGTGCTCCTTTTCATAGATGTATTTAGTGTGCGTTTCATATCATCTTCGAGGAGACTATCAAGAGCTTACGGCTGCTTCGCGAGATGGTGTCGTACACTACTAGAATGGTAAGTTACACATTTTTTCTATTGGAGAGTCGTTGAGCACGCAATTTGGACAATGTCGTGTTGTGAATTATTTCACATAGTAAATAATTCACCTTTTTGTCAGACTTAGAGTCTCTTAGTTAAGACCTCATAGAAGTTGATTTTGGAGGAAGTAAGCATTTGAGAATCTGAAAACACCAAAACGAGATCTCATCACGTTGAGCATCATAGTACGTTAAATAAATAGAACTGCAAGTGAAAAGTTATTTGGAGTTCTACAAGATTTCTGATATCGAGAAATGTATCATAAATATGAGTGAGTTCAAAATTTATGTTTTTAGATTTTCATCATGAAGACTGTAGTGTGTAGTATATGTTTGCATCTTGAAACGTAAAAATAGATCATGTGTAGAGATAGTTATGGTGGTTCGAGTTAGTAAAGAGAAGATGAAATAGCATGTTTTACTAGCATATAATCTTAGAAATTGTTCTCTAGAACCAATAGTGAGATTGGCTTCCGTGGGTAGTTGAGTAAACTTGTAGGGAGCAGATCTCAAGATCAAATCTCCTCAGACTCACAATCGGCTTGGAGTAGGTTGACTCCTTCCGAGGAATATGTAAGGCACCAAGTTGCCTAGGAACGAGACATTAGATATCTCTTAAACATATCATGAATGCGGGAAGTCTCCATCTATGCTTGCACTAGTGTAGTCACTTGGTGTGGATGCTAGAGAGAGATTCCCACTAGATTCCCAAAATGCATCATATGCTAGAGGTCTAACTCCTCTTCAAGGTGTCGGGGTAATTACTATGAATTCGGTGTACAACACTTTAAGTCTTGGGGTAGTGAAATAACATCAAAAATACTCCAAGTTGGTACAAATTCATTTATTTAGTCGGAAATATAGATCTTATCATATGATATACTTGGGTTCAAAAATCAAGTCGAATTGATTTTTGAGGAGACACTTATGGCATTTCGAAGTTAAAGAGTGTTCTTTCTAGACAAATATAGATCTTATCATGTTATATACTTGTGTCAAAAAGTCAAGTCCAATTGATACCCGAAGATACACTTACGTCTTTCAAAGTTAAAAAGAGGTTCTCCGTAGAGAAATATATATCTACTTGGGATAGTGAAATAACATCAAAGATATTCCAAGTTGGTACAAATTCTTTTATTTAGTCGGAAATATAAATCTTATCATATGATATACTTGGGTCAAAAGATCAACGCTTTCATCGATTTCAACTCACCCTCTCCGATGATAAGATGTTGTTGGACCAAGGTCGCAAACGTCTTCAAAATCTCAACTGTATTGAGACCAGATGTTGTCATCATCATAGTCGCAAGTGCTACAAAAGGTGCTGTAGTAAACATAGATGCAGCAATCATAGAGGTAGCAACAGTAGCGCTTCCGCTCTTACGATCCATCTCTTCTTCGTGTGATAAACTCAACCTTCACGATCAATCAACCCAAGATGCTCTCAACGAAAATACTAGATTATATGTCGAGAGTTTCTTAGGAACAGCGAAACTTTTTAACTATGATACAATTGTGACAAAAAAGACAAAAATCACACACAAAACACATATCACAAAAGAATCCACGATATGAGCAAAACACACGACACGCATGTAAGTCTTCAACTCAATTGTTCAATCTGCAAGCCTTCAACTCCAAACCATCTAGGCTAAATGTCTTACGTTCAAGAACTCAAAACTTTACAAAATTGTTCTTGTGAAGCACTAGCAGGTTCATCTAAAAACTTCTCATTTTTTATTCAAAAGATATGCGTACAAGTTGCAGTTCTCCTCTCTACTCAATTTTGTCCTCTAATTTCAATTCTTCAATTCCTTGTTGTCCAAATTGTAGTCAATCAAAATATCCTCTCGTCGTAAGCTCAGTAAACATCTCTCATCTCTCCTCTTCAACAACTCTACTCGATGATGCTTTAGAAAAATATCTCCCCTTCGTAGTACACCCTCTTTGGATTTTTTCTCTCTATGTGACATCCATCACCACCTAACAAATGTAAAATGATGCATTAAACAAATGCTAACAAAAAATTAAATCTCTGATAAAAATTTAACATTTAATATTTTCTTATTTGTCAAAAAGACTCAATAACATGCTTCGACATATTCATATGTATATACGGCTACTGATTTAATCATACAATTAGCTTTAGACACCTTCACTTGAAATAACTCTTTCACAATTACCTCTGACCACCAAAATCATCTCATTTTTGATATCCAGAGCTTGAATTATTGTCGTTCTCGTGCTCTGACCTCCTTTAACTTCAAAATGTTGTAAATGTCTCCTCAAATATCAATTCACTTGAATTTTCGATCAAAGTATAACACATGATGAAATTTATATTTTCTTACAAAAAGTTTGTATCGACTTGGAATATCTTTGATGTCATCTTGTTACCTCAAGATTTTAGAGGATCGCACAACGAATTTATACTAATTACCTTGACACTTCGAAAGAGAGTAGTTCTCTAGCATACGATTCATTTCAAAATCAGTCAATAATCTCTCTTTAACATCCACACCAGATGATTGCACTAGTGCAAAGGTAGATGGAGACATCTCGAGTTCACATTATCCAAATTAACTGCTTCTGTTGGGTTGTTGTTGTTATTTAATGATTTTTGTTTCATGGAGCATGCTAGTGTCAAGAAATGCTCCACGCATAACTCTAACCGGAATTTAGAACTTCATTGATCCAGTATATTTACGATAGTAACTATAACACTTAAGTAGTACTTTTGTCCCAGTCTGATCTTGCATGATTATCATCCCATGGATTACTTTCACTATGCACCTAAATGCATCAGTGACGTACTGGCATCAATAATTCCTTTACTATCTCTTATTGTCTTCTCCCTGTGCCATAATCACTAAATTGATCCTACTCAGGGTTTAGGGTTTAGGGCCCTAAACCCTAAATCCTAAACTAAACTCACTAAATTGATCCTACTCAACTCACTTAAACTAAGTTAAACTCTCTCTCTTCTGCTCGGGGTTCTTCTAGCTATCTCAATCTACGTATCTTCGTTCGTCTTAATGGCTTTCGCATATTTCACTACTATAGTACACAACTTCAGTGGTTTTCACTTATGGGTTGGACTTTCCCTTATTTTTTACAAATTTTTTTGGTCAAATAAAAACTGAGTTTGACTCGCGGTGCGATAATTCAAATCTCTTTTTTGACGTGGAGCTCTCTGCAACCGGAAGCTGCTGCCCTTGCATGGACTGAACTCTCTCACAGAAAGAATCGACCCCACGGCATTCCGGCTACTGAGGTTGGGGTTGCCGACAAGCTAACGCTCGTTCCACACTAGCTTGTACATTAGAATCGATCAGACTACTTCAGTACATACTGCTGTCGTTTCCTGTCATTGGGCAGTCGCATTCAACCTTATACCCAATAGAAGATTTTCTTGATATGTGCTTCGTAATAGACATTCTCATCGTCACACCCTCTGGTTACTTACAATTTGCTAAATCCATTTGGCAAGTTAGTGCAACATTTGGCACTAATCGCTTCTTACTTGGCCGGGCTAATTGCGGGATACCTCCATACTATACTAGAGAGTGGTCCTTGAGAATAAATAAGCATGCTCGATCAACTTCGGTATCTTTTGCTCTCTTTAAGATATCAAAAATAGTATAAGTGTTATATAAATATATAAAATAAAATAAAAATCTAAATCTAAATAATATTTAAATGTTAAATATTAGTTACTCCAAGAACGTTGGACAATTTCTTAGAAAACCCATAAATGGAGTATGGGAGTTTGCGCTTCAGAGGATACAAGTGTGAGAGGGTGCTGCAGTAAATTCATAAATATTTTGACTTATTACCTAACCTTTCTCGTCGGCAGGGTAAGGTAATAAATCAATATATTTATGAGGGGAAGACTAATCACCAGAAACATTTCTGCATAACGGTTAAATTTTTCACTTCTCTAAAAACAAACCCACGAAATAAGGTCGTTCGGGTTACCACTAGCACTTGTAGTAATAGTCGGGGTTTAATACTTAACGCTGGTAACTGAAATCGAACGATGACTAGGTGATAATGTATGCTTTACAACTAATAACATATAAACTTCATCAATTTTATTATTTTATTATCTTCAAGCTGCCGAGGGGAGTAGATGAATATTTTAAGAGTTAGCAGTTTATTTATCCCCTTTAGCAATCTTTGGTCCCCTGTGGCGGTGAAATAACACTTTAAACTGATTTGATATTTGAATATTACCGAGATTTAAAAGTATCATAGTGATTTAAATGTATGTTAAGGCCTAAGATCTAGCATCTTTGAAATACAGTCTCAGTTTGAAATACACTCTATCATCCTCATCTCGAGCAAATCTTATAAATAAGTATCTTACCAAAAAGTCTCTATAACTTTCAATACATGGTAACATGTTAAATACAACTAACTGTATAATTTTATATAAATATACGGAAAGATATAGTTTACTGTCCTTAAAAGAAAATAGTATGATATATCTATTACATATTATGTTTGATTCATATCCGACATGAAATCAATATAGAAATAAATACTTCTTCCATATTATGAATAATAAGTAGTTGTCGCTGCTACAACCGAATGCTAAATCAATGTCTAACATCAACTTTTGTTCAGAGTCATTTTAATTATTACATTTAGTTACTTTCTGATTATTATACTATAATAGCTGTAAATTCAAAACGTCACAACTCACACAAGTTTTCTTTGTTTGACAGCTATGATAACATCAGAAAAGAATTTGATCAACAAATAAAATAAAACGACAACGATATATCTATATTAACACATACTCACGACTATGACAATCACACTATCTTGCCTTGATGACATGATGTCTTTATGTGTTAATGGTAACTAATCGTGATGATGTATTTACTTCCCACCTCCATAAAAAATCATCAATAATGATATACATGTTAATAGCTCTTCACACATGCTTTGCATTGAAGTTTTGTAACATTTGTATTAGATATATAGATATCTCTATGTTGAGAGTGTGCATCGACACAAGGTACAATACTGACTTAAGCTTGTACAACATCCTTTGAGAAAGTAGAAAGAATACTCTACCCTTGAGTAAGCATTTTGACTTGTACAAACCTTATGGTAGTTTGGTATCAATCATGGGTGACTAACCTGACTAAAACATTTGTAACTCTCAAATTCTAAAGAATAAAAGTTAATAAATATTTTTTTCAAGAAATAAGTTAAAGTATTTGCAGATGTAATTAAGAATAGTTACTACTGAACCCTCGGGTAATGATAATCTGATCAATCTGTGAAATAAATTATCAAATTAAAGTTATTCACTAGCTTTACAAGCTCTTATTCATCTCAAAATAAACTATTGAGTACTGGCAGAGAAATGTTAAAGACGAGGCTTCGAGTTTTCTTGGAACAAAAGAGAATAATTCACAGAGGAAAAAGAACATTACGAAAAAAAGAGAATATTCTTTTCATGCTTTTATACTCATACTCAGGTTTAAACACTTCAGTACTATTTATTTTGGTATGGACAAATAGAAATATAGTTTGATAGATAAATTTATTACGACATGAAGTACAATTATTCTATCCATGCATAAGTTGTTTATTGTCACGAGAAATAATTTTCTTTTGTTTGCAAGTATGTTTAGAAGTTGCCAAAGTATCACATCTCTATGCAAATCTTTTCTCTGAAGACATTTCATTTAGAATGACCAAAGAACAAAAAGACTTCAATACTTGTTTGACTAATTCTAGCGCAGCAACATTGAGCCCAATTGTCATGACCATAAAGAGAACATCATTTGTCTTATATTTATACATGGAGTCGAATCACATTAAATACAAAAAATATTGTATGCTTTTACATTGAGTAGAATCGCATTGTATACAAAGAGAATATCAATGTGTTATTTTGTTCTCATATGGATCATACTGAATACGGAAATATGACGATTAAGTGAATCTTGGATTTATACGATTTGACTTCGATCGCATCGAATAAGAAGGACCAAACTTCACTGTTGGCATTGACTATTTTGTGACTGAAATGCTTTATTTCACACGGATGTGCAATTTGTTTTAGTCACAAACATACTCAACTTGCATCATGTACAATATATTTTTCATGCTTTAGACATCGAAAAAGTATATCGAATTTGATTCTTAAGATCACATTCCACAAGATAAAATATAAAATATTTTTCAATTAACTTTATAAAAACAATTTAAAATACATCATTGTGTAATCCGACACAATCATACTCAACTCGCATCATGTACAATATATTTCTCACACTTTAGACATTGAAAAACTATATCAAATTCAATTCTTAAGATCACATTCCACAAGATAAAATATAAAATATTTCTCAATTAATTTTATTAAAACAATCTAAAATATATCATGGTTAATTCGAGAGAACCATTGATAACAAGATTCGCGTCCAATATCACTTAGAGAAATATGACATGGATAATGATACGTATCCTCTTCGTAAACCCTCTCCACATTGTTTTCCCAACATCTCTTTATGATCTTATTACTTTCTATATAGCAACTCGTCCTTCTCACCTCTCCCTCAACCAACCCTATATCTTTCAAGCTCTCCTCTGGACGTCTTTCATGCTTTGTGATCACATTTGTTTCACGGTATTGTCCTACACTATCAGGCAAGTACTTAATACTACCACAGACCCCGACATCCAAGAACTTCAGTGACTTGAGTTGCCCTAGATTCTCAGGCAGGGATTGGAGATATGGCAAGGCCGCTATTTCTAAACGACGTAAGTTTTGGAGGTTACCTGCCGTGTTTGGTAGGCTCACGATGCTCAGAACCTCCAGGTGCAGAGAAGTTAAAGAGTGAAGCTGACCTAGCGAATCCGGTAGGTTCCGAAGACGTGAACAATCTCTGATATCCAACCTCAGGAGAGATGTCAGTTCTCCCAAAGACTCGCACAAGTACTCCAGTCCACAGCAAGACCGAATTTCTAAAATTGCAAGTCTACTGAGCTTACCAAAACCCACCGGCAGCTGTTTCAGGTCAGAGCAACGGGCGATTTCAAAGTTTTCGAGAGAATCCAACAGCCAGAATGATCCCGGCAGTTCTTTCAAACCTCGTATGTCGTCCAGTGTCAACTTCGTTAGTGCACTCAGAGGGCGGGCCGCCTGTTCTCCCCAGCGGACCAACTGAGGAGCAAAGGCTGTGTTGGTGGCTGTCAGTGAGCATCCTCCCAAGCTCAAGGTCCGAAGTGAGGAGAGCTGGGAAAACGAACTTGGCAGTTGTAACAATCCAACATTCGCAAGACTCAACACTCTCAGGGCAGGAAGTCGTCCAAAAGATTTTGGAAGTTTCTTCAAAGGCGTTCCTCGTACAGTGAGGACTTTCAAGTTACCCAACCTATCAAAGTTGGATGGAAAACGGACAGACTTGCATTTCTCCACGTGAAGCACTGCCAATTGTTGAAGCCCTTCCACATCTTCTTCCCGAATAGGCCAACAGTCCTTTCGCAGTAAGCCTTGGAACGTTCCGCCACGGTCTTGGAAGCAAGAAGTAAGATGAATAAATGTAAGCTTGCATGGAAAACGGCTTGCGTTTCCACTAAAATTAACATTCGACAATCTCAATAACCGCAACTCTTGTAGATTGGCGACACAGCTCCACTGAAAAGCAAAAGAAATTCTAGGTGGGTCCATTGATGTCGATATTACTTTAGTGTCAGCTTTGTCTCCCTGCACAAAAATTAGAAACTGAAGATGAGATTCTTAAATCTAAACGCAAGAAACTAGCGTCCACGAAACTGATATATACCAGGCATAATGGTAAGGTTAAGTCCCGAAAGATCTATCAAATAAACTTACCTTATACACGCTTAGCAAATATCTAACGTCGTCCGGTTCCCAAACTCCCCTGCACAGCTCTATCCTTTTATTATATGGTCTGGAGATCCTCTTCCCTAAGTCGCGAAGCTGGTGATGCATCCAGAGGATTGTAACACTGGACCAGGTAGTTCCTGATTCAAATCTCCTTACACTTTTCAGTTCGATAAAAAATCGGTCGATGAGGTTCTTCAAGCCACTCTCCACTGAAAAGCCATCAACTCCAGTTTCCCACACCTCTTTCCATGTTTCCTGATTACACTCTTGTGAGCACTGATCGAACACTGCAACGTCTAGAAACATCTCGCGTTCCATTGGTGCCAGCTCATCGAAGCTGACTTTGAGTTTAGCCCACAAACGATCCTGTGCACTTCCGTCCAGAGACTCCGCTTTGGTTAGTTTCTCCAGAGCACTGATCCAACGGGGAACACCTTTTTCGAAGTGCAAGTAACTACCTATCACTCCTAATGTGAGAGGTAGGCCATCACATTTCTGCACTACCTTTTCTATCAGTTCACTGGGTATGTCTCGATCGACATCAGCATCCAAGTGGGCCAAAAACAAAGCTTGTGACTCTTCGGCGGATAAAAACGGGACTGGGCATCTCGAGAAGGTGGGCAGGAGCTCGCGACTTCCTATCCGAGACGTGACAATCAAACGACTCCCTGTCCGCAACCAGTCCCATGAGTCCAGCAAGTACATTATTTGTTCTTCGGACTCAACGTCATCCATTATGAACAGCACTTTCTTCCCGTGCAAATGTAACCGCAATGATAGTGCGTCGGCATCCTTTAGGCGAACCTTTCGCCCGCTACCCGTGTACAAGTTGTTAGCAACTAAATCATGAAGGTCCAAGTCACGTCGCTTCAATGTGTCTTTGACGTCTTCCACAAAACAGCTGAAATCGAACTGCTCCCGAATCTGCATGAGAACTGCTTTAGCAAGCGTGGTCTTGCCTATACCGCCCATTCCTACGAGTGTCAACCGCGACGGTTCTGCTTTTCCCAACTGAAGCTCCCCGATCACTCGTTCCACAATCCGCGGGATGTTCACGAATACTCGAGGCAGTCGGAGAGAATTAAGCCAAACCTCTTTTGTTCTGTAAAACGAATCCAGCGTTAGAATGCGCAGGTCAGGATCGAACTGAGTATACTCTGTCACCGAGATTCTGACAATTGAAGTCAGCTTGTACGATCACTATTCCAGTATAGATGCCATCAGCAAATTTCCAAATGCTAACCTTCTCTCGAGTTAATATTCAATCTCTGCTTAGAGCACAATACGATATATTCTTCATGATGATAAATTCACATGGGTTCAACTTCAAGTCTCCAAATTTGGCCACAAAAGTTATTTTCAAAGTTGGCAAGATCAAACTACAAGAAAACATATTATACCTCTTCCTGGAGAACCTCCCTTATGAATTTGACGAGATACAGGTAGTTGCTTGACTTCCGATCTCTCGGTTTACAAATGGTGAAGTGGTCCTCTCCAGATAAAATACAGAAGTCGTCTATATTTTGACGCGCGGATCCCTCTTCAACCACGAGCGCAGATTGTGGTTGCCAGCTGGAAAATCGACTTATCTGTGGGCATGGTAACCACCCATTCATCAGTAATGATTAAGAATCGTGCATAGGACGAAAACGATAATAGTTGTAATGAAAGAAAATCAAGCATCGTCCATCGTTCGCAACTGCAGGATGCATTGAAGGGATGTTTTCTGAATGACAGTGGACAGAGCGACTTGCTGTTCAATGGCTGGCTCTTAATTAAAACCTTACGGTATATGTTTAAACACCAACCGTAGTAAGTGGTATTTGTATGATTGACTGACAAGCTTCAGTCTCACTGGCTTCTCCCACTCCGCACGTCTTCCAGCCATGCTGCTGACGCAATTTTGAAAAGCGCTCATTAAGTCTCGCAGCATCCTTGATAAGTAGCTCCACATATGGCAGCAAGGGTCCCTTCTGCTTCGAGCTGGACGTTACACGAGATCCTGAATTTGGCGTCGAGTAGAAAAATGCTCCTTTCATATTCCATAGAAAGGTTTTGTATGGACTAATGCCAGGACTCATGTCCCTGGCCCCCATCTCCTCCGCTTGAAGACACATTTCTTTGAGCACGAGGCCACCTATACAGTGTCCTACCAACACAACGGGACAACTCTCGCCAGTGCGTTCGAGTCCGATGATGGACTGGGCAAGATTTTCCCCAACCAGGTACATATCCATCCCCGAAGCAGAAGCCGAAATTTTAGTGCTGGAATCGTAGGACACTGACATGATACGTGCTTGGGGGAAATCCTCGGCGAGCCAAGTGTTGATCCAGCATTCGGAGCCATCAGCCGACATCCACGTTTCCAAATATGCTTCGTTATAGTCTTGAGACTGGAATCCGTGAAAGAAGATGATTTCTATATCGACGAAACCGGTAGCAGGTCTGTACAGCTCGTATAGTTCATCATTCATCTGCCGCCATCATTCACAAATAAAGCATCCTCAGAGTTTAGGTTTTAGTGACTGGAATATGCAAAACTGCTCGATGTTTCCTCATCAGCAGATTGTTATCCACGAGCAAACCTTAATGAAATTTCTATGGATACGTAGAGGATAAAATCAAACAACGGCATCGCTTACTGAGATCTTGAAGATAACTCGGAGACTATCAAGAGCACTTCACAAGGACTCGAAGACAAAGATGAACGGAAAAACACGGCCCTCCCCGCGATTGCACGTTCGATGACTGCAACCACCTTTGATGAAATCTCACTCGTCTATCGAGTTTGATTTCATCGAGTCTATCAGAGACAAGAAGTGAAGGGTGACTCGAAAATTACCGAATGAACAGACATATACCTTCGTGATGGTTGGCCGATCTGGGATGTTCCTCGGCGTCCAGGAGCTGGAACTTGCCATTGCTTTAGTTCACCAATTCAGAGATCCGGAGTTCTATGTACTAAAGATGAACAACTGAGGCACTGATAACCTTTCATAATCGGCTCCGTTCGAGGAGGGGGACTGAAGAGACATACGCTAGTCAAGAGTACTCGTCATGAACGTTCTCTGATGAACATGGACCTACGCAACCTCACGAGTTGAAGAGCAGTACTGAACTCGATTTTCAGACTGAATACAGACTGAACTCCGCAGAAATTTACTTGACCGCGACCCTAATACGTTTGTCCTACTTCGACTCCACGCTTCTTAACTTTGCATTACTTGGTAGCACCCTTGACTTGTCACAGGGCATTTTAAGTTGGATACATGGCTGAGGGCTCATATGCACTTTCTTATTTCCCTTATTGCAATGTCTTTACATAATGATAAACCGACTGAACCTACTGTTACCTGTCAAAAAGTGAAATCAAGTCCTACAAATGTATTAGAGGTGCACTCAAATACATATCTGCTGAATACCGTGTTGTTCTCAAAATCACTGAAACTAATAGAAACTATAGTATATACAGGATGATAAGGTGTGTAAAAGCTGGAATCTTGAAGCAATATTTTTCTGTCATGGAAGAGTATTACAACCGTGGTCTAGAATCTACAGCCATTCCCTACGGGCACTTCAGGAAGCACCGTAGAAAGAGCCACAGGAGTTTCTTATCAGTAAACAAAACAAGTAGAGAGGAGGCCTGCAACTTGTCCACAACTTGTCCAAATTGGTACTCAACGGCTCTCCAATAAAAGAAAGATGTAACTTACCATTCTGGTAGCATACGACACCATTTCACAAAGTAGTCGTAAGCTCTTGACAGTCTTCTCGAAAATGATATAGATTGTCACACTAGATACATCTATGAGAAAGAGCACCTCTTGGATGTACAACAGCAGATGTTGATGGTTGTCTTTGCAAACCACTCAACTCTATCTTCAACTCTTGCATCTGCCGAATAAGGTCTTCGATCTAGTTTTGTTGACTTTGGTTCTCTAAAGATCTTTGAATAAGTGTCCTTTGTGTAGGAATTGAAACAACTGGCATCAAAGATATTGTTGTAGAGACAACAAATCAAGGAGTTGAAGCAAGAGGTTGCTATACTTGAGAAGCAACTTGAGGATGAGAGGTCACTTCTGCAACGACATCCTCTTATAGCCTCTCTTCCTCGTCTCTTTTTGTTAATACAACCACGGCATCCTCAACTTTCCGCCAATCAATAGTAACAACCCCCTTCAACCAATCGATCAGCCAACATAAAATATAACAGATATGTCGTAACTTCACTGGTAGCATGTAAGAAGAGCTTTGTTCTCCTAGCATCTAAGGTTATACGCTCAAGCGTAAAATCTATTGGTATCTTTGATCAAATTCTCTCAGCAATTCGTTCAATCTCATTATATGATCAGGATGTTGCTCAATCTAGTCTAGAAATATTCTCCTAATAATCGTCATAATCCTCTTCAAGAAACTCTTCTCGGAGAGCTCGATCAAAACTCAACCAAACACCAAGATTGTTTCTCTACACATCTCTAACTTGATCACGTAACTCAAGAATCACATCTGATCAAAACTATTGATCATCTCCACATTAATCATCCTCACAAGCTCCATCTCTCTTTTGTACTAACGCAGATATCTAGAAACATTTCTACATTGAAATCTTTCACATGTATTCACAATTGCTTGTAACGCTTTCATCGATTTCAACTCACTCTCTCCGATGATAAGATGTTGTTGGACCAAGGTCGCAAACGTCTTCAAGATCTCAACTGTATTGAGACCAGATGTTGTCATCATCATAGTCGCAAGTGCTACAAAAGGTGCTGTAGTAAACATAGATGCAGCAATCATAGAGGTAGCAACAATAGCGCTTCCGCTCTTACGATCCATCTCTTCTTGGTGTGATAAACTCAACCTTCACGATCAATCAACCCAAGATGCTCTCATCGAAAACACTAGATTATATGTCGAGAGTTTCTTAGGAACAGCGAAACTTTTTAGCTATGATACAATTGTGACAAAAAAGACAAAAATAACAAACAAAACACAGATGACAAAAGAATTCTCGATATGAGCAAAACACACGGGACGCATGTAAGTCTTCAAATCCAAACCATCTAGGCCAAACGTCTTACGTTCAAGAACTCAAAACTTCAGAAAATTGTTCTTGTGAAGCACTAGCAGGTTCATCTAAAAACTTCTCATTTTTTATTCAAAAGATATGCGTACAAGTTGCAGTTCTCCTCTCTACTCAATTTTGTCCTCTAATTTCAATTCTTCAATTCCTCGTTGTCCAAATTGTAGTCAATCAAAATATTCTCTCGTCGTAAGCTCAGTAAACATCTCTCATCTCTCCTCTTCAACAACTCTACTCGATGATGCTTTAGAAAAATATCTCCCCTTCGTAGTACACCCCTTTGGATTTTTTCTCTCTATGTGACATCCATCACCACCTAACAGATGTAAAATGATGCGTTAAACAAATGATAACAAAAAATCAAATCTCTGATAAAAATTTAACATTTAATATTTTCTTACTTGTCAAAAAGACTCAATAACATGCTTCGACATATTCATATGTATAGACGGCTACTGAGTTAATCATACAATTAGCTTTAGACACCTTCACTTGAAATAACTCTATCACGATTATCTCGAACCACCAAAATCATCTCATTTTGATATCCAGAGCTTGAATTATTGTCGTTCTCGTTCTCCGACCTCCTTTAACTTCAAAATGTGGTAAATGTCTCCTCAAATACCAATTCACTTGAGTTTTTGATCCAAGTATAACACATGATGAAATTTATATTTTCTTACAAAAAGTTTGTATCGACTTGGAATATCTTTGATGTCATCTTGTTACCTCAAGATTTTAGAGGATCGCATATCGAATTTATACTACTTACCTTGACACTCCGAAAGAGAGTAGTTCTGTAGCATATGATTCATTTCAAAATCAGTCGATAATCTCTCTTTAACAACCACACCAGATGATTGCACTAGTGCAAAAGTAGATGGAGACATCTTGGGTTCACATTATCCAAATTATCCAAATTAACTACTTCTGTTGGGTTGATGTTGGTATTTAATGATTTTAGTTTCATGGAGCATGCTAGTGTCAAGAAATGCTCCACGCATAACTCTAACCGGAATTTAGAACTTCATTGATTCGGTATATTTACGATAGTACTTATAACACTTAAGTAGTACTTTTGTCCCAGTCTGATCTTGCATGATTATCATCCCATGGATTACTTTCACTATGCACCTAAATGCGTCAGTAACATACTGGCATCAATAACTTCTTTACTACCTCTTATTGTCTTCTCCCTGTGCCATAATCACTAAGTTGATCCTACTCAGGGTTTAGGGCCCTAAACCCTAAACTAAACTCACTAAATTGATCCTACTCAACTCACTTAAACTAAGTTAAACTCTCTCTCTTCTGCTCGGGGTTCTTCTAGCTATCTCAATCTACGTATCTTCGTTCGCCTTGATGGCTTTCGCATATTTCACTACTGTAGTACACAACTTCAGTGGTTTTCACTTCAGCATTAGACTTTCCATCATTTTTTACAAATTTTTCTGATCAAATAAAAACGAGTTTGACTTGCGGTGCGAAAATTCAAATCTCTTTTTTGACGTGGAGCTTTCTGCAACCGGAAGCTGCTGCCCTTGCATGGACTGAACTCTCCCACAGAAAGAATCGATCCCACGGCGCCTCGGCTACTGGGGTTGGGGATGCCGACAAGCTAACGCTTGTTCACACTAGCTTGTACATTAGAATCGATCAGACTGCTTCAGTACATATTGCCGTCGTTTCTTGTCATTGGGCAGTCGCATTCAACCTTATACCCAATAGAAGATTTTCTTGATATGTGCTTCGTAATAGACATTCTCATCGTCACACCCTCTGGTTACTTACAATTTGCTAAATCCATTTGGCAAGTTAGCACAACATTGGGCACTAATCACTTCTTACTTGGCCGGGCTAATTGCGAGATACCTCCATACTAAACTAGAGAGTGGTCCTTGAGAATAAATAAGCATGCTCGATCAACTTCGATATCTTTTGCTCTCTTTAAGATATCAGAAACAATATAAGTGTTATATAAATATATTAAACTAGATAAACTAAAAATCCAAATAATATTTAAATGTTAACTATTAGCTACTCCAAGAACGTCGGAAAATTTCTTAGAAAATCCATAAATGAAGTATGGGAGTTTGCGCTTCAGTGTCGCGACCCTCATTCTCAAGATCGGGCGCAGACGCAAACAACAGAACCCTAGCGGACTTGCGCTAGGTTGTGAGCGCTGCGAGTAGGACTTAACGGCTTGGTCGGGAAGTCGGGATCAGATGAACCGTAAGTGGTTCTCTCAACCAAGGTTGGAACCTTGGCTTAGGACATAAGGGCCTACCCCAAGAGGACCCCGGACAAACGTTGACCTAAGGGGGCGAGTATGGGAACGGACCGAAACATGAGTCTGAGACACAGGTCTGAGACGTGAGTCCGAGACATGGGTCCGAGACGCAGACGGACCGTGGTTCGAACGCTGGTCTGAACCACAGGGTTCGAGTCTGGGTCTGGACCACAGGTTTCCGAAAAATGGCTAAGTGTTGGAGCTCCAGGGACGTTTTAGGTCGTGGACGGAGCTCCACGTAAGATCTCGAGGCGAGTGAGGTATCATTGAAAAGGTCTCGTCGAGAGCTTTCTAATGATATATAACACTCCTCGATCTGACCTCCGAGCTGGAAGTTATGGCCGAACCACAATCGGGTTGTGGTATAATTTTCAGGGACCAAAGAGGAGGGCGGGGCCGCCGATCCCCAGAAGTATATATGAGGGGGGCTCGATGCCTGGGTGGGCCAAGACGAGTCACCCGACCCCAGGGTTCGGCGGGCGGACTCTGGGGGCATGAGATTATGGCTGGGCCGGTTCCAAGGCACGTTCCGATCCAGACTTGGACGTCTAGACTTAGGAACGATGTAAGGGCCGAGGCAAGACTAGGGAACGAGTCGGCGGGTTAGACCACCGTTCGGGAGCCTAGACCCAGACGGACATCACGGGCGGTTGGGCCGCTAGGTGTGCTGGAGGCACCGTTTAGGACCCTGGACTTTATGGGAAGTCCGCCCCAAGTCATCTTGTGACTTGCTCATGTTTCGGACCGACCTAGGCGGGACTAGGTCGGGACTTAGGAACTGCTGAGCTTGATGATTAAGGAGACGGTCCGGCTCCGGTCCGGACCAAATTGAGATAAGGTAAGTGGTGCATGGACGCTAACTTGTGATTGTGTTTGCAGGTTAGCGGTTTGAATTTCGTGACCTACTGAGCAAGAGCTTCCGCTGGCGCAACAAGGCGGTAGGTGCACGAAAAGTGGTATCAGAGCCGACGCTTCGGTGAGCGAGAACTTGAGGTAGCGGTTTAAGGCTGGACGCTTGAGGAGGAACGCGAGACACGAAGCGGATCAACGTTTCTAGGTGAACACTTGGAGCGATGGCCGACGTAGGACAGAGTTCCAGGAGGAAGACCAAGAAACGGGGAGTGACGGCTGACACCGGGACCAGATCGACTCGAGCTAGCCCCGAGGCACAGTCAGGGGATGACAACCGACAACCTTCGCCCCAACGTCAAGGAAGCCCAGTTCCAGCTGCGGCACCGCTGCAGCAAGATGGAGTCTTGCCAACAGTGCCCAACGATGCAGGTGAGGGAAGTCAAGGAGCCTTGTATGCGAAACTCATCAAGATGATGAAGACCATGCAGGAAGGTATGGTCTCTAGGGACAAACGTATCGCTGAACTTGAGGTAGGCCAAGGAAGTTTCTCGTCTACCTGAAAGCTTTGTAAGATGAATTTGCTGATCCCGTTTACAGGTATAGGACGGGCTCGCAAGGTTAAGGACTTCTTAACTGAGTTGGACCTATACTTTGAAGCGCATCAGGCTCAGGAGTCAAACAAAGTGAGAGCGGCGGTTACGTTCTTGAAGGATCATGCGCTTCTCTGGTGGACTGCATATAGAGATGAGCATACCTTGACCGTCTCGGCGCTTGGTTGGAAGGAGTTCAAGGAGTTGCTCGCGGGACGATTCACTCCGGAGTATCAAAGGATTCGGGACGCTGTTGAGTTGGTGAGACTGAAGCATACGGGGACCTTAAGTGCTTATGTACGCGAGTTCAGTGCCAAACTAGACTCGTTCTTTAAGTGGACTGAGGAGACCAAAATATGTATATTCGTCGGAGGACTCAAGTCCAGCTCGGAGAAGGCTCTCTTTCGGATGCCGAAGCTACCTGAGACATGCGCTGAACTTTTGAAGCTAGCGGAGCGAATTGGGGACGACGAAGTCCAACAACAGAAACCCTTTGAACCACGCAGCACGGACAAGTTCCAGAAGAAGAACAAGGGCTTCAAGCGACAGTGGGATGGGGGTGAGAAGGATCGGAAGGATTCTTCTGCCTCGGCAGCAAAGCGGCAACAAACAGGAGTGAAACCTAAGGGGCAAACACCTCAGAAGGGCAATGACGCAAAGTTTACTTGCTACAATTGTGGCGAGGCGGGCCATATTGCTAAGGGGTGCACGAAACCTAAGGTTAGTAACTGTAGCATGAATGCGTCTGTTGCAAAGGACTTGTTGGAGGGCCAGATGATTGTGACCTTGAGAACCACGAAGAAGACGCCGAGATTGATGTTTCTACAAGCCAAGGTTGCTAACCGTGATGTTACTTTTCTTGTGGACAGAGGAGCGACTCACTCCTTCATAAGTCCAAAGTTGGTGAAGAAGTTGGGCTTGTCTACCTCCAAGGCAGACAAGCCTATTCAAGTACGCTTTGCCAAGGGCAAGACGTACCAAACTTCTGAAGTGGCCTTGGACGTACGATTTGCGTGTGGAAAGTTGGAGTTCACAGAGAACTTCACGGTGTGCGAGATGGATGATATCCATGTGGTTTTGGGGAACACTTTCTTAGATAGGTTCGACGTGGAACTTAGACGGAGACCTTTGAGATTGAATGTCAGAGTTAAAGGACGGAAGCTGGGAGTGAGGCTGATCCGGAAGGCACGGAAAATGGACGATTTTGCAGTGAATTTGATCAAAGGTAAACAGATGGACTTCAATGACGGAGTCATGTGTTTAATGCCGGTTGCAGATTTGATGACAGATGGACAAGAGGAAACATCATGAGACGCGATTAAACTTCCGGAGCTTCTTCGTGAAGTGATTAAGGAGTTCGAGGATGTCTTGACGGATGAGTTGTCCGCTGAGTTACCTCCAAGGCGGGTGATGGATCACAAGATTGAGGTCTTGCCAGGATCGGAACCACCTTCCAAAGCCCCTTACCGACTCAATCAGGTGGAACTCCTTGAGTTGAAAAGACAACTCGGTGAGCTATTAGCGCGGGGATATATTCGAACCAGCAAGTCACCTTATGGAGCCCCAGTTCTTGTTGCAAAGAAGAAGGATGGGAAGTTACGACTCTGCGTAGATTATCGTGCACTCAATAAGATGACGGTGAAGAATAATTATCCCTTGCTAAGGATAGACGACCTCTTTGATAGGTTAGGGGGCGCAAAGTACTTCAGCAGGATAGACTTGAAGTCAGGATATTACCAGATCCGGATAGCTGACCCAGATGTTGAGAAGACCGCTTGTCGAACGAGATACGGATCGTTTGAATTCGTGGTGATGCCATTTGGACTCTGCAATGCCCCTTCGACGTCACTACGTTGATGAACACAATTTTTCGCGAGGAGATGGATGAGTTTGTCATCGTTTACATCGACGACATCTTGATCTACTCCAAAACCTTGGAGTCGCACGCGGAGCAGCTAAGGGTGGTGTTGACGAAGCTGCGGGAGCATAAGCTGTTTGCCAAAATTGACAAGAGTGAGTTTGGTTTGGAGCGCATTAACTTCTTGGGACATGTCATTAGTGCAGAAGGAGTCGGTCCGGATATGCAGAAGGTGGACGCGATTGTGACTTGGGAGTCTCCAACTACAGTGAAGGAGATGCGGCGATTCTTAGGATTGACGCAGTTCTACCGCAAGTATGTGAAGGGGTTTTCAAAGATCGCGAAGCCGCTGACGGACTGGACGGACAAAGACGCACAGGTAAGTTGGACCACGGAGGTGGATGATGCATTTCAGACAATCAAAACTATTTTGTCAAAGGCGTCAGTTTTGAAGCTGCCGGAGTTCGACAAACCATTCGAGGTGCACACGGACGCGAGCGACTATGCAATTGGCGGAGTGTTGGTGCAGGATGGAAAACCTGTAGCGTACGAAAGCAAGAAGCTATCTGGGACAGAGAGTCGATGGCCGACTCACGAGAAGGAACTGTTTGCGGTGGTTCATTGCTTGAGGAAATGGCGACATTACTTGGGACTTCACAAAACCCAAGTATATACTGACAATATTTCGCTCAAGTACTTTGAGACACAAGATCGGGTGACGCCAAAGCAACTACCGTGGCATGATACCTTGGCGCTCATGAACGTAGAATTAATCCACAAAGCGGGAAAAGACAATGTGGTTCCTGACACCTTGAGTCGCAAGGAGGAATATCTTCCATCGTCAACACAGATTTTGCGAGCTATGTATCCTAAGGAGTCAGACTTGGAGAGGCGAATACGTGAAGGTTACATGGGCGATGACCAAGCGAAGGAGTACCTGGAACAACTCAAGCGAGGAGTGAAGTTGCATAACATGCAGCTAAGACATGGGTTACTCATGTTCAAGCAAAGTCAGATTTATGTGGGACAAGGAAAACTTAGGACCAAGTTGTTAAAAAAATCTCACGATACGCCCTTATCAGACCTTAAAGGAGAAAAGTCCACATTAGCAGTGATAGCTAAAAAGTTTTATTGGCCCCACATGAAAGACGATGTTGCCCACTTTGTGAAAACATGTGTAACCTGTCAAGCGAACCGCGTATGAGAAGAAACAAGGGTTGCTTCATCCTCTACCGATTCCAGCCAGACCTTGAGAAAGCATTAGCATGGACTTCATTACCTCTCTGCCTGACTCGAATGGATACAACGCGATTTTTGTGATAGTTGATCGGTTTAGCAAACTAGCGAAGTTTGCTCCGACCTTGGATACTGCAACAGCGTTCACGACTTCTCGGTTGTTCTTAGATACTTGGTGGCGTTCACATGGATTACCTCGGAGTATTATTTCAGATAGAGACTCTAAGTTCACAAGTGTCTTTTGGAAACACTTGTTCCAAAAATTGAGGACTAAGTTGAAATTTAGTACCGCCTTTCATACAGAAACAGATGGGCAAACGGAACGAGTTAACTCGGTTCTGAATCAATACTTGAGGAATTATGTGAGCGCGGACCAAAGTGACTGGGCAGAGTGGCTCAATCTTGCGGAGTATTGCTACAATTCCACGAAGCATTCGGCAACTGGCGAATCGCCTTTCTTGCTGGCTTATGGACGTGAGCCAGAAGGGCCTCTTGACTTGACTCTTGCAGAGAGTTCTACATCGGCACGACCAAGAACACGGCAAACATCAGCTGAAGAGTTGGTGGCGGCAATGCAGCTGCACGAGGAGCAAGTAAAGAAGAACCTCGAGAAGGCGCAGCAACGATACACGAAACAGGTAAACAAGCATCGGCGGCAAGTGAAGTTTCAAGTGGGCGAAGAAGTATGGATAAGTACGAAAAACTTCACACTACCGAAGGAAATATCAGTGAAGTTTTCATCGAAGTTCGCGGGACCTTTTGTCATTGTAAAGACTCCGCATGAAGACGTCTATACTTTAGACCTTCCTCGCGAGTGGCAGTTGCATCCGACTTTCCATGTTTTTTTATTAAAGAAATACTTCAAGGACGATTTGCGACCGGAGCGCAAACAAGTACTCAGGCCTCAACTTGATGTCGTGCAAGGTGAAGCAGAATATGAGGTGGAGTCCATTTTGCGATCTCGCCGCAAATCCAACCGGATGGAGTACTTAGTCAAATGGCGTGGTTACCATTTGAAGGAAGCAACTTGGGTGCCAGAGGAAGATCTCGCACATGCGAGCGATGTATTGGACCTATTCAAACGCAGACAAGGACAACAAGGGCGTTAGCAAGATGAGGACATCTCCTTCCAGCGAGGGGTGAAGAAACGACGAACCATACGAGTAGCAACTTGAGACGATTTGGGCCGATGGACTTGTAGCTTTGACTTGTGTTTGGAAATAAAGATTTTATTTCTTGAAAATTTGTCTAAGTGTATTGGTAGTGCATGGCTATGACTAGTTCTGATCAGATGCCTAGGATGTTGTCAAGAGGAGGAACGAAGCACACTCAAAGGAAGCGAGCTGGTTTGGATAAGCATCTAAATCAAGACTAAGTCTTGATGTCAAGACTTAGGTTTGCCGTAGCGTTGGCAAAGCAAGTATGAACTTTCATACTTGTCTTGGGGCTTGGGGTGATCTTGCTTTGCGGTTTTCTAACTGCAAAGTAAACTTAGTCGCGCGTCTAAGTCAAATCAGATTGCGATCGAAAAGTGAGTTTCGGGGGACCTTATAAGTAGGTGTGAATACTTATAGTTAGCAAGTTAGAGTCTTAAGTAGAATGTTTAGAAACTGTCAACTAGTTTTGTTTAGGGTAAGCCAAAAAGGTAAGGCTTTTCCTGAGACTAGTTGAAATTTTCTAAGTGTTCTAGCGACAACTTAAGACTCAAGCCAAGAAGGGAATTGCGGGTTAGCCACCAGAACGCAATTCTGACGCCAAGGGGTTGGCTACCCATTTTGAACTTGGTGTTAACTTAAAGGATCATTGTTGATGAGGGCATCAACCTCCAAAGTGGGGGTGAGTGTCACGACTCTCATTCTCAAGATCGGGCGTAGACGCGAACAACAGAACCCTAGCGGACTTGCGCTAGGTTGTGAGCGCTGCGAGTAGGACTTAACGGCTTGGCCATGAAGTCGGGATCAGATGAACCCTAAGTGGTTCTCTGAACCAAGGTTGGAACCTTGGCTTAGGACATAAGGGCCTACCCCAAGAGGACCTCGGACAAACGTTGACCTAAGGGGGCGAGTCTAGGAACGGACCGAAACATGAGTCTGAGACATAGGTCTGAGACGTGGATCCGAGACGTGGGTCCGAGACACAGACGGACCGTGCTTCGGACGCTGGTCTGAACCACAGGGTTCGAGTCTGGGTCTGGACCACAGGTTTCTGAAAAATGGCTAAGTGTTGGAGCTCCAGGGACGTTTTAGGTCGTGGACGGAGCTCCACGTAAGATCTCGAGGCGAGTGAGGTATCATTGGAAAGGTCTCGTCGAGTGCTTTCCAGTGATATATAACACTCCTCGATCTGACCTCCGAGCTGGAAGTTATGGCCGAACCACAATCAGGTTGTGATATAATTTTCAGGGACCAAAGAGGAGGGCGGGGCCGCCGATCCCCAGAAGTATATATGAGGGGGGCTCGATGCCTGGGTGGGCCAAGACGAGTCACCCGACCCCAGGGTTCGGCGGACGGACTCTGGAGGGATGAGGTGATGGCTGGGCCGGTTCCAAGGCACGTTCCGATCCAGACTTGGACGTCTAGACTTAGGAACGATGTAAGGGCAGGGGCAAGATTAAGGAACGAGTCGGCGGGTTAGACCACCGTTCGGGAGCCTAGACCCAGACTGACATCACGGGCGGTTGGGCCGCTAGGTGTGCTGGAGGTACTGTTTAGGACCCTGGACTTTATGGGAAGTACGCCCCAAGTCATCTTGTGACTTGCTCATGTTTGGGACCGACCTAGGCGGGACTAGGTCGGGACTTAGGAACTGCTGAGCTTGATGATTAAGGAGACGGTCCGACTCCGGTCCGGACCAAATTGAGATAAGATAAGTGGTGCATAGACGCTAACTTGTGATTGTGTTTGCAGGTTAGCGGTTTGAATTTCGTGACCTACTGAGCAAGAGCTTCCGCTGGCGCAACAAGGCGGTAGGTGCCCGAAATTCAGAGAGTACAAGTGTGAGAGGGTGCTGCAGTAAATTCATAAATATTTTGAATTATTACTTAATCTTTCTCGTCAGAAGGGTTAGGTAATAAATCAATATATTTATGAGGGGAAGACTAATCACCAGAAACATTTTTGCATAACAGTTAAATTTTTCACTTCTCTAAAAGCAAACCCGTGAAATAAGGTCGTTCGGGTTACCACTAGCACTTGTAGTAATACTCGGGGTTTAATACTTAACGCTGGTAACTGAAATCGAACGATGACTAGGTGATATGTATGCTTTACAACTAATAACCTCTAAACTTCATCAATTTTATTATCTTCTTTCAGGTTATCCTTTTCCTCCTCCAAGCTGCTGAGGGGAGTAGATGAATATTTTAAGAGTTAGCAGTTTATTTATCCCCTTTAGCAATCTTTGGTCCCCTGTGGCGGTGAAATAACACTTTAAACTGATTTGATATTTGAATATTACCGAGATTTAAAAGTATCATAGTGATTTAAATGTATGTTAGTCTAAGGCCTAAGATCTAGCATCTTTGAAATACAGTCTCAGTTTGAAATACACTCTATTATCCTCATCTCGAGCAAATCGTATAAATAAGTATCTTACCAAAAAGCGTCTATAACTTTCAATACATGGTAACATGTTAATATAGAACTAACTGTATAATTTTATATAAATATACGAAAAGATATAGTTTACTGTCCTTAAAAGATAAATAGTATGATATATCTATTACATATTATGTTTGATTCATATGCGACATGAAATCAGTAATGAAATAAATACTTCTTCCATATTATGAATAATAAGTAGTTGTCGCTGCTAGAACCGAATGCTAAATCAGTGTCTAACATCAACTTTTGTTCAGAGTCATTTTAATTATTACATTTAGTTACTATCTGATTATTATACTATAATAGCTGTAAATTCAAAACGACACAACTCACACAAGTTTTCTTTGTTTGACAGCTATGATAACATCAGAAAAGAATTTGATCAACAAATAAAATAAAACGACAACGATATATCTATATTAACCATATGCACGACTATGACAATCACACTATCTTGCCTTGATGACATGATGTCTTTATGTGTTAATGGTAACTAATCGTGATGATGTATTTACTTCTCACTTCCTTAAAAAATCATCAATAATGATATACATGTTAATAGCTCTTCACACATGCTTTGCATTGAAGGTTTGTAACATTTGTATTAGATATATAGATATCTCTATGTTGAGAGTGTGCATCGACACAAGGTACAATACTGACTTAAGCTTGTACAACATCCTTTGAGAAAGTAGAAAGAATACTCTACCCTTGAGTAAGCATTTTGACTTGTACAAACCTTATGATAGTTTGGTATCAATCATGGCTGACTAACCTGACGGTCAGTTGATCTCTCCACAGTCAATCTATCTCCTATGAAACCTGTGGAACATGAAAGGAAAAACATAGCACTAGGAACAATGAGCACGAAAAGTCCGATCGAGAATTTTTCAACTCCTTCAACTCGAGCGATATCCTCGTAGCATTCATGTTATAGCTTGTCAGTATTGTCAAAAAAGAAAAGGTGCAACTCATGATGAATATCATATTGTTTAAGATGTGTACCGCAACGTGGAGAAAGAGAAAGATGGACTCACACACAAACTGTATGATTCTTGAACCATGAGATCTAACCTCAAATGTTTAGTTCGAACTATTTGCTTAAAACACTTGCTAGAAAGATTCTATACCGTACGTTGAGGTCAGATACCAAAGAAAATAATTACTAGAAGGTCATGTTCAAAATTGACAGTAGTAGAGTGAAGAGACCTCAAAATAATAAAAGCTGTTATGACTTGCCCAATTCCTTTCAACTTTCACTCTCTAGCCTCGAACCATTTTGTAAGTAAAGTAAAAAGTAATTATTCCACAAACAAGTGCTAAATCTGATCTCGAGGTACAGTATTGGACATAAATTATACTAAAAAAATTGTAACTCTCAAATTCTCAAATTCTAAAGAATAAAAGTTAATAAACATTATTTTCAAGAAATAAGTTAAAGTATTTGCAGATGTAATTAAGAATAGTTACTACTGAACCGTCGGGTAATGATAATCTGATCAATCTGTGAAATAAATTATCAAATTAAAGTTATTCACTAGCTTTACAAGCTCTTATTCATCTCAAAATAAACTATTGAGTACTGGCAGAGAAATGTTAAAGACGAGGCTTCGAGTTTTCTTGGAACAAAAGGGAATAATTCACAGAGGAAAAAGAACATCACAAAAAAGAGAATATTCTTTTCATGCTTTTATACTCATACTCGGGTTTAAACACTTAACTAGTATTTATTTTGGTATGGACAAATAGAAATCTAGTTTGATAGATAAATTTATTATGACATGAAGTACAATTATTCTATCCATGCATAAGTTGTTTATTGTCACGAGAAATAATTTTCTTTTGTTTGCAAGTATGTTTAGAAGTTGTCAAAGTATCACATCTCTATGCAAATCTTTTCTCTGAAGACATTTCATTTAGAATGACCAAAGAACAAAAAGACTTCAATACTTGTTTGACTAATTCTAGAGCAGCAACATTGAGCCCAATTGTCATCACCATAAAGAGAACATTATTTGTCTTATATTTATACATTGAGTCGAATCACATTATATACAAAAAAACATCATTTATTGTATGATTTTACATTGAGTCGAATCGCATTGTATACAAAGAGAATATCAATGTGTTATTTTGTTCTCATATGGATCATATTGAATATGGATGACGATTAAGTGAAACTTGGATTTATATGATTTGACTTCGATCGCATCGAATACGAAGGACCAAACTTCACTGTTGGCATTGACTATGCTGTGACTGGAAAATGCTTTATGGAAAATGCTTGATTTCACACAGATGTGCAATTTGTTTTAGTCACAAACATACTCAACTTGCATCATGTACAATAAATTTTTCATGCTTTAGACATCGAAAAAGTATATCGAATTTGATTCTTAAGATCACATTCCACAAGGTAAAATATAAAATATTTTTCAATTAACTTTATGAAAACAATTTAAAATACATCATTGTGTAACTCGACACAATCATACTCAACTCGCATCATGTACAATATATTTTTCACACTTTAGACACTGAAAAATTATATCAAATTCAATTCTTAAGATCACATTCCACAAGATAAAATATAAGATATTTCTCAATTAATTTTATTAAAACAATCTAAAATACATCATTGTCTAACTCGAGTGAAACGTTGATAACAAAAGTCGGGTCCAATATCACTTAGAGAAGTATGACATGGAAAATGATGCGTAGTCTCATGGTAAACCCTCTCCACATTGTTTTCCCAACATCTCTTTATGATCTCACTAATCATATAGCCACTCGTCCTCATCACCTCTCCCTCAACCAACCCTATATCTCTCAAGCTCTCCTCTGGATGTCTTTCATACTTCACGATCACATTTGTTTCACGATATTGTCCTACACTATCAGGCAAGTACTTAATACTATCACAGCGCGTGATAAACAATAACTCCAGTGACTTGAGTTGCCCTAGATTCTCGGGCAGGGATTGGAGATATGGCAAGATCTCTATGTCTAAACAACGTAAGTTCTGGAGGTTACCTGCCGTGTCTGGTAGGCTCACGATGTTCAGAAACCACAAGCGCAGAGAAGTTAAAGAGTGAAGCTGACCTAGCGAATCCGGTAGGTTCCGAAGACATGTACAATCTCCGATTTCCAGCTCCCGAAGAGATGTCAGTTCTCCCAAAGACTCGCACAAGTACTCCAGTCCACGGCAATACTGAATTTTTAAAGTTGCAAGTCTACTGAGCTTACCAAAACCCACCGGCAGCTGTTTCAGGTCAGAGCAACGGGCGATTTCAAAGTTTTCGAGAGAATCCAACAGCCAGAATGATCCCGGCAGTTCTTTCAAACCTCGTATGTCCTCCAGTTTCAAGTTCGTTAGCGCACTCAGAGGACGGGGCGCCTGTTGTTCCCAGCGGACCAACTTAGGAACAAAGCCTGTGTTGGTGACCGTCCCTGAGCATCCTTCCAAGCTCAAGGTCCGAAGTGAGGAGAGCTGGGAAAACGAACTTGGCAGTTGTGACAATCCAACATTCGCAAGACTCAACACTCTCAGGGCAGGAAGTCGTCCAAAAGATTTTGGAAGTTTCTTCAAAGGCGTTCCTCGTACAGTGAGGACTTTCAAGTTACCCAACCTATCAAAGTTGGATGGAAAACGGACAGACTTGCATTTTTCCACGTGAAGCACTGCCAATTGTTGAAGCCCTTCCACATCTTCTTCCCGAATAGGCCAACAGTCCTTTCGCAGTAAGCGTTCGAACGGTCCGCCACGGTCTTGGAAGCAAGAAGTAAGATGAATAAATGTAAGCTTGCATGGAAAACGGTCTGTGTTTCCACTAAAATTAACATTCGACAATCTCAATAACCGCAACTCTTGTAGATTGGCGACACAGCTCCACTGAAAAGCAAAAGAAATTCTAGGTGGGTCCATTGATGTCGATATTACTTCAGTATCAGCTTTGTCTCCCTGCACAAAAGTTAGAAACTGACGATGAGATTCTTAAATATAAACGCAAGCAACTAGCGTCCACGAAACTGATATATACCAGGCATAATGGTAAGATTAAGTCCCGAAAGATCTATCAAATAAACTTACCTTATACACGCTTAACAAATATCTAACGTCGTCCGGTTCCCAAACTCCCCTGCACAGCTCTATCCTTTTCTTATATGGTCTGGAGATCCTCTTCCCTAAGTCGCGAAGCTGGTGATGTATCCAGAGGATTGTAACATTGGAGCAGGTAGTTCTTGATTCAATTTTCACTACACTTTTCGGTTCGATAAAGAATCGGTCGATGAGGTTCTTCAAGCCACTCTCCACTGAAAAGCCATTAACTCCAGTTTCCCACACCTCTTTCCATGTTTCCTGATTACACTCTTGTGAGCACTGATCGAACACTGCAACGTCTAGGAACATCTCGCGTTCCATTGGTGCCAGCTCATCGAAGGTGACTTTGAGTTTAGCCCACAAACGATCATGTGCACTTCCGTCCAGAGACTCCGCTTTGGTTAGTTTCTCCAGAGCACTGATCCAACGGGGAACACCTTTTTCGAAGTGCAAGTAACTACCTATCACTCCTAATGTGAGAGGTAGGCCATCACATTTCTGCACTACCTTTTCTATCAGTTCACTGGGTATGTCTCGATCGACATCAGCATCCAAGTGAGCCAAAAACAAAGCTTGTGACTCTTCGGCGGATAAAAATGGGACTCGGCATCTCGAGAAGGTGGGCAGGAGCTCGCGACTTCCTATCCGAGATGTGACAATCAAACGACTCCCTGTCCGCAACCAGTCCCATGAGTCCAGCAAGTACATTATTTGTTCTTCGGACTCAACGTCATCCATTATGAACAGCACTTTCTTCCCGTGCAAATGTAACCGCAATGATAGTGCGTCGGCATCCTTTAGGCGAACCTTTCGCCCGCTACCCGTGTACAAGTTGTTAGCAACTAAATCATGAAGGTCTAAGTCACGTCGCTTCAATGTGTCTTTGACGTCTTCCACAAAACAGCTGAAATCGAACTGCTCCCGAATCTGCATGAGAACTGCTTTAGCAAGCGTGGTCTTGCCTATACCGCCCATTCCTACGAGTGTCAACCGCGACGGTTCTGCTTTTCCCAACTGAAGCTTCTCGATCACTCGTTCCACAATCCGCGGGATGTTCACGAATACTCGAGGCAATCGGAGAGAATTAAGCCAAACCTCTTTTGTTCTCTGTCAAACGAATCCAGCGTTAGAATGCGCAGGTCAGGATCGAACTGAGTATACTCTGCCACCGAGATTCTGACAATTGAAGTCAGCTTGTACGATCACTATTCCAGCATAGGTGCCATCAGCAAATTTCCAAATGCTAACCTTCTCTCGAGTTAATATTCAATCTCTGCTTAGAGCACAATACGATATATTCTTCATGATGATAAATTCACATGGGTTCAACTCCAAATTTGGCCACAAAAGCTATTTTCAAAGTGGGCAAGATCAAACTACAAGAAAACATATTATACCTCTTCCTTGAGAACCTCCCGTATGAATTTGACGAGATACAGGTAGTTGCTTGACCTCCGATCTCTCGGTTTACAAATGGTCAAGTGGTCCTCTCCAGATAAAATACGGAAGTCGTCTATATCTTGACGCGCGGATCCCTCTTCAACCACGAGCGCAGATTGTGGTTGCCAGCTGAAAAATCGACTTATCTGTGGGCATGGTAACCACCCATTCATCAGTAATGATTAAGAATCGTGCATAGGACGAAAACGATAACAGTTGTAATGAAAGAAAATCAAGCATCGTCCATCGTTCGCAACTGCAGGATGCATTGAAGGGATGTTTTCTGAATGACAGTGGACAGAGCGACTTGCAGTTCAATGGCTGGCTCTTAATTAAGACCTTACGGTATATGTTTAAACACCAACCGTAGTAAGTGGTATTTGTATGATTGACTGGCAAGCTTCAGTCTCACTGGCTTCTCCCACTCCGCACGTCTTCCAGCCATGCTGCTGACGCAATTTTGAAAAGCTCTCATTAAGTCTCGCAGCATCCTTGCTAAGTAGCTCCACATATGGCAGCAAGGGTCCCTTCTGCTTCGAGCTGGACGTTACACGAGATCCTGAATTTGGCGTCGAGTAGAAAAATGCTCCTTTCATATTCCATAGGAAGGTTTTGTATGGACTAATGGCAGGACTCATGTCCCTGGCCCCCATCTCCTCCGCTTGAAGACACATTTCTTTGAGCACGAGGCCTCCTATACAGTGTCCTACCAACACAACGGGACAACTCTCGCCAGTGCGTTCGAGTCCGATGATGGACTGGGCAAGATTTTCCCCAACCAGGTACATATCCATCCCCGAAGCAGAAGCCGAAATTTTAGTGCTGGAATCGTAGGACACTGACATGATACGTGCTTGGGGGAAATCCTCAGCGAGCCAAGTGTTGATCCAGCATTCGGAGCGATCAGCCGACATCCACGTTTCCAAATATGCCTCGTTATAGTCTTGAAACTGGAATCCGTGAAAGAAGATGATTTCTATATCGACGAAACCGGTAGCAGGTCTGTACAGCTCGTATAGTTCATCATTCATCTGCCGGAGATACCGTATAGCCCCATCATTCACAAATAAAGCATCATCAGAGTTTAGGTTTTAGTGATTGGAATATGCAAAACTGCTCGTTGTTTCCTCATCAGCAGAGTGTTATGCACGAGCAAACCTTAATGAAATTTCTATGGATACGTAGAGGATAAAATCAAACAACGGCATCGCTTACTGAGATCTTGAAGATAACTCAGAGACTATCAAGAGCACTTCACAAGGACTCGAAGACAAAGATGAACGGAAAAACACGGCCCTCCCCGCGATTGCACGTTCGATGACTGCAACCACCTTTGATGAAATCTCACTCGTCTATCACAGACAAGAAGTGAAGGGTGACTCGAAAATTACCGAATGAACAGACATATACCTTCGTGATGGTTGGCCGATCTGGGATGTTCCTCGGCGTCCAGGAGCTGGAACTTGCCATTGCTTTAGTTCACCAATTCAGAGATCCGGAGTTCTATGTACTAAAGATGAACAACTGAGGCACTGATAACCTTTCATAATCGGCTCCGTTCGAGGAGGGGGACTGAAGAGACATACGCTAGTCAAGAGTACTCGTCATGAACGTTCTCTGATGAACATGGACCTACGCAACCTCACGAGTTGAAGAGCAGTACTGAACTCGATTTTCAGACTGAATACAGACTGAACTCCGCAGAAATTTACTTGACCGCGACCCTCATACGTTTGTCCTACTTCGACTCCACGCTTCTTAACTTTGCATTACTTGGTCGCAACCTTGACTTGCCACAGGGCATTTTAAGTTGTATACATGGCTGAGGGCTAATATGCACTTTCTTATTTCCCTAAGTGCAATATCTTTACAAAGGATAAACCGACTGAACCTACTGTTACCTGTCAAAAAGTGAAATCAAGTCCTACAAATACATTAGAGGTGCACTCAAATACATATCTGCTGAATACCGTGTTGTTCCAGGAATTTACTTGATCGGGCCCCAGAACGAATCGCGGACTTGATCGGACCCCTTTTATAATTCTCTTCTTGATCGGACCCCCAACCTGCAACAGCCCGTAAAACAAGTAACTGTGCCATGTCAGAGTACAGCTCGGATTCTAGAAACAAGTAACTGTGCCATGTCAGAGTACAGGTCGGATTGTACATGTCATGCTTACAACTGAAGTGTCTGAAGTGTTTACCAGGAAATTTGAACGACAGCATACTGGTAACACAGTGATCAATTTTCCTCTCTATTCGGCGAGGGGTAGACATTCGTCGACTGATACTGCGGAAGAGAATAGAGTGCGACGGGGTCTAGTTAGGAAGTGAGTGCAGACACTTAAAACGATGGAGGATGTGCAATCTCTTGGTACTGAAGAGGAGAGATGTCTAGATGGATTACATTTTGAGGATATTGACAGATAGGAGTTTACGTTGGATGCGAGGATCGATGATGAAAGAGATTTGAGCATACTAGATCAATGACGGCGACAAATGTCACAAGCTCAAGCTGATGACCGCGTGTTGCAAGGAAGAACATTAGAGTCATTGTGTGATGCTGCAGGCAGATTGAAGTTAGGAGCGGAATTCTCATCCTTCAAAGATTTTGATTTTGCTGTTGATAGCTGGTGTTTCCTTCACAGTAGAGCAAGCCAAAAGGCAAAAACGAAAGAGAATTATAAGCTGCGGACATGCAGGTGGGGTGGCAACGCACGCTGCCGCAAAAGTGTCGAACAGAGAGGAGAGATAAATAGAGCGACAGAAGGAGATTTACGCAATATTCAGCCACGCAGCTTTCATGAGTTCTCTCAGAGACAAAGACAACGCCGACGACGAGATGATCAAGAAGCAAGCTCAGTCACACCAATAGCAGATCGAAGGGTGCCGGAAAATGGTCGCTGTGGAGAGAAATTACAGTATTTGAGTGCGGGGAGAACATCTTCTATGGAGGAGGTTCGATCTTCTGAGAGGTGTTAAATCAATGCAAATGGAGAATTAGAGCACAAAGAGGAAAGTTCAGTGCAAAAATCACTATCACAGTTTGCAATTTAGAACATACTTGCCCGGCACACATGACTTATTGGCGTGGTCCTACATCAAATTCAAAGTTTCTTGCTACTGTTCTGTGTAATAGAGTGGCGATTGATCCGCATACACCGATCGTAACTTGATGGAAGAAATCCGAACATCTTTCAACAAGCGAGCACCTTATAACCAAGTGTGGGGAGGTAGAGAACATTCGTGTGACTGGTTAGAAGATAACCAAGCCGTCTCGTTTCACTATATTCCATCAGTGTGTAGAAGGCTTAAAGATGTAGACCCTGAGTGTGTAGTAGATTGGGGAACATGGGAGAATCATCCAACTGTTTTCAGCAGATTCTTTGTGTGTCCAACCACCCGCAACGCATATAAGTTTTGTCAGAGAGTGATCTGCTTAGATGCTTGTCACAGTAAGAGCCAAAAATTTCCATCTCAGATTTTTGTAACCACTGTGCTTGATGGCGCAAACGAAGCTATCATCCTGGCATTTGCAGTAGCTCCAAGAGAAGATACATCGAATCGGACGTGGTTCTATGGTCTACTGCGTGAGTCGATACATGAGATTCTATCACCTCAAACTGTTATAATCAATGATCGACAAAAGGTCTTGAAAAAGCCGTTGCTACAGTATTTCCTGACACAAAACATGGGCACTGTGCACAACACATTCGCACCAACGTGCGCACACGCTTTGGAAAGGATGCTGAGCAGCCGTTCTTAGCATGTCTTTATGCCCGAACTTGTGAAATGTAAGTTCTTCAAATTGATTTCTTATCTGCTATCCTTCTATTTGCATGAACCATGTCTGCTTCACTAAGGTGGTTACCAATTGGGTTCATTATGTATGAATGCATGTACAACAGTGTCTTGAGCAAGCTGGCTGATTCCGGAGAAGAGGCAAACAGTTAAGAGAATACTTATAAGATATCGATCCAGCGAGATATAGTAGGTGTGCCTTTCCTTTACCACGTTATGGGAAGGTTACTTCTAATGTTGCCGAGAGCATGAACAATGCTCTCAGACAAATCCGATGGAATGCACCTCTTAAGATTCTACTCGATCTTTGGTATTATAGTATGCAGCAATTTACAAAGCGAAGGACACAGCTTCATCACGAGACAAATTTGTTAACAAAATTTGCGAGACTCAAGTTTAATGAGAATGAGCAGGCTGTTGAGGGTTTTCTCTGTCAAATATCGAGCCAAACCGAGGCCACGGTTCGTTGTCATAGAATTAGAAAGAGTTATGTTGTGAACCATTATGTAAATGGTAGAGGTACTGCACCTGTTTGGAGTATCAAGAAATGGCTTGGCCATGTGGTCACGTGATAGCATTCGACAGAGAGCTTGGAGAGAGTCCAGTTACACGAGTAGACTCAATTTGGTACAGTTCTAATCTTATTTCAATTTATGGTCATTCATTTCTACCTGCTATGACAATCGATGAGTTAGACCCAGTGTGGACTTGTGGACCACCTCCTATAGCTAAGCGTATCGGGAGACACAGAGTAGTGAGGATAGATAATAATACTCAGTTTTCACAAGCGAGAGCTACCGCTGCAGCTGAAGCAACTGGTGATGTTGACGAGAACGTGGCTGAAGATGGAGAAGCAAATTTTACTGGCGGAGTCACTATTGAGAACATTTTCCCTTTACATGATATGCCGGTGAATCATTTTCCAAGTTCGGATTTTGCTCATCGAAGGAGAAGAGTAGTTTCAGTGACTGATCCTTCATCATCTGACCAATTAGGATCACAATCACGATCTAGTTTAAATAGTTGCAGCAGGTGCAAGCAACAAGGACATAACAGACGGACTTGTCATGGACAACAACAAGTAGTTAATGAACTCATTGCTTCTCTTCCAGTGGAGGGCGAGATGTTGGTTGAGGATGAGAACAAGGTAATCTTCACTGCATCCAGTGGCAATGAAGATGAGGAGGAGGTGTGAGGAGGAGCAGTAAGTAGTTTAAATTTTGTGTAGTTTCAAGTATAGCGTAAGAGTTCTGGAACTGAAGGTCAGATCGCTTCAAAACAAGAGTTATTGTTTGACGATTAACGATGTAACGATGTTGGACGATTATTTTAACGATGGACATTGACACATGTTGCTGGTATGCATCGTCTCATATTTTTGAAAGTATTGTTGAGTCGAGTCCCCGTTTGCCTCCACATTTACTCTAAACTCCATAATTGAGGAATCACACTGAATCTCTTTAGGATATGCAGAAAATGTGACAAAAAATAAGATAAAACAATGAACATCAGCTGAAAGTTAGATACCGATCTATTTGGTATATGACATATCCCCTCGTTGATGAATTTCTAAGGAGGAGAGAGAGTTCATGGATAGGCATAGTAGAGTGAAGGGAAAGGAGAGGTGAGAGTTCAGGGAGAGAGGGAGGAGAGGAGAGAGTTAAGGGAGAGGAGAGGAGGAGAGGAGAAAGTTAAGGGTGAGGAGAGGAGAGGGAGGAGAGGAGAGAGTTTAGAGTTCAGGGAGAGGAGAGTTCAAGGAGAGGCGAGAAGTCATTGCGAGAAGAGGAGAGTGCACACACGCAAGAAGAGGAGAGTGCAACGTGTATGCAGTGTGTAAAAGATTTGATAATTCTTGAGTTTGTTTTGTAATCAAAGTTTCTATTTTGAGCGATTTAATCGCTGTGATGAGAACTCGAGGAGTTGGTTGAGGTCGAGGCGATGGGAGAGGACGAGGTCGAGGTCGAGGCCGCGATGGAGTCGCGGGAGAGAGGAGAGTATGAAGAGATGAATCTTGTAAGATATGCATCCATGTCTTTGTTTGATTTAGTGTTGTATTATTTATCAGGGTTAGCGAAACATTCTGTTTCGATGTGATATGCTTGTTAGGGTAGGCGAAACAGACTGTTTCGATGCAGAGAAGTAGTTAGAGTTAATGAAACATATTGTTTCACCGGTTTCTTGTTATTCGTAGTGGGTGAACATCGATGTTTCGCCTCGAGGGGAAGGGGTACCCCTTCAAGGATTTGCACAGTGTGCGAAACATAAGTGTTTCGTCCACTTTCGAGGCGAAACATATATATTTCGTCTCGAGGGGAAGGGATATCCCTTCAGCCATCTGCACAGTGGGTGAAACATAAGTGTTTCGCCCACTTTCGAGATGAAACATATATGTTTTCCCTCGAGGGGAAGAGATACCCCTTCAGCCATTTGCACAGTGGGCGAAACATACGTGTTTCGCCCACTGTCGAGACGAAACAGTGCTTGTTTCGCCTCTTGGGGAAGGGGTACCCCTTCCCCGATTTGCACAGTGGGTAAAACATATATGTTTCACCTCGAGGGGAAGGGGTACCCCTTCAGCCATTTGCACAATGGGCGAAACATACGTGTTTCACCCATTGTGGAGGCGAAACAGTGCTTGTTTCGCCTCTTGGGAAAGGGGTACCCCTTCCCCGATTTGCACAGTGGGTGAAACATACGTGTTTCGTCCCACTGGGGAAGGGGTACCCCTTCTCCGATTATCACAGTGGGCAAAACATATATGTTTCACCTCGAGGGGAAGAGGTACCCCTTCCTCGATTATCACAGTGGACGAAACATCGATGTTTCGCCTCTCCAGAAAGGGGTATCCCCTTTGACGATAAATACAGTGGGCGAAACATCGATGTTTCGCCCACCCTATTTGCCCCCTACTTGAATTATTTTTTATAATATCTTTGTTTCTAGCGGGTGTGGCATTGGAGAGTATGAAGGAGGGACCTTCAATGTTCAAGTATTCTCACGAAGAGGACGAGAGATATCATTTGAAGTAGTGTTGGATTTCGAAAGATGAAGTGGAGAATTCATTACTCGGAGTGGAAGAAGAAGCTTTTGACCGATTAGGGTTACTCGTTGCTTTTTCTTTTGACTTTCCTCCTCCGGATGTAAGTAGCCTTTCTTATGTAACTTGTTTGATGCATGGATGCATGTCTTCTATTTTATTGTTATCCTTTGTAGGAGAGATGTTATTGAGGTTGTTTTTTCTTTCATACTTTTATTTGCAATTCTTTTTATATGATTAGGTTGTTTATTTTAAGGTTCCATTTTGTATAGAGTTCATCCAGTCATACGATGAGAGAAATCATCGTGCTATTGTACAAGGACACGAGATAGTGTTAGATGAGTCGGTTTTACTTGAGTCACTTGTTTTGCCTATGGGAACAACCATCCCTCGTCCTCATAATGTCAAGAGGAGCATGATAGATGATTGGTTTCCTCAAAAAGATGAGAAAGGAAAAAGATATTTATTGTGGATGTGTGAGTATCCGGAGTGGAGACCCGTTTTCCAGCTTATCAATTGTCTCTTTCTGACGAGACGACGACCAAGAGAAGTACATGGTCATTTAGCTCTATACGTCAAGACAAAAGTAGAGGAGATAGAAGAAGATTACGATTGGATAGAATTCATTTTAGATTCTTTGGATAGTGAGATCTCTTCTATCAAAAAGCATATATATGAGCAAAGAGAGATTAGTGAGACATCCATAGACATGGGTAGGTATGATCTTGACTCACCTCATGATTCACATGGGTATACTTCTCGAGGGAGGACGAGTGGATTCATCTCGACAACATCAGCCATCATCGAGTAAGACGTTTATTTCTTGTGAGAGTATTGTCTTAGGTTTCTTTTACTTACATTTTAATGATTAGTCTTGAATACTTAGTGTTTTAACTCACATTTTACTTTGATGATTTTAGCTCGACCTGAGTCTTCTCCTCATGGTCAAGACCCATAGTCTTCACAACATGTTACTCCATCATCAAGTAAGAGTTTAGCAATTTAGGGTTTCTTCTTTGTTATGATAAAGATTGGATTATGATTTAAACTCTCATCTCATATCATGTGGTGCTTCCAGATCCTGCTGTGCAGTCTTCCTCTCCTGGGCAAGATCCTCAATCTTCGCATCATGTTCCTCCTTCGTCAGGTAAACATATGATAGTTTAATTTGGTTTAGTTCGAGTTTACTTATATTTTGAATCTTTTCAACTTTATTCTTGAGTTATAGTTTAGTCAGACTTTATTTTATGTATTGAGACATATTTAGCTTACTTTTTGTATATATGCAGATGAGGAATCTATTCTCATAGCGAGAATGAATCAACTCCATGAAACCATAAAAAGGAAGGAGGAAGAGCTTCAGTCCAAAAGTGTAGAACTGGAGCATATGAACTATCAACTCATGATAGTGAAAGAGGAATTGAGCACAATACGAGCAGTAGAAGAGTTCTATCCTCATCTAGTTGCGCCTACTGCAAATCGACGTAAGACCTTAATCCTTGACTTGAATGGTCTTTTGGTCCTGGTGGGAAGAAACGAGCATGAGCTGATGCCAGTGCGTGAGAGAGGATATGTAGTAAAAACTACATCGAGGCCGTTTATATGGTACGTGGCGAGACGTGGAGTGAAGCAGTTTTTAGAGATATGTCTCGATAAGTTTCATGTCATCATATGGACTTCTCGGACGGTTGTAAACATGGGCATTTTACTACGTGCTATGGAGGAGGCTGATTATTTACCTGTTGGAGTGGCAAGAGCGAAGGTATGGAACTTGTCTTCTTTTGAACTTATTTTCATATCGACTTATCAATATCTTTTTTGAATTATATGTTATATGTTTGATCTAAGATATATATTCTAATACTGATTTCTTTTCTTTGTAGGTATGTCATGTTTTTTGCTCAAGAAATGTGTTTTAAATATAAGACGGTGAGAGAAGTTGCTTTTGGGAACCACTTGTACTTGAAAGATTTTGCAATGCTTCATCATCGCAACTTGAGCACGAGAGACGTATTATTGGTGGATGATAGTCCAGTGAAAAACTGTACCAATCATCCTTTTAATGCTATACATCCTCCTCCTTTTCTCCTTTCACTATGGATAGTGATAGAGAATTGTATCTAGAAGCCACTTTGTTGCCTTGGCTTCTTCGTTGGGGTGTTAGCCTCGAGGAAACACCAGCTTATGTAGAGAGCAGATATTCACAGATTTTTGGTCAGGATCCATTTATAGCTCTTAAAAGCTATTGGACCAATATTACCCAGGAGAAGGTAAACACCGTATGGAGATCTGTTCCTCATGGAGTTTGTATGGATCTCTACCCTAAACTTCGATGAGATACATTCCACTTTTTGAGGAAGTTCATAACTTTACCTTGTAAACAATTATATTTTGTAATACTCATTTTCATTATCCCGTGCTAAGTTACACTAGTTTAAGAGTTTGTCCGGTGAAGGGTTGTTTGAGCGAAAGTGAAAAAACACAATATAAATATTACAGATAGGGTTTGTACTCAAGGCAGAATAAGGCATGGTACTCCTATGGATTAAGAATGTACTAGCATTACAGGTAAAGCGTAAGGAAAAACAAAATGCATAAGGAAA
Organism: Asterella californica; assembly: GCA_036924285.1. Taxonomy (NCBI): domain Eukaryota; kingdom Viridiplantae; phylum Streptophyta; class Marchantiopsida; order Marchantiales; family Aytoniaceae; genus Asterella; species Asterella californica. The sequence goes on along the minus strand of JAYKYS010000014.1, from coordinate 270,723 downwards.
AAGAATCCAGTATTGATTGGAGCCGAGTAAACATCAGCGATACTCGGCTCCAAGCAATTCTGGATTCTATTTCACTATACTCAAATTTGAAGATATCGGGAGGCTGAGGTTGGCTGTGCTGGGAGAAGCAGTAGGTGGACATCCTCGTTCAGAGGAAGAAGAATAGTTTTCATGCCGCAGGGATAAAGAACTTCCATGAATCATAAGCAATTACTTCGTTTATTTCTTGCACTTCCTGCAGAGATTTTGTAAAGCGATAGGAGAACTCGCTATTGGGCGTCCAGACCTCATGTTCCGTCCGAGTAATCGTCACGAGGCGAAACACTCTCTGTTTCGCCTCGTGATAGGGCGAAACATCATGTTTCACTCTGGCAAAGTGTACGATTACATCAGAGGGCGAAACATCATGTTTCGCCTCCGAGTAATCCTCACGAGGCGAAGCGAAACACTCTTTGTTTCGCCGTTATAGTGGGTGAAATATCGAGTGTTTTGCTCACTGAGTTATGTTCTATAGAGTGTTTCGCCCACTGGGTTATGTTCTAGAGGCGAAACATGTATGTCTGGCCTACCGAGTGGGCGAAACATACCTGTTTCACCTCCCATTGGATAATATTTTGTATAGAGTACTCACGACAGGTGACATGAACAGGGAGCAAAGATTACTAGTTTTTCCTCGAAAGTACATGCCTGAGTTCTGAAAACTGTATTGAATTCAAGTTTATTATAAAACCGATGAACCATTAACACTTGGTTCGATTTACAATCATCCTACAATTCTTTCAGTTTCCGTAATGCCTCTACTAATTCTAACAGTTCTTTTTTCTCTTGGCGTCTGAGCTCTATTACAGCATGCAAATCCCGAGCAATACCTTCTAAGCTCTGTTCAGTCTCTTCTGATTTTTCAACCAGTGCCAGTACTCGATAATGTAAACGCTCTATCTCAACAAGCTCCGCAGTATTACCTCCAGTAGACATTTCACTTTCTACTAAAGGATAAAATGTCACACTATCCATGGCAGTGGCAAGATCTTCTATAGCGTCTTCGAATTCATCTAACTCCTCTACCTCCTGCTCCACATCGAACACGGTAAACTGATTTTGCTTCGCCATTTCTTTTTGCAAACAGCATTGAAAATGCTATCTTGTTCATCCGAAGATAACTTTTCAAACTCTTCCGCAGTGATCCTTAATAGTTTTTCTCCAATACTCCACACAATGACTATGGGTAGGACTGCTTCTGGATGATCACTTACACTATAATCGATCAATCCTAAATGGAACCGATATTGTCTTTTACTTCCCCTCTGACCACAAGCGTGCCAAATCTTCCTACTATCAGATTGCGAGTGATTGAAATATAGAACTTTCCTTGCAGAGCTTGACGAGCTTTGTGTCTGTTCTATCACTTGCTTGCAACACCCTGGAAAATGACAAGCAACATACGATACAGAACTCCACTTCCGATTTTTGATTATGCGCTGAATCGAAGCTACCACCCACATGCAAGGCATATTACTTATACACTCTTCAAGTTCTGCCAACAAACACATTTTGGAGTTCTGTCACCTCTACTCAAGCTCTGCGGACTTCGATTCAACGCGCTCAAGCTCTCCCGCCTTCGATTCAACGCGTTCAAGCTCTTCTTCTACTCAAGCTCTCCCACCTTCGATTCAATGCGCTCAACCTCTTCCACTCAAAAGCTCAAAAGCTCTCCCGCTTTTGTAACACGATGTTTGTCAATTCTCAACAATGTGAAGCAAGCTTCAGTTCCCGCGTTTTCGTCGCCTGGCTTGTACAGTCCGAGCTGTACTATGACATGGCTCTCGCATCGTCGTGGTGTGGCTTCTATAGTCCGAGCTGTACTCTGACATGGCACAGTTACTTGCTTTACGTGCTATTGCAGGTTGGGGGTCCGATCAAGAAGGGAATTATAAAAAGGGTCCGATCAAGTCCTCGATTCGTTCTGGGGGTCCGATCAAGTAAATTTCTGCGTGTTGTTCTCAAAATCTCTGAAACTAATAGAAACTATAGTATATACATGATGATAAGGTGTGTCAAAGCTGGAATCTTGAAGCAATATTTTTCTGTCATGGAGGAGTATTACAACCGTGGTCTAGAATCTACAGCCATTCCCTACAGGCACTTCAGGAAGCACCGTAGAAAAAGCCACAGGAGTTTCTTATCAGTTCTTTTGAGAATTCAGCCATAAATTTTTGTGACAAAGCAGTGTAAGATTTAGATAATTTATTTTAATTTTCAAAAATAAAATTTATTACAAATTTAAATTGTGATATCGGTTCTCAAATATATTCAACAACGGTTCAAGACTTCATACAGAACTGTCATTCAAAAAACAACGACTGTTTCACCTCTGGACGTTAAAGAATATACTCCATAGCTTTCACAATCCCTAATGCACTACCCACCGGCTGTGCATTAGAAGGTGTTAATGTTAAAATCTTTCCGAATGATTCCGAACTCACAGGAAAGAGTTACGAAAGGAGGTGTTACTACTGATTGGAGGAGAGCTGAGGATGGCGTGATTGTATTAACAAGGCAGAGATGAGGAATAAAGAATATAAGAGGACGTCCGGTTGCAAAAGTGATCTCTCATCCTCACGTTAATCTTTAAGTACATCAACCTCTAGCTCCTACTCCTTGATCTATTGCCTCGACAACAATCTCTTTGATGCCAGTTGTGTCAGTTCCTGCACTAAGGAAACATATTCAAAGACATTTGGAGAACCAAGATCAACAAAACTAGATCGAATATCTTATCCATCAGATGCGAGCGTTGAAAGATAGATAGATGAGCTGGTTGGCTTGCAGAGACAGCAGTCGTCAGCACTTGCTGCTGTACGTCTAAGAGGTGCTCCTTTTGATAGATGTATCTAGTGTGACGTTTCATATCATCTTCAAGGAGACTATCAAGAGCTTATGGCTGCTTTGCGAGATGATGTCGTACACTACCAAAATGGTAAGTTACACATTTTTTCTACTGGAGAGCCGTTGAACACGCAATTTGGACAATATCGTGATGTGAATTATTTCACCTTTTTGTCAGACTTAAAGTCTCTTACTCAAGTTAAGACCTCATAGAAGTTGATTTTGGAGGAAGTAAGCATTTGAGAATCTGAAAACACCATAACGAGCTCTCATCACGTTGAGCATCATAGTATGTTAAAAAGTTACAAACAGACTACAGGTGAAAAGTTATTCGGAGTTCCACAAGATTTCTGATATCGAGAAATGTATCATAAATATAAGTGAGTTCAAAATTTATGTTTTAGATTTTCATCATGAAGATTGTAGTGTGTAGTATATGTTTGCATCTTTTAACATAAAAATAGATCATGTCTAGAGATAGTTATGGTGGTTCGAGTTAGTAAAGAGAAGATGAAATAGCATGTTTTACTAGCATATAAGCTTAGAAATTGTTCTCTAGAACCGGTAGTGAGATTGGCTTCCGTGGGTAGTTGATTAAACTTGTAGGGAGCAGATCTCATGATCAAATCTCCTCAGACTCACAATCGGCTTGGAGTAGGTTGACTCCTTCTGAAGAATATGTAGAGCACCAAGTTGCCTAGGGACGAGGCACTAGATATCCCTTGAACATATCATGAATACGAGACGTCTCCGTCTATACTTGCACTAGTGTAGTCACTTGATGTGGATGCTAGAGAAAGATTTCCACTAGATTTCCAAAATGCATCATATGCTAGAGGTCTAACTCCTCTTCAAGGTGTCAGGATAATTAGTATGAATCCGATGTACAACATTTTAAGTCTTGAGGTAGTGAAATAACATCAAAGATACTCCAAGTTGGTACAAATTCTTTTATTATATCGAAAATATAGATCTTATCATATGATATACTTGGATTAAAAATCAAACCAAATTGATTTTTGTGGAGACACTTATGGCATTTCGAAGTCAAAGAGGGTTCTTTCTAGAGAAATATAGATCTTATCATGTTATATACTTGTGTCAAAAAATCAAGTCCAACTAATACCCGAAGACACACTTACGTCTTTCGAAGTCAAAAAGAGGTTCTTCGTAGAGAAATATATATCTTATCATGTGATATACTTGGATCAAAAAATCAAGTCGAATTGATACTTTAGGAGACACTTCTGGCATTTTGAAGTTAAAGGGGACCAGAGAACGACAATGGTGATAAATCGAGCTCTACTTGTCAGAACTAGGTGATTTTGATGACCAGATATAGCCGTGGTGGAGTTACTATAGATGGAGATGCCAAAAACTGACTGTACGATCTACTCAATAGTCACACGAGAAGAGGAAGAAGGAGAGAGGTTTACGGAGCTTACGAAGAGAGAATTTTCTGACTGATGACAGTTTTGACATCGAGGTTTTGAGGAATTGAGGTTAGAGGACAGAAACAAGTAGAGAGGAGGCCTGCAACTTGTCCACATATCTTTTTGAATAGAAATATAGAAGTTTCTAGGTGAATGCGCTAGTGCTTCACATGAGTAGTTTTCTAAAGTGTTGAGTTCTTGAACATGAGACTTTTAGCTTGGATGATCAAGAGTTGAAGGCTTGCAGACTGAAGGATTTGGAGTTGAAGACTTACATGCATACTGTGTGTTTTGTTCGGATCGAGAATGTGGCAGAGATTCTTTTGTGATCCTTGTGTTGTCCATCATTCCACAGATGTTATATTGTGATTGGAGTTACCTTCTCGTTGACTTTTGTACATGTTTTGTGTTCAGTCTTTTTTCGTCAAGGATCGTCGCTCTAGCGATGTGTATAAGATAATGTTATCCAACGGCAAGCCGACAAACATCTACCAGAACTTATAGAAAGTGTTAGCTCAGTTGATCAAGGACTACTCACATCCAAGCAAATGGATTATGACCTTTGTAGCGAGTCCATGACTACTCTGATTTGTGCTCTTCAAACATATCGACATTGTGCCACAATTGAGCACGATATCCACCAATACATGTATATTCCAGCATGTGTTTTCCAACTTGAAGAGTTTGTCAGATACATATACGGAGCTCTAGAAAGAAGGAAAGCTCAATGTTGACATGTCTTCCAATCCTCTTGATAACTATGTCGTGATTACTCCTCTACTGTTTGCAAAAACTTTAGAGGTGCTTTTTCTATTAAGTGAGCTTGAGCCAGCAAAGAGACATGTTCAAGAGCAAACAGACAAAAAAAATTGATGATAAAGAGCACTAGAGGATGATACTCATGGTCATTGTCAGATGGCTGATCCTATAGCTACTATGCAATCTATTGTGCCAGATTTGGTAACGTAGTGCAGTCATATAGACTTCTTTTTCATACAATTTGGCAATGTTTGATGGGTGTCTCTATCATATTGTATTCATCTTGGTGTTGTAATATGGAATAATTTTAGCAAAATTGTTTCATGTTTGATATTTTTGTTTATGATCGTAAACACCGAGTGGTTGAATAACAATTAAAATGAATTTTAAGAACCTAAGCAAGAGCGGAATATATTCAAAATCTGAATAAATACAAATTTCATGAACTTGCAGTGTCCAACTTTGGAGGGTGCATGAAAACTCAAAAGAGAACTAATGAGCGGGAAGCTCACTCCCTCTACTTCCTGCTCCTACTCCTCGACACACCAGTTTAGACAACAGGACTACACGAGGATGCCATTCCTTGCTCTAAACTGTCCACTATCTCCATCTACATCTTCGAACCACGGTTGGCAATGAAAGAATGTAGACCTCTCATGTGTAATCCAAATCTATTCGTATGTCTCTAACATCGGACGTAGTGTGTACTGTGCATTAATGTGTCTAATGTGTGCACAATAATGTGTAGTCTCTCGTGTGTAATGTATGTAAAATCCTACTCTCGCTCTAACTTATATAACTGCCTTGAGGCACAGGGGAGATCCGCTCCAATCCTCACTTACAACCAGGGGGAGATGGGACGTTGTCAGAAGGCTATCATCACACATGCAGTCGGCTCTCTGCCTTGGTTTAGACATTTGCTTTGCTACTCCTGCGCTGCCTACTCTGCCACATGGACAATCACCTAAAATTACAAGGAAACTGCCACCTCCTAAGATAGCAATTTTGGTTCTTATCAAGTTTAGACAAGTCAACTTGTCTTCCTACTCTACTGTCTACTCTAATTCACGGGGTGCGATCTCCTTCTGATCTAATCCTACCTCAACTCCTAACTCGGCTTTTGATAAGGTGAGGAGCCTTGCGAATACCTTGGGTGTCATTGAGATGGCTTCCTCCTCAACATTCATGGCTGGCTCAGTTGGTGCGGCTTCGGAAGACAAAAGCGTCTTCTAGGAAGCTGAGTCGACCTGCGCTTCCTTGCTCTTCTGAGGTACTTGTTCGACGCTGGGAGCTGTGATGACTTCGTAGTGGTGCGAGGAAGTCACCTCCTCCACTCGAAACACCTAGGAAGACAACTCTTCTTCATGTCTTTCGGAGCTTCTTCTGCAGTCTTCTCGGCTTCCAACGTTGTCACTACCAAGTGGACAGCGAGGTCGAACTCCTCCTTCTCCAAATCTGTCCCGGTCGCTGGTGCTAGAGCATGGTCAGATGTAGCCGCCGATGGTGGAATCGAAGGAAGACCATAAAGCGTCTTCAAGCCCTCAATCTATCGATCTAGGTAACGAAACATACTCTCCTTGCACTCCACTAGCATCGCCCTGGACTCGTCATCCCACTCCCTAGCTAGGGTGAGAAGCTTCCTACCCACGGTGAAGTTGAACTTCTTGCGAAGTGCTTTCACCGTCTGTGCTAGCAATCCCTTCGCACGAGCTTCTGCTTCTTCTCGCTGCGTCTTCTCTGCTGTAGCCTGCACTTCTGTGACTTCCCGCAGTGTCTTCCATGTTGTCTTCTCCTCTGCGAGGGTGGTGATATTATCTTTGACCCGCAGAACCTCCTGATTACGCTGCTGTAGACGTGCATGCAACTCTTGGTTGCTCTTCCTAAGTTGTGTTGACTCCTGGCAGAAGTGGCTACTTCCGCTTTGTACTTCGCCGCAAGCTTCTCCGTGGTGCGGAGGTTGGCTTCCAGTGCTTCTACCTTCTTTTGGACTTTTCTTGCTGCATCAAGGTGCGTAGATTGAATCCAAGCCGTAGTGGCTTCTCTTGAGCCATCGTGCGCTTCTCCACCAACTCCATAGCTGGCTGAATCTCCGAATGGAAGAAGGCACTGAATTCCTCCAACCTCTTCTCGCGGAAGACAAGTTCATCTCCATAATCTGATCGGAGGTGTCTTCCTTGTCTTTCAGAGACAAGGATGCCTCTTCCACCACTGTGGTCTTCTGCTTCTGTCCGCGAGAAAACACTACTCTTCTCATCTTCCGGGGTGGAAGATCCCTTCCCACGGCACGAGCGGTTCTCTTCACTGCGCTTCCTCGCATCGCAATAAGAATGTCCATCAAACCTTCATCTCCTGGAATCTTCGAAAGACTCCTTGTAGTTGCAGAAGTGATCTTCCATGCAGCTCGAGCACTCAGTGGCTCCTCCTGAGAGTTAGACTCCGATCAAGAGTGAATGATCGGGAAGGAGGTGGTCTTCCTAGGCACGCTCCTAGGACCCATCTTCCTCGGTGGTGTCGCGTCTGCCAAACCACTGGAGTCGTCTTCTCTCACCAGAAGCGTCTTCTGATGAGTGTCTGGCCTCATCTGCGGCACTAGAGTGGGACGGGGAGTCATGGTCGCAGCTCGATCGTCTTCTCCGGAGGTCTCCTCCTTTATCTCGTGCTGCCATGTTGACCCATACCTCGCCAACTGATCTTCTGCTAGGTCCTCCTTGGACACGTTGTCGTGTCGTGGACCGGCTCCTACATGAAATTCAAACTTCGATGCTTGTCGCTCCAAAGACACTCATGAGAAGACAAGCTAGGCCCCAGCTTATGGGTTTTTGGCACAATCTCAGATCTCCATTTTCATCGCATAGATGGATAGAGCTCCTTGTCAGCTTTCCATAAGCACTTTGTCTACTTCGTTTAGACGCCTAGTGGAGAAGTTACAGGACTCGAAAGATGGAGAAAATAAGCTAAGCCCCAGCTTACGGGTTTTTGGCACTACTTCGGATCTTTGTTTTTATCGCACCAGTGGATACAGCTCCTTGTCAGCTTTCCATAGGCACTTCACCTACTTCGTTTGGACGCCTAGTGGAGAAGTTACAGGACTCGAAAGATGGAGAAAACAAGCTAGGCCCCAGCTTACGGGTTTTTGGCGCAACTTCGGATCTTCACTTTCATCACATGGATGGGTAGAGCTCGTTGTCAGCTTTCCATGGGCATCTTGTTTACTTCGTTTGGACATCCAGAGAAGAAGTTATGCGATTCGGAAAAAGGCAAAATGAAGCTAGGCCCCTAGTTACTTGCTGACTGGGTATTTAGGGCTTCAGGCGTTATATCAAAGACGCAAGGGGCCTGCTTCTTATAATTGAGGGTTGAACTTCGTACGTACAGACTGTTGCAAGGGGGCTGCTTAAGGGGCTTGCTTGTTTCTGCGACCTGTCGGTGGATGTTTTGGAGAATTGGGAAGTCCAATACACGCGCGCAAGGTGTCATCGGGTTCAGATCTGTGCAGGCTACGCACAGGTTAAGACGGTTCTTGAAGAGACGGATCGGGGGTTGCGTACTGAGTGAAATTGAGACGCAGGAAGCAGATTTGGGATTTTCAGTTACCTGTGAAGGAGAGTTGGACCGTTGTCGTAGCGAGAGCCTTTCCTTTGAGCAAGGGCGTACCTTCTGGCTGTGGTTAGCGATCGATGCACAACAGAGCGACTAGTATCTCGTAGATTTCTCTCTAATTTCCTCGATAACTAAGCACTTTCTTTTTCTCAGTAAAGGGTCAAGATAACTACACGAAAACGTTGGATGATCATGGGCACGACAAACGGGATATGTGATGACATGATCTCTCGGTAGTATTCCTCTCCGAAGTTTCGCACTACTAGGACTTCGTACATGGCTTTGGGTCGACAGATGTGTCTTATCTCGCACTGGGTGTTAAAGTTTACAGGAGGGAGCTGATTTAGATCCATCTTGCGTTAGATGAGGATAAAGACGGTGAGATCCCATTCTTGGCCGTAAGTGACAACAGGTAAGATCACGGGGACAGGCGAGAGCATGACTTGCGCGGTAAAGTTATGCCCGAAGGACCCTATCAAAAACTGCTGGAAATGAACTCGTTCCATGTACATCAACTTAATCTGGAAAGGGTTTCGAAAAGGGAATCTGGGCGGTAAGTAGAGTCCTTCGTCCATCTCTCACAACATGTGCACTCCAACTACAAAGGTATATCGATCCATAAAATTCTAATACAATCTCATAGGATCACCACGATCTCTCCACGAACAATCTCTTGGATTTCTCAAGGTCGAATCCTCACACACGAGTCACTCTCCTCTGCTTAAAGGTTTCGAACCCCCACAGAAGGATAGGTGCAAGTCCCCTAACAGAACAACCCCAGCCACACGGACCGATGAGGTGGCACACATGCACATCGCATGTTTGGTGCCGTCATACTCATCCACGTGTAGGTCGTCTGGTTGAAAGGTTCTAATGCATGCACCGTAACGTGTCCTAATACAAGAGACTAGGCTAGATAGGAAGTCGACTTTACAGGTCAAGGATCGCACTTTGCCACGTTGAGTGCGAACCTGACAACCACATGACGTGGTTACAACGTAGGTCGCTAAAGTCTCATCTACGCCTAGAATACACCCCAAAGCAACACAAACGTCACACTGGACGCTTCTCTGCCAGCTGCCGTAACAAGACTCGAGACCTAGAGTAGATATCGTTGCCGATACAACGCGGCAGAGAAAACAGCGAACTTTCACACATGATAGATACAGATATACAGTTCAGTCTCCTCTCAAACTTGCCACGTAGGTAGGATACTAAAATCTCTACTTACAGGTCAAATTTCAGGACGATCTGACGGCTAGATCTCCTCCCACAATTAACACAAATCCACAGAAACTAACACGTACTTCCAATCTCAGATTCATGACAGAAGCTTCTTCGCCTAAATGAACCGTCCACTTCCACTCCAACTTCCTGTGCTATCAATTCAGAAGGTAAACTCACTACACAGGAAATTTGAGCCGATTTGACCGTTCTGATCATCCTCCATAAATCTGCAAACTCGTTGCTCCAGATTGACAGCTTTCTGCACCCCGTCGCCTTCAAATTGCCATTGCGCTCAATCCGCAGAACATCCGGTGGTGAAATTTGTGGTCAGAGCTTCAGCAACTGACAGACTACAAGCTCATGAAATCTCGTCTCAATCTGACGGTTCAATCACTCAAACCCCTTAATATTACAATCGGAAGAGAAAGCTATGTACTCCCATGTACTCCCATCACTCTATGAACTTCAAAATGCCATAACGTATGCTCAGGACCTCCAAATCGAGTGAAATTTGTGGTCAGATTGCTCCTCCCGTCGAGAGCTCTCCGCCCATGCCCTCTGATCTCCAAAATCCCTCATCAAAGTGCCCCGAACCTCCCAGAGCGCACACTTAGGTAAATGACAAGTTATCTTCACTTTTGGGTGGACCAATGGGGAGTTAAAGGACTCAACCTTGTCCTTTTCTGCCCCATGGAGACCCCCAGCAGATAATAGAGCATTCTAAGCTCATAAGGGCAATGTTTTAGATCCCATTACACCACAACTTCTACAATTGTGTGCAAAACGCACTTATACGCGTAATTTACATACTAACTGGTCCCACAACAGGACACCGTTCGGGCCGTTCCGGAGTCCAAACTTGCTGTCCTTGGATCCAACGGGATCAGAACACCGAGTTCTACAGGAAATTGAAGACGATACCAGTTTTCATCGGGCGGTTTGGAAGTTCTGAGTGAAATTGGCTCGCAGGGAAGCGCTTACATCAGATTTTCGTTCGCCTGCGACCTGAGATTGGGTTGTTCTTCGCGATCGGTGAGCCAAGCTCTTTGTTCTTGGTGCCTACGCGATCAAGGAGTCCTCATGTACGCATAGGAGAAGACTGTAAGTGAATTGGATTGTTGGTTTGGGTGTGGTGAGCGAATTTGAGCCGCAGGGAGCCGATTTACGTCAGTTTTTGCAACCTGCGACCAAATTTCTCGAGTGGTTTTGCAAGGGGAACTCCAAACGGCTTGTTTGGAGTCTTGTTGGGTTCAGGGTAGCCAGATCTACCTATCAGCGAGGACGGATATCAGTTTAGACGATCCGTTTGTGCGGTGTGAGCGGTTTTAAGCCGCAGGGAGGAGCTTCTGGAAGTTCGGTCACCTGCGACCGAAAATCGGCGATATCTCGACTATCGGGAGTCGGATCTGAAGGTTTCTTGAGCCAAAGGAGTCAGGGAAGGAGACCCTATCGACATTTGAAGATCGTTTGGAGAAAGGAGAAAGTTCTCAGATAGGTCTTTTTCGGTTCCTTTGCTACGGATTTCGTCTTTTTGAGTTCGTTAGGGACTTAATTGGTTGTGTACGGCTTGTGGTAGCTAACTTTAGCCAAGAGTTAGTGCGTGGATGTGGTTTGGACTTGGGTTTTGGATCGCGTGATATTGTTGTGGCTCTGTTTGTTAGCAAAGAGAAGTTTCTCTTGCTTTGAGCTACGCTTTGGCGATTTCAGGCTAGGGTTGCGATTCAGGGGTTTGTTTTAGGGCTTCTGAAGTAGGTTACAGACCGCTCTGGTCTGTTCCTCAGTTTTGTGCTGTTAGGAGAAAGAATCGGCAGTGTACATACTTTCAGAGTGGTATATATCGCAGCATTCCTTTTCGTGGTTGTTCTTCTCTGTCTTGTCTCTGTTTGGCACACAGCATCTCCACAGCCAGGAACCTCGTGTTTTCCTGGACATCCTTCACGCACAAAATATCCGACACGATAACGTACAAGTAGTAGAGGAACAGAGTAAGATGTCCTCCTGCCGGGGTGTCCAAGTACACCAGTTCTGCCTGCACATATGCATGGAAGAAAGCGCCTAGTTCACGAGTAGCCCTTCCCAAACGGCCTCCAGGAACTCCATGTCTTGGTCTCCAAGATACCTCATCTTCTGCGTTTTCTCTTTGGGAAAGAGATGAAGGAACAGCTCCGCCAAAAGACGCTTCCGTGGCTCTCGATAAGCTTATCTTCCATCCATTCCTCCCTTGTCTGTCTTCCAAGAAGATGCAAGTTGTGCTCCTCGGCACGTGCCACTTCCTCGAGATCATGGGTAGGATCTTCTTCTCTAACTCATGCCGTCTGTTCTCTACTTCTGACATGTAGAAGGCCCTACGCCACCATTCCGCTGTCCAGGAAGATGGTCTTCCTCAAGCAACTCCCGCCTTCACAGGTACACGGTTGCGAGGAGGCAATGCTGACCAAACCTCCTCCAGAAGATCCTGATCCGCGAGGTTCCAATCCCACAGGAAGAAGTCGAGACCCAACTCCTTAATGAAGGGTTTGGCCTTGGTCAACTCTGCTACTGGTAACACCAACCCTCGAAGATGCATCGACATACTTCAAGCTCTGTTACACTAAGCCACACGCACTTACTGTGAGGCGAAGGTTCAATCCTTCCCAAGTTCTCACAGTCTAACTTCCACTCCCAGAAGACGAATCTAGTCTTGCAGAAGACAACTATTATGTCTTCCGAGATTCTACCAGTGCTTCCTAAGTACCTCTCGTCTTCCGAGCTATACCTAAACAATCCTAACTAAGCAAGGCATCGCATGGATTCCCAAGAAGACAACCCACCTTGCATTTCATCCTACTTCTTAACAGAAGATACAAAATACGAGAGAAGCAGAGTGTACGAGAAGTTCAGAAGATGGTCGTGAGCTCTTACTGTGACAGTGATCTCCCCAAGATTCCCGAGACAGCTTCTGATTCAATGACGTTCTCGGAAGACTTCTCACAGTCAGGCTTCCCTTCACTAGTCTCACATGTCTTCTGCTTCTAACACGCAATCTAACCTCACAACAGACAAAAAACATTCATACTCTGTTCTTCGGACTCCTCATCTCTCATACACACTCAGAAGAAGATTGTTGCATGACGGGAAGACATGACCCTCGACCATTCTCTCCAGATTCTGCCAGCAAGACTTCTCACAACTCTCTTCTAAGTTTGAGAAGAAGAAGGAATAGGTTGCTATGGGTCGAACAGAAGAGATATGTAAAGGACCCTCACGTCTTCTCGCGCATTCTGCCAGCTTTTTCCAATCTTCTAGTCTCTCTAGGAAGATGTGGATTTGAGAAGCTCGGAAGATCGGGAGGCACAAGTCTGATTCTCAACCTCTAGCTTCTCGAAACAATAAACAACTCACCAAGTCACTCAGGATTCATACCAAACCTCTCTCAACACAAAAACCAATCCAATCCAATCTTGATACGAATGGAACACAGTCATCTTCCGAAGATGTTCAGACGTCCAGAAGCGTCTTCCGAAGATGTTCAGATCTTCCGGGGCGTCTTCTGCCCAGGGATTCGGGAGTAGAGGTGTGGTAGGGTAGAGAAATTGATAGCTGAGTGATCGAATTGGAGAATGAGAGACAAGGAAGCTCGATTACAGCTTGGGAAGAAGCGAGAAGACGGCTGTCAAAAATTGGGCAGTGCTTCCGCGCCCAATTTCACAGAGAGAAAGTTCGAGATGGGAGAAACGATTGATGGGCTTCCTGCACACAAGCGGGGAAGCGCGGGGGACACTAAACCAGAGATGAGAAGCGGTGGGAAGGAGAAAGAACATGGGAAGAACCAAACAGTCTTCTGGCTGCTTCTCGTAGTGTCTTCAGTCTTCTACGCGCTTTTGACCTCCACCTCAGCTCCAATGTGATCCCACGGACCTGCTCCTGTTGTCAATTCTAAGCTACGCCATGATGCTTCTTCAATCAATCCTTTCTCCAGCTCTAATCGTCCTTCAATGTCTGCTTACGAGAATCTACATGGGACTCCTTCAACTCAATGGTGCTTCTTGCTCTTACAAATTGTCCTCTCGTTCTCTCTCTAGCCTCGATTTGATCCTTGCTGTCCACAATTTCAGTATTCTTGCTTTCTTCACTCAATTTGGTACCTCTAAAATCGATCTTCAGCGCGCAATGGCCTTCGATGCGAGAAGCAGTTGCTGATTTTGTGCTAATGTGCTTCTCCCGTATCTTCCTGTGCGATTAGGGTTTTCGACCTCCTTGACCTACCTACTACCATGAGACTACCTGGTAGGTACACCCACCTCTCTACTAGGTGGTTCGTGGTTGACGCCCATGCAGTCGCGATCGCTGTCTTCTAGAAGACACGCGTCTTTCGTCTTTCGTCTTTCGGAAGACACAACCAAGAAGACACTTCTCGAAAGATATCCGTCTTCCGAAGAAATCATCTTCTACTTACAAAAAGATCTTAAGATCATCTTTCCTCTAAGCAAGGTGTAATCTTAAGCACAAAGGTTACTTCAGTTACACAAACAAGTTATTAACTTCAAAAGTTTCAGAAATTCGTAAATCCTATAAATTGTGGGCACCACAAGTACATCTTCTTTTGGACATCTTCTTGCTACATCAGGGTGCGCAGACCGAATCCAAGCCGTAGCGGCTTCTCTTGAGTCATCGTGCGCTTCACCACCAACTCCATAGCTGGCTGGATCTCTGATGAAAGAAGGCGTTGAATTTCTCCAACCTTCTTTTCGTAGAAGACAGGTTCATCTCCACAAATCGATCGAAGACGTCTTCTTTGTCTTCTAGAGGCAAGGATGCCTCTTCCACCACTGTGATCTTTTGCTTTTGTGCGCGGGAAGACACTACTCTTCTCATCTTTCGGGGTGGAAGATCTCTTCCCACTGCAGGAGTGGTTCTCTTTGATGCGCTTTCTCGAGTCGCAGTTGGAATGTCAACCAATCTCAGCTTCTGGAGTCTTCGAAAGACTCCTTGTAGTTGTAGAAGTTGTCCTTTGTGCAGTCCTAGTGCTCAATGTCTCCTCCTGAGAATCTGACTCCGATCCAGAACGAATGATTGAGAAAGAGGCGGTCTTCCTAGACATACTTCTAGGCCCCATCTTCCTCGGTGATGATGCGTCTTCCATATCGCTGGAGTCGTTTTCTCGCACCAGAAGAGTCTTTTGATGAGTGACTGGTCTCGTCTGGAGCACTAAAGTGGGAGGGGGAATCACGATCGCTACTCGATCTTCTTCTACAGATGTCTCTTCCTTCACCTTGTATTGTCCTGTTGGCCCATACCTCACCAATTGATCTTCGATCAAGTCTCCCTTGGACACGTACAGATAATAGAAGAACGGGGTGAGGTGCCCTCCTGCTGGGGTACCCAAGTACACCAGCTCTGCTTGGACGTAAGCGTGAAAGAAGGCGCCCCAATTAACGAGCAGTCCCTCCCAGATGGCTTCCAAGAACTCCACGTCCTGATCTCCAAGGTATGTCGTCTTCTACGCTTTCTCTTTGGGAAAGAGTTGAAGAAACAACTTCGTCAGAAGACGCTTTCGCGGCTCCCGGTAAGCTTCAACATTCCACTCATTTCTTCTTTGTCTATCTACCAAGAGCACGACTCGTGCTCCTAGGCACATGTCACTTCTCGGTGATCATAGGTAAGATCTTCTTCTCGAGCTCGTACCCTCAGTTCTCAGATTCTGATATGTGAAAGATCATATGCCACCACTCCGCCGTCCTAGAAGACGGTCTTCCACGAGCGACCCCTGTCTTCAAAAGTACAAGGTTGCGAGGAGGCAGTGCTACCCAAACCTCTTCCAGAAGGCCCTAGTCCGTGAGGTTCCAGTCCCACAAGAAGAAGTGGAGACCCAACTCCTTAATGAAGGATTTGACCTCTGCCAACTCTGCTGCTGATAACACCAACCGTCGAGGATGCATCGACATGCTTCGAGCTTTGTTACACTAAGCCACACGTACTTGCTGTGAGCCGAAAGCTCAATCCCTTCCAAGTCCTCACAGTCTAACTTCCACTCTCAGAAGACGAATCTAGTCTTCCAGAAGACAGCTATTATGTCTTCCAAGATTCTACCAGTGATTCTTAAGTACCTCTCGTCTTTCGAGCTATATCTAAACAATCCTAACTAAGCAAGGCATCACATGGATTCCCAAGAAGACAACCCACCTTGCATTTCATCCTACTTCATAACAGAAGATACAAGATATGTGAGAAGTAGGGTGTACGAAAAAGGTTCAGAAGATGGTTGTCGACTCCTACGGTGACAGTGACCTCCAGGAAGAATATTGGGATAGTTTCTGATTAATTGACGTACTCGGAAGACCTCCTGCAGCCAGGCTTCTCATCACTGATCTCACTTGTCTTCCGCTTCGTACAGACAATCTAGCCTCACAACAGATACGGAACATTCATACTCTGTTCTTCCGACTCCTCACCTCTCATACAGGCTCAGAATCCCCGGCTGGACTAGAGTTTTGAGGTTATGGTCGTAAGCTTGCTGCATGAGGAGAAGACATGACCCTCGACCATTCTCTTCAGATTCTGTCAGCAAGGCTTCTCACAACTCTCTTCTAAGTTCAGGAAGAAGAAGGAAAAGGTTGCTATAAGTTGGACAGAAGAGATATGTAGGACCCTCACGTCTTCTCGCGCATTCTGCCAGTCTTTCCAATCTTCTAATCTCTCTAGGAAGATGTGGATTTGAGAAGCTCGGAAGATCGAGGAGGCACAAGCATGGTTCTCAACTTCTAGCTTCTCGAAACAACAATCAACTCACCAAGTCACTCAGGATTCGTACCAAACCTTTCTCAACACAAAACCCAATCCAATCCAATCTTGATACGAATTTGCAAACAGTCATCTTCCGAAGACGTTCTGATATCCAGAAGCGTCTTTTGAAGATGTTCAAGTCTTCAGAAGCGTCTTCTGTCCAAGGATTTGAGAACAGAGGTGCGGTAGAGTAGAGAAATTGACAGTCAAGTGCTTGAATTTGAGAATGAGAGATGAGGAAGCTCGATTCCAACTTGAAAAGAAGCGAGAAGATGGCTGTCGAAAATTGGACAACGCTTCCGTGCCCAATTTTCACAAAGGGAATTTCAAGGTAGGAGAAATCGATCGATGGACTTCCTGCAAACGAGCGGAGAAGCGCGAGGAACATCAAATCAAAGACGGGAAGCGATGAGAAGGAGAAAGAACACAGGAAGAACCTTAGTACTGCTTCTGGCTGCTTTTGTTGCACCTTCAATCTTTTGTGCGCTTCCGATCTGTCACGTCACAAGTATCCCATTATTTGTGTGCGTGTTTATATAAGTTTCATTAGATATGACTATCTTATAGGTTACTCTAGTTCGAAGGTCTAAATCTAGAGTGATCAAAACTAGCCATAACTAGTGGAGATAGTTATAACTAAGTTGAGGAAACTATTAGAAGTTCCACTATGGCACTATGTGACAAGTGCGGAGCTCTAAATATGCTTCTCAAAAGTATTTAACTTTGTTGACCATCGCTGATTGGATGCATGATGAAAAGTCATGCACAAAGATCTAAAGATGCTCCTCAAAAGACGTATTAGTTTGTTGTCGTCTTCCGATTGGATAGGGTGGAAAGTTAACACTTTACAAAAGCTAAAGTAGGAGAATCTCTTACTTTTGTAAAGCAGAACAAGTAATGTGTGTGCTATTCTTAAAAGCTTAGTAGCCTTTAGAAGTTTTACTATTTTGGATTGCGCACTTACCATGAGGTAACGTAACTTAGTGAAAGTTACCACGGTAAGAAGTTGTAGGGTATATAAGGAAGAGTTGAGAAGGTGGAAGGCACTCTCATTTTCCTGTCTATAAGTAAAGTGAGCATTGGAGACCTTGGGAGTCCTTGAGTACTATGTGATGCAATGTGGAGGGCGGGGTTAGAACTTGTGTGCAGGAACGCTATTAGAGGGACCGATGTGACCATACGGGTCAGAGTGTTGAGTGAAGTGAGCATGGATATGATAGAATCTTTGTAATTAAGGTGCACTAGTAATCCTAGTCATCTGAGGTACCTCTGGGTGAGAGACAGGCCGGCTTACAGATCGTCAATCCGAGCTCCAATGTCACCCCACGAATCTACTCATGTCGTCAATCTTGAGTTGTGCCTCTCTGCTGCTACAATCTATTCTTGTTCCTCCTTCGAAACCTCTCTAATCGACCCTCGATGTCTGCTTCTTGAAATCCACAAGGATTCCTGAAGTGAGCATGGGTATGATAGAATCTTTGTAATTAAGGTGCACTAGTAATCCTAGTCATCTGAGGTACCCCTGGGTGAGAGACAGGCCGGCTTACATTTTTGGTTCCGTTGCCGGGACCTCGATACAAAGATTCGTATTTAGTCGTTAGTACAGTTCATGTCTGTTTTTGAGCATGAGTTCAGAACCTTTGTACATACACCATGTTATAGAGGGACAAGATAAGCTTTCCAATAAGCTTGATATCTCCGAGAGATCAATTGTGAGGAGAGAGTTATGTCTTTCGGAAGTTAAGGAGGTTTTTTGGTATCAAATAGTAGAGCTCTCGGGAAGGAGTTTACAGTCATTTTCATATTTTCAGTTTTTAGAGTTAGACCTTGAAATCTTCCATGCTGATAGCTTGCAAGATAAGCTATCTAGGCACCCAAATCATGCGTGAATTGATCGAGTAGAACTGGAGTTATGGCATTCGAAGCGAAGGGGGGTCAAATCTGTTATATCGCTTGCTGAAGTAAAAGAGTGAAAGAATTTCAGAATTCTTGAGAGGGTTATGTTCGATCTCTGAGGCTCAAGGTTGACAAGTTAAGCTTCTACTTAGTAATGTGAGAGATTGCTAAACGAGAAGATAGTCGAGTGATCAAAAGTGTCAAACAAGCTATATAGCGAGAGAGATGTATGACGGATCATCGTCATGGAAGGACAGCAAGAGTGGAAAATTGAGGTTGAGCAAGATCCCTCAAGGCTATGCGGTGATAGTTACCGCTGATCTGGCGAAAGGAGAATTTCGACTAGAATTTGAGGAAGAAGCAGAGAGTAGTCGTAAGAACCAGGAGAAGAACTCGAGGTGCTTTTTGTGTGGAGAAGAAGGACATAAAGTGAGCAAGTGTCCTACGAAGAATAGACTTTTGTGTGAGCGAAGAGGGTTGGTCGACTTAAGCTTACACATAGGTCCTTCTTCCTCTAGACAAGACGTCATTGATCCTACAACCTTTTGTCCTAGATGTGGAGTGGACGGGATTCCAGTTGAGCACGAGTGTAGCGCAGTGGTTGCTTTGCTAGAAACAGTAGCCGAAGGTCTCGAGAAAAGGTTGAGTGTAGAAACAGAACAAGTGAAGACTTCTAGTGAGGATGGAGATAGTTTGTCACACGTTAGATAAGATAACCATGAGGGTCAAGCTTATTCTAACCTTTGGAGGGGAGAGAGCTCAACGGGGAAATTGTGGATTGCGGTGAAGTACGATCTTCACATCCACAAGCAGTACCTTGAGTAAGAAGAAGAAAAGAAAAGAAGAATGGGGAAACTTCCGGTGTTTTACGAAAAGGATGGAGAAGACGTGGAAGGATTTGTGAGGGACTTCAAACGGGCATGCATTGGCAATGGAGATCGAAAGAAGAGCGAGTGGGTAGGGTTGATACCTGAATTTCTTGAGAGTTCTGCATTGACATGGTATGAGGATAGGAAGAAGAGAAGAGTAGTGGGGACTCCAGAGGATACTTGGGAAGTATTGACGGAGGCCTTAATTGAAACTTTTCTTCCTGATGAAAGTTACGAGAAGTTAATGGTAGAGGTAACTTACCTCAAACAAGGAGAGAAAGAGAAAGTAAGGACTTACGCTGAGAGGGTGGAGAAGTTAGAACAAAAGTTTCGGGTGGTTTTACGAAAGAGTGGAGATGTAGTAGAACCAACGATGGTGGGCATTGGAGCAATGCTCACAAAGAATTTTATTGGGGGATTGAGGCCGGAGATTCGAACACAAGTGCGGTATGAGAGACCAACTTCGAAGGCTGATGCAGTGAAGATCGCAACCAGGATGGAAGAGAGCTTGGATGGAGACGACTTGCAACCAATGACTGTTGGGGCAGCATGTGGAGAGGTGCAAGGGCCGAGCATGCCAACTCTGACGCCTGCGAGTGTTCCAATTGTTCGATTTCAGAATCTGACTCCGGTAGCTCCTACTAGTGCGGTTACAATCACTGCACCATCTAGATCTGTTACTCCCGACTTTCGTGATGAGTTGAAAAGTTTGACAGAGTCTTTGGCAGATTTGAAGATCAATATGGTGAATCTGTTGCAACATCGGAGTCCAAATGTTGGAGGAGGCTCACGAGGTTATGGGAACTATCAGTCTAGAGGTGGACCACCGCAAGGATCACCAAGTAACTACACGAACCAAGGATGTTTTACGTGTGGAGGATCACATTTCCAACGTAATTGTCCAAGTCGTAATGGTGGAACGGCGGATGGAGCTTCAACTTCACAAAGCAAGGACAAGGGTGTAGCATGCATTGACATCTTGGAGCCACGAGATGTACGAGAAGGTTTTCAATCTGTAGAGCTGTTGGCTCAAGAGAGGAAGAGGATGAGGACGCATTTCGACGAGGGAGAACCAGTCGTGATGGAAGATTCTCCAAGTCAAAATACTCGGAGTAGCAAATCTTCTTCAAAAACCAAAGAACGGCGGAAGAAATTGGGAAATACTGATTTCACAATTTCGATGGAGCAATCAAAATACAATGTGGTGGAAGACGTGGGTAAGCAACGAGCAAACATTACTGTGGGACAGTTGATTGCTCTGAATCCTTCGGTGAGGAAAGAACTTCGTAGCGGTCTAAGCTCTCAACGAGGTCGGAAGAAGAAGGTAAATCCTTCTATTGTCGGTGTGAGTGCTTTAGATGCTAGTGAAGGAGAGGTGTGCAACAAGGCATCAAAAGTAGAGGCTCGTATCAATGGGAGAGATGTCTCAGATGTTCTTGTCGATGGAGGATCGGCAGTAAATGCCATCTCAGAACGACTCATGAGGAAGTTGGATCTAGTACCAACTCGTCCTTCTAGTATCACGGTGGGTATGGCTAACAGACAGCGAGTTAGACCATTGGGAGTGCTGGAGAGAGTTTGTGTGTCAGTAATGGGATTGCAAGTAAACATGACATTTCAAATCTTGAAAGAGTCAAGTTATGAAATGTTACTCGGAAGACCTTGGCTTCGAGCAGTACATGCAACGGATAACTGGCACAAAGGTTATTTACGCATCGGACCGAATCACCACCGGATCAAAGTTCCATTGCTCGGAGATCAAGTTGGGACGTCGGAATCGGATCGACCCACCTCGGACTACTGGGAGTCAGAAGTTGTCGATACTACTTCTGATGTAGGTACAAATTCTTCAGATTCAGAATCTGAAAATACATCGTCAGAAGAGGAGAGAGAAGAACGAAATGTGGGTGTGAACGTAGTGGATCTTTTCCTTTCTCCGGAAGTGCAAAGAGATAGAGACAAAGAACCGTTGACTCCCGAGGAGGTGGAGAGAAGAATTGCCACCTTACGTTATGGATCGAAGGTTACTAAAGAGGAGAAGAGTTGTTTCGAAGAGATCTTTCGCAAATACATTCATGTATTTGCATTTAGTTACAAGGATCTGAGGGAGGTCACACTGGAGCAACACCGTATCGAGTTAGAGAAGGAAGTCAAACCGGTGCGACAGAAGCAACGAAGAGTGAGTCCTCCAATTGCGGATCTGGTGAAAGAAGAGATCGAGAAGCTGCACACTGCTGGGTTCATTTACGAGGTGGAGCATTCTGAATGGGTATCACCCATTGTGATCGTAAAGAAGAAAAATGACAAATTGAGGGTATATGTTGATTACAAGAAGCTCAATGCGGTCACAAAGAAGGATTATTATCCTCTACCTTTCATCGACGAGATCTTGGAAGAAGTGGCGGGAAACGAATGGTACAGCTTTGGAGATGGTTATAGCGGATATAACCAGATCAAAATTGCACCAGAACATCAACACCTGACCACTTTCACTACTCCGTGGGGTACGTTTGCATTTCGAGT
This sequence comes from Asterella californica, assembly GCA_036924285.1. NCBI lineage: Eukaryota > Viridiplantae > Streptophyta > Marchantiopsida > Marchantiales > Aytoniaceae > Asterella > Asterella californica. The sequence continues at coordinate 248,768 of JAYKYS010000014.1, read as the reverse complement.
CATGCCATTTGGTCTGTGTAATGCTCCTGCGACGTTTCAAAGGTTTATGAACAAAGTGTTCGAACATTTCCTAGGAAAGTTTGTGAGAGATTTTATAGATGACTTTTGTGTTTACGGGAGTAAGGAGAAGCATTTTGAGCACCTTGTGAAGGTCTTAGAATGTTTAGATGTAGCAAATGCATCTCTCAATCCGGAGAAATGTATTTTTGGGTGTGAGGAAGGGTTACTCTTGGGTCATATCATATCCAAGGACGGCATTGCCGTTGATCCAGAGAAGGTGCAGAAGATCTTAGAGCTCCCTTTTCCTAGTACTCTCACTAAGCTACGACAGTTTTTAGGTATGGTGGGGTATTATCGAAGGTTTATACTCTCGTTCTCACATAAAGCGTATGCTTTGACTGTATATCTGAAGAAGGGAGTAGATTACGTGTTGATTTTAGGAGATGAAGAAGCTCTAGCCGCCTTTGAGGAACTGAAGAAAGCTCTTACTTCAGCTCCGATCTTGGTTAAGCCCGATTGGAATAAACAGTTTATTCTATATACGGATGCTTCAAATATAGCAGTAGGATGTACTTTAAGTCAGTATGATGTTGAAGGTAGAGATCATCCTATCGCATATGCTAGTCGGCAAATGGTCAAAGCAGAGAGAAATTATTCTGTGACAGAGAGAGAAGGATTAGCAGTGATCTATGCTTTAAGAAAATTTCGCATTATCTCATAGGAGGCAAGTTCACTATTGTTACAGATCATAAGGCATTGAAGTACATCTTCAATAAACCTATGGTCGAAGGACGATTAGCAAGGTGGAAGCTCTTATTGTCAGAGTACGACTATGAGATCTCTGATCGACCAGGGAAGAAACACGCGAATGCAGATTTGTTATCTAGAGCTTACGATGGCGATGGAGAGGAGCCGGTGGATGATACCTTTCCTGACGAAGATTTGATGGTCTTGAGCAACTCTATTATCCCAATAGAATATCAAGAAATTTGGGATTTTGTTACGGAAGGTGTCTATCCAGATGGGATGCGGACCAGAGAGAAGAAGGCATTGGTGAAACGAAGTCAACCTTACTCGGTGGTGGAAGGTGTGTTATTCCGTGAAGGAGTTGATGGGGTCCTGAGAAGAGCTGCGAGCAAGGAGGAGTCTCTACGACTCATGGAAGAATTCCATGACGGTCCAGTATGTGGAGGACATTTCGCAGGCAAGTTGACGGCTCATAAGATACTCGACGCGGGATATCACTGGAGGGGGATGTTTAGAGATTGCTTGACGTATTGTAAAACCTGTGATGTTTGTCAAGCTTTCGCTATCAAATCTAGTGTTTCCACTCCTCTTAGATCTATTCCGGTTCTTGGACCTTTCGAGAAATGGGGAATAGATTTTGTTGGGCCTTTGAATCGCACCCCTCGCAACAATAAGTATATTGTTGTAGCCACAGATTATCTTACGAAGTGAGTAGAAGCTAGACCTCTTGTAACTATTGGAGAAGTTGAGGTGGGTAGATTTTTGTACGAACGGATCATAACTAGGTTTGGATGTCCTTTGGAGTTAGTTTCTGATAGGGGTCGAGAATTTGTGAGTGGTATGACTACTGCTATGTGCACCCACTTCTCCATTTCTCAGAGGGTTACTACTTCATATAAACCTAGTTCAAACGGTTTGGTAGAGAGGACAAACTTTACCTTGTGTCAGATGTTAGCAAAAGATGCTGACATGGAAGGGGCCAAACACAACTGGGACAAGCGTCTTCGTGCGGTTCTATGGGAGTATCGAACAACAGTGAAGACGTCTACGGGATATTCACCTTTCAAGATGGTGTATGGGTTGGAATCCAGATTACCAATCCAGTTCGACCTAACCACCTTTCAGACCTTACAAGCTGGATTGAAGAGAAAGGGTGGTCAAATAGCTGAGAAAGAGAGGAGAGAAACTTTGTTGGAGCTGGAGGAGAATAGAGACGATGCAGCTCAACGAATTGAGATGGCCCAGCTACAACAGAAGAAGAGCTACGACAAGCGCTTGGCGAAGAACAAAACGAAGTTACAACCATTTCAAAAGGGTGAGTGGGTGATGCTATGGGATGTTATTAGACACAAGCGAGTTCAAAAGAAGTTCTTACGTCGATATTTTGGACCTTTCATCATCTCCAAAGTGTGGAGTAATAACACCTATGATCTTCAAGAGAGAAGTGGTACGTTCTTCGATCGAGTGAACCACGACAAGCTGAAGAAGTTTCATCAACGTGATACTTCACTCCGAGGACGGAGTGAAAATTAAGTCTGGGGGTAAATGTCACGTCACAAGTATCCCATTATTTGTGTGCGTGTTTATATAAGTTTCATTAGATATGACTATCTTATAGGTTACTCTAGTTCGAAGGTCTAAATCTAGAGTGATCAAAACTAGCCATAACTAGTGGAGATAGTTATAACTAAGTTGAGGAAACTATTAGAAGTTCCACTATGGCACTATGTGACAAGTGCGGAGCTCTAAATATGCTTCTCAAAAGTATTTAACTTTGTTGACCATCGCTGATTGGATGCATGATGAAAAGTCATGCACAAAGATCTAAAGATGCTCCTCAAAAGACGTATTAGTTTGTTGTCGTCTTCCGATTGGATAGGGTGGAAAGTTAACACTTTACAAAAGCTAAAGTAGGAGAATCTCTTACTTTTGTAAAGCAGAACAAGTAATGTGTGTGCTATTCTTAAAAGCTTAGTAGCCTTTAGAAGTTTTACTATTTTGGATTGCGCACTTACCATGAGGTAACGTAACTTAGTGAAAGTTACCACGGTAAGAAGTTGTAGAGTATATAAGGAAGAGTTGAGAAGGTGGAAGGCACTCTCATTTTCCTGTCTATAAGTAAAGTGAGCATTGGAGACCTTGGGAGTCCTTGAGTACTATGTGATGCAATGTGGAGGGCGGGGTTAGAACTTGTGTGCAGGAACGCTATTAGAGGGACCGATGTGACCATACGGGTCAGAGTGTTGAGTGAAGTGAGCATGGATATGATAGAATCTTTGTAATTAAGGTGCACTAGTAATCCTAGTCATCTGAGGTACCTCTGGGTGAGAGACAGGCCGGCTTACAGATCGTCAATCCGAGCTCCAATGTCACCCCACGAATCTACTCATGTCGTCAATCTTGAGTTGTGCCTCTCTGCTGCTACAATCTATTCTTGTTCCTCCTTCGAAACCTCTCTAATCGACCCTCGATGTCTGCTTCTTGAAATCCACAAGGATTCCTTCAGCTCTACTGTGCTCCTAGCTTAACAGAATCGACCTCGTCCTCTCTTTTGCCTCAATTCGATCCTATGAGTTCTCAATTCTGCTCTCCTTGCTTCCCCGACTAACTTTTCTAGGTACCCCGGTTGCAATCGACCTCCAAAGCGCATTTGTCCTTCAGTGCAGGAAGTAGACGACTGATTTCATGCTAATGTACCTCGCCTCCTATCTTCCCTGCGATTTAGGTCAATGCCTTCGGTTATCCCACATTACCTACTCCTGCGCAGTACACATACTCTTCGGTGATGTGACACGTGGTTGGTACCCTCGAAGGCACAATCATTGTCTTCCGTCTTCCGGAAGACACGATCCAGAAGACGTCTTCTCGGAAGATGTCCGTCTTCTGATTGCGGAAGAAGTCGACTTCTCCTTACAAAAAGCTCTTAAGATCATCTTTCCTCTAAGCAAGGTGTAATCTTAAGTAACAAGGTTATTTTAATTACATAGATACGTTATTAACTTTAAAAATAAAAAAAAATCTTCAATCTTGTAAATTGTGGTACCACAAGGATGCAGTTTGCTGGTGTGGCTCTTGTCGGGAAGCAGAAGTACACGTTAAATATAAAACTGTAGCGAGGAAGGTGAAGCACGTAGCGACCAAATTATCTGTTGATTCACAACAGCATATGAAGTCAGCCGCCACTGAGCATATACTTAGAAACCTTGCACGAATAAGACATCAGTTTACTCAAGAAACACTCGAACAACTCCAGATAGGAGGGGGTGGTTTCTTGATTGAAGTAGAGAAGAAGACTTTTGAGCAGATGATTGTCAGCCATAGTAGAGCATTTTCTTTTTCGACTGAAGAGATTGGTTGTGTGGATGTGCAGGTTTGGAGGGGGTGAATGTCATAGTGCGTAGCGTTCCAGATGATGAAACGGAGCTTCAGAAGATACTCCATTGGCATTTTCCAAGAAGCTGCACCCTAGCTTATCAAGCTGGACCAGAGTTAAGCTGGGGCTATGCTCAACAAGCTGCTCCTTAGCTTGGGTTGAAATATCACTTTGAAGGGGGCGAAAGTTTCCAGAATGCAGAGCTGGTCGAGGAGACATTGTACTTCCGATTTCAAAAAAAGTATTTTAAGTAATAGTTAGTACGGGTTTAGGCTGAGAAAGATACAAAAGAGGGAAATCCATCGATTCTAGCTCGTGACTCAAACTTATGATCTGACAGCGTGAGTGTGTAGGTGTTCACGAGCACTACCCAGCTTACATTAATAGGATAGATATCGTAACATAACATATCAGTAGTAATTATAAGAATCAACAAGAGTGAAGCTTCCACATGATAGGAGCACCTAGTATAACGAGATATATCATTATAAAACTCGACTGAAATAATAACAAAGTATGTACTTAAGAACTAAGAACATACAAGTATGTAAAGAATCAACAACAACAAAAGTAATCATTACTCTTCACGTTCACATTCAATTTGAGGTGGAGGTGGCATTTCCAACCCTTTAGAACAAGTTATTGATTCTCTATAATAATAAACAACTATATATATAAAATCAATATTTCCACGTATCTAAATTAACTGCTTCTATTTGGTTGTTTGTTGGTATCTGATGATTTTTGTTTCATGGAGCATGCTAGCGTCAAGAAATGCTCCACGCATAACTCTAACCGGAATTTAGAACTTCATTGATCCGGTATATTTATAACTATAACACTTAAGTAGTACTTTTGTCCCAATCTGATCTTGCATGATTACCATCCCATGGATTATTTTCACTATGGACCAAAATGCATCAGTGACATACTGGCATAAATAATTCCTTTACTACCTCTTACTGTCTTCTCCTTGTATTCACAAGCATGCATATTCACCTCCTCCCAAGTTCACATCTTTTGCTGGGATAATTTTTTGGCTTCCGCATTATATTTTCCAACGTACACCAATGGGTTTCGATATTAGCGTATTTGGACCAGCTTAAATGCCAGCGTGGAGTCCCTTGTCCCCGTGATGGAAAACTATGAGATCAATATTTTTCCCTTCCGCATTACTATTTTTGGACGTGCACCACCGAGTTTCGCTATTAGCGTCATTCGGAGCAACTTGCACGGCAACGTGAAGTCTCTCATCTCGGTGCTAAAAAACTTCAGACAAAAATGAATACGACTGCCACAGATGCACTTCGGTGCGAAACAATGTGCTTTTATTTCAATACTGTCATTACACTCCCACAGATGAAAAAAGTGAGATGCCACTGTTACTACCACATGCTTTTATTCCGCTACTGCCATTACACGGCTTCGGCTGAAAAATGGACAGATTGATATATTCAGTAACTCCAACAACACTGGCATTGAACACTGCATATTTACTAAGTGTAATAAGAATAAGACTTCATATGTTGTTCACAGAGGTGAACGTGCACTGTTCTGGTCTGCCCAGTACATAGACCTATATTTACTAACTGCAATAAGACTTCCTACGTTCTTCCTAGAGGTGAACGTACATGGTTTTGGTCTCCTCAGTACACAGAGGTTCTGTACAAAGTAAGAAGGTACTAGTCCACTTGAATAGGCTGTTCCTCGATGCTAGTACAACGATTCGCGTCACCATTCCTCAACAACACATCAGCGAGGACTATGAAGTCAAGAAAACTTGGCTGTTCCTCCCCCCTCGCAGTCCATCCGTTGTCGTGATGTGAATTATTCCACATAGTGAATAATTCACCTCTCAGTTAGAAGTTAGTCTCTCTGAGTGAAACTAAGACTTTAGAGAAGTTGATTCTGGAGGAAGTGAGCATTCAAAAATCTGAAAACACCACGGCGTAGGTCTCTTCGCGCTGATCACCGTGGTATGTTCAAAAATTACAAACGGACTTGCAGGCGAAAAGTTACTTGGGGTTCTTCTACAAGATTTCTAATACCGAGAAATTTACCATAAATCTGAGTGAGTTCGAAAAATACTTTTTAGATTTTTCTCATGTAGATTGTAGTCTGTAGTATTTGTTTAAAATTCGAAATGTACAAAAAGAGCATGTCTAGAGAAAGTTATGGCACTTTGTGTTAGCAAAGGAAAGACGAAATACCGTAGCTTTCTAGCATATTAGCTTAGAAACTGGTCTTCAAAACCAGTTGTGAGATCAGCTTCCGTGGTGTAGCTGAGAAACTTGTAGGGAGGAGGTCTCCGGATCAAATCCTTTCAGACTCACAACCGGCTTGGAGTAGGCTGGCCTCTTCGGGGGAATATGAGGGGCACCAAGTTGCCTAGGGGCGGGACACTAGATGTCCCTTAAACGTACCGTGAATGCGGGGGAATATGAGGGGCACCAAGTTGCCTAGGGGCGGGACACTAGATGTCCCTTAAACGTACCGTGAATGCGGGACGTCTCCGTTTACCCCTGCACTAGTGCAGTCACCTAGTGTGGATGCTAGAGGGAGATTACCACCGGGTTTCAAAATGGACCTCTCATCTTCGGGTTGGCGGGGTAATTAGTACGAATTCGGTTGCGGCCCTCTAAGTCCTGGGGTAGCGAGATGGCATCAAAGATACTCCAAGTCGGTACCAATTCTTTTGTAGAAAAATGTAGAGTTCGAAATATTATTCACTTGGGTCGAAAAATCAAGTGAAACTGATACTTGAGACAATACTTATGGCATTTTGAAGTTTAAGGGGGCCGGGAAACGACAATGATGATAACTCGGGCTCCACGTGTCAGAACGAGGTGATTCCGGTGGCCAGAAGTAGCCGTGGTGGAGTTACTTCGAGTGAAGGTGTCAAATGCTGACTGTACGACCGACTCGGTGGCCGTCCGTACAGATGAACTTGCGAAGCTTAGTGAAATAGTCTTCTTACGTGTAGATTTTTTATCAGTGATTTATTTTTCTGCTGCCATCTGTTTAGGGCATCTTTCACCTCTGCCAAGTGACACTGAAGGTTACGTAGGGTGGAGGAAAACCCAGAGGGGTGTACTCCGGACAGAGAGAGTTCTTAGGGCATTATCGCATTATCGGAGTTAGTCGATCATCGAGTAGTGTAGAGTTTACCGTACGAGAGCTATCGAGTAGAGAGAAACAGTAGGGCTGAGGAGAAGATTTTACACAAAGGTTACGTCTGAAGAAGACTTTTGTCTGATCAGGTTTTGATATCGAGGGAATGAGAGTAGAGAGCAGAATCGAGTAGAGAGGAGATCAAGAACTTGTACGTGTATCTTTCTGAATAGAAAACGGGAAGCTTCTAGGTGAATGCGCTGGTGCTTCACAGGAGCAATTTTTTGATATTCTGAGTTACTGAACGTGAGCTTTGCAATCTGAATGACCTGGAGTTGAAGATCTACTTGCACGCCGTGTGTTTTATCTTGGCCAGATCGAGAACGTGGTGGTGTGATTTCTTGCGATCCGTATTCCGTGTGAGGTTTTCGCCCTCCTCTTCACGATCGTATCACAGCTAGAAGGTTCGCCCTTCCCAGGAAACTCTCGCCTCGACATACAATCTGGTGCTTCCACTGAGAGGCTTCTTGGGGTGATTGACCGTGAAGTTGAGTTCCAAGACGAAGAGGAAGATGGATCGGAAGAGCGGAAGCGCTGTTGGTGCTACCTCTACGGCTGTTGCATCTACGTTTGCTGCAGCACCTACTGTTGCCCTTGCGACTGCAGCGACATCTGCATTTGGCCTCGACACAGCTGAGATTCTGAAAGACGCTTGCGGCTCTGGTCCAACAGCATCCGATCGTTGGAGGGGGTGAGTTAAAATCCACAAAAGCTTTGCAAGCGATAGTGAATAGATGTGGTAGATTTGAGGGTAGAGATATTTCTAGGTATCTGCGTGAATATAGAGGAGAGATGGAGCTGGTTAGAGTTACGGATGCTGAGATGATATGAAGTTTTGAGTTAGCTGTCATTCTTGAGTTGCGGGACCAAGTTAGGATGTACAGAGAAGAAATCTAGGTGTTTGGATGAGCTTCGAGCGATCTCTTCGAGAGGAGTTTCTCGAAGAAGATTCAAAGAGAGTCACTAGAAGGACGTTCTTAGACTGGATTGAGCAGCAACCTGGTCGTATGATGAATCTGATTGAGATGCTGAGAGAGTTTGATCGGAGATACCGACAACTCTCAACTCTTGAGAGGATAACCTTAGATGCTAGGAAAATCGAGCTTTTCCTGCAAGCTACCGATGATGCTACGGCAGATCGGTTGTGCTTCATGTTGGCTGATCGATCTGCTGAAGGAGGAGTTACTACTGATTGGGGGAGAGTTGAGGATGCTATCGCCGTACTAACGAGGCAGAGGAGGGGAAGAGTGGCTGTGGGAGGACGTCCGCTTGCAGAAGTAATCGCTCAACCTCGCACTGCTCCTCAAGTACAGCAACCTCCGGCTCTTGCTCCGGCTCCTAGACCTATTTCCCGGCTGCAGTTCCTTTGATGCCAGTTGTGCTAGTTCTTGCACAAAGGGCACCGATTCAGAGACCTGCGGAGAACCATGGACAGCAGAACCAGATTGAAGACTTGATTCGGCAGATGAGAGAACTGAAGGTGGAGTTAGCTGGCCTGCAGAGAGAGCAGCCACCGGCGCCTGCTGCTGCACGTCCAAGAGGTGCTCCTGTTCGTAGATGTATCTGGTGTGACATTCAAGATCATTTCCGAGGGGACTGTCAAGAGCTCACGGTTGCCCTGCGAGATGGTGTGGTTCGCTATCAGAACGATAGGCTGCACCTTTCTTCTACTGGAGAGCCGCTAAGCACGCAGTTTGGACGAGGAGGCATGAGGAGTCTACCTCATATTACAGCTGCTGCAACTGTACATGCATTGATGACACCACCGGTAATCCTGATGTATATGCCGGTCACATTGAAGTTTCTTCTAGTCCTACGTTGCTAGATAGGACTACTGAGAAGAAACCTGTTCAAGTTCCTTCTGAAGTACTGAAGAGAGGAGCAGAAACTATCCGTAGGGTCACAGGGTGAGGAGATCCCGTTGATGTTGCGTCTATCAAAGCATTCTTGGACGTGGATAGACACGTTCACTGGCAGGATGCTTCTGTGGAGGAGAAGAGGCGGCGAGAAGCCTCTGAACTTGATACTAGAGTTCCAGAGGAGACTGGAGATAGACGGAGGGTCACAAGGAGGCGAGCAGCCCCTCCAGAAGACGTCCCATCTAGTTCTGCAGCTCCTCCACCTGCACCGGGTCCGATGGAGGACGTGCAGAGATCCCAGCAGGAGCCAACGACTGCTGGTAGACGGTTCACTGCCCAAGAGAAAGGGAAGGGACCGGCTTACAAGTTGGCAGCAGATATAGAGACTTCAACTGATCTCAAGAGCATCTTGGAGCAGAGAATACTTGATGCGCGAATCGAGTTTTCTCTTCGAGAAGTTCTTGGTATTGCGAAGAGAGAGTTTCACGAGCTGATCATCGACATCATCAAGCGGAAGAGACAGGTGATGTCCGAGCAAGTAGAAAGTCAGATGATTGATGTGGTAGGAGCTTCTGTGAATGATGCGGAGTTCAGAAAGGTACATTTTCAGGAGGCTGATGATACAGAGTATCAGCAAGAAGCGTTGGTTGATGGTACCAATACTGATGAATTCGATGATGATGAAGCTGGCGACGAGAGTCCAGCTACTGATAGTGACCTCAAGAAAAGGCATTGGGCTCGTGCTACGACTGCTACACGCTACACGAGTTCGCCTTGGAAGTCTTGAACCTGTTGCTGCGTTAGTTGATCACGGTTCAGAGATCAACATCATGTCACGGGAGGTGTACGAGAGAGGTCAGTGGCCTATCGAACTGAACCATGGTTAGGTGCTACGAGCTGCAAACAACCAGAAGGGTGAGTTATACGGCGCTTGTCCCAACGTGAGAGTGAAGCTAGGTGATGTGGAGGTAGATCAGCACTTCTTCGTGCAGTCTTCTGCTTCGTATCCTGTAATTCTTGGTCAGCCTTATATCACCGCAGTTAGAATGGAGACGAAGGTGATGGATGACGTATCTCACTATGCTAGGATCCGTAGTCCAGATGATAGACGTTCTGTGCAGTTTTTGACCGTTCGTTCGAACCACGAACGAAACAGACAGACTTTGAGAGATACTCCTATCTGAAGAAGTAAGGGTTTTCTGAAACCACTCTTGTAGGCCGGGATACCAAGAGTGATGGATCTGCTACTACTATGATCCCGCTTGAGCAGCCTGTGGGATCACAGCAGGCTGACGAAGAGGTTGCTCAAGATTCTGAGAACGACTACACTGTATATAATTGGAAATCGGGTTTAATGACTTTCAGTTCTGATGATTGGAGTGAGTTCACGCGAGTAGAGGATTTGACTGAGAAGAGTAGGAGGCAGATGGAGAAGTATGCAGAAAATTTGCACTGTACGGGAGTTCTGGAAGAAGGTGAGATAATTTCTGGTGTTTACGAGGAGTTTGTAGGTGTACAATCTTTTGTTCGTTGGCTGGATGATGTAGATAGGTTGATGGAGCAGATGGGAGGAAGGGTGGTGATCTCTATCCACTCTCGTAAGGTCTATGAGGAGGTTGCCTCGTGCTTGCAATCTCGTCCTCATCCGAGACTGGAGAGTGGATGGAAGGATGCAATCTGCTAGTGTGGCTCTCGTGAAGAAGCAGAGGTTCACACCAAATACAAAACTGTAGCGAAGAAGGTGAAACCAGTGGCGACCTAGTTACTTGTTGATTCACAGCAGCAGATGGAGTTAGCTGCCACGGAGCCTGTACTGAGAGATCCTAAACAGATAGGACACGGGTTTACTCAAGAGACACTCGAGCAGCTCCAGATAGGAGGGGGTGGCTTCTTGACTGAAGTGGAGAAACGAGCTTTTGAGCAGATGATAGTTAGCCATGGTAAGGCATTTTCTTTCTCAGCTGGAGAGATTGATTGTGTGGATCCTAGTGTGATAGCTCCGATGGTTATCTTCACTGTTCCTCACGTACCTTGGGACTTGAAGCCGATTCTAGTCCCTCGTGTCTTACTACCGAAGGTGATTGAGTTACTGAAGGAGAGGATGCGGATGGGTATTCTTGAACCATCTATGGCTCCGTACTCTAGCCGATGGTTCACAGTACCTAAGAAGACAGGAGCCTTACGCTTCATCCAAGACTTGCAGCCTGCCAACAACATCACGATTCGAAACGTTGGGACAGGACCTGTGGTGGATGAAGTAGCCGAGGCATTTGCTGGAAGATCTATCTATTCTATTGGAGATCTGTTTTCAGGTTACGATCAGTTTCAACTTGCTTTGGAGAGTAGAGACTTGACTACCATGCGTACACCTTTGGGATTGATGCGGATGTGTACTCTTCCTCAGGGCGCAACAAACTCAATAGCCCATATGCAAAACGCGATGCATAAGGTGTTACGAGAGTTTGTACCTGAGGTTACTATCCCATTTCTGGATGATATCCCCGTGAAAGGTTGTCCGGTGGAGGACAAGGACGAAACTATGACTGCTGATGGTTGCAAAAAGTTCGTTGCAGACCACATTCGAGATGTGGAGAAGATTCTGATGCGCTTGGAAGAGGTACACTTCACTCTGTCAAGTACCAAATCTCGTTTTGAAATGTCAGAGATTGTGGTGGTTGGTCACTTATGCGATACTTTTGGGAGACGGCCGAACCCAGAAAAGGTAGATGCTATAGCAAGGATAGCAGACTGTACCAACATTACTGAGGTTCGTCGATTCTTAGGAGCTTGTGTGTTCTTTCGTGTGAGTATTCCTCATTATGCACACATTGCCGAGCCTCTGTATGCACTTCTGAGAAAGAGGAAGAGGTTTACTTGACGGCAAGAACATCACGAGACGATGGAGCAGCTGAAAGAGATTCTGAAGTCTCCACTTGTACTAAGGAGACTTAGCTACGAGAGCGGAAGACCTATCATACTGACTGTTGACACGAGTCCAAAGGCGATTGGATGGATAGTCGGTCAAGAAGATGCAGAAGACGTGCGGTTTGTTTCAAGGTTTGGAGCTCGGATCCTAACAGATAGACAACGTAACTATCCTCAAGTGAAGCGTGAGTTGTGGGGAGCTGTTACTGCTATGAAGGTAGACCGAGAGTTCTTGATAGATGCACGTGTGATACTAGAAACAGACTGTTTGCCTTTGCTAAGTATGATAGCAAACTGTAATACTCCAGACATAGCAATGCTACGATGGATTGCTTATATCCGGAGTATGAACCCCGAGCTGAAGCATATAGCAGGAAAAGATAATCCTGTTGCAGACATGTTATCTAGGGCTTATTATACAGATGAGGAAGAGATGATTGCAGAAGTCGAAGATGAAGAGAAGAGAGACGTTTGGTGCCAAGTTGGTCAGCAGACTTCAGACTTGGAACCACTGCCGTTCTACGAGGAGTTCTACACGGAAAAGTTCTACGATATCGGATACTATCTGAGTTCATTCTGCAGACGAGAAGACTGGAGTGATGTAGAGTTCAAGGAGATCGGCGTACGGTTATCTTCTACGTGAAGGTTATCTGTGGAAACGTCCGAAGAGAAGAGACGGAATGCTGGCTAGAGTGGTAAATGATCAACCAACGAAGCTGAATCTGCTTAAGGAGTTTCATGACACCTTGTGGGCTGGACACCGTGGAGTTTGGGCTACGTACACGAAGATGAAGGAGCGATACTGGTGGAAGGGTTTGTATCAAGATGTAGTGGATTTTGTGGGGTCGTGTCTGCACTGCCAGTTCTACTCTAAAGTCCGTTACAGAGATGGACTTGTACCTACCTATCCACCTAGTATTCATTTTTCGTGGGTCCTTGATCTTGTGATGATGCCACCGGGACTATGGGGGATGCGTTACTTGGTGTTGGCTCGAGAGGATCTCTCCAACTACATGGAGGGACGAGCACTGCGCACGAAGACTACAGAGAACATATGTAGATTCATGCTTGAAGATATAATCTGTCGTTATGGATCTATTGGAAGATTACGAGCAGATAGGGGCGAGTTGAGAGGTGCAGAAGCGAAGGAGTTCTTTGCTCGTTATGGAGTAAAGCTTCGACTTACTACTGCCATGAATCCAGAAGGGATTGGTAAGAGTGAACGAGGACACCTTCTATTGTTCACGCTTTAGTGAAAGCATGTGATGGTAGGCCTAGAGAATGGCCGAGACTACTTCCATTTGCTTTATGGGCTGATAGAACTACACACTGTACCACGACTGGCTATATGCCGGTTGAGCTTATGTTGGGGCAGAAGCCGATCATGCCTGCTGAGGAAGACTTTCCTACGTGAGCTACGCTGCCGTGGGAAGATGGTATAGATCATACTTCACTCCTTGCTTTACGAACTAGGCAGTTGGAGCGAAGGGAGGAGCATCTTGCTGAAGCGCAAGAGAAGCTGAAGTTGGCTCGAGTCAGAAACAAAGAGCGTTTCGACAAGACTCATCGACTACGACCGAAGCCAATACGTGTTGGTGATTGGATTCTGGTGTATGATAGCACACTGGAGAACCAACACTCTACACTTCGTAAGTTCTCGTGAAGATGGTTCGGGCCTTATGTTGTGTTAGATGTATACGAGAATGCCACTTATAGTTTATGTGAGCTGGATGGTACTCCTTTGAAACTATCTGTGGCCGGCAAACGAGTGAAGTTGTTCCAACAACGTGGAGGATCAGTAGATTTGTTCAACTTTTTGGAGTCTGAACAGAGGGTGACAAGAGATGAAGACGCCTCGGCTACTGAAGAGGTTGAGGCGGACGAGAGCGGTGATGATGAAGAGCAGACAGAAGGATGAAAAGGTTGGCACATGCCAGAGGATGTGCAGGTTTGGAGGGGGTGGATGTCGTGATGTGAATTATTCCACATAGTGAATAATTCACCTCTCAGTTAGAAGTTAGTCTCTCTGAGTGAAACTAAGACCTCAGAGAAGTTGATTCTGGAGGAAGTGAGCATTCGAAAATCTGAAAACACCACGGCGTAGGTCTCTTCGCGCTGATCACCGTGGTATGTTCAAAAATTACAAACGGACTTGCAGGCGAAAAGTTACTTGGGGTTCTTCTACAAGATTTCTGATACCGGGAAATTTACCATAAATCTGAGTGAGTTCGAAAAATACTTTTTAGATTTTTCTCATGTAGATTGTAGTCTGTAGTATTTGTTTAAAATTCGAAATGTACAAAAAGAGCATGTCTAGAGAAAGTTATGGCACTTCGTGTTAGCAAAGGAAAGACGAAATACCGCAGCTTTCTAGCATATTAGCTTAGAAACTGGTCTTCAAAACCAGTTGTGAGATCAGCTTCCGTGGTGTAGCTGAGAAACTTGTAGGGAGGAGGTCTCCGGATCAAATCCTTTCAGACTCACAACCATCTTGGAGTAGGCTGGCCTCTTCGGGGGAATATGAGGGGCACCAAGTTGCCTAGGGGCGGGACACTAGATGTCCCTTAAACGTACCGTGAATGCGGGACGTCTCCGTCTACCCCTGCACTAGTGCAATCACCTAGTGTGGATGCTAGAGGGAGATTACCACCGGGTTTCAAAATGGACCTCTCACCTTCGGGTTGGCGGGGTAACTAGTACGAATTCGGTTGCGACCTTCTAAGTCCTGGGGTAGCGAGATGGCATCAAAGATACTCCAAGTCGGTACCAATTCTTTTGTAGAAAAATGTAGAGTTCGAAATATTATTCACTTGGGTCGAAAAATCAAGTGAAACTGATACTTGAGGCAATACTTATGGCATTTCGAAGTTTAAGGGGGCCGGGAAACGACAATGATGATAACTCGGGCTCCACGTGTCAGAACGAGGTGATTCTGGTGGCCAGAGGTAGCCGTGGTGGAGTTACTTCGAGTGGAGGTGTCAAATGCTGACTGTACGACCGACTCGGTGGCCGTCCGTACAGATGAACCTGCGAAGCTTAGTGAAATAGTCTTCTTACGTGTAGATTTTTTATCAGTGATTTATTTTTCTGCTGCCATCTGTTTAGGGCGTCTTTTACCTCTGCCAGGTGACACTGAAGGTTACGTAGGGTGGAGGAAAACCCAGAGGGGTGTACTCCGGAGAGAGAGAGTTCTTAGGGCATTATCGCATTATCGGAGTTAGTCGATCATCGAGTAGTGTAGAGTTTACCGTGCGAGAGCTATCGAGTAGAGAGAAACAGTAGGGCTGAGGAGAAGATTTTACACAAAGGTTACGTCTGAAGAAGACTTCTGTCTGATCAGGTTTTGATATCGAGGGAATGAGAGTAGAGAGCAGAATCGAGTAGAGAGGAGATCAAGAACTTGTACGTGTATCTTTCTGAATAGAAAACGGGAAGCTTCTAGGTGAATGCGCTGGTGCTTCACAAGAGCAGTTTTTTGATATTCTGAGTTACTGAACGTGAGCTTTGCAATCTGAATGACCTGGAGTTGAAGATCTACTTGCACGCCGTGTGTTTTATCTTGGCCAGATCGAGAACGTGGTGGTGTGATTTCTTGCGATCCGTATTCCGTGTGAGGTTTTCGCCCTCCTCTTCACGATCGTATCACAGCTAGAAGGTTTGCCCTTCTCAAGAAACTCTCGCCTCGACACCGTCCCCATGCGCGCATCGTCCTCGTCGCTCCGCAGCTCCTCCTCATTGCTGGGGATCTCTTCCTCGAGCGGTTTCTGTCCTCCTCTTGCATGCACTCTGAAATATCTACAACTGCAATGAGGACAACGCTTATTATTAATGTTAAAAAAGATGTTGATATCCTCGGGTATCACCTACTCCAGCTTGATAAAGGAATTCCATAGTAAGTCTGAGCGCTTCTTCTGTATCCCTGCTTGCATAATCCACCTAGGAGAAGCGGAATATTTGTCTGAAACCAGCATCTGCCGGAGACAGCGAGCATAGTATTTGACAAGACGTGCGAGCTCTTGTACATGTTAAATTGAAGTGCACTTGGCAAAAGGTTCATGTACGTTAACTCAACATGATTTTTTGTATCCGCAGCTCCTAATAACATTAACAACTCCTTACAGTCTCTTACCATACTCTTAGTGATATTTTTCATCACTGCGTGATGTTGTTCGAGCTTGTCATCTTTCAAATAATACCCTACCATCCCCACAAATGTGTGCAACCCTTTGTTCAACAGTTGTTTCACACAGATCTCTGCACCTAGTGGTCGCTGTTGGTCCCAACCGAGTGCTTGAAGCAGCTTCTTCTTAACCTCCAGATAGGATTTTGCATGAATTGATATCACTCCTTGAAGATGCAAGTGCAACAGACTACCCCCCTCCCATTTTGATAGAGAACATCCCTGAGACACACTGCTTGTGCAGAAAAGTAGAAATGAGTGAGAACAGAGAAACCTCAAGGTCACTACCTGTCCGGCAGACTGTCACAGACACCTCCAGCGTCGGTGTTTTGGCTCTCGCTTGTCTTCGTAGAAACATACTCCCGGTCCAACGTGGTGTGATGGCGACAGATACACCGATGTTTGGATGGGTCGAGGTCAGTGCAGATACAAGGTTGAGTCGTAAGCCTGTAAATCAAGTGGACAGTGGAACACTTGCTATCACCTTCGTGCTCAAAAAAAGCTGGGTAACTAAACATACAGAACCGGCTGTCCTGCAAGTATAATGAAAGTCCGTCCAGGGAATAAAAAAAGAAATGATATGGTCCATCCAAACTCTGAAAAGGGAAGATGTGCAATGGGTACGGATAACAAGTTTTGCTTATTTTGACATAGTCAAACTTAAGAAGGAACTTCACAGTAGTCGTAGAGTATTGCAGGTCCAGGTA
This sequence comes from Asterella californica, assembly GCA_036924285.1. Lineage (NCBI taxonomy): Eukaryota > Viridiplantae > Streptophyta > Marchantiopsida > Marchantiales > Aytoniaceae > Asterella > Asterella californica. Next base: position 231,806 of record JAYKYS010000014.1, on the reverse strand, counting down.
GATGTAGTGACGAATCTGGTGCAATACCTTCTCATTGAAAGTAATCATCGACAACTTGCTACTGTAAAAAGAGAACCCCGGAGGAGTATCTGGAATAAGGAGAGTCTCTTAGTGTTCCAAGGAGGGTAAGGGACTGGACTCTTGGAGGTGGACGAGATCAAAGCTCTGTACACCCTCCACCAAATCAATGACAAGAAGGAACAGCTGACCATCATCATCTGAGACCATGGGCCCCCCTAAGCAGAAATCATCTCATCATAGAGTAGAAAGCCCCACTAAACACATACAGCACGCAAGAAGAACAAAGATAGAGATGCACGAACCGAGTGCTCCATTGTGGCTAAAGAAGCAAAGCACCTAAATCCGGTACTTGAGAACTGTGAGCATGGACGCATAGTCTGTCCTAGAGTTTGCATTGTCAGCAATGTCACGAAGACGATGTCCAGTACCGAAAGCATAGAACCGCTCTGCCGCTCCCTATCTCAGCCAAAAACTGCGACCACCAAAACAGCAAAAAAGCATAGCAGAAAACCAAAAACCGTGAGTAGGAAAAGAAGAAAACGAGGATACAGCAAATCACTTATCACCAAAACCGCCAGTGTAGCCACAGCGACAGCAGCGATGGCAGGAATCTACTTTCAATACAAAGCGAGCAGAAGACATCCAGTCAGAATGCATCGTTTCGTCAGTCTCAGAAACAGCCAAAACATCCAGACGAAGCTCCAAGGACCTAAACGACCCGTGAAACGAAGAAGAAGAAAAAATAAAGCAAGAAATGGCAATGGCTGCTCTGACATCAGTTTCTCGATACTGCCTCTACTGTAGAGAACAACGACGCGATAGAAAAGAAGGTGGAGATCACCACCATCACAGCGCCTCTGCTCCGCATCGTCTCTACCAGCACACTGCATCTACGTGAACCGGGCTCCTCCATCGCTCTTCTGGATGCCTCTAACCCCACACTCGATGTATGCGAACCGAACCACACATCGATGAGAAAGAAAAAACCGAGAGCATAATGTAAATATAAATGTCATACTCGCATCGTGTTAATGGGACCTAGCCCTAACGTACGTGAACCGACCCACACATTGTTAATGCGTAGTGTTAACGACAAAGAAAAAGACTCAGATAGTGTTAATGCGACCTAGCCCTAACACAGAGTGCTGTCAATTTCTCTGCCGTGTCCTATCGCAATGAAGTATTATGACTCCCGCTAAACCAGCTTGTCTCTTTCCTTCCATCCACGAGAACCACACCTTCGATGCATATTCACTCACTAAATCGATCCTACTCAACTCACTTAACTCTTTTGCTCGATGTTCTTCTAGCTATCTCAATCTACGTATCTACGTTCACCTTCACGACTTTCGCATATTTCACTACTGTAGTACACAACTTCAGTGGTTTTCACTTCTGCATTGGATTTCCACCAGTTTTTACAATTTATTTTTGTCAAATAAAAACCGAGTTTGGCTCGCAATGTCATAATTCAAATCTCTGTTTTGACGTGGAGCTTTCTGCAACCGGACGTTGCTGTCCTTGCATGGACTGAACCCTCCCACAGAAAGAATCGATCCCACGGCACCTCGGCTACAGGGGTTGGGAATGCCCACAAGATAACGCTCGTTCCGCACTAGCTTGTACATTAGAATGGATCAGATTGCTTCAGTAGATATTGCCGACATTTCATGTCATTGGACGGTCGCATTCAACCTTATACCCACTAGAAGATATCCTTGATATGTGCTTCGTAATAGACATTCACATTGTCACACCCTTTGGTTACAAACAATTTGCTAAATCCATTTGGCAAGTTAGCGCAACATTTGGCTCTAATCGCTTCTTACTTGGCCGGGCTAATTACGTGATACCTCTATCCTATACTAGAGACTGGTCCTTGAGAATATCTTTCATTCTCGGAGTATGAATAGTATGAATAGATGATCTCTAAATGGTTTAAAGAACCTACTTACAGAAGCACTGGAACACTTGGGCGAATTTATATTCCTCACGTACAATATCTTATGATCTCACAGCGTATTTAATTTAAGCATTTGACATTTGGTAAGATTTATGCGGATTTCATTGCGCATCTACATCAAAATAGCATCCAATGTTTCCTGTTCATTTCTATTCATTCACTTTTGTTTCCGCTTTAAATAACCTCTTCTCTTTGAAATCCAAAATTCATTCCACAAATCCGTAAGAAGAATATTCACTAAGGTTGATTGATCAGATTATCATTACCCGAGGGTTCAGTAGTAACTATTCTTAATTACACCTGCAAATACTTTAACTTACTTCTTGATAAAAATATTTAGTAACTTTTATTCTTTACAATTTAAGAATTTAAGAGTTATAAATTTTTTAGTAGAATTTAATACTGTACCTCGAGGTCAGATTCGGCACTTTTTACTTTACTGACAAAATGGTTCGAGGCTAGAGAGTGAAAATTAAAAGGAATTCGGCAAATCGTAACAGCTTTTATTCTTTTGAGGTTTCTTCACTCTACTAATGCAAGTTTTGAACTAATGGACTAGTTGAACATGACCTTCTCGTAATTATTTTCTGTGGAATCTGACCTCAACGTACGTTATAGAATCTATCTAGCAAGCGTTTTAAGCAAATAGTTCGACTAAACATTTGAGATTAGATCTCATGGTTCAAGAATCATACTATGTGTGAATCCATCTTTCTCTTTCTCCACGTTGCAGTACACATCTTAAACAATATGATATTGAGTGCACCTTTTCTTTTTTTACAATACTGACAAGCTATATCATGAATGCTACGAGGATATCGCTCGGGTTGAAGGAGTTCAAATATTCTCGTTTGGATATGCTTCAAGTTATTGTTGCTTTTCGTGCTCATTGTTCCTAGTGCTATGTTTTTCCTCATCCACAGGTTTCATAGGAGATAGATTGACTGTGGAGAGATCAACTGACCCTCAGATTAGTCAGCCATGATTGATACCAAACTACCGTAAGGTTTGTACAAGTCAAAATTCTTACTCGGGTAGAGTATTCTTTCTACTTTTCCAAAGGATGTTGTACAAGCTTAAGTCAGTATTGTACCTTGTGTCGATGCACACTCTCAACATAGAGATATCTATATATCTAATACAAATGCTACAAAATTTCAATGCAAAGCATGTGTGAAGAGCTATTAACATGGATATCACTGTTGATGATTTTTAATGGAAGGAAGAAGTAAATACATCATCACGATTAGTTACCATTAACACATAAAGACATCATGTCATCAAGGCAATATTGTGTGATTGTCATAGTCGTGAGTATGGTTAATACAGAATATATCGTTGTCGTTTTATTTTATTTGTTGATCAAATTCTTTTCTGATGTTATCATAGCTGTCAAACAAAAAAACTTGTGTGAGTTGTGTCGTTTTGAGTTTACACCGATTATAGTATAATAATCAAATAGTAACTAAATGTAACAATTAAAATGACTTTGAACAAAAGTTGATGTTAGACTTGATCTAGCATTCGCTTGTAGCAGCGATAAATAATTATTATTCATAATATGGAAGAAGTATTTATTTATATATTGATTCCATGTCGGATATGAATCAAACATAATATGTAAGAGAAATACCATACTATATTTATCTTTTAAGGACAGTAAACTATATCTTTTCGTATATTTACACAGTTAATTACATATTAACATGTTACCATGTATTAAAAGTTATAGAGACTTTTTGGTAAGATACTTATTTATACCATTTGCTCGAGATGAGGATGATAGAGAGAATTTCGAACGGAGATTGTATTTCAAAGATGCTAGATCTTAGACCTTAAACTAACATACATTTAAATCACTATGATAGTTTTAAATCTCAGTGATACTCAAATATCAAATCAATTAAAATAGTTATTTCACCGCCACAGGGGACCAAAGATTGCTAAAGGGGATAAATAAACTGCCAACTCTTAAAATATTCATCTACTTCCCTGAGCAGCTTGGAGGAGGAAAAGGATAACCTGAAAGAAGATAATAAAATTGATGAAGTTTAGAGGTTATTAGTTGTAAAGCATACATATCACCTAGTCATCGTTCGATTTCAGTTACCAGCGCTAAGTATTAAACCCCGACTATTACTACAAGTGCTAGTGGTAACCCGAACGACCTTATTTCGTGGGGTTTGCTTTTAGAGAAGTGAAAGATTTAACCGTTATGCAGAAATGTTTCTGGTGATTACGTTTTCCCTCAATTTAGAATCTGTGAAATAAATTATCAAATTGAAGTTATTCCTAGCTTACAAGCTCTTATTCATCTCAAAATAAACTATTGAGTACTGGCAGAGAAATGTTAAAGACGAGGCTTCGAGTTTTCTTGGAACAAAAGGGAATAATTCACAGAGGAAAAAGAACATCACGAAAAAAGAGAATATTCTTTTCATGCTTTTATACTCATACTCGGGTTTAAACACTTCAGTACTATTTATTTATGGTATGGACAAATAGAAATCTTCTAGACTCCTTCCTCAAGAAAACTAAAGTTATTTCTCTCAACTCTCTGAACCAGCTCAACAATGAGTTACTAACCCCTTCAGTTATAAACCACAGCGAACAAAAAAAAGAAAACTACTCATTTGTTCCACAATGTCATTTTCTCTTATAACCGAAACACCTCTTCTTGCTTGATTCATAGTTTTATTATCTTTTTACTCCAGGAGCTGCATTCACGTATTGTTCTATGTTAGAACATAGAAATGGAGAATGAAGTTTAGTTTTCTTCTTCCTTTTGGATGCCTCGTGGCAAAGTTCAAAGTTCAAAATTGAACTTGATTTTGTTATTTCTATACATTGTTATTTCAGCATTCATCTTCCACATCCTTCTTCAATTATTTTTTAAGTACTCATAGTTAATCTTCTCTTAGAGTACGCGATCATCAATGCTGAAATTTGATTTTCACAGTGAATACTGAACACTTAATATTTTTCCTTCCCTACTGCCAAGCCTCAAGCTGCATCCATATAAAGGTGTCTCAGGTTAAGAAAGAAAATGCCTAAGAGAAAAGTGATAAAAACTGTAGTTTGGTTGGTGATAAAAACTGTGGTCTGGCCTAAAGTCTGTAACTTCGTATAGAACCTTGGTTCTTTGCAAGTAAGTAAGGCAACTTGAAGTCACAGTTAGAGAGGAAGATTATTTGAAAGAAAAATAGAGAAAATCTTGACACCCCAAAGAGGAGTTAGACCTCTAGCATATGCTCCATTTTGAAATCCGGCGAGAATCTCCTTGTAGCATCCACACCAAGTGACTGCACTAGTGCAAGGGTAGACGGAGGCGTCTCACATTCAAGATACTTTTAGGGGACATCTAGTGTCCCGTCCTTGGACAACTTGGTGCTCTACATATTCTCCGAAAGCGGCCAGCCTACTCCAAGCCAGTTGTGAGTCTGAGGAGATTTGATCTTGAGACCTGCTCCCCACAAGTTTACTCAACTACCCACGGAAACCAATCTCACAACTTGTTCTAGAGATCAATTTCTAAGCTTATATATTAGTTAGGTACTCTCTTTCATCTTCTCTTTACTAACTCGAACCACCATAACTATCTCTGGACTTGGTCTTTTTTACATTCCAAGATGCAAATATATATTACACACTACAATCTTCATGATAAAAATCTAAAATCTAAAATCTAAACTCACCCAAATTTATAGTATATGTCTTAGTATCAAAAATCTTGTAGAAGAACTCCAAATAATTGTTCGCTTGCAATTCTGTTTGTAACTTTTTAACATACCATGGTGATCAACGTAATGAGACCTCGCCAAGGTGTTTTCAAATTCTCAAATACTTATTTCCTCCAAAATCAACTTCTTTGAGGTCTTAACTTGACTAAGAGACTCTAAGTCTGACAAAAAGATGAATTATTTACCATGTAAAATAATCCACATCACGACATTGTCCAAATTGGTACTCAACGGCTCTCCAATAGAAGAAAGATGTAACTTACCATTCTGGTAGCATACGACACCATTTCACAAAGTAGTCGTAAGCTCTTGACAGTCTCCTCGAAGATGATATAGATTGTCACACTAGATACATCTATGAGAAGGAGCAACTCTTGGACGTACAACAGCAGATGTTGATGGTTGTTGTCCCTGCAAACCACTCAACTCTACCTTCAACTCTTGCATCTGCCGAATAAGGTCTTCGATCTAGTTTTGTTAACTTTGGTTCTCTAAAGATCTTTGAATAAGTGTCCTTTGTGTAGGAACTGAAACAACTGGCATCAAAGAGATTGTTGTAGAGACAACAAATCAGGGAGTTGAAGCAAGAGGTTGCTATACTTGAGGAGCAACTTGAGGATGAGAGGTCACTTCTGCAACCGGACATCCTCTTTTAGCCTCTCTTCCTCGTCTCTTTTTGTTAATACAACCACGGCATCCTCAACTTTCCACCAATCAATGGTAACAACCCCTTTCAACCAATCGATCAGCCAACATAAAATATAACAGATATGTCATAGCATCACTGGTAGCATGTAAGAAGAGCTTTGTTCTCCTAGCATCGAAGGTTATACGCTCAAGCGTAAAATCTATTGGTATCTTTGATGTTTTATCCGATGCGATCCGAACATCTGATTCTCTCAGCAATTCGTTCAATCTCATTATATGATCAGGATGTTGCTCAATCTAGTCTAGAAATATTCTTCTAATAATCGTCATAATCCTCTTCAAGAAACTCTTCTCGGAGAGCTCGATCAAAACTCAACCAAACACCAAGATTTTTTCTCTACACATCTCTAACTTGATCACGTAACTCAAGAATCACATCTGATGAAAACTATTGATCATCTTCACATTAATCATCCTCACAAGCTCCATCTCTCTTTTGTACTAACGCAGATATCTAGAAACATTTCTACATTGAAATCTTTCACATCTATTCACAATTTCTTGTAACGCTTTCATCGATTTCAACTCATCCTCTCCGATGATCAGATGTTGTTGGACCAAGGTCGCAAAACGTCTTCAAAATCTCAACTGTATTGAGACCAGATGTTGTCATCATCATAGTCGCAAGTGCTACAAAAGGTGTTGTAGTAAACATAGATGCAGCAATCATAGAGGTAGCAACAGTAGCGCTTCCGCTCTTACGATCCATCTCTTCTTCGTGTGATAAACTCAACCTTCACGATCAATCAACCCAAGATGCTCTCAACGAAAACACTAGATTATATGTCGAGAGTTTCCTAGGAACAGCGAAACTTTTTATCTATGATACAATTGTGACAAAAAAGACAAAAATCACACACAAAACACAGATCACAAAAGAATTCTCGATATGAGCAAAACACACAGCACGCATGTAAGTCTTCAACTCAATTGTTCAATCTGCAAGCCTTCAACTCCAAACCATCTAGGCTAAAAGCCTTACGTTCAAGAACTCAAAACTTTAGAAAATTGTTCTTGTGAAGCACTAGCAGGTTCATCTAAAAACTTCTCATTTTTTATTCAAAAGATATGCGTACAAGTTGCAGTTCTCCTCTTTACTCAATTTTGTCCTCTAATTTCAATTCTTCAATTCGTCGTTGTCCAAATTGTAGTCAATCAAAATATTCTTTCGTCGTAAGCTCAGTAAATATCTCTCATCTCTCCTCTTCAACAACTCTACTCGATGATGCTTTAGAAAAATATCTCCCCTTCGTAGTACACCCCCTTTGGATTTTTTCTCTCTATGTGACATCCATCACCACCTAACAGATGTAAAATGATGCGTTAAACAAATGATAACAAAAAATTAAATCTCTGATAAAAATTTAACATTGAATATTTTCTTACTTGTCAAAAAGACTCAATAACATGCTTCGACATATTCATATGTATAGACGGCTACTGTGTTAATCATACAATTAGCTTTAGACACCTTCACTTCAAATAACTCTATCACGATTACCTCTGACCACCAAAATCATCTCATTTTGATATCCAGAGCTTGAATTATTGTCGTTATCGTTCTCCGACCTCCTTTAACTTCAAAATGTGGTAAATGTCTCCTCAAATATCAATTCACTTGAGTTTTCGATCCAAGTATAACACATGATGAAATTTATATTTTCTTACAAAAAGTTTGTATCGACTTGGAATATCTTTGATGTCATCTTGTTACCTCAAGATTTTAGAGGATCGCACACCGAATTTATACTAATTACCTTGACACTCCGAAAGAGAGTAGTTCTCTAGCATACGATTCATTTCAAAATCAGTCGATAATCTCTCTTTAACATCCACACCAGATGATTGCACTAGTGCAAAGGTAGATGGAGACATCTCGGGTTCACATTATCCAAATTATCCAAATTAACTGCTTCTGTTGGGTTGTTGTTGGTATTTAATGATTTTTGTTTCATGGAGCATGCTTGTGTCAAGAAATGCTCCACGCATAACTCTAACCGGAATTTAGAACTTCATTGATCCGGTATATTTACGATAGTAACTATAACACTTAAGTAGTACTTTTGTCCCAGTCTGATCTTGCATGATTATCATCCCATGGATTACTTTCACTATGCACCGAAATGCATCAGTGACGTACTGGCATCAATAATTCCTTTACTATCTCTTATTGTCTTCTCCATGTGCCATAATCACTAAATTGATCCTACTCAGGGTTTAGGGTTTAGGGCCCTAAACCCTAAACCCTAAACTAAACTCACTAAATTGATCCTACTCAACTCACTTAAACTAAGTTAAACTCTCTCTCTTCTGCTCGGGGTTCTTCTAGCTATCTCAATCTACGTATCTTCGTTCGTCTTGATGACTTTCGCATATTTCACTACTGTAGTACACAACTTCAGTGGTTTTCACTTCTGCATTGGACTTTCCATCATTTTTTACAAATTTTTTTGATCAAATAAAATCTAAGTTTGACTCGCGGTGCGATAATTCAAATCTCTTTTTTGACGTGGAGCTTTCTGCAACCGGAAGCTGCTGCCCTTGCATAGACTGAACTCTTCCACAGAAAGAATTGACTCCACGGCGTCCCGGCTACTGTGGTTGGGGATGCCGACAAGCTAACGCTCGTTCACACTAGCTTGTACATTAGAATCGATCAGACTGCTTCAATACATACTGCCGTAGTTTCTTGTCATTGGGCAGTCGCATTCAACCTTATACCCAGTAGAAGATTTTCTTGATATGTGCTTCTTAATAGACATTCTCATCGTCACAACCTCTGGTTACTTACAATTTGCTAAATCCATTTGGCAAGTTAGCACAACATTTGGCACTAATCACTTCTTACTTGGCCAGGCTAATTGCGGGATACCTCCATACTATACTAGAGAGTGGTTCTTGAGAATAAATAAGCATGCTCGATCAACTTCGGTATCTTTTACTCTCTTTAAGATATCAGAAACAGTATAAGTGTTATATAAATATCTTAAATTAAATAAACTAAAAATCCCAATAATATTTAAATGTTAAATATTAGTTACTCCAAGAACATTGGAAAATTTCTTAGAAAACCCATAAATGAAGTATGGGAGTTTGCGCTTCAGAGAGTACAAGTGTGAGAGGGTGCTGCAGTAAATTCATAAATATTTTGACCTTATTACCTAACCTTTATCGTCGGAAGGGTTAGGTAGTAAATCAATATATTTATGAGGGGAAGACTAATCACCAGAAACATTTCTGCATAACGGTTAAATTTTTCACTTCTCTAAAAGCAAACCCATGAAATAAGGTCGTTCGGGTTACCACTAGCATTTGTAGTAATAGTCGGGGTTTAATACTTAACGCTGGTAACTAAAATCGAACGATGACTAGGTGATAATGTATGCTTTACAACTAATAACCTCTAAACTTCATCAATTTTATTATCTTCTTTCAGGTTATCCTTTTCCTCCTCCAAGCTGCCGAGGGGAGTAGATGAATATTTTAAGAGTTAGCAGTTTATCTATCCCCTTTAGCAATCTTTGGTCCCCTGTGGCGGTGAAATAACACTTTAAACTGATTTGATATTTGAATATTACCGAGATTTAAAAGTATCATAGTGATTTAAATGTACGTTAGTTTAAGGCCTAAGATCTAGCATCTTTGAAATACAGTCTCAGTTTGAAATACAGTCTATCATCCTCATCTCGAGCAAATCGTATAAATAAGTATCTTACCAAAAAGTCTCTATAACTTTCAATACATGGTAACATGTTAATATACAATTAACTGTATAATTTTATATAAATATACAATTAACTGTATAATTTTATATAAATATACGAAAAGATATAGTTTACTGTCCTTAAAAGATAAATAGTATGATATGTCTATTACATATTATGTTTGATTCATATCCGACATGAAATCAATAATGAAATAAATACATCTTCAATATTATGAATAATAAGTAGTTGTCGCTGCTACAACCGAATGCTAAATCAATGTCTAACATCAACTTTTGTTCAGAGTCATTTTAATTATTACATTTAATTACTATCTGATTATTATACTAAATTCAAAACGACACAACTCACACAAGTTTTCTTTGTTTGACAGCTACGATAACATCAGAAAAGAATTTGATCAACAAATAAAACAAAACGACAACGATATATCTATATTAACCATACTCACGACTATGACAATCACACTATCTTGCCTTGATGACATGATGTCTTATGTGTTAATGGTAACTAATCGTGATGATGTATTTACTTCTCACTTCCATAAAATATCATCAATAATGATATACATGTTAATAGCTCTTCACACATGCTTTGCATTGAAGTTTTGTAACATTTGTATTAGATATATATAGATATCTCTATGTTGAGAGTGTGCATCGACACAAGTTACAATACTGACTTAAGCTTGTACAACATCCTTTGAGAAAGTAGAAAGAATACTCTACCGTTGAGTAAGCATTTGGACTTGTACAAACCTTATGGTAGTTTGGTATCAATCATGGCTGACTAACCTGACGGTCAGTTGATCTCTCCACAGTCAATCTATCTCCTATGAAACCTATGGAACATGAAAGGAAAAACATAGCACTAGGAACAATGAGGACGAAAAGCATGTCCAAACGAGAATTTTTCAACTCCTTCAACCCGAGCGATATCCTCGTAGTATTCATGTTATAGCTTGTCAGATTGACAAAAGAGAAAAGGTGCAACTCATGATGAATATCATATTGTTTAAGATGTGTACCGCAACGTGGAGAAAGAGAAAGATGGACTCACACACGGTATGATTCTTGAAGCATGAAATCTAACCTCAAATGTTAGTTCGCACTATTTGCTTAAAACACTTGCTAGATAGATTCTATACCGTACGTTGAGGTCAGATTCCAAAGAAAATAATTACTAGAAGGTCATGTTCAAAATTGACAGTAGTAGAGTGAAGAGACCTCAAAAGAATAAAAGCTGTTATGACTTGCCGAATTCCTTTCAACTTTCACTCTCTAGCCTCGAACCATTTTGTAAGTAAAGTAAAAAGTAATTATTCCACAAACAAGTGTCGAATCTGACCTCGAGGTACAGTATTGGACATAAATTCTACTAAAAAATTTGTAACTCTCAAATTCTCAAATTCTAAAGAATAAAAGTTAATAAACATTTTTTTCAAGAAATAAGTTAAAGTATTTGCAGATGTAATTAAGAATAGTTACTACTGAACCCTCGGGTAATGATAATCTGATCAATCTGTGAAATAAGTTATCAAATTAAAGTTATTCACTAGCTTTCGAGTTTAAACACTTCAGTAGTATTTATTTTGGTATGGACAAATAGAAATCTAGTTTGATAGATAAATTTATTACGACATGAAGTACAATTATTCTATCCATACATAAGTTGTTTATTGTCACGAGAAATAATTTTCTTTTGTTTGCAAGTATGTTTAGAAGTTGTCAAAGTATCACATCTCTATGCAAATCTTTTCTCTGAAGACATTTCATTTAGAATGACCAAAGAACAAAAAGACTTCAATACTTGTTTGACTAATTCTAGAGCAGCAACATTGAGCACAATTGTCATGACCATAAAGAGAACATCATTTGTCTTATATTTATACATTGAGTCGAATCACAATGAATACAAAAAAAACATCATTTATTGTATGTTTTTACATTGAGTCCAATCGCATTGTATACAAAGAGAATATCAATGTGTTATTTTGTTCTCATATGGATCATACTGAATATGGAAAAATGACGATTAAGTGAAAGTTGGATTTATACGATTTGACTTCGATCGCATCGAATAAGAAGGACCAAACTTCACTGTTGGCATTGACTATTTTGTGACTGAAATGCTTTATTTCACACGGATGTGCAATTTGTTTTAGTCACAAACATACTCAACTTGCATCATGTACAATATATTTTTCATGCTTTAGACATCGAAAAAGTATATCGAATTTGATTCTTAAGATTACATTTCACAAGGTAAAATATAAAATATTTTTCATTTAAATTTATGAAAACAATTTAAATACATCATTGTGTAATTCGACACAATCATACTCAACTCGCACCATGTACAATATATTTTTCACACTTTAGACACTGAAAAAGTATATCAAATTCAATTCTTAAGATCACATTCCACAAGATAAAATAGAAGATATTTCTCCATTAATTTTCTGGCACTCTTCGTTGATTCCTACCTAGGCCACTGCAAACAATCTAAAATACATAATCCTCTAATTCGAGAGAAAATTTGATAACAAGATTCGCGTCCAATATCAATATGATATGGATAATGAAACGTAGTCTCTATGTAACCCCTCTCCACATTATTTTCCCAACATCTCTTTCTGATCTCACTAACTATACGGTGACTCGTCCTCTCCACCTCTCCCTCAACCAACCCTATATCTCTCAAGCTCTCCTCTGGATGTCTTTCATACTTCCTGGTCACGTTTGTTTCCTCATATTGTCCTAAACTATCAGGCAAGTACTTAATACTATCACAGTTCCAGATTAACAAGACCTTCAGTGACTTGAGTTGCCCTAGATTCTCAGGCAGGGATTGGAGATATGGCGACCTCGTTATGTTTAAAAGGATTAAGTTCTGGAGGTTACCTGCCGTGTCTGGTAGGCTCCGGATGTTCAAATCCCACAGGTACAGAAAAGTTAAAGAGTGAAGCTGACCTAGCGAATCCGGTAGGTTCCGAAGACGTGGACAAACTCCGATTGCCAGCGCCCGAAGAGATGTCAGTTCTCCCAAAGACTCGCACAAGTACTCCAGTCCATAGCAATCTTCAATTTCTAAAGTTGCAAGTTTACTGAGCTTACCAAAACCCACCGGCAGCTGTTTCAGGTCAGAGCAACCGGCGATTTTAAAGTTTTCGAGAGAATCCAACAGCCAGAATGATCCCGGCAGTTCTTTCAAACCTCGTATGTCGTCCAGTGTCAAGTTCGTTAGCGCACTCAGAGGGCGGGCCGCCTGTTCTCCCCAGCGGACCAACTGAGGAACAAAGGCTGTGTTGGTGGCTGTCAGTGAGCATCCTTCCAAGCTCAAGGTCCGAAGTGAGGAGAGCTGGGAAAACGAACCTGGCAGTTGTAACAATCCAACATTCGCTAGACTCAACACTCTCAGGGCGGGAAGTCGTCCAAAAGATTTTGGAAGTTTCTTCAAAGGCGTTCCTCGTACAGTGAGGATTTTCAAGTTACCCAACCTATCAAAGTTGGATGGAAAACGGACAGACTTGCATTTCTCCACGTGAAGCACTGCCAATTGTTGAAGCCCTTCCACATCTTCTTCCCGAATAGGCCAACAGTCCTTTCGCAGTAAGCCTTGGAACGTTCCGCCACGGTCTTGGAAGCAAGAAGTAAGATGAATAAATGTAAGCTTGCATGGAAAACGGCTTGCGTTTCCACTAAAATTAACATTCGACAATCTCAATAACCGCAACTCTTGTAGATTGGCGACACAGCTCCACTGAAAAGCAAAAGAAATTCTAGGTGGGTCCATTGATGTCGATATTGCTTTAGTGTCAGCTTTGTCTCCCTGCACAAAAATTAGAAACTGAAGATGAGATTCTTAAATCTAAACGCAAGAAACTAGCGTCCACGAAACTGATATATACCAGGCATAACGGTAAGATTAAGTCCCGAAAGATCTATCAAATAAACTTACCTTATACACGCTTAGCAAATATCTAACGTCGTCCGGTTCCCAAACTCCCCTGCACAGCTCTATCCTTTTATTATATGGTCTGGAGATCCTCTTCCCTAAGTCGCGAAGCTGGTGATGTATCCAGAGGATTGTAACACTGGACCAGGTAGTTCCTGATTCAATCAGTTCGATAAAAAATCGGTCGATGAGGTTCTTCAAGCCACTCTCCACTGAAAAGCCATCAACTCCAGTTTCCCACACCTCTTTCCATGTTTCCTGATTACACTCTTGTGAGCACTGATCGAACACTGCAACGTCTAGAAACATCTCGCGTTCCATTGGTGCCAGCTCATCGAAGCTGACTTTGAGTTTAGCCCACAAACGATCCTGTGCACTTCCGTCCAGAGACTCCGCTTTGGTTAGTTTCTCCAGAGCACTGATCCAACGGGGAACACCTTTTTCGAAGCGCAAGTAACTACCTATCACTCCTAATGTGAGAGGTAGGCCATCACATTTCTGCACTACCTTTTCTATCAGTTCACTGGGTATGTCTCGATCGACATCAGCATCCAAGTGAGACAAAAACAAAGCTTGTGACTCTTCGGCGGATAAAAATGGGACTGGGCATCTCGAGAAGGTGGGCAGGAGCTCGCGACTTCCTATCCGAGATGTGACAATCAAACGACTCCCTGTCCGCAACCAGTCCCATGACTCCAGCAAGTACATTATTTGTTCTTCGGACTCAACGTCATCCATTATGAACAGCACTTTCTTCCCGTGCAAATGTAACCGCAATGATAGTGCGTCGGCATCCTTTAGGCGAACATTTCGCCCGCTACCCGTGTACAAGTTGTTAGCAACTAAATCATGAAGGTCTAAGTCACGTCGCTTCAATGTGTCTTTGACGTCTTCCACAAAACAGCTGAAATCGAACTGCTCCCGAATCTGCATGAAAACTGCTTTAGCAAGCGTGGTCTTGCCTATACCGCCCATTCCTACGAGTGACAACCGCGACGGTTCTGCTTTTCCCAACTGAAGCTCCTCGATCACTCGTTCAACAATCCGCGGGATGTTCACGAATACTCGAGGCAGTCGGAGAGAATTAAGCCAAACCTTTTTTGTTCTCTGTCAAACGAATCCAGCGTTAGAATGCGCAGGTCAGGGATCGAAATGAGTATACTCTGTCACCGAGATTCTGACAATTGAAGTGAGCTTGTACGATCCACTATTCCAGCATAGATGACATCAGCAAATTTCCAAATGCTAACCTTCTCTCGAGTTAATATTCAATCTCTGCTTAGAGCACAATACGATATATTCTTCATGATGATAAATATCTTCATGATGATAAATTCACATGGGTTCAACTTCAAGTCTCCAAATACGATATATTCTTCATGATAAATATCTTCATGATGATAAATTCACATGGGTTCAACTTCAAGTCTCCAAATTTGGCCACAAAAGTTATTTTCAAAGTTGGCAAGATCAAACTACAAGAAAACATATTATACCTCTTCCTGGAGAACCTCCCTTATGAATTTGACGAGATACAGGTAGTTGCTTGACTTCCGATCTCTCGGTTTACAAATGGTGAAGTGGTCCTCTCCAGATAAAATACAGAAGTCGTCTATATCTTGACGCGCGGATCCCTCTTCAACCACGAGCGCAGATTGCGGTTGTTGCCAGCTGAAAAATCGACTTATCTGTGGGCATGGTAACCACCCATTCATCAGTAATGATTAAGAATCGTGCATAGGACGAAAACGATAATAGTTGTAATGAAAGAAAATCAAGCATCGTCCATCGTTCGCAACTGCAGGATGCATTGAAGGGATGTTTTCTGAATGACAGTGGACAGAGCGACTTGCAGTTCAATGGCTGGCTCTTAATTAAAACCTTACGGTATATGTTTAAACACCAACCGTAGTAAGTGGTATTTGTATGATTGACTGGCAAGCTTCAGTCTCACTGGCTTCTCCCACTCCGCACGTCTTCCAGCCATGCTGCTGACGCAATTTTGAAAAGCTCTCATTAAGTCTCGCAGCATCCTTGCTAAGTAGCTCCACATATGGCAGCAAGGGTCCCTTCTGCTTCGAGCTGGACGTTACACGAGATCCTGAATTTGGCGTCGAGTAGAAAAATGCTCCTTTCATATTCCATAGAAAGGTTTTGTATGGACTAATGGCAGGACTCATGTCCCTGGCCCCCATCTCCTCCGCTTGAAGACACATTTCTTTGAGCACGAGGCCTCCTATACAGTGTCCTACCAACACAACGGGACAACTCTCGCCAGTGCGTTCGAGTCCGATGATGGACTGGGCAAGATTTTCCCCAACCAGGTACATATCCATCCCCGAAGCAGAAGCCGAAATTTTAGTGCTGGAATCGTAGGACACTGACATGATACGTGCTTGGGGGAAATCCTCGGCGAGCCAAGTGTTGATCCAGCATTCAGCGCCATCAGCCGACATCCACGTTTCCAAATATGCTTCGTTGTAGTCTTGAGACTGGAATCCGTGAAAGAAGATGATTTCTATATCGACGAAACCGGTAGCAGGTCTGTACAGCTCGTATAGTTCATCATTCATCTGCCGCCATCATTCACAAATAAAGCATCCTCAGATTTTAGGTTTTAGTGACTGGAATATGCAAAACTGCTCGATGTTTCCCCATCAGCAGAGTGTTATCCACGAGCAAACCTTAATGAAATTTCTATGGATACGTAGAGGATAAAATCAAACAACGGCATCGCTTACTGAGATGTTGAAGAAACTCGGAGACTATCAAGAGCACTTCACAAGGACTCGAAGACAAAGATGAACGGAAAAACACGGCCCTCCCCGCGATTGCACGTTCGATGACTGCAACCACCTTTGATGAAATCTCACTCGTCTATCGAGTGAGATTTCATCGAGTCTATCAGAGACAAGAAGTGAAGGGTGACTCGAAAATTACCGAATGAACAGACATATACCTTCGTGATGGTTGGCCGATCTGGGATGTTCCTCGGCGTCCAGGAGCTGGAACTTGCCATTGCTTTAGTTCACCAATTCAGAGATCCGGAGTTCTATGTACTAAAGATGAACAACTGAGGCACTGATAACCTTTCATAATCGGCTCCGTTCGAGGAGGGGGACTGAAGAGACATACGCTAGTCAAGAGTACTCGTCATGAACGTTCTCTGATGAACATGGACCTACGCAACCTCACGAGTTGAAGAGCAGTACTGAACTCGATTTTCGGACTGAATACAGACTGAACTCCGCAGAAATTTACTTGACCGCGACCCTAATACGTTTGTCCTACTTCGACTCCACGCTTCTTAACTTTGCATTACTTGGTAGCACCCTTGACTTGTCACAGGGCATTTTAAGTTGGATACATGGCTGAGGGCTCATATGCACTTTCTTATTTCCCTTAGTGCAATGTCTTTACATAATGATAAACCGACTGAACCTACTGTTACCTGTCAAAAAGTGAAATCAAGTCCTACAAATATATTAGAGGTGCACTCAAATACATATCTGCTGAATACCGTGTTGTTCTCAAAATCACTGAAACTAATAGAAACTATAGTATATACAGGATGATAAGGTGTGTAAAAGCTGGAATCTTGAAGCAATATTTTTCTGTCATGGAAGAGTATTACAACGGTGGTCTAGAATCTACAGCCATTCCCTACGGGCACTTCAGGAAGCACCGTAGAAAAAGCCACAGGAGTTTCTTATCAGTTCTTTTGAGAATTCAGCCATAAATTTTTGTGACAAAGCACTGTAAGATTTAGATAATATATTTTAATTGTCAAAAATAAAATTTATTAAAAATTTAAATTGTGATATCGATTCTCAAATATATTTAACAACGGTTCAAGACTTTATACATAACTATCATTCAAAAAACAACGATTGTTTCACCTCTAGACGTTAAAGAATCTACTCCATAGCTTTCACAATCCTTAATGCACTGCGCACCGGCTATGCATTAGAAGGTGTTAATGTTAAAATCTTTCCGAATGATTCTGTGATCTGAAGTGATCTCTCATCCTCACATTGATCTTTAAGTACAGCAACCTCTAGCTCCTACTCCTTGATCTATTGTCCTGACAATAATCTCTTTGATGCCAGTTGTGTCAGTTCCTGCACTAAGGAAACATATTCAAAGACCTTTGGAGAACCAAGATCAACAAAACTAGATCGAAGATCTTATCCAGCAGATGCGAGCGTTGAAAAATCGATAGATGAGCTGGTTGGCTTGCAGAGACAGCAGTCGTCAGCACCTGCTGCTGTACGTCTAAGAGGTGCTCCTTTTCATAGATGTATTTAGTGTGCGTTTCATATCATCTTCGAGGAGACTATCAAGAGCTTACGGCTGCTTCGCGAGATGGTGTCGTACACTACTAGAATGGTAAGTTACACATTTTTTCTATTGGAGAGTCGTTGAGCACGCAATTTGGACAATGTCGTGTTGTGAATTATTTCACATAGTAAATAATTCACCTTTTTGTCAGACTTAGAGTCTCTTAGTTAAGACCTCATAGAAGTTGATTTTGGAGGAAGTAAGCATTTGAGAATCTGAAAACACCAAAACGAGATCTCATCACGTTGAGCATCATAGTACGTTAAATAAATAGAACTGCAAGTGAAAAGTTATTTGGAGTTCTACAAGATTTCTGATATCGAGAAATGTATCATAAATATGAGTGAGTTCAAAATTTATGTTTTTAGATTTTCATCATGAAGACTGTAGTGTGTAGTATATGTTTGCATCTTGAAACGTAAAAATAGATCATGTGTAGAGATAGTTATGGTGGTTCGAGTTAGTAAAGAGAAGATGAAATAGCATGTTTTACTAGCATATAATCTTAGAAATTGTTCTCTAGAACCAATAGTGAGATTGGCTTCCGTGGGTAGTTGAGTAAACTTGTAGGGAGCAGATCTCAAGATCAAATCTCCTCAGACTCACAATCGGCTTGGAGTAGGTTGACTCCTTCCGAGGAATATGTAAGGCACCAAGTTGCCTAGGAACGAGACATTAGATATCTCTTAAACATATCATGAATGCGGGAAGTCTCCATCTATGCTTGCACTAGTGTAGTCACTTGGTGTGGATGCTAGAGAGAGATTCCCACTAGATTCCCAAAATGCATCATATGCTAGAGGTCTAACTCCTCTTCAAGGTGTCGGGGTAATTACTATGAATTCGGTGTACAACACTTTAAGTCTTGGGGTAGTGAAATAACATCAAAAATACTCCAAGTTGGTACAAATTCATTTATTTAGTCGGAAATATAGATCTTATCATATGATATACTTGGGTTCAAAAATCAAGTCGAATTGATTTTTGAGGAGACACTTATGGCATTTCGAAGTTAAAGAGTGTTCTTTCTAGACAAATATAGATCTTATCATGTTATATACTTGTGTCAAAAAGTCAAGTCCAATTGATACCCGAAGATACACTTACGTCTTTCAAAGTTAAAAAGAGGTTCTCCGTAGAGAAATATATATCTACTTGGGATAGTGAAATAACATCAAAGATATTCCAAGTTGGTACAAATTCTTTTATTTAGTCGGAAATATAAATCTTATCATATGATATACTTGGGTCAAAAGATCAACGCTTTCATCGATTTCAACTCACCCTCTCCGATGATAAGATGTTGTTGGACCAAGGTCGCAAACGTCTTCAAAATCTCAACTGTATTGAGACCAGATGTTGTCATCATCATAGTCGCAAGTGCTACAAAAGGTGCTGTAGTAAACATAGATGCAGCAATCATAGAGGTAGCAACAGTAGCGCTTCCGCTCTTACGATCCATCTCTTCTTCGTGTGATAAACTCAACCTTCACGATCAATCAACCCAAGATGCTCTCAACGAAAATACTAGATTATATGTCGAGAGTTTCTTAGGAACAGCGAAACTTTTTAACTATGATACAATTGTGACAAAAAAGACAAAAATCACACACAAAACACATATCACAAAAGAATCCACGATATGAGCAAAACACACGACACGCATGTAAGTCTTCAACTCAATTGTTCAATCTGCAAGCCTTCAACTCCAAACCATCTAGGCTAAATGTCTTACGTTCAAGAACTCAAAACTTTACAAAATTGTTCTTGTGAAGCACTAGCAGGTTCATCTAAAAACTTCTCATTTTTTATTCAAAAGATATGC
This sequence comes from Asterella californica, assembly GCA_036924285.1. Lineage (NCBI taxonomy): Eukaryota > Viridiplantae > Streptophyta > Marchantiopsida > Marchantiales > Aytoniaceae > Asterella > Asterella californica. The sequence goes on along the minus strand of JAYKYS010000014.1, from coordinate 211,526 downwards.
GTACAAGTTGCAGTTCTCCTCTCTACTCAATTTTGTCCTCTAATTTCAATTCTTCAATTCCTTGTTGTCCAAATTGTAGTCAATCAAAATATCCTCTCGTCGTAAGCTCAGTAAACATCTCTCATCTCTCCTCTTCAACAACTCTACTCGATGATGCTTTAGAAAAATATCTCCCCTTCGTAGTACACCCTCTTTGGATTTTTTCTCTCTATGTGACATCCATCACCACCTAACAAATGTAAAATGATGCATTAAACAAATGCTAACAAAAAATTAAATCTCTGATAAAAATTTAACATTTAATATTTTCTTATTTGTCAAAAAGACTCAATAACATGCTTCGACATATTCATATGTATATACGGCTACTGATTTAATCATACAATTAGCTTTAGACACCTTCACTTGAAATAACTCTTTCACAATTACCTCTGACCACCAAAATCATCTCATTTTTGATATCCAGAGCTTGAATTATTGTCGTTCTCGTGCTCTGACCTCCTTTAACTTCAAAATGTTGTAAATGTCTCCTCAAATATCAATTCACTTGAATTTTCGATCAAAGTATAACACATGATGAAATTTATATTTTCTTACAAAAAGTTTGTATCGACTTGGAATATCTTTGATGTCATCTTGTTACCTCAAGATTTTAGAGGATCGCACAACGAATTTATACTAATTACCTTGACACTTCGAAAGAGAGTAGTTCTCTAGCATACGATTCATTTCAAAATCAGTCAATAATCTCTCTTTAACATCCACACCAGATGATTGCACTAGTGCAAAGGTAGATGGAGACATCTCGAGTTCACATTATCCAAATTAACTGCTTCTGTTGGGTTGTTGTTGTTATTTAATGATTTTTGTTTCATGGAGCATGCTAGTGTCAAGAAATGCTCCACGCATAACTCTAACCGGAATTTAGAACTTCATTGATCCAGTATATTTACGATAGTAACTATAACACTTAAGTAGTACTTTTGTCCCAGTCTGATCTTGCATGATTATCATCCCATGGATTACTTTCACTATGCACCTAAATGCATCAGTGACGTACTGGCATCAATAATTCCTTTACTATCTCTTATTGTCTTCTCCCTGTGCCATAATCACTAAATTGATCCTACTCAGGGTTTAGGGTTTAGGGCCCTAAACCCTAAATCCTAAACTAAACTCACTAAATTGATCCTACTCAATTCACTTAAACTAAGTTAAACTCTCTCTCTTCTGCTCGGGGTTCTTCTAGCTATCTCAATCTACGTATCTTCGTTCGTCTTAATGGCTTTCGCATATTTCACTACTATAGTACACAACTTCAGTGGTTTTCACTTATGGGTTGGACTTTCCCTTATTTTTTACAAATTTTTTTGGTCAAATAAAAACTGAGTTTGACTCGCGGTGCGATAATTCAAATCTCTTTTTTGACGTGGAGCTCTCTGCAACCGGAAGCTGCTGCCCTTGCATGGACTGAACTCTCTCACAGAAAGAATCGACCCCACGGCATTCCGGCTACTGAGGTTGGGGTTGCCGACAAGCTAACGCTCGTTCCACACTAGCTTGTACATTAGAATCGATCAGACTACTTCAGTACATACTGCTGTCGTTTCCTGTCATTGGGCAGTCGCATTCAACCTTATACCCAATAGAAGATTTTCTTGATATGTGCTTCGTAATAGACATTCTCATCGTCACACCCTCTGGTTACTTACAATTTGCTAAATCCATTTGGCAAGTTAGTGCAACATTTGGCACTAATCGCTTCTTACTTGGCCGGGCTAATTGCGGGATACCTCCATACTATACTAGAGAGTGGTCCTTGAGAATAAATAAGCATGCTCGATCAACTTCGGTATCTTTTGCTCTCTTTAAGATATCAAAAATAGTATAAGTGTTATATAAATATATAAAATAAAATAAAAATCTAAATCTAAATAATATTTAAATGTTAAATATTAGTTACTCCAAGAACGTTGGACAATTTCTTAGAAAACCCATAAATGGAGTATGGGAGTTTGCGCTTCAGAGGATACAAGTGTGAGAGGGTGCTGCAGTAAATTCATAAATATTTTGACTTATTACCTAACCTTTCTCGTCGGCAGGGTAAGGTAATAAATCAATATATTTATGAGGGGAAGACTAATCACCAGAAACATTTCTGCATAACGGTTAAATTTTTCACTTCTCTAAAAACAAACCCACGAAATAAGGTCGTTCGGGTTACCACTAGCACTTGTAGTAATAGTCGGGGTTTAATACTTAACGCTGGTAACTGAAATCGAACGATGACTAGGTGATAATGTATGCTTTACAACTAATAACATATAAACTTCATCAATTTTATTATTTTATTATCTTCAAGCTGCCGAGGGGAGTAGATGAATATTTTAAGAGTTAGCAGTTTATTTATCCCCTTTAGCAATCTTTGGTCCCCTGTGGCGGTGAAATAACACTTTAAACTGATTTGATATTTGAATATTACCGAGATTTAAAAGTATCATAGTGATTTAAATGTATGTTAAGGCCTAAGATCTAGCATCTTTGAAATACAGTCTCAGTTTGAAATACACTCTATCATCCTCATCTCGAGCAAATCTTATAAATAAGTATCTTACCAAAAAGTCTCTATAACTTTCAATACATGGTAACATGTTAAATACAACTAACTGTATAATTTTATATAAATATACGGAAAGATATAGTTTACTGTCCTTAAAAGAAAATAGTATGATATATCTATTACATATTATGTTTGATTCATATCCGACATGAAATCAATATAGAAATAAATACTTCTTCCATATTATGAATAATAAGTAGTTGTCGCTGCTACAACCGAATGCTAAATCAATGTCTAACATCAACTTTTGTTCAGAGTCATTTTAATTATTACATTTAGTTACTTTCTGATTATTATACTATAATAGCTGTAAATTCAAAACGTCACAACTCACACAAGTTTTCTTTGTTTGACAGCTATGATAACATCAGAAAAGAATTTGATCAACAAATAAAATAAAACGACAACGATATATCTATATTAACACATACTCACGACTATGACAATCACACTATCTTGCCTTGATGACATGATGTCTTTATGTGTTAATGGTAACTAATCGTGATGATGTATTTACTTCCCACCTCCATAAAAAATCATCAATAATGATATACATGTTAATAGCTCTTCACACATGCTTTGCATTGAAGTTTTGTAACATTTGTATTAGATATATAGATATCTCTATGTTGAGAGTGTGCATCGACACAAGGTACAATACTGACTTAAGCTTGTACAACATCCTTTGAGAAAGTAGAAAGAATACTCTACCCTTGAGTAAGCATTTTGACTTGTACAAACCTTATGGTAGTTTGGTATCAATCATGGGTGACTAACCTGACTAAAACATTTGTAACTCTCAAATTCTAAAGAATAAAAGTTAATAAATATTTTTTTCAAGAAATAAGTTAAAGTATTTGCAGATGTAATTAAGAATAGTTACTACTGAACCCTCGGGTAATGATAATCTGATCAATCTGTGAAATAAATTATCAAATTAAAGTTATTCACTAGCTTTACAAGCTCTTATTCATCTCAAAATAAACTATTGAGTACTGGCAGAGAAATGTTAAAGACGAGGCTTCGAGTTTTCTTGGAACAAAAGAGAATAATTCACAGAGGAAAAAGAACATTACGAAAAAAAGAGAATATTCTTTTCATGCTTTTATACTCATACTCAGGTTTAAACACTTCAGTACTATTTATTTTGGTATGGACAAATAGAAATATAGTTTGATAGATAAATTTATTACGACATGAAGTACAATTATTCTATCCATGCATAAGTTGTTTATTGTCACGAGAAATAATTTTCTTTTGTTTGCAAGTATGTTTAGAAGTTGCCAAAGTATCACATCTCTATGCAAATCTTTTCTCTGAAGACATTTCATTTAGAATGACCAAAGAACAAAAAGACTTCAATACTTGTTTGACTAATTCTAGCGCAGCAACATTGAGCCCAATTGTCATGACCATAAAGAGAACATCATTTGTCTTATATTTATACATGGAGTCGAATCACATTAAATACAAAAAATATTGTATGCTTTTACATTGAGTAGAATCGCATTGTATACAAAGAGAATATCAATGTGTTATTTTGTTCTCATATGGATCATACTGAATACGGAAATATGACGATTAAGTGAATCTTGGATTTATACGATTTGACTTCGATCGCATCGAATAAGAAGGACCAAACTTCACTGTTGGCATTGACTATTTTGTGACTGAAATGCTTTATTTCACACGGATGTGCAATTTGTTTTAGTCACAAACATACTCAACTTGCATCATGTACAATATATTTTTCATGCTTTAGACATCGAAAAAGTATATCGAATTTGATTCTTAAGATCACATTCCACAAGATAAAATATAAAATATTTTTCAATTAACTTTATAAAAACAATTTAAAATACATCATTGTGTAATCCGACACAATCATACTCAACTCGCATCATGTACAATATATTTCTCACACTTTAGACATTGAAAAACTATATCAAATTCAATTCTTAAGATCACATTCCACAAGATAAAATATAAAATATTTCTCAATTAATTTTATTAAAACAATCTAAAATATATCATGGTTAATTCGAGAGAACCATTGATAACAAGATTCGCGTCCAATATCACTTAGAGAAATATGACATGGATAATGATACGTATCCTCTTCGTAAACCCTCTCCACATTGTTTTCCCAACATCTCTTTATGATCTTATTACTTTCTATATAGCAACTCGTCCTTCTCACCTCTCCCTCAACCAACCCTATATCTTTCAAGCTCTCCTCTGGACGTCTTTCATGCTTTGTGATCACATTTGTTTCACGGTATTGTCCTACACTATCAGGCAAGTACTTAATACTACCACAGACCCCGACATCCAAGAACTTCAGTGACTTGAGTTGCCCTAGATTCTCAGGCAGGGATTGGAGATATGGCAAGGCCGCTATTTCTAAACGACGTAAGTTTTGGAGGTTACCTGCCGTGTTTGGTAGGCTCACGATGCTCAGAACCTCCAGGTGCAGAGAAGTTAAAGAGTGAAGCTGACCTAGCGAATCCGGTAGGTTCCGAAGACGTGAACAATCTCTGATATCCAACCTCAGGAGAGATGTCAGTTCTCCCAAAGACTCGCACAAGTACTCCAGTCCACAGCAAGACCGAATTTCTAAAATTGCAAGTCTACTGAGCTTACCAAAACCCACCGGCAGCTGTTTCAGGTCAGAGCAACGGGCGATTTCAAAGTTTTCGAGAGAATCCAACAGCCAGAATGATCCCGGCAGTTCTTTCAAACCTCGTATGTCGTCCAGTGTCAACTTCGTTAGTGCACTCAGAGGGCGGGCCGCCTGTTCTCCCCAGCGGACCAACTGAGGAGCAAAGGCTGTGTTGGTGGCTGTCAGTGAGCATCCTCCCAAGCTCAAGGTCCGAAGTGAGGAGAGCTGGGAAAACGAACTTGGCAGTTGTAACAATCCAACATTCGCAAGACTCAACACTCTCAGGGCAGGAAGTCGTCCAAAAGATTTTGGAAGTTTCTTCAAAGGCGTTCCTCGTACAGTGAGGACTTTCAAGTTACCCAACCTATCAAAGTTGGATGGAAAACGGACAGACTTGCATTTCTCCACGTGAAGCACTGCCAATTGTTGAAGCCCTTCCACATCTTCTTCCCGAATAGGCCAACAGTCCTTTCGCAGTAAGCCTTGGAACGTTCCGCCACGGTCTTGGAAGCAAGAAGTAAGATGAATAAATGTAAGCTTGCATGGAAAACGGCTTGCGTTTCCATTAAAATTAACATTCGACAATCTCAATAACCGCAACTCTTGTAGATTGGCGAGACAGCTCCACTGAAAAGCAAAAGAAATTCTAGGTGGGTCCATTGATGTCGATATTACTTTAGTGTCAGCTTTGTCTCCCTGCACAAAAATTAGAAACTGAAGATGAGATTCTTAAATCTAAACGCAAGAAACTAGCGTCCACGAAACTGATATATACCAGGCATAATGGTAAGGTTAAGTCCCGAAAGATCTATCAAATAAACTTACCTTATACACGCTTAGCAAATATCTAACGTCGTCCGGTTCCCAAACTCCCCTGCACAGCTCTATCCTTTTATTATATGGTCTGGAGATCCTCTTCCCTAAGTCGCGAAGCTGGTGATGCATCCAGAGGATTGTAACACTGGACCAGGTAGTTCCTGATTCAAATCTCCTTACACTTTTCAGTTCGATAAAAAATCGGTCGATGAGGTTCTTCAAGCCACTCTCCACTGAAAAGCCATCAACTCCAGTTTCCCACACCTCTTTCCATGTTTCCTGATTACACTCTTGTGAGCACTGATCGAACACTGCAACGTCTAGAAACATCTCGCGTTCCATTGGTGCCAGCTCATCGAAGCTGACTTTGAGTTTAGCCCACAAACGATCCTGTGCACTTCCGTCCAGAGACTCCGCTTTGGTTAGTTTCTCCAGAGCACTGATCCAACGGGGAACACCTTTTTCGAAGTGCAAGTAACTACCTATCACTCCTAATGTGAGAGGTAGGCCATCACATTTCTGCACTACCTTTTCTATCAGTTCACTGGGTATGTCTCGATCGACATCAGCATCCAAGTGGGCCAAAAACAAAGCTTGTGACTCTTCGGCGGATAAAAACGGGACTGGGCATCTCGAGAAGGTGGGCAGGAGCTCGCGACTTCCTATCCGAGACGTGACAATCAAACGACTCCCTGTCCGCAACCAGTCCCATGAGTCCAGCAAGTACATTATTTGTTCTTCGGACTCAACGTCATCCATTATGAACAGCACTTTCTTCCCGTGCAAATGTAACCGCAATGATAGTGCGTCGGCATCCTTTAGGCGAACCTTTCGCCCGCTACCCGTGTACAAGTTGTTAGCAACTAAATCATGAAGGTCCAAGTCACGTCGCTTCAATGTGTCTTTGACGTCTTCCACAAAACAGCTGAAATCGAACTGCTCCCGAATCTGCATGAGAACTGCTTTAGCAAGCGTGGTCTTGCCTATACCGCCCATTCCTACGAGTGTCAACCGCGACGGTTCTGCTTTTCCCAACTGAAGCTCCCCGATCACTCGTTCCACAATCCGCGGGATGTTCACGAATACTCGAGGCAGTCGGAGAGAATTAAGCCAAACCTCTTTTGTTCTGTAAAACGAATCCAGCGTTAGAATGCGCAGGTCAGGATCGAACTGAGTATACTCTGTCACCGAGATTCTGACAATTGAAGTCAGCTTGTACGATCACTATTCCAGTATAGATGCCATCAGCAAATTTCCAAATGCTAACCTTCTCTCGAGTTAATATTCAATCTCTGCTTAGAGCACAATACGATATATTCTTCATGATGATAAATTCACATGGGTTCAACTTCAAGTCTCCAAATTTGGCCACAAAAGTTATTTTCAAAGTTGGCAAGATCAAACTACAAGAAAACATATTATACCTCTTCCTGGAGAACCTCCCTTATGAATTTGACGAGATACAGGTAGTTGCTTGACTTCCGATCTCTCGGTTTACAAATGGTGAAGTGGTCCTCTCCAGATAAAATACAGAAGTCGTCTATATTTTGACGCGCGGATCCCTCTTCAACCACGAGCGCAGATTGTGGTTGCCAGCTGGAAAATCGACTTATCTGTGGGCATGGTAACCACCCATTCATCAGTAATGATTAAGAATCGTGCATAGGACGAAAACGATAATAGTTGTAATGAAAGAAAATCAAGCATCGTCCATCGTTCGCAACTGCAGGATGCATTGAAGGGATGTTTTCTGAATGACAGTGGACAGAGCGACTTGCTGTTCAATGGCTGGCTCTTAATTAAAACCTTACGGTATATGTTTAAACACCAACCGTAGTAAGTGGTATTTGTATGATTGACTGACAAGCTTCAGTCTCACTGGCTTCTCCCACTCCGCACGTCTTCCAGCCATGCTGCTGACGCAATTTTGAAAAGCGCTCATTAAGTCTCGCAGCATCCTTGATAAGTAGCTCCACATATGGCAGCAAGGGTCCCTTCTGCTTCGAGCTGGACGTTACACGAGATCCTGAATTTGGCGTCGAGTAGAAAAATGCTCCTTTCATATTCCATAGAAAGGTTTTGTATGGACTAATGCCAGGACTCATGTCCCTGGCCCCCATCTCCTCCGCTTGAAGACACATTTCTTTGAGCACGAGGCCACCTATACAGTGTCCTACCAACACAACGGGACAACTCTCGCCAGTGCGTTCGAGTCCGATGATGGACTGGGCAAGATTTTCCCCAACCAGGTACATATCCATCCCCGAAGCAGAAGCCGAAATTTTAGTGCTGGAATCGTAGGACACTGACATGATACGTGCTTGGGGGAAATCCTCGGCGAGCCAAGTGTTGATCCAGCATTCGGAGCCATCAGCCGACATCCACGTTTCCAAATATGCTTCGTTATAGTCTTGAGACTGGAATCCGTGAAAGAAGATGATTTCTATATCGACGAAACCGGTAGCAGGTCTGTACAGCTCGTATAGTTCATCATTCATCTGCCGCCATCATTCACAAATAAAGCATCCTCAGAGTTTAGGTTTTAGTGACTGGAATATGCAAAACTGCTCGATGTTTCCTCATCAGCAGATTGTTATCCACGAGCAAACCTTAATGAAATTTCTATGGATACGTAGAGGATAAAATCAAACAACGGCATCGCTTACTGAGATCTTGAAGATAACTCGGAGACTATCAAGAGCACTTCACAAGGACTCGAAGACAAAGATGAACGGAAAAACACGGCCCTCCCCGCGATTGCACGTTCGATGACTGCAACCACCTTTGATGAAATCTCACTCGTCTATCGAGTTTGATTTCATCGAGTCTATCAGAGACAAGAAGTGAAGGGTGACTCGAAAATTACCGAATGAACAGACATATACCTTCGTGATGGTTGGCCGATCTGGGATGTTCCTCGGCGTCCAGGAGCTGGAACTTGCCATTGCTTTAGTTCACCAATTCAGAGATCCGGAGTTCTATGTACTAAAGATGAACAACTGAGGCACTGATAACCTTTCATAATCGGCTCCGTTCGAGGAGGGGGACTGAAGAGACATACGCTAGTCAAGAGTACTCGTCATGAACGTTCTCTGATGAACATGGACCTACGCAACCTCACGAGTTGAAGAGCAGTACTGAACTCGATTTTCAGACTGAATACAGACTGAACTCCGCAGAAATTTACTTGACCGCGACCCTAATACGTTTGTCCTACTTCGACTCCACGCTTCTTAACTTTGCATTACTTGGTAGCACCCTTGACTTGTCACAGGGCATTTTAAGTTGGATACATGGCTGAGGGCTCATATGCACTTTCTTATTTCCCTTATTGCAATGTCTTTACATAATGATAAACCGACTGAACCTACTGTTACCTGTCAAAAAGTGAAATCAAGTCCTACAAATGTATTAGAGGTGCACTCAAATACATATCTGCTGAATACCGTGTTGTTCTCAAAATCACTGAAACTAATAGAAACTATAGTATATACAGGATGATAAGGTGTGTAAAAGCTGGAATCTTGAAGCAATATTTTTCTGTCATGGAAGAGTATTACAACCGTGGTCTAGAATCTACAGCCATTCCCTACGGGCACTTCAGGAAGCACCGTAGAAAGAGCCACAGGAGTTTCTTATCAGTAAACAAAACAAGTAGAGAGGAGGCCTGCAACTTGTCCACAACTTGTCCAAATTGGTACTCAACGGCTCTCCAATAAAAGAAAGATGTAACTTACCATTCTGGTAGCATACGACACCATTTCACAAAGTAGTCGTAAGCTCTTGACAGTCTTCTCGAAAATGATATAGATTGTCACACTAGATACATCTATGAGAAAGAGCACCTCTTGGATGTACAACAGCAGATGTTGATGGTTGTCTTTGCAAACCACTCAACTCTATCTTCAACTCTTGCATCTGCCGAATAAGGTCTTCGATCTAGTTTTGTTGACTTTGGTTCTCTAAAGATCTTTGAATAAGTGTCCTTTGTGTAGGAATTGAAACAACTGGCATCAAAGATATTGTTGTAGAGACAACAAATCAAGGAGTTGAAGCAAGAGGTTGCTATACTTGAGAAGCAACTTGAGGATGAGAGGTCACTTCTGCAACGACATCCTCTTATAGCCTCTCTTCCTCGTCTCTTTTTGTTAATACAACCACGGCATCCTCAACTTTCCGCCAATCAATAGTAACAACCCCCTTCAACCAATCGATCAGCCAACATAAAATATAACAGATATGTCGTAACTTCACTGGTAGCATGTAAGAAGAGCTTTGTTCTCCTAGCATCTAAGGTTATACGCTCAAGCGTAAAATCTATTGGTATCTTTGATCAAATTCTCTCAGCAATTCGTTCAATCTCATTATATGATCAGGATGTTGCTCAATCTAGTCTAGAAATATTCTCCTAATAATCGTCATAATCCTCTTCAAGAAACTCTTCTCGGAGAGCTCGATCAAAACTCAACCAAACACCAAGATTGTTTCTCTACACATCTCTAACTTGATCACGTAACTCAAGAATCACATCTGATCAAAACTATTGATCATCTCCACATTAATCATCCTCACAAGCTCCATCTCTCTTTTGTACTAACGCAGATATCTAGAAACATTTCTACATTGAAATCTTTCACATGTATTCACAATTGCTTGTAACGCTTTCATCGATTTCAACTCACTCTCTCCGATGATAAGATGTTGTTGGACCAAGGTCGCAAACGTCTTCAAGATCTCAACTGTATTGAGACCAGATGTTGTCATCATCATAGTCGCAAGTGCTACAAAAGGTGCTGTAGTAAACATAGATGCAGCAATCATAGAGGTAGCAACAATAGCGCTTCCGCTCTTACGATCCATCTCTTCTTGGTGTGATAAACTCAACCTTCACGATCAATCAACCCAAGATGCTCTCATCGAAAACACTAGATTATATGTCGAGAGTTTCTTAGGAACAGCGAAACTTTTTAGCTATGATACAATTGTGACAAAAAAGACAAAAATAACAAACAAAACACAGATGACAAAAGAATTCTCGATATGAGCAAAACACACGGGACGCATGTAAGTCTTCAAATCCAAACCATCTAGGCCAAACGTCTTACGTTCAAGAACTCAAAACTTCAGAAAATTGTTCTTGTGAAGCACTAGCAGGTTCATCTAAAAACTTCTCATTTTTTATTCAAAAGATATGCGTACAAGTTGCAGTTCTCCTCTCTACTCAATTTTGTCCTCTAATTTCAATTCTTCAATTCCTCGTTGTCCAAATTGTAGTCAATCAAAATATTCTCTCGTCGTAAGCTCAGTAAACATCTCTCATCTCTCCTCTTCAACAACTCTACTCGATGATGCTTTAGAAAAATATCTCCCCTTCGTAGTACACCCCTTTGGATTTTTTCTCTCTATGTGACATCCATCACCACCTAACAGATGTAAAATGATGCGTTAAACAAATGATAACAAAAAATCAAATCTCTGATAAAAATTTAACATTTAATATTTTCTTACTTGTCAAAAAGACTCAATAACATGCTTCGACATATTCATATGTATAGACGGCTACTGAGTTAATCATACAATTAGCTTTAGACACCTTCACTTGAAATAACTCTATCACGATTATCTCGAACCACCAAAATCATCTCATTTTGATATCCAGAGCTTGAATTATTGTCGTTCTCGTTCTCCGACCTCCTTTAACTTCAAAATGTGGTAAATGTCTCCTCAAATACCAATTCACTTGAGTTTTTGATCCAAGTATAACACATGATGAAATTTATATTTTCTTACAAAAAGTTTGTATCGACTTGGAATATCTTTGATGTCATCTTGTTACCTCAAGATTTTAGAGGATCGCATATCGAATTTATACTACTTACCTTGACACTCCGAAAGAGAGTAGTTCTGTAGCATATGATTCATTTCAAAATCAGTCGATAATCTCTCTTTAACAACCACACCAGATGATTGCACTAGTGCAAAAGTAGATGGAGACATCTTGGGTTCACATTATCCAAATTATCCAAATTAACTACTTCTGTTGGGTTGATGTTGGTATTTAATGATTTTAGTTTCATGGAGCATGCTAGTGTCAAGAAATGCTCCACGCATAACTCTAACCGGAATTTAGAACTTCATTGATTCGGTATATTTACGATAGTACTTATAACACTTAAGTAGTACTTTTGTCCCAGTCTGATCTTGCATGATTATCATCCCATGGATTACTTTCACTATGCACCTAAATGCGTCAGTAACATACTGGCATCAATAACTTCTTTACTACCTCTTATTGTCTTCTCCCTGTGCCATAATCACTAAGTTGATCCTACTCAGGGTTTAGGGCCCTAAACCCTAAACTAAACTCACTAAATTGATCCTACTCAACTCACTTAAACTAAGTTAAACTCTCTCTCTTCTGCTCGGGGTTCTTCTAGCTATCTCAATCTACGTATCTTCGTTCGCCTTGATGGCTTTCGCATATTTCACTACTGTAGTACACAACTTCAGTGGTTTTCACTTCAGCATTAGACTTTCCATCATTTTTTACAAATTTTTCTGATCAAATAAAAACGAGTTTGACTTGCGGTGCGAAAATTCAAATCTCTTTTTTGACGTGGAGCTTTCTGCAACCGGAAGCTGCTGCCCTTGCATGGACTGAACTCTCCCACAGAAAGAATCGATCCCACGGCGCCTCGGCTACTGGGGTTGGGGATGCCGACAAGCTAACGCTTGTTCACACTAGCTTGTACATTAGAATCGATCAGACTGCTTCAGTACATATTGCCGTCGTTTCTTGTCATTGGGCAGTCGCATTCAACCTTATACCCAATAGAAGATTTTCTTGATATGTGCTTCGTAATAGACATTCTCATCGTCACACCCTCTGGTTACTTACAATTTGCTAAATCCATTTGGCAAGTTAGCACAACATTGGGCACTAATCACTTCTTACTTGGCCGGGCTAATTGCGAGATACCTCCATACTAAACTAGAGAGTGGTCCTTGAGAATAAATAAGCATGCTCGATCAACTTCGATATCTTTTGCTCTCTTTAAGATATCAGAAACAATATAAGTGTTATATAAATATATTAAACTAGATAAACTAAAAATCCAAATAATATTTAAATGTTAACTATTAGCTACTCCAAGAACGTCGGAAAATTTCTTAGAAAATCCATAAATGAAGTATGGGAGTTTGCGCTTCAGTGTCGCGACCCTCATTCTCAAGATCGGGCGCAGACGCAAACAACAGAACCCTAGCGGACTTGCGCTAGGTTGTGAGCGCTGCGAGTAGGACTTAACGGCTTGGTCGGGAAGTCGGGATCAGATGAACCGTAAGTGGTTCTCTCAACCAAGGTTGGAACCTTGGCTTAGGACATAAGGGCCTACCCCAAGAGGACCCCGGACAAACGTTGACCTAAGGGGGCGAGTATGGGAACGGACCGAAACATGAGTCTGAGACACAGGTCTGAGACGTGAGTCCGAGACATGGGTCCGAGACGCAGACGGACCGTGGTTCGAACGCTGGTCTGAACCACAGGGTTCGAGTCTGGGTCTGGACCACAGGTTTCCGAAAAATGACTAAGTGTTGGAGCTCCAGGGACGTTTTAGGTCGTGGACGGAGCTCCACGTAAGATCTCGAGGCGAGTGAGGTATCATTGAAAAGGTCTCGTCGAGAGCTTTCTAATGATATATAACACTCCTCGATCTGACCTCCGAGCTGGAAGTTATGGCCGAACCACAATCGGGTTGTGGTATAATTTTCAGGGACCAAAGAGGAGGGCGGGGCCGCCGATCCCCAGAAGTATATATGAGGGGGGCTCGATGCCTGGGTGGGCCAAGACGAGTCACCCGACCCCAGGGTTCGGCGGGCGGACTCTGGGGGCATGAGATTATGGCTGGGCCGGTTCCAAGGCACGTTCCGATCCAGACTTGGACGTCTAGACTTAGGAACGATGTAAGGGCCGAGGCAAGACTAGGGAACGAGTCGGCGGGTTAGACCACCGTTCGGGAGCCTAGACCCAGACGGACATCACGGGCGGTTGGGCCGCTAGGTGTGCTGGAGGCACCGTTTAGGACCCTGGACTTTATGGGAAGTCCGCCCCAAGTCATCTTGTGACTTGCTCATGTTTCGGACCGACCTAGGCGGGACTAGGTCGGGACTTAGGAACTGCTGAGCTTGATGATTAAGGAGACGGTCCGGCTCCGGTCCGGACCAAATTGAGATAAGGTAAGTGGTGCATGGACGCTAACTTGTGATTGTGTTTGCAGGTTAGCGGTTTGAATTTCGTGACCTACTGAGCAAGAGCTTCCGCTGGCGCAACAAGGCGGTAGGTGCACGAAAAGTGGTATCAGAGCCGACGCTTCGGTGAGCGAGAACTTGAGGTAGCGGTTTAAGGCTGGACGCTTGAGGAGGAACGCGAGACACGAAGCGGATCAACGTTTCTAGGTGAACACTTGGAGCGATGGCCGACGTAGGACAGAGTTCCAGGAGGAAGACCAAGAAACGGGGAGTGACGGCTGACACCGGGACCAGATCGACTCGAGCTAGCCCCGAGGCACAGTCAGGGGATGACAACCGACAACCTTCGCCCCAACGTCAAGGAAGCCCAGTTCCAGCTGCGGCACCGCTGCAGCAAGATGGAGTCTTGCCAACAGTGCCCAACGATGCAGGTGAGGGAAGTCAAGGAGCCTTGTATGCGAAACTCATCAAGATGATGAAGACCATGCAGGAAGGTATGGTCTCTAGGGACAAACGTATCGCTGAACTTGAGGTAGGCCAAGGAAGTTTCTCGTCTACCTGAAAGCTTTGTAAGATGAATTTGCTGATCCCGTTTACAGGTATAGGACGGGCTCGCAAGGTTAAGGACTTCTTAACTGAGTTGGACCTATACTTTGAAGCGCATCAGGCTCAGGAGTCAAACAAAGTGAGAGCGGCGGTTACGTTCTTGAAGGATCATGCGCTTCTCTGGTGGACTGCATATAGAGATGAGCATACCTTGACCGTCTCGGCGCTTGGTTGGAAGGAGTTCAAGGAGTTGCTCGCGGGACGATTCACTCCGGAGTATCAAAGGATTCGGGACGCTGTTGAGTTGGTGAGACTGAAGCATACGGGGACCTTAAGTGCTTATGTACGCGAGTTCAGTGCCAAACTAGACTCGTTCTTTAAGTGGACTGAGGAGACCAAAATATGTATATTCGTCGGAGGACTCAAGTCCAGCTCGGAGAAGGCTCTCTTTCGGATGCCGAAGCTACCTGAGACATGCGCTGAACTTTTGAAGCTAGCGGAGCGAATTGGGGACGACGAAGTCCAACAACAGAAACCCTTTGAACCACGCAGCACGGACAAGTTCCAGAAGAAGAACAAGGGCTTCAAGCGACAGTGGGATGGGGGTGAGAAGGATCGGAAGGATTCTTCTGCCTCGGCAGCAAAGCGGCAACAAACAGGAGTGAAACCTAAGGGGCAAACACCTCAGAAGGGCAATGACGCAAAGTTTACTTGCTACAATTGTGGCGAGGCGGGCCATATTGCTAAGGGGTGCACGAAACCTAAGGTTAGTAACTGTAGCATGAATGCGTCTGTTGCAAAGGACTTGTTGGAGGGCCAGATGATTGTGACCTTGAGAACCACGAAGAAGACGCCGAGATTGATGTTTCTACAAGCCAAGGTTGCTAACCGTGATGTTACTTTTCTTGTGGACAGAGGAGCGACTCACTCCTTCATAAGTCCAAAGTTGGTGAAGAAGTTGGGCTTGTCTACCTCCAAGGCAGACAAGCCTATTCAGGTACGCTTTGCCAAGGGCAAGACGTACCAAACTTCTGAAGTGGCCTTGGACGTACGATTTGCGTGTGGAAAGTTGGAGTTCACAGAGAACTTCACGGTGTGCGAGATGGATGATATCCATGTGGTTTTGGGGAACACTTTCTTAGATAGGTTCGACGTGGAACTTAGACGGAGACCTTTGAGATTGAATGTCAGAGTTAAAGGACGGAAGCTGGGAGTGAGGCTGATCCGGAAGGCACGGAAAATGGACGATTTTGCAGTGAATTTGATCAAAGGTAAACAGATGGACTTCAATGACGGAGTCATGTGTTTAATGCCGGTTGCAGATTTGATGACAGATGGACAAGAGGAAACATCATGAGACGCGATTAAACTTCCGGAGCTTCTTCGTGAAGTGATTAAGGAGTTCGAGGATGTCTTGACGGATGAGTTGTCCGCTGAGTTACCTCCAAGGCGGGTGATGGATCACAAGATTGAGGTCTTGCCAGGATCGGAACCACCTTCCAAAGCCCCTTACCGACTCAATCAGGTGGAACTCCTTGAGTTGAAAAGACAACTCGGTGAGCTATTAGCGCGGGGATATATTCGAACCAGCAAGTCACCTTATGGAGCCCCAGTTCTTGTTGCAAAGAAGAAGGATGGGAAGTTACGACTCTGCGTAGATTATCGTGCACTCAATAAGATGACGGTGAAGAATAATTATCCCTTGCTAAGGATAGACGACCTCTTTGATAGGTTAGGGGGCGCAAAGTACTTCAGCAGGATAGACTTGAAGTCAGGATATTACCAGATCCGGATAGCTGACCCAGATGTTGAGAAGACCGCTTGTCGAACGAGATACGGATCGTTTGAATTCGTGGTGATGCCATTTGGACTCTGCAATGCCCCTTCGACGTCACTACGTTGATGAACACAATTTTTCGCGAGGAGATGGATGAGTTTGTCATCGTTTACATCGACGACATCTTGATCTACTCCAAAACCTTGGAGTCGCACGCGGAGCAGCTAAGGGTGGTGTTGACGAAGCTGCGGGAGCATAAGCTGTTTGCCAAAATTGACAAGAGTGAGTTTGGTTTGGAGCGCATTAACTTCTTGGGACATGTCATTAGTGCAGAAGGAGTCGGTCCGGATATGCAGAAGGTGGACGCGATTGTGACTTGGGAGTCTCCAACTACAGTGAAGGAGATGCGGCGATTCTTAGGATTGACGCAGTTCTACCGCAAGTATGTGAAGGGGTTTTCAAAGATCGCGAAGCCGCTGACGGACTGGACGGACAAAGACGCACAGGTAAGTTGGACCACGGAGGTGGATGATGCATTTCAGACAATCAAAACTATTTTGTCAAAGGCGTCAGTTTTGAAGCTGCCGGAGTTCGACAAACCATTCGAGGTGCACACGGACGCGAGCGACTATGCAATTGGCGGAGTGTTGGTGCAGGATGGAAAACCTGTAGCGTACGAAAGCAAGAAGCTATCTGGGACAGAGAGTCGATGGCCGACTCACGAGAAGGAACTGTTTGCGGTGGTTCATTGCTTGAGGAAATGGCGACATTACTTGGGACTTCACAAAACCCAAGTATATACTGACAATATTTCGCTCAAGTACTTTGAGACACAAGATCGGGTGACGCCAAAGCAACTACCGTGGCATGATACCTTGGCGCTCATGAACGTAGAATTAATCCACAAAGCGGGAAAAGACAATGTGGTTCCTGACACCTTGAGTCGCAAGGAGGAATATCTTCCATCGTCAACACAGATTTTGCGAGCTATGTATCCTAAGGAGTCAGACTTGGAGAGGCGAATACGTGAAGGTTACATGGGCGATGACCAAGCGAAGGAGTACCTGGAACAACTCAAGCGAGGAGTGAAGTTGCATAACATGCAGCTAAGACATGGGTTACTCATGTTCAAGCAAAGTCAGATTTATGTGGGACAAGGAAAACTTAGGACCAAGTTGTTAAAAAAATCTCACGATACGCCCTTATCAGACCTTAAAGGAGAAAAGTCCACATTAGCAGTGATAGCTAAAAAGTTTTATTGGCCCCACATGAAAGACGATGTTGCCCACTTTGTGAAAACATGTGTAACCTGTCAAGCGAACCGCGTATGAGAAGAAACAAGGGTTGCTTCATCCTCTACCGATTCCAGCCAGACCTTGAGAAAGCATTAGCATGGACTTCATTACCTCTCTGCCTGACTCGAATGGATACAACGCGATTTTTGTGATAGTTGATCGGTTTAGCAAACTAGCGAAGTTTGCTCCGACCTTGGATACTGCAACAGCGTTCACGACTTCTCGGTTGTTCTTAGATACTTGGTGGCGTTCACATGGATTACCTCGGAGTATTATTTCAGATAGAGACTCTAAGTTCACAAGTGTCTTTTGGAAACACTTGTTCCAAAAATTGAGGACTAAGTTGAAATTTAGTACCGCCTTTCATACAGAAACAGATGGGCAAACGGAACGAGTTAACTCGGTTCTGAATCAATACTTGAGGAATTATGTGAGCGCGGACCAAAGTGACTGGGCAGAGTGGCTCAATCTTGCGGAGTATTGCTACAATTCCACGAAGCATTCGGCAACTGGCGAATCGCCTTTCTTGCTGGCTTATGGACGTGAGCCAGAAGGGCCTCTTGACTTGACTCTTGCAGAGAGTTCTACATCGGCACGACCAAGAACACGGCAAACATCAGCTGAAGAGTTGGTGGCGGCAATGCAGCTGCACGAGGAGCAAGTAAAGAAGAACCTCGAGAAGGCGCAGCAACGATACACGAAACAGGTAAACAAGCATCGGCGGCAAGTGAAGTTTCAAGTGGGCGAAGAAGTATGGATAAGTACGAAAAACTTCACACTACCGAAGGAAATATCAGTGAAGTTTTCATCGAAGTTCGCGGGACCTTTTGTCATTGTAAAGACTCCGCATGAAGACGTCTATACTTTAGACCTTCCTCGCGAGTGGCAGTTGCATCCGACTTTCCATGTTTTTTTATTAAAGAAATACTTCAAGGACGATTTGCGACCGGAGCGCAAACAAGTACTCAGGCCTCAACTTGATGTCGTGCAAGGTGAAGCAGAATATGAGGTGGAGTCCATTTTGCGATCTCGCCGCAAATCCAACCGGATGGAGTACTTAGTCAAATGGCGTGGTTACCATTTGAAGGAAGCAACTTGGGTGCCAGAGGAAGATCTCGCACATGCGAGCGATGTATTGGACCTATTCAAACGCAGACAAGGACAACAAGGGCGTTAGCAAGATGAGGACATCTCCTTCCAGCGAGGGGTGAAGAAACGACGAACCATACGAGTAGCAACTTGAGACGATTTGGGCCGATGGACTTGTAGCTTTGACTTGTGTTTGGAAATAAAGATTTTATTTCTTGAAAATTTGTCTAAGTGTATTGGTAGTGCATGGCTATGACTAGTTCTGATCAGATGCCTAGGATGTTGTCAAGAGGAGGAACGAAGCACACTCAAAGGAAGCGAGCTGGTTTGGATAAGCATCTAAATCAAGACTAAGTCTTGATGTCAAGACTTAGGTTTGCCGTAGCGTTGGCAAAGCAAGTATGAACTTTCATACTTGTCTTGGGGCTTGGGGTGATCTTGCTTTGCGGTTTTCTAACTGCAAAGTAAACTTAGTCGCGCGTCTAAGTCAAATCAGATTGCGATCGAAAAGTGAGTTTCGGGGGACCTTATAAGTAGGTGTGAATACTTATAGTTAGCAAGTTAGAGTCTTAAGTAGAATGTTTAGAAACTGTCAACTAGTTTTGTTTAGGGTAAGCCAAAAAGGTAAGGCTTTTCCTGAGACTAGTTGAAATTTTCTAAGTGTTCTAGCGACAACTTAAGACTCAAGCCAAGAAGGGAATTGCGGGTTAGCCACCAGAACGCAATTCTGACGCCAAGGGGTTGGCTACCCATTTTGAACTTGGTGTTAACTTAAAGGATCATTGTTGATGAGGGCATCAACCTCCAAAGTGGGGGTGAGTGTCACGACTCTCATTCTCAAGATCGGGCGTAGACGCGAACAACAGAACCCTAGCGGACTTGCGCTAGGTTGTGAGCGCTGCGAGTAGGACTTAACGGCTTGGCCATGAAGTCGGGATCAGATGAACCCTAAGTGGTTCTCTGAACCAAGGTTGGAACCTTGGCTTAGGACATAAGGGTCTACCCCAAGAGGACCTCGGACAAACGTTGACCTAAGGGGGCGAGTCTAGGAACGGACCGAAACATGAGTCTGAGACATAGGTCTGAGACGTGGATCCGAGACGTGGGTCCGAGACACAGACGGACCGTGCTTCGGACGCTGGTCTGAACCACAGGGTTCGAGTCTGGGTCTGGACCACAGGTTTCTGAAAAATGGCTAAGTGTTGGAGCTCCAGGGACGTTTTAGGTCGTGGACGGAGCTCCACGTAAGATCTCGAGGCGAGTGAGGTATCATTGGAAAGGTCTCGTCGAGTGCTTTCCAGTGATATATAACACTCCTCGATCTGACCTCCGAGCTGGAAGTTATGGCCGAACCACAATCAGGTTGTGATATAATTTTCAGGGACCAAAGAGGAGGGCGGGACCGCCGATCCCCAGAAGTATATATGAGGGGGGCTCGATGCCTGGGTGGGCCAAGACGAGTCACCCGACCCCAGGGTTCGGCGGACGGACTCTGGAGGGATGAGGTGATGGCTGGGCCGGTTCCAAGGCACGTTCCGATCCAGACTTGGACGTCTAGACTTAGGAACGATGTAAGGGCAGGGGCAAGATTAAGGAACGAGTCGGCGGGTTAGACCACCGTTCGGGAGCCTAGACCCAGACTGACATCACGGGCGGTTGGGCCGCTAGGTGTGCTGGAGGTACTGTTTAGGACCCTGGACTTTATGGGAAGTACGCCCCAAGTCATCTTGTGACTTGCTCATGTTTGGGACCGACCTAGGCGGGACTAGGTCGGGACTTAGGAACTGCTGAGCTTGATGATTAAGGAGACGGTCCGACTCCGGTCCGGACCAAATTGAGATAAGATAAGTGATGCATAGACGCTAACTTGTGATTGTGTTTGCAGGTTAGCGGTTTGAATTTCGTGACCTACTGAGCAAGAGCTTCCGCTGGCGCAACAAGGCGGTAGGTGCCCGAAATTCAGAGAGTACAAGTGTGAGAGGGTGCTGCAGTAAATTCATAAATATTTTGAATTATTACTTAATCTTTCTCGTCAGAAGGGTTAGGTAATAAATCAATATATTTATGAGGGGAAGACTAATCACCAGAAACATTTTTGCATAACAGTTAAATTTTTCACTTCTCTAAAAGCAAACCCGTGAAATAAGGTCGTTCGGGTTACCACTAGCACTTGTAGTAATACTCGGGGTTTAATACTTAACGCTGGTAACTGAAATCGAACGATGACTAGGTGATATGTATGCTTTACAACTAATAACCTCTAAACTTCATCAATTTTATTATCTTCTTTCAGGTTATCCTTTTCCTCCTCCAAGCTGCTGAGGGGAGTAGATGAATATTTTAAGAGTTAGCAGTTTATTTATCCCCTTTAGCAATCTTTGGTCCCCTGTGGCGGTGAAATAACACTTTAAACTGATTTGATATTTGAATATTACCGAGATTTAAAAGTATCATAGTGATTTAAATGTATGTTAGTCTAAGGCCTAAGATCTAGCATCTTTGAAATACAGTCTCAGTTTGAAATACACTCTATTATCCTCATCTCGAGCAAATCGTATAAATAAGTATCTTACCAAAAAGCGTCTATAACTTTCAATACATGGTAACATGTTAATATAGAACTAACTGTATAATTTTATATAAATATACGAAAAGATATAGTTTACTGTCCTTAAAAGATAAATAGTATGATATATCTATTACATATTATGTTTGATTCATATGCGACATGAAATCAGTAATGAAATAAATACTTCTTCCATATTATGAATAATAAGTAGTTGTCGCTGCTAGAACCGAATGCTAAATCAGTGTCTAACATCAACTTTTGTTCAGAGTCATTTTAATTATTACATTTAGTTACTATCTGATTATTATACTATAATAGCTGTAAATTCAAAACGACACAACTCACACAAGTTTTCTTTGTTTGACAGCTATGATAACATCAGAAAAGAATTTGATCAACAAATAAAATAAAACGACAACGATATATCTATATTAACCATATGCACGACTATGACAATCACACTATCTTGCCTTGATGACATGATGTCTTTATGTGTTAATGGTAACTAATCGTGATGATGTATTTACTTCTCACTTCCTTAAAAAATCATCAATAATGATATACATGTTAATAGCTCTTCACACATGCTTTGCATTGAAGGTTTGTAACATTTGTATTAGATATATAGATATCTCTATGTTGAGAGTGTGCATCGACACAAGGTACAATACTGACTTAAGCTTGTACAACATCCTTTGAGAAAGTAGAAAGAATACTCTACCCTTGAGTAAGCATTTTGACTTGTACAAACCTTATGATAGTTTGGTATCAATCATGGCTGACTAACCTGACGGTCAGTTGATCTCTCCACAGTCAATCTATCTCCTATGAAACCTGTGGAACATGAAAGGAAAAACATAGCACTAGGAACAATGAGCACGAAAAGTCCGATCGAGAATTTTTCAACTCCTTCAACTCGAGCGATATCCTCGTAGCATTCATGTTATAGCTTGTCAGATTGTCAAAAGAGAAAATGTGCAACTCATGATGAATATCATATTGTTTAAGATGTGTACCGCAACGTGGAGAAAGAGAAAGATGGACTCACACACAAACTGTATGATTCTTGAACCATGAGATCTAACCTCAAATGTTTAGTTCGAACTATTTGCTTAAAACACTTGCTAGAAAGATTCTATACCGTACGTTGAGGTCAGATACCAAAGAAAATAATTACTAGAAGGTCATGTTCAAAATTTACAGTAGTAGAGTGAAGAGACCTCAAAAGAATAAAAGCTGTTATGACTTGCCGAATTCCTTTCAACTTTCACTCTCTAGCCTCGAACCATTTTGTAAGTAAAGTAAAAAGTAATTATTCCACAAACAAGTGCCGAATCTGACCTCGAGGTACAGTATTGGACATAAATTCTACTAAAACATTTGTAACTCTCAAATTCTCAAATTCTAAAGAATAAAAGTTAATAAACATTTTTTTCAAGAAATAAGTTAAAGTATTTGCAGATGTAATTAAGAATAGTTACTACTGAACCCTCGGGTAATGATAATCTGATCAATCTGTGAAATAAATTATCAAATTAAAGTTACTCACTAGCTTTACAAGCTATTATTCATCTCAAAATAAACTATTGAGTACTGGCAGAGAAATGTTAAAGACGAGGCTTCGAGTTCTCTTGGAACAAAAGGGAATAATTCATAGAGGAAAAAGAACATCACGAAAAAAGAGAATATTCTTTTCATGCTTTTATACTCATACTCATGGGTTTAAACACTTCTGTAGTATTTATTTTGGTATGGACAAAAAGAAATCTAGTTTGATAGATAAATTTATTACGACATGAAGTACAATTATTCTATCCATGCATAAGTTGTTTATTGTCACGAGAAATAATTTTCTTTTGTTTGCAAGTATGTTTAGAAGTTGTCAAAGTATCACATCTCTATGCAAATCTTATCTCTGAAGACATTTCATTTAGAACGACCAAAGAACAAAAAGACTTCAATACTTGTTTGACTAATTCTAGAGCAGCAACATTGAGCACAATTGTCATGACCATAAAGAGAACATCATTTGTCTTATATTTATACATTGAGTCGAATCACATTAAATACAAAAAAAACATCATTTATTGTATGTTTTTACATTGAGTCGAATCGCATTGTATACAAGGAGAATATCAATGTGTTATTTTGTTCTCTTATGGATCATACTGAATATGAAAAAATGACGATTGAGTGAAACTTGGATTTATACGATTTGACTTCGATCGCATCGAATACGAAGGACCAAACTTCACTGTTGGCGTTGACTATGTTGTGACTGAAAAATGCTTTATTTCACACAGATGTGCAATTTGTTTTAGTCACAAACATACTCAACTTGCATCATGTACAATATATTTTTCATGCTTTAGACATCGAAAAAGTTTATCGAATTTGATTCTTAAGATCACATTCCACAAGATAAAATATAAAATATTTCTCAATTAATTTTATTAAAACAATCTAAAATATGTCATTGTGTAATTCGAGTGAAAATTTGATAGCAAAATTCTCGTCCAATACCACTTAGAGAAATATGACATGGATAATGAATACGTATTCTCTTTGTAAACCCTCTCCACATTGTTTTCCCAACATCTCTTTATGGTCCTACTACTAAATATATAGCGACTCGTCCTTCCCACCTCTCCCTCAACCAACCCTATATCTCTCAAGCTCTCCTCTGGACGTCTTTCATACTTCACGATCACATTTAATTCACGATATTGTCCTACACTATCAGGCAAGTACTTAATACTACCAGATCCCAGATCCAGATCCCTGCCCAGATCTCCAAGACCTTCAGTGACTTGAGTTGCCCTAGATTCTCAGGCAGGGATTGGAGATATGACAAGGCGTATATACGTAAATGAAGTAAGTTCTGGAGGTTACCTGTCGTGTCTGGTAGGCTCACGATGTTCAGATTCAGCAGGTACAGATAAGTTAAAGAGTGAAGCTGACCTAGCGAATCCGGTAGGTTCCGAAGACGTGGACAATCTCTGATGTCCAGCTTAAGAAGAGATGTCAGTTCTCCCAAAGACTCGCACAAGTACTCCAGTCCACAACAAAACCCAATTTGTAAAGTTGCAAGCTTACTGAGCTTACCAAAACCCACCGGCAGCTGTTTCAGGTCAGAGCAACCGGAGATTTCAAAATTTTCGAGAGAATCCAACAGCCAGAATGATTCGGGCAGTTCTTTCAAACCTCGTATGTCCTCCAGTTTCAAGTTTGTTAGCGCAATCAGAGGACGAGCCGCCTGTTCTCCCCTGCGGACCCACTGAGGAACAAAGCCTGTGTTGGTGGCTGTCAGTGAGCATCCTCCCAAGCTCAAGGTCCGAAGTGAGGAGAGCTGGGAAAACGAACTTGGCAGTTGTGACAATCCAACATTCGCAAGACTCAACACTCTCAGGGCAGGAAGTCGTCCAAAAGATTTTGGAAGTTTCTTCAAAGGCGTTCCTCGTACAGTGAGGACTTTCAAGTTACCCAACCTATCAAAGTTGGATGGAAAACGGACGGACTTGCAATTTTCCACGTGAAGCACTGCCAATTGTTGAAGCCCTTCCACATCTTCTTCCCGAATAGGCCAACAGTCATGTCGCAGTAAGCCTTGGAACCTTCCGCCACGGTCTTGGAAGCAAGAAGTAAGATGAATAAATGTAAGCTTGCATGGAAAACGGCTTGCGTTTCCACTAAAATTAACATTCGACAATCTCAATAACCGCAACTCTTGTAAATTTGCGAGACAGCTCTTTCTCGAAGAGTCTTAACTCATGATTCTGCAAGTCATGAGTTAAGATAGTACTTTGGTAGTAAATTAGAACTAAGTCTGAATAAAACTTCTGATACAAAGATGAAGATGAGAACTATACCATAGTTACAAACAAGACCGTCATATTATTGTCGTCTAAGTGTCATCTAAATTTCTTGAATAGATAGAATAAAGAATATTTCAACCTAACATATACAAACCACTCGTAATATGTATAATCTACTATTACACATAGTATTTAGTTGTCAATGTACATTGAATAATAATTCAGTCTAAATCTACCTTCTATTTGTTCTAGTCAAGTACGAAAAAGAAAGATATAATGTTGCATAGAAAGTTCATGACGAATATATCCTTTGATGTATCCTTAAATAATACACCAAGAATATATTGGAGTAAAGTTTCTAAAATATTTATTATTGACAATAAATGTTACACACAAAATATACAATATTAATTCTTACATGCAAAACATGATAAATATTAAATATCACTTTCACAATAGAGAGTATATTTTTGAATGAATCGTAAAATAATACATCTAATAGTATATTGGAGTAAAGTTTCTAAAATATATATCATTGATAATAAATGTTACATAAAAAATACAATATCAAATTACTACATGCAGAACATGACAAGTTTTAAGTATCAGTGCCATAATGGAATGGATATCTTCGAGTAGAGTTTCTAATTTAAAAAACATCTGGATATTAAACCGTACATGAAACACCGAACCATGGAAAACAGAATATAACTTATTCTCAGACTGATTTTATTATTCAAATCTAGTTCTACTGAAATATTGATAATAACATTCGCGTCCAATATCACTTAGAGAAACATGACATGGATAATGATACGTAGTCTCTTCGTAAACCCTCTCCACATGGTTTTCCCGACATCTCTTTATGATCTTATTACTTTGTATATAGCGACTCGTCCTTCTCACCTCTCCCTCAACCAACCCTATATCTCTCAACCAACCCTACCTCTGGATGTCTTTCAGACTTCACGATCACATTTCTTTCACGGTATTGTCCTACACTATCAGGCAAGTACTTAATACTATCACAGTGCCAGATATACAAGACCTTCAGTGACTTGAGTTGCCCTAGATTCTCAGGCAGGGATTGGAGATATGGCAAGGTGTTTATGTCTAAATACGATAAGTTCTGGAGGTTACCTGCCGTGTCTGGTAGGCTCACGATGTTCAGATTCCACAGGTACAGATAAGTTAAAGAGTGAAGCTGACCTAGCGAATCCGGTAGGTTCCGAAGACGTGGACAATCTATGATTTCCAACCTCAGGAGAGATGTCAGTTCTCCCAAAGACTCGCACAAGTACTCCAGTCCACAGCAAAACCGAATTTGTAAAGTTGCAAGCTTACTGAGCTTACCAAAACCCACCGGCAGCTGTTTCAGGTCAGAGCAACAGGAGATTTCATATTTTTCGAGAGAATCCAACAGCCAGAATGATTCGGGCAGTTCTTTCAAACCTCGTATTTCCTCCAGTTTCAAGTTTGTTAGCGCAATCAGAGGACGAGCCGCCTGTTCTCCCTTGCGGACCCACTGAGGAACAAAGCCTGTGTTGGTGGCTGTCAGTGAGCATCCTCCCAAGCTCAAGGTCCGAAGTGAGGAGAGCTGAGAAAACGAACTTGGCAGTTGTGACAATCCAACATTCGCAAGACTCAACACTCTCAGGGCAGGAAGTCGTCCAAAAGATTTTGGAAGTTTCTTCAAAGGCGTTCCTCGTACAGTGAGGACTTTCAAGTTACCCAACCTATCAAAGTTGGATGGAAAACGGACGGACTTGCAATTTTCCACGTGAAGCACTGCCAATTGTTGAAGCCCTTCCACATCTTCTTCCCGAATAGGCCAACAGTCATGTCGCAGTAAGACTTGGAACCTTCCGCCACGGTCTTGGAAACAAGAAGTAAGATGAATAAATGTAAGCTTGCATGGAAAACGGCTTGCGTTTCCACTAAAATTAACATTCGACAATCTCAATAACCGCAACTCTTGTAAATTGGCGAGACAGCTCCACTGAAAAGCAAAAGAAATTCTAGGTGGGTCCATTGATGTCGATATTGCTTTAGTGTCAGCTTTGTCTCCCTGCACAAAAATTAGAAACTGAAGATGAGATTCTTAAATCTAAACGCAAGAAACTAGCGTCCACGAAACTGATATATACCAGGCATAATGGTAAGATTAAGTCCCGAAAGATCTATCAAATAAACTTACCTTATACACGCTTAGCAAATATCTAACGTCGTCCGGTTCCCAAACTCCCCTGCACAGCTCTATCCTTTTATTATATGGTCTGGAGATCCTCTTCCCTAAGTCGCGAAGCTGGTTATGTATCCAGAGGATTGTAACACTGGAGCTGGTAGTTCCTGATTCAATTTTCACTACACTTTTCAGTTCGATAAAAAATCGGTCGATGAGGTTCTTCAAGCCACTCTCCATCAGCCGACATCCACGTTTCCAAATATGCCTCGTTATAGTGTTGAGACTGGAATCCGTGTAAGAAGATGATTTCTATATCGACGAAACCGGTAGCAGGTTTGTACAGCTCGTAGAGTTCATCATTCTTCTGCCGGAGATACCGTATACCGCCATCATTCACAAATAAAGCATCCTCAGAGTTTAGGTTTTAGTGATTGGAATATGCAAAACTGCTCGATGTTTCCTCATCAGCAGAGTATTATGCACGAGCAAACCTTAATGAAATTTTTATGGATACGTAGAGGATAAAATCAAACAACGGCATTGCTTACCGAGATCTTGAAGATAACTGGGAGACTATCAAGAGCACTTCACAAGGACTCGGAGACAAAGATGAACGGAAAAACACGGCCCTCCCCGCGATTGCACGTTCGATGACTGCAACCACCTTTGATGAAATCTCACTCGTCTATCGAGTGAGATTTCATCGAGTCTATCCGAGACAAGAAGTGAAGGGTGACTCGAAAATTACCGAATGAACAGACATATACCTTCGTGATGGTTGGCCGATCTGGGATGTTCCTCGGCGTCCAGGAGCTGGAACTTGCCATTGCTTTAGTTCACCAATTCAGAGATCCGGAGTTCTATGTACTAAAGATGAACAACTGAGGCACTGATAACCTTTCATAATCGGCTCCGTTCGAGGAAGGAGACTGAAGAGACATACGCTAGTCAAGAGTACTCGTCATGAACGTTCTCTGATGAACATGGACCTACGCAACCTCACGAGTTGAAGAGTTTTTGGACTGTTTAATGCCGCAACTATTACAAAACTGATAACTGTACTCCCAAGTCTCACAGAATATAGAATTTATCTCCCACAACAGAATGCTACCAGCTTGTTAGAACTGATAACAGATCAGCCTGTTAAAACTAATCAGAAAGAGAACTTAACAGAAATATTCCGAGATGAAATTTGCACAGCTGTATTTAGACTTCAGAACTGTACTCGGAAATTTACACAGCTGTACTTAGACTTCATAACTGGTACAGACAGAAAAGACCTCCGACTCATCCTCCCACTCATACTACTCTACAGAGAATGTGGGTTAATATACAATTGATACATAACTGCTGTCACCTCAAAGTGACTTACCTGACTTCTGTCACAGTGCTTCTCACGTCACAAGTCATGTCACAAGTCACCTCTTCCTTTTTTACTTTTGTTTTTTTACCTTCCGCACAGTTTTGATGTGACTCTCTAATGATATTTAACACCCTCTTTCATTAGAGCATCACTTTTTTCATACCTAGTAAATCTCTAATATGTATAAACCTTAGCTTTGATAAAGCTTTGATAAAAATATCAGCTAACTGATCTTCCGATGAACAATATTCCAGTTTGACTATGTTAGCTTCAATTTTCTCCCTTATATGATGTAACCTCGTCTCCAAACCTTTTGTTCTTTCTCTGATAACCCTATTGTTAGCCAAGATCATTGGACTTTGATTATCCACATGTCAACTAGTCAAGGGCGTGAAAACTTGGAGTTGCTCGCCGCATTTGAGGCTTCAGTCTCCCATTCCTTCCCGCGAAGTTCATACACAGCAAGTCATCCAAAGGTGTGAAAAGTTGAAACAAAATCTAAGGTGGAACAAGTAAACTTGTTGTCTTCTAAACTAGGAGCAAATTTAGCTAATTCTTAAAGCTATCCATCGGCAGACTTGTAACGACGCCTGGGTATCTTAACATATCCTCGTGGGCTGGATGGACAAGGATGGACTGTGCAGAAAATTGGGGTGATTTATCGCGGTAAATGAAACCTCATCCACGCTCCATGGAATCAGCAGTATCACCTGATCTTGTGAGGAAGCAGCTCCCAATAACATCCACTAGCTCAGAAGTGGTGTGAATACCAGCCTAATGGCGTGCCTTCACTGCTCCGTGCCTCCATAGCCACTCATCATCGTAATCTCTAAGAATCCGTCCCACTTCAGCCTTTGGCCAGGTAACGAATATCTCGTCTGCTTTCAAGCTTGCCTCTCATGATCAGCAAATAGCTCCGAAGTTTGGGACTGCTTGGATTATAACTTCTGCACAGCTGAGAGAATCAATGGCAAAGTTAAATGACTTTCAACAGCATTATGCCCTTCGCATATAAACTCCAGCATTCCCTCCCATGATGTATCGTTACCAAAGCCAGTGGCGGAACAAGCTGGAGAGAGAACAGAAGAAGCATTTGCGAGGCCGCCGGACCGAATCCGTGAACTGAGGCAGAACGAGTACCTCGGGGCTCGAGGACACACCAACTGAATGCTTTGCAAAAGACGCTCGATCCCGGAGCGTCATGTCGGACCTTCCTCAGCTGCTGGTGATGTTTCCTAACCGGAGTCAAAATTTGTAAAAGGTACATATCACACTCTTGTGGGTTTGCTACTGTAGCAGACTCAAGGTCAGTCAGAGATTCACCTTCCGCACGCCAACATTATAATAGGGGTATTATAGTGAAAATAGTATTTCGCTTTTCGCTTTCGCTTTTTAGCTATGTATTTGCACAGCTAACATTTTTTGACAATCTGACAAGCTATAACATGAATGCTACGAAGATATCACTCGGGTTGAAGGAGTTGAAAAATTCTCGTTTGGACATGCTTTTCGTGCTCATTGTTCCTAGTGCTATGTTCTCCTTTCATGTTCCACAGGTTTCATAGGAGATAGATTGACTGTGGAGAGATCAACTGACCGTCAGGTTAGTCAGCCATGATTGATACCAAACTACCATAAGGTTTGTACAAGTCAAAATGCTTACTCAAGGGTAGAGTATTCTTTCTACTTTCTCAAAGGATGTTGTACAAGCTTAAGTCAGTATTGTACCTTGTGTCGGTGCACACTCTCAACATAGAGATATCTATATATCAAATACAAATGTTACAAAACTTCAATGCAAAGCATGTGTGAAGAGCTATTAACATGTATATCATTATTGATGATTTTTTATGGAAGTGAGAAGTAAATACATCATCACGATTAGTTACCATTAACACATAAATACATCATGTCATCAAGGCAAGATAGTGTGATTGTCATAGTCGTGAGTATGTGTTAATATAGATATATCGTTGTCGTTTTATTTTATTTGTTAATCAAATTCTTTTCTGATGTTATCATAGCTGTCAAACAAAAAAACTTGTGTGAGTTGTGTCGTTTTGAGTTTACACCGATTATAGTATAATAATCAGATAGTAACTAAATGTAACAATTAAAATGACTTTGAACAAAAGTTGATGTTAGACGTTGATCTAGCATTCGCTTGTAGCAGCGATAATAATAATTATTCATAATATGGAAGAAGTATTTATTTATATATTGATTCCATGTCGGATATGAATCAAACATAATATGTAAGAGAAATACCATACTATATTTATCTTTTAAGGACAGTAAACTATATCTTTTCGTATATTTATATAAAATTATACAGTTATTGTATATTAACATGTATTAAAAGTTATAGAGACTTTTTGGTAAGATACTTATTTATACGATTTGCTCGAGATGAGGATGATAGAGTGTATTTCAAACTGAGACTGTATTTCAAAGATGCTAGATCTTAGGCCTTAAACTAACATACATTTAAATCATTATCATACTTTTAAATCTCGGTAATATTCAAATATCAAATCAGTTTAAAGTGTTATTTCACCGCCACAGGGGACCGAAGATTGCTAAAGGGGATAAATAAACTCTTAAAATATTCATCTACTGCCCTCTGCAGCTTGGAGGAGGAAAGGGATAACCTGAAAGAAGATAATAAAATTGATGAAGTTTAGAGGTTATTAGTTGTAAAGCATACATTATCACCTAGTCATCGTTCGATTTCAGTTACCAGCGTTAAGTATTAAACCCCCGACTATTACTACAAGTGCTAGTGGTAACCCGAACGACCTTATTTCGCGGGTTTGCTTTTAGAGAAGTGAGAAATTTAACCGTTATGCAGAAATGTTTCTGGTGATTACGTCTTACCCTCAATTTAGAATCTGTGCAATAAATTATCAAATTACAGGTATTGATTAGCTTTACAAGCTCTTATTCATCTCAAAATAAACTATTGAGTATTGGCAGGAAAATGTTAAAGATGAGGCTTTGGTTTTTCTTGGAACAACAGAGAATAATTCATAGAAGGAAAAATAACATCACGAAAAAAGAGAATATTCTTTTCATGCTTTTGTACTCATACTCGGGTTTAAACACTTCAGTACTATTTATTTTGGTATGGACAAATAGAAATCTTCTAGACTCCTTCCTCACGAAAACTAAAGTTTTTTCTCTCAAACTCTCTTAACCAGCTCAACAATGAGTTTACTAACCCCTTCAGTTATAAACCACCGCGAAACAGAAAACCAAAACTACTCATCTGTTCCACAGTGGCACTTTCTCTTAGAACCGAAACACCTCTTCTTGCTTGAGTCATAGTTTTATTATCTTTTTTTCTCCAGGAGCTGCATTCACGTATTTTTCTATGTTAGAACATAGAAATGGAGAATGAAGTTTAGTTTTCTTCTTCCTTTTGGATGCCCCGTGGAAAAGTTCAAGTTCAAAACTGAACTTGATTTTGTTATTTCTATACGTTACAATTTGCGTTCAGTATGTATAGAAGTATAAACTTATCCTATGACTCAAATTTGAAAGTTGAATAAAGGGAAGATAATTTTCCTGCATGTCCAAGCATTCATCTTCCACATCCTTGTTCAATTATTTTTGAAGTACTCATAGCTAATCTTCTCTTAGAGTACGCGACCACCGATACTGAAATTTGATTTTCACACTGAGTACTGAACACTGAATACTTGTCTTTTTCCTGCCCTACTGCCAAAGCCTCAAGCTGCATGCATATATGGGTGTCTCAGGCTAAGAAAGAAAATTCTTAAGAGAAAAGTGATAAAAACTGTAGTTTATAATATAAAAACTTCTTCGTATAGAACCTTGGTTCGTTGCAAGTAAGTAAGGCAACTCGAACGAAGTCACAGTAAGAGAAGAAGATTATTTGAAAGAAAAAAAGAGAAAATCTATAGTTTATCAAATGGTAACTTTATATAGAACCATGGATCTCTTACGGTGGCACCCTTGTGAATCGACATTCGCTCTCTCAGACTTTGTGCTTCGGAAACTTTGGAATCACTTCTTTGAGTATCTAACTTCTTAAAGCCAAAAAGAGTGAAAAGTTAATAAAAAACTGAAAAACGCTGTGGAAATTATCTCGCGAGGTGTCCGTAGAAAACTTCCACAAGACTTTCGTCGAAGTCATCATTCTCCCTCGTAAGCCAATAATATTTAGTAAAGATTTCAATTTATTAGTAACATAATTTTTGTTTGTTTCAGTATCAGAGTGGCTCTGAGTTTTATGCGCGGTCACTCTTAACCACGTGTAACGAAAAATCTATTTAAATTTCTATAATAAAAATTTAAAAATAAATAAAAACTATATTTTCTAATTTTGTTATTTTAAAACCCAAGTTTTCTTAGAAATAGCCGAGTAACCAGGAAGAGTTCATTTTCCGGGTGGCATGTCTAAGAAGAAAAAACTTTAACCGTTCTACCTAAAATACATTTTTCTAATCTGTGAGAATAATATTTAGTAAATAAGAACTTAAATAAAAACTATACATGAGCTTTAAACTACTTCAGAACTGATTAATGAGTCTAACTGAAAAAAGTAAACCCGTATAGTACAAGGAGAGAATAATGAATTACTCTTTCCTAAAATTGTTTGCTTTTATATTGCATTTTGCATTTAAAGTGAAAAAGAGTTATTGTATATCATTTTATGATACTGTAAATAACATAGAGTAAAAAATCATCAATTTATATTTCTTAAACATATTTCAATAACAATCTAACAGTTTTGAGAAATAAAAAGTAAGTCACAATGATCCTCAAAATTTCACGCATAAAAAATATATGAACAACCTGACATATTCTTCTCAGTGCTGGTATTATGAACGTAAAAAATATGTATGAAAGATCATCCGACAGATTAAGGATAACACGTTATTAATTTAATATCTGGAAGCATAGAGTTCAATTATGATAGCTCGAGCATTCTATTTCTCTCGACTTACTTTATACATACGAGGTAAAATAAATAATAAAACCAGAACAGATGATGCTATAGCATAGAGACATCGTTGCAAAGATACAATTGATTAAACTTACTGACCACTTTTAATTTACACCAAATTCTGAGTTTATCGGGTCGCATAAAAAGTTTACCACATCCACTATGTTTAAATTCATACTTAAAATAATCACAACGTGTAATCCTAATCCTCACTGTTGTAAAAGAAAAACACAGCGTGGAATATTCTTTACAACATTTTGTGGAACGTTGCACATAATGTTTTCTCAACATTCCGTGCTGTATTACAAAAACACAACATAACGTGACTATAAGGTTCCATTTGTAATACAACACAGAACGCTTTTTGCAGTGTTCTGCATTTTTACGAGTCGGAATGCTATTCACATTCTTTATGTAATTATTTTCGTTCCACAGTTAATGACGAAGCACGAAATACAGTGTTGGCGTTCCGTGCGTCCCAAAAGTGCACTTGCGTTTATTCAAAATTTAAACGCTTGACGAAACTCTGATGTGCATTTACTGCTGACTAATGTGTTAGATTACAGGCACTAGGAACATTATGGGAGTTACGTCCAAAGACGTTAATATTTTACATATCAACTATTTAACGTTTAGGTCCAATCACTATAAAAGGATTTACGTCGAGGACTGTAAAGCCTTAAACCTCAATTGTAAATGGCCCTAGTAGCAATTTATACATTAATTTAATAGGACTTTAATTTATTGTAAAACCATTCCGGCAAGAAGGGTTAGGTAATAAATTAAACCCTTGAATACACATTAATAAATATACAGGGTGCTCTGAATAAATGCGAATAGATAAGAAAATACTTGTATTCAGACTGGAAGTGATGAGAAATAATGGAAGTTAACCGGACATAACCTGTTTCGGTGCGAGGCTATGACTGCTGTCTTCCTTCGTCTGGCCCAGGAGCAAGCCAAACGAGTAACGGAAGACGGTTCTATGAACTCGATTGGAGGCATTTAATACTCCTTGCTTATTTCCAAAGGCCGTCGCATCCTTTACATGGGCCACTTCGCCAATAGCTATGGACTGAAACTACAGAGCTTTGAAGAGGTCTCATCTGGTCCTTCAAGTTCCATTGATATTTCCCGTGCAGTACTCTATTTCCCAAGCACACTGGCCCAAGATTAGCTATGAGTACTTCAAAAATAATTGAAGAAGGATGTGGAAGATGAATGCTTGGATATGCAGGAAAATTTTCTTCCCATATTCAACTTTCAAATTTGAGTCATAGGATAAGTTTATACTTCTATACATATTGAACGCAAGTTGTAATGTATAGAAATAACAAAATCAAGTTCAGTTTTGAACTTTGAACTTTTCCACAGGGCATCCAAAAGGAAGAGGAAAACTAAACTTCATTCTCCATTTCTATGTTCTAACACAGAAAAATACAGCTTTACAGCTCCTTGGGGAAAAAAGATAATAAAACTATGACTGAAGCAAGAAGAGGTGTTTCGGTTCTAAGAGAAAATGCCACTGTGGAACAAATGAGTAGTTTTGGTTTTTTGTTTCGCTGTGGTTTATAACTGAAGGGGTTAGTAACTCATTGTTGAGCTGGTTAAGAGAGTTTGAGAGAAAAAACTTTAGTTCTCGTGAGGAAGGAGTCTAGAAGATTTCTTTTTGTCCATACCAAAATAAATAGTACTGAAGTGTTTAAACCCGAGTATGAGTACAAAAGCATGAAAAGAATATTCTCTTTTTTCGTGATGTTATTTTTCCTTTTATGAATTATTCTCTTTTGTTCCAAGAAAAACCAAAGCCTCATCTTTAACATTTTTCTGCCAATACTCAATAGTTTATTTTGAGATGAATAAGAGCTTGTAAAGCTAATCAATAACTTTAATTTGATTATTTATTTCACGGATTCTAAGTTGAGGGGAAGACGTAATCACCAGAAACATTTCTGCATAACGGTTAAATTTTTCACTTCTCTAAAAGCAAACCCGTGAAATAAGGTCGTTCGGGTTACCACTAGCACTTGTAGTAATACTCGGGGTTTAATACTTAACCCTGGTAACTGAAATCGAACGATGACTAGGTGATAATGTATGCTTTACAACTAATAACCTGTAAACTTCATCAATTTTATAATCTTCTTTCAGGTTATCCCTTTCCTCCTCCAAGCTGCTGAGGGCAGTAGATGAATATTTTAAGAGTTAGCAGTTTATTTATCCCCTTTAGCAATCTTCGGTCCCCTGTGGCGGTGAAATAACACTTTAAACTGATTTGATATTTGAATATTACCGAGATTTAAAAGTATGATAATGATTTAAATGTATGATAGTTTAAGGCCTAAGATCTAGCATCTTTGAAATACAGTCTCAGTTTGAAATACACTCTATCATCCTCATCTCGAGCAAATCGTATAAATAAGTATCTTACCAAAAAGTCTCTATAACTTTTAATACATGTTAACATGTTAATATACAATAACTGTATAATTTTATATAAATATACGAAAAGATATAGTTTACTGTCCTTAAAAGATAAATATAGTATGGTATTTCTCTTACATATTATGTTTGATTCACATCCGACATGGAATCAATATATAAATAAATAATTCTTCCATATTATGAATAATAATTATTTATCGCTGCTACAAGCGAATGCTAGATCAACGTCTAACATCAACTTTTGTTCAAAGTCATTTTAATTGTTACATTTAGTTACTATCTGATTATTATACTATAATCGGTGTAAATTCAAAACGACACAACTCACACAAGTTTTTTTGTTTGACAGCTATGATAACATCAGAAAAGAATTTGATTAACAAATAAAATAAAACGACAACGATATATCTATATTAACACATACTCACGACTATGACAATCACACTATCTTGCCTTGATGACATGATGTCTTTATGTGTTAATGGTAACTAATCGTGATGATGTATTTACTTCTCACTTCCATAAAAAATCATCAATAATGATATACATGTTAAATAGCCTCTTCACACATGCTTTGCATTGAAGATTTGTAACATTTGTATTTGATATATAGATATCTCTATGTTGAGAGTGTGCATCGACACAAGGTACAATACTGACTTAAGCTTGTACAACATCCTTTGAGAAAGTAGAAAGAATACTCTACCCTTGAGTAAGCATTTTGACTTGTACAAACCTTATGGTAGTTTGGTATCAATCATGGCTGACTAACCTGACGGTCAGTTGATCTCTCCACAGTCAATCTATCTCCTATGAAACCTATGGAACATGAAAGGAAAAACATAGCACTAGGAACAATGAGCACGAAAAGCATGTCCAAACGAGAATTTTTCAACTCCTTCAACCCGAGCGATATCCTCGTAGCATTCATGTTATAGCTTGTCAGATTGTCAAAAGAGAAAAGGTGCAACGTGGAGAAAGAGAAAGATGGACTCACACACAAACTGTATGATTCTTGAACCATGAGATCTAACCTCAAATGTTGAGTTCGAACTATTTGCTTAAAACACTTGCTAGATAGATTCTATACCGTACGTTGAGGTCAGATTCCAAAGAAAATAATTACTAGAAGGTCATGTTCAAAATATACAGTAGTAGAGTGAAGAGACCTCAAAAGAATAAAAGCTGTTATGACTTGCCGAATTCCTTTCAACTTTCACTCTCTAGCCTCGAACCATTTTGTAAGTAAGTAAAAAGTAATTATTCCACAAATAAGTGCCGAATTTGACCTCGAGTACAGTATTGGACATAAATTCTACTAAAAAAATTGTAACTCTCAAATTCTCAAATTCTAAAGAATAAAAGTTAATAAACATTTTTTCAAGAAATAAGTTAAAGTATTTGCAGATGTAATTAAGAATAGTTACTACTGAACCGTCGGGTAATGATAATCTGATCAATCTGTGAAATAAATTATCAAATTAAAGTTATTCACTAGCTTTACAAGCTCTTATTCATCTCAAAATAAACTATTGAGTACTGGCAGAGAAATGTTAAAGACGAGGCTTCGAGTTTTCTTGGAACAAAAGAGAATAATTCACAGAGGAAAAAGAACATCACGAAAAAAGAGAATATTCTTTTCATGCTTTTATACTCATACTCGGGTTTAAACACTTCAGTACTATTTATTTTGGTATGGACAAATAGAAATCTAGTTTGA
Organism: Asterella californica; assembly: GCA_036924285.1. Classification (NCBI taxonomy): domain Eukaryota; kingdom Viridiplantae; phylum Streptophyta; class Marchantiopsida; order Marchantiales; family Aytoniaceae; genus Asterella; species Asterella californica. The sequence goes on along the minus strand of JAYKYS010000014.1, from coordinate 173,405 downwards.
TAGATAAATTTATTACGACATGAAGTACAATTATTCTATCCATGCATAAGTTGTTTATTGTCACGAGAAATAATTTTCTTTTGTTTGCAAGTATGTTTAGAAGTTGTCAAAGTATCACATCTCTATGCAAATCTTTTCTCTGAAGACATTTCATTTAGAATGACCAAAGAACAAAAATACTTCAATACTTGTTTGACTAATTCTAGAGCAGCAACATTGAGCACAATTGTCATGACCATAAAGAGAACATCATTTGTCTTATATTTATACATTGAGTCGAATCACAATGAATACAAAAAAAACATCATTTATTGTATGTTTTTACATTGAGTCCAATCGCATTGTATACAAAGAGAATATCAATGTGTTATTTTGTTCTCATATGGATCATACTGAATATGGAAAAATGACGATTAAGTGAAAGTTGGATTTATACGATTTGACTTCGATCGCATCGAATAAGAAGGACCAAACTTCACTGTTGGCATTGACTATTTTGTGACTGAAAAATGCTTTATTTCACACAGATGTGCAATTTGTTTTAGTCACATACATACTCATCTTGCATCATGTACAATATATTTTTCATGCTTTAGACATCGAAAAAGTATATCGAATTTGATTCTTAAGATCACATTCCACAAGGTAAAATATAAAATATTTTTCAATTAACTTTATGAAAACAATTTAAAATACATAATTGTGTAATTCGACACAATCATATTCAACTCGCATCATGTACAATATATTTTTCACACTTTAGACATTGAAAAAGTATATCATATTCAATTCTTAAGATCACATTCCACAAGATAAAATATAAGATATTTCTCAATTAATTTTATTAAAACAATCTAAAGTACATCATCGTGTAATCGAGAGAAAATTTGAAAACAAAATTCGGGTCCAATATCACTTAGAGAAATATGACATGGATAATGAAACGTAGTCTCTTTGTAAACCCTATCCACATTGTTTTCCCAACATCTCTTTATGATCTTATTACTTTGTATATAGCGACTCGTCCTTCTCACCTCTCCCTCAACCAACCCTATATCTCTCAAGCTCTCCTCTGGACGTCTTTCATACTTCACGATCACATTTGTTTCATGATATTGTCCTACACTATCAGGCAAGTACTTAATACTATCACAGCGCGAGATAAACAGTGACTCCAGTGACTTGAGTTGCCCTAGATTCTCAGGCAGGGATTGGAGATATGGCAAGACCGCTATGTCTAAACGACGTAAGTTCTGGAGGTTACCTGCCGTGTCTGGTAGGCTCACGATGTTCAGATCCTCCAGGTGCAGAGAAGTTAAAGAGTGAAGCTGGCCTAGCGAATCCGGTAAGTTCCGAAGACGTGGACAATCTATGATTTCCAGCCTCAGGAGAGATGTCAGTTCTCCCAAAGACTCGCACAAGTACTCCTGTCCACAGCAAGACCGAATTTCTAAAGTTGCAAGTCTACTGAGCTTACCAAAACCCACCGGCAGCTGTTTCAGGTCAGAGCAACGGGAGATTTCAAATTTTTCAAGAGAATCCAACAGCCAGAATGATTCCGGCAGTTCTTTCAAACCTCGTATGTCCTCCAGTTTCAAGTTTGTTAGCGCACTCAGAGGGCGGGCCGCCTGTTCTCCCCAGCGGGCCAACTGAGGAACAAAGGCTGTGTTGGTCAGTTGTGTCCGTGTCAGTGAGCATCCTCCCAAGCTCAAGGTCCGGAGTGAGGAGAGCTGGGAAAACGAACCTGGCAGTTGTAACAATCCAACATTCGCTAGACTCAACACTCTCAAGGCGGGAAGGCGTCCAAAAGATTTTGGAAGTTTCTTCAAAGGCGTCCCTCGTACAGTGAGGACTTTCAAGTTACCCAACCTATCAAAGTTGGATGGAAAACGGACAGACTTGCATTTTTCCACGTGAAGCACTGCCAATTGTTGAAGCCCTTCCACATCTTCTTCCCGAATAGGCCAACAGTCCTTTCGCAGTAAGCGTTCGAACGTTCCGCCACGGTCTTGGAAGCAAGAAGTAAGATGAATAAATGTAAGCTTGCATGGAAAACGGTTTGTGTTTCCACTAAAATTAACATTCGACAATCTCAATAACCGCAACTCTTGTAGATTGGCGACACAGCTCCACTGAAAAGCAAAAGAAATTCTAGGTGGGTCCATTGATGTCGATATTACTTCAGTATCAGCTTTGTCTCCCTGCACAAAAGTTAGAAACTGACGATGAGATTCTTAAATCTAAACGCAAGCAACTAGCGTCCACGAAACTGATATATACCAGGCATAATGGTAAGATTAACTCCCGAAAGAGCTATCAAATAAACTTACCTTATACACGCTTAGCAGATATCTAACGTCGTCCGGTTTCCAAACTCCCCTGCACAGCTCTATCCTTTCATTATATGGTCTGGAGATCCTCTTCCCTAAGTCGCGAAGCTGGTGATGTATCCAGAGGATTGTAACACTGGACCAGGTAGTTCCTGATTCAATCAGTTCGATAAAAAATCGGTCGATGAGGTTCTTCAAGCCACTCTCCACTGAAAAGCCATCAACTCCAGTTTCCCACACCTCTTTCCATGTTTCCTGATTACACTCTTGTGAGCACTGATCGAACACTGCAACGTCTAGAAACATCTCGCGTTCCATTGGTGCCAGCTCATCGAAGCTGACTTTGAGTTTAGCCCACAAACGATCCTGTGCACTTCCGTCCAGAGACTCCGCTTTGGTTAGTTTCTCCAGAGCACTGATCCAACGGGGAACACCTTTTTCGAAGCGCAAGTAACTACCTATCACTCCTAATGTGAGAGGTAGGCCATCACATTTCTGCACTACCTTTTCTATCAGTTCACTGGGTATGTCTCGATCGACATCAGCATCCAAGTGAGCCAAAAACAAAGCTTGTGACTCTTCAGCGGATAAAAATGGGACTCGGCATCTCCAGAAGGTGGGCAGGAGCTCGCGACTTCCTATCCGAGATGTGACAATCAAACGACTCCCTGTCCGCAACCAGTCCCTTGAGTCCAGCAAGTACATTATTTGTTCTTCAGACTCAACGTCATCCATTATGAACAGCACTTTCTTCCCGTGCAAATGTAACCGCAATGATAGTGCGTCGGCATCCTTTAGGCGAACCTTTCGCCCGCTACCCGTGTACAAGTTGTTAGCAACTAAATCATGAAGGTCTAAGTCACGTCGCTTCAATGTGTCTTTGACGTCTTCCACAAAACAGCTGAAATCGAACTGCTCCCGAATCTGCATGAGAACTGCTTTAGCAAGCGTGGTCTTGCCTATACCGCCCATTCCTACGAGTGACAACCGCGACGGTTCTGCTTTTCCCAACTGAAGCTCCTCGATCACTCGTTCAACAATCCGCGGGATGTTCACGAATACTCGAGGCAGTCGGAGAGAATTAAGCCAAACCTTTTTTGTCCTCTGTCAAACGAATCCAGCGTTAGAATGCGCAGGTCAGGGATCGAAATGAGTATACTCTGTCACCGAGATTCTGACAATTGAAGTCAGCTTGTACGATCCACTATTCCAGCATAGATGACATCAGCAAATTTCCAAATGCTACCCTTCTCTCGAGCTAATATTCAATCTCTGCTCTCAATTTTCGAAATGTGGCCACAAAAGTTATTTTCAAAGTGGGCAAGATCAAACTACAAGAAAACATATTATACCTCTTCCTGGAGAACCTCCCGTATGAATTTGACCAGATACAGGTAGTTGCTCGACCTCCGATCTCTCGGTTTACAAATGGTGAAGTGGTCCTCTCCAGATAAAATACAGAAGTCGTCTATATCTTGACGCGCGGATCCCTCTTCAACCACGAGCGCAGATTGTGGTTGCCAGCTGAAAAATCGACTTATCTGTGGGCATGGTAACCACCCATTCATCAGTAATGATTCAGAATCGTGCATAGGACGAAAATAATAATAGTTGTAATGAAAGAAAATCAAGCATCGTCCATCGTTCGCAACTGCAGGATGAATTGAAGGGATGTTTTCTGAATGACAGTGGACAGAGCGACTTGCAGTTCAATGGCTGGCTCTAAATTAAAACCTTACGGTATATGATTAAACACCAACCGTAGTAAATGGTATTTGTATGATTGACTGGCAAGCTTCAGTCTCACTGGCTTCTCCCAATCCGCACGTCTTCCAGCCATGCTGCTGACGCAATTTTGAAAAGCGCTCATTAAGTCTCGCAGCATCCTTGCTAAGGAGCTCCACATATGGCAGCAAGGGTCCCTTCTGCTTCGAGCCGGACGTTACACGGGATCCTGAATTTGGCGTCGAGTAGAAAAATGCTCCTTTCATATTCCATAGAAAGGTTTTGTATGGACTAATGGCACGACTCATGTCCCTGGCCCCCATCTCCTCCGCTTGAAGACATATTTCTTTGAGCACGAGGCCACCTATACAGTGTCCTACCAACACAACGGGACAACTCTCGCCAGTGCGTTCGAGTCCGATGATGGACTGGGCAAGATTTTCCCCAACCAGGTACATATCCATCCCCGAAGCAGAAGCCGAAATTTTAGTGCTGGAATCGTAGGACACTGACATGATACGTGCTTGGGGGAAATCCTCGGCGAGCCAAGTGTTGATCCAGCATTCGGAGCCATCAGCCGACATCCACGTTTCCAAATATGCCTCGTTATAGTCTTGAGACTGGAATCCGTGAAAGAAGATGATTTCTATATCGACGAAACCGGTAGCAGGTCTGTACAGCTCGTATAGTTCATCATTCATCTGCCGGAGATACCGTATACCCCCATCATTCACAAATAAAGCATCATCAGAGTTTAGGTTTTAGTGATTGGAATATGCAAAACTGCTCGATGTTTCCTCATCAGCAGAGTGTTATGCACGAGCAAACCTTAATGAAATTTGTATGGATACGTAGAGGATAAAATCAAACAACGGCATCGCTTACTGAGATCTTGAAGATAACTCGGAGACTATCAAGAGCACTTCACAAGGACTCGGAGACAAAGATGAACGGAAAAACACGGCCCTCCCCGCGATTGCACGTTCGATGACTGCAACCACCTTTGATGAAATCTCACTCGTCTATCAGAGACAAGAAGTGAAGGGTGACTCGAAAATTACCGAATGAACAGACATATACCTTCGTGATGGTTGGCCGATCTGGAATGTTCCTCGGCGTCCAGGAGCTGGAACTTGCCATTGCTTTAGTTCACCAATTCAGAGATCCGGAGTTCTATGTACTAAAGATGAACAACTGAGGCACTGATAACCTTTCATAATCGGCTCCGTTCGAGGAGGGAGACTGAAGAGACATACGCTAGTCAAGAGTACTCGTCATGAACGTTCTCTGATGAACATGGACCTACGCAACCTCACGAGTTGAAGAGCAGTACTGAACTCGATTTTCTGAATACAGACTGAACTCCGCAGAAATTTACTTGACCGCGACCCTAATACGTTTGTCCTACTTCGACTCAACCCCTTTTAGCTTTGCATTACTTGGTAGCACCCTTGACTTGCCACAGGGCATTTTAAGTTGGATACATGGCTGAGGGCTATTCACTTTCTTATCTTATAATGATGAACCGATTGAACATATTATTACCGGTCAAAAAGTGAAATCAATTCCTACAAATATATTAGAGGTGCAGTCAAATAAATATCTGCTGAATATCGCGTTGTTCTCAAAATCTCTGAAACTAATAGAAACTATAGTATATATAGGATGATAAGGTGTGTCAAAGCTGGAATTCTTGAAGCAATATTTTTCTGTCACGGAGGAGTATTACGACCGCGGTCTAGAATCTACAGCCATTCCCTGGGGCACCTCTGGAAGCACCGTAGAAAAAAGCCGCCGGAGTTTCTTATCAGTTCTTTCGAGAATTCAACCATAAATTTTTGTGACAAAGCAGTGAAAGATTTATATTAATTTTTAAAAATAAAATTTATTAAAATTTTAATTTATGATATCGATTCCCAAATATATCCAAAAATGGTTCAAGACTTTATACAAAACTGTCATTCAAAAAACAACGACTGTATCACCTCTAGATGTTAAAGAATCTACTCAATAGCTTTCACAGTCCTTAATGCACTGTCCACAATGGGCTTGAGCTGCCCTTAAGCTAACACTAGGTAGTGCATTAGAAGGTGTCAATGTTGAAATCTTTCTGAACGATTCTGGACTCACATGAAAGAGTTAGGAAAGGGGGTGTTACTACTGATTGGGGGAGGGTTGAGGATGCCCTGGTTGTATTAACAAGGCAAAGAGAGGAAGAGACACTATATGAGGACGTCAGGTTGCAAAAGTGATCTCTCATCCTCACGTTGGTCCTCAAGTATAGCCATCTCTTTGTCGTGCCCCTCAGTCTCAAGGTAGGACGCAGACGCGAGCAACATGACCCTAGTGGACTTGCACTAGGTTGCGAATGCTGCGAGTAGGACTGAACGGTTTGACCGAGAAGTCAGGATCAGATGAACCTAAGTGGTTCTCTGAACCAAAGTTGGAACATTGAATTAGGACCTAAGGGCCTACCCCAAGACAACCCCAAACGAATGCTGACCTAAGGGGGCAAGTCTGAGAACGGATTGAAACATAGATTTGAGATGTAAGTCCGAGATGCAGGATCGAGACGTGGATCCGAGACGTAGACGGATCGTGATTCGGACGCTGGTCCGACCACAGGGTTCGAGTCTGGGTCTGGACCACATATTCTCGGAAAAATGACTAAGTGTTGGAGCTCCAGCGACGTTTTAGGTTGTGGACGGAGCTTCACGTAATATCTCGAGGCGAGTGAGATATCATTGGAAAGTCTCGTGGAGAGCTTTCTAGTGATATATAACACTCCTAGAACTGACCTCCGAACTGAGAGCTATGGCCGAACCCGTTATCGGGTTGTGATATAATTTCTAAGGACCAAAGAGGAGGGCGGGACCGTCGATCCCCAAAAGTATATATGATAAGGGCTCGATGCCTAGGTGGGCCAGGACGAGTCACCCGACCCCAAGGTTCGACGACGGACTCTGGGGGCATGAGGTGATGGCTGGGCCGGTTCCAAGGCATGTTTCGGTCCAGACTTGGACGTCTAGATTTAAGAACGATGTAAGGACTGAGATAAGATTAGAGAACGAGACGGCGGGTCAGACCACCGTTCGAGAGCCTAGACCCAGGTGGACATCACGAGCGGTTGGGCCGCTAGGTGTGCTGGAGGTACCGTTTAAGACCCTGGACTTTATAAGAAGTCCGCTCCAAGTCATCTTGTGACTTGCTCATGTTTTGAGACCGACCTAGGCGGGTCTAGGTCGGGACTTAAGGATTGCTGAGCTTGATGAATAGGGAGACGGTCCGGCTCCGGTCTGGACCAAACTGAGAAGACGCTTGTTCACTCGAAGATCGATCTACCACTCTACTACTCGCTCCACTACTTCAAGATCGATTGAATATGGATTTTCATTCGCTGTCTCTCATCTTTCCATGTATGACGTAATTTAAACTTAAGTGTACTTCATAAGGAACACGGGTATATTTGAAACGCCCTCTCTTATAGCCGCGGTTATAAAATGTAATATGTCGATAAAGTTAAACACGGCTAAATCCAAACAATGTCCATCATCGAGTTACAAAAAAGATTCCACTACCCGTTAGAGAATAATTCTCTCGAACTTTGACATCCCCTATTGGCAAGATGGTCAAGTTCGCCTCATTTCGTCCGGTAGGTAGTGAAACGAAACTTCAAAAACTGCTGCAAATGGAATGTTTATTATGCTCGATCCTTGTGATGATTTCCACCAATCTTTAGCTTTCTTCACTACCTGCCCTCATCAGTGTGTTGGAAAGAGGTCGACCAGCCGTTAGGATTCACATTCATCAAAAGAACTCGGGATGACTTTCTGCTAACAGTATCTGGACTCCTTGTTCATTTTCACCGCCAGTCCGATGATAGGAACCTCACATGTCTGACTAAGTTTTTGAAGTCTTAAGAATTCCCAATGGCATATCTGATAAAATTATTCACTCCATTTTTCTACTGGACACATATTCTCTGTTCTCAACGAAGTGAGCACCTTTGCAAGGCAGTTTCATTTATCATTTTACTTTTTACGAGGGAAAGGTTAGCTGATAAGTTAACTTTTTTATTAGATAATGTTTTTGCATTTATGTCTCTTTGGATTGAGGTTTTACTTGTCCTGTTTGCAAGGTTTTTAGTTCTTTTTGCTAGCATCTAATATTTATATATATAATGGAGTTTAGTTAATATTCAGTATTTTTTAAATAGTATACTGTGTTATTTATAAAATTTATTATATTTAAATATTGATTCGTAGTGTTTTCGAAAACAGTTCAGTAACACAAATTTATTCTATTTTGATCCAAATCATTAAATCTGATCCAGAAGTTTGATAATCACGTCTAATATTGTCATGGTCAATTGCATTAGGGTGCTTTTTCCTTTACGATTATCTTCTTCTCTCGTTTTGACTGAAACCTCAAGTTGCTTGCATAGTGTTTGCACATGTCTTCGAGAAATATTTCAGTTTTGAATGGAAAACGTTGTTTTTCAAGTCAAAATTGGGCTATAGCCATCTGGGAGTTTGTATTTCAACTACATTAAATCCAGTCTTCATTCTTTTGAGTATAGCATTGTGAAGAGTGCAATGTGCAGTACAGAACTAATAACTCAATTCGTACAACCAAAAGTTAGTACAGGAGTTTTCACCCAATTCGTAAATAATCATCAACCATATGTAAACCTGCGAGATAGACCATAATGGGATAAATCTTACGTGCTTAGTTTGTAACTTAATGTATACGGATGATAACCGTTATTTTCCTATCTTCGTTGAGTTTTGCTTGTGCATCTATGATTGTGATATGTTTGTGCGTTCACTTTATAGTATTTTGTAATATTATCTTTTTTTGCGATTGATTTATTACTGAGATATCCTTTAAGAGAGGTAATAATTTTTATCTAAAAATCTAAAAAGAAAATATGATTTTGCAAGTTAATGAGAATCTATATTCAGACGCCATCAAACAATAAAGAAGAGTATGCAAAGAGCAAAATCTTTTACTATTTTTATTACTATTGTTTTATTTTAATATAAAGAGAGAAAAAGAAAGAAGAAATAACGGAGCCAGTACCCATGAAATAGTACGGAGGTCTATAGCGGCTAAATGAATCGCTGGATTGATCAACATCCATGGCATTTCCTCGCAACTAAAAAAGCGCAACCTGGGAAACGGAGTGGGCTACAGTCCAGTATTATCTAGCGAGAAATCAATCAGACAGGAAAAAAACCCTTAGACAAATGAGAACTATGCTCGAAGATGACTTATAGCCTGATGCAGTCGGTGGGAGACTCTTGTGTATAATGGTCAACCGTGGTGCGGAACGCGATTGAGAGAGAAGCAACTGAGGTAGTCAAAGACCACATATAAAGAGTGATGTGGAGAAAGGCTTGCTGAGGTCCATACGCAAGTATTGGTTTCGCCAACAGTCATGGACAGCTAGAGCAAACACCACAAGAGTAGATGACTTCCTTGGTGGTGATCCAGATGTCTTGAACAGTGTTCCGTATGTCTAACCTGTTGAGTAATTTTGCATCTACTTTAAAATAAGCTGAGTAGTAGAATTCTTATTGGAGGAGTCAATAGGAGACATACTCCAGTTTTCCATAAGTTACTGAACCATGATGCTGAGAAGAACAATTGGTGTCTTCCTACAAACTCATGTATGAAAAGGCTACGGATCTTGCATTTCCAAAATACTTCTTCTAATTCATCATCTTCAACTACAGCTAGATGTCCATAGGATTCTTTTCCCACAACCATGCAGTGAAAAGGTCTGATGAAATACCGAAACATGTCTTCATTGGAGTTGTCCATCACACCTTCATCTCTCCAATACTTCTTTAGATGGAGTTGAAATACGTTGTTACAGTCGATCAAGGATGACTTACCGAGAGTTTATTGTGAGAAATTTTGGAGAAGATTATTACAACAAGATAATAGCTTCATCCGTTCCTTTTGTAGTTTTGTTTATTGTCAACCGTTTTAGAGTCAGGATTCTGACTATATATTGAGTGTAGTTTGTCTTTCATGTCTACGTGCTTCTTGACCAACGGCATCGTCAACGACACGTTGTCGTGTTGTGGTTCGGCTCTTGTGTGAAATTCCTGTGTAACCTATGTTGTGTTTCTTTTTTATGTTTCGTGAACCGTATCGCGTAACTCGCCGAACGGTGTGATGAGTGCCACGTTTGTGATTATTTGTTTAAGTGATCGCACGGTAGAGGAACGTGCCAAGTCATCGATCTGTGAGTGTTCATTTCAATGGTCCTTGTCGCCGCATTTGTGTATAAAATGGTGGGTCGAAGGTTCATACGGCATTCTCTCTCAGCGGGTGATTCGTGAGGGTTCTCGGTGGTCTGCATGGAGGAGTGAAGAACTGTGGGAGTGGTGGTTATGGACGGAGGTTTGTTACCAGCTCCGGATCTTCCTTTCTCGAATCCGTTTCATATCAAGCTTCATTGCATCCACCGCGATCACTTTCGACAGTGGTTAGTTGCGTACTTTGGTGATGAATTCATGAGGAGAGTGATGGAGTTATAGCTTCCGGTGATCCTTCCGATCGTAACATACACGAGAGACTTGGGATATGACGGTGTATATTTTGTTGTGAGGAACAATGGATCTCAACTATCCATCGAACATTCCTTTCAACTTTTGGGTCGATGTCGGGACTCATTGCAGACCGAAGATCAATCATGGGGCTTGGATCGTGAGAAACTTCGGGCAAGAATATTACAATCGAGTGATAGCTTCACCGTTTTCTTTTGTTGTATCTTTTATTGTAGAACGTTTCCAGGTTGTAATATTGACGTTGTATTAGTCTGCGACTCAATCGTTTCTATTCTGGTTGAGCGCTTCTATGTAGTTACGGACCGCGAAGAATCCATCGACATATCTGAAGGATTTTCTGAGGTCTTAGAGTCTTGTTGATGTCTTGTGTCTCCTTGGAGAGTAAAGATTCGTTCTAGAGGAAAAAGTTGAGTGGAGAAAAGACAAAAGTAAAGTTTTTTTTGCTCTTATTGGTCCACTTTTGGACCAATGATGTTCTAGCTGATCCTCGCGATGTTTCTGTGGTTTCTGGAGACTTCAGAGGTCCATTCGCAAAACGAAGGGTATGGTTGGAGAGCTCTCGACCGGGGCTACAATCTGGATTGAAGAATCGGTCGATTTGATAGAAGGATGAGTGCGTTATGATCGATTGAGTGGAGGGGGGTGCAATTCGTACCTACCGCTACGTTTCTGGTTGTTCCGAGAGACTCGCGAAGAGTTTTGAGGAGCTGTCTGTTGGGTTGGAGAGCTGACGACGTGATGGTCGTTTTGATATCAATTTCATCAGGTTCTTGATTGATTTGAATTCTGAACCGATCGATTGAAGTTGAGAAGTGCAGACGTGATAAGACGGGAACAGCGAACTGTGATAGTCATGGGTAGTTTGCTATTGCTTAAGTTCTGAGTCGAATTTCTGAGTGAAACTTTCCAGGATTGGAGAATATCTTATCAGTAAGATACTTGGGAAGTTTCACCTCAAACGGTCAAGTAGTTTGTTCAGAATCTTGGATCAAATGTACCTGGGTCTGTAAAGCTCTTAAGTTAACACAGATTACGGTTTGATCCATATTTGAGAATTGGTTTAAGATTTCGACCTGAAAATTATTCAGGGTAGGAGTGAAGGGTCCAATCAAGCTTCCTGTGAAGTTTGATCATCATTGGTCGACCGGTTTGGGAGGACTGAGGTCTCAAAGTTCGAAGATACTCCTGTTATTAGCAGTTTCAGATTTTTCGGTATCATCTATGGCCATTTTTGTCATTTTCGAGCAATTTGGAGAGGAGTTTGTTGCTGAAACTGCCATGCATGTATACAACTCGACATTGGAGGGTGTGGGGCTGATTTTAGCTCTTGGTGATGAAGAAGAACAGAGTCGTCATGAATCTTAAGCCGCTGTTTGGGTTCTTGGAGCTGCTAGGTATTACCGCCGTTGGTGCTATATTGAGATCTGAGTAGTGTCTTGGAGCATGCATGCTTTACCTTGCTGGAATGCTTGGTAGGCCAGGGTGTACAGCAAGTTGTATCGAGACTCGATCAAGTTGGTTGAGCGATCCTATAGTATCTTTCAGTTGTATCCAATAGAGTTGTGGTGGTCAAACTGATGGACAGTTAGCGTCGCTGGGGAGCTATTCAGAAGTCATGCTTCCAGTGACATAGAGGAATAACTTCAATTAGATAGTACAGAGCTGAGTATTTTCAGTTAGAGTACAAAAGATCTGTTTGTAACACAAGTTTATGCAACCTATACGTAACCTTGGATCGTAGCAAGCTTTAAACTTGAGCCGAGCGGATACAAGGTCACTCGGACTAGAAGAGTAGATAGTGAAACATTTGAGTGGAAACATCCAGATCTAGATCCAACCTTATCAATCCACACACCTCTGCACAGCCATATACCTAATGTATTCCTAGACAGAAAAACACGTTATACGATAACGTGTTTATAGTTTGTTCAATATAAGCTTTGAGGTCCAAATGGTACTCTTGGATAAAATTTCGCTCCTTGTGTGTTTGTCATGTGAGTGAAAACAAAACTTTGTATGCAGTGAACCCACGTTCCATATTTCAGTGTCCAATTCACGTAGCTAAGATTTGTCGTCATCCAAGGAAAGGGGTCTGGTCGCAGCATGTCTAACTTTCACCTTTCTCTTTTTTGCATTGATAAAGTTGGAGGATAAACGATCAGAGCAACTATCAATAAGATAGCGACATATTGACAGCGGCATAGTGTTGGATGCCATTAACAATTGACATTCATACAAACTGTACCACATTATTTTCTTGAATATGGAAGCTTTTTCAGTTTTGTAATCTGTCTTTCATTAAATTCATCATATTTTCTCGGCATAGAATAGATCTCGACAGTCTGTATAAATGTCAACTAAGGAAGTCAGTCAGTAGCGTTACATGACGCTTGTAACATATGTAGACTACACACTATAGATTCACTATAGTAGTTTCCAGCTTCTACATTCAATTATCACGTACTTGATTTTCGTGAAAGTATCAAAAGAGTTGTCACTATCGTCTCCCATACAAAATTCATGCACAATAAAGTTATAAATATGTACTTCGGTGTCAATAGCCTGGTGCTGTTTGGGTCTGCATCACCCATCCGGCACTCTCACTGTAAAGAATGATTATACGTGCAAAGTGCAGTTCTGGAAAAAAAGAGGAAAACGAAAATCAGACGGTAAGGGACAAAAAATCAGAGAATAGGATTCGCGAGCTCAGACCTAGAAGACATGAAACGCAGAAAGCAGACATCATTTTCATCATTTTTGCTTCCACTCTAGTAGCTGCAACCAGTCGTTCTTGCTCTGGCTCCGAGATACGTACGCTGCCTGTTCAATTATATATAGCTATAGTAATATTTTTTCAAATAAAGTGAGTGACCCACTGCAAGCAGACTGTACCTAGAGATCCGGCAGTGTCAGTTCTAGTCTCCTGCAAGTGAACTCATGAAAATACCGAAGGACTGCTCTATGTTCTAATAAGTACAGTTAGAGGTACATTTAAACAGAAAAAATATTTGATACGATTAAAATGTTTGGAGGGGTACGTTCAAAAAGTGATTTAAACTGAAGTGTTTAGAGGGGTGACCTTGAAAATTGATGTCGTACTAAACTTTCCAAGAGGTCTGACGATTGATTAGTTTCGAAAATAATTTCAGAATTAAAAACATGAGCATAGAAATACATGAAAGGAACTCAACCGAGGTCATAATGCGGACTTGAGAATGCAGAGCTTCTTACGCCTCACGATGGCAAAATCGGTGAATATTACTTAAAGTTTTGACGACATCATAATCGGTGTACTTTACTGATGCGTTCTCTCTTATGGGTTTCTCTACCTTGTAACCGTTCATTTTAAAGCAAACTATTTAATATTGATAAAAATATATTAAGATGAAGTTTGAGAGGTTTTAGAAACAAAACGGAATATTTTCCTTAGACACTAAGAAAAATAAAAAAGATAATTTCTTTCATGCTTTTATACTAATACTCGGGATTTGACCACCTCTTCTTAGAAAAGAAACGTATTGGTCAAATCGCATATTTTCTGTTACGTTATTAGATGTCGGACAGACAAATATCCGTCCGGACGTTTGTAACCTCCGGAGACGCAGAAAGAAAGCCGGCGGAGAGCAACCTGGCACCGGCTACATCGGGCCGTTGAACCCCACATAAGATGAACTTATATGGGACTGTAGACTTTAGGTGCGACTGCAGGCGTTAGCTACTTCATCCCCAAACTTTCACGTGTTGAAAAGGTCCATATGAGCACAGAGTCGACTGACTCTCCAGTGAGAACACGTCAGGCTATTCAGAAGGAGCAGAAGGAGCAGAAGGACGGCTTTTACTTAGACCACGCGTGGCGGTAGTTTGCTGGTGTGGGCCCCACTAGCCCCTTTTCTCAGAAAATTTCTTCACGTTCTGGAAATCTGGGAGTCCCGCGATAACTGCGCCACATCACTGTATTTTCATTCGTTCATGGTAGAGGACAAGAAAGATACAAAACGAAAGCTCTTGCGAGTAACTACTAAATGAACCTAGGCGCGTTTACAATGGACCACGCATGGTCCAAAAACGATTTCTGAATACTTGATTTGCTGTCAAAACATCAAAAATATAATTGACTCGTCCAATGTGTCATCTTTTGGACTTGACCAGCCCCTTGTGTCATATCATAGACTTGACCAGACCTCTTATCAGCGACAGTCCATCGTTGACCACCATGTCAAATTTGGCTTTCCATGTTGGAGTTCACAGGCTTAGTTGGACTAACAGCCAAGTGACACGAGAGATGCAAGAACGAGAGGTGCAAGAACAACAAAGGTTACCTTGCGGCTCGATCGTTATCGGGCTCGATCGAGCTCGAACTTTTATCGATTCTGCTTACCGTAAGGTTCCAATCGATAATTTATAGATCCACTCGAAATTTATTGCATCCTGTTACTATTGGATACATGACCTTCGGTTTTGCTCTGATAGTTGATTTGAAAGACACTTTCTCGTCTTATCGACAAGAAGTTTGCGACCGTCTGCGAGAACTATCTACGAATGTATCTACCGGTTCGAACAACTCACCAAGGTGGAAGCAACATTTTGTGTCCTTTCTGTCTTTACGTTCATGACTAGCTCGTTTTAACAATTTCGTCAATCCATCTTGACATTTCTGATTCAACTGTGAACGAGCATGAGATCTTTTCCAAAGCCGCTATTTCGTCAGCTCATGCCAACCATAGTAATGGAGAACGGGCCAATTCCACGTTGTCGAGGTGAGAGTTTCCTAGGAAAGGCGGAACCTTCTAGCTGTGATACGATCGTGAAGAGGAGGACGAAAAACCACACACGAAATACGGATCGCAAGGAAACACACCACCACGATCTCGATCCGGCTAAGATAAAACACATGGCACGCAAGTAAATCTTCAACTCCAGATCATTCAGACTGTAAACCTCACGCTCATTAGCTCAAAATATCAGAAAACTGCTCCTGTGAAGCACCAACACGCCACCTAGAAGCTTCTTGTTTTCTTTTCAGAAAGATGTGCGTACAAGTTGTAGGTCTCTTCTCTACTCAATTTTGTTCTCTACTCTCAATCCCCTCGATGTCAAAACTATGATCAGACAGAAAAGATCTCCAGATGTAAGCTCTGTGTAAAAATCTCCTAGCTCTTTGATTCTCTACTCGATAGTCTCTGCTCCCTACGACAGTACGCAAAATGTCTTCGAAATTCTCTCTCCTCCGGAGTACACCCCTCTAAATTTTCCTCCAACCTACGTAACCTTCAGTGTCCCCTGGCAGGGATAAAAGACGTCCTAAACAGATGGCAACAGAAAAATAAATCAATGATAATAAATCTACACGTAAGAAGACTAGTTCACTAAGTCTTTGCAGGTTCATCTATACGGACGGTCACCGAGTTGACCATACAATCAGCATCTGACAGTTCCACCCGAAGTAACTCCACCACGGCTATCTCTGCCACCGGAATCACCTCGTTCTGACAAGTAGAGCCCGAGTTATCACCATTCTTGTTTTCCGGCCCCTTAAACTTCGAAATGCCGCAAGTATTGCCTCAAGTATCAATTTCACTTGATTTTTTGACCCAAGTGAATAATATGTCGAGCTTTACATTTCTACAAAAGATTTGATACCGACTTGGAGTATCTTTGATGCCATCTCCCTACCCCAAGTCTTAGAAGGCCTACATTTTTACAAAAGATTCGGTATCGACTTGGAGTATCTTTGATGTCATCTCGCTACTTTAGAGGACTTAGAGGGCCGCAACCGAATTCGTACTAGTGACCCTGCAACCCGAAGGCGAGCTTAGTCCTCTAGCATAGGACCCATTTCGAAATCCGGTGATAAATTCTCTCTAGCATCCACATCAGGTGACTACACTAGTACATGGGTAGACGGAGGCGTCCCGCATTCACGGTACGTTTAAAGAACATCTAGTGTCCCGTCCCTAGGCAACTTAGTGCCCCTCATATTCCCCCGAAGGGGCCAGCCTACTCCAAGCCGATTGTGAGTCTGAAGAGATTTGATCTGGAGACCTCCTCCTCAAAAGTTTCTCAGCTACACCACAGAAGCTGATCTCACAACTAGTTTTAGAGACCAGTTTTTAAGCTAATATGCTAACAAAGTGCGGTATTTCGTCTTTCTTTTGCTAACACGAAGTGCCATAACTTTCTCTAGACATGCTCTTTTTGTGCATTTCGAAATGCAAACAACTACTACATACTACAGTCTACATCAGAAAAATCTGAAATGTATTTTTCGAAATCACTCAGATTTATGGTAAATTTTCCGGTATCAGAAATCTTGTAATAAGAACTCCAAGTAACTTTTCGCCTGCAACTCCATTTGTAACTTTTGAACATACCATGGTGATCAATGCAACGAGGCCTACACAGTGGTGTTTTCAGATTTTTGAATGCTCACTTCATCCAGAATCGACTTCTCTAAGATCTCAACTTCACTCAAAGAGACTAATTTCTAACTGAGAGGTGAATTATTCACTATGTGAAAAGATTCACATCACGACATCCACCCCCTCCAAACCTGCACATCCTCCAGCATGTGCCAACCTCTTCAGTCTTTTGTTTGTTCTCCTTCATCGTCACTCTCCCGCCTCAGCCTCTTCAATAGCCGAGTTGTCTTCGTCTCTTGGCATCCTCTGTTCAGACTCCAGAAAGTTGAACAAATCTACTGATCCTCCACGTTGTTAGAACAACTTCACTCGCTTGCCGGTCATAGATAGTTTCAAAGGAGGATCATCTAGCTCCCGTAAACTATAAGTGGCATTCTCATACTCATCTAACACAACATAAGGCCCGAACCATCTTCCCAAGAACTTACGAAGTGTAGAATGCTAATTCTCCAGCGTGCTATCATACACCAGAACCCAATCATCAACACGTATTGGCTTTGGTCGTAGTCGACGAGTCTTGTCGAATGCTCCTTGTTTCTGACTCGAGCCACCTTCAGCTTCACTTGCGCTTCAGCAAGATCCTCCTCTTTTCCTCCAACTGCCTAGTTCGTAAAGCAAGGAGTGAAGTACGATCTATATCATCTTCACACGGTAATGTAGCTCACGTAAGAAAGTCCTCCTCAGTAGGTATGATCAGTTTCTGTCCCAACATAAGCTCAATTGGCATATAACCAGTCGTGGTATAATCTGTAGTTCTATCAAACCATAAAGCAAATGGAAGTAGTCTCGGCCACTCTCTAGGCCTATCATCACATGCTTTCACTAAAGTGTGAACAATAGAAGGATGTCCTCGTTCACTCTTACCAATCCCTTCTAGATTCATGGCAGTAGTAAGCCGAAGCTTTATTCCATAACGAGCAAAGAACTTCTTCACTTTGTACCTCTCAACTCGCCCCTATCTGCTCGTAGTCTTCCAACTGATCCATAACGACAGATGATATCTTCAAGCACGAATCTACATATGTTCTTTGTAGTCTTCGTTCGTAGTGCTCGTCCCTCCACATAGTTAGAGAGATCTTCTCGAGCCAACACCAAGTAACGCATCCTCCATAGTCTCGGCGGCATCATCACAAGATCAAGGACCCACTGAAAATGAATACTGGGTGGATAGGTAGGTACAAGTCCATCTCTGTAACGGACTTTAGAGTAGAACTGGTAGTGCAGACACGACCCAACAAAATCCACTACGTCTTGATACAAACCCTTCCACCAGTATCGCTCCTTCATCTTCGTGTAAGTAACCCAGACTCCACGGTGCCCAGCCCACAAAGTGTCATGAAACTCCTTAAGCAGATTCAGCTTTGTCGGTTGATCATCCACCACTCTAGCAAGCATCCCATCTCTTCTCTTCGGACGTTTTCACATATAAATTTCACGCAGTAGGTAACCTTACGCCTTCCTTCTGATCTCTTTGAACTCTACATCACTCCATCCTTCTTGTCTGCATAGTGAACTCAGATAGTATCCGATATCATAGAACTTTTTCGTGTAAAACTCCTCTTTAAACAGCAGTGGTTCCAAGTCTGAAGTCTGCTGAGCAACTTGGCATCAAACGTCTCTCTTCTCTTCATCTTCGACTTCTATAATCATCTCATCCTCATCTGTATAACAGGCCTTAGATAATATATCTGCAACTGGATTATCCTTCCTAGCTATATGTTTCAGCTCAGGGTTCAGACTGCAGATATAAGCAATCTATCGTAGCATTGCTATGTCTGGAGTATTGTAGTTGGCTATCATACCTAACAAAGGCAAACAATCTGTTTCTAGTACCACACGAGCTCCTATCAAGAACTCTCGATCTACCTTCATAGCAGTAACAGCTCCCCACAACTCACGCTTCACTTGAGGATAGTTACGTTGCCTATCTGTTAAGATTTGAGCTCCAAACCTAGAAACAAACCGTACATCTTCTGCATCTTCATGACCAACTGCCCATCCAATCGCCTTTGGACTCGTGTCAACAGTCAGTAGCACAGGTCTCCCGCTCTCATAGCTAAGCCTCTTTAGTATAGGTGGAGACTTCAAAATCTCCTTCAATTGCTCCATCGTCTCGTGATGTTCTTGCCGCCAAGTAAATCTCTTTCCCTTTCTCAGAAGTGCATACAGAGGCTCGGCAATGTGTGCACAATGAGGAATACTCACACAAAAGAACACACAAGCTCCTTAGAATCGTCGAACCTCAGTGATGTTGGTACAGTCTACTATCCTTGCTATAGCATCTACCTTCTCTAGGTTCGGTCGTCTTCCAAAAGTACCGCATAAATGACCCACCACCACAATCTCTGACATCCAAAATGAGATTTGGTACCTAATAGAGTGAGGTGTACCTCTTCCAAACGCATCCGAATCTTTTTCACATCTCGAATGTGGTCTGCAACGAACTTTCTGCAACCATCAGCAGTCATAGCTTCGTCCTTGTCCTCCACCGGACAAGGACGAAGTTAATGGAGATATCATCAAGAAATGAGATAGTAACCTTAGGTACAAACTCTCGTAACACCTTATGCATCGCGTTTTGCATATGAGCTATTGAGTTTGTCGTGCCTTGAGGAAGAGTACACATCCGCATCAACCTCAAAGGTGTACGCATGATAGTCAAGTCTCTACTCTCCAAAGCAAGCTGAAACTGATCATAACCTGAAAACAGATCTCCAATAGAATAAATCGATCTCTCGGCAAATGCCTCAGCAACTTCATCAACCACATGTCATGTTCCAACATTTCAAATCGTGATGTTGTTGGCAGGTTGTAAGTCTTGGATGAAGCGTGAACCCTTGTCTTCTTGGGTACTGTGAACCATCGGCTAGAGTACGGAGCCATAGATGGTTCAAGAAAATCCACCCATCCTCTCTTTCAATAACTCTATCATTTTCGGTAGCAAGGCACGAGGGAGTAGAATCGACTTCAAGTCCTAAGGTACGTGAGGAACAGTGAAGATAACCATCGGGGTTATCACACTAGGACCCACACAACCAATCTCCTCAGCTGAGAAAGAAAATGCCTTATCATGGCTAACTATCATTTGCTCAAAAGCTCGTTTTTCCACTTCAGTCAAGAAGCCACCCTCTCCTATCTGGAGCTGCTCGAGTGTCTCTTGAGTAAACTTGTGTCTTACATGTGTAGGATCTCTCAGTACTGTAACGACTTATGTTACACATAGGAAGTTTGTTTATTAGTAAGGTGTTTAGTTATAACTAAGTGTGGATAATGTTTATTTGCTGCCCAAGTACTTTAATGAAGTATCAAGTTAGTCATGACTAGCTAAAGTTAGTTATGGTTAAACTTGGATGTACTTTTGACAGACTTCAGATATTTCTTAAAGAGTGAGCTACCAACATCTTTCTCTTCTTGTGCATCTTCTTGAACAGCAACATTACTTGATGTATAATTCTGACCTCCATTTGCTTTTCTAGTATAGCAATCTTCAATCTTGTGACCTTTCTTCCCACAGAAGAAACAAGTTCTCAACTTCTTTCTACACTCTTCAATCTTGTGACCTTTCTTCTTACAGAATGAGCAGAAAGTTGTGCCTTGATTTTCCGAGTAGGAAGACCCATTTTTCTGAGATTGCTGCTCCTCTCTTCTGTAAGTCTTCACCATAAAAGCAGATCATTGATTCTTCTGAGGGAAAAACTTTCTGATCAGCTGCTCTTCTTCATGTAGTAAACTGCACAACTCCTCATAAGTTGACATACTCTCCCTTCTGATGATATCAGAAACAAAATGAAAATATGGAGTACTAAGAGTATTCAAAGTTATAGAAACCAGATCTTCATCACCATATGTCCCTCCTGCTCTGGTTAGCTGCACATAAATACCATCTATCTTCTCAAGGTGCTCATGAATATCTGCACTCTCATCCATCGTGATGGAGTGCAAATCATTCTTCAACTTTGCTACTCTATTTTTGCTCACATTATCATATTTGATAGCTAGCTTCTCCCAAGCTTCTTGTATCACAAGCCTCAATAGTAAGTCTGATACTCTCCTTCACAGCAAGCAGAATATTGGATAATGCTCTAGTTTGCTTCTTAATGAATCTTAGAGTTTCAAGAGAACTCTCATCATAAAATGAGGCAAGCTTCTCTTCTCCAGAAATCACACCACATAAATCCTTCTCACTCAGAATGGCTTTCATGACCAGTTTCCAGGAACTGTAATTATTAGGACTTGAAAGTCTAGTGCTCTCATTCAAACCAAACTCACTGAAAGTAGCAGCCATGGATGCTATCTTGCTGAAAAGATGAGTCCAAAAAACCCCAGAAATTAAATACCAGATTATCAGAATTTTAAACCCTTAGCTTGAGCAACCTGTGCTCTGATACCATGAGAACTGTACTCCCTAGTCTCTCAGAATATAGAATTTATCTCCCACAACAGAATGCTACCAGTCTATTAGAACTGATAACAGATCAGCCTGTTAAAAACTAATCAAAAGGAGAACTGAACAGAAATATTCCGAGATGAAATGTGCACAGCTTTACTTAGACTTCAGAACTGGTACAGACAGAAAGGGCTTCCGACTCATGCTACTCTACAGAAAATGTGTGTTAATGTACTATTGATACATAACTGCTATCACCTCAAAGTGACTTACCTAACTGCTGTCACAATGCTTCTCACGTCACAAGTCATGTCACAAGTCACCTCTTCCTTTTTTCCTTTTGTCTTTTTATCTTCCGCAGAGTTTTGATGTGACTCTCTAATGATATTTAACACTTAAGTCATCCTGAGGGGGATTCTGTTATTTACTGCAATATGCTTGATCAAGGCTGATTTGTGTGCTAGTGCACTGCCGATGACAAGGGCTAACATGTCACCGCGTGAGTCACGTCTGCCGATTGTGTTTGAAGATTGAGCCAAAGCCAGAGAGGGATTTGTTTTGGCATCATATGTTCATCTAACATATCCAGTCACTCCAATACATGTGGAGTTGGAGCCGGACTGGTCGCTCTTCGATCAATAGTCGTGGAGTTATCTCATCTTGAGCAGGTTGGGTCTACGTCTACCACGAATTCATTCTTATATAGCAAAGGATTTTATGCAGTATAGCCGACTTGCATTGCTGTTAGTGGGTTGCCGAAGTGTAACTCTAAGCTTTTGGCTGGTACCCAGACAAGAACTTACTTGAACAATTTCACTTAGCCAGTCGGCAATGCAAGTCAGCTATACCATTGTGAAATTATTGGAGTCGAAGTTTCGAGAGGCTTGCGTCTGAGTGTCATGTAATCACTCTACTATGCATGTTAGGAGCTTCATTGAAGTCTTTACCGATCTACGTTTCTGATATAGATAGGTACACGGCAAATTGAAGCCTATTAAGAAGCCTACTGTATTCAGAATATATGGAGAAAGTGCCTCATGTTGTACCTGCATGTGATTCTTCAAGAGCTCAAGCTTGATATAACTGGTACGTTGTGCAACGTCGACTGGCATTGCCGAGACAAGTTTAAGAGAAACCTTTCGAGTGACTTGCCTTTCTACCCCAGTGTGTGTATCTGACTTGTTGCGCGCTTGTAATAATGCGAATTGTTGTGGTCTTCTATAGGCTGTTGGCAACAGAGTGAGAATTATGGAGCCATTTCCGATCCGCATGGCGCGTGAGGCTCCTGTGCACTCTCTGGAGTCGCTCTGTTGATTAACGAAGTTTCTTACTCGCAGGAACTGCCGCTGGTAGAGGTATATGAGTCGTTTAAAGTGCCCAGAGGAACAGTGCAGGCCCTTCAAGGCAGTGCTGGAAGATTTGCCGCGATGGTCTCAGGATTCTGTCAAAGGCTCGGATGGCATGACTTAGAAGGCTTGATCTCCAACTTTCAGAGTCGTGTCTCCGTCGAGTAAAAGCCGACATCGTCGAGTTCACGAAGATACCATATGTGAAGGGTTGAAACCTTTGTTGTGTATGTGTTTTACCAATTCAGCTTGAACTTGAAGATGTTTATAAGGTGGAAGTTTGTATGAAACCAAGGAGTACATTCACTCTTGTATGTCGCTATAGGCAAAGTGTTTTACAACCCATTATTCCTTGAGTGCTGTCAAGCTCATATACACATGCTGCTCGACTGCAGGGATCAAGAGCTCGAGGCCTGTACAACGCAGGGCTACGTACAGTCCAGGCTGTTGCCGAGGCCACTATGCCTGAATTGGTGAAGGCTTAAGTCACGCTACTCCTTGGCTGCTCAAGGTGTGTGACAGAGTTCAACTTGAGGACTCCAGGCATATGCTGCAAAGTAGATTTATTGGACGTTACGATGATGCTAGAGGACTTCTCATGCGCTTTGATACTCGACGTTCGTGCATTTGAATGGGTAGACTCCATCCAGATGTGTGCGAAAGTATCTTGAAGATGGTAAGTAGATGAGATTCATTCAAAGTACTCGGCCCTTTTTCTTCCCCCTCCTAGATGAATCGAGAAGGATGGTTCAGCAACGTGTTTTGAAGGGAATAGCGCATGATATAGAGCTTGGAGCCCAGCGGATATAAACTGACCGGGCCGAGGAAGCTATTGTTAAATTACGGCTTTTTCAGTGATGCGAGTTCTTGGTTGTTCCATTTTTACGTTGTTTTCAGTCTGACTCTGTCTCGCCATGCCTCTGCACATCAACAAATAGAATCTTCCAAGTACTATTCATGGCAGGTCCAGCATTCCGTGGATTGAGCCTGCACCTCTCCTAGAAAGGTGAAAAGTCCTTTCCATCAAGCTAACGCCCATCTACCATCTCTGTCAGTACTTGTGAAGAAGATGAGCCCTGCCAGCCTTGGTGTGAAAGGCCTGTATCTGAGCACAGACTTTTCCAATCTCAACCTGTCGCTGACTTGGTCCAAAACAACAGAAACATGCAGCGACCAGGCAGCTCAAATATAGTAGAAGCTCAAACGATACATTTAGTAACGTCAAGGACACCAAGTTGAAAATCAGCAATGCTGTTATTCAATGTTGAACCTGCCATTCAGAAGTTCAACGAGGCAGCTCACGTGGATATGCCGGTCGTCTCTGCGGGGTTGCTGATGTCTTCAAAAGAGGAAGGCCGAAGAAGACTTATGATAAAACGCAAGGTGCCCATGACAAAAGCTACCAGCAGCCCTGCAGATGTAGATAAACTTCTGGCTGTCGTCGACTGCTTGGATCGGGGGAATTCATATTCGATATAAAGTATAGAAATCACAGTTACAGATTCTTTGGTGGATGAGTAGATAGAGAAGGAATAGCTGTTTGCTGGGAAGGTTCTCCTGTATACAACATACGTTTCTCGAATTTATTCTCCGCGTTCTTCAGAAAGAATAATGTTGATATGTTGACGGGATGTTGGTTGATAATCAAACAACTGAAACAGGGAAGCAGAGAGAAAAGTAGAGGTTACGTTGGGAAAAAGTGGCCAGTGTGCTTGGGAAATATAGTACTGCAAGGAAAATATCAATGGAACTTGAAGGACCAGATGAGACCTCTTCAAAGCTCTGTAGTTTCAGTCCATAGCTATTGGCGAAGTGGCCCATGTAAAGGATGCGACGGCTTTTGGAAATAAGCAAGGAGTATTAAATGCCTCCAATCGAGTTCATAGAACCGTATTCCGTTACTCGTTTGGCTTGCTCCTGGGCCGACGAAGGAAGACAGCAGTCATAGCCTCGCACCGAAACAGGTTATGTCCGGTTAACTTCCATTATTTCTCATCACTTCCAGTCTGAATACAAGTATTTTCTTATCTATTCGCATTTATTCAGAACACCCTGTATATTTATTAATGTGTATTCAAGGGTTTAATTTATTGCCTAACCCTTCTTGCCTGAATGGTTTAATAATAAATTAAAGTCCCATTAAATTAATCTATAAACTGCTACTAGGGCCATTTACACTTGGGGTTTACGGCTTTACAGTCCTCGACGTAAATCTTTTTATAGTGATTGGACCTAAACGTTATTGATAAATAGTTGATATGTAAAATATTAACGTCTTTGGACGTAACTCCCATAATGTTCCTAGTGCCTGTAATCTAACACATTAGTCAGCAGTAAATGCACATCAGAGTTCCGTAAAGCGTTTGAATTTTGAATAAACGCAAGTGCACTTTTGGGACGCACGGAACGCCAACACTGTATTTTGTGCTTCGTCATTAACTGTGGAACGAAAATAATTACATAAAGAATGTGAATAGCATTCCGACTCGTAAAAATGCAGAACACTGCAAAAAGCGTTCTGTGTTGTATTACAAATGGAACCTTATAGTCACGTTATGTTGTGTTTTTGTAGTACAGCACGGAATGTTGAGAAAACATTATGTGCAACGTTCCACAAAATGTTGTAAAGAATATTCCACGCTGTGTTTTTCTTCTACAACAGTGAGGATTAGGATTACACGTTGTGCTTACTTTAAGTATGAATTTGAACATAGTGGGTGTGGTAAACTTTTTATGCGACCCGATAAATTCAGAATTTGGTGTAAATTAAAGTGGTCACTAAGTTTTAATCAATTGTATCTTTGCAACGATGTCTCTATGCTATAGCATCATCTGTTCTGGTTTTATTATTTATTTTACCTCGTATGTATAAAGTAAGTCGAGAGAAATAGAATGCTCGAGCTATCATAATTGAACTCTATGCTTCTAGATATTAAATTAATAATGTGTTATCCTTAATCTGCCGGATGATCTTTCATACATATTTTTTACGTTCATAATACCAGCACTGAGAAGAATAATGTCAGGTTGTTCATATATTTTTTATGCGTGAAATTTTGAGGATCATTGTGACTTACTTTTTATTTCTCAAAACTGTTAGATATTTATTAAAATATGTTTAAGGAATATAAATTGATGTTTTTTTACTCTATTTTATTTACAGTATCATAAAATGATATACAATAACTCTTTTTCACTTTAAATGCAAAATGTAATAAAAAAGCAAAGAATTTTAGGAAAGAGTATTTCATTCTTCTATCCTTGTACTATACGGGTTTACTTTTTTCAGTTAGACTCATTAATCAGTTCTGAAGTAGTTTAAAGCTCCTGTATAGTTTTTATTTACTAAATATTATTCTCACAGATTAGAAAAATGTATTTTAGGTAGAACGGTTAAAGTTTTTTGTTCTTAGACATGCCACTCGGAAAATGAACTCTTCCTGGTTACTCGGCTATTTCTAAGAAAACTTGGGTTTTGAAATAACAAAATAAGAAAATAAAAATATTAAAAGTTTTATTTCTTTTAAAGTTTTTATTATAAAAAATTAAATAGATTTTGTCGTTAGACGTGGTTAAGAGTGGCCGCGCATAAAACCCCGACCACTCTGATACTGAAACAAACAAAAAATTATGTTACTAATAGATTGAAATGTTTACTAAAATATTATTAGCTTACGAGGGAGAATGATGACTTCGACGAAAGTCTTGTGGAAGTTTTCTACGGACACCTGTCGAGAAATTTTCCATAGCGTTTTTTAGTTATTTATTCACTTTTCACTCTTTTTGGGTTCAAGAAGTTAGATACTCAAAGGAGTGATTCCAAAGTTTCCGAAGCACAAAAGACTGAGAGAGCGAAGGTCGATTCACAAGGGTGCCACCGTAAGAGATCCATGGTTCTATATAAAGTTACCATTTGATAAACTATGGATTTTCTCTATTTTTCTTTCCAATAATCTTCTTCTCTAACTGTGACTTCGAGTTGCCTTACTTACTTGCAACGAACCAAGGTTCTATACGAAGAAGTTTTTATATTATAAACTACAGTTTTTATCACTTTTCTCTAAAGCATTTTCTTTCTTAACCTGAGACACCCATATATGCATGCAGCTTGAGGCTTTGGCAGTAGGGCAGGAAAAAGAAAAGTATTCAGTGTGAAAATCAAATTCCAGTATCGGTGGTCGCGTACTCTAAGAGAAGATTAGCTATGAGTACTTCAAAAATAATTGAAGAAGGATGTGGAAGATGAATGCTTGGATATGCAGGAAAATTATCTTCCCTTATTCAACTTTCAAATTTGAGTCATAGGATAAGTTTATACTTCTAGACATATTGAACGCAAGTTGTAATGTATAGAAATAACAAAATCAAGTTCAGTTTTGAACTTTGAACTTTTCCACGCGGCATCCAAAAGGAAGAAGAAAACTAAACTTCATTCTCCATTTCTATGTTCTAACATAGAACAATACGTGAATGCAGCTCCTGGAGAAAAAAGATACTAAAACCATGAATCAAGCAAGAAGAGGTGTTTCGGTTCTAAGAGAAAATGCGATTGTGGAACAAATGAGTAGTTTTTCGTTTTTCACTGTGGTTTATAACTGAAGGGGTTAGTAACTCATTGTTGAGCTGGTTCACAGAGTTGAGAGAAAAAACTTTAGTTTTCTTGAGGAAGGAGTCTAGAAGATTTCTATTTGTCCATACCATAAATAAATAGTACTGAAGTGTTTAAACCCGAGTATGAGTATAAAAGCATGAAAAGAATATTCTCTTTTTTCGTGATGTTCTTTTTCCTCTGTGAATTATTCTCTTTTGTTCCAAGAAAAATCGAAGCCTCGTCTTTAACATTTCTCTGCCAGTACTCAATAGTTTATTTTGAGATGAATAAGAGCTTGTAAAGCTAGTGAATAACTTCGATTTGATAATTTATTTAACAGATTCTAAATTGAGGGAAAACGTAATCACCAGAAACATTTATGCATAACGGTTAAATTTTTCACTTCTCTAAAAGCAAACCCACGAAATAAGGTCGTTCGGGTTACCACTAGCACTTGTAGTAATACTCGGGGTTTAATACTTAGCGCTGGTAACTGAAATCGAACGATGACTAGGTGATAATGTATGCTTTACAACTAATAACCTCTAAACTTCATCAATTTTATTATCTTCTTTCAGGTTATCCTTTTCCTCCTCCAAGCTGCTCAGGGGAGTAGATGAATATTTTAAGAGTTAGCAGTTCATTATCCCCTTTAGCAATCTTTGGTCCCCTGTGGCGGTGAAATAACTTTTTTAATTGATTTGATATTTGAGTATTACTGAGATTTAAAACTATCATAGTGATTTAAATGTATGTTAGTTTAAGGCCTAAGATCTAGCATCTTTGAAATACAATCTCCGTTTGAAATACACTCTATCATCCTCATCTCGAGCAAATGGTATAAATAAGTATCTTACCACAAAGTCTCCATAACTTTTAATACATGGTAACATGTTAATATGTAATTAACTGTATAATCTTATAAATATACGAAAAGATATAGTTTGCTGTCCTTAAAAGATAGATATAGTATGATATAGTATGTTTGATTCATATCCGACATGAAATCAATATATAAATAAATTCTTTTTTTATATTATGAATAATATTTATTTATCGCTGCTACAAGCGAATGGTAAATCAGTGTCTAACATCAACTTTTCTTCAGTCATTTTAATTACTACATTTAATTATTATCTGATTTTTTTAATATAATAGCTGTAAATTCAAAACGACACAACTCACACAAGGTATTTTAGTTTGACAGCTATGATAACATCAGAAAAGAATTTGATCAACAAATAAAATAAAACGACAACGATATATCTATATTAACCATACTCACGACAATCACTATGACAATCACACTATCTTGCCTTTTGTAACATTTGTGTTAGATATATAGATATCTCTATATTGAGAGTGTGCATCGACAAAAGGTACAATACTGACTTAAGCTCGTACAACATCCTTTGAGAAAGTAGAAAGAATACTCTACCCGAGTAAGAATTTTGACTTGTGTAAACCTTATGGTAGTTTGGTATCAATCACGGCTAACGGTCAGTTGATCTCTCCACAGTCAATCTATCTCCTATGAAACCTGTGGAACATGAAAGGAAAAACATAGCACTAGGAACAATAAGCACAAAAAGCAACAATAACTTGAAGCATGTCAATATTGTCGAGAATATTTCAACTCCTTCAACCTGAGCGATATCCTCTTAGCATTCACGTTATAGCTTGTCAGTATTGTCAAAAAAGAAAAGGTGCAACTCAATATCATATTGTTTAAGATGTGTACTGCAACGTGGAGAAAGAGAAAGATGGATTCATACATAGTATGATTCTTGAACCATGAGATCTAAGCTCAAATGTTTAGTTCGAACTATTTGCTTAAAACACTTGCCAGATAGACTCTATAACGTACGTTGAGGTCAGATTCCACAGAAAATAATTACGAGAAGGTCATGTTCAACTAGTCCATTAGTTCAAAACTTACATTAGTAGAGTGAAGAAACCTCAAAAGAATAAAAGCTGTTATGATTTGCCGAATTCCTTTTAATTTTCACTCTCTAGCCTCGAACCATTTTGTCAGTAAAGTAAAAAGTAATTACTCCACAAACAAGTGCCGAATCTGACCTCGAGGTACAGTATTGAACATAAATTCTACTAAAAAATTTATAACTCTTAAATTCTTAAATTGTAAAGAATAAAAGTTACTAAATATTTTTATCAAGAAGTAAGTTAAAGTATTTGCAGGTGTAATTAAGAATAGTTACTACTGAAACCCTCGGGTAATGATAAAATCAACCTTAATGAATATTCGTCTTACGGATTTGTGGAATGAATTTTGGATTTCAAAGAGAAGAGGTTATTTAAAGGGGAAACAAAAGTGAATGAATAGAAAATGAACAAGAAACATTGGATGCTATTTTGATGTAAATGCGCAAAGAAATCAGCATAAATGGGTCTTATCATATGTCAAATGCTTAAATTAAATACATTGTGAGATTATAAGATATTGTAAGTGAGGAATATAAATTCGACCAAGTGTTCCAGTGCTTATGTAATTAGGTTCTTTAAACCATTTAGAGATCATCTATTCATACTTCGATACAATGAAAGATATTCTCAAGGATCACTCTCTCGTATAGGATAGAGATATCACGTAATTAGCCCAGCCAAGTAAGAAGCAATTAGTACCAAATGTTGCGATAACTTGCCAAATGGATTTAGCAAATTGTTTGTAACCAAAGGGTGTGACGATGAAAATGTCTATTTTGAAACACATATCAAGAATATCTTCTATTGGGTATAAGGTTGAATGCGACCGTCCAATGACAGGAGATGACGGCAATATGTACTGAAGCAGTCTGATCGATTCTAATCACAAGTTAGTGAGGAACGAACGTTAGCTTGTCGGCATCCCCAACCTCAGTAGTCAGGGTGCCTTGGGATCGATTCTTTCTATGGGAGGGTTCAGTCTATGCAAGGGCAGCAGCTTCCGGTTGCAGAAAGCTCCACGTCAAAACAGAGATTTGAATTATGACATCGCGAGTCAAACTCAGTTTTTATTTGACAAAAACAAACTGTAAAAACTGGTGGAAAATCCAATGCAGAAGTGAAAACCACCGAAGTTGTGTACTACAGTAGTGAAATATGCGAAAGCCGTCAAGGCGAACATAGATACGTAGATTGAGATAGCTAGAAGAACATTGAGCAGAAGAGAGAGAGAGTTTAAGTTAGATTAAGTGAGTTGAGTAGGATCGATTTAGTGAGTGAATATGCGTCGAAAGTGTGGTTCTTGTGGATGAAGAAGAGACAAGCTGATTTAGCGGGAGTCATAATACTTCATCGTGATAGGACGCGGCAGGGAAACTGGCGGCACCATGCGTTAGGGCTAGGTCGCATTAACACTGTGCGAGTCTTTTTCTTTGTCGTTATCACCGCGCATTAACAATATGTGGGTTGGTTGGTGAATGTTAGGGCTAGGTCGCATTAACACGATGCGAGTCTGGCATTTATATTTCTCTCGGTTTTTTCTTTCTCGTCGATGTGTGGTCCGGTTCACGTACATCGAGTGTGTGGGTAGAGGCGTCTGGAAGAGCGATGGCAGGGCCCAGTTCGCGTAGATGGAATGTGCTTGTAGAGGCGATGCGGAGCGGAGGCGATGCGATGGTGGTGGTGTTCACCTTCTTTCATGTCACGTCGTTGTTCTCTGCAGTAGAGGCAGTATGGAGAAACTGGTGTCAGAGCAGCCATCGCCATCGCTCGCTTTATTATTTTTTCTTCTTTGTTTCGCGGTTCTCGTTTAGCGGGGTCATTTAGGTCCTTGGAGTCTTCGTCTGGATGTTTTGGTTGTTTCTGGGACTGACAGAATGATGTGTTCTGACTGGATGTCTTCTGCTCGCTTTGTATTGAAAGTAGATTCTTGTCATTGCTGCTGTCGCTGTGGCTACACTGGCAGTTTTGGTGATAAGTGGTTTGCGGTATCCTCGTTTTCTTCTCTTCCTGCTCGCGGTTTTTGGTTTTCTGCTATGCTCTTTTTGCTGTTTTGGTGGCCGTAGTTTTTGGCTGGGATGGGGAGCGGCAGAGCGGTTGTACGCTTTTGGTACTGGGCATCGTCTTCATGACACTGCTGACACTGCAAACTCCAGGACGGACTTTGCGTCCATGCTCACAGTTCTTAGGTACCGGATTTAGGTGCTTTGCTTCTTTGATCACAGTGGAGCACTCGGTTCGTGCATCTCTATCTTTTTTCTTCTTGTGTGTTGTATGTGTTCAGTGGGACTTCCTACTCTATGATGAGATGATTTCTGCTTAGGGGGGCCGATGGTTTCTGATGATGATGATCAGCTGTTCCTTCTTGGTATTGATTCGGTGGAAGGTGTACAGAGCTCTGATCTCGTCCACCTCCAAGAGTCCAGTATCTTACCCTCCTTATTCCAGATACTCCTCAGAGGTTCTCTTTTTATAGTAACAAGTTGTCGATGATTACTTTCAACGAGAGGGTACTACATCTACCTAGACCTGCAATACTCTGCGACTATTGTGAAGTTCCTTCTTAAGTTCGACTTTGTCAAAATAGACAAAACCTGTTATCCGTGCCCATTGCACATCTTCCCTATTCAGAGTTTGGATGGACCATATCACTTCTTTTCTTATTCCTTGGACGGACTTTCATTATACTTGCAGGACAGCCGGTTCTGTATGTTTAGTTACCCAACTTTTTTTGAGCACGAAGGTGGTAGCAAGCGTTCCATTGTCCACTCGATTTACAAGCTTATGACTCAACTTTGTATCTGCACTGACCTCGATCCATCCAGACATCGGTATATCTGCCACCATCACACCACGTTGGTTCAGAAATATGTCTCCACAGAGACAAGCGAGAGCAAAGACACCGACGCTGGAGGTGTCTGTGACAATCTGCCGGACAATCAGTGACCTTGAGGTTTCTCTGTTCCCACTCATTTCTACTTTTCTGAACAAGCAGTGCGTGTCAAGGATGTTCTCTATCAAGGGGAGGAGGGGTAATCTGTTGCACTTGCATTTTAATTAAATGTAATAATTAAAATGACTCTGAACAAAAGTTGATGTTAGACATTGATTTTTTTTTAGCATTCGGTTGTAGCAGCGACAACTACTTATTATTCATAATATGGAAGAAGTATTTATTTCATTATTGATTTCATGTCGGATATGAATCAAACATAATATGTAATAGATATATCATACTATTTATCTTTTAAGGACAGTAAACTATATCTTTTCGTATATTTATATAAAATTATACAGTTAATTGTATATTAACATGTTACCATGTATTAAAAGTTATAGAGACTTTTTGGTAAGATACTTATTTATACGATTTGCTCGAGATGAGGATGATAGAATGTATTTCAAACTGAGACTGTATTTCAAAGATGCTAGATCTTAGGCCTTAAACTAACATACATTTAAATCACTATGATACTTTTAAATCTCGGTAATATTCAAATATCAAATCAGTTTAAGTGTTATCTCACCGCCTCAGGGGACCAAAGATTGCTAAAGGGGATAAATAAACTGCTAACTCTTAAAATATTCATCTACTCCCCTCAGCAGCTTGGAGGAGGAAAAGGATAACCTGAAAGAAGATAATAAAATTGATGAAGTTTAGAGGTTATTAGTTGTAAAGCATACATTATCACCTAGTCATCGTTCGATTTCAGTTACCAGCGTTAAGTATTAAACCCCGACTATTACTACAAGTCCTAGTGGTAACCCGAACGACCTTATTTCATGGGTTTGCTTTTAGAGAAGTGAAAAATTTAACCGTTATGCAGAAATGTTTCTGGTGATTATTCTTCCTCTCATAAATATATTGATTTATACCTAACCTTTCCGACGAGAAAGGTTAAGTAATAAGTCAAAATATTTATGAATTTACTGCAGCACCCTCTCACACTTGTACCCTCTGAAGCGCAAACTCCCATACTCCATTTATGGGTTTTCTAAGAAATTTTCCAATGTTCTTGGAGTAACTGATATTTAACATTTAAATATTATTTGGATTTTTAGTTTATTTAATTTAATATATTTATATAACACTTATACTATTTCTGATATCTTAAAGAGAGCAAAAGATACTGAAGTTGATCCAGCATGCTTATTTATTCTCAAGGACCACTCTCTAGTATAATATGGAGGTATCTTGCAATTAGCCCGGCCAAGTAAGAAGTGATTAGTGCCAAATGTTGTCCTAACTTGCCAAAGGGATTTAGCAAATTGTAAGTAACCAGAGGGTGTGACGATGAGAATGTCTATTACGAAGCACATATCAAGAAAATCTTCTATTGGGTATAAGGTTGAATGCGACTGCCCAATGACAAAAAACGACGGCAGTATGTACTGAAGCAGTCTGATCGATTCTAATGTACAAGCTGGTGTGAACGAGAGTTAGCTTGTCGGCATCCCCAACCTCAGTATCCGGGGCGCCGTGGAGTCGATTCTTTCTGTGGGAGAGTTTAGTCCATGCAAGGGCATCAGCTTCCGGTTGCATAAAGCTCCACGTCAAAAAAGAGATTTGAATTATCGCACCGCGAGTCAAACTCAGTTTTTATTTGATCAAAATAATTTGTAAAAAATGATGGAAAGTCCAATGCAGAAGTGAAAACCACTGAAGTTGTGTACTACAGTAGTGAAATATGCGAAAGCCATCAAGGCGAACGAAGATACATAGATTGAGATAGAGAGTTTAACAGAGCAGAAGAGAGTTTAACTTAATTTAAGTGAGTTGAGTAGGATCAATTTAGTGAGTTTAGTTTAGGGTTTAAGGCCCTAAACCCTAAACCCTGAGTAGGATCAATTTAGTGATTATGGCACAGAGAGAAGACAATAAGAGGTAGTAAAAGAATTATTGATGCCAATACGTCACTGATGCATTTAGATGCATAGTGAAAGTAATCCATGGGATGATAATCATGCAAGATCAGACTGGGACAAAAGTACTACTTAAGTGTTATAGTAAATATACCGGATCAATGAAGTTCTAAATTCCGGTTAGAGTTATGCGTGGAGCATTTCTTGACATTAGCATGCTTCATGAAACAAAAATCATTAAATACCAACAACAACCCAACAGAAGCAGTTAATTTGGATAATTTGGATTATGTGAACTCGAGATGTCTCCATCTACCTTTGCACTAGTGCAATCATCTGGTGTGGATGTTAAAGAGAGATTATCGAATGATTTTGAAATGAATCGTATGCTAGAGAACTACTCTTTTTCAGAGTGTCAAGGTAATTAGTATAAATTTGGTGTGCGATCCTCTAAAATCTTGAGGTAACAAGATGACATCAAAGATATTCCAAGTCGATACAAACTTTTTGTAAGAAAATATAAATTTCATCATGTGTTATACTTGGATCGAAAACTCAAGTGAATTGATATTTGAGAGACATTTACCACATTTTGAAGTTAAAGGAGGTCAGAGAACGAGAACGACAATAATTCAAGCTCTAGATATCAAAATGAGATGATTTTGGTGGTCAAAGGTAATCGTGATAGAGTTATTTCAAGTGAAGGTGTCTAAAGCTAATTGTATGATTAACTCAGTAGCCGTCTATACATATGAATATGTCGAAGCATGTTATTGAGTCTTTTTGACAAGTAAGAAAATATTAAATGTTAAATTTTTATCAGAGATTTAATTTTTTGTTATCATTTGTTTAACGCATCATTTTACATCTGTTAGGTGGTGATGGATGTCACATAGAGAGAAAAAATCCAAAGGGGGTGTACTACAAAGGGGAGATATTTTTCTAAAGCATCATCAAGTAGAGTTGTTGAAGAGGAGAGATGAGAGATGTTTACTGAGCTTACGACGAGAGAATATTTTGATTGACTACAATTTGGACAATGAGGAATTGAAGAATTGAAATTAGAGGACAAAATTGAGTAGAGAGGAGAACTGCAACTTGTACGCATATCTTTTGAATAAAAAATGAGAAGTTTTTAGATGAACCTGCTAGTGCTTCACAAGAACAATTTTCTAAAGTTTTGAGTTCTTGAACGTAAGGCTTTTAGCCTAGATGGTCTGGAGTTGAAGGCTTGCAGATTGAACAATTGAGTTGAAGAGTTACATGCGTGCCGTGTGTTTTGCTCATATCAAGAATTCTTTTGTGATCTGTGTTTTGTGTGTGATTTTTGTCTTTTTTGTCATAATTGTATCATAGCTAAAAAGTTTCGCTGTTCCTAGAAAACTCTCGACATATAATCTAGTGTTTTCGTTGAGAGCATCTTGGGTTGATTGATCGTGAAGGTTGAGTTTATCACACGAAGAAGAGATGGATCGTAAGAGCGGAAGCGCTACTGTTGCTACCTCTATGATTGTTGCATCTATGTTTACTACATCACCTCTTGTAGCACTTGCGACTATGATGATGACAACATCTGGTCTCAATACAGTTGAGATTTTGAAGACGTTTGCGACCTTGGTCCAACAACATCTGATCATCGGAGAGGGTGAGTTGAAATCGATGAAAGCGTTACAAGCAATTGTGAATAGATGTGAAAGATTTCAATGTAGAAATGTTTCTAGATATCTGCGTTAGTACAAAAGAGAGATGGAGCTTGTGAGGATGATTAATGTGGAGATGATCAATAGTTTTGATCAGATGTGATTCTTGAGTTACATGATCAAGTTAGAGATGTGTAGAGAAAAAATCTTGGTGTTTGGTTGAGTTTGATCGAGCTCTCCGAGAAGAGTTTCTTGAAGAGGATTATGACGATTATTAGGAGAATATTTCTAGACTAGATTGAGCAACATCCTGATCATATAATGAGATTGAACGAATTGCTGAGAGAATTTGATCAAAGATACCAATAGATTTTACGCTTGAGCGTATAACCTTCGATGCTAAGAGAACAAAGCTCTTCTTACATGCTACCAGTGATGCTACGACATATCTGTTATATTTTATGTTGGCTGATCGATTGGTTGAAGGGGGTTGTTACTATTGATTGGCGGAAAGTTGAGGATGCCGTGGTTGTATTAACAAAAAGAGACGAGGAAGAGAGGCTAAAGGAGGATGTCCGGTTGCAAAAGTGACCTCTCATCCTCAAGTTGCTCCTCAAGTATAGCAACCTCTTGCTTCAACTCCTTGATTTGTTGTCTCTACAACAATCTCTTTGATGCCAGTTGTTTCAGTTCCTACACAAAGGACACTTATTCAAAGATCTTTAGAGAACCAAAGTCAACAAAACTAGATCGAAGACCTTATTCGGCAGATGCAAGAGTTGAAGATAGAGTTGAGTGTTTGCAGGGACAGCAACCATCAACATCTGCTGTTGTACGTCCAAGAGGTGCTCCTTCTCATAGATATATCTAGTGTGACAATCTATATCATCTTCGAGGACACTGTCAAGAGCTTACGACTACTTTGTGAAATGGTGTCGTATGCTACCAGAATGGTAAGTTACATCTTTCTTCTATTGGAGAGCCGTTGAGTACCAATTTGGACAATGTCGTGATGTGGATTATTTTACATGGTAAATAATTCATCTTTTTGTCAGACTTAGAGTCTCTTAGTCAAGTTAAGACCTCAAAGAAGTTGATTTTGGAGGAAATAAGTATTTGAGAATTTGAAAACACCTTGGCAAGGTGTCATTACGTTGATCACCATGGTATGTTAAAAAGTTACAAACAGAATTGCAAGCGAACAATTATTTGGAGTTCTTCTACAAGATTTTTGATACTAAGACATATACTATAAATTTGAGTGAGTTTAAAATTCAGATTTTAGATTTTTAGCATGAAGATTGTAGTGTGTAATATATATTTGCATCTTGGAATGTAAAAAAGACCAAGTCCAGAGATAGTTATGGTGGTTCGAGTTAGTAAAGAGAAGTGTGTAGATGTTCACGAGTACTACCCAGCTTACATTAGTAGGATAGATATCGTAACATAACATATCAGTAGTAATTATAAGAATCAACAAGAGCGAAGCTTCCACATGACAGGAGCACCTAGTATAACAAGATATATCGTTATAAAACTCAATTGAAATAATAACAAAGTATGTACTTAAGAACTAAGAACATAGAAGTATGTAAAGAATCAACAATAAAAATAATAATCATTACTCTTCACGTTCACATTCAATTTGAGATGGAGGTGGCATTTGCAACCCTTCAGAACAAGTTATCGATTCTCTATGATAATAAACAACTGTATATATAAAATCAATATTTCCACGTATACAAATTAACTGCTTCTATTTGGTTATTTGTTGGTATCTGATGATTTTTGTTTCATGGAGCATGCTAGTGTCAAGAAATGCTCCACGCATCACTCTAACCCGAATTTAGAACTTCATTGATCCGATATATTTATAACTATAACACTTAAGTAGTACTTTTGTCCTAGTCTGATCTTGCATGATTATCATCCCATGGATTATTTTCACTAAGCACCTAAATGCATCAGTGACATACTGGCATAAATAATTCCTTTACTACCTCTTACTGTCTTCTCCCTGTATTCACAAGCGTGCATATTCACCTCCTCCCAAGTTTGCATCTTTCGCTAGGATAATTTTTTGGCTTCTGTGTTGTCGGAGTGTGATCCGTCTACCTAGGAAAGCGCCGGGCTTCTGGCTCTGGTTGTTTACTCAAGAGGTTGGCTTTCAGGTTACAACAAGGGCTATAAACACTCACACAGGTGTGTAAGATCCTGTAATATGCTCAGAAAGTGAAATTCAGGTCTAACTAGCAATAATAAGATCAGACGGTGAACTTTAACACTCACGAAGAAGAAAACTATGAAGGTTTACACTTCTAAACTTCTCATATATGTAAATAAGGTCCTACTGAACACACACACGAAGTTTTAGTTTGAGATCAAATTCCAGCACCGAGATGTGGACAGAAAAGTTCTGAGTAAGAAAAATTACAATAATTTCTGGTACCTAGATGGCTATTTCGACCTATAACAGAAGATTGGCTCAATCACTTTCAAAGATTCTTACAGGATTTGAAGTCTACAAGATGCTAAACATCCCTGTGAAGTTGGGACTCCTGATTGTACACAGAACTCCAGATCTCGTTCTCTGAAGTTGCTGCTCTAGATTAAGAGCTTTTCAGACCCCCTTTGCTTCAGCGGCCGCCCTGAATTACTCAGTCACTCAAATGAGATGAAACCGTTTGGGAAATCGTAGCCCTGCTGGCAGAGAACACAACCACGAAGTTTTGAAGCAATTTTCTCAAATCTACTGCAAGTGACACTGAAAACCCTAAATCCAACAAAAGCGATTCAATTATGACACAATCTGAACTTCAATTGGTCATAACTCCGCCTTTATTGCTTCAAATCGATCAAGAATTTCACTGAAAGTGCTTGGCACGACGAGCTTTACCCTCCTGTGCTCTCAGATTTCGAAGTCCCCTCACCAAATGTGCGGACTCCCCTTTAGACCCCTGTGTGGTGCCCACAAATTACAGGATTCACGAATTTTTGAAATTTTTAAAGATTAATAACTTGTTTGTATAACTGAAGAAGCGTTCTTACTTAAGATTACGTCTTCCTTAGCAGGAAGACGATCTTACGAACTTTTTGTAATAAGAAGTTGACTTCTTCAGAAGACGATCGTCTTCCGGGAAGCGTCTTCTCGGCGGTGTCTTCGGAAGACTGAAGACGGCGGAAGACACGCATCTTCCAGAAGACGGCAACCGCGGAAGCTTAACCTGGTAAAGAGTGGGTGTACCTACTAGGTAACACCAAGAAGGTAGGTAGGTCAGGTAGGTCATCTAGGGTCGAAACCCCTAAACTGCGGGGAAGATGCGCATGAAGCGCATTAGCAGATTTCCAACTTTCTGCAGCAGGAGAGTTTCTTGATTAAGAAGCTCGATTCGAGGGTGAGCCTTGAGTGAGGAGACAGCGAGGTGAAATCGAGTGAGGATTAGGATCGATTCGAAGTTAGCAAGAAGGCAAGATCGAATTGCTGAAGCGCAGGAAGCATTAAGTGGAAGACGTTTTCTGTGAGCATCCGGAAGCTGACATTGAAGGGTGACTGAAGTGGAGTCGAAGGTAGAGTTAAGGCATAGCCAGAAGCTGACAGCAGAAGCAACCTTGTGGGGTCGCATTCCTGGAACTCGAACCAGAAGCGCGCAGAAGATCGAAGATAGCTCGGGAAGTCAACAGAAGACAGTAGAGGTTCTTCCCATGTTCTCTTCCCTTCCTCATTGCTTCTCGCCTTGTTGGTATCCTCCGCGCTTCCCCAGTGGTTTGCAGGCAGCCTGATCGATCGATTCCCCCATCCTCATTTTCCTATTGTGACATTGGGCGCGGAAGCGCTGTCCAATTTCTGTCAAAACTCTTCTTGATTCTTCCCGAGTTCAATTCGAGTTTCCTCACCCATCGACCTCAAATTGACGATCCCAGCTATCAATTTCTCTACCCTACTACCCCTCTACTCCCGAAACCTTGAACAGAAGACGCCTCGGAAGATTGGAAGATCTTCGGAAGACTGTCTTCGGAAGACGCTTCAGTAGCTTGACTGTCTTCGGAAGTCGACTGTAACCAATTCGTATCAAGAGTGGATTTGTGTTGCTTTTGTGTTAAGAGAGGCTTGGTACGAATCTTGAGTGGTGTGGTGAGTTCTTTTGTTATTTCGAGAAGTTGGAAGTCGGGAACTAGGTCTGTACCTCCCGGTCTTCCAAGCTTCTCAAATCCACATCTTCCTAGAGAGACTAGAAGACTGGAAGGGCTGGCAAAATGCGCGAGAAGACGAGAGGGTCTGTTTCGGGTCTCTTCTGTCCGACCCATAGCAGCCCATTCCTTCTTCTTCCCAAACTTAGGAGAGAGTCGTGAGAAGTCTTGCTGGCAGAATCTAGAGAGAATGGTCGAGGGTCATGTCTTCCCATCATGCAGCAAGCTTCTTTTGAGTGTGTATGAGAGGTGAGAAGTCAGAAGAACAGAGTGCAATTGTCTTGAGTCTGTTGTGAGGATAGATTGCGCGTAAGAAGAAGAAGACAGGTGAGATCAATGAAGGGAAGCCTGACTTTGGGAGGTCTTCTGAGAAAGACATTGAATCAGAAACTGTCCCGGGTGTCTTCCCTGAGACCACTGTCACCGCAGGAGCCCGCAACCATCTTCTGAACCTGTTATGCACTCTACGTTTCACGAATCTTGTATCTTCTGATAGGAAGTAGGATGTAATGCAAGGTGGGTTGTCTTCTTGGTGATCCATGCGAGGCCTTGCTTAGATAGGATTGTTTAGATATAGCTCGGAAGACGAGAGCTATTTAGGAAGTACTGTTAGAATCCCGGAAGACGGAGTAGCTGTCTTCTGGAAGACTAGTTTCATCTTCTGAGAAGTAGAAGCTAGACTGTGGGCACTTGGGAAGGACTAAACCTTCAGCTCACAGTAAGTGCGTGTGGCTTAGTGCAACAGATCTTCCAGTATGTCGATGCATCCTTGAGGGTTGGTGTTACCGGCGGCAGAGCTGGCCGAGGCCACACCCTTCTTCAAGGAGTTGGGTCTCGATTTCTTCCTATGGGATTGGAACCTCGCAGACCAAGGACTTCTGGAGGAGGTGTGAGCAGCGTTACCACCCCGCAACCGTGTACCTGCGAAGGCAGGAGTAGCTCGAGGAAGACCATATTCCTGGACTGAAGATTGGTAGCGCATGGTCTTTCACAGACCAGAATCTGAGGACCAAAAGGTATTGGCTCGAGAAGAAGATCCTACCCAGGGTCGTGAGTGAGTGGCATGTGCCTGGAAGCACAACTTGCCTCTTCGTGGAGGACATGCAGGATAGGAATGGATGGAAGATCGAATCTTACCGAGAGCCGAAGAAGCGACTTCTGGCGAAGCTGTTTCTGCATCTCTTTCCCAAGGGGAAAGCGCAGAAGACGAGGTACCTGGGAGATCAGGACGTGGAGTTCCTGGAAGCAATGTGGGATGAAGGAGTGTCCATCAACTGGGACGCATTCTTCCACATATATGTACAGGCGGAGCTAGCGTACTTAGGTACCCCGGCAGGAGGACACTTGACACCTTTTCTCTGTTACTTGTACGTAGCCATGGGGGATCTCAGGGGAGATCAGTTGGTGAAGTATGGACCAACAGGCCAACAAGAGGAGAAGGAGGAGACCTCGGAAGATGATGGCCGAGCAGCAGCCGCAACTCCCCCTCCCACTCTGATGCCGCAGCTGAGGCCCGGCTCTCATCAGAAGACGCTTCTGGTAAGGGAAGATGACTCTAGTGGGTCGGAAGACGCCACACCTCCGAGGAAGATGGGTCCTAGAAGCGTACCTAGGAAGACCACCTCCGTCATTCATTCGGGATCGGAGTCTGACTCACCGGAGGAATCCTTGAGCACCCGAGTTGAGCAGAAGACCGCTTCTGCCACACCAGGGAGTCTTCCGAAGACTCCAGAAGACAAGGGAAGGAGGGATACTCCTACTGCGATGCGGGGAAGCGTAGTGAAGAGGACCGCTTCTGCCATGGGGAGGGATCTTCCACCCCGGAAGATGAGAAGAATAGCTTCTTCCCGTGCGCAGAAGATGAAGACCATAGTGGTGGAAGAGGCATCCTTGCCTCTGGAAGACAAGGTGGAGACCTACGACCAAGTCGTGGAGATGAGCCTGTCTTTCGCAGGAAGACGACTGGAGGAGTTCAGTGTTTTCTTCCGATCCGAGATCCAGCCCGCTATGGAGTTTCTGGAGAAGAGAGCGAAGGCTCAAGAGAGGCCTTTGCAACCTGGATTCGGTCTGCGCACCTTGCTGCGACAGGGAGAAGACCAGAAGAAGACAGAGGCGCTGGAAGCTAATCTCCGCACCATGGAGAAGCTCGCAGCGAAGTACAAGGCGGAAGCAACCGCTTCTGCCAAGGAGCTGGTGCAGCTTCGGAAGAGCAACCAGGAGTTGCAGGCGCGTGTACAGCAACGCGATCAAGAGGTTCTCCGAGTGCGGAAGAAGATCACCGCCCTCGCAGAGGAGAAGATGACATGGACGACGCAGCGGGAAGCCGCAGAAGCGCGAGTTGCAGCTGAGAAGACGCAGCGGAAGCTCGTGCACAGGAGATGCTAGCACAGTCGGTGGAAGCGCTTCGGAAGAAGTTCAACTTCACCGCGGGTAGGAAGTTGCTTACCCTGGCTAGAGGATGGAACAACGAGTCCAAGACGATGTTGGTGGAATGCAGGGAGAGCATGTTCAAGTATTTGGATCGGCAAATAGAGGGAGTGAAAACACTCTATGGTCTTCTCTCGTTTCCGACACCCGCAACTGCATCTTCTCAAGCTCTAGCATCATCTACTGGATCCGAATTGGAGAAGGAGGAGTTCGACCTCGCTGTGCACTTGGTAGTGACAGCGTTGGAAGTCGAGAAGACTCCGGAAGACGCCCCGTAAGACAAGATGTCTTCTGGAAGACAGGAAGACGAGCCGTCTTCCCAGATATTCCGCATGGAGGAAGCGACTTCCACGAACTCCCATGAGGTCACCATGGTCCATAGCACCGAGCTGATGCTCCAGAAGAGCGAGGAAGCACCGGTCGCCTCCGCTTCCCAGAAGACGCTGTCGAGGCGAGAGTTTCCTGGGAAAGGCGAACCTTCTAGCTGTGATACGATCGTGAAGAGGAGGACGAAAATCACACACGAAATACGGACCGCAAGAAATCACACCACCACGTTCTCGATCTGGCCAAGATAAAACACACGGCATGCAAGTAGATCTTCAACTCCAGATCATGCAGATTGCAAAACTCACGTTCAGTAACTCAGAATATCAGAAAACTGCTCCTGTGAAGCACCAGCGCGTTCACCTAGAAGCTTCCCGTTTTCTTTTCAGAAAGTATGCGTACAAGTTCTTGATCTTCTCTCTACTCGATTCTGTTCTCTACTCTCAATCCCTCGATAAAAAAAACTCTGATCAGACAGAAAAGTACTTCAGATGTAGTCTCTGTAAAAATCTCCTAGCTCTTCGATCCTCTCTACTCGATAGCTCCCGCACGGTAAATTCTACACTGCTCGATGATCGACAAACTGCGATAATGCGATAATGGACAATGCTCGACAATTCTCTCCCTCCGGAGTACACCCCTCTGGGTTTTCCTCCACCCTACGCAACCTTCAGTGTCACCTGGCAGGGGTAAAAGGACGCCCTAAACAGATGGCAGCAGAAAAATAAATCATTGATAATATATCTACACGTAAGAAGACTAATTCACTAAGCTTCGCAGATTCATCTGTACGGACGGTCGCCGACTTGGCTGTACAGTCAGCATCTGACACCTCCACTCGAAGTAACTCCGCCACGGCTACCTCTGGCCACCTTAATCATCTCGTTCTGACACGTGGAGCCCGAGTTATCACCATTGTCGTTTTCCGCCCCCTTAAACTTTGAAGTGCCATAAGTATGGCCTCATGTATCAGTTTCACTTGATTTTTCGACCCAAGTGAATAATATTTCGAACTCTACATTTTTCTACAAAAGAATTGGTACCGACTTGGAGTATCTTTGATGTCATCTCGCTACCCCAGGACTTAGAGAGCCGCAACCGAATTCGTACTAATTACCCCGCCAACTCGAAGGTGAGAGGTCCATTTCGAAACCCGGTGGTAATCTCCCTCTAGCATCCACACTAGGTGACTGCACTAGTGCAGGGGTAGACGGAGGTGTCCCGCATTCACGGTACGTTTAAGGGACATCTAGTGTCCCGCCCCTAGACAACTTGGTGCCCCTCATATTCCCCCGAAGGGGCCAGCCTACTCCAAGCCGGTTGTGAGTCTGAGTGGATTTGATCCGGAGACCTCCTCCCTACAAGTTTCTCAGCTACACCACGGAAGCTGATCTCACAACTGGTTTTGAAGACCAGTTTCTAAGCTAATATGCTAGAAAGCTACGGTATTTTGTCTTTCCTTTGCTAACACGAAGTGCCATAACGTTCTCTAAACATGCTCTTTTTGTACATTTCGAATTTTAAACAAATACTACATACTACAATCTACATGAGAAAAATCTAAAAAGTATTTTTCGAACTCACTCAGATTTATGGTAAATTTCCCGGTATCAGAAATCTTGTAGAAGAACTCCAAGTAACTTTTCGCCTGTAACTCTGTTTGCAACTTTTGAACATACCACGGTGATCAGCGCGACGAGACCTACGCCGTGGTGTTTTCAGAATTTCGAATGCTCCTTTCCTCCAGAATCAACTTCTCTGAGGTCTTAGCTTCACTTAGAGAGACTAACTTCTAACTGAGAGGTGAATTATTCACTATGTGGAATAATTCACATCACGACATCCACCCCCTCTTAACCTGCACATCCTCTAGCATGTGCCAACCTCTTCATCCTTCTATTG
The DNA here is from genome assembly GCA_036924285.1 of Asterella californica. Taxonomy (NCBI): domain Eukaryota; kingdom Viridiplantae; phylum Streptophyta; class Marchantiopsida; order Marchantiales; family Aytoniaceae; genus Asterella; species Asterella californica. The sequence continues at coordinate 128,738 of JAYKYS010000014.1, read as the reverse complement.
TTTCATCATCATCATCACTCTCCTCCGCCTCAGCCTCTTCAGTAGCCGAGACGTCTTCATCTCTTGGCATCCTCTGTTCTGTAAACCCTCCGCGGTCCTAACGATCAACTACCCCCCGATCTCTCAACCTCCACGATCGTCATCCACGAATCTGCAACTGTCGGGCCTGTCTCTCACTCAGGGGTCACCTCTGATGGCTTTGATGGAAGCACACCATGAATCTTGAAGGGAAAAATGCTAAGTTCACTCTCATTCATAGACCCACAAACTTATCAACTAAAATCTCCATAATCTCATCCACTAAAATCCTCCATTCTAACGACGTCTCTCAAGTTCTCACATGCTAAAAATGTCCCACACTCTCTATATTACTCAAGTTGTCATTACGACGATGTGAAAACAAGGATGAGGAGCTCTTCTCTACTCCTCTATTTATACATTCTAGGTTTTTACTTTAGTACCCTCCGGTAACTCAGCCGTAACTACTTTTACCGGGTTTTACTAAGATATTACTTAAGGTAAAAGCATTGATCACATGGGCTTTTTACCTTTTCACATGGGCTTATTCCTTCAAAGTCAACAACTTCTAGAAGGATTCTGGAATATTCTCAAGGAATCTCGAATTTCCACCCCCCTCTACACTAGGACCCACTAAAAAGAAAACATGTGGAATCTCTTCTTGTTTTTAATGCCCACAAAGTCCACAACTTTAATCCAACCACTAATATCAAGTCAAAAAGGAGATAAGGGATACTTTCCACCTCCTTTCTACCTTTTAGACAAGATGACAAGATAGTAGTGCTCACTCTTTAGCAAATATCTGAATTCTGCCAAAAGTACAGCTAAGTTTAACCATAACTAACTTTTAGCTAGTCATGACTAACTTGATATCTCCTTAAAGTACTTTGGCAGCAAATAAACATTCTCAACACTTAGTTATAACTAAATACCTTACTAATAAACAAACTTCCTATGTGTAACATAGGTCGTTACATTTTACCCCCGGACTAAATTTTTGCTCCGTCCTCGGAGTGAAGAGAGAACTTTCGTCGATGAAACAACTTCAACTTGTCATGATTTACCCGATCGAATCTCCTTCCTCCCAGCTCCTGAAGGTCATATATGAAGTTGCTCCACACCTTATCTACAACAAAAGGACCAAAATATCTCGGAAGAAACTTCTTCCTAGCCCTCTTGAATCTGATAGCATCATACAACATAACCCAATCTCCGACTTGAAAAGGTTTTACCTCCCTCTTGCCCAACCGTTTGTCGTAACTCTTCTTTTGATACGCCTGAGCTCGTTCCATCCGGATCATTGCTACCGCTCGGGTCTCTTCCAACTCCATGAGTTGCTCTCTTCTTGATCTGACCACGTCTTCTCCCCTCGACCTTTTCAACTTTCGTTGAATAGTTTGAAAAGTATCCAATTCGAATTGGATCGGCAACTTGGACTCCACTCCATAAACCAGTCGAAATGAGGAGTACCTAGTAGAATCTTTGTTGTCGTTTGATACTCCCATAAGATGGCATGTAACCTCTTATCCCAAGTATGTTTCGCAGTCTCAACACCAGCATCTTTGGCGAGCATCATACAAAGTGTAAGATTGGTCTTCTCCGCAAGACCATTAGCATTTGGTTTGTATGAGGTCGTTACTCGTGGCTTGATAGAAAAGTGTTGTAGCATAGCAGTAGTCATGCTCCCTACAAACTCTCCTCCTCTATCTGAGACCAACTCTAATGGGCATCCAAATCTTGTGATGATCCTCTCCCATAGGAATCTACCGACTTCTGTTTCATTGGTCTCTCTCAAAGGTCTAGCCTCTACCCACTTGGTACAATAGTCAGTGGCGACTACAATGTATCTATTGCCTCGAGGTGTCTTATTAAGAGGACCTACAAAGTCAATACCCCACTTCTCAAATGGTCCTAACACTGGAATTGATCTTAACGGAGGTGTTCTAGTAGACTTCAGAGCAAATGCTTGACATACGTCGCAAGTTTTGCAATAGTCTAAACACTCTTTGAAAATCCCTCTCCAGTGATAACCCGCATCCAAAATCTTGAAGGCTGTTATCTTACCAGCAAAGTGACCTCCGCAAACAGTTCCGTCGTGAAACTCGTGCATTAGCTTGAATGCCTCCTTCTGACCAACTGCTCTCCTTAGTAACCCATCTGCTCCTTGATGAAACAGAATTCCCTCCACCATGGTGTAAGGTTTGCATCTCTTGATCAACGCGTTACGTTCTCGAGTATGCATACCTTCTGGAAAGGAGCCATCTGCAAGGAAACTCCAGATTTCCTTGTACTCGTCTGGTATCTCCTCAATGCTTGTGATGGTCATCAGATGCTCGTCTGGAAATGAATCATCAAACGGTTCTTCTCCCTCATCATCATAAGCCCTCGACAAAAGATCAGCATTCGCATGCTTTTTCCCTGGTCTATCTTCGATCACGTAATCGTATTCTGTTAGAAGGATCTTCCAACGAGCAATACGACCTTCGTAATTTGGCTTATTAAAGATATACTTTAAAGCCTTGTGATCTGTGACTATGGAAAATTTCCCTCCTAGCAAGTAGTGTCGAAATTTCTTCAATCCAAAGATCACTGCTAATCCTTCTCGTTCAGTCACGGAGTAATTCTTCTCCGCTGGAACCATCTGCCTACTAGCATAAGCTATAGGATGATCATGCCCATCTTCATCTAGCTGACTTAATGTACATCCGATTGCTACATTGGAGGCATCCGTATACAGAATAAATGCTTTACTCCACTCAGGTTTAGCAAGTATAGGAGCTGTCACTAATGCCTTTTTCAACTCCTCAAATGCTTCCTTTGCCTTTTGATCATGTACTATCAAGTCAAAATCAACTCCTTTCTTCATGTACATAGTCAAAGCTATTGCTTTGTTTGAGAAGGAAAAGACAAACCTACGATAATATCCAACCATGCCAAGAAACTGCCTCAACTTTGTTAAGTTGATCGGAAATGGAAGATCCACAATCTTCTTCACCTTCTCAGGATCTACCGCAATCCCATTCTTGGAAATGATGTGCCCTAATAGCAGACCTTCTTCGCAGCCAAAGATGCACTTCTCTGGATTTAGAGAAGCGTTGGCTTGCTCCAACCGCTGCAAAACTGTGATCACATGATCAAAGTGGTCCTCCTTTCTTCCGTACACACGGAAATCGTCAATGAAATCACGAACAAACTTCCCTATGAATGGTTCAAACACCTTGTTCATGAACCTCTGAAATGTGGCTGGAGCATTACACTGTCCGAATGGCATCACTCGAAATGCAAATGTTCCCCAAGGAGTAGTAAAAGTAGTCAACTGTTGGTACTCCTGTGCTATCTTGATCTGGTTATACCCACTATAACCATCACCAAAGCTGTACCACTCATGACCAGCAACTTCCTCCAAAATCTCATCTATAAATGGTAGAGGATAATAATCCTTCTTGGTAACTGCATTCAGCTTCTTATAGTCTATGCACACTCGCAGCTTACCATTCTTCTTCTTGACAATCACAATGGGTGAAACCCATTCTGAGTTCTCCACCTCATAGATGAAACTCGCCTCCCTCAACTTGTCTATCTCCTCCTTGACCATCATTGATGTTGTAGGATTGACCCTTCTCTGCTTCTGTCGAACTGGTCTTGCGTTCTCCTCCAATTCGATTCGATGAGTCTCGAGAGTCACCTCCTTCAAATCCTTGTAGCTGAAAGCAAACACATGGATATATTTTCGAAATATATCTAAGAATCTACTTTTCTCCTCTTGAGTGACATTGATACCAAACTTCAGGGTAGAGAGTCTTCTCACAATCTCTGCCTCACTCAACTCTTCTTTGTCAGGATCTTTCTCCACTGCTGGTCGAGGCAACAAGTCAATGCACTAAACTGATGTAATGATTCATCTCGACCAAATCCTTCGTCCTCAGACGAGGATTCTTGATCGTAAGAATCTCCGGTATCTACTTCTGAGACACTCTGATCATCCTCCGTATCAGATTCCCAGTAGTCACTAGTGGGTCTATCAGAGTCAGAAGTCACAACTCCAACACCCGAGAGAGGAACTATCACTCTATGATCTCTAGGCCCAATCCGTAAATATCCCTTGTGCCACCTATCAGTGGTGCGCACAGCTCTCAACCAAGGCCTACCTAGGAGCAAATCATAACTAGAGTCCTTTAACACTTGAAAGGACATCAACGTTTGAACTCCCATCACAGACACGACCACCTTCTCTAACACACCAAGAGGTCTTACCCGTTGCTTGTTAGCCATCCCCACGACAATGCTAGCCGGACGAGTTGGTTCCATCCCCAACTTCTTCATCAACCTCTCCGATATGGCGTTGACAGCCGATCCTCCATCCACCAATACGTCAGAGACGTAGTGACCATTCAACCGGACTTCAATCTTTGAAGCCCTAGTGCATACCTCTGACGCATGCACATCCACCACACCAACTCCCACAGACTTTGATGTCTTGCTCTTGGGTTTCTTCTTCTTGCTTCTCTTAGAACTCAGTCCTCCTCTGAGTTCCCTTCGTAAGCTGGGATTAAGTGCGATCAGTTGTCCAACAGTGATGTTGGCTTTCTGAACACCCACATCTTCAACCACATCATATCCCGCTTGGGAAGATGAAATGGTGAAATCCGCCATCCCCAGCTTCCTTCTTGGCTCCCTTGGTGTACTCGAAACATTACTCGAACGAGTACTTCTACTTGCTGACTCCTCCATGAAAACCGGTTCATCAGAAAATCGAGTTCTTTTCCTTTCTTGAGCTAAAAGCTCCACCGGTGCATGAGAAGAGTTTGAACTCTCTCCTTTCTCGTAGATGGGATCTCGTACGACATCGATAGTAGCCACCCCCTTGTCCCGTCCTTGTGATGGATTTCCTCCACCCACATTCATTCTGACAGCTTCGGCACCTCTTGCTCCGTTGTTAGGACAATTTCGCTGGAAATGAGAACCTCCACACGTCCAACAAGTGATTCCTCCAAAGTTACCTTGGTTGCCTCCAAAGTTACCTTGATTTCCTCGGTTGGGATTGTTGTCGTAACCTCTTTGACCTCCTCCTCCACCTTTGTTCCTCCATTCTCGTAACTGCACCACGTTTATCTTGAGATCCGCAAGAGTATCGGTGATGCTCTTCAGCTCGGCATGAAAATCAGAGGTGGCAGTAGACATCGTTGTTGGGACAAACGGTCTTGGCACCACCGTTGGAGTAGGAGTTGACGTTGAAGCAATCACCAATTGTGATGGTGCAGGTGCGATCATTGTGGCTACACCAGGAGTCGGAGTCGACACCAGAGCAACATGATGAGGTTGGATGATATCTCCTTCATCCAAACTCTCTTCCATGTTTGTCGTAATCTTGATGGCCTCCGCTTTGGTTGTTGGCTTCTCGTACCTCACTTGGGTTCGAATTGAAGGCCTCAACCCTCCCACCAAGTTCTTGGTCAACACTGCTCCAATCCCCGCCATCGTTAGCTCCACATTGTCTCCACTCTTCCGTAGGACCGTCCGAAACCGTTGCTCCAACTTATCCACCCTTTCGGCATATTGCCGAACTTTCTCGTCGTCCCGTTGCTTCAAATGAGTAAGCTCCACCATGAGCTTCTCATAACTCTCTTCTGGAAGAAATTCTTCGATGAGTGCATTACTCAACGTCTCCCATGTGTCCTCAACTACACCAGGTGTCTTGCTCTTCACTCGGTCGTCATACCACGTAAGAGCAAAATCTTCTAAAAACTCTGGCAGTAACAACACCCATTCTTCCTTCTCACGTTGTTTCCGATGCAACCCCTTTTGAAGTCTCGAACAAACGGTTCTACATCTTCATTGTCCTTCCCATGAAACACGGGTAGCTTTCCCATCTTGTAACTACTCCTTCTACTCTTCTAATTTTTGTGTAATAACTACTCGCTTAAAAGAGTACGAACATCACCAATTCCATTCGCGAATAATCTACCATAGGTAAAATGAAAGGAAATGGTTGTAACAACACCTCTTGTGCCATCTCTTCTCCCAAGGTAATCATGAGCCTGAGTCGCATCACCGTCTTCTCCATCATCCGAATGACGATCTCCATCACAACTCAGCCGAGTCCTCTTTTGAAATCGACAACTTCTCCGTCTCAGCTCTTTGAGTCTCGTCTAACTTCTCGACTACTGACGTAAGTAGGGCGGCCACATCGACGCACTTGTGTCCTCTTGATAGATCACCCACTCCACAACTTGGACAAGGATCTTCACCTAGAAGATGAATTGACGCTGGTGACGATGGACCCACTCGAAGATTTAAATCAGTAAACTCTTGCTTCCCTTTAGCTCTCTCGGTTCTGATTCTAGTTGGACAATTCACTACTTTATGTCCCAACCCTCTACAGAAATAACACCACAAGTCGGTTTCTACTCTTCTCCTCGGAGATTCTACTTGAGGTTTTGTACTAGGGTTCTCAAACTCAACGATAATCTCTTTCGAGCTCTCTCCGACGCTTACTATGACATCTAAACCTTGAGGAAGGTTTCTAAGTCTAACTTTCCAATCTTTTGAATTTCCACTCATGTTGCACCTTCTCAACCATTACGTGGACAAAATATCATAGAGGAAAATAATTCTACATTACTTTCTTAACTCTTCCGAGCTTTATATTGGAAATCGTGCATTATACATGCTATACACGAAATAAAATCTAATCTAAAATTAACTATCGAAGATATGATCCTCCTCACCATCGTTTGTACTCATCACAACAGACATCTTGAACTCACTCTTATAAGGATCCAACTCTACTGCACCAGGAGCATTCGTGGCCTCCACAGTGAATGATGCTTTCATCTCAATTTTCTTCAAATCTGCACCAATGGTCGCGGAAGCTTCTTGGTATAGGGTAAAGAGGGCACCCCAAGTAGTATAGATAAGTGTTCGCAACTCATCTACACTTAACTTTGGCTTCTCCAACTCCGTTCGAACTCCTAAACGTCTCTTCTTCCACCTCGGCACCTGAACTGGATTCCCCATGAAGTATCTTCAAGACCTCCTTGTATGCCGAAACGTATATCTTTTAGTTGGTAAGAGATCTCTCCAAGATTTTTGTGGTCTCTAGTAGCTCAACCTCCAAGTTACTAAATCATGAAGTTTCAACAGAAACTTCCCTAATCAGAAGAGATGGTGATGACTGTACAAATTTTCAGAGAACTGAAATTTGTATATTTTCACTTCCCTCATGGTTGTCGACCCCCTCCACTTTGAAAAATTCTTTCTCCCTCTTCAGACCTCATCTTCTCATGATTTCTTTTGTCCTGGATAGCTTATCAGCCACTCTAAAACACTGGAAAGTTTCTCAGGAAAATAAAATTCACAGAAAATCTGACACTGACTGTAAACTTTTTCCAGAGAACAGAATTCCTCAACTCTCATGAATAGACCCCCTCAACTTTGAAAAATCATTGCTCACTCTCTAGACCACCTTTTCCTATCATTTCTTTTGTCTTAGATAGGTTATCAGCCAATCTAAAACACTGGAAAGTTTCTCAGGAAAATAAAATTCACAGAAAATCTGACAATGACTGTAAACTTTTTCCAGAGAACAGAATTCCTCAACTCTCACGAATAGACCTCCTCAACTTTGAAAAATCATTGCTCACTCTCTAGACCACCTTTTCCTATGATTTCTTTTTTCTTAGATAGGTTATCAGCCAATCTAAAACACTGGAAAGTTTCTCAGGAAAATAAAATTCACAAAAAAGTTGACATCGACTGTACAAATTTTCCAGAGAGCAGAATTTCTAAACTCACAAATTTCTCTCCTCTAATAACTTTTCTCTCCTCCTTTCTCTACAACTCTTGTTGCACCCTCTTTCAACTCTCCTCAAACCCTTTCTAAGTGAACAAGATGTAAAGAATGACTTCGAACGCGTCATATATCACTACGGGATACACGAAAGGTTCTAACGTTGCTAACATCGCGTTAGCTCTCTCTCCTCCCAACGTTCTCTCCATGTGCTCTCTCATAATCTCCTTTTGTCGAATATAGAACTGAACTCTAAATATCGTTCAACGATCCCTTCAAGTGAAGTCCCGGCAACGGAACCAAAAATGTAAACCCTCCGCGGTCCTAACGATCAACTACCCCCCGATCTCTCAACCTCCACGATCGTCATCCACGAATCTGCAACTGTCGGGCCTGTCTCTCACTCAGGGGTCACCTCTGATGGCTTTGATGGAAGCACACCATGAATCTTGAAGGGAAAAATGCTAAGTTCACTCTCATTCATACACCCACAAACTTATCAACTAAAATCTCCATAATCTCATCCACTAAAATCCTCCATTCTAACGACGTCTCTCAAGTTCTCACATGCTAAAAATGTCCCACACTCTCTATATTACTCAAGTTGTCATTACGATGATGTGAAAACAAGGATGAGGAGCTCTTCTCTACTCCTCTATTTATACATTCTAGGTTTTTACTTTGGTACCCTCCGGTAACTCAGCCGTAACTACTTTTACCGGGTTTTACTAAGATATTACTTAAGGTAAAAGCATTGATCACATGGACTTTTTACCTTTTCACATGGGCTTATTCCTTCAAAGTCAACAACTTCTAGAAGGATTTTGGAATATTCTCAAGGAATCTCGAATTTCCACCCCCCTCTACACTAGGACCCACTAAAAAGGAAACATGTGGAATCTCTTCTTGTTTTTAATGCCCACAAAGTCCACAACTTTAATCCAACCACTAATATCAAGTCAAAAAGGAGATAAGAGATACTTTCCATCTCCTTTCTACCTTTTAGACAAGATGACAAGATAGTAGTGCTCACTCTTTAGCAGATATCTGAATTCTGCCAAAAGTACAGCTAAGTTTAACCATGACTAACTTTTAGCTAGTCATGACTAACTTGATATCTCCTTAAAGTACTTTGGCAGCAAATAAACATTCTCAACACTTAGTTATAACTAAATACCTTACTAATAAACAAACTTTCTATGTGTAACATAGGTCGTTACAGTTCAGACTCCAGAAAGTTGAACAAATCTACTGATCCTCCACGTTGTTTGAACAACTTCACTCGTTTGCCAGCCACAGATAGTTTCAAAGGAGTACCATCTAGCTCAAGTAAACTATAAGTGGCATTCTCATAAACATCTAACACAACATAAGGCCCGAACCATCTTCGCGAGAACTTACGTAGTGTAGAATGCTGGTTCTCCAGCGTGCTATCATACACCAGAACCCAATCACCAACATGTATTGGCTTTGGTCGTAGTCGGTGAGTCTTGTCGAAACGCTCCTTGTTTCTAACTCGAGACACCTTCAACTTCTCTTGCGCCTCATCAAGATCCTCCTCCCTGCGCTCCAACTGCCTAGTTCGTAAAGCAAGGAGTGAAGTATGATCTATACCATCTTCCCACGGTAGCGTAGCCCACGTAGGAAAGTCTTCCTCAGCAGGCATGATCGGCTTCTGCCCCATCATAAGCTCAACTGGCATATAGTCAGTCGTGGTACAGTGTGTGGTTCTATCAGCCCATAAAGCAAATGGAAGTAGTCTTGGCCATTCTCTAGGCCTACCATCACATGCTTTCACCAAAGCGTGAACAATAGAAAGGTGTCTTCGTTCACTCTTACCAATCCCTTCTGGATTCATGGCAGTAGTAAGTCGAAGCTTTACTCCATAGCGAGCAAAGAACTCTTTCGCTTCTGCACCTCTCAACTCGCCCCTATCTGCTCGTAATCTTCCAACAGACCCATAACGACAAATTATATCTTCAAGCACGAATCTACATATGTTCTCTGTAGTCTTCGTGCGCAGTGCTCGTCCCTCCACGTAGTTGGAGAGATCTTCCCGAGCTAACACCAAGTAACGCATCCCCCATAGTCCCGGTGGCATCATCACAAGATCAAGGACCCACGAAAAATGAATACTAGGTGGGTAGGTAGGTACAAGTCCATCTCTGTAACGGACTTTAGAGTAGAACTGGCAGTGCAGACACGACCCAACAAAATCCACTACGTCTTGATACAAACCCTTCCACCAGTATCGCTCCTTCATCTTCGTGTATGTAGCCCAGACTCCACGGTGTCCAGCCCACAAGGTGTCATGAAACTCCTTAAGCAGATTCAGCTTCGTCGATTGATCATCCACCACTCTAGTAAGCATCCCATCTCTTCTCTTCGGACGTTTCCACAGATAACCTTCACGTAGAAGATAACCGTACGCTTTTCGTCTGATCTCCTTGAACTCTACATCACTCCAACCTTCTCGTCTGCATAATGAACTCAGATAGTATCCGATATCGTGGAACTTTTCCGTGTAGAACTCCTCGTAGAACGGTAGTGGTTCCAAGTCTGAAGTCTGCTGACCAACTTGGCACCAAACGTCTCTCTTCTCTTCATCTTCGACTTCAATAATCATCTCTTCTTCATCTATATAACAAGCCCTAGATAACATGTCTGCAACAAGATTATCCTTTCCTGCTATATGCTTCAGCTCAGGGTTCATACTCCGGATATAAGCAATCCATCGTAGCATTGCTATGTTTGGAGTATTACAGTTTGCTATCATACCTAGCAAGGGCAAACAGTCTGTTTTTAGTATCACACGTGCACCTATCAAGAACTCTCGGTCTACCTTCATAGCAGTAACAGCTCCCCACAACTCACGCTTCACTTGAGGATAGTTACGTTGTCTATCTGTTAAGATCCGAGCTCCAAACCTTGAAACAAACCGCACACCTTCTGCATCTTCTTGACCAACTGCCCATCCAATCGCCTTTGGACTCGTGTCAACAGTCAGTATGATAGGTCTTCCGCTCTCGTAGCTAAGTCTCCTTAGTACAGGTGGAGACTTCAGAATCTCTTTCAGCTGTTCCATCATCTCGTGATGTTCTTGCCGCCAAGTAAACCTCTTTCCCTTCCTCAGAAGTGCATACAGAGGCTCGGCAATGTGTGCATAATGAAGAATACTCACACGAAAGAACACACAAGCTCCTAAGAAACGTCGAACCTCAGTGATGTTGGTACAGTCTGCTATCCTTGCTATAGCATCTACCTTTTCTGGATTCGGCCGTCTTCCAAAAGTACCGCATAAGTGACCAACCACCACAATCTCTGACATCCCAAAACGAGATTTGGTACCTCTTCCAAGCGCATCAGAATCTTCTCCACATCTCGAATGTGGTCTGCAACGAACTTTCTGCAACCATCAACAGTCATAGTGTCGTCCTTGTCCTCCACCGGACAGCCTTTCATGGGGATATCATCAAGAAATGGGATGGTAACCTCAAGTACAAACTCTCGTAACACCTTATGCATCGCGTTTTGCATATGAGCTACTGAGTTTGTCGCACCCTGAGGAAGAGTACACATCCGCATCAACCCCAAAGGTGTACGCATGGTAGTCAAGTCTCTACTCTCCAAAGCAAGCTGAAACTGATCATAACCTGAAAACAGATCTCCAATAGAATAGATAGATCTTCCAGCAAACGCCTCAGCTACTTCATCAACCACAGGTCCTGTCCCAACGTTTCGAATCGTGATGTTGTTGGCAGGCTGCAAGTCTTGGATGAAGCGTAAGGCTCTTGTCTTCTTAGGTACTGTGAACCATCGGCTAGAGTACGGAGCCATAGATGGTTCAAGAATACCCATCCGCATCCTCTCCTTCAGTAACTCAATAACCTTCGGTAGCAAGGCACGAGGGACTGGAATCGGTTTCAAGTCCCAAGGTACGTGAGGAACAGTGAAGATAACCATCGGAGCTATCACACTAGGATCCACACAACCAATCTCTCCAGCTGAGAAAGAAAATGCCTTACCATGGCTAACTATCATCTGCTCAAAAGCTCGTTTCTCCACTTCAGTCAAGAAGCCACCCCCTCCTATCTGGAGCTGCTCGAGTGTCTCTTGAGTAAACTCGTGTCCTATCTGTTTAGGATCTCTCAATACAGGCTCAGTGACCGTTAACTCCATCTGCTGCTGTGAATCAACAGGTAACTGGGTCGCCACTGGTTTCACCTTCTTCGCTACAGTTTTGTATTTGGTGTGAACCTCTGCTTCTTCATGAGAGCCACACCAGCAGATTGCATCCTTCCATCCACTCTAGTCTCGGATGAGGACGAGATTGCAAGCACGAGACAATCTCCTCATAGACCTTACGAGAGTGGATAGGGATCACCACCCTTCTTCCCATCTGCTCCATCAACCTATCTACATCATCCAGCCAACGAACAAAAGACTGTACACCTACAAACTCCTCGTAAACACCAGAAATCATCTCACCTTCGTTCAGAACTCCTGTACAGTGCAGATTTTCTGCATACTTCTCCATCTGTCTCCTACTCTTCTCACTCAAATCCTCTACTCGCGTAAACTCACTCCAATCATCAGAACTAAAAGTCATTAAACCAGATTTCTAACTATGTACAGTGTAGTAGTTTTCAGAATCTTGAGCAACCTCTTCGTCAGCCTGCTGTGATCCCACAGGCTGCTCAAGCGGGATCATAGTAGTAACAGATCCATCACTCTTGGTATCCCGGCCTACAAGAGTGGTTTCAGAAAACCCTTACTCCTACAGATAGGAGAATCTCTCAAAGTTTGTCTGTTTCGTTCGTGGTTCGTACGAACGGTCAAAAACTGCACAGAACGTCTATCATCTGGACTACGAATCCTAGCTTAGTGAGATCCATCGTCCATTACCTTCGTCTCCATTCTAACTGCGGTGATATAAGGTTGACCAAGAATCACAGGATAAGAAGCAGAAGATTGCACGAAGAAGTGCTGATCTACCTCCACATCACCTAGTTTCACCCTCACGTTAGGACAAGCGCCGTATAACTCACCCTTCTGATTGTTTGCAGCTCGTAGCACCCAACCATGGTTCAGTTCGATAGGCCATTGACCTCTTTCGTACACCTCCCGTGACATGATGTTGATCTCTGAACCGTGATCAACCAAAGCAGCAACAGGTTCAAGACTTCCAAGACGAACTCGTGTAGCAGTCGTAGCACGAGCCCAGTGTCTCTTCCTGAAGTCACTATCAGTAGCTGGACTCTCCTCACCAGCTTCATCATCATCAAACTCAGCAGTGTTGGTACCAACAACCAACGCTTCTTGCTGGTACTCTGTATCATCAGCCTCCTGAAAATGCACCTTGCCGAATTCTGCATCATTAACAGAAGCTCCTACTACATCTATCATCTGACTTTCAACTTGCTCGGACATCACCTGTCTCTTCCGCTTTATGATGTCGATGATCAGCTCGTGAAACTCCCTCTTCGCAATACCAAGAACTTCTTGAAGAGAAAACTCGATTCGCGCGTCAAGTATTCTCTGCTCCAAGATTCTCTTGAGATCAGTTGAAGTCTCGATATCAGCCGCCAACTTGTAAGCCGGTCCCTTCCCCTTCTCTTGGGCAGTAAACCGTCTACCAGCAGTCGTTGGCTCCTGCTGAGATCTCTGCACGTCCTCCATTGGACCTGGTGCAGGTGGAGGAGCTGCAGAAGTAGACGGGATGTCTTCTGGAGGAGCTGCTCGCCTTCTACGTCTATCTCCAGTCTCCTCTGGAACTCCAGTATCAAGTTCAGAGGCTTCTCGCCGCCTCTTCTCCTCTACAGAAGCATCTTGCCAGTGAACGTGTCTATCCACGTCCAAGAATGCTTTGATAGACGCAGCATCAACAGGATCTCCCCACCCTGTGACCCTACGGATAGTTTTTGCTCCTCTCTTCAGTACTTCAGAAGGAACTTGGACAGGTTTCTTCTCAACAGTCCTATCTAGCAACGTAGGACTAGAAGAAACTTCACTGTGACCGGCATATACATTAGGATTTACTGGTGGTGCCATCAATGCATGTACAGTTGCAGTAGCTGTAATCTGAGGTAGACTTCTCATGCCTCCTCGTCCAAACTGCGTGTTCAGCGGCTCCCCAGTCGAAAAAAGGTGTAGCCTACCGTTCTGGTAGCGAACCACACCATCTCGCAAAGCAGCTGTAAGCTCTTAACAGTCTCCACGAAAATGGTCAAGACTGTCACACCAAATACATCTACGAACAGGAGCACCTCCTGGACGTGCAGCAGCAGGCGCCGATGGCTGCTCTCTCTGCAGGCCAGCTAACTCCACCTTCAGTTTTCTCATCTGTCGAATCAGATCTTCGATCTGGTTCTACTGTCCATGGTTCTCTGCAGGTCTCTGAACCGGTGCCCTTTGTGCAGGAATTGGCACAACTGGCATCAAAGGTACTGCAGCCGGTACAACAAGTCTAGGAGCCGGAGCTGGAGGTTGTTGTACTTGCGGAGCAGTGTGAGGTTGAGCAGTCACTTCTGCAAGCGGACGTCCTCCCACCGCCACTCTTCCCCTCCTCTGCCTCGTTAGTACGGCAACAGCATCCTCGACTCTTCCCCAATCAGTAGTAACTCCTCCTTCAGCAGATCGATCAGCCAACATGAAGCACAACCGATCTGCCGTAGCATCATCTGTAGCTTGTAGGAAAAGCTCTGTTCTCCTAGCATCTAACGTTATTCGCTCTAGAGTTGAGAGTTGTCGATATCTCCGATCAAACTCTCTCAACGTCTCATTCAGACCATCATACGACCAGGTTGCTGCTCAACCCAGTCTAGAAACGTTCTTCTAGTGACTCTCTCTGAATCTTCTTCGAGAAACTCCTCTCGAAGAGATCGCTCAAAACTCATCCACACACCTAGATTTCTTCTCTGTACATCCCTAACTTGGTCTCGCAACTCAGGGATTACAGCTAACTCGAAACTGGTTATCATCTCCATATCAGTGACTCTAACCAGTTCCATCTCTCCTCGATACTCACGCAGATACCTAGAAATATCTCTACCCTCAAATCTGCCACATCTATTCACTATCGCTTGCAAAGCTTTTGTGGATTTTAACTCACCCGCTCCAACGATCGGATGCTGTTGGACCAGGGCCGCAAGCGTCCTCAGAATATCAGTTGTGTCGAGGCCAGATGCAGATGTCAATGCAGTCGCAGGGGCTATAGTAGGTGCTGCAGCAGACGTAGATGCAGCAGTCGTAGAGGTAGCACCAGCAGCGCTTCCGGTCTTCCGATCCATCTTCCTCTTCGTCTTGGAACTCAACTTCACGGTCAATCACCCCAAGAAGCCTCTCAGTGGAAGCACCAGATTGTATGTCGAGGCGAGAGTTTCCTGGGAAGGGCGAACCTTCTAGCTGTGATACGATCGTGAAGAGGAGGACGAAAATCACACACGAAATACGGACCGCAAGAAATCACACCACCACGTTCTCGATCTGGCCAAGATAAAACACACGGCGTGCAAGTAGATCTTCAACTCCAGATCATGCAGATTGCAAAACTCACGCTCAGTAACTCAGAATATCAAAAAACTGCTCCTATGAAGCACCAGCGCGTTCACCTATAAGCTTCCCGTTTTCTTTTCAGAAAAGTATGCGTACAAGTTCTTGATCTTCTCTCTACTCGATTCTGTTCTCTACTCTCAATCCCTCGGTAAAAAAAACTCTGATCAGACAGAAAAGTACTTCAGATGTAGTCTCTGTAAAAATCTCCTAGCTCTTCGATCCTCTCTACTCGATAGCTCCCGCACGATAAATTCTACACTGCTCGATGATCGACAAACTGCGATAATGCGATAATGGACAATGCTCGACAATTCTCTCCCTCCGGAGTACACCCCTCTGGGTTTTCCTCCACCCTACGCAACCTTCAGTGTCACCTGGCAGGGGTAAAAGGACGCCCTAAACAGATGGCAGCAGAAAAATAAATCATTGATAATATATCTACACGTAAGAAGACTAATTCACTAAGCTTCGCAGATTCATCTGTACGGACGGTCGCCGACTTGGCTGTACAGTCAGCATCTGACACCTCCACTCGAAGTAACTCCGCCACGGCTACCTCTGGCCATCGGAATCACCTCGTTCTGACACGTGGAGCCCGAGTTATCACCATTGTCGTTTTCCGCCCCCTTAAACTTTGAAGTGCCGTAAGTATGGCCTCAGGTATCAGTTTCACTTAATTGTTCGACCCAAGTGAATAATATTTCGAACTCTACATTTTTCTACAAAAGAATTGGTACAGACTTGGAGTATCTTTGATGCCATCTCGCTACCCCAGGACTTAGAGAGCCGCAACCGAATTCGTATTAATTACCCCGTCAACTCGAAGGTGAGAGGTCCATTTCGAAACCCGGTGATAATCTCCCTCTAGCATCCACACTAGGTGACTGCACTAGTGCAGGGGTAGACGGAGGTGTCCCACATTCACGGTACGTTTAAGGGACATCTAGTGTCCCGCCCATAGGCAACTTGGTGCCCCTCATATTCCCCCGAAGGGGCCAGCCTACTCCAAGCCGGTTGTGAGTCTGAAGGGATTTGATCCGGAGACCTCCTCCCTACAAGTTTCTCAGCTACACCACGGAAGCTGATCTCACAACTGGTTTTGAAGACCAGTTTCTAAGCTAATATGCTAGAAAGCTACGGTATTTCGTCTTTCCTTTGCTAACACGAAGTGCCATAACGTTCTCTAAACATGCTCTTTTTGTACATTTCGAATTTTAAACAAATACTACATACTACAATCTACATGAGAAAAATCTAAAAAGTATTTTTCGAACTCACTCAGATTTATGGTAAATTTCCCGGTATCAGAAATCTTGTAGAAGAACTCCAAGTAACTTTTCGCCTGTAACTCTGTTTGCAACTTTTGAACATACCACGGTGATCAGCGCAACCAGACCTACGCCGTGGTGTTTTCAGAATTTCGAATGCTCACTTCCTCCAGAATCGACTTCTCTAAGGTCTTAGCTTCACTCAGAGAGACTAACTTCTAACTGAGAGGTGAATTATTCACTATGTGGAATAATTCACATCACGACAATGCTTCCGTCTTCCGAAGCAGAAGCAAAAGCAGAGTCAGAAGCCGAAGCCGAGGAAGAAGCAGCAGCAGCGACAGCAGGGCCAGCGAAGAGCGATGAGGAGGAAGCCACCTCAGTGACACCCGAGGTAACTGCAGGGCTTTCTAGCTTATCAGAAGCCGCGTTAGGAGCTCCGATAGGAGCAGATCAGGTAGAGGTTGCCTCCGAGCAATCAGAGTAGATAGTAACCGAAGTGACAACTTTAAATTTAGTAGGATCGAACATGCTATCTTAAGGGTGGCAGTTTTTCAATGTAAAATTAGTTAGGATACCATGTGGCAGCATAGGTAACGTAGGAGCAACAAGGTGGATGGCTAATTAGGAAGGGGAACCGCTTGTAGGTGGGGTGGCAGCCTCTGTCAACGCCTCTCTCTCCCTGGTGGTCACCTCCTCTGGTTTCTCATGGCAGCGGCATAAGTAGGATCGAAGGGTAAGAAATCGGAGCTCTGTAGGCTCTGCACACACACACATCGATTTGACAGTGCAGACAGAGAGCACACACAGACACATGATAGGCATTACAGTGTACACTACACCCGTTGTTGGAAACATACGAATAGTCTAGGAATACACAGGAGGGGTCTGCATGCTTGTTACCAGCAGTGGTTCGAAGATGTAGATAGAGGTAGTGGACAGTTTAGGAACAGGGAACGACATCCTCGTGCAGTCCTGTTGACTAGACTGGTGTGTTGAGGAGTAGGCGCATAAAGTAGAGAGAGTGAGCTTCCCAATGCCAATGTGATTTCTTCTCGGAGAATGGATTGTTGATTTGAGTGCAGAAGCTTTGTTCATGTCTTCTGGGTGGTGGGTTTCCTTGAATTCACTCCCAATTGTGCATGGGAAGTGTTCTTCTTGAGTGGCGGTGACTGTCAGCAGTTGTGGAAGTGTAGCTTGGCTCGTCCAGTAGAGCACTTAGGATCTACGTACGGACGGTCTTATGGGTAAAGGATCCCAAAAGATAGAGTAGTCGGAGCAGCGAAGAGAAGAAGAAAGAAGCCTTCTTCCCGCAACAGAAGACGACATCCTCAAGTAGAAGACGGTATAACGGTACTCACGTTTGTTGTCTTCCTCCCCAAACTATTACAAGCAGGGATGGCTTGTTAGTCAGGATCCGGACTAGAAGCCTGTCGGAATCTTAATCTCCTCTTTTCATCTTGTTTTCCTCTTGTTTGGATTTTCTCTTCTTCCTCATCTTCTCTCATCTTCTTACCTTTTTCTAGTGAGCTTCCGAGACTTCTATTGAGCTTCCGTGAAGGTGAATGTCGTTGTAGTGCTGCAGGAAGACCATTTCCGTAGGCAGAAGCCTGGGAAGGCTACAGGGGGCATACACCCTGTGATTAATCTAACCCGTTGAAATGTGAGAGTGAGTAAGATGTAAACAGCCATTACTAGTCGACTTCTGCGAAACAGGACAGTCTTCTGGAGGTGTGAGAAGCCGAGTTGAACCCCCCAAAAGCCGAGAATTGCTTCAGGAAGACGGTACTGAGAAGACCGGAAGAAGCAACTTGGAAGCAGGAAGATCGTCTTCCCGAGCTTCTTTGTGAATAGTTGTGTGATATTTTAGTTAGTAGTTGTTTGTTTGGGTCCAGAGCACCTTTTGACGTATCTGGAAGACGCGTGGTTCTGTGAGAAGACAGGATTTCTAGACAAAACCTGTGTGTTTGTGTGTTTGAACAGATCTTAGAACTTAGAGCAGCGTTACTTGTGCAAATCCTCTGTGGGAACGATATCTTGTATACTAAATGGGCAAAAGGAGTAATCCTGCGACACTACATATAGTGAGCACTATTTTTGGCGTCGCTGCCGGAGATTTCATCTTAGTAACTTCTGTTCTAATCTTCCTAGATCTGTGTGTCAGTAGTTAGTTTCATTTCAGACTAACTTCGATTGTAGTTGAATGTGTTGTGAGACTCTATCTTGCTAGAAGACAGGAACCGCAACCAGAAGCTGATAAGATACATCAGGGGGAACTGGAAGAAGCCGCTTCCTCGCTTCCAAGAGCTTCTTGGAAGACTCGATCTTGGAAGACTGCAGTGAGTACAACAGAAAGCAGGAGAAGAAGACGTTCTGAACCTGTGATCGATTCTTCAGTCATTTGGTCTGCCAGATCTAGTGGTAGAAAAAGAGAGACATCTGTTCTCAGTACTCTGGTGGATGCCTCCGACCAAAGGAAGAAGCAGAAAACGCACGGGTAAAGATCCTGAGTGGGTAAATTCACCCCAGCGAACCGCTTCTAGAGAGCAACGGATATCCCTGAGACACCAAAGGAAAGAAGAAGAGCTCAGGAAGATCCGATCAGTAGAGTTGGAAGAGCCTTCCATCTCGAGCATAATCTTTGGAGAAGACAAAAGCCAACCGGGTGATCACGTGTATACAGTAGATTTCGGTACTGGTTACTCGGAAGACGTCTTCCCAAGTGCGGAAGAAGCTTCTCAAGGTGAAGGAAGACTGGAGGAGATTGTTCGAGACGTCTCGGAAGGTAGCAGTGACAGCAGCTCTGACTCAGAAGACGACCTTCATGATTCAGACAGGCCTGGACCTTCGAGAAGATCATCTCCACCACCTGGACCTGAGGGAGGAAGAAGTGGACAGTCGCACCAGCCGGCAGTCGACATGACTTCCCACACTCAGCAGAGTACCATCCGTACGACGATGATGCTGACGCGGACGACTTCATCACGATGTTCGAGACCATCTCTCGATCCAACAAAGAAGACTCTGATGTCGACAGACTCCGTGTATTTCTTAGTTTGATCGTAGGAAAGGGGAGGAAATGGATGAACCGAGGAAATGGATGGACCGACCTAGGCGGGTCTAGGTCAGGAGTTAGGGACTGCTGAGCTTGATGATTAAGGAGACAGTCCGGACCAAGTTGAGATAAGGTAAGTGGTGCATGGATGCTAACATGTGATGGTGGTTTGCAGGTTAGCGGTGTAAGTTTCATGACCTACTGAGCAAGAGCTTCCGCTGGCGCAACAAGACGGTAGGTGCGTGAAAAGTGATATCAGAGTCGATGCTTCGTTGAGCGAGAACTTAAGGTAGCGGTTGAAGGCTAGACGCTTAAGGAGGGACGCGAGACATGAAGTGGATCAATGTTTCTAGGTGAACACTTGGAGCGATGGCCGACGACGGACAGAGTTCCAGGAGGAAGACCAAGAAACAAGGAGCAGCTATCGGGAGCAGATTGACTCGAGCTAGCCCCGAAGCACAGTAAGGGGACGATAACCGACAACCTTCGCCCCAACGTCCAGGGAGTCTTGTTCCAACTGTGGCACCGGTGCAGCAAGACAGAGTCTTGCCAGCGGTACCTAACGATTCAAGCGCAAGAAGTCAAGGAGCTTTGTATGCGGAACTCATCAAGATGATGAAGATCATGCAGGAGGGTATGGCCTTTAGGGATAAACGTATCGTTGAGCTTGAGGCAGACCAAGGGAGCTCTTTGTCTACCATGAAGCTTTGTAACGAATTTACCAACCCCATTTTCAGGTATAGGACGGGCTCGTGAGGTTAAGGATTTCTTAACTGAGTTAGATCTATACTTTGAGGCGCAACAGACAAAGGAGTCAGACAAGATGAGAGCGGCGGTTACGTTTCTAAAGGACCATGCGCTTCCCTGATGGACTGCATACATGGATGAGCATGTCTTGACTGTCTCCACGCTTGGTTGGAAGGAGTTCAAGGAATTGCTCGGGGGACGATTCACTCCGGAGTATCAAAGGATTTGGGATGGTGTTGAGTTGGTGAGACTAAAGCAGACGGGGACCTTAAGTGCTTATGTGCGCGAGTTCAGTGCCAAACTAGACTCGTTCTCCAAGTGGACTGAGGAGACCAAAATATGTATATTCAGTGGGGGACTCAAGTCCAGCTCGGAGAAGGCTCTCTTTCGGATGCCGAAGCTACCTAAGACATGTGCCGAACTTTTGAAGCTAGCGGAGCGAATTGGGGATGATGAAGTCCAGCAGCAGAAACATTTTGAAGCACGTAGCACGGACAAGTTCCAGAAAAAGAACAAGGGCTTCAAGCGACAATGGGATGGGGGTGAGAAGGATCGAAAGGATACTTCTGCCACGGCAGCAAAGCGGTAGCAAACAGGTCAAAACCTAAGGGGCAAACACCTCAGAAGGGCAATGGCGCTAAGTTTACTTGTTACAACTATGGCGAGGTGGGCCATATTGCTAAGGGGTGTACGACACCTAAGGTTAGTAACTGTAGCATGAATGCGTTTGTTGCTAAGGACTTGTTGGAGGGCCAGATGACTGTGACCTTGAGAACCACGAAGAAGACTCCGGGACTGATGTTTCTACAAGCCAAGGTTGCTAACCGTGATGTTACTTTCCTTGTGGACACAAGAGCGACCCACTCCTTCATAAGTCCAAAGTTGGTGAAGAAGTTGGGCTTGTCTACCTCCAAGGCAGACAAGCCTATTCATGTACTCTTTGCCAAAAGCAATACGTACCAAACTTCTGAAGTGGTCTTGGATGTATGATTTGCATGTGGGAAGTTGGAGTTCACAGAAAACTTCACGGTGTGCGAGATGGATGATATCTATACGGTTTTGGGGAACACTTTCTTAGATCGGTTCGACGTGGAACTTAGGCGGAGACCTTTGAGGTTGAAAATCAGAGTTAAAGGACGGAAGCTGGGAGTGAAGTTGATCCAAAAGACGCGGAAAATTGATGACTTTGCGATGAATTTGATCAAAGGTAAACAGATTGTAAAGCCCACTTTTTCATTTTTTTATAGAAGAAGATCGAAATGTAGAAGTTTGTAGAAGAAATAATGAAGTTAGAAGAAGAATAGCTTGGTTTTAATGAAGAAGAGTCTTCGGAAGAAGACCTTTTCAGGAAAGATCTGAGACTTCGAGGATGTATATCGTCAGTACACTCTCTTCACGAATAGTCCGAGTGAAGACGAACTACCTACCCAGAAAGGAACAGGGGCGAAGGCCAACGTGGGCGAAGACAACATTGCGCATGCCCTTGTCAGGTCAGAGGACGAGCAATCAGAGACGACTTCGGCACGTGTGAGAGTTTGAACCGAACTATATACTAGGAAAATCGACTCATTTCTCAAATTCACTCTTAGCGCTCAGCCTACTCTCCAATTGCGGACGATCAGTTTGAGCGAAGGCTATCCATTTAGACGAAGACAACCAGTTTGGGACGAAGATCAGCTTGAGCGAAGACTAGTAGTTTTAGACGAAGTTTACCTTAGCCAGTTTAACATCCTTCGTCTGATCACGATGTCTATCGCGACGAAGTTACCGAGGATTAGAGCCTTTGAGTTAGACCAAGAGGAGTTAGTGCGTCTTCGGCCGAAGCTGAAGGAGATAGGTCTTAGCTTCCTAACCTTAGGGGGCTGGACGAAGGTGTCTGGCAAATTTATTAGTCAGATTCGGATGTGTGAAGACCACGGAGGCGAAGAACTATAGGCGCGACCTGGCAACTAGACAGTCGAGAACTAGGAGAAGGTTCTGCTGGATGAAGCTGGGACGAAGGGTGACATGCTCTTCGACAATGCGTCAATGAAGAACCTGGTCAAGGAAGACCAGAACTACGAGGAGCTCTTCGAGCATCCGATGCACCCAACGAATGGGTACAAGTTGTCCGAGTACAGAGATCCCGTGAAGAGGAAGATTGCGGAGGCCATCATGCTGATTTTCAGCCCCCGAAGAACAACTTACCTGTCGACTTGGAAGGTATGCTTCTTCGAACACCTCTTCGCCGGAAGACGAGCTTACTGGGCGAAGATATTCCACGACGAAGTCCAGCGCCTGTTTAAGAAGCAGGACTATGTGTATCTGGGAGGTTTTGTCAGTATCTTCTACTTTGGTATGGGATGGCTGAAGGAGAACGAAGCTAAGCAGTTGGGCTTCGGCGAAGATGAAGAACAGGATTTTCCATCACCCGTTCGCAAGGTCGAAGAGGGACAAGCCGAAGATGTTCAGCAACTGGGATCTTCACCGAAGGCAACAGCCGAAGATACTCAAGAGGCGCAGCAGGCAGCGACTGTTCAGGCAACGGTCGAAGATGAAGAGAAACGACGTAGCAAGAGGAAGAAGCCTCTTCGCCCGTGGAGAAACCGAAGGCTCGAAAGAAGGTCAAGAGCACGAAGAAGGAGACAGTGGACCTGAGCAGTTCAGGAGCAAAGATTGAAGGCGAAGCTGTCTGTGGCGAAGGTACTTCGGCCGGAACAACCCCTGGTAATGTTGATCTCTTCAGGAAAGCAATGCTCTATGACGAAGAGGTAGTCGTCCCGATCCTCCGACTTCTTGAAGACAACCAGGAGGATTACGAGAAGGAAGTGCAGCGGAAGGTGACATTCCCAGAGATGCTGGCGGAGTTGCATTTCAGTCGGGGGACTTGGCAGCAGGAGAAGAACAATCTTCGCGAAGAGGCCCGGAATGCGACGAACTTGAGGTTGGAGTCGGAGAAGGAGCTTGAGGATCTTCGGCGCCAATGCGAAGAAGTAAAGACTGCCTTGGAGGGTAAGGACGAAGAATTGAAGGTGTCGACGAAGAGCTTCGCCGACCGTGTCAAGGACTTGTCTTCCTAGGTAGCTGAATTGCAGCGAAGTCGAGGTGAGTTCCAGACTACAGTCGCAGAGCTCACCAAGGAGAATGAAGATTTGAAGACGAAGGTAACAGACTCCGAAGACCTTCGGAAGAAGTTGATGCATGTGTTGTCTGCGTACGTGACTTCGGGGCTAGATGTGGACGAGCTTGGTCTTCTTCGGGCGTTGAAGGCGGAGGTAGTGCAAGCAGAGACCAACCCCGACGGTGTGAAAGCGCGCCTTTCCAGACTTAGACAAAAAGTAGATAGGGAGATAGGCGAGATGCGAGCGAACGTGGAGGTTCAGTTAGAAGAGTTCAGAGCACAATTAGGCTTAGGAGTTTAGATTCAGTTGAAGATGAAGATGATCGTAGGGTAGTGAAGGTCTTCCGCCTTCGTAGGAAGTTAGACAGTTAGAAAACAGTTAGGTTAGGACGAAGTAGTATATAAGCAGCGCGATCCACAGCCCTCGTGCCTTTTCCATGTTTTCAGTTCTTTATTAATTTATTTCTATTTCCCAAAAGTGCGGAGCGATGTTGTGAATGCTTTGGACGAAGATATTTTCCTCCGAATATTCGGTGTTTACTGTCGCAGGTGTAATTTTCTGATTGACGAAGATCTTCGCCATTAGACTTGAAAGAAGAGACTTCGGTGTAGGAACTTTGAAGAGCCTTCGGCCAAAGTTGAACTGTAATCTTCGTGAAGGTGTTTAAACGAAGATCTGAGAACATATCAGTTACTGTGAAGTGGAAGAGCATAAGTTAAATTGTAAGGAGAGTTTGGAATAGGGTGGCTTCATCTTAAGTTTAGCTTCTTCAAATAAGTGGGATTCTTAAGTATGAGGATTTAGTTGGAAGAACATCCCTTAGGAAGAGTAGGGACTTATTCTTGGAACCTTGATGTGAAATCCGTATTCTTCTGTCTTTTCAGAAGAAGACTAGTAACATTTCAGTAGTATTTTACCTTATTCATTCATTCACATTTGTCTTCTCGAATCTTTTGTATGTTTGTCGGAAGGGTCCCTGATCAAAGAACTATTTCATTGTTGTTTGTATTCGATTTATCAGGTTTGTACTTGGGTTTGGTTTCTTATCAGACTTAACTCTCATCCAGATATCATTCCATTCCGTGAGAATAACAGAAAACTATCTGAATTATCATTGTGACGTTGTAGTACTATGTTTTGTGTAATTGTTAACTGTATCTTCGTGAGAACGATCCTTAATTTACTATTTCCGATACTTTGTGTTTCTCTTTGTTGTTACACAGATGGACTTCAACGACGGAGCCATGTGTTTGATGCGGGTTGCAGATTTGATGACGGTTGGCGGACAAGAGAAAACATCAAGAGACGCGACTAAGCTTCCAAAGGTGCTTCACGGAGTGATTAAGGAGTTTGAGGATGTCTTGACGGACGAGTTACCTGCTGAATTATCTCCAAGGTGAGTAGTGGATCACAAGATTGAGGTCTTACCAGGATCAGAACCACCTTCCAAAGCTCCTTATCGACTCAATTAGGTGGAACTCCTTGAGTTGAAAAGACAACTCGGTGAGCTATTAGCGCATGGATATATTCGAACCAGCAAGTCACCTTATGGAGCCCCAGTTCTTTTTGCAAAGAAGAAGAATGGGAAGTTACGACTCTACATAGATTATCGTGAGCTCAATAAGGTGACGATGAAGAATAATTATCCCTTGCTAAGGATAGACGATCTCTTTGATAGGCTAGCGGGCGCAAAGTACTTCAGCAGGATAGACTTGAAGTCAAGATATTACCAGATCCGGATAGCTGATCCAGATGTTGAGAAGACCGATTGTCGAACTAGATACTGATCGTTTGAATTCGTGGTGATGTCATTTGGACTCTGCAACGCCCTTTCGACGTTCACTACATTGATGAATACAATTTTTTGTGAGCAGATGGACGAGTTTGTCATCGTCTACATTGACGACATCTTGATCTACTCCAAAACCTTGGAGTCGCACGCGAAGCAGCTAAAGGTGGTGTTGACAAAGCTGCGGGAGCATAAGCTGTTTGTCAGCGTTGACAAGAGTGAGTTTGGTTTGGAGCGCATTAACTTCTTGGGACATGTCATTAATGCAGAAGGAGTCGGTCCGGATATGCAAAAGGTGGATGCGATTGTGACTTGGGAGTCTCCGACTACATTGAAGGAGATGCGGCGATTCTTAGGATGGACGCAGTTCTACCGCAAGTATGTAAAAGGGTTTTCAAAGATCGCGAAGCCGCTGACGGATTGGACGGGAAAAGATGCAGATGTAAGTTGGACCAAGGAGGTAGATGATGCATTCCAAACGATCAAATCGATTTTGCCGAAGACATCAGTTTTGAAGCTGTTGGAGTTCGACAAACCATTCGAAGTGCATACCGATGCCAACCACTATGCGATTGGCGGAATGTTGGTGCAGGATGGAAAACCTGTAGCATACGAAAGCAAGAAGCTATCTAGGACATAGAGTTGATGGTCGACTCACGAGAAGGAACTGTTTGCAGTGGTTCATTGCTTGCGGAAATGCCATTACTTGAGACTTCACAAAACCCAAGTGTATACTGACAATATTTCGCTCAAGTACTTTGAGACACAAGATCGAGTGACGTCAAAGCAACTATGATGGCATGATACCTTGACGCTCATGAACGTGGAATTAATCCACAAAGCAGAAAAGGACAATGTGGATTTTGTGAAAACATGTGTAACCTGTCAAGCGAACCGCGTTTCTTATGAAAGAAACAAGAGTTGCTTCATCCTCTACCGATTCTAACCAGACCTTGGGAAAGCATTAGCATGGACTTCATTACCTCTCTGCTTGACTCGAATGGATACAACGCAATTTTTTTGATTTTTGATTATGAGTTGATTTTTTTGATAGTTTTCGGTTTATCAGACTAGCGAAGTTTGCTCTGACCTTGGACACTGCAACAACGTCCACGACTTCTCGGTTGTCCTAGATACTTGATGGCATTCACATGGATTACCCCGGAGTATTATTTCAGACCGGGACTCCAAGTTCTCAGACCGAGACTCCAAGTGTCTTTTGGAAACAATTGTTTCAAAATTAGGGACTAAGTTAAAATTTAGTACCGCCTTTCATCCGGAAACAGATGGACAAACGGATGGAGTTAACTCGATTCTGAATCAATACTTGAAGAATTATGTGAGCGCGGATCAAAGTGATTGGACAGAGTGGCTCAGTCTTGCGGAGTATTGTGACACTTCCATGAAGCATTCGGCAACTAGCGAATCTTTTCTTGTTGGCTTACGGACGTGAGCCAAAAGGACCTCTTGACTTGACTCTCGCAGGGAGTTATACATCAGCACGACCAAGAACACGGCAAGCACCAGCTGAAGAGTTGATGGCAGAAATGCAGCGGCGCGAGGATCAAGTGAAGAAGAACCTCAAGAAGACGTAGCAACGTTACACGAAGCAGGTAAACAAACATCGGCGGCAAGTGAAGTTTCAAGTGGGGGAAGAGGTATGACTAAGTACAAAGAACTTCACTCTTCTAGAAGGAATATCAGCGAAGTTTTCATCGAAGTTTGCGAGGCCTTTTGTCATAGTCAAGAATCCGCACGAAGATGTCTATAGGTTAGACCTTCCTCTCGAGTGGCAGTTGCATCCGACTTTCCATGTTTCTTTATTAAAGAAATACTTCAAGGATGATTTGCAGCCGGAGCGCAAACAGGTTCTCAAGCCTCAACCTGATGTCGTGCAAGGCGAAGCAGAATACGAGGTAGAGACCATTTTGCGATCATGACGTAAATCAAACCGGATGGAGTACTTGGTCAAATGGCGTGGATACCATTTGAAGGAAGCAACTTGGGTGCCAAAGGAAGATCTCGCACATGCGAGTGAAGTATTAGACCTCTTCAAACGGGCGACAAGGACAACAAGCACGTTAGCAAGATGAGGACATCTCCTTCCAGCGAGGAGTGAAGGAACGTCGAATCATACGAGTAGCAACTTGAGACGATTTGAGCCGATGGACTTTGTAGCTTTGTTCTTGTATTTGGAAATAGAGATTTTGTTTCTGAAAATTTTGTCTAAGTGTATTGCTAGTGCATGGCTATGACTAGTTCTGATCAGATGCCTAGGATGTTGTAAGAGGAGGAACGAAGTACACTCAAAGGAAGCGGGCTGGTTTGGATAAGCATCTAAATCAAGACTTGAGTTTGCCGTAGCGTTGGCAAAGCAAGTATGAATTTTCATACTTGTCTTGGGGCTTGGGGTGATCTTGCGTTGCGGTTTTATAACTGCAAAGTAAACTTAATAGCGCGTCTAAGTCAAATCAAAAGTGACCAGAAAGGGAACTTCGGTGGACCTTGTAAGTAGGTGTAAATACTTATAGGTTAACAAGTTAGAATCTTAAGTAGAATGTTTAGAAATTGCAACTAGTTTTGTTTAGGGGTGGCCAAAAAGGTAAGGCTTTCTCGAGACTAGTTGGAATTCTCTAACTGTTCTAGCGACAACTTAAGATTCAAGCCAAAGAAGGGAATTGCGAGTTAGCTATCAAAATGCGATTCTGGCACCAAGGAGGTGGCTACCCATTTTGAACTTGCCGTTAACTTAAAGGATCATTGTTGATGAGGGCATCAACCTCCAAAGTGGGGGTGAGTGTCGCGACCCTCAGTCTCAAGATCGAGCGCAGACGCGAGCAACAGAATCCTAGTGGACTTGCACTAGGTTACGAACGCTACGAGTAGGACTGAACGGCTTGGTCGGGAAGTCGGGATCAGAGGAACTCTAAGTGGTTCTATGAACCAAGGTTGGAACATTGGGTTAGGACCTGAGGGTCTATCCCAAGACGACCACAGACGAACGTTGACCTAAGGGGGCAAGTCTGGTAACGGACCAAAACATAGGTCTGAGACATAGGTCCGAGACGCGGGAATGAGACATGGGTCTGAGATGCAGACGGACCGAGCTTCGGACGCTGGTCCAACCACAGGGTTCGAGTCAGGGTCCGGATCACAGGTTCTCGGAAAAAAGACGAAATGTTGGAGCTCCATCGACGTTTTAGGTCGTGGACGGAGCTCCATGTAAGATCTCGAGGCGAGTGAGGTATCATTGGAAAGATCTTGTCGAGAGCTTTCTAATGATATATAACACTCCTCGAACTGACCTCCTAGCTGAGATTTATGACCGAACCTGTGATCGGGTTGTGGTATAATTTTTAGGGACCAAAGAGGAGGGCGGGGCCGCCGATCCCCAGAAGTATATATGAGGGGGGCTCGATGCTTGGATGGGCCAAGACGAATCACCCGACCCCAAGGTTCGGCGGACAGACTCTAGGGGTATGAGGTGATGGTTGGGCCGGTTCCAAGACATGTTCCGGTCCAGACTTGAACGTATGGACTTAGGAACAATGTAAGGTCTGGAGCAAGACTAGAGAACGAGACCGCGGGTTAGACCACAGTTCGAGAGCCTAGATCCAGACAAACATCACGGGCGGTTGGATCGGTAGGTGTGCTGGTGGCACCGTTTAGGACCTTGGACTTTATGGGGAGTCCGCCCCAAGTCATCTTGTGACTTGCTTATGTTTTGGGACCGACCTAGACGGGTCTAGGTCGAGACTTAGGGACTACTGAGCTTGATGATTAGGGAGACGGTTCGGCTCCGGTCTGGACCAAGTTGATATAAGATAAGTAGTGCATGGAAGCTAACATGTGATGGTGGTTTGCAAGTTAGCGGTGTAAAGTTTCATGACCTACTGAGCAAGAGCTTCTGCTGGCGCAACAAGGCGGTAGGTGCGCGAAATTACACTCCCACAGATGAAAAAAATGAGACCCCACTGTTACTACCACACGCTTTTATTTCGCTACTGTCATTACACGGCCTCAGCTGAAAAGTGGATGGATTTATATATTCAGTAACTCCAACAACACTGGCATTGAACACTCCATATTTACTAATTGTAATAAGAATAAGACTTCATACGTTGTTCACATAGGTGAACGTGCACGGTTCTAGTCTGCCCAATACATAGAGGTATATTTACTAACTGCAATAAGACTTCATACATTCTTCTCAGAGATGAACGTACATGGTTCTGGTCTCCCCAGTACACAACGGTTCTGTACAAAGAAAGAAAGGTTCTGTACATAGCAGAAAATCATACTCGGTACTAGTCCACTTGAATAGGTTGTTTCTCGGTGCCAGTACAACGATCCGCGTCATCATTCCTCAAAAGAACATCAGTGAAGACTATGAAGTCAAGAAAACTTGGCTGTTCCTCCTCCCTCGCAGTCCATCCGTCCCCATGCAGGCATCGTCCTCGTCGCTCTGCAACTCCTCCTCATTGTTGGGGACCTCTTCCTCGCGCGGTTTCTGTCCTCCGCTTGCCTGCACTCTGAAATATCTACAACTGCAACGAGGACAACGCTTATTATTAATGTAAAAAAAGATGTTGATATCCTCGGGTGTCACCTGCTCCAGACTGATAAAGGAATTCCACAGTAAGTCCGAGCGCTTCTGCTGTATCCCTGCTTGCATAATCCACCTAGGAGAAGTAGAATATTTGCCTGAAACCAGCATCTGCCGGAGACAACGAGACAAAGTATTTTATAAGGGGCACGAGCTCTTGTACCTATTAAATTGAAGTGCCATGGACAAAAGGTTCATGTACGTTAACTCAACATGATTTTTTGTATCCCTAGCTCCTAATAACATAAACAACTCCCTACTGTCTCTTACCATACTCTCAGTGATATTTTTCATCACAGCGTGATGTTGTTTGAGCTTGTCATCCTTCAAACAGTACCCTACCATCCCCACAAATGTGTGCAATTCTTTGTTCGACAATTGTTTCACACGGATCTCTACACCTAGTGGTCGCTGTTGGTCCCAACTGAGTGCTTGAAGCAGCTTCTTCTTAACTTCCATACAGAATTTCCCAGAATGGATATCAATACAGAATCTGATTATTATACTATAATAGCTGTAAATTCAAAACGACACAACTCACACAAGTTTCTTTGTTTGACAGCTATGATAACATCAGAAAAGAATTTGATCAACAAATAAAATAAAACGACAACGATACATCTATATTAACCATACTCACGACTATGACAAGCACACTATCTTGCCTTGATGACATGATGTCTTTATGTGTTAATGGTAACTAATCGTGATTATGTATTTACTTCTCACTTCCATAAAAAATCATCAATAATGATATACATGTTAATAGCTCTTCACACATGCTTTGCATTGAAGTTTTGTAACATTTATATTAGATATATATAGATATCTCTATGCTGAGAGCTTGCATCGACACATGGTACAATACTGACTCGAGAAAGTAGAAACAATACTCTACCCTTGAGTAAGCATTTTGACTTATACAAACCTTATGATAGTTTAGTATCAATCATGGTTGACTAACCTGACGGTCAGTTGATCTCTCTACAGTCAATCTATCTCCTTTGAAACCTATGGAACATGAAAGGAAAAACATAGCACTAGGAACAATGAGCACGAAAAGCATGTCCAATCGAGAATTTCTCAACTCCTTCAACCCGAGCGATATCCTCGTAGCATTCATGTTATAGCTTGTCAGATTGTCAAAAGAGAAAATGTGCAACTCATGATGAATATCATATTGTTTAAGATGTGTACCGCAACGTGGAGAAAGAGAAAGATGGACTCACACACAAACTGTATGATTCTTGAACCATGAGATCTAACCTCAAATGTTTAGTTCGAACTATTTGCTTAAAACACTTGCTAGAAAGATTCTATACCGTACGTTGAGGTCAGATACCAAAGAAAATAATTACTAGAAGGTCATGTTCAAAATTGACAGTAGTAGAGTGAAGAGACCTCAAAATAATAAAAGCTGTTATGACTTGCCCAATTCCTTTCAACTTTCACTCTCTAGCCTCGAACCATTTTGTAAGTAAAGTAAAAAGTAATTATTCCACAAACAAGTGCTAAATCTGATCTCGAGGTACAGTATTGGACATAAATTATACTAAAAAAATTGTAACTCTCAAATTCTCAAATTCTAAAGAATAAAAGTTAATAAACATTATTTTCAAGAAATAAGTTAAAGTATTTGCAGATGTAATTAAGAATAGTTACTACTGAACCGTCGGGTAATGATAATCTGATCAATCTGTGAAATAAATTATCAAATTAAAGTTATTCACTAGCTTTACAAGCTCTTATTCATCTCAAAATAAACTATTGAGTACCGGCAGAGAAATGTTAAAGACGAGGCTTCGAGTTTTCTTGGAACAAAAGGGAATAATTCACAGAGGAAAAAGAACATCAAGAAAAAAGAGAATATTCTTTTCATGCTTTTATACTCATACTCGGGTTTAAACACTTCAGTAGTATTTATTTTGGTATGGACAAATAGAAATCTAGTTTGATAGATAAATTTATTACGACATGAAGTACAATTATTCTATCCATGCATAAGTTGTTTATTGTCACGAGAAATAATTTCTTTTGTTTGCAAGTATGTTTAGAAGTTGTCAAAGTATCACATCTATGCAAATCTTTTCTCTGAAGACATTTCATTTAGAATGACCAAAGAACAATAAGACTTCAATACTTGTTTGACTAATTCTAGAGCAGCAACATTGAGCCCAATTGTCATGACCATAAAGAGAACATCATTTGTCTTATATTTATACATTGAGTCGAATCACATTAAATACCAAAAAAACATCATTTATTGTTGCTTTTACATTGAGTCGAATCGCATTGTATACAAAGAGAATATCAATATGTTATTTTGTTCTCGTATGGATCATACTGAATATGGAAAAATGACGATTAAGTGAAACTTGGATTTATACGACTTGACTTTGATCGCATCGAATACGAAGGACCAAACTTCACTGTTGGCATTGACTATGTTGTTACTGAAATGTTTGTTTTAGTCACAAACATTTTCAACTTGCATCATGTACAATATATTTTTCATGCTTTAGACATCGAAAAAGTATATCGAATTTGATTCTTAAGATCACATTCCACAAGGTAAAATATAAAATATTTTTCAATTAATTTTATGAAAACAATTTAAAATACATCATTGTGTAATTCGACACAATCATATTCAACTCGCATCATGTACAATATATTTTTCACACTTTAGACATTGAAAAAGTATATCATATTCAATTCTTAAGATCACATTCCACAAGATAAAATATAAGATATTTCTCAATTAATTTATTAAAACAATCTAAAATACATCATCGTGTAATCGAGAGAAAATTTGAAAACAAAATTCGGGTCCAATATCACTTAGAGAAATATGACATGGATAATGAAACGTAGTCTCTTTGTAAACCCTATCCACATTGTTTTCCCAACATCTCTTTATGATCTTATTACTTTGTATATAGCGACTCGTCCTTCTCACCTCTCCCTCAACCAACCCTATATCTCTCAAGCTCTCCTCTGGACGTCTTTCATACTTCACGATCACATTTGTTTCATGATATTGTCCTACACTATCAGGCAAGTACTTAATACTATCACAGCGCGAGATAAACAGTGACTCCAGTGACTTGAGTTGCCCTAGATTCTCAGGCAGGGATTGGAGATATGGCAAGACCGCTATGTCTAAACGACGTAAGTTCTGGAGGTTACCTGCCGTGTCTGGTAGGCTCACGATGTTCAGATCCTCCAGGTGCAGAGAAGTTAAAGAGTGAAGCTGGCCTAGCGAATCCGGTAAGTTCCGAAGACGTGGACAATCTATGATTTCCAGCCTCAGGAGAGATGTCAGTTCTCCCAAAGACTCGCACAAGTACTCCTGTCCACAGCAAGACCGAATTTCTAAAGTTGCAAGTCTACTGAGCTTACCAAAACCCACCGGCAGCTGTTTCAGGTCAGAGCAACGGGAGATTTCAAATTTTTCAAGAGAATCCAACAGCCAGAATGATTCCGGCAGTTCTTTCAAACCTCGTATGTCCTCCAGTTTCAAGTTTGTTAGCGCACTCAGAGGGCGGGCCGCCTGTTCTCCCCAGCGGGCCAACTGAGGAACAAAGGCTGTGTTGGTCAGTTGTGTCCGTGTCAGTGAGCATCCTCCCAAGCTCAAGGTCCGGAGTGAGGAGAGCTGGGAAAACGAACCTGGCAGTTGTAACAATCCAACATTCGCTAGACTCAACACTCTCAGGGCGGGAAGTCGTCCAAAAGATTTTGGAAGTTTCTTCAAAGGCGTCCCTCGTACAGTGAGGACTTTCAAGTTACCCAACCTATCAAAGTTGGATGGAAAACGGACAGACTTGCATTTTTCCACGTGAAGCACTGCCAATTGTTGAAGCCCTTCCACATCTTCTTCCCGAATAGGCCAACAGTCCTTTCGCAGTAAGCGTTCGAACGTTCCGCCACGGTCTTGGAAGCAAGAAGTAAGATGAATAAATGTAAGCTTGCATGGAAAACGGTTTGTGTTTCCACTAAAATTAACATTCGACAATCTCAATAACCGCAACTCTTGTAGATTGGCGACACAGCTCCACTGAAAAGCAAAAGAAATTCTAGGTGGGTCCATTGATGTCGATATTACTTCAGTATCAGCTTTGTCTCCCTGCACAAAAGTTAGAAACTGACGATGAGATTCTTAAATCTAAACGCAAGCAACTAGCGTCCACGAAACTGATATATACCAGGCATAATGGTAAGATTAACTCCCGAAAGAGCTATCAAATAAACTTACCTTATACACGCTTAGCAGATATCTAACGTCGTCCGGTTTCCAAACTCCCCTGCACAGCTCTATCCTTTCATTATATGGTCTGGAGA
The DNA here is from genome assembly GCA_036924285.1 of Asterella californica. Lineage (NCBI taxonomy): Eukaryota > Viridiplantae > Streptophyta > Marchantiopsida > Marchantiales > Aytoniaceae > Asterella > Asterella californica. The sequence continues at coordinate 94,470 of JAYKYS010000014.1, read as the reverse complement.
TCCTCTTCCCTAAGTCGCGAAGCTGGTGATGTATCCAGAGGATTGTAACACTGGACCAGGTAGTTCCTGATTCAATCAGTTCGATAAAAAATCGGTCGATGAGGTTCTTCAAGCCACTCTCCACTGAAAAGCCATCAACTCCAGTTTCCCACACCTCTTTCCATGTTTCCTGATTACACTCTTGTGAGCACTGATCGAACACTGCAACGTCTAGAAACATCTCGCGTTCCATTGGTGCCAGCTCATCGAAGCTGACTTTGAGTTTAGCCCACAAACGATCCTGTGCACTTCCGTCCAGAGACTCCGCTTTGGTTAGTTTCTCCAGAGCACTGATCCAACGGGGAACACCTTTTTCGAAGCGCAAGTAACTACCTATCACTCCTAATGTGAGAGGTAGGCCATCACATTTCTGCACTACCTTTTCTATCAGTTCACTGGGTATGTCTCGATCGACATCAGCATCCAAGTGAGCCAAAAACAAAGCTTGTGACTCTTCAGCGGATAAAAATGGGACTCGGCATCTCCAGAAGGTGGGCAGGAGCTCGCGACTTCCTATCCGAGATGTGACAATCAAACGACTCCCTGTCCGCAACCAGTCCCTTGAGTCCAGCAAGTACATTATTTGTTCTTCAGACTCAACGTCATCCATTATGAACAGCACTTTCTTCCCGTGCAAATGTAACCGCAACGATAGTGCGTCGGCATCCTTTAGGCGAACCTTTCGCCCGCTACCCGTGTACAAGTTGTTAGCAACTAAATCATGAAGGTCTAAGTCACGTCGCTTCAATGTGTCTTTGACGTCTTCCACAAAACAGCTGAAATCGAACTGCTCCCGAATCTGCATGAGAACTGCTTTAGCAAGCGTGGTCTTGCCTATACCGCCCATTCCTACGAGTGACAACCGCGACGGTTCTGCTTTTCCCAACTGAAGCTCCTCGATCACTCGTTCAACAATCCGCGGGATGTTCACGAATACTCGAGGCAGTCGGAGAGAATTAAGCCAAACCTTTTTTGTCCTCTGTCAAACGAATCCAGCGTTAGAATGCGCAGGTCAGGGATCGAAATGAGTATACTCTGTCACCGAGATTCTGACAATTGAAGTCAGCTTGTACGATCCACTATTCCAGCATAGATGACATCAGCAAATTTCCAAATGCTACCCTTCTCTCGAGCTAATATTCAATCTCTGCTCAGAGCACAATACGATATATTCTTCATGATGATAAATTCATGGGTTAAACTTCAAGTTTCGAAATGTGGCCACAAAAGTTATTTTCAAAGTGGGCAAGATCAAACTACAAGAAAACATATTATACCTCTTCCTGGAGAACCTCCCGTATGAATTTGACCAGATACAGGTAGTTGCTCGACCTCCGATCTCTCGGTTTACAAATGGTGAAGTGGTCCTCTCCAGATAAAATACAGAAGTCGTCTATATCTTGACGCGCGGATCCCTCTTCAACCACGAGCGCAGATTGTGGTTGCCAGCTGAAAAATCGACTTATCTGTGGGCATGGTAACCACCCATTCATCAGTAATGATTCAGAATCGTGCATAGGACGAAAATAATAATAGTTGTAATGAAAGAAAATCAAGCATCGTCCATCGTTCGCAACTGCAGGATGCATTGAAGGGATGTTTTCTGAATGACAGTGGACAGAGCGACTTGCAGTTCAATGGCTGGCTCTAAATTAAAACCTTACGGTATATGTTTAAACACCAACCGTAGTAAGTGGTATTTGTATGATTGACTGGCAAGCTTCAGTCTCACTGGCTTCTCCCACTCCGCACGTCTTCCAGCCATGCTGCTGACGCAATTTTGAAAAGCGCTCATTAAGTCTCGCAGCATCCTTGCTAAGGAGCTCCACATATGGCAGCAAGGGTCCCTTCTGCTTCGAGCTGGACGTTACACGGGATCCTGAATTTGGCGTCGAGTAGAAAAATGCTCCTTTCATATTCCATAGAAAGGTTTTGTATGGACTAATGGCACGACTCATGTCCCTGGCCCCCATCTCCTCCGCTTGAAGACATATTTCTTTGAGCACGAGGCCACCTATACAGTGTCCTACCAACACAACGGGACAACTCTCGCCAGTGCGTTCGAGTCCGATGATGGACTGGGCAAGATTTTCCCCAACCAGGTACATATCCATCCCCGAAGCAGAAGCCGAAATTTTAGTGCTGGAATCGTAGGACACTGACATGATACGTGCTTGGGGGAAATCCTCGGCGAGCCAAGTGTTGATCCAGCATTCGGAGCCATCAGCCGACATCCACGTTTCCAAATATGCCTCGTTATAGTCTTGAGACTGGAATCCGTGAAAGAAGATGATTTCTATATCGACGAAACCGGTAGCAGGTCTGTACAGCTCGTATAGATCATCATTCATCTGCCGGAGATACCGTATACCCCCATCATTCACAAATAAAGCATCATCAGAGTTTAGGTTTTAGTGATTGGAATATGCAAAACTGCTCGATGTTTCCTCATCAGCAGAGTGTTATGCACGAGCAAACCTTAATGAAATTTCTATGGATACGTAGAGGATAAAATCAAACAACGGCATCGCTTACTGAGATCTTGAAGATAACTCGGAGACTATCAAGAGCACTTCACAAGGACTCGGAGACAAAGATGAACGGAAAAACACGGCCCTCCCCGCGATTGCACGTTCGATGACTGCAACCACCTTTGATGAAATCTCACTCGTCTATCAGAGACAAGAAGTGAAGGGTGACTCGAAAATTACCGAATGAACAGACATATACCTTCGTGATGGTTGGCCGATCTGGAATGTTCCTCGGCGTCCAGGAGCTGGAACTTGCCATTGCTTTAGTTCACCAATTCAGAGATCCGGAGTTCTATGTACTAAAGATGAACAACTGAGGCACTGATAACCTTTCATAATCGGCTCCGTTCGAGGAGGGAGACTGAAGAGACATACGCTAGTCAAGAGTACTCGTCATGAACGTTCTCTGATGAACATGGACCTACGCAACCTCACGAGTTGAAGAGCAGTACTGAACTCGATTTTCTGAATACAGACTGAACTCCGCAGAAATTTACTTGACCGCGACCCTAATACGTTTGTCCTACTTCGACTCAACCCCTTTTAGCTTTGCATTACTTGGTAGCACCCTTGACTTGCCACAGGGCATTTTAAGTTGGATACATGGCTGAGGGCTATTCACTTTCTTATCTTATAATGATGAACCGATTGAACATATTATTACCGGTCAAAAAGTGAAATCAATTCCTACAAATATATTAGAGGTGCAGTCAAATAAATATCTGCTGAATATCGCGTTGTTCTCAAAATCTCTGAAACTAATAGAAACTATAGTATATATAGGATGATAAGGTGTGTCAAAGCTGGAATTCTTGAAGCAATATTTTTCTGTCACGGAGGAGTATTACGACCGCGGTCTAGAATCTACAGCCATTCCCTGGGGGCACCTCTGGAAGCACCGTAGAAAAAAGCCGCCGGAGTTTCTTATCAGTTCTTTCGAGAATTCAACCATAAATTTTTGTGACAAAGCAGTGAAAGATTTATATTAATTTTCAAAAATAAAATTTATTAAAATTTTAAATTATGATATCGATTCCCAAATATATCCAAAAATGGTTCAAGACTTTGTACAAAACTGTCATTCAAAAAACAACGACTGTATCACCTCTAGATGTTAAAGAATCTACTCAATAGCTTTCACAGTCCTTAATGCACAGTCCACAATGGGCTTGAGCTGCCCTTAAGCTAACACTAGGTAGTGCATTAGAAGGTGTCAATGTTGAAATCTTTCTGAACGATTCTGGACTCACATGAAAGAGTTAGGAAAGGGGGTGTTACTACTGATTGGGGGAGGGTTGAGGATGCCCTGGTTGTATTAACAAGGCAAAGAGAGGAAGAGAGACTATATGAGGACGTCAGGTTGCAAAAGTGATCTCTCATCCTCACGTTGGTCCTCAAGTATAGCCACCTCTTTGTCGTGACCCTCAGTCTCAAGGTAGGACGCAGACGCGAGCAACATGACGCTAGTGGACTTGCACTAGGTTGCGAATGCTGCGAGTAGGACTGAACGGTTTGACCGAGAAGTCAGGATCAGATGAACCTAAGTGGTTCTCTGAACCAAGGTTGGAACATTGGATTAGGATCTAAGGGCCTACCCCAAGACAACCCCAAACGAATGCTGACCTAAGGGGGCAAGTCTGAGAACGGATTGAAACATAGATTTGAGATGTAAGTCCGAGATGCAGGATCGAGACGTGGATCCGAGACGTAGACGGATCGTGGTTCGGACGCTGGTCCGACCACAGGGTTCGAGTCTGGGTCTGGACCACATATTCTCGGAAAAATGACTAAGTGTTGGAGCTCCAGCGACGTTTTAGATTGTGGACGGAGCTTCACGTAATATCTCGAGGCGAGTGAGATATCATTGGAAAGTCTCGTGGAGAGCTTTCCAGTGATATATAACACTCCTAGAACTGACCTCCGAACTGAGAGCTATGGCCGAACCCGTTATCGGGTTGTGATATAATTTCTAAGGACCAAAGAAGAGAGCGGGACCGCCGATCCCCAAAAGTATATATGATAGGGGCTCGATGCCTAGGTGGGCCAGGACGAGTCACCCGACCCCAAGGTTCGACGACGGACTCTGGGGGCATGAGGTGATGGCTGGGCCGGTTCCAAGGCATGTTTCGGTCCAGACTTGGACGTCTAGATTTAGGAACGATGTAAGGACTGAGATAAGATTAGAGAACGAGACGGCGGGTCAGACCACCGTTCGAGAGCCTAGACCCAGGTGGACATCACGAGCGGTTGGGCCGCTAGGTGTGTTGGAGGTACCGTTTAAGACCCTGGACTTTATAAGAAGTCCGCTCCAAGTCATCTTGTGACTTGCTCATGTTTTGAGACCGACCTAGACGGGTCTAGGTCAGGACTTAAGGATTGCTGAGCTTGATGAATAGAGAGACGGTCCGGCTCCGGTCTGGACCAAACTGAGAAGACGCTTGTTCACTCGAAGATCGATCTACCACTCTACCACTCGCTCCACTACTTCAAGATCGATTGAATATGGATTTTCATTCGTTGTCTCTCATCTTTCCAAGTATGACGTAATTTAAACTTAAGTGTACTTCATAAGGAACACGGGTATATTTGAAACGCCCTCTCTTATAGCCGCGGTTATAAAATGTAATATGTCGACAAAGTTAAACACGGCTAAATCCAAACAATGTCCATCATCGAGTTACGAAAAAGATTCCACTACCCGTTAGAGAATAATTCTCTCGAACTTTGACATCCCCTATTGGCAAGATGGTCAAGTTCGCCTCATTTCGTCCGGTAGGTAGTGAAACGAAACTTCAAAAACTGCTGCAAATGGAATGTTTATTATGCTCGATCCTTGTGATGATTTCCACCAATCTTTAGCTTTCTTCACTACCTGCCCTCATCAGTGTGTTGGAAAGAGGTCGACCAGCCGTTAGGATTCACATTCATCAAAAGAACTCGGGATGACTTTCTGCTAACAGTATCTGGACTCCTTGTTCATTTTCACCGCCAGTCCGATGATAGGAACCTCACATGTCTGACTAAGTTTTTGAAGTCTTAAGAATCCCAATGGCATATCTGATAAAATTATTCAGTCCATTTTTCTACTGGACACATATTCTCTATTCTCAACGAAGTGAGCATCTTTGCAAGGCAGTTTCATTTATCATTTTACTTTTTACGAGGGAAAGGTTAGGTGATAAGTTAACTTTTTTTATTAGATAATGTTTTGCATTTATGTCTCTTTGGATTGAGGTTTTATTTGTCCTGTTTGCAAGGTTTTTAGTTCTTTTTGCTAACATCTAATATTTATATGTATAATGGAGTTTTAGCTTAATATTCAGTATTTTTTAAATAGTATACTTTGCTATTTATAAAATTTATTATATTTATATTAATTCGTAGTGTTTTCGAAAACAGTTCAGTAACACAAATTTATTCTATTTTGATCCAAATCATTAAATCTGATCCAGAAGTTTGATAATCACGTCTAATATTGTCATGGTCAATTGCATCTTAGGGTGCTTTTTCCTTTACGATTATCTTCTTCTCTCGTTTTGACTGAAACCTCAAGTTGCTTGCATAGTGTTTGCACATGTCTTCGAGAAATATTTCAGTTTTGAATGGAAAACGTTGTTTTTCAAGTCAAAATTGGGCTATAGCCATCTGGGAGTTTGTATTTCAACTACATTAAATCCAGTGTTCATTCTTTTGAGTATAGCATTGTGAAGAGTGCAATGTGCAGTACAGAACTAATAACTCAATTCGTACAACCAAAAGTTAGTACAGGAGTTTTCACCCAATTCGTAAATAATCATCAACCATATGTAAACCTGCGAGATAGACCATAATGGGATAAATCTTACGTGCTTAGTTTGTAACTTAATGTATACGGATGATAACCGTTATTTTCCTATCTTCGTTGAGTTTTGCTTGTGCATCTATGATTGTGATATGTTTGTGCGTTCACTTTGTAATATTTTGTAATATTATCTTTTTTTGCGATTGATTTATTACTGAGATATCCTTTAAGAGAGGTAATAATTTTTATCTAAAAATCTAAAAAGAAAATATGATTTTGCAAGTTAATGAGAATCTATATTCAGACGCCATCAAACAATAAAGAAGAGTATGCAAAGAGCAAAATCTTTTACTATTTTTATTACTATTGTTTTATTTTATTTTAAAGAGAGAAAAAGAAAGAAGAAATAACGGAGTCAGTACCCATGAAATAGTACGGAGGTCTATAGCGGCTAAATGAATCGCTGGATTGATCAACATCCATGGCATTTCCTCGCAACTAAAAAAGCGCAACCTGGGAAACGGAGTGGGCTACAGTCCAGTATTATCTGGCGAGAAATCAATCAGACAGGAAAAAAACCCTTAGACAAATGAGAACTATGCTCGAAGATGACTTATAGCCTGATGCAGTCGGTGGGAGACTCTTGTGTATAATGATCAATCGTGGTGCGGAACGCGATTGAGAGAGAAGCAACTGAGGTAGTCGAAGACCACATATAAAGAGTGATGTGGAGAAAGGCTTGCTGAGGTCCATACGCACGTACTGGTTTCGCCAACAGTCATGGACAGCTAGAGCAAACACCACAAGAGTAGATGACTTCCTTGGTGGTGACCCAGATGTCTTGAACAGTGTTCCGTATGTCTAACCTGTTGAGTAATTTTGCATCTACTTTAAAATAAGCTGAGTAGTAGAATTCTTATTGGAGGAGTCAATAGGAGACATACTCCAGTTTTCCATAAGTTACTGAACCATGATGCTGAGAAGAACAATTGGTGTCTTCCTGCAAACTCATGTATGAAAAGGCTACGGTCTTGCATTTCCAAGATACTTCTTCTAATTCATCATTTTCAACTACAGCTAGATGTCCATAGGATTCTTTTCCCACAACCATGCAGTGAAAAGGTCTGATGAAATACCGAAACATGTCTTCATTGGAGTTGTCCATCACACCTTCATCTCTCCAATACTTCTTTAGATGGAGTTGAAATACGTTGTTACAGTCGATCAAAGATGACGTACCGAGAGTTTATTGTGAGAAATTTTGGAGAAGATTATTACAACAAGATAATAGCTTCATCCGTTCCTTTTGTAGTTTTGTTTATTGTCAACCGTTTTAGAGTCAGGATTCTGACTATATATTGAGTGTAGTTTGTTTTTCATGTCTACGTGCTTCTTGACCAACGGCATCGTCAACGGCCCGTTGTCGTGTTGTGGTTTGGCTCTTGTGTGAAATTCCTGTGTAACCTATGTTGTGTTTCTTTTCTATGTTTCGTGAACCGTATCGCGTAACTCGCCGAACGGTGTGATGAGTGCCACGTTTGTGATTATTTGTTTAAGTGATCGCACGGTAGAGGAACGTGTCAAGTCATCGATCTGTGCGTGTTCATTTCAATGGTCCTTGTCGCCGCATTTGTGTATAAAATGGTGGGTCGAAGGTTCATACGGCATTCTCTCTCAGCGGGTGATTCGTGAGGGTTCTCGGTGGTCTGCATGGAGGAGTGAAGAACTGTAGGAGTGGTGGTTATGGACGGAGGTTTGTTACCAGCTCCGGATCTTCCTTTCCCGAATCCGTTTCATATCAAGCTTCATTGCATCCACCGCGATCACTTTCGACAGTGGTTAGTTGCGTACTTTGGTGATGAATTCATGGGGAGAGTGATGGAGTTACAGCTTCTAGTGATCTTTCCGATCGTAACATACGGAGAGACTTGGGATATGATGGTGTATATTTTGTTGTGAGGAACAATGGATCTCAACTATCCATCGAACGTTCCTTTCAACTTTTGGGTCGATGTCGGGACTCATTGCAGACCGAAGATCAATCATGGGGCTTGGATCGTGAGAAACTTCGGGCAAGAATATTACAATCGAGTGATAGCTTCACCGTTTCTTTTTGTTGTACCTTTTATTGTAGAACGTTTCCAGGTTGTAATATTGACGTTGTATTAGTCTGCGACTCAATCGTTTCTATTCTGGTTGAGCGCTTCCATGTAGTTACGGACCGCCAAGAATCCATCGACATATCTGAAGGATTTTCTGAGGTCTTAGAGTCTTGTTGATGTCTTGTGTCTCCTTGGAGAGTAAAGATTTGTTCTAGAGGAAAAAGTTGAGTGGAGAAAAGACAAAAGTAAAGCTTTTTTTGCTCTTATTGGTCCACTTTTGGACCAATGATGTTCTAGCTGATCCTCGCGACGTTTCTGTGGTTTCTGGAGACTTCAGAGGTCCATTCGCAAAACGAAGGGTATGGTTGGAGAGCTCTCGACGGGGGCTACAATCTGGATTGAAGAATCTGTCGATTTGATAGAAGGATGAGCGCATTATGATCGATTGAGTGGAGGGGGGTGCAATTCGTACCTACCGCTACGTTTCTGGTTGTTCCGAGAGACTCGCGAAGAGTTTTGAGGAGCTGTCTATTGGGTTGGAGAGCTGACGACGTGCTGGTCGTTTTGATATCAATTTCATCAGGTTCTTGATTGATTTGGATTCTGAACCGATCGATTGAAGTTGAGAAGTGCAGACGTGATAAGACGGGAACAGCGAACTGTGATAGTCATGGGTAGTTTGCTATTGCTTAAGTTCTGAGTCGAATTTCTGAGTGAAACTTTCCAGGATTGGAGAATATCTTATCAGTAAGATACTTGGGAAGTTTCACCTCAAACGGTCAAGTAGTTTATTCAGAATCTTGGATCAAATGTACCTGGGTCTGTAAAGCTCTTAAGTTAACACAGATTACGGTTTGATCCATATCTGAGAATTGGTTTAAGATTTCGACCTGAAAATTATTCAGGGTAGGAGTGAAGGGTCCAATCAAGCTTCCTGTGAAGTTTGATCATCATTGGTCGACCGGTTTGGGAGGACTGAGGTCTCAAAGTTCGAAGATACTCCTGTTATTAGCAGTTTCAGATTTTTCGGTATCATCTATGGCCATTTTTGTCATTTTCGAGCAATTTGGAGAGGAGTTTGTTGCTGAAACTGCCATGCATGTATACAACTCGACATTGGAGGGTGTGGGGCTGATTTTAGCTCTTGGTGATGAAGAAGAACGGAGTCGTCATGAATCTTAAGCCGTTGTTTGGGTTCTTGGAGCTGCTAGGTATTACCGCCGTTGGTGCTATATTGAGATCTGAGTAGTGTCTTGGAGCATGCATGCTTTACCTTGCTGGAATGTTTGGTAGGCCAGGGTGTACAACAAGTTGTATCGAGACTCGATCAAGTTGGTTGAGCGATCCTATAGTATCTTTCAGTTGTATCAAATAGAGTTGTGGCGGCCAAACTGATGGGCAGTTAGCGTCGTTGGGGAGCTATTCAGAAGTCATGCTTCCAGTGATATAGAGGAATAACTTCAGTTAGATAGTACAGAGCTGAGTATTTTCAGTTAGAGTACAAAAGATCTATTTGTAACACAAGTTTATGCAACCTATACGTAACCTTGGATCGTAGCAAGCTTTAAACTTGAGCCGAGCGGATACAAGGTCACTCGGACTAGAAGAGTAGATAATGAAACATTTGAGTGGAAACATCCAGATCTAGATCCAACCTTATCAATCCACACCTCTGCACAGCCATATACCCAGTGTATTCCTAGACAAAAAACACGTTATACGATAACGTGTTTATAGTTTGTTCAATATAAGCTTTGAGGTCCAAATGGTACTCTTGGATAAAATTTCGCTCCTTGTGTGTTTGTCATGTGAGTGAAAACACAACTTTGTATGCAGTGAACTCACGTTCCATATTTCAGTGTCCAATTCACGTAGCTAGGATTTGTCGTCATCCAAGGAAAGGGGTCTGGTCGCAGCATGTCTAACTTTCACCTTTCTCTTTTTTGCATTGATAAAGTTGGAGGATAAACGATCAGAGCAACTATCAATAAGATAGCGACATATTGACAGCGGCATAGTGTTGGATGCCATTAACAGTTGACATTCATACAAACTGTACCACATTATTTTCTTGAATATGGAAGCTTTTTCAGTTTTGTAATCTGTCTTTCATTAAATTCATCATATTTTCTCGGCATGAGAATAGATCTCGACAGTCTGTATGAATGTCAACTGTGGAAGTCAGTCAGTAGCGTTACATGACGCTTGTAACATATGTAGACTACACACTATAGATTCACTATAGTAGTTTCCAGCTTCTACATTCAATTATCACGTACTTGATTTTCGTGAAAGTATCAAAAGAGTTGTCACTATCGTCTCCCATACAAAATTCATGCACAATAAAGTTATAAATACGTACTTCGGTGTCAATAGCCTGGTGCTGTTTGGGTCTGCATCACCCATCCGGCACTCTCACTGTAAAGAATGATTATGCGTGCAAAGTGCAGTTCTGGAAAAAAAGAGGAAAACGAAAATCAGACGGTAAGGGACAAAAAATCAGAGAAGAGGATTCGCGAGCTCAGACGTAGAAGACATGAAACGCAGAAAGCAGACATCATTTTCATCATTTTTGCTTCCACTCTAGTAGTTGCAACCAGTCGTTCTTGCTCTGGCTCCGAGATACGTACGCTGCCTGTTCAATTATATATAGCTATAGTAATATTTTTTCAAATAAAGTGAGTGGCCCACTGCAAGCAGACTGTACCTAGAGATCCGGCAGTGTCAGTTCTAGTCTCCTGCAAGTGAACTCATGAAAATACCGAAGGACTGCTCTATGTTCTAATAAGTACAGTTAGAGGTACATTTAAACAGAAAAAATATTTGATACGATTAAAATGTTTGGAGGGGTACATTCAAAAAGTGATTTAAACTGAAGTGTTTAGAGGGGTGACCTTGAAAATTGATGTCGTACTAAACTTTCCAAGAGGTCTAACGATTGATTAGTTTCGAAAATAATTTCAGAATTAAAAACATGAGCATAGAAATACATGAAAAGAACTCAACCGAGGTCATAATGCGGACTTGAGAATGCAGAGCTTCTTACGCCTCACGATGGCAAAATCGGCGCATATTACTTAAAGTTTTGACGACATCATAATCGGTGTACTTTACTGATGCATTATCTCTTATGGGTTTCTCTACCTTGTAACCGTTCATTTTAAAACAAACTATTTAATATTGATAAAAATATATTAAGATGAAGTTTGAGAGGTTTTAGAAACAAAACGGAATATTTTCCTTAGACACTAAGAAAAATAAAAAAGATAATTTCTTTCATGCTTTTATACTAATACTCGGGATTTGACCACCTCTTCTTAGAAAAGAAACGTATTGGTCAAATCGCATATTTTCTGTTACGTTATTAGATGTCGGACAGACAAATATCCGTCCAGACGTTTGAAACCTCCGGAGACGCAGAAAGAAAGCCGGCGGAGAGCAACCTGGCACCGGCTACATCGGGCCGTTGAACCCCACATAAGATGAACTTATATGGGACTGTAGACTTTAGGTGCGACTGCAGGCGTTAGCTACTTCATCCCCAAACTTTCACGTGTTGAAAAGGTCCATATGAGCACAGAGTCGACTGACTCTCTAGTGAGAACACGTCAGGCTATTCAGAAGTAGCAGAAGGAGCAGAAGGACGGCTTTTACTTAGACCACGCGTGGCGGTAGTTCGCTGGTGTGGGCTCCACTAGCCCCTTTTCTCAGAAAATTTCTTCACGTTCTAGAAATCTAGGAGTCCCGCGATAAATGCGCCACATCACTGTATTTTCATTCGTTCATGGTAGAGGACAAGAAAGATACAAAACGAAAGCTCTTGCGAGTAACTACTAAATGAACCTAGGCGCGTTTACAATGGACCACGCATGGTCCAACAACGATTTCTGAAAACTTGATTTGCTGTCAAAACATCAAAAATATAATTGACTCGTCTAATGCGTCATCTTTTGGACTTGACCAGCCCCTTGTGTCATATCATAGACTTGACGAGACCTCTTATCAGCGACAGTCCATCGTTGACCACTATGTCAAATTTGGCTTTCCATGTTGGAGTTCACAGGCTTAGTTGGACTAACAGCAAGGTGACACGAGAGATGCAAGAACGAGAGGTGCAAGAACAACAAAGGTTACCTTGCGGCTCGATCGTTATCGGGCTCGATCGAGCTCGAACTTTTATCGATTCTGCTTACCGTAAGGTTCCAGTCGATAATTTATAGATCCACTCGAAATTTATTGCATCCTGTTACTATTGGATACATGACCTTCGGTTTTGCTCTGATAGTTGATTTGAACGACACTTTCTCGTCTTATCGACAAGAAATTTGCGACCGTCTGCGAGAACTATCTACGAATGTCTCTACCGGTTCGAACAACTCACCAAGGTGGAAGCAAAATTTTGTGTCCTTTCTGTCTTTACGTTCATGACTAGCTCGTTTTAACAATTTCGTCAATCCATCTTGACATTTCTGATTCAACTGTGAACGAGCATGAGATCTTTTCCAAAGCCGCTATTTCGTCAGCTCATGCCAACCATAATGGAGAACGGGCCAATTCCACGTTGTCGAGGTGAGAGTTTCCTAGGAAAGGCAGAACCTTCTAGCTGTGATACGATCGTGAAGAGGAGGACGAAAAACCACACACGAAATACGGATCGCAAGGAAACACACCACCACGATCTCGATCCGGCTAAGATAAAACACATGGCATGCAAGTAAATCTTCAACTCCAGATCATTCAGACTGTAAACCTCACGCTCATTAGCTCAAAATATCAGAAAACTGCTCCTGTGAAGCACCAACACGTTCACCTAGAAGCTTCTCGTTTTCTTTTCAGAAAGATGTGCGTACAAGTTGTAGGTCTCTTCTCTACTCAATTTTGTTCTCTACTCTCAATCCCCTCGATGTCAAAACTATGATCAGACAGAAAAGATCTCCAGATGTAAGCTCTGTGTAAAAATCTCCTAGCTCTTCGATTCTCTACTCGATAGTCTCTGCTCCCTACGACAATACGCTGTCGAGTTGAGAGTCTTTCTTGGGGAGGGCGGACCTCCTGACTGTGACCGATCAGAGAAAAATGACCAGAAAGGAAAATAGGTTGCTGCTGACGATGAGATCTCAAAACACTGCTCTTTGTGCTCACCAATTACAAAACAAACACTCAAATACACACTCAAGTACACAGATAGATCTCTCAGGAGTCGAAATAACTTTATTATAGTGTCGTCTGCACCACCAATTTCTCCAACTATACAGAAAATCTCTCTCTTCCTCTCCTGCGCACCTCTCTTCACCCGTCAAGCCAAAAGTCTACCCAGTACGTCTCAACCCGAACCTAATAGAGAAATTTGGACCCCTGAATCTTATTTCTCTCTTTGCCTCAACTGAAACTCTCAAAAAAATTGATCCAGCGTCGATCAAAAGTCCTCTGTAGATTTTCAAACGATCTCTCTCAATAAAACTGCCTCCTGAGAGCAATTTCTCCTCCGAACCGTTTATTAGACAACGTCCAAGCTAAAAACTCCTGCCTCTCTCTCTTACGATGCTCTCCCAATTCAATCTGTGAGCAATTTTGACCTTCTCCAGCCTCCTAGCTTCTCCTGCGTGTTCCGCTTCAGCTCTCTCCGAAAAATCCTTTTCAAAACTGTCCCCGATTCCAAGCCACCGCAGGTAAATAACCTAGAAGTTAAGGCCCCCCCTTAAGCTGCCCCCCTGCTGTCCTTATAAGCGCAGTCACTTCTCAGAAGCAGGGCCTTAGCTAAGCTGCCCCCCCTCTTAAACTCTAATTCTCCTCCTTCCGCCTCCGCTGTAATCTTCCGCTTCAAGCTTATGTTGTAATCTTCCGCTTCCACTGTAATCTTCCGCTTCAAGCTTCCGCGGTAATCTTCCGCTTCCGCTGTAATATTCCGCTTCCGCTGTAATATTGCGCTTCAAGCTTCCGCGATAATCTTCCGCTTCCGCTGTAGTTTTCCGCTTCCGCTGTAATCTTCCGCTTCAAGCTTCCGCGGTAATCTTCCGCTTCCGTTGTAGTTTTCCGCTTCCGCTGTAATATTGCGCTTCAAGCTTCTACGGTAATCTTTCGCTTCCGCTGTAGTTTTCCGCTTCCGCTGTAATCTTCCGCTTCAAGCTTCCGCGGTAATCTTCCGCTTCCGCTGTAATATTCCGCTTCCGCTGTAATATTGCGCTTCAAGCTTCCGCGGTAATCTTCCGCTTCCGCTGTAGTTTTCCGCTTCAAGCTTCCGCGGTAATCTTCCGCTTCCGCTGTAATATTGCGCTTCAAGCTTCCGCGGTAATCTTCCGCTTCCGCTGTAATCTTCCGCTTCAGTTTTCCGTTGTAATCTTCCGCTTCTACTGTAATCTTTCGCTTTAATTTTAAGGCCCCATCTAAAGCTGTTCCTCTGCTGTCCTTATGCGTACATAATAATCAGCAAAAGTTTCCCGTGCCCTCGATGCCATCTTGATGCCACCCTGAATATACTACAAGCCATCCAATGTAGGCCGAAGCCCCAACACTTATGAGGCCGCCCCACAGGGCTTACAGCCCCCCCATATGCGCACCAGGTATCTCCCATAGTATATTCAGGATGGCATGCGGAGGCTTAGGCCAGGAAGCCCACGATTAAAGGAGATACTGGTCTCCCGCCCCTAGATATGCAGGACGTGGCTGCATATCCAACATAGACTCCCTTCCAGGAGGCCAACATGCCGGAATAGAAACCAGAGGCCAGGGGGGATTGATCCTGAGACCACTTCCCTCCTAGGCAGGCGCCCTATCACTGGGATGGCCTTTGGTTCCGTTCAAGAAGGTAAAAACTTTTGTACACATGTTTTCCTGAAGAAATTTTCCTGTAAAGTCTTTACTAGTCTTTCCTACGCTAACTTCTCTATACAACTCCGTTTTTAATGAACAAGGAGTCAAAACTATAGTATTTGTGAGCACCTACACGCTCACGCTATCCGATTCTGAGTTCGAGTCACGAACCAGAATCGACGGATTTCCCTCTTTCACGTATTTCACAACCTAAAACTCGTACTAACTATTGCTTAAAACACTTTCTGTCAAAACTAGAAGCATGAGGTCGCTCTCCTCGTCGAGCTTTGCATTCTGGTGTCTTTCGACTCCTTTAGGGGTGATATTCCAACCCAAGCTAGGGGGCAGCTTGTCAAGCATAGCCCCAGCTTAGCTCCTGCCTAGCTTGTTAAGCTGCATGGCAACTTCCTTTACATAATATAGGAAAAAATCTCTTTGCAATACTTTTCACTGTACAGACTTATGTACAACACGACATTCACCCCCTCCAAACCTGCACATCCTCTGGTATGTGCCAATCCGTCACCGACCCTCGTGGTCTTCCAAATCTTCTTCGTTCTCCTCGACCGCATCAGAAAGGCCTTCATTTGCTCCTGTCTGCTATGAACTTAAGAACTCAGCTAGCTCCACCGTCTCCCCTCTCTTTTTGAATAGCTTCACTCGCTTCTCAGCAACTGGAAGCCTTAAAGGCGTGCCATCTAGCTCTTGCAAGGAATAAGTAGCATTCTGATGTACATCAGAGACAAGGTACGGGCCAAACTACCTTCTCGAAAACTTTCGAATTGTAGAGTGTTGGTTCTCCAATGTGCTGTCGTATACCAACACCCAGTCTCCAACTTGTATCGGTTTTGATCGAAGTCTATGAGTCTTATCAAACCTCTCTTTGTTCCCAAGTCGAGCCGCCTTCAGCCGTCGCTGCGCTTCAACGAGATCCTCCTCTCTATATTCTAGCTGTCTGATTCGTAGTGAGAGAAGCCGCACACGGTCCACATTGTCCTCCCATGGCAAGGTAACCCAGGTAGGAAAGTCTTCTTCTGCTGGCATCATCGGTTTCTGTCCTAGCATTAACTCAACAGGCATGTACCCTGTAGTAGAACAATGAGTTGTTCTATCCGCCCATAAAGCAAAAGGGAGTAACCTAGGCCACTCTCTATGCTTACCATCACACGCCTTCACCAAAGCCTGAACTATTGATGGATGTCCTCGTTCGCTCTTGCCAATCCCCTCTGGATTCATCGCAGTAGTAAGCTTGAGCTTCACACCATATCGAGCAAAAAACTCTTTCGCTTCCGTACCACGTAGTTCTCCCCTATCTGCCCGTAGCCTTCCTATAGATCCATATCTACAAATAATATCTTCAAGAACAAACTTACATATCCCCTCTGTGGTCTTCGTCCTCAAGGCTCGCCCTTCTACAAAGTTGGAGAGATCCTCACGAGCCAGAACCAAATATCGCATGCCCCATAACCCCAGAGGCATTACCACCAAGTCGAGAACCCACTGGAAGTGAATGCAAGGCGGATAAGTAGGCACTAGACCGTCTCTATACCGGATCTTTGAGTAGAACTGACAATGCAAGCAAGAACTGACGTAGTTCACCACATCCTGATACAGACCTTTCCACCAATACCTTTCCTTCAGCTTGACGTAGGTAGCCCAAATCCCTCGATGTCCGGCCCATAAGGTATCATGGAACTCTTTCATTAGTTGCTGCTTAGTCTGCAGATCGTCCACTACTCGTATGAACATCCCATCTCTCCTCTGTGGCCTTCTCCAAAGATACCCATCATGCAGAAGATAGTTGTAAGCTTGTTTCCTTATCTCTCTGAACTCTACTTTGCTCCATCTCTCTTGCCTCTCCAACAAGCTCAGATAATACCCTATGTCACGAAGTCTACCTGTGTAAAGCTTCTCTCTAAACATCAACGGCTCCAAGTTCGTAGCCCGTCGATTAACCTGACACTGAGCATCCTTTCTCTCCTCTTCCTCAGCTTCTGAAATCATGACATCCTCGTCTACAAATCGAGCTCTTGACAACATATCTGCGACCATATTCTCCTTTCCTTTTATATGCTTCAGCTCTGGGTTCAAGCTTCTAATATAGGCAATCCAACGTAACATTTGTGTTTTGTTTGGATCGAGAACATGGTAGAGATTCCTTTGCGATTCATATTTCGTATGTGACTTTTTGACCTCCTTTTCACTATCATATCAAAGCTAGAAGGTTGCATCCTTCCTAGGAAACTCTTGCCTTGACAATGAGGAGGCATGAAGAGTCTACCTCAGATTGCTACAGCTGCAACAATAACTGCGTTGATGGTACCATCGATGAATCTTGAGATATATGTTGGACATGTTGAAGTTTCTACTCGTCGTACATTGATAGATAGGACTGTTGTGAAGAGTAATGATGAAATTCTTTCTGAAGTATTGAAGAGGGTGGCTGAGACTATCCATAAGGTCACAAGATGAGGATAGCAAAACATTCTTGGACATGGATAGACACATTCACTAACAAGATGCTTTTGTGGAAAAAAAAGAGACGACGAGATATATCTGAGTTTGATTCTAGAGCAACAGAGGAGATTGGAGATAGACAGAGAGTCACAAAGAGACGAGCAACTCCTCTAGAGAACGTCCCATCTACTTCTCAAGCTCTCCACTTACGTCAGATCTGATGGAGGACATGCAGAGGTCTCAATAGGAACCAAAGACTGTTGATAAGTGGTTTACTACCCAAGAGAAAATGAAGAGATCAGTTTACAAGTTGATGGCGGATATTGAAACTTCTACTAATCTCAGAAGCATCTTGAGCAGAATATACTAGACGTACGAATTAAGTTTTTCTTTGAGAGGTTCTTGATACTGCGAAGAGGGAGTTTCTCGAGCTGATCATCTTCATCATCAAACAGAAGAGACAAGTGATGTCCGAGCAAGTAGAGAGTCATATGATAGATGTGATTGGAGCTTTTATGAATGATGTAAATTTAGAAAGTGTAGTTTTAAGAGGTTGATGACAAGGGGTATCAACAAGAGGTGTTGGTTGTTGGTACCGGTGCTGTTGAGTTTGATGATGAAGAAACTGGAGAGCAGAGTCTAGCTATTAGTGGTTTCAGAATGAAACATTGAGATTGTGTTACGACAAGTACACGAGTATGCCTTTGAAGTTTGTCTGACTCTGTTGCTCTTTTAGTTTATCAAGGATCTGAGATCAACATCATGTCACAGGAAGTATATGAAAGAGGACAATGGATGATTGAACTGAATCATGGTTGAGTGCTGCATGCTGTCAAGAACCAGAAGGGTGAGTTATAAGGTGCTTGTCCTAACGTGAGAATGAAGATAGGTGATGTGAAGATAGATTAGCACTTCTTTGTGCGATCTTTTGCTTCGTTTTTTATTATTTTTGGATAACTTTATATTACTAGTTCAAATGAAGATCAAAGTGATGGATGACGAATCACATTATGCTAAGATTTGCAATCTAAATGATAGACGTTTGTGTCATTTTTTACCGTTCGTACTGTCACGTCACAAGTATCCCATTATTTGTGTGCGTGTTTATATAAGTTTCATTAGATATGACTATCTTATAGGTTACTCTAGTTCGAAGATCTAAATCTAGAGTGATCAAAACTAGCCATAACTAGCGGAGATAGTTATAACTAAGTTGAGGAAACTATTAGAGGTTCCACTATGGCACTATGTGACAAGTGCGGAGCTCTAAATATGCTTCTCAAAAGTATGTAACTTTGTTGACCATCGCTGATTGGATGCATGATGAAAAGTCATGCACAAAGATCTAAAGATGCTCCTCAAAAGACGTATTAGTTTGTTGTCGTCTTCCGATTGGATAGGGTGGAAAGTTAACACTTTACAAAAGCTAAAGTAGGAGAATCTCTTACTTTTGTAAAGTAGAACAAGTAATGTGTGTGCTATTCTTAAAAGCTTAGTAGCCTTTAGAAGTTTTACTATTTTGGATTGCGCACTTACCATGAGGTAACGTAACTTAGTGAAAGTTACCACGGTAAGAAGTTGTAGAGTATATAAGGAGGAGTTGAGAAGGTGGAAGACACTCTCATTTTCCTGTCTATAAGTAAAGCGAGCATTGGAGACCTTGGGAGTCCTTGAGTACTATGTGATGCAATGTGGAGGGCGGGGTTAGAACTTGTTTGCAGGAACGCTATTAGAGGGACCGATGTGACCATACGGGTCAGAGTGTTGAGTGAAGTGAGCATAGGTATGATAGAATCTTTGTAATTAAGGTGCACTAGTAATCCTAGTCATCTGAGGTACCCTTGGGTGAGAGACAGGCCGGCTTACATTTTGGTTCCGTTGCTAGGACCTCGATACAAAGATTCATATTTAGTTGTTAGTACAGTTCATGAATGTTTTTTAGCATGAGTTCAGAACCTTTGTACATACACTATGTTATAGAGGGCAAGATAAGCTTTCCAATAAGCTTGATATCTCCGAGAGATCAATTGTAAGGAGAGAGTTATGTCTTTCGGAAGTTAAGGAGGTTTTTTCGGTATCAAATAGTGAGCTCTCGGGAAGGAGTTTACAGTCATTTTCATATTTTCAGTTTTTAGAGTTAGACCTTGAAATCTTCCATGTTGACAGCTTGCAAGATAAGCTATCTAGGCATCGAAATCATGCGTGAATTGATCGAGTAGAACTGGAGTTATGGCATTCGAAGCGAAGGGGGGTCAAATCTGTTATATCGCTTGCTGAAGTAAAAGAGTGAAAGAATTTCAGAATTCTTGAGAGAGTTATGTTCGATCTCTGAGGCTCAAGGTTGACAAGTTAAGCTTCTTCTTAGTAATGTGAGAGATTGCTAAGCGAGAAGATAGTCGAGTGATCAAAAGTGTCAAACAAACTATAGAGCGAGAGAGATGTATGACGGATCATCGTCATGGAAGAACAGCAAGAGTGGAAATTGAGGTTGAGCAAGATCCCTCAAGGCTATGCGGTGATAGTTACCGCTGATCTGACGAAAGGAGAATTTCAACTAGAATTTGAGGAAGAAGCAGAGAGTAGTCGTAAGAACTAGGAGAAGAACTCAAGGTGCTTTTTGTGTGGAGAAGTACATAAGTGAGCAAGTGTCCTACGAAGAATAGACTTTTGCGTGAGCGAAGAGGGTTGGTCGACTTAAGCTTACACATAGGTCCTTCTTCCCTTAGACAAGGCGTCATTGACCCTACAACCTTTTGTCCTAGATGTGGAGTGGACGGGATTCCAGTTGAGCACGAGTGTAGCGCAGTGGTTGTTTTGCTAGAAACTGTAGCCGAAGGTCTCGAGAGAAGGTTGAGTGTAGAAACGGAACGAGTGAAGACCTCTAGCGAGGATGGAGATAGTCTGTCACACGAGAGATAAGATGACCATGAGGGTCAAACTTATTCCAACCTTTGGAGAGGAGAGAGCTCAACGGAGAAATTGTGGATTGTGGTGAAGTGCGATCTTCACATCCGCAAA
Source organism: Asterella californica (assembly GCA_036924285.1). NCBI lineage: Eukaryota > Viridiplantae > Streptophyta > Marchantiopsida > Marchantiales > Aytoniaceae > Asterella > Asterella californica. The sequence continues at coordinate 73,732 of JAYKYS010000014.1, read as the reverse complement.
CAGTTCTTTGAGTAAGAAGAAGAAAAGAAGAGAAGAATGGAGAAACTTCCGGTGTTTTACGGAAAGGATGGAGAAGACGTGGAAGGATTTGTGAGGGACTTCAAAAGAGCATGCATTGGCAATGGAGATCGAAAGAAGAGCGAGTGGGTAGGGTTGATACCTGAATTTCTTGAGAATTCTGCATTGACATGGTATGAGGATAGGAAGAAGAGAAGCGTAGTGGGGACTCCAGTTGATACTTGGGAAGTATTGACGGAGGCCTTAATTGAAACTTTTCTTCCCGATGAAAGTTACGAGAAGTTAATGGTAGAGGTAACTTACCTCAAACAAGGAGAGAAAGAGAAAGTAAGGACTTACGCCGAGAGGGTGGAGAAATTAGAACAAAAGTTTCGGGTGGTTTTACGAAAGAGTGGAGATGTAGTAGAACCAACGATGGTGGGCATTGGAGCAATGCTCACAAAGAATTTTATTGGGGGATTGAGGCCGGAGATTCGAACACAAGTGCGGTATGAGAGACCAACTTCGAAAGCTGATGCAGTGAAGATCGCAACCAGGATGGAAGAGAGTCTGGATGGAGACGACTTGCAACCAATGACTGTTGGGGCAGCATGTGGAGATGTGCAAGGACCGATCATGCCAACTCTGACGCCTACGAGTGTTCCGACTGTTCGATTTTAGAATCTGACTCCGGTAGCTCCTACTAGTGCGGTTACAGTCACTGTACCATCTAGATCTGTTACTCCCGACTTTCGTGATGAGTTGAAAAGTTTGACAGAGTCTCTGGCAGATTTGAAGATCAATATGGTGAATTTGTTGCAACACCGCAGTCCAAATGTTGGAGGAGGCTCACGAGGTTATGGGAACTATCAATCTAGAGGTGGACCACCGCAAGGATCACCAAGTAACTACACGAACCAAGGATGTTTTACGTGCGGAGGATCACATTTCCAACGTAATTGTCCAAGTCGTAATGGTGGAACGGCGGATGGAGCTTCAACTTCACAAAGCAAGGACAAGGGTGTAGCATGCATTGACATCTTGGAGCCACGAGATGTACGAGAAGGTTTTCAATCTGTAGAGCTGTTGGCTCAAGAGAGGAAGAGGATGAGGACGCATTTCGACGAAGGAGAACCAGTCGTGATGGAAGATTCTCCAAGTCAAAATACTCGGAGTAGCAAATCTTCTTCAAAAACCAAAGAACGGCGGAAGAAATTGGGAAATACTGATTTCACAATTTCGATGGAGCAATCAAAATACAATGTGGTGGAAGACGTGGGTAAGCAACGAGCAAACATTACTGTGGGACAGTTGATTGCTCTGAATCCTTCGGTGAGGAAAGAACTTTGTAGCGGTCTAAGCTCCCGACGAGGTCGGAAGAAGAAGGTAAATCCTTCTACTGTCGGTGTGAGTGCTTTAGATGCTAGTGAAGGAGAGGTGTGCAACAAGGCATCAAAAGTAGAGGCTCGTATCAATGGGAGAGATGTCTCAGATGTTCTTGTCGATGGAGGATCGGCAGTAAATGCCATCTCAGAACGACTCATGAGGAAGTTGGATCTAGTACCAACTCGTCCTTCTAGTATCACGGTGGGTATGGCTAACAGACAGCGAGTTAGACCATTGGGAGTGCTGGAGAGAGTTTGTGTGTCAGTAATGGGAGTGCAAGTAAACATGACATTTCAAATCTTGAAAGAGTCAAGTTATGAAATGTTACTCGGAAGACCTTGGCTTCGAGCAGTACATGCAACGGATAACTGACACAAAGGTTATTTACGCATCGGACCGAATCACCACCGGATCAAAGTTCCATTGCTCGGAGATCAAGTTGGGACGTCGGAATCAGATCGACCCACATCGGACTACTGGGAGTCAGAAGTTGTCGATACTACTTCTGATGTAGGTACCAATTCTTCAGATTCAGAATCTGAAAATACATCGTCAGAAGAAGAGAGAGAAGAACGAAATGTGGGTGTGAACGTAGTGGATCTTTTCCCTTCTCCGGAAGTGCAAAGTGATAGAGACAAAGAACCGTTGACTCTCGAGGAGGTGGAGAGAAGAATTGCCACCTTACGTTATGGATCGAAGGTTACTAAAGAGGAGAAGAGTTGATTCGAAGAGATCTTTCGCAAATACATTCATGTATTTGCATTTAGTTACAAGGATCTGAGGGAGGTCACACTAGAGCAACACCGAATCGAGTTAGAGAAGGAAGTCAAACCGGTGCGACAGAAGCAACGAAGAGTGAGTCCTCCAATTGCGGATCTGGTGAAAGAAGAGATCGAGAAGCTGCACACTGCTGGGTTCATTTACGAGGTGGAGCATTCTGAATGGGTATCACCCATTGTGATCGTAAAGAAGAAAAATGGCAAATTGAAGGTGTGTGTGGATTACAAGAAGCTCAATGCGGTCACAAAGAAGGATTATTATCCTCTATCTTTCATTGACGAGATCTTGGAAGAAGTGGCGAGAAACGAATGGTACAGCTTTGGAGATGGTTATAGCGGATATAACCAGATCAAAATTGCACCAGAACATCAACACCTGACCACTTTCACTACTCCGTGGGGTACGTTTGCATTTCGAGTCATGCCATTTGGTCTGTGTAATGCTCTTGCGACGTTTCAAAGGTTTATGAACAAAGTGTTCGAACCTTTCTTAGGAAAGTTTGTGAGAGATTTTATAGATGACTTTTGTGTTTACGGGAGTAAGGAGAAGCATTTTGAGCACCTTGTGAAGGTCTTAGAATGTTTAGATGTAGCAAATGCATCTCTCAATCCGGAGAAATGTATTTTTGGGTGTGAGGAAGGGTTACTCTTGGGTCATATCATATCCAAGGACGGCATTGCCGTTGATCCAGAGAAGGTGCAGAAGATCTTAGAGCTCTCTTTTCCTAGTACTCTCACTAAGCTACGACAGTTTTTAGGTATGGTGGGGTATTATCGAAGGTTTATACTCTCGTTCTCACATAAAGCGTATGCTTTGACTGTATATCTGAAGAAGGGAGTAGATTACGTGTTGATTTTAGGAGATGAAGAAGCTCTAGCCGCCTTTGAGGAACTGAAGAAAGCTCTTACTTCAGCTCCGATCTTGGTTAAGCCCGATTGGAATAAACAGTTTATTCTATATACGGATGCTTCAAATATAGCAGTAGGATGTACTTTAAGTCAGTATGATGTTGAAGGTAGAGATCATCCTATCGCATATGCTAGTCGGCAAATGGTCAAGGCAGAGAGAAATTATTCAGTGACAGAGAGAGACGGATTAGCAGTGATCTATGCTTTGAGAAAATTTCAACATTATCTCATAGGAGGCAAGTTCACTATCGTTACAGATCATAAGGCATTGAAGTACATCTTCAATAAACCTATGGTCGAAGGACGATTAGCAAGGTGGAAGCTCTTATTGTCAGAGTACGACTATGAGATCTGTGATCGACCAGGGAAGAAACACGCGAATGCAGATTTGTTATCTAGAGCTTATGATGACGATGGAGAGGAGCCGGTGGATGACACCTTTCCTGACGAAGATTTGATGGTCTTGAGCAACTCTATTATCCCAATAGAATATCAAGAAATTTGGGATTTTGTTACGGAAGGTGTCTATCCAGATGGGATGCGGACCAGAATGAAGAAGGCATTGGTGAAACGAAGTCATCCTTACTCGGTGGTGGAAGGTGTGTTATTCCGTGAAGGAGTTGATGGGGTCCTGAGAAGAGCTGCGAGCAAGGAAGAGTCTCTACGACTCATGGAAGAATTCCATGACGGTCCAGTATGTGGAGGACATTTTGCAGGCAAGTTGACGGCTCATAAGATACTCGACGCGGGATATCACTGGAGGGGGATGTTTAGAGATTGCTTGACGTATTGTAGAACCTGTGATGTTTGTCAAGCTTTCGCTATCAAATCTAGTGTTTCCACTCCTCTTAGATCTATTCCGGTTCTTGGACCTTTCGAGAAATGGAGAATAGATTTTGTTGGGCCTTTGAATCGCACCCCTCGCAACAATAAGTATATTGTTGTAGCCACAGATTATCTTACGAAGTGGGTAGAAGCTAGACCTCTTGTAACTATTGGAGAAGTTGAGGTGGGTAGATTTCTATACGAACGGATCATAACTAGCTTTGGATGTCCTTTGGAGTTAGTTTCTGATAGGGGTCGAGAATTTGTGAGTGGTATGACTACTGCTATGTGCACCCACTTCTCCATTTCTCAGAGGGTTACTACTTCATATAAACCTAGTTCAAACGATTTGGTAGAGAGGACAAACTTTATCTTGTGTCAGATGTTAGCAAAGGATGCTGACATGGAAGGGGCCAAACACAACTGGGACAAGCGTCTTCATGCGGTTCTATGGGAGTATCGAACAACAGTGAAGACGTCTACGGGATATTCACCTTTCAAGATGGTGTATGGATTGGAATCCAGATTATCAATCCAGTTCGACCTAACCACCTTTCAGACCTTACAAGCTGGATTGAAGAGAAAGGGTGGTCAAATAGCTGAGAGAGAAAGGAGAGAAACTTTGTTGGAGCTGGAGGAGAATAGAGACGATGCAGCTCAACGAATTGAGATGGCCCAGCTACAACAGAAGAAGAGCTACGACAAGCGCTTGGCGAAGAACAAAACGAAATTATAGCCATTTCAAAAGGGTGAGTGGGTGATGCTATGGGATGCTATTAGACACAAGCGAGTTCAAAAGAAGTTCTTACGTCGATATTTTGGGCCTTTCATCATCTCCAAAGTGTGGAGTAATAACACGTATGATCTTCAAGAGAGAAGTGGTACGTTCTTCGATCGAGTGAACCACGACAAGCTGAAGAAGTTTCATCAACGTGATACTTCACTCCGAGGACGGAGTGAAAATTAAGTCTGGGGGTAAATGTCACGTCACAAGTATCCCATTATTTGTGTGCGTGTTTATATAAGTTTCATTAGATATGACTATCTTATAGGTTACTCTAGTTCGAAGATCTAAATCTAGAGTGATCAAAACTAGCCATAACTAGCGGAGATAGTTATAACTAAGTTGAGGAAACTATTAGAGGTTCCACTATGGCACTATGTGACAAGTGCGGAGCTCTAAATATGCTTCTCAAAAGTATGTAACTTTGTTGACCATCGCTGATTGGATGCATGATGAAAAGTCATGCACAAAGATCTAAAGATGCTCCTCAAAAGACGTATTAGTTTGTTGTCGTCTTCCGATTGGATAGGGTGGAAAGTTAACACTTTACAAAAGCTAAAGTAGGAGAATCTCTTACTTTTGTAAAGTAGAACAAGTAATGTGTGTGCTATTCTTAAAAGCTTAGTAGCCTTTAGAAGTTTTACTATTTTGGATTGCGCACTTACCATGAGGTAACGTAACTTAGTGAAAGTTACCACGGTAAGAAGTTGTAGAGTATATAAGGAGGAGTTGAGAAGGTGGAAGACACTCTCATTTTCCTGTCTATAAGTAAAGCGAGCATTGGAGACCTTGGGAGTCCTTGAGTACTATGTGATGCAATGTGAAGGGCGGGGTTAGAACTTGTTTGCAGGAACGCTATTAGAGGGACCGATGTGACCATACGGGTCAGAGTGTTGAGTGAAGTGAGCATAGGTATGATAGAATCTTTGTAATTAAGGTGCACTAGTAATCCTAGTCATCTGAGGTACCCCTGGGTGAGAGACAGGCCGGCTTACAGTACGAACCACGAACTAAATAGATAAATCTTGAGAAATTCTCTTATCTATAGAAGTAAAGGTTTCCAGAATCCATCTTGTATGACATGATAGCAAGAGTGAAGGATCTATTGTTACTATGATCCAGCTTGAGCAGCCTGAGGGATCACATAAGGTTGATGAAGAGGCTTTTCAAGATTATGAGAATAATCATATTGTACATAGTTAGAAATCTAGTTTGATGATTTTCAATTATGATGATTAGAGTGAGTTCACACAAGTAGAGGATTTGATTGTGAAGAGTAGAAGATAGATGTAGAAGCATATAAAAGATTTGCATTGTACATGATTTTTGGAACAAGATGAGATGATTTCTAGTGTGTATGAGAAGTTTGTAAGTGTACAATCTTTTATTTGTTGGCTACATATGTAGATAGGTTGATGGAGTAGATGAGCGATAAGATGGTGATCTTCATCCACTCTCGTAAAGTTTATAAAGAGGTTATCTCGTATTTACAATCTTGTCTTCATCTGAGACTAGAGAGTCTATGAAAAGATGTAATATGTTGATGTGACTCTCGTCAAGAAGCAGAGGTGCACACCAAATATAAAATTATAGCAAAAAAGATGAAATTAGAGATGACTCAATTATTTTTCGATTCACAACAACAAATGATGTTAGTGGTCATTGAGCTTGTACTTAGAAATCATGGACAGATAAGACATCAGTTTTACTCAAGAGACATTCGAGCAAGTCCAGATAGAAGGAGGTGGCTTCTGGATTGAATTACAAAAAAGAACTTTCATCAAAAGATTATTAACCATGGTAAAGCATTTTTTTCTCAGCTAAGGAGATTGATTGTGTGATACTAGTGTGATTATTCCAATGATTATCTTCATTGATCCTCACATGCCTTAGCATTTGAAGTCGATTTCACTCCCTCGTGCCTTGCTACAAAAGCTCATTGAGCTATAAAAGAGAAGATGTAGATAGGTATTCTTGAACCATCTATGACTCTATACTCTAGCAGATGGTCCATAGTGCTTAAGAAGACATGAGCTTTATGCTTCATCCAAGACTTACAACTTGTCAACAACGTCACGATTCGAAACCGTTGGGACAAGACTTGTGATTGATGAGATAGCTAAGGTATTTGCTGGAAAGTCAATCTATTTTACTGGAGATTTGTTTTCAAATTACGATCAATTTTAACTTGCTTTGGAGAGTAGAGATTTGACCACCATGCGTACATTTTTGAGGTTGATGCAGATGTGTACTCTTCCTCAAGGAGTAACAAACTCAGTAGTTCTCATATGCAAAGCGTGATGCATAAGATGTTACGGGAGTTTATACCTGAGGTACAATCTCATTTCTGAATTATATCTCCATAAATGTTGTGGTGGAAGACAAAGACGAAGCTATGACTTCTGATGGTTGCACAAAATTTGTTGCAGATCTCATTCGAGGTGTGAGTCAGATTTTGACGTGTTTGAGAAAGATGCACCTCACTTTGTCAAGTACCAAATCTCATTTTGGGATCTTAGAGATTGTGGTAGTTGGTCATTTGTGCGGTATTTTTGGGAGACGGTAGAAACCAGAGAAGATAGATGCTATAGCTAGAATAACATACTCTACTAATATCATTGAGATTCGACAGTTCTTAGGAGCTTGTGTGTGCTTTCTCATGAGTATTTCTCATTATGCACATATTGCTGAGCCCTCGTATGCACTTTTGGAGAAGGAGAAAATGTTTACTTGGTGACAACAACTTTATGAGACGATGGAGCAGTTGAAAAAGATTTTGAAGTCTTCACATGTACTAAGGAGACTTAACTATGAGAGCGAGAGACCTACGATTGGATGACCAGTTGGTAAAAAAGATGTAAACAGTATGCGGTTTATTTCTAGATTTAGAGCCTGAATATTGATAGACAAAGAACGTAATGATCGTGTAGCGTGAGTTGTGGAGAGCCGTTACTGCTATAAACGAAGATCGAGAGTTTTTGAGTGGAGCTTGTGTGGTCTTAGAAACAGATTGTTTATCTTTGCTTGGTAACATAGCAAACTACAATATGCCAGACATAGCAATGCTACGAGAGATTACTTACATTTGGAGTTTAAACATTGAGGTGAGACACATAGCCGAGAAAGATAATCCAATTGTAGACATGTTATCTAGGGATCGTTATGTAGATGAGGTTGTAATGATTGCATATGCATGATTGACTAATGTCTTAACATAAGTTCACCTTGTATATAGTCAGTCGTGATACAATATGTAGTTCTATCAATCCACAAAACAAATGAAACTAGTCTAGACCATTCTCTATACCTACCATCACATGCTTTCACTAAAACATGAACAATAGAAGGATGTCCTCATTCACTGTTATCAATCTCCTTCGGATTCATAGCAATAGTAAATCGAGGCTCTACTCCATAACAAACAAAGAACTATTTCACTGCTACACCTCTCAACTTGCTCATTTGTTCGTAATCTTTTACTAGATCTATAACGACAGATAATATCTTCAAACAAGAATCTACATATGTCCTTTGTGCTCTTCGTTTGTTGTGCTCGTCCCTCCATGCAGTTAGAGAGATCCTCTCAAGCCAACACCAAGTAGCGCATCTTCCATAGTCTTGACGACATTATCACAAGATCAAAGATCTATTGAAAATATATACTTGGTAGATAGGTAATTGAGTAAACTTACAGAGAGGAGATCTCAAGATAAATCCTCTCAAACTCACAACCGGCCCTTGGAGTAGGTTGACCTCCATAAAGATAGCCAAGGTGGAGTTACTTCGGATACGTACCTAAAGCTTATTGTACAACCGAATCGTTAGCCGTCTCTACATATGAATCTGCAAAAGCATGTTAATAAGTCTTTTGACACGTAAGAAGATAAATGTGGTTTAGGGTTAGGGTTTACGTGTTGCATTTTCATCAAAGATTTTTTTTTGTTGCCACTTGTCATTGTACATCTGTTAGGTGACGATGGATTTCACGTAGGGGAAAAAAAAACATAGAGGGGGTGTATTGCGAAAAGGAGATTTTTTCTAAGGCATCATCGAGTAGAGTTATCAAAGAGGAGAAAGGAGAGAGATTTATGGAGCTTACAACGAGATAATTTTTGACTGATGACCGTTTTGACATCAAAGAATTGACAAATTGAGGTTAGAGGATAGAAATGAATAGAGAGGAGACCTACAACTTGTACGCATATCTTTTTGAACAAAAAAGAAGTTTCTAGGTGAACGCCGCTAGTGTTTCATAGTAGCAAATATTTTGAAGTTTTGAGTTCTTGAACGTGAGACTTTTAGCTTGGATGATATGGAGTTGAAGGTTTTTAGATTGAACGATTTGAAGTAGAGATTCTTTTGTGGTCCGTATGTTGTGCATGCATTTCGTAGATATCATATTGTGATTGGATGTCTTCTCGTTGACTTTCCTACATGTTTTGTCTTCAATCCTCCTTCGTCGAGGATCGTCACTTTAGCGACGATCTACAAGATAATGTTATCTAACGACAAGCCGACAACTACCAAAAATCATAGAAAGTGTTAGCTCATGATCAATGACTGACTCACGCAAGCGATTGGATTATGATCTCTATAAAGACTTCATGACTCGTCTGATGTGTGTGCTCCAAGCTGACCTACATTGTGCTAGAATTGAGAAGGACGTCCGTCAGTACATGTATATTCTATCACGTGTTTCTCAATTGAAGAGTTTGTCAGATGCAGATATGAAGCCCAAGAAAGGAGGAAAGCTCAACATTGACATGTCTTCCAACCTGATAACTTTGCCGTGGTTACTCTACCGATGTTTGTGAAAACATTAGAGACGCTTCTTTTGTTAAGTGAGCTTGAGCCAGCAGAGAGACATGTTCAGAGCAAACAGATGGCGAAGTTGATGAAGAAGAGCGTCTAGAGGACGATACACAGAGTCATAGTCAAGTGATTGATCCCACAACTACTATGCAATCTATAATGCTGGATTTGATAACGTAGTGCAATCATGTAGACTTTATTTTTATAATGTTTGTCAACGTTTGATGGTTGTTCATATCATATTGTATGCATCTTGGGATCGTAATATGAGATGCTTTTAGCAAAATTGTTTCATGTTCAGCATTTTTGTTTATGGTCGTCAACGTCGAGTGGTTGAATAACAATTAAGAAATGAATTTTGAGAACTTAAGCAAGAGCGGAATATATTCAAAATGTGAATAAATACAAATTTCACGAACTTGCAATTTCCAGCTACGGAGGGTGCATGAAAACTCAAAAGAGAACTCGTGAGGAAATTGATCGTTATGAACGACTGTTTCCGCCAAAAAGACAACTCAAAAACCAACGATAAGTCAAACATCTATGGCTCTACCTTTGGCTATTGCTACTACTCCAAATCTTAAGTCAACACGTGGAGCAAAATGTACAACTGAAGAACTCATAAGTCTCTGATTAGAAAATTAGAAAAAGACAACTACTCAACATAAGGATCCACAACATACTCCGTCGTCACAATCTCATGATCCTCCACCAATTCATTTTGAAGACGATCCAAAAATGATAGAAATCTAGAATGCTTTTTAGCAAGTGGAGGAGGTTGATGACATTACGCAAGGAATGTCATATAAGATTCAGATGAAGAATTTATCAAATTGTATGGATTTTTGTAAAATTCATGATATTTAGAAAGACAAGATCAATTTATACTTTTTCTCCACGATTCTATTCAAGAACTAACGAGTATGGGAAGTCCATATAGTAGAAAGACATCTTACGTTTCATAAAGAAACTCACGTGAAACAAGCCCGTGTCTTTACAGCTTGCTGTTGCACTAGATTGATTTGAACGTTATACCAACGGTGTTGTTTTGGGTTGTTCTTTACTTCTTTGAGGCATTGGACACAAGATTATGATCTTTTACGTGAAAAAGGTGATGCATGCTTTAGAATGTACATTTGGAAGATTCATTCAATGATCAAATCATGAGAACAATCTCATAAACTTTTGTCCCAAATGGTTTTTTGATCGTATATAGTTAATAGATTGCTATTTATTATTTTTGTCATAGAGGCTTCAGTTTGAGAGATAAATTTATTACGAAAGGAAATGTAATTATTCTATAAATATGCTTGAAAACTATTAAGATATCAGATTTTTATGTAAATCTTTTTCCTGAAAACACATTGACAATGAGATCAACATTTACTCAATGATTCAAGATATTTTCCAATGCGTCATTTCATTCTTTCCTTTAGAATAGTCAAAGACAAACAAAATTTCAATACGTGTCTAACTAATACACATTAGCAACACTGAATTGAATCACACTGAGTACAAAGAGAGAACATCATTTATCTTATACACTGAATCGGGCTGCATTGGACACAAAGAGAACATTAATGTATTCTCTTATTTTCTTATGGATCCTACTGAAGATAGAATCAAACTTGGACTTCTGCGATTTGACCTCGATCGCATTGAGTGCGAAAGACCAGATTGCACCATTAGCATTCGTTACGTTTGACTAAAAAATGTTTTATTTTACACAATGTGATGTACAATTCATTGTCAGAAATATACTCATCATGTACAGCATATTTTTTCACACTCTGTTGGGCTCGGCTGTTGGTGAAGAAACCCCTATTAAGCAGCCTCCAAAGCCATAGATTGTTTCTATTTGTCCCTCCCTTCTGTCAAATCCTCGCCCATCTTCCTTCTCACACCTTGTGGTTGTCATTTGTTCCCATCTTGCATTTAGGACCTAGTAGTTGATAGTCTTTTGGTTAAGCAGGCCTTTCCACGCTCGAAGCTCCTGTCTCCAGCCTCTCGTCTTCTTGTTGTCCAGCTTCACACCCAGTTATCGCTTTCTTGTAACCCCCCGGATATCGTCAGAATCTCTCCTGCCCATCTCGTTAGCTTCCTCAGTAGCTCCTCCCCCCGACCTTCCGCAGGACTCAGTCTGACCTCAGCGCGAGATAGAGAGATGCCCCCCATAGAATCTTTCAGGTCCTTTATCTTAAGAGCGTTAAGTGTGGTCAGATTGTGTCTCTTAATGCTACGAAGAACCTCCTTCCTGTCTTGATCGGTCGTCGAGTCAAAGTAACGCCAGAGGTCGATCGCAAGGAGGGTGGATAGAGACACCGATAACTGTACAATATTTCCCTCGAACCTGAGCCTCTCCGCCACCAGCCTCCAGCACTTAAGCATACTATCCAGAGTCGGGAGAGCACGAACTCGAAGTCCATGCATCATAAGTATACACTCCTCGGGAGTCCACTCCACAGTGTACCTACATCTTTTGTCTTTCCTCCTTGTCTCCCGTATACCCCATCTTGATATTCGGATCCACTCTTGGTTGCCACCACTCAGTATCTTAGTTAGATATTTCAGCTTAAGGGTCCGAGCTACCTGTCGTGCGCATACACATCGCTATACAACATACATCGCTGTCAGAGATACACTACACATACACATAACACATGGACGATGTCATACACATACACAAGTGTACCACAATAATCTGAATAGAGAAATTACCATCTCCAACACCACAACAAGGATTACTCACAAACGGTCAAGCCAAACCCACTCTAAGCACGAAGAGAATCCGGGTTACACTCAACTAGACTATCCACCATAGCCTGAAGCTTGAAGGCTCAACTCAAAGAACTAAGGCCTCCAAGCCTTACCTGCGAAGTTTACCCCTAGTGGGCTCTCTCACCAACTCGCCCTAACGGCACTAACGGCCTTACTGGGATGCGCCACTTCGCACTCGGTCAACCTAGCCAAGGTGCCCAAACTGACGTGACAGCTGTCGTGCGCATACACATCGCTATACAACATACATCGCTGTCAGAGATACACTACACATACACATAACACATGGACGATGTCATACACATACACAAGTGTACCACAATCGTCCCCCTAACTGGCAGTTAGGTCCCTCTAACTCCAGATAGCTCCATATCCCAACTACGTGATACACACCTTCATGGGTGCAAGGATCAGGAGGCCGGGTGCTACATCGCCCCATCGTTAGTCGTCTGTCTGCAATCCATACCACGCAAAGATCTAATCGACTATCTCCGCTATATACATCGAGGACAAACTCACCGTCCAGTAGGAACTACACTGAGAGGTGGAGTCAAACATGACATGTGCCAACCTCTCGGAACAACCATCACACACCAACATACGGGCTGCTCCATCAGCAGACCCACACAACATACACCTCAAGCCCGCGCGTACAACTGCTAAGCTTGGGTCAACGGTACCATCAATGTTGAGAAGATGAGATGGCGTGCAATTACGCACATGGTCCTTCCAAACAACACCATCACGGCCCTCTAACATGAGTACTCCAGAAGGTAACACCTCACGCACTCGTAAAATAGTGCGCCCTGCGGTCACATCCAACGTCGTCGGTGCAGTCTGCTGTAGATAGATATAATCGCCAGGATGAAACCTGCGAATCGACGGCCGATAACCTCCTCCTCGGATAATCGCATATCGCAACGTATCTCTATGCTGAGCAATCGCTAGGTTCTCAAAAGCCATAGGCATAACTCTCCGAAATGTCTCTGCTCGTTGAGAACATGCTCTCACCTACATATCCGAGTCATCAAGGTTCAGCACCTCAGCAGAATCACGACGAATGGCCGAAGGTAGATCTGGATCTCGACCATACAATAGAAAATACGATGAGAAGGAAGCCAAAAACGCTTGTCGGCTGAAACGGTAGCCCATAGCCAACCATGGTAACTGCACATCCCAGTCTCCCAAGTGGCCCTTTTGCAAACCATACTTGCGCAATCCTCTCTTCACCGTCTGAACTACCCTCTCCGCCAAACCATCCGCCTCAGGATGATCTCGAGATGTAGTCCGATGATCAATCAGCGCCTGATCACACAAGACCTGAAACTCACCAAGGAACTCTGTACCTTGGTCTGTCAGCACTTCAGCTGGTGCTCCAAAACGACTCAGCACTCGATCTAAGAACGCATACGCTGTCCCTTCACTCGCCTTGTCTAGTAATGCCACCAACTCAATCCACTTGGAGAAGTGCTCCACCATCACCAACACATACCGGTGGTGACGTACGGTCAACGGTAAGGGTCCCGCAAAATCCAAACTCCAACGGTAACCCAACCCCATAATTGGTAAGGGGTGTAACTGTGAAGTAGGAGCATTAAACGATGCTCGTACTCGATCACAAACCACACATCGTGCGACAAACTGTTGCACATCGATGTGCATACCACGCCACCAATATTGTCCTTGGAGTAAGCTATGTGTACGCTTCACTCCAAAATGTCCCAACTCCTCATGGGCATGTCGTACTAACTGTGCCCTCTGGGATGGATGTGGCACTATCCGTACCCTCCCATCACCCCACACTCGAAGTACATGTCGTCCTTCTCGTCAAAATCTCTTCGCTCGTTGAAGGACACGATCTCGCTCCTTGGCACTTACTGTGTCTACTACCACCCCAGTACGTAGATACTCCATCACGGTCACATCATCATGGATATCTCGCTGATCTGGAACACCATCTCCAACTCCTGGATCTGGAGACTCATCATCTACTCTCTGACCAGAGAAAGATACGACTTGACCCTCCATACTAGAGTTCATGGCCAACACACAAAGAAAGGCAGATGCATGCCACCCTGGCACTATCTCCTCATCAACCTCGTCATGCCATCGAGTCCCAGTCTGATCCTGCTGACTCGTGCACGGGTTGCGACTCAACCCATCGGCATCTAGGTTTGCAACTCCAGGTCTATGCACTACCTGGAAGTCATACTCTTGTAAGATCAGAGCCCATCGTGCAAGCTTCCCTGTAAGCTTGTCGGACTCCATCAACCACTTGAGCGGCTTGTGATCAGTGATGAGAGTAAAGAGGTTCCCAAACAGATAACATCGAAAGTGTGCAACAGCCCACACTGCCGCCAAACACTCTCTCTCATACGAACTATACCTCGCCTCCGCTGAATTGTTGGAGCGACTGGCATACGCCACCACGAACTCCTTTTTCTCATCATCATGCTGAGTCAGCACTGCTCCAAGTCCCAACATACTCCAATCAGTGTGCAGTTAGAAAGGACGCCCCCTAACGGGTCTCCTCAAGATGGGAGCAGATGTCAACCTATCCTTGAGCTCTACAAAAGCTCACTCCTGCTCATCTCCCCACTGCCACTCCTGGTCCACCTTCATCAGCTTGGTCAACGGCTTCGCAATTGCACTAAATCCCTTCACGTACAGACGATAAAAGTTCGCCAAACCAACAAATGCCCGAACTCGACTCACATCTGTGGGACGCGGGATACGTGCAATAGCCTCAACCTTCGTCTGTTGAACACTCAATCCACCTGGATAGATGGTGTGGCCCAGATACTCTACCAACTCTTGGAAGAACTTACACTTCCCAGGGTGTAACTTCAACCCATGAGCTCTCAACCGCTCAAACACATCCCGTAAGTGTCTCTCGTGCTCTTCCACTGTAGCACTATAGACTAAGATGTCGTCAATATAACATCTGACAAAATCCAATCCTGCTAGGATTTTGTCCATCACCCTTTGGAACTCAGCAGGGGCGTTCTTCAACCCAAATGGTCAGAACCGCCACTGATACAAACAATCCTTGCCGTGAGAGTCAATTCCCCAGAATGCTGTCTTGGACTTATCTTCTTCTCTCACTGGCAACTGATGATACTCTGCTCGAAGATCCAAAGTACTGAAGACCTTCACATGTCCCACTGCATCAAAGATCTCCTCAGGTGTCGGCATGACATACTTATCGGACTTCGTCTGCCGATTAATAGGACGATAGTCCCCACACATCCGTCTATCTGTGTAGTTGCCATACATATCCTTCTTGGCTGGCATAACTGTGGCAGATGCATACTCTCCATGCGACATCTCCACCAACCTAGCCTCCAACAAGTCTTGAGTCCGACTCTGGATCAAGGCTCTCTCCATGTCACTGTACCTGTAAGAACGTCGAAAGATTGGCGTGTCATTAGCCAAGTCGATCCGTATACCAGGTCCTTTCAAGGTACCCAAATCCTTCATACTGAAGGCAAAACAATTCCTGTAGCTCTTCAGGAATCTTTGGACTCTTCGTCTCTCCTCTCCTATAAGCTTGGGTCCAATCTCCGGCTCCCAAGTATCCTCTGTCACCATGCTAGAGATAGAAGACGAAGTCGTTGACTGCTATCTTGCAGCCTCTGGAGCAGTTTCTTTCTGCTCACCACCAACAATCTCCACCGCTACTGTGCGAAAAGCTTCTGCAGTTCTAGCTGCAAGCTCCACACTCTCTCCTACGACATCCCATGATGTCCAAGGATGACGAACTCCATGTGCCTCGCCCCCAGCCTTTGTCTCCACCGACTCGGTAGACAAAGAGCTCAAGAGTGCTCGAGCAGTAACTCCCGTCGATCGCATCCGACGCTGCTCAGCCAATCCAAGGTTAACAATCCATGTCAAGCAATTCAAGTCCGTTGCTTGACCCAATACTTGACGACGTGAAGCCTCTGACACCGAAGCTACTGCCGTCGTACTCGTAGCGAAACTCATCGCTCGCTCTTTCTCATCGACATTGGGCTCCACCAACTGCCGTAATTGAGCATCCCACACAAGCCCAGGTTCTCCATCTCTATAAGCATGTGACGCTGGAAAGCTTACCAAAGTGGGTAATGCTACCATGGGCCGTCCCACTAGGTTCACCACTGCCATGGGTGACCTATCGACGACTCTCACCACTTGAGATCGTCGTCCTGCATCCAAGATGCTATCAACCGTGAGATGCGCTGGTCGTCTCACTCCATCGTGTGCGCGCTTAAGCACCTCTCTCGGTAACAAGTTCGTCCACCACAACCGTGGACGATGTGCACGAGATCCTACTCTCGCTGCATCCAACAACACTGCTGGTCCAACCCAAGACCGCACTTGGTGCACACTCGCCATCATCTGTGTACGAGCATCACCCAACAAAGGAACGTTCTCCAAGATGTACGCTGGAGAATCCACCTGATGCATCTGGAGATGTCGTAAGATCCGTAACATCTCCCAGAACATCCTAGATCGCGGGTCATGTAAACCCTGACCTCTCCCAGCACGCGTATGACCTTGACATGGCCATCCGTCTATGTCAAGGTAAGATCCTGTGCCCCCAACAGCGAAATATCCGACGGTAATGCTTGCTGGTATCCTCTAACAGCTGATATGAGCAACAACTCAGGATATCTCTGCACCAAACGTGCCACATGTCGCAATGAGATGCGTCTTGCAATCTCATCTCTCTTCACATACAAGTATCGTTGTACTTGTATACCTGCTTGCAATACCGCAGCCAAACTTGTGCTGATCTCTCCAAACAGCTCCAGCACACATACACCCTCCTCTGGATACTGCCACACAATGGGAATCGTATCCAACGATGATAAGGTCACAGGGCCAGTAGCAGGAACAACCCTTTGTTCCTCTACTGGTGGTACAAAGACTTTACTCCAAGCCTGCTGCACCAACTGATCAGCATACTGTTGCAACTCTTCACTCGAACTCCAGAGTGAAACATCCAAGGCAGATGGTACTAACGTAGACATGCTAGGCATGTCCTCCACCTCCTCAAAGACCGGAGTATCCTCCGCATGGGCATTGCTCTCCAACAACTCGCTCGGCCAAGTGATGACCGAACTGAACCCTGCAACGGATGTCATCGTCCTTGGTGTAGGCTCCGTCGTCCCAACTCTAGCACTGAACCGCATTGGTAAGCGGCTCACTCGTCCCTCACCGGACTGCCAACCTGGTCTGTAAGATGCTGTCTCCGTCCAATAGTCGATCACGAACCCCATAGGGTACAACACAGCACCTCCCACCAATACATCATAAGACTCTGCGGTTGTAACTATGGCCTTGGCCCTCACCATAGAGCCATCCGTGGGATGATCTGGCCGAACTCTCATCGTTAACATTTCACGTGTCATGTGTAGAGCCCTACCTCCTGATCCCCCTGGAGATGTCTGCAACTGGAATGGACATCTCTCTATCTCGGACTTCTTCAGACCCAAACCAATACACGCCGCCTTACCCAACATCAACGGTTGGGCTCCAGAGTCTAACAAGATCTTCTGGGGTCGATACACTTTCCCTGAAGGTGCCACCAAACAGAAGATACCACTTCTGTTGTCCAACAACAGCACACCTGGTGCCAAACCAGCACGGTCAATCGCCGGCCTAGCTGGTAACTCATCTAACCTAGCAGTCGCCGCTTGCCAAGTACCACTGGTAGCTGTCCTGATCCTCGACTCCATGGACACGTCTACCGCCTCTCGCTGAACTACTTCAGCACTAGAGGTAACTATATCCTCGTTCTCACTGAGCGTGACCGCCAACTGGAACACTGGAGCCAAGTTGACTCCCAATGCCTTCATATCCGTGGCTGAGAATAGTGGGGCTCGCAAAACCGCTGTAGCCGCCCTCAACAACGGGTTCGAGCGTCGCATCCACAGACGTCGAAGGTGGACTCACATCACACTCACTCCTGGATGTCGATGCCTCCAACTCTACTATACCATCGGTAGGCCGTTTAGGAACCATAGATGTGGTCCTCAAACGTGAACGACTGAGGAAGCCTGGCCTGTCTATCAGCCTCCCCGCGTTGTGGATCCAACTCCACTGATGCACCTCGTGGCTCAGAGGCACGTACTGCACCTCTAGTCACTGCCGCAGATGCCTCAATCTGCGCCACACCAGCCATGAAGTAGAAGTCACTTTCTTCTCCTCCATAAGACGTGGAAGCCTCTGTTCCACTTGATCTCCGCTGAGCCATAGCCATACTAGCTATCCTCTGCTCCAACTGCTCAATCCGAGCAGCCATACCTGCTTCTGACGTCGTAGCAGGCAGTGGACCGATCGGTCCTCTCCCAGGTGCTGGACCTCTATCTCCAGCTCGACCACCACGGCCTCCCTGAGCTCCTCTGCCTCGTCCACGATCAGCCTTCCCTTGCCGCAACTCGGGATGGAGATCAAAACAACGGTCACTACTGTGACAGGTCGTCCGCAATGCTCACATTGCCTAGGTGCTGCTTGAGACGTCCCTGATGTCCCTGACGTCTCATAACCTCTCCTCTGTGGACAGTCCCTCTGCTGATGAGGACCATCACACGTCTAGCAAGGACCCACTTGCTGCTGACTAGAGAAGGACGGCATGGGCTTCTGCCCACCAGATCCTCCAACACCTCCTTGAGATCGTGACTGCTCCGCACGATCCTTACCACCACCACCACCACGCTGTTGCGTAGCTTGTGATCCTCGAGAAGAGGTGGTCGCTCAATGTGGTGTCTCCTTGCTGAACCCAGCAACCACCACCCTCTCCTCCACCATGTTGAGCTCAATCCGCTCAGCCAGACTAAAGACAACCGTCAACGTCGGAACGATATCTCTAAGGAGAGTAGCATCTCTAACTCTCCTACGCAGCTCCCGGTCTAGTATCCCATACCAGAACTATGACCCTCAAGCGTGCTACCGGTCCTGTCTCTCACCCAAGGTAAACCTCTGATGGTCTTTGGTGAGGCGCATCATAGAACTAGGAGGCCTCTGCTAAATCCAACTCTCGACATACTCATCTCACTTCCACACTAGGGACCAGAACTCTCATGGAGGCATAGAGATGAGAAAAACACACCCTTTATAGATATGGCCTAACGGTTTCCAAATACAAGGCAAAGGGAGGATGATAGATCACTCCACAACCCCTCTATTTATACTACTGCAGATTTACCATGGTAACTACTTGTAAATCTGATTTACTGCAATTTATCGAGACCAAGTCAAAGGTAAAAGTCCTAAGTCAAGAGTAGATTTCTCCTCTTTTGACTCTACTCTAATAATTAAGATTCTTCTAGAAGTATAAAGGAATCTTTGAAAGGAATCTCGGATTGCTCCTTACAAGACAAAATACTAACACATAATTGAGCCAAAAAGGTCAACAACCTTCTTGATTGTTTGACCCCTAAGTCTCTACAACCAATAAAAATCAGTCACGCATAAGACAAGAGTGTATTATTCACATCCTTGTCATTTTATGCACAACCAAACAAAATAGTAGTTCTTACACTTTAGAATGTTCTAATATTCTGTCCTCAAATACCTCCAACTCTAACTGTGACTACTCCTAGTTATCTGTCACTAACTTAGAGTATGGTCTAGCCTTGGGACTTATTTAGAAGACTCACCACACATAGTTATAACTATCCATATATTTATTACTATGCAACCCCTAGGTGTTACATTTACCCCCGGACTAAGTTTTCACTTCGTCCTCGGAGTGAACGATGACTTTCCTTTGATGAAAAAGCTTGAGCTTGTCGTGATTCACCCGGTCAAACCTCCGTCCTCCTAGCTCTTTCAAGTCGTATGTAAAATTACTCCACATCTTCTCGATGATGAAAGGACCAAAGTAGCGTGGAAGGAACTTCTTCCTAGCTCTCTTATACCTAATGGCATCAAAAAGCATTACCATATCTCCTTCCTTGAACGGCTTCACTTCTCTCTTATCGAGACGCTTGTCGTAATATTTCTTCTGACGTTCTTGCGCCTTCTTCATCTGAACCATTGCCACCACTCGTGCTTCCTCCAACTCCAATAGTTGCTCTCTTCTAGACTTTTCGGCTGCTGCTCCAATCGACCTCTTTAACCTCTTATGGACAGTTTGAAAGGTAGGTAAATCAAACTGTATGGGCAACTTCGACTCCACACCGTAAACAAGATGAAAAGGAGTGTATCCCGTCGAAGTCTTCGTAGTAGTCCTATACTCCCACAAGATTGCATGTAACCTCTTATCCCAGTTGTGCTTCGCGTCCTCCATATCAGCATCCTTGGCCAGCATCGCACACAAGGTATGATTGGTCTTCTCAGCTAACTCGTTAGCGTTCGGTTTGTAAGAAGTTGTCACTCGCGGCTTGATGGAGAAATGTTCCAACATAGCGGTTGTGATGCTTCCCACAAATTCACCACCCCTATCAGAAACCAACTCAAGAGGGCATCCAAACCTAGTAATGATCCGTTCTCATAAGAAACGGCCAACCTCTTCCTCACTTGTGGTTTTAAGTGGTCTGGCTTCCACCCACATAGTCAAATAATCGGTTGCAATCACGATATATCTGTTGCCACGAGGTGTTTTGTTTAAAGGACCGACATGATCAATTCCTCACTTTTCAAACGGACCTAGCACAGGAACTGATCTCAAGGGAGGAGTGCTAGTAGACTTCTGGGCAAAGGCTTGGCACACATCGCAAGTTCTGCAATATTCCAAACAGTCCTTGAAAATACCCTTCCAATGATATCCAGCGTCTAAGATTTTGAAAACCGTCACCTTACCAGCAAAGTGACCACCACATACAGGTCCATCGTGGAACTCCAGCATCAACCTCGCAGCTTCCTCCTTGCCCACAGCTCGTCGTAGCAGTCCATCAGCACCTTGATGAAAAAGAACTCCTTCAACAATGGTGTATGGCTTACACCTTCTCATTAGAGCATTCTTCTCTCTCGCTTGCATACCTTCAGGAAATGATCCATCAGAAAGGAAATTCCACACCTCCTTGTACTCTTCCGGCACCTCGCTGCTCAACGTGATGGTCATCAAGTCTTCATCCGGAAAAGTATCATCTAATGGTTCTTCTCCCAATTCATCGTAAGCTCTAGACAACAAATCTGCGTTGGCATGCTTCCTCCCCGGTCTATCCTCAATGACGTAATCATATTCTGCCATGAGGATCTTCCATCGAGCTATCCTTCCCTCCGCGTTGGGCTTATTGAAGATGTACTTCAAAGCTTTGTGATCAGTCACTATAGAAAATTTTCCTCCTAACAAATAGTGCCGAAACTTCTTCAAAGCAAAGATTACGGCCAACCCTTCTCTCTCTGTCACAGAATAGTTCTTCTCAACTTGCACCATCTGTCTACTAGCATAAGCTATTGGATGGTCGTGTCCATTCTCATCTAATTGACTCAAGGTACATCCAATCGCAACATTGGATGCATCAGTATAAACGATGAATGACTTACTCCAGTCAGGTTTGGCGAGGATTGGGGCTATCACCAATGCCTTCTTCAACTCTTCAAACGCCTCCTTAGCCTTCTGATCCTGAAGTATCAGCTCGAAGACTACACCCTTCTTCATGTAGTTGGTCAACGATTGAGCTTTATTGGAAAAGGATGAAATGAATCTACGATAATATCCCACCATCCCAAGAAATTGTCTCAACTTGGTCAAGCTAGTAGGGAACGGTAGTTCGACTATCTTCTTCACCTTATCTGGATCCACTCCTATTCCATTTTTGGAGACGATGTGTCCCAACAGCAAACCCTCCTCGCATCCAAAAATGCACTTTTCTGGATTCAGAGATGCATTAGCTTGCTCCAATCGCTCTAATACTTTGATCAGATGATCAAAGTGATCCTCCTTCCGCCCATACACACAAAAGTCATCAATGAAGTCTCTAACAAACTTCCCAAGAAACGGTTCGAACACTTTGTTCATGAACCGTTGAAAAGTAGCTGGAGCATTACATAACCCGAACGGCATCACGCGAGACGCAAATGTACCCCACGGAGTAGTGAAGGTCGTTAAGTGTTGATGCTCAGGGACTATATGGATCTGGTTATATCCACTATAACCGTCTCCAAAACTGTACCATTCATGACCTGCGACTTCTTCCAAGATCTCATCGATGAATGGCAACGGGTAGTAATCCTTCTTCGTGACTGCATTCAACTTCTTGTAATCCACACATACGCGAAGCTTACCGTTCTTCTTTTTCACGATCACGATGGGCGATACCCATTCTGAATTCTCCACTTCGTAAATGAACCCAGCTTCCTTCAGTTTATCAATCTCTTCTTTGACGATCACTGCTGTTGGCGGGCTGATCCTCCGTTGCTTTTGTCGAACAGGTCTCGCGTCCTCCTCCACGTCGATCCGGTGCGTCTCCAATGTCACCTCCTTCAGATCTTTATAGCTGAAAGCAAACACGTGGATGTACTTCCTGAATATCTCCAAGAACCTTCTCTTCTCTTCCGAAGTCACCTTGGGACCAAACTTGATGGTTGCTAGTCTTCGCTCTAGTTCCTCTCCACTTAATTTTGTTTTGTCCGGGTCCTTCTCAACAGATGGACGAGGGAGCAAATCAATAGCTCCAATATGAGGTGTGATACAATCCATATCAAACTCTTCATCTTCTGACGTCTTCTCATCAGAAGAACCACCTGTATCTACTCCGGAGACACTTCCACTGTCTTCGATTTCTGACTCCCAATAGTCGCTGGTTGGTCTATCAGAATCAGAAGTTACACAGCCACCACTTGAGAGAGGCACCTTCACTCGATGGTCGCTAGGTCCTATCCTCAAGTAACCTTTGTGCCATCTATCAATTGTACGAACGGCTCTCCACCAAGGTCTTCCAAGGAGCAAGTCATAGCTAGAATCTTTCAGAATTTGAAAAGACATCAAGGTCTGTACCCTCATAACCGACACCACTACTTTCTCTAGGACTCCGAGAGGTCTCACCCTTTGCTTGTTTGCCATACCAACAATGATGCTCGCCGATCTCGTGGGTTTCATCCCCAACCGCTTCATCAAACGTTCAGATATCGCATTCACAGCAGAACCTCCGTCCACCAATACATCAGGTACAAAGTGTCCATTCAAACGAACCTCGATCTTGGATGCTTTAGTGCATACCTCAGAGGCCTGAGCATCCACTACACCAACTCCCACACTTGAGACGTTGATCTTGCCCTTAGATTTCTTCTTCTTGGTCCTTCGCGAGCTCAATCCTCCTCGAAGCTCTCTCCTCAAGCTTGGGTTGAGTGCGATCAATTGATCCATCGTTATGTTGGCTTTTTGCGTGCCAACATCCTCCACTACGTCATATCTAGGTTGAGCAGCTGAAATGGTGAAATCCTCCATTCCCAGCTTCTTCCTAGGCTCCTTCTGAGAAGAAGACATAGTGCTGGAACGAGTGCTCCTACTTTGAGAATCCCCAATGATCATAGGTTCCTCTGAAAACCTCGTCCTCTTCCTCTCATGAGCTAAGAGTTCCACTTGAGAGTAAGAGCATTCTCCTCTCTCATAAACGTTTGGCACCTTCATCGCATCGATTGTGGTAACTCCTTTGTCTTTGTTTTGTGACGGGACTCCTCCGTCCATATTTCCTCTTGTACCCTCATTGTTCCGTCCTCCATTTTGGATGGAGTGTGGACAATTCCTTTGAAAATGAGGACCACCACATCCGTAGCACGAGATACCACCGAATTCATTTTGAGGCCCTCGATTGAAATTTCCTCCATAACCTCGTTGGCCTCCTCCTCCTCTTTGGTTCCTCCGCTCTTTCAACTGCACTACATTGATCTTCAGATCCGCCAACGTTTCTGTTATCTGTCTTAGTTCATCTTGAATATTAGACGCCGGAGGGTTGACAGCAACCACAGCAGGTGTGTTAACCACAGCAGAGGTGTTAACCACAATAGGCGTCGGGATTCTCTGAGCAGCTCTACCACCGAGTGTAATCCCTGCAACACTTGTCGTCTTTGCTTCTCCTAGAAGAACGTCATCATCTTCCAAACTCTCTTCCATTCGAACTGCAATTTCAATCGCCTTCGTCTTAGTGGTGGGCTTCTCGTACTTCACCTGAGTTCTGATTTGAAGCCTCAAACTTGCCACAAAGTTCTTGGTAAGCATGGCCACAATTCCCACCATTGTAGCCTCCACATTATCACCACTCTTCTTCAGTATAGTCTTGAAACGAGCTTCCAACTTCTCGGTTCTTTCTGCGTAAACCCTCACCTTTTCAGCATCTCCTTGTTTCAAGAAGGTCACCTCGGTCATGAGCTTCTCATAGCTCTCATCCGGCAGAAAGTTCTCAATTAGAACCTCCGTCAAGCTTTCCCATGTATCCATCTCAGTCTTGTTCCTTCTATATTCCTCATACCAAGTCAATGCGATATCCTCTAGGAAATCAAGTAATAATGATGCCCACTCTTCCTTCTTCCTCTCATGGTTTCCTATGCATGCTCGCTTGAAATCTCGCACAAAGGTTTCTACATCTTCACCATCTTTTCCATAGAAAACCGGAAGCTTCTCCATCTTAAATTCTTGATGTCTTCTCCTCTCCTCAACACGATATCTCTCTTCGTTTTCTAATATAGGATGAACATTATTAACTCCATGCGAGCATAATCAACCATCGATAGCAAGAAAGCAAAGGATTCCACCATAATCGCTTGCGCTATCTCCTCACCGAACGTATGCATGAGTCGCATCCTCATTGTCATCTTCTCCACCATCTGGATTACCATCTCCATCATGCGTTAGCTGAATTTTCGTCTGAAGATGGCAGCTTCTCCGTTTCAACTCCTTGCTCCTCTCCTAGACGTAGATGCCAACAGGGCAATCACGTCTCCACACTCGTGCTCCTTTGGCAAACCTTCAATTCCACAGTTTGAGCAGATGTTTTCGTCTGTAAAAACACGCGAAGGAGACGATGGACCCACTCGGAGACCTAGATTGATAGAACTCCTTCCTTCATGAGGGTTTTCTCTCTTGAATCTCACGGGACAACTTGCTGCATAATGACCTAATCCTCTACAAAAGTAGCACCACGGTTCTGCCCTCAACTTCTTCTTGGAAGAGTCTTGCTTGTTTCTCTCCGTTCTCTCTTCAAATTCGACCTTTAACTCTCTAGAACGTTCATCCACACCCACTATGACATCAAGATTTTGAGGAAAGTTCCTAAGCCTCACTACCTATTCTTTCTGACCCTCCATGATCTTGGCTTAAATTCGACCCCATGCAGATTTTGATCGATTGGACTACCAGCTGAACTTTTGACAGCGATATCTTGAGCTCTGTAGCTCCAAAACTAGTGATCTTTGGATCAACAGATAGATCAGAGGCTTCTCCAGTCCGTCGTGAAGTTTCAAGGACGTCCGAGAAATACAGAGAAAATGAAGGTGACTGTAAACTCGATCAGAAAGCGAATCGTCTACACCTTCGGACTCTTAGCCTCTCCTCTTTTTAGTCTCCACGATAAAGACTATCACTCAAAGAACCTGATAAGAGTGATCTGATCCTCTACCCTCATGAACATATAGGATTATATGACCACTCTGCTCTCAGATTTAAACTCTAACACTCGACACGTTCTCTTCAGCTGATTCTAACATCCTATGTGTACAGAATGTACAAGATGACCTCAAATGCGTCGTAGATGACAACCGGATACACGAATGGCTCTAAGGTCTCTAGCATGGCAGTAGCTCTAGCCTCTCCAAGAGTTCTCTCGATATGCTCTCTCATAACGTCTTTCTGTCTTATGTAAAATTGCACACGAAACATATCTCTCAAGCCTCCTAATGAGGTCCCGGCAACGAAACCAAAAATGTGACCCTCAAGCGTGCTACCGGTCCTGTCTCTCACCCAAGGTAAACCTCTGATGATCTTTGGTGAGACGCATCATAGAATTAGGAGGCCTCTGCTAAATTCAACTCTCGACATACTCATCTCAATTCCACACTAGGGACCAGAACTCTCATGGAAGCATAGAGATGAGAAAAACACACCCTTTATAGATATGGTCTAACGGTTTCCAAATACAAGGCAAAAGGAGGATGATAGATCACTCCACAACCCCTCTATTTATACTACTGCAGATTTACCATGGTAACTACTTGTAAATCTGATTTACTGCAATTTACCGAGACCAAGTCAAAGATAAAAGTCTTAAGTCAAGAGTAGATTTCTTCTCTTTTGACTCTACTCTAATAATTAGGATTCTTCTAGAAGTATAATAGAATCTCGGATTGCTCTTTACAAGACAAAATACTGACACATAATTGAGCCAAAAAGGTCAACAACCCTCTTGATTGTTTGACCTCTAAGTCTCTACAATCAATAAAAATCAATCACGCATAAGACAAGAGTGTATTATTCACATCCTTGTCATTTTATGCACAACCAAACAAAATAGTAATTCTCACACTTTAGAATGTTTTAATATTTTGTTTTCAAATACCTCCAACTCTAACTGTGATTACTCTTAGTTATCTGTCACTAATTTAGAGTATGGTCTAGCTTTGGGATTTATTTAGAAGACTCACCACACATAGTTATAACTATCCATATATTTATTACTATGCAATCCCTAGGTGTTACAGAACTGGACTGCTTGTGCTTCCGTCACCCCGCTCCTACTGAGCTCATCTATTCCTTACTAGGACGGTCAAGGTAAGGGCAACTTGTATCTGCCATCACCACAGGCAGCCTCTCACAGTCTGTTGGTCATCACTCCAACCGCACCGTGAGAGAGACAAAAATAATCTGACTGATCCGCAACTCCAGTCTCACTATCGACAGCACACTGGAGTGAACTCACTCCGAAAATCAAGCGTCAACACAAACAAACGCAACACATAAACAAGGACATGGAACAAACTCTCAACCGTAACTTGACTTCTATCAAAGTTTTTCGCTCATCGTGAATCGATCATATCTAATGACACTCTTCTCCCTCGTTTTTTTTCCAACTCCTCCTCCAGATTCGGGATTCTACTTTTCATCGCTTCGAATATCAGAACCCCAGACGAGCCAAATCCGGCCATGTTCCCCCTGCTGGTTCGTCATGCCCTTGCACCTCCTTCGAGGAGCCGCAACCTGTCACTGTCGTTACCCTTCGCTAAATCCGCAACCCTAGGTGTTGCCCTTTCCTCTAATTGCCTCTTCCTTCTCACTTATTGCCCTACTCTCTTCCTTAATCTTGCTTAGTCTCTCTAATTCCTCTATTACCTCTCAGCGTTCCCCCCGGCACGCCTCCGCCATTCTACCTTCGTGTCACCGGTGCAAGAAACCAAGCACCGGAGATATGGCGAGCCGGTTATGGTTGACATCCGTAATCTCTGGAGGTTACCTGCCGTCTCTGGTAGGCTCACGACGTTCAGATTCCCCAGGTGCAGATAAGCTAAAGAGCGAAGCTGACCTAGCGAATCCGGTAGGTGCCGAAAACGTGGACAATCTCTGATGGTCAGCACCAGAAGAGATGTCAGTTCTCCCAAAGACTCGCACAAGTACTCCAGTCCAGAGCAATCTTCAATTGCTAAAGTTGCAAGTTGACTGAGCTTACCAAAACCCACCGGCAGCTGTTTCAGGGCAGAGCAACGGGCGATTTTAAACTTTTCGAGAGAATCCAACAGCCAGAATGATCCCGGCAGTTCTTTCAAACCTCGTATGTCCTCCAGTTTCAAGTTCGTTAGCGCACTCAGAGGACGGGGCGCCTGTTCTCCCCAGCGGACCAACTGACGAACAATGCCTGTGTTGGTGGCTGTCAGTGAGCATCCTTCCAAGATCAAGGTCCGAAGTGAGGAGAGCTGGGAAAACGAACCTGGCAGTTGTAATAATCCAACATTCGCTAGACTCAACACTCTCAGGGCAGGAAGTCGTCCAAAAGATTTTGGAAGTTTCTTCGAAGGCGTTCCTCGTATAGTGAGGACTTTCAAGTTACCTAACCTATCAAAGT
Source organism: Asterella californica (assembly GCA_036924285.1). NCBI lineage: Eukaryota > Viridiplantae > Streptophyta > Marchantiopsida > Marchantiales > Aytoniaceae > Asterella > Asterella californica. The sequence goes on along the minus strand of JAYKYS010000014.1, from coordinate 45,485 downwards.
TGGATGGAAAACGGACAGACTTGCATTTTTCCACGTGAAGCACTGCCAATTGTTGAAGCCCTTCCACGTCTTCTTCCCGAATAGGCCAACAGTCCTTTCGCAGTAAGCCTTGGAACGTTCCGCCACGGTCTTGGAAGCAAGAAGTAAGATGAATAAATGTAAGCTTGCATGGAAAACGGCTTGTGTTTCCACTAAAATTAACATTCGACAATCTCAATAACCGCAACTCATGTAGATTGGCGACACAGCTCCACTGAAAAGCAAAAGAAATTCTAGGTGGGTCCATTGATGTCGATATTGCTTCAGTGTCAGCTTGGTCTCCCTGCACAAAAATTAGAAACTGAAGATGAGATTCTTAAATCTAAACGCAAGAAATTAGCATCCACGAAACTGATATATACCAGGCATAATGGTAAGATTAAGTCCCGAAAGATCTATCAAATAAACTTACCTTATACACGCTTAGCAGATATCTAACGTCGTCCGGTTCCCAAACTCCCCTGCACAGCTCTATCCTTCTATTATATGGTCTGGAGATCCTCTTCCCTAAGTCGCGAAGCTGCTGATGTATCCAGAGGATTGTAACACAGGACAAGGTAGTTCCTGATTCAGTTTTCCATACAATTTTCAAGTCGATAAAAAATCGGTCGATGAGGTTCTTCAAGCCACTCTCCACTGAAAAGCCATCAACTCCAGTTTCCCACACCTCTTTCCATATTTCCTGATTACACTCTTGTGAGCACTGATTGAACACTGCAACGTCTAGAAACATCTCGCGTTCCATTGGTACCAGCTCATCGAAGCTGACTTTGAGTTTAGCCCACAAACGATCCTGTGCACTTCCGTCCAGAGACTCCGCTTTGGTTAGTTTCTCCAGAGCACTGATCCAACGGGGAACACCTTTTTCGAAGTGCAAGTAACTACCTATCACTGCTAATGTGAGAGGTAGGCCATCACATTTCTGCACTACCTTTTCTATCAGTTCACTGGGTATGTCTCGATCGACATCAGCATCCAAGTGAGACAAAAACAAAGCTTGTGACTCTTCAGCGGATAAAAATGGGACCCGGCATCTCGAGAAGGTGGGCAGGAGCTCGCGACTTCCTATCCGGGATGTGACAATCAAACGACTCCCTGTCCGCAACCAGTCCCGTGAGTCCAGCAAGTACATTATTTGTTCTTCGGACTCAACGTCGTCCATTATGAACATCACTTTCTTCCCGTGCAAATGTAACCGCAATGATAGTGCGTCGGCATCCTTTAGGCGAACCTTTCGCCCGCTACCCGTGTACAAGTTGTTAGCAACTAAATCATGAAGGTCTAAGTTCCGTCGCTTCAATGTGTCTTTGACGTCTTCCACAAAACAGCTGAAATCGAACTGCTCCCGAATCTGCATGAGAATTGCTTTAGCAAGCGTGGTCTTGCCTATACCGCCCATTCCTACGAGTGTCAACCGCGACGGTTCTGCTTTTCCCAACTGAAGCTTCCGGATCACTCCTTCCACAATCCGCGGGATGTTCACGAATACTCGAGGCAGTCGGAGAGAATTAAGCCAAACCTCTTTTGTTCTCTGTCAAACGAATCCAGCGTTAGAATGCGCAGGTCAGGATCGAACTGAGTATACTCTGTCACCCAGATTCTGACAATTGAAGTCAGCTTGTACGATCACTATTCCAGCATAGATGCCATCAGCAAATTTCCAAATGCTAACCTTCTCTCGAGTTAATATTCAATCTCTGCTTAGAGCACAATACGATATATTCTTCACGATGATAAATTCACATGGGTTCAACTTCAAGTCTCCAAATTTGGCCACAAAAGTTATTTTCAAAGTGGGCAAGATCAAACTACAAGAAAACATATTATACCTCTTCCTGGAGAACCTCCCGTATGAATTTGACGAGAGACAGGTAGTTGCTTGACTTCCGATCTCTCGGTTTACAAATGGTGAAGTGGTCCTCCCCAGATAAAATACGGAAGTCGTCTATATCTTGACGCGCGGATCCCTCTTCAACCACGAGCTCAGATTGTGGTTGCCAGCTGAAAAATCGACTTATCTGTTGGCATGGTAACCACCCATTCATCAGTAATGATTAAGAATCGTGCATAGGACGAAACGATAATAGTTGTAATGAAAGAAAATCAAGCATCGTCCATCGTTCGCAGCTGCAGGATGCATTGAAGGGATGTTTTCTGAATGACAGTGGACAGACCGACTTGCAGTTCAATGGCTGGCTCTTAATTAAAACCTTACGGTATATGTTTAAACACCAACCGTAGTAAGTGGTATTTGTATGATTGACTGGCAAGCTTCAGTCTCACTGGCTTCTCCCACTCCGCACGTCTTCCAGCCATGCTGCTGACGCAATTTTGAAAAGCTCTCATTAAGTCTCGCAGCATCCTTGCTAAGTAGCTCCACATATGGCAGCAAGGGTCCCTTCTGCTTCGAGCTGGACGTTACACGAGATCCTGAATTTGGCGGCGAGTAGAAAAATGCTCCTTTCATATTCCATAGAAAGGTTTTGTATGGACTAATGGCAGGACTCATGTCCCCATCTCCTCCGCTTGAAGACACATTTCTTTGAGCACGAGGCCTCCTATACAGTGTCCTACCAACAAAACGGGACAACTCTCGCCAGTGCGTTCGAGTCCGATGATGGACTGGGCAAGATTTTCACCAACCAGGTACATATCCATCCCCGAAGCAGAAGCCGAAATTTTAGTGCTGGAATCGTAGGACACTGACATGATACGTGCTTGGGGGAAATCCTCAGCGAGCCAAGTGTTGATCCAGCATTCGGAGCGATCAGCCGACATCCACGTTTCCAAATATGCCTCGTTATAGTCTTGAAACTGGAATCCGTGAAAGAAGATGATTTCTATATCGACGAAACCGGTAGCAGGTCTGTACAGCTCGTATAGTTCATCATTCATCTGCCGGAGATACCGTATACCCCCATCATTCACAAATAAAGCATCATCAGAGTTTAGGTTTTAGTGATTGGAATATGCAAAACTGCTCGTTGTTTCCTCATCAGCAGAGTGTTATGCACGAGCAAACCTTAATGAAATTTCTATGGATACGTAGAGGATAAAATCAAACAACGGCATCGCTTACTGAGATCTTGAAGATAACTCGGAGACTATCAAGAGCACTTCACAAGGACTCGAAGACAAAGATGAACGGAAAAACACGGCCCTCCCCGCGATTGCACGTTCGATGACTGCAACCACCTTTGATGAAATCTCACTCGTCTATCGAGTGAGATTTCATCGAGTCTATCAGAGACAAGAAGTGAAGGGTGACTCGAAAATTACCGAATGAACAGACATATACCTTCGTGATGGTTGGCCGATCTGGGATGTTCCTCGGCGTCCAGGAGCTGGAACTTGCCATTGCTTTAGTTCACCAATTCAGAGATCCGGAGTTCTATGTACTAAACTGAACAACTGAGGCACTGATAACCTTTCATAATCGGCTCCGCTCGAGGAGGGAGACTGAAGAGACATACGCTAGTCAAGAGTACTCGTCATGAACGTTCTCTGATGAACATGGACCTACGCAACCTCACGAGTTGAAGAGCAGTACTGAACTCGCTTTTCAGACTGAATACTGACTGAACTCCGCAGAAGTTTACTTGACCGCGACCCTCATACGTTTGTCCTACTTCGACTCCACGCTTCTTAACTTTGCATTACTTGGTAGCACCCTTGACTTGCCACAGGGCATTTTAAGTTGGATACATGGCTGAGGGATCATATGCACTTTCTTATTTCCCTTAGTGCAATATCTTTACATAATGATAAACCGACTGAACCTACTGTTACCTGTCAAAAAGTGAAATCAAGTCCTACAAATATATTAGAGGTGCACTCAAATACATATCTGCTGAATACCGTGTTGTTCTCAAAATCACTGAAACTAATAGAAACTATAGTATATACAGGATGATATGGTGTGTAAAAGCTGGAATCTGGAAGCAATATTTTTCTGTCATGGAAGAGTATTACAACCGTGGTCTAGCCATTCCCTACGGGCACCTCCGGAAGCACCGTAGAAAAAGCCACAGGAGTTTCTTATCAGTTCTTTTGAGAATTCAGCCATAAATTTTTGTGACAAAGCAGTGTAAGATTTAGATAATTTATTTTAATTCTCAAAAATTTAATTTATTAAAAATTTAAATTGTGATATCGGTTCTCAAATATATTCAACAACGGTTCAAGACTTTATACAGAACTGTAATTCAAAAAATAACGACTGTTTCACCTCTAGACGTTAAAGAATCTACTCCATAGCTTTCACAATTCCTAATGCACTGCCCACCAGCTGTGCATTAGAAGGTGTTAATGTTAAAATCTTTCTGAATGATTCCGGACTCACAGGAAAGAGTTATGAAAGGAAGTGTTACTACTGATTGGAGGAGAGCTGAGGATGACGTGATTGTATTAACAAGCAGAGACGAGAAATAAAGAATATAAGAGGACGTCCGGTTGCAGAAGTGATCTCTCATCCTCATGTTGATCTTTAAGTACAGCAACCTCTAGCTCTTGCTCCTTGATCTATTGTCTCGACAACAATCTCTTTGATGTCAATTGTGTCAGTTCTTGCACTAAGGAAACATATTCAAATACCTTTGGAGAACCAAGATCAACAAAACTAGATCGAAGATCTTATCCAACAGATGCGAGAGTTGAAAGATAGATAGATGAGTTGGTTGCCTTGCAGAGACAGCAATCGTCAGCACCTGCTGCTGTACGTCTAAGAGGTGCTCTTTTTCATAGATGTATCTAGTGTGACGTTTCATATTATCTTCGAGGAGACTATCAAGAGCTTACGGCTGCTTTGCGAGATGGTGTCGTACATTATCAGAATGGTAAGTTACACATTTTTTCTACTGGAGAGCCGTTGAGCACGCAATTTGGACAATGTCGTGATGTGAATTATTTCACATAGTAAATAATTCACTTTTTTGTCAGACTTAGAGTCTCTTACTCAAGTTAAGACCTCATACAAGTTGATTTTGGAGGAAGTAAGCATTTGAGAATCTGAAAACACCATAAAGAGATCTCATCACGTTAAGCATCATAGTATGTTAAAAAGTAACAAATAGAACTGCAAGTGAAAAGTTATTTGGAGTTCTACAAGATTTCTGATATCGTGAAATGTATCATAAATATGAGTGAGTTCAAAATTTATGTTTTAGATTTTCATCATGAAGATTGTAGTGTGTAGTATATGTTTGCATCTTAGATCATGTCTATTTCTACTCTGTTCTTTCTCATGACTCTCTCTAGTCTTTTCTTCTCATCCAACGTGACCGTTCGATACTCAACAAACACCTTCTATATTGTCCTTTTTCTCTTATGCTCTCCTCATACAAACTCAACACTCCTCCTTTTATATTCTTGTTGTTTCTTGATCTATGATTTCTAGATATTTCTTGCACCGACTCAAGTATATCTGGTATGGTTCCTCGACTCATCTAGTCTTTTCCATCTTCTTTTTCTTCATTAATCTTTCTCTCCTCATCAACCAGACTCATCTCTTCCTCACTACAATGAGAGATATCTATATCTCCATCGTCTTTCTTAGTGTATCGAGGCACAGTATTCTCATATCGAGGAAGAGTACTTTCTCTTTGAAACTGAGAATCATATCCTAAAAATTCTTCTTTTGATAGAATTCTAATTGCAATGATAGCAAGAGGATCAATGTCATCACGACTATCAAAAATCACAATCATTCGATAAAAGTGATGATAATTTTTCTTCAACTTCTCTTCCAACGTCAATCTGTTCAACATTTCATCTTTTGTCAATCCTCCTCCTGTGCTATCTTGAATTTCCTTTTGCTTTCTTGTACATGCTTTTTCAATTCTACATACACAATAAGAAATCTAGTTTCCTCGCAAAGGTTGTGCAGCCATGATCCCAAATGCAATGGCTTTGCTTAAGCACTTTCTAGCACCAACTTTCAGTTTTTGACCTGCTTCTTGCAGTGCAGCAAAGCTTTCTTTATCCTCAATATACACAACTATCTTCTCATAATCATCTCGATTCAAATGGATGAGTTTTTTTCTCATCATTTCTATATTTCTCGAAGCCATCGCACTGCAATAGAGAGAGTCTACTTCAACATCACACTCCACTTCATCACAGATAACGTGCATCTTCTTGCTTCTATGAGTCATTATATCAAGAAAAGACTATTGTCGATCTACCACTCGCTCCATTATTTCAGATTGAATGAATGCTGTCTTATAAAATGTAGTACTGAGACATAGTTAGACGAGACTTGCTTCAGATAGTGACCCGTCCTCGACTAACGGAAAAGATTCTACCATCCGTTAGATAATAGTTCCTTTGAACTTTGACACCCCTATTATTTAACTTCAGATTTTCCCAACAATGTCTACTGACTGAATATCATCCGTGCGTTGTACACAATGTCCTCTTCTTCTCATCTCTAATGTAATGCTTCGTCTGTTGCGGGTCATGTGATTTTCCATACACTCTTTAATTGTGAATAGATCGTACTACGTCTCTCTAGATCAGTCTATATGAAGTTCTGAGGTAAAATTGAATACGGAGAAAAACGTATAAAAACCGGCTTTCAGATCATGCATTAGTAATGTGCAAATGAGCATCCATATATAAGTCGCATTCACTGTTGAATTCATGAACAAAGTCATTTCTAATACTACCACCAACAACCCCATCCGTCTAATGCCTCAAACCATAAGACAACGTGTAATACATGGCTTCGTGAGCTTCATCCTTAAAAATATCGAGAAACAGGATATGCAATGAACAAACAAAGATCTTATTTCTTGATGGAAAATATAAATAAATCTCTATAATCATGAACTTACGAACATAAGTTGCTGCTCGAAGGAGTGGCTTATGCTCGTGAAGCCACACCATGGGGCAAGACCTTCTGCAACATGACCTCAAAGAAATGTCTTTATTTTTTGTTTGTTATTACATCTCTTGCCTGTGAATATACATGAGAGTTTATCCAAAATAAATGTTATATTTTTCTTCATTAAAATATTTCTGTAAAAATATGAAGGAAATAAGTATTTATCTTTATGTTTGAATCATGAACTGTTGCGTATTATTTGTATTTATTCTTCTAATCACTTACGAAGACTCCAGAAGACGAAGGATGGATGGGCGCTCCTGCTGCGATGCGAGGAAGCGCAAAGAAGAGAGCCGTTCCTGCCGCGAGGAGTCTTCCACCCCGGAAGATGAGAAGAGTAGCTTCTTCTCGTGCGCAGAAGATGAAGGCCGTAGTGGTGGAAGAGGCTTCTTTGCCTCTGGAAGACGACGTCGACACCGCGGAGCGAGTGGTAGAGATGAACTTGTCTTCCGCAGGAAGACGACTGGAGGAGTTCAGCGCCTACTTCTAGAAGGAGATCCAGCCAACTATGGAGTTGCTGGAGAAGAAGGCGAAGGCGAGAGACTGTGGTGCCCACAAATTACAGGATGCATGAATTTTTGAAATTTTTAAGAATAATAACTTGTTTGTTTTGCCTCTCTATTTTCTGTTTTCTGCTCTTGTCTCATTCTCATTCACTATATCCTACTTGGTCTTCAATAGATATTCTTATGTATGTTGTGAATCAATCTTCATAAAGTCAATAAATTTCTCTAATGTTCTGAGTGATAAAAAATATAGCAAAATGCCTTATGATTCAAGATCGTACTTGAGTCTTTATTGACTGTGCTTAAAGTTTAAGGTTAGAAATAAGATTTTCACTCTGAAGAAATTGTAATATAGTGTCTAGGTGGTATGTTACAGTAGGTTTTTATTTGAATAGAATTGAATTTTTTTCTAAAATTAATAAACTTTTTTATTAAAACCTCTAAGAGTTGTGTTCGATGAAAGACTGTAGTACTACTACTATCATTGTATCATGTCCAAAAGGATATCTTTGACAAATCATTATATACTTCAAGTTCGTTGGGCTCACAATAGTCCAAAGAGAGCTTTCTCTAGTCCCAAATAGTTTTTCATATATTAATAATAGAGCATATTTAATACAAGAGGTCTATGTCAATCAACTAGGTTCTATAATCGATAATAGGTCGATATTTCTTTGACGATATAGTTATCAGATACTAGGTTGATGATTCTTACAACGATGTAGTTGTCAAATACTAGGTTGAGGTTTCTTTTAGCGATGTTGTTGTCAATCATGGGGAGAGGAACACTCTAAAACTAGAGAGCAAACAAGAGAAGAGAGTTTGCTCTGAAGCTGGAGAGCGAATGAGAGAACAAAGTTTGCTGTGAAGGTGGAGAGCAAAGAAGGGAAGAAGTTTTGCTCTGAAGTTGGAGAGAGAACATAAGAAGAAGGTTTACTTTGGAGTCAGAGAGCGAACAAGAGATGAGGGTTTGATCTGAAGGTAGAGAGCAAACAAAGGAAGAGGGTTTGCTCTAAAACTGGAGAGCGAACAAGAGAAGAGGATTTGTTCTGAAGCTGGAGAGCGAACAAGGGAAGAGGGTTTGCTTTGAACTTGAAAGCGATTCATGATTTTTCATTCTTGTCAAACATTATATTCCTTGACCTTTGATTCCAAAGAGGAGTACTCATCTAGTTCAATTAGAGAAGAGGACTGACCTTCAACTTCATGGTGAATTTTTCTATCATTCGTCCTAAAAACTACCGTCCTCAGTTCATATTCAAGTTTATCACTTAGTAATCAAGTGTGTTATTTAGAGAGATTGCTCATGAAATCAATGCTCTTAATTTTTCATGGTAAAAAGATGTATTTCTGGTTGAATTCGCTGATGAGGACGATTATTTTCTTAATGGAATGAAACAGGAGAGCTTTAACCGCTTATCTTTTCTACATCATCTTGAACATAAGCTCTGTAGTCAACCACTTCTTGTATCAAGTACGGAACATCTCTTTCTTCTTTGACACCGAAAACCTCTATCAACAACTGTGGAAGAGACGCTACATGTTTGTGAGATAACTCACCATTCACTTTTGAGAAGAATGCATCCACATCCTTGTGGTGTGTCCACAATAAGAAATGACATAGTCACAGTTTCAAAATATCCTTGAGCAACCAATTCACTACAGAACGTAGTCATCAACCAATTCAATGTCTCAACGACATTCACGGAACTGTTGCTTGTGTTTTCGACCTACGGAACTCCAAAGAATGTTTCACTATCAATCTTTTGAGGACTGAGATAAGAAACCTCAAACATCTCAACATCTTAACGTCAATGACAAAGGAGAGGTGTTTCTCATAAATGACTTGAGGAACTCAGCAAGACTAGGAACAATTGTCTTCAACTGGTCCAATTTCTTCATGAATTGTTGACATATAGACGTCAAGAAGCAGTATGACAAGTCGATTGTTTGCGTAGTAACAATTTAGCCCAGACAGTGTGTTGTTCTCATTTGTACTTCAAAGTTGCACGTTCAACAGTTCTCCTTTCTCGCACCAATTGTTCTTTCAAAGTAATCATTTTTGACACTTGGCAAACGCACTAGATGCATGTAAAGAAAAATTGTCAAAATTCTTCCTCCACAAAGTGTAGAACGTGGATCTTGATATGGGTTGGATATCCATCATGTGCATTTTTTATTTAATCTTTTCAAAATAACTTCTCTTGTATAACAAAGAGGCAACCGATACATATGATTATCAGTGCAGCACCCTCCATTGTTGTAAGACCAATGAGGCATCACTTCTTTTGTGGTGATAAGAACATGATGAAGTAATGCCCGGGCCATACATGTTGAAGATCAAGGTTTATGTAATCTTTTGTCCCCTTGGTACAAAGTATTACGTAAAAGTTCTTCGTGCTCCTCTTTTTTCTGAACAGTGTTTAGAAAAAAGAGGAGCACGAAGAACTCTATTCAAGACTCCATCGATTTTGGAAGACATCATGCTGTCAAGTTGATCAATTTGAAATTTCTGTCACAATTCAAAAGTGACCCTACCGTGCAGATAGCACGTGTGACTTCGTGTGTTAGCTAAGGCGGCGGATGATGTCCATGTTGTTCCATTTTGCTCATATGTTGATTGAATATATATGTAGAGCTTTGTGATATGATAATCTGTGAATGAAATTTTTAGTTTACTCTTCCCAATATGGATCAACTTGATTTTGTGCAGATAATTATAGTTACTATTAAAAATGACATAACTGAAAAAGCTATATTATTTATTTTTCTTGAGGATTGAGTTCTCAACGTAATGAAAGTAGTATGATTTTTATGCAGATATAGATAAAGTATTTGAATCGTTCGTTTAAAATCTTCTTGATGAGAAATAACATCCTTGTATATCAAGTGAATGAGACTTATGAAGGACCATGGATTCCCACGTGTGGATCCTGCATCGAAGACTGATTTCTGAGTTACATTGCATGTGGGTGAATCAAAATCAGTTGGCACGGCACATGTGCATGCAAAGCATAATGAAATTCTCCACTATCTTGATAATTACACTCGTTATTTGCAATCTCTACAAAACAAGAATGATGAAGATGGATATGCTAACCAAACTGATGAATTCTCTATTCAATAATGTGAGAAGATTGTCATCTTGATCAAAAATAGGATGAGAAATTATGACGTAAGAAACACTTGAAGATGATTTTTGACCTCGCACGAACCGTGGTACGCAATATAAATCATGTATGACAGGATTGCAGGAGTCGACTCAACAAGATGATATCTTGGCAAGAGAAGTTGAAGAGGAGATAGTAAGTAGAAAGAACATCAACAGTTTGTTCCTTTCAATGACATCAAGCCTTGAATGATGATGAGCCGTCCTTCAGATGATTTTGAGATAAAACAATATATTTGATTAGCGAAAACTCTTACATCATGTGAGAATGGATCATCACATGAGTGTTTGCTAGACATTCAAGATCATTTTTATCTTTAAATAAGAATCAGGTAAAGAGTTCAATAGAGTTAGTGCGTTAGATGATCTTTGGATGTTTTTAATCTATGTACATGATGTATGTATTGTTCAGAGATATTTAATAGGATACTCTCTCGCTTTGTTATTTCTAAGATCTCAGTTCAAAGCTGATATTTTTGTTGTTGGGTTTGTTTCACTATTGGAAATTATTCACCAGTATTCTTCTTTGATTAATACCATTTCCATCTGTATTTTCCAGATGTTATAATTCATCTCGCTAAATTTACTGATTAACGGAGAATGAGAATAAATAAGTGATAGAAGATGCCATTTTCCCGGATGAGGTGGTGCTCATCTGAGAATTTCAGGAGTTATTCTTCTTCTCCGTTTTCCTGATCTTCTTTATGCTTATCACCACCGATTCCGTGTTTACGTCAGGTTTTTCTTCACTTTCTTCACTCTCTACTCGATTTTTCAGTCAAATGTGAGCAGACTGATAGCTGATCACCTCATGAATTCATATGTCCGTGAATAAATTGTTGAACAATGCACTCTCCTCCGCTTGCTTCTTTATCAATGGTTATTTCACGGCTGTGGTTAACGTTAACCTTTGCTGAAACTGAAACACTTTTAGAGCAGAAAGTAGAAATTCAAAGTAAGAGTCGTTGATTTCAGAACTGAACTTTTGGGACGTTCAGAGCTTCCTGTATCCTGTAGACAGACGTGCGTTGGATTTTCTTAGGTCCCGCACACACAGAAACTCTATTCATAATCAATTACATTGAGAGAGACTTCTCTCTCGTACTGAAATTCTATATGGTATCAGAGCGAAGGATAGAAAAGCTGAGTACTAGAGGAAGGAAGACGGTCACCGGCGTTGCTGAATGCTCTTGTTGTCCTTCCAGCAAACTGCATCGAAACATTCTGATCTCGGCATTTGAAAGTACACGCACATGCATCAGCACTGTTTCTTGATCGTCTGCTGCTCGGCAGCTTTATTTTTACAGACGATCAGGTTGAGATGCTCTCTGGAGAGCCTGGTGCGTGCCCGTCCGAGCCGACCAGCTGATGAATTTCGAAGGTACAGCAAGCAAAGCGGAAGAGTGCCTTCCGGTGCGCTGCAGAGGGCCTCTAACACACTCCTGCGCTACCCTCTCCTGCCTGATAGCTGAGTTGGGGACATGAAAAAATGTGATTATAGTCACATTACAGTTATTGCAAAGCGTTTCTTATCCAAAATTTCGAAAGGGAGAGGATGGATCCAGGTCATGATCAGAACCGGCAGGCTTCCTTAGAGCCTCATAGGGCCTCGTGAAGGCAAGAGCACAAGGGATATGTCATGTGTCCGACTCGGTGATTTATCTAGCCTCTCATGTTACACACTTAAGTAGCAACACTGTGAATTCGTCCACTGACAACAGTCAGTTGTTGTATTTCATCCACTTTCTATACTACAGGGTTATATGTTTATATATCTATGATGTCCAATATTTGATGCACTCTCGTCTTCTAAATTAAATGTTCAATCCTAGTATGCAGCAAAAGTTATAAGAATTTTCAAGACATTATCACGTCATATTTCTTAGGACTCTAAGTAATATTTCCAGTTATAAGTTCAGAGTTCCTTGTCTAGAGTAGACTCATTCATTAGCTGCAACCTACACGACACGATCGACGAAAATCAGCAAACAGTTCTCGAGCTTCGAATTCTCATGTCATGTCACTGACAGCCAGAAATTCCATCGAAAAGTTACAATTGAGTGTTCATTTTGCGCTGATTAGGGAAACCAACAAACGTGGCGGATTGCATGACTCAACTCCCTCTTTATTACTTCCAGGTCGAGGGTTCAACTTCGCCCGGTGTCCGGGGTTGGCTTGTGGGGATCCAGTGTCGGGTGGTGAACTTCGACCTCCTGGTCTACATGGGCGACCTGGGTACTCGCGAGAGGGTGGGGTGGTGTAATCCGTGTAAGAGCAAAAAGCTCCACGGGAAAAAGCTTTTAAAACAAATCAAAGAAGAACTCGAAGAAGAACTCTCTCTTTATTTAGAGCTTCTTGTACATGTGGTGCCATGCCAAAGTCTTCCGATCCCTGCCACTGGACCGATAGATAAAACTCGTATCTTCTTCTATGGACAGGCATATTTGTATTGCTCTTTGGATCAGGCTCTTTACTATCCGACTTGAATTCAGCAGTTCCTCGTTCGAGTTTGGGTCGATCTTGTAGCCCTCCTTACGTGTTCTCCTTTTGTGGTTATCGATATCTGCATGTTATATCCTCTGTCAAAGTCGTACAGATACAGTTAGTTTCATATAATTGTGTATAAGGGACGGAATTCAGTTGACAAAGCTAATCTGCGGAACGCAGGATCTCCATCTGTAATGCCATAGTGGAAATTAAGTCTAATAATATTGTGACACCTTCCAAAGATGAGAAATCCTCGTGTGTGGCAACAATCATAACAGATTCTTCGAATTCTACATGTGGGTCAGGTTAGTAGTTCCCGGAGCACCATGCATGTTTGCGATTGACAACTGCGCATGCGGAGTTCCGCGAGGCGATGGTGACTGCTACTTCTTTGTTGTATCAAGGGATAGTTAGGTTTCTCGAGCTTGCCCCTCTTTTCCATGCCAGGCCTCGCTGTGTCTTTCTTAGTTTCTGAGTTGTAACGGATGGTGGCGGATTTTGCACCTGTCCGTTGAATCGTGCATGCTCTTCCAGTTTGAATTCTAGATAGTTGCTAGCTAAGAATTCGAAGTAGTTCGTCGTACTTCAGTCACATGGGATGTAACTCACTAGCGGCCTATTAGGGGTGTCAAAGTTCAGAAGAAAGATTCTTCAACGGCTGAGAGGTAACTGGACGTAAAATTGTCACCGGTAAGTTTGTATACAGTCGCGGCTCATTCTAGATCGCGCCTGAGATTGACCATCAAGATTTTACCATTGATTGTTTTCTCGTTTCTACACTAAAAATAAGTACTCATAGTAACAGAGAATCCATTGCAAAAAGAATCAGAAGAAACCGATGAATAGCCGTTAAGAAAACGCCCGCGGCGTTTTCCTGCGGGTACCTCAGCCGCAGTGTTTCCGAATCCGTAACTCACGCCCGCGTCCTCACGAATATTTCAGAGATTCTTTAACTTTGCACTGTGGAATTGCGATATATTGCCCACCCCCACTCTTTGCAGCATGACAGCGGTAGTCAATTCTGAGGTATGCGCATTCCCAGACTAACTAGCTCGAACTTTTATGTTCTCAGGCTCCATTTCCCTTCCCATTAAACTTCCCGCGGTCGAGACACGGTCTCAAAGTTTACGCACCCGTGCCATTGCAACCATATGCATTATTGCCAGTTAACTTCCGGAAGCTAGCCGAAGCGCTAGCTTGGCCACGGAAAGTAATTAGTTATCTAGATCAGGTGCTCGTTAAACATTACATTATATGACGATCTTCATCAACGTGGAGTTATAAGAGAACTTGGAGGAGTGGGAGGGACCTTCCACTTCTGTAGAATACAAAGGTTTGATTTCGCCCGAGACGTGTCGTTCATGCTTCCCGTCAATATTTGACACGTCTCCGATACCAATTTCTCTTCCTTGCTCTCTCTTCAGGATCACCACTTCCAGTCGTCGAGGGCTCGGGCTATATAGCAAAATGCATCCTTTTAGTATATGGTACGATTGCTGGGTAGACCACGGTTTACGTCAACTTTGTACCATCGCGGCTGCTCAGCTGCAGGATGCGATGCATGCGAAGCGAAATGATGGCTCCCTCTCTGTGATAGACTCGTGTCAATTATAATTAAAGTAGAATTGTGATATATAGTCAAAATGCAGCCCTTCACCAGAATTAACTAGTGCATTCTGTTTCAGTGCCTGTCAGAGCTCGACCAGCTTAGAAAGTACATACATTCAGCAAGTGTTTGGCAGTTTGGATAAATTGAAATCGCTATCGGGGCTGGGAACGTAAAGTTGTGCGGTTCATAAGTAGTCGCGATCGAGTATACGAGAAGAGTTCCACGGAGAAGTTGGCTAGCTAGTTGCGGGGATGGATATGGTGATCAATGCACGTCTAGATTTTCCACTCATGCTGAAACTAAGAGAACATAATGAACTGTCTCAACTGATGTACTAGTACTGTTTGTTTTATAACCAAACCAAGTGAATACTCTCCACTATAGAAGTACATCAGAAAAGAGATCAGTCGACTCATCATCTCCCAAGAGGGGAGTTGTTATATACTCTAACCTATGGACAAGAGGTTAGTCACTAGTCAGTCATTAGTCATAGAGATGTGCCTAAAGAGAGGACTATAGAGAGACTATAGAGATGACTATAGATGTGACTACTTAGAGGTGACTATAGACTAGACATTATCTTTAACACCCCCTCTTAATGTCAGTGGTACTGAATATACACTAAGTTCAAGTCTCAATTTTTGAAACCTGTCTGAAGACAAAGGCTTGGTGAATATATCAGCAGTTTGGTCATCAGTTGTTACCCATTGAGTAACAACCTCCCTCCAAATTATTTTCTCCCTGATGAAGTGGACTTGCACTTCAATATGCTTAGTTCTAGCATGATGCACTGGATTTTTCGTCAATGCTATTGCACTCATGCTATCAGTCCAGATTACTGTTGGAGTGTCTTGGTTGACACCTACATCTTCCAACATCCATCTTAGTCAAATGGCCTCTCGTGCTGCATTACACAGGTCACGATATTCTGCTTCAGAGGAGGATAAAGCAATAGTTGGCTGCTTTTTACACTGCCAAGTGATGGCACCTCCTCCCAGCATAAATGCGAATCCAGACATTGATTTACGATCTCTAGAATCACCTGTCCAATCTGCATCTGTAAATCCAACAAGTCCAAGTGACTTATCTGAGCCCATAGCTGGTAGTTCCCCTGAGGTAGCGCAAAACTCTCTTTGCTGCCCTCATATGCATAGTGTGGGAGACTCCATATTCTGACTGAGTTTGCTGACTGCAAACGAAATATCTGGTCTTGTAGTGACAGCCAGATAAATTAACTTCCCGATCAGCTTCCTGAACTCTGTTGCATCTGCCTGCTCATCATCAACTAAAGAACTTTGCCACTCCTTTGAGATAATCATAGGAGTAGGCGCAGGCTTGCACTTCTCCATCTGAAAATCTTGAAGTATACTTTCTGTGTATCTTGCCTGAGAGAGGTATAACATTTCGTTGTGTTCCAGAAACTGAACTCCAAGACAAAAGTTGAGAAGTCCTAGATCCTTCATATCAAACTCTTGCATTAAAGCTTGCTGAATCTTCTTTACTCCTCCTTGATTACTTCCGGATATTATCAGGTCATCCACGTACAGTAACAATAACACAATACTTTGAGAAGTAATCAAACATAAAAGTTTGGATCACCTCTTGTAGGAGAGAAGACTTGCCGTTTCAAGAAGGTGTCGATTCTTGTGTACCAAGCTCTTGGAGCTTGTTTGAGGCCATATAATGGCTTGTGCATCTTGCACACTAACTGTTCACCTCCTTGACGAACAAAACCAGGTGGTTGCTGCAAGTAGATATCTTCTTCAAGAATGCCATTAAGGAATGCATTCTTAACATCCATTTGTAAACACTTCCAACCATGTTGTTTTGCAAGAGCACAAAGAACCCGGATAGAGTTAAGTTTTACCACAGGTGTGAAGGTCTCTTGAAAATCTTCTCCTGCAGTCTGCAAATAACCTTTTGCAACAAGGCGAGCCTTGTATCTCTCAATAGTTCCATCCGCATGCCTCTTGATCTTATAAACCCACTTACAGCCAAGTGCTTTCCTGTTTGCTGGAAGAGGAACTAGGCTCCAGGTTGCATTTTTGAGTAATGCATCATATTCTTCCTGCATAGCACGTCTCCATTGATCCTTACTGAAAGCTTCCTCGAATGTAATAGTTTCTCCATCTCCTTGAGCTTCAGCCATGAGAATATAATCCTCTAGCCTTGCAGGAACCTTCCTTGTTCTGATAGGTCTCCTTGGTTGGGTAGCAAGATTCGAATCTGGAGTAGTGTGATGAATGAGAGGCGAATCTGCTGTAGTTGGACCTGATTCAGTAACCTCAACTTGTGTGGGTGATGTAGGAGGTGGTTCTAGTTGAGCTTGAGGTTCTTCTTCATGGTTCTCTGAAGTAGGTGTTTGGATAGAGAGAGGTGGCAGGTCAGAAAGATGGTGTTGTGAGTTTCGAG
Source organism: Asterella californica (assembly GCA_036924285.1). NCBI lineage: Eukaryota > Viridiplantae > Streptophyta > Marchantiopsida > Marchantiales > Aytoniaceae > Asterella > Asterella californica. The sequence goes on along the minus strand of JAYKYS010000014.1, from coordinate 28,380 downwards.
ATGAAGGGACCTCTAAAAACACTACATCTCGACTGATGATGATCTTTCTTGCAGCACTCAATAGCCTATATCCCTTTTCTCTTGGTGGATATCCTATGAATGTAGAGATCTGAGATCTATCATCAAACTTTTGGAGTAATTTTCGAGGAGTTGAAACATATGCTTTACATCCAAAAATTCGTAGGTTAGAGAGGTCTGGTTTCTTCCCTGTGAAAGCTTCGAATGGAGTTTTGTTGTTCACAGCATTTGTTGGACTTCTGTTGAGAAGGTAGACCGCAGTATTGACAGCTTCAGTCCAAAGTTCTTTTGGAAGATCTTGCTCAAGAAGAAGACTTCTTGCCATCTCCACAACAGTTCTGTTCTTCCTTTCTACAACTCCATTTTGCTGAGGCGTGTAAGCTGTAGTCAACTGTCGCAGTATCCCCTTCTCAGCGAAATATTGGTCAGCTGCCTTGGAAGTGAACTCTCCTCCTCTATCACTTCGTAGCTGCTTCACTTGCTGTCCAGTCTGTCTTTCCACCATGTTAACAAGCTGTTGAAGATTCGAGAGTGCTTCAGACTTTCTTAAGAGAAAGAAAACCCAAATGTATCTCGAGAAGTCATCAACAACCAGCATAAAGTACTTAGAACCTCCAAGCGAAATGGTCTCAGTAGGTCCACAGAGATCTGTATGTAACAGCTGAAGGATATCTGTTGCCCTTGTTGTAGTAGTCTTGAAGAACTTCTTCGAGTTTGTTTAGATCTGAGACAAACTTCACACGAGATGTTTACAGGGGCGAGTTTGGAAACACCAAGTGCTAAGTTCTCATGAAACAACTTCTGCATTCTCTGATAGTGTAAATGTCCAAGTCGTAGATGCCATAATTGGCTCGTCTCTGTTACAGCAGCTAGAACTGGAGCTACTAAGGGTAAGGCTTGTAACTCATACAAGTGGTCAACCTTCAGCCTTGTAGCTACTACAGATCCTTGGTCAAGAATTGAACATCCTTGAGCATCAAATGACAGTTGAAATCCGTTTGCTGCAAGTTTACCAACACTCAGAAGATTATGCACTACACCAGGTACAAACCAAACACCTCCAATGATTCTTATCTGTCCTGAAGGTAGCTTAATACGAATGTTACCTTCTCCTTGGACTTGGTAGTCCTTACCATCTCCTAGTCGAATCTGTGGTCGATTAAGAGGATGAAAGTCTTGAAACCACTCCTTCTTTGAGGTGATATGATTTGATGCTCGAGAATCAATCCACCATTGTTGGTCATGTGTGTCTGTATACATGGCAGTGAAGAACAGCTTCTCTTCGTGATCAGTTGTCTGTACGAAGTTACCTCTGTTGTTTGTGTTGGAACGTGATCAAATGCCTTCTTCCTGCACTCATAAGCATAGTGACCACGTTTCTTACAGTAGTTGCAGTTCCCAGGTTTAGGTTTGTTGGAGTTGCCCTCTGAATCTCGTTTGTTGAATTTGCCTTTCTTGTTGTCCCAAAACTCCTTCTGTTTTGGTTGTGAGTCTTGAGGTCTAGCACGTTTAGGATCTCTCCTCTTGGAGAAGAAAGCTGAATCAGTTGTGGTAGTTGCTTGAGTTGACTTGGTTTCGATATTCATTGATTCTTGCAAAGCTAGTGTTTGCAGTTCTTCAAATGAGACTGGCTCCTTGCGGACATCCACTGCTTTGACGAAGTGCTCATACGGTTCTGGTAAGCTCTGGAGCACTATAAGCATCAAGTCGTCCTCATCTATACCTCCACCCAGATTCTTCAGTTGTTGTAGCAATCCTTTGACAGTATTGAAGTGCTCTTCGAGTGAGATGCCTGCAACCATCTGCAAAGTGTTTAACTTTCTGCGTATCATTCTCTTCCTCCCTCGAGCAGCTCCTTCGTGCTTCTTGGTGAAAGTATCCCAAGCATCTTTAGAGGTTTTAGCCTCCAAGATATCCATAACTTCCGAGTCTTTTATGATCATCTTGATGATAGCAAGTGCTTGTTGATCTCTTTTGTTCCAAGCTTTGACAGCAGCTGGTGAATCGATAGGTCTTTCTTCCTCACCCAACACTATGTCCCATAAGTCGTAGTTCTGAAAAATGGCTTGAACCTTGAAGCACCATATTGGATAGTTGGTGCTATCGAACTTATGATGATCATGAAGTAGGTTATCACTAACGTTAGCCATCGATCAAAAATAAAGTAGGTGGGAAAAATCTGGAACTCCTCAAAGTGGTTGTGGAGGTGGAAGTAGTGTCTATAGTGTACTCCTCTACAAGATTGTCCAGCCCGGCAAAAATCTCAGAAACGCGAAAATCGATCCTTAAGGCCTTCAAAAGTGCAGTCAAAGATCCGTTGACCAAGGGTTCTCCAAAGTGTAACTTCCTTATACGAGGTCCGTTTGGGTCGAAAGTTGAACCGTTGGAAAGCTCTTTGCAGGCAAAGCCTTTTTAACCCCAAATCCACTCTCAGATTTGTCTAATTCGATCTCCTTCCTCTCCAAAAATGCAGTCAAAGGTAGTTTGACCAGAAATTTGCGCCTTCTTTCTCACTTTTCAGTTGAAGGTGGTGTGCTCACTCTATGTCCTTTTCACTCTCTGGTTCGTCATTCTCCTTGCTAATGCTCGTGCCTAAGCTCTGATACCATGTTTAATAACCAAACCAAGTGAATACTCTCCACTATAGAAGATACATCAGAAAAGGGATCAATCGACTCATCATCTCCCAAGAGGGGGGTTGTTATATACTCTAACCTATGGACAAGAGGTTAGTCACTAGTCAGTCATTAGTCATAGAGATGTGTCTAAAGAGGTGACTATAGAGGGACTATAGAGATGACTATAGATGTGACTACTTAGAGGTGACTATAGACTAGACATTATCTTTAACACTGTTCGTATACATCGGCCTCCTTTCGGCTCAGCTCCTAGATCCTGTTTGCTCGTTTGATGCTGGACATGGCCAGGAGTGGAATCATCATCACAGTAGGTAGTGCGTGGCTATAGCTACCTACTGTGATGTGGATCTAGTCTTGGTCATATTGACAGCGACCTTAATAGTGCGGAAGCATATATGCCCATAATCACTTGTAGCCTAGTCATGGTTGTTGGAAATGAATTACTGGTAGAATAGGCTAATGCAAAATTCTAAGTCACGGCATAAGGACAGTATGAGAGTGTGAGAGAGCTCCTCAAGAAAGTGTGGACAGAACCAAGTAAATAGATTACTCAATAATGTACAATGGCCTTGGGCTTGGATAATATACTCTTGATCTTGGTCTTGGTGACCTTACGAAAGGTCACCACCTAATAACTTGAACTAGTTACAAAAAAGAGGTTTCATACTTGTACAGTATTCTAACACTCCCACTCAGTAACAATTCGGATAAAAATATTACTTAGCTAGAAAACATTCCTAGCTTTGGTAGTAGATAGTCCAACTTGGGAGCTGGTAAGCTCTTTGTCAGAATATCTACAACCATGTCCTCAATAGGACAATATCTAACTTCTATAACTGTTCCAACGACGTGATTTTTGATAAAATGATATCAGATGTCGATGTGCTTCGTACGATCGTGGAACTTGCTAGTGTCGACAAGGACCATAGCACTTTGGTTGTCACAATATGTAACGGTGGGCTCCTTGTCATGCAATCCGATGTCAGTCAAGAGCTGACGTAACCAGATTGTCTTTGAACAGCTCATGCTAAGAGCTACATATTCTGCTAAGAGCTACATATTCTGCCTCTGTACTTGACAAGGCTACTGACTTTTGTCTCTTAGAGGACCAACTGATGGCTCCTCCAGAGTAAATGAAGCAATGTCCTGATGTGGATCGTCTTGTCTCTACATGTCTTTCCCAATCAGCATCGGAGTAACCGAACAGAGAGTAGGGCTGGGGTGAGTGAGCATACTCAAGGTACAAATTCAAAGTTCCCTTGATGTAGCAAAAAACTCGCTTCATAGCGGCAATGTGTCTGGGTCCAGGACTACTCATGAACTGGGAGAGTACACTCATGAGATAAGACAAATCAGGACGAGTGCATACTGTGGCCCAATTAATAGAGCCAGCTGCACTCTAATAAGAATAACTATTACATAGCTTCTTTTCATCCTCAGTGACAAGAGAGTCATCCGAGAAAAGTTTCTCACCTGTAACTAGAGGGGTGCTTACAAGTTTGCAGTCCTGTAAGCCAAACTGAAATAGTTTCTGTGTCAAATACAAAGTTTGACTAAGTCTGATAGTGCCAGAAGATGGATCGCGGTTAATTTCAATACCAAGGCAATGATGGACTGGACCGATGTCAATCATTTTGAACCGTGAGCTCAATTTCTCTTTTACATGGGATAGTAGAGCCTCACTGCTACTAACAATCACAGTGTCATCCACGTAGAAAGCAAGGATGACAAAGTGCTGTTTCTGATGCAAGTAGTAAACATTTCCGTCTGCACCGGACTTAGCAAATCCAAGAGAAAGCAAGAATTTGTCGATGATCAAGTACCATTCTCTTGATGACTGCTTAAGACCGTAGAGAGTCTTAAGCAATCTGCATACTTGATTGCGCTTTGCTGTAATCACTCCTTCCGGAACACTCATGTATATTTCCTCGTTAAGTGTTTCATTTAGAAATGCAGTTTTAACATCCATTTGTACATGTAGATTATACTACGCTGAGATGACAAGGATGAGTCGTTTTGACTGAATACGGACTACATGGGAAAAAGTTTCTGTGTAATCCAACCCGTAGATCTGGGTGAAACCACGAGCCACTAGTCTCGTCTTATAACGAATAATGGACCCATCGGTATTAAGTTTTAACTTAAAGGTCCACTTACATGTTATAGGCCGGCGTCCATGTGACAAGTCGGTGAGCTTCCAAGTATCGTTAGATTCGTGAGAATCTAACTCCTCCTCTATTGCTCTTCTCCACTAATCGGCATCAGGAGAAGATACTACTTTTGTGTAAGAAACAGGTTCCATTGACACAAGTTTGAGAGTTATCATCAATGCACGCTTGGTGTTCTTTCGAGACTTCGGGATCAGCGATGAAAGGTCATAGTCTTCATCTAGGTTCCGTTGTGGAGGAACTGAATGTCGAGCTGATTGTCTCAATGGAGGCAGTGCTGGGAAGTCCAGTGGAAGAAGGGAGGACTCGCTGTGGGTAGGACCAGAAACTCATGGTGAGCGTGGTGATGTGCACCGAAGATAAGGATGGCGCGGCTCAAGTTCTCTGCAGGGAGAAAGTGATTGTGTATGGCTAGAGGAGTGAGAACGTGGAGGACGACTACTCCCACTAGACTGTGTACTCCTGGTGATTCCTTCGTCAAGGCCATGACTGCTAGAGACTCCTCCTACAGATCCAAGACCAACGGATTGGGTTGGAGCTGGACCGGTAGGAGATGACAGAGGAACTCCCACTGAAGGGAAATCGGGAGAGACGGACGAAACATAAGCTAGACCAACGGAAGGGACAGGCACAATATGATAAAAATGGACGTCGGTCTCAAGAAACGTTTCAGTGAGTGAGGGATCAGTAGAGGGGGTGGGTGTGGGAAGGAGAGTCAGGAAAGACTCGTCGAAGATAACATCACGAGAGGTGAAGATATGACCGTCAGATTTTCCTTGGAGACGGTAGCTCTTACTCCGGTCGCTATAGCCAAGGAAGATGCACTCGCGTGAGCGATTATCGAGCTTTGTGCGCTCAACCTCGAGGACCTAGAAAAAAACGTGATAGCCAAAGACGCGTAGAAAGGATAGATCGGGTCTACGAGGAGTTGTGGAGGCTTGGGAATGCTAGAGTTCGTAAGGTGTGGTCATAGACGGGATAGCCTTAGACGGACACCGGTTCTAGAGGAAGGTGGCGCATGTGATTGCTTCACCCCAGAAGGGCTTGATGAGATTGGCAGTGAAAAGCATAGAACGGACAGCATCAAGCAAGCTGCGGTTTTGCTTCACCCCAGAAGGGCTTGATGAGATTGGCAGTGAAAAGCATAGAACGGACAGCATCAAGCAAGCTGCGGTTCTTACGTTCAACAACACCATTCTGTTGAGGAGAGTAAGGGATTGTGAATTGACGCTGGATGCCACGCTCATGACAGAAAGCGTCAAAAGCAGCTGAACGATATTCTCCGCCATTGTCAGATCGCAAAGTGACAAGAGATTGACCAGTGGCACGTTCTGCAAATGCGAGATAGTCCCGAAAAGTAGCAAAACAATCACTCTTATAGTAGAGAAGACGAGTGACAGTGTAGCACGAGTAGTCATCAATAAAGGTGATGAAATATTCATAGCCAGAAAAGGTGCAAGGGGGGATACAACCACTAATATCAGAATGGACCTGTGCCAAGGGACGAGTTGATCGAGTGGAACTGACATGTGGGAATTTAGTGCATGCATGCTTGCCGTGTGCACAAGCTGGACAAATATCCTCAGAGAGTGAGAAGGAGGGGAGGCTGGTAACATACCTGCGGTGGCTCAGCTCATGGACTCGATGGTGGTTGATACGGTCGAGTCGCTGATGTCACAAGGTAGAGAGATTGCACGTTGTACTAACAAGGGCACAGGGTCGAGATGGCGTCGATGGAGGAGTCCGACTATCAGATGTAAAACCCTGAAGGCCTTCTAGCAGACGTGGAGGAGACCGAAGTCGAGAAAACGAACCGGAAGAGTCGACCTGATGTGAGTGAAAAGGGACCCGAACTGAAAAAGATGAGGGAGAAGGGAAATTTAAATTTCCAACGTTTATATTTGGGTCGGGTAGATAAAGACGCGGGCCAAGAAGGCCCTACGTCCCTCCTGGAGGGACCGCGTCCTTGCTGAAGAGACTGTCCCCTTGGTCCTCGGACGGACTACCATCGGGACAGTCCGCGAGGGAAGGACTGCCATGTCCCCGCGACGACGGTGATATGTTAAGTGTATCCTCGCCGCGCGAGGATGCACTATCCCTCGTGCGGGAATACATTAAGTATCCGTGCACACTGCGAGGTAAGGCATGTGAGGATGGGGATGAGATCTCCATCCGGATGAGGTCGCCATCCCCATCCTCATCCCCGTCCTCGTTTCGTGCAGAGACTGACAGTCTACGTGGGGGCGCAAATTTCTGACAGCCCACGTCGGGAGGCGCGCCTCTCGAGGAAGTAGCGCCTCGAGGAAGGGGCGCGAGTCCCCATCGACAGAGGACTCTTTGTCTACAGGGGCCATGAAGGCCTCCCGTGGACTTAGATGTCTTGATGGGCTTGAGTGGAAGGGCTCGGGTCTTTCAAAAGACGTGCGAACTGGGTCAAAGGTTGTACTCTGAATGGACTCGATCCATGTGAGGGGGGAAGATTCGAAGGAGGAAGTTTCTCTATGACCAATTGACGTGCACGGAAGAGGAGGCAAGCCAACAGATGGCGTCTGCATCGAGAATGTGCCAAGAGGCGTGGAGGTAAGGAGGTAGAGGCCGCACTCAGAGGAATTTGACCCTCATTTTCCAAGTGTGATATTTCCGAAAGTAGTGGAGTGAGGACTTCGCTTGTGGGATTATGCTTTGAATTAAGAGGAGAAAAACTCCGTGAGTTACTTGGGTGCATTTCTGCTTGGGTGTGCACATTTTGTGAGACGAGGCTGGGCCTGGACCGTGGGAAACGGATCCTGCGCATATTGTGATTGAATAAAGAAACGCTAGTCCGCTGGTTTGATTGCGGTCTAGCCCGCATGCGTGGTCCTGATCTCTGACTAGGTGGTAGTGTGTGGACTATTGGAGTCCTACCAGCTGTAGCTACAAGCGCGGTTTGGTCGACGATCAAAATTGAATTTCCTAGCATGTAGAGATCGTCGACAATGGGACAGGGAGCTAGCATTTGTCCAAATCTGTCTTCTAGGTGACAGAGTCCGTTGTCAATTAAGCACCAGCCGCCATTGGCATCAAATTGCCGAGCTGAGAATAAATTCTTCTGCAATGCGGGCACATGGAGAACGTCACGTATGTACACATGCTCGCCGTTGAGTAGGCGCATTTCCATCATGCCAGAACCAGCAACGTGGATGGTGGTATTGTCATCGAATAGAATTGCATCATTCTCAGTATTCTCAGTAGAGACGGGTGAGTATTCGACAAATTGTTGTCGATTATGGGTCATGTGGTGTGTGACACCCCTGTCCACATACCAATTAGGATCAGCTGTACGATTGTAGATGAACATTGTGCCACCCGAACTTGACGAGTGTTACTGTTGTTGTTTTGGGAACAACGATTCTTGTTCCTATTCTTGTTCTGGTTACCAGCATTCGAGTTTTCGTTGTTGCTGCTGGGTTTGTCCGGACACTCTGCGATGCGGTGTTCGGGCTTGTTGCACTGGAAACATTTCTCGTTAGGATCTGGCGGTCTTTTTGGTGGCTGATTACCGCTTTGTCGATTGTCATCATTGTTACGCCGGTTGTTGTCATTGCGTCTTCCTTGCCGGCATCCTGCAAACAAGACAGTAGATGGTTCCAATGATAACTTGTGCTCGATCGCGTCCTCCTGGATGAGGAAAGTGATGAGGTCCTGTAGCGAGAGATTTGAGTTTGTTCTCATCGCTTGCAAGAATAAATGGTAGTTGTTGGGCATGCTGCCCATCAACGCGAGGACTTGCTCCTCGTTGATAATTATCAATCCAGCTGAAGTCATCTGCTGGATGAGAGACTTGAAGTTGTTCACATGTTGGGTGACAGTGTCGTTGAATTTCATCTTTAAAACCCGCAACTTCTCTCTTAAGTGCATCTTGGTCACCATGTCTTGACCAGCAAAGTGTCTGGTCAAGGTGGACCATGCATCGTTCGACGTGGTGCAGGACATTAGATGTCCTGCCACACTGTTCTCGCAGCATTCGTTGATCGCTGTGAGCGCATTAACATCACGCTGATCCCAATCTGCGATGCTGCCGGGTCCGGTAGCAAGGAGAGGGATGGGTATCGTAGTACCTCCGAGTGTAGTGGCACGTGGTCTCTGCACGTTCTCTTCCACGATGTCAAGAACACCATGGGCCCTGAGCCATAAGGTTGTCTTGTGTTTCCAAAGCGTGAAATATATACCGTCGAACTTAGCCCAGCCTTTGGTGTCAAAGGGGGCAGACATTCTGTATCAGATTGATCGCTAGTGTATCAACAAAGCAAAGCTATGATACCATGTTGGAAATGAACTATTGGTAGAATAGACTAAGGCAAAACTCTAAATCACGGTATAAGGACAATATGAGAGTGTGAGAGAGCTCCTCAAGAGAGTGTGAGCAGAACCAAGTAAATAGATTACTCAATAATATACAATGGCCTTGGGCTTGGATAATATACTCTTGGTCTTGACGTTACGAAAGATCATCACCTAATAACCTGAACTAGTTACTGGAAAAGAGGTTTCATACTTGTACAATATTCTAACAATGGTCAACAGTTTTGCTTTCCTACGCCTGTATAATATTCACCAATTTCTACATGTACGTACCAGCTGCAGGTAAAGGTCTAGATCTTCTGATGTTGATCAACAGCAATGTTTATTATCTGTCCACATCAGACTGCACTGCAGTCATAATCAGGTTACGTAGAGGAAGAGAACTTTCCACGTTGAATAAATCCTACATGTCACTGATATGAGGTGTAACAGTTCAGAAATTCTCACTTCAAGTGTGACAGCGTCAGTGCCATGTCAGAGACCGCCCTTGCCATCATGATCCGCTCGAGGACTGGGCACCAGATCCATGGACTTCTTCATTGGATCTGAAAGCTCTGCCGTCGTCTAAAACGAAACATATTCATCGGGGTACGTAAACAACGAATCATATGCAAACGCATGATGAAGTATGCATGAAACAAAAGCACAACATATTTATCAATAAGCAAATCAGTCCACTGCCAGATCTGGAGTTACGAAACTGGAGCTTGTAAGCAACTTATATAAGGTCGACATGCCCTTGCAGCTAACGACTTCGAAATTCTCAAGTGGCTCCATATCCACGGACGTAATGGTTACGTGATCATATGAGGTCGCGCCAACATGCCGCGGTACCTTCATATACATAACAATCTAGTTCAAGTAACTTGAGATCAATGTAACACAATTTCCTAGGGTTTTCAGCTTGGTATTCCATGCTGGCCACTGCAGCCAGCCAACTTATTACAGGAGCCAATTCTACTCCTAGCGTATATATATCGTCAGATATCTATCCTTGCAGCCGACGTTGTGCCTTGTCGAATCTGCTTTATTTTCTGCTCCGGATCCTCAACAACAACACATCTTTTTTCCCGTGCAAACTATGTCATAAGGGCTGCAGCAGCAGAATTTGATGAGACACTTCTTCAGACGAACATTAGCGAAATCTGATGATGAAAAACACAACGGTTTTGTTAGATGTAAGAACTTTTTCGTCCATGAATCCAGAGGAGAGATCAAAACCTCAAGTTCAGACGACACAGAAGCTCTGACCTTCTCCGAATTCGCCTTCGAATGATCTGGCAAAACTGTCCCCTGTGAACAGAAGCAGAAGGAATGCGCTGATGATGAGCACATGTACAATGCCCAGATTCCATCTCATAGTCATAGGCGCCATACAACCAGATACTTCTCCGCACGAAGAAAAGAACGGAACTCTTAGTGTATTCAAACACTCCGGCAAGTATCGCAGCAGACTCGAAGGTGAAGGGCTCTACAGCTAAACGATAGATACTCGATCCGTCTCAATGATTCACAACATATCCTGCAGAGGAGAAAGACGAGAGTCAGACAGGATCGAGGCCTAGAGATATGACTATTTATATCCCGGTCTTCGTGATTAGTGTGCATTAAACTAATAAAGAATACGCATTAGTGCTGATAGATTTATAACTAATTGGTTCTGTACATACAACTCTCCATAGACAACCAGTGTAACCATCAAATTAACGTGCGTTACTCGGTGACACTGAGTAGTCTGATCATGAATCAGTGGCTTGTCCCTGGATGTAAGGAGTGTAACGGGATGGACATGTCAGAAAGATCGTCTGGTTATGAACTGTAGTATGATGAACGCTGCGCTTCGAATTCCCACGACTAGCGCGTGGGACTGATATGACAGGACAGAATCCGACAGATAACAAGGTTTGAACTATAATTAGCTGGGGCGTAAGTCTCAGTCTTTCCAAAGTGATATCTTACAGTTGTGGAGACATTGCCGAAAACTCGAGCTCCAGTGACATCGATAGATGGCGACCTTTACTGTTTGCAACAAACCATCGCTTTCGGACAATAAGTTAACCTACTACTATCGCAGCTTAGACCTTTCCTACGAACTGACTTAAGTGCCTCCACGGTATGTATATATGTAGTATGGTTACATTAGCACTTCCACTCTGAACATGTATACCTGCTAGTGCTACTATTGGACGAGCTGGAAGTGCTGTACATAGGTCACCCGTCCTGCATCTGAGCCCAAAGTTGTTCACATACTGAATCACCAGAAGCTTAAGGTTCCGATAAGTCACCATCTCCTCCTATTCGCAGGAGATGGTGACATATTTTACAGTTAAACATACCGCGGCACATCAGCAACAGACTAGGTACTTCACAATGTGCATTTCACAGTGGCCAACAGTCATATTCACAGAGGATTTGCAGTATTCCAATATACACGTCTATATTGATCACGAAACTAAAGATTCTATGTCGGGCACACGTCAGATGTCACAGTACTTTATTCACATATTAGGTATATATAGTACGTACATGATATGAGTGCTGCAGCAGTTGAGATAGATCCATATGAATCTTACGATAAAGACTTTCAAAGGATCAACTTTTAAACATCTTAGTACCTAATAGAACTTGTCTTGTTTGTTGAACGCATGTTTAATTTCTGTAAGTCAGATAGGTCTGTGGTTAACGTTGCGTCCGGTCTAGATAGTTCTCTCTCGAGATCGATTCTTACTGAAAAACCTATCTCAGAAAAAGTTTCTGTTCTTCTTTTCTCTTGAGATCTTCTCAACCTCCGTAGATCAATACTTAATTAGAGCCTCTTAACACTATTTATTCACCTTCACAACTGCCTATCGCTTTTCTTTCTCTTTCTTCATATGGTCAAATTGAGCTTGCATAAAATTTAAATCCAAATTTGAATCCAGTAGAAGTACCACAGGTGTCCTACCCAAGAGATATCAAGGCTTTATTGGTATTCTCGAAGATACAATTGAATCAATTCCCGGGTTCATTTAGACCTAATTTTCCATACCATTAGTGAGTGAAGCCATAAACCAAATACTCTATTTTATTCTTCCATTTAAGTATAAAAGAAAAAGTACTTCAAGTATAAAGTATTATTTTTGAATCTTTCAGAACTTTTTGTTGGACCATAGTTCGTCAGAAAAATACTAAGTGTTGGAGCTCCAATAACATTTTAGGTCGTGGACGAGCTCCACGTAAGATCTCGAAGCGAGTGAGATATCATTGACAAAGGTTCCAACGAGAAGTTTCCAATGATATCAAGAACTCTCCGAATTGACATCAGAGTTATGAGAATTATGATCAATCCTGTGATCAATTTGTGGTATAATTCCCAAAGAGCAAAGAGGAGGGTGGGGTGCTGATCCTCAAAAGTAAATATGAGGAGAGCTCGATGCCTGGGTGGGTCAAGACGAGTCACCCGACCTTAAAGTTTGATGAACAGACTCTAGGAACATACTGTGATGATTAGATCAGTACCAAGGCGTGTTCTGGTCCAGACTTGGACGTGTGGACTTCAGATCGACCCAAGGGTTGGAGTAAGACTAAGAAACGAGAAGGCAGCTTAAACCATCGTTGGAGAGCATGGACCCAGACAAACATTACAGACGGTTGGACCGCTAAGTGTGATGGACATATCGTTTAGGACCTTGGACTTTAAAGGATCACAAGTCACGTTATGACTTGTTCATGTTTTGGGACCGACCTAGTTGGGTCTAGGTCGAGACTTAAGGAACGCTCAGCTTGGTTAGAGAGAAGATTCGACTCTAGTCCGGATCAAACGAGACAAAGATAAGTGTGCATGGATGCTAATTTGTGATCGTGGTTTACAAACTAGCGTTACGAATTTTGTGACGAACTGAGTAAGAGCAAATAAAAATTACCCTATTGTACTCTCACTTATGTTGAATGAAATTAACTAGTGAAACTCTCGAGCTCAGGAAACGTTAAGACATCTAGGATGGAAGCAAGCTATGGATGAAGAGATGTCTTCTATCTACACAATTTCTACTTGGAAGCTAGTGATTCTACCTCCCGACAAAAGAGTCATCTCCGCTGAGTGGATTTTCAAGGTCAAACCTGCAGTCAATGGATCTATAAAACGACTGAAAGCTCGTATTGTGGTCCGTGGATTTGAACAAACGGAGGGATTGGATTTCTTTGAAACTTTTGCTTCTGTTGTTAAGTGGCAAACAATGCATATAGTTGTGGCACTTGCTGCGTTCAAGGGATCGAAAATTCTTCATCTTGACGTCAAGATGACGTTCTTAACTGGAAAGCTGAGCGAAGAAGTCTTCATAAGGTTATGTTCAGCATGGACAAAAAGAGAAGGTCTGCTTGCTGCTCAAAGTAATTTAGGGGCTCAAACCAAACCTACGTGTCTGATACGATAAAATTGACACTTATCTTCAAGCTCAAGGGTTAAACAAAAGTAACACAGATTACGGTTTGTACTATCTAGAGAGAGGTGGTTGCATTTTTATTCTGGTTCTTTATGTTGATGATTTGCTCATCACGGATGATGATACACAACAGATACAGTGGATTGTGGCCAAGCTCAAATTATAGTTTGACATGAGGAACTCAGTATTATTAGTCATTATCTAGGCATAGAATTTATATTAGGCATCTCCCTAGATAAATTTGAAATGATAAATTGTAATCCTAATCTAATACCCATGGCGAAAAGCATACTTCTCTATAATGACATGGATGCAGAGAGAGTGGATGCAACCCACTACCGAAGCATCATCCGAAAATTAGTATTTTCTACTAACACCAGGCCTTACATCTGTTATGTGCTGAGTACAGTTGGCAAGTACATGAGCACACCTGAGAAACCTCACTTGGAAACTGCCAAGAATATACTACAATATATTAGAAGCACTGCAAACTATGATATTTACTCCGTAAACTGAGCAAAGCGAGTTATGTGGATTCTCTCGAAGTCAATTTCATAGTTTCATTGACTCTGACTTCGTGGGTGATTCGAACTATAGACATTCAACTTCAGGTTTTGTTTTCCGACTTGGTCTTAGTGCAATTACATGATTTTGCAAAAAGCAAGACACAGTTGCATTATTGTCAACAGAAGCAGAGTACACTTCACTTCCAGAGGGAGCTCGGGAGACAACTTGGTTGAGTAAGCTTGGTTCAGAAGTTGGAATTCTAGTAGATCTAAGTAAAGTGATTTATTATGACAATAAGAGTTCTGATAAAATTGTTAAGAATCCTGTCTTCCATGCTCGCACTGAACATATTGAGACCAAACATCACATATTAGAGAACTAGTATTGAGAGAGGACACGAGTTTCGAAGTGTCTCTATCTAACATATTTTCTAAAGCATTAAGAAGAACCTTGTTTGAGATACACAGATCCAATCTAGGCCCATGGATCTCACTACAGTCTCTTCTCAGGTTTCTTGAAAAGTTTTGCACTTGTATATTCTTTATCTTTTTGATACGTTTAGGCATGAGAGAGAGTGTTAGTTTTTCCATGTGCGACTGCTTTTAGCACTCCTAAACATACCACGCTATTAAATCCTCTTTAACTACTCTTTAACTACTCTTCACGTGTATCCATCTTCCTTGGGGTTTCCACTGAGGAGTCTGGCACCACTCTCTGTGTATATATTCGGCTGCTCCTGGCTTATACAGTATCCAGTTGAGATGTAAAGATGTAAAGTTCCAATCATGATTGAAGTATTTACAGTTTATCAAGTTTACCCACCCGTGCCCTTACAACCAAGCGTTGCCATTCCGGAAGCACTTGGCCACGGAAAGTAATTAGTACCTAGATCAGCTGCTCGTTAATAATTATACGATGATCTTTCGACGTGGAGTTATGATAGAAGTTGAATTCGAATTCGAATTCGAATGATCTGGCAAAACTGTTCTCTGTGAACAGAATCAGCAGAAATGCACTGATGATGAGCACATGTACAATGCTCAGATTCCATCTCATAGTCATAGCATAGTTCGCCTAGAACCGGCATATAGAGTAAAATGAGCCGGTAACTTTGCTTCAGAAACCGGGAAGCTTCAAGTCTGGAAAGTTGTCAAACCGAGGGAAGCAGTGTATGGATCAGAAATAACTTAACGACGGTTTGGGGGTCTCGGAATCATAGACGGTTATCTTGGCTCCATTTCAGTTCTTACCGAGTTATTATTTACGGCGTTCAGATATACACTGGGTAGTTTTTGAACCATGCCAGCATTTCGACCGGGTTAAGAACAAGTGTTGCAGTTTTGTCGGTATTTCGCACCATGGTTTTTTTGTACCACTGTAGGGCAGTACTACGTAATACATACTACCATAGTTAAAAAAATTTAAATTAAACTATCGTGGTTTGCATTTTGAAATTTGAACTTCGAATTTCGAATTTCGGCGTGGCGCGGGCCGCGCGGCTGGCTGCTTCGTCGCTGCTGGGAGTCTGGGATTGGGTGACAGTGGGGGCAGCCGCAATTTACTCGGTGATTCGATGACTCGGTACGACACTGCGATAGTGGTTCGGTGACAGTCGGTGTTCGAACTTCGATTCACATCGATCTTTTGTTAGGTTTTCGTTATGCTATTTGCACATTGCACTCTGCGAGTCTGCGGCTCTTCCTGAGTGTGTCATCGAGCGATTCGAGCCACTACAGTGACTGTCTTCGAGTGAATCGAGTGAACTGTGAATCGTGCTCTCTTCAAGTCTTCAGTCGATAATCGCTTCCGTGCTCGCTTCCGTGCTATTCCGTGCTCGCTTTGTATCTTTTCGCCAAGTTCTTGGATTTCATTCGCCTTTGCAGTTCGCACCTTCTTGGGTTCCCGTGAATCTGTGTATTCCACGACCGCATCCGTGCTATTCCGTGCTCGCTTTGTAGTTTCTTGGATTTCCATCGTGCTCGCTAAGCCTCGGTAAGGCTCGCTTCCGTGCTCGCTTTCTCACCTTCTTGGATTCTCGTGAATCTGTGCTATTCTGTGCTCGCTAAGCCTCGCTTCTAAGACTGTAAGTTCTTTCTCTTCCGTGAATCCGTGCTCTCGTTTAGGCTACTTTTGTGCATTGGTGCTCGCTAAGGGCTCGGTTCTAAGACTGTCAGTTCTATCGCTTCCGTGAAACCGTGCTCTCTTCTGTTTTACTTTCATGAATCTTTGCTCTTCTTTTGACTACTTCCGTGCTTGTGTATGTTATCACTTACGGTTCTTGTAGTGTTTGTCCATCGTGGGAGACGGTGGGACTGAATGGAAGCGGACTTGGAATTCTCCAACGATCCACCTATAGCGGTACTCATGGAAGAAGCAACGGCAGCGAATGTTGGAGCTTCTGAACTCGGAAACGGTTCAGAAGCTAATCCAGTGTTGTTGGATTCCCATCCTTCCGATGTCGCAGCAGGATCAAGGCCAATGACCAGAATAGGTAAGCATGCTTCGAGTTCGTCACGAGGTAAAGGTCCGCAGTCATTGAAGAAACAACGTACCTTAGAGAATTACAGCATTCGAAAGAACAACGTTGGAGTCGATCCAGGTGAAACTATCTCTCCTTCTATGTTCATTTCTAGCAGTAGAGTCTCCGACAGCACGTCAGATTCTTTTTCATAGGAAGAGTCGCAGAAGCTTAGAAATAGAACACTCGAAGAGACTTCTGCAGCTTGGAAAGAGCACTGGAAGGTGCAGTTTGAATGGGCTAAGTTTGATGGAGTTACTCGTCGGATATACTGTTTAGTATGTCAGGAGATGGGATCGAAAGGAACTTTTGCTGTTCAAGGTGGTACTAACATCAAACTTTCTTCGTTAGTGGAGCACGCTCGATCGAATGAGCACCAGATGCGGTTTTATGCCAAAGTTTCAGGCCAGAAGGACATGACCACTACGATGAAGTCGCAACGTCTACATGTAGACATTGTGTTGTTATCGATGTTCCGTGCACCTATTGGGTGGGAAGAGAAAACCTTGCATTTAGCAAGTTTCCAAAGCTATGTGCAGTGCTCCGAGCATCTGATTGTGAGCTTACAAACAAGCTTTATCAGTCAGATAAAGCTTGTACTCAAATGGTAATGCATATCAGCGACTGCATCCAAGAACGTTGTTTACGAAGGGTACGTGCTAGTCCATTCTTTGGGATTATGGTTGATGAGTCGACTGATATCAGTGTTACTTCCGCTCTTGTAGCTTTTGCTATGTTGTGGAGAACAGTTCAGTTCAAGTAAGCTTTTTGAGACTTATACGAGTCGAAGATAAGGGTGTAGAGGCTATTTCTGAGCAACTTATTGCCTTACTGAATGTATGGGGGTTGGATCATGAGCGCTTCATTGGGTTTGGATCAGACGGTGCCTCTGTTATGACAGGGAAGCAAACTGGAGTTGCTACTCGACTGAAAAGGAATGTAAATCTTTTTCTTGTTTCTTGTCACTGTATTGCACATAGGACAAACTTAACAGTTCTCTCAGCCTCCAAGCACTCTGTTTGTGCACAGATCTCTGATGAGATCGACGCACTGATAAACACCTGCTCTAGTTACTTCAAGCGTTCATCCAAACGTCGAGCGCAGTTTGGTGCTTTACAGAGAGAGTTGGACGATGCGCGTCGTTCACTGAAGAGGTATGTAAAGATTCGATGGCTCAGTCGAGCACAAGCTATGTCAACGCTTTGTGACTCGTTAGAGTCTGTACTTACTTACTTTCGTGATGTTCCACCTTCAGAGGATCACGGGGTTGCACAGAGTGTGTATGGTAAGTTGAGGAGTTTCAAACTTATTTACTGTCTATACTTTCTGGCTGATATCTTGAGTTCTCTTGCACGGTTGAGTCTCGTCTTTCAGCAAAGAGTGGTCGATGTCTCAGACATCGGAGGTATAGTAGCTGTAGAGATAGCTTCAATTCGGATGACCTACATGGTGGAACACGTTGATCTAAACACACTTTGCAGAACAATGACACCGGGTACCATGTTCTTCCTGATTATGGACCTGAAGGAGGTTTCATGAAACGTCTGTCATCAGAAATCAGAGGTAACTTTTATCATTCTTGTGAAATGCAGCGTTGTAGACTAGGAATTGATCTAGAAGCTGCAGTATCCTTCCAAAAAGCGTTCGCAGAAGCCATTTGTACTTCACTTGAAGAACATTTCATGGACAATGATGTCATTGGGGCGCTGAAGATCTTGTCTCCTTCCCAAATGCCAAAGCAAATGATAGCTTTGAAAAACTGAGGCATAAAGGAGCTGGATCGACTGTCTCAACACTTTGGTCAGGTAAAGTATCTTCATGATATATCGAAAGGTCCCATTCTGTGTTCAGCAGCATTGCAAAGAGAGTTCCTTTTGTTCAAGACTCATGCTGTTACTGAGTTTTGAGATCTTTCATTTGTTGAGTTATGGGCGATGATTGAACTTTCAGAGAGTTTAAAGGTGAAGTATCCTAACCTCTAACTCTTGCTTGTATTGCGAGAGTGCATTTTCGTTTCAGAACTTGATCAAGAGTAAGTATCGCAACCAGTTGTCTTCAGTGCATCTTGAGGCACTCTTACGGTTGAATCTAGAAGGCCCTGCTGTTTCAGTTTTGAATCCAGAGTTAGACGATATTCTCAGTGATGCTATAGATGTTTGGAAACGATCGAAGGAGTTTCGTTACTTGATCTCAAATCCTGACGTACATTTGTCTTTATCCTGATTGTGAAGTAGATTTTCTCTTTTCTTTCTTTTGTACTAGTTTGTTACAGATTTAGATCGTTTTACAGTAGCTGTAGGCTAGTGCCGGGAGCCTCTAATGGAGAGGAGTTTCGGGTTCAAATCCCGCTCTCGGTTTAATCTATTCGGTATCCTTTTGAGACTCTGAAAAGGATCCAGTATTGATTGGAGCCTAGTACACATTGGATCCTGTTGTGTACTCGGCTCCAAGCGATTCTGGACTCTTTTACACTTTACTCAGATGTTGAGGTATCATGAAGTTGAGGTACGACTGGCTATCTAGGGCCCGGGGGAAGGTCGCAGTCTACATCGAGGTGAACATCGAGGTGAACAGCAAGAACGTCCATGAAGAAATGCTCGACTCATTACTGCAGAAGTAACTGGAGTAGGTCCATTGGCCCGAGTGCAGTCCACGACACGGTTTTCTGTATATCTTCCTCGGCTATGTCACTATGAACGGTGAAAATGTAAAGGGTCAAGAGTCTCGCCAGAGCATGGTTTGGAGTCGCGAACGTCTTTAGTTCACCAAGTAATCAACTTTTAACTCATTGTAAGAAGATACTCCCGGATTTTTTACGAAGCGTTTATCAACTTGCTCAGAAAAATAACCGGTGTAAGAAATAAGAAGTAAGTTCCGGCTGGTAAGCGAATCACAAAAACGGTTATCACCGACATAGAAAACCAGAAACCACCCGGTTAATATCTACTTCCGGTTTTCAGCCGATACATGCGAAAAACCTAGGCGACCTATGAGTCATAGGCGCCATATAACCAGATACTTCTCCGGACGAAGAAAAGAACGGAACTCTTAGTGTATTCAAAACACTCCGGCAAGTATCGCAGCAGACTCGAAGGGGAAGGGCTTTACAGCTAAACAGCTATTCGATCCCTCTCAATGATTCACAACATATCCTGCAGAGGAGAAAGACGAGACTCAGACAGGATCGAGGCTTAGACATATGACTAGTTATACCCCGGTTTTCGTGATTAGTGTGCATTACATTAATCAAGAATCCACTTAACAAAACTTTTTCCGATGTTTTACGTGTATATTTCATCCTCGGCTTCTGCACCATCCACAAAAAGTGCTTCAGCAAACATAAAACTTCCTTGATGTATAAGAGCACGTGTGTTAAGACGTAATTCATTCACCAAAGGTAAGATCTCTACATTGTACTAGCGTTTTCTGAGAATTAAACCTCCAGTGCGGATATAAAAGGAGGAAAAAAAGAATTCCTTTTTTTTCTCCCGTGTACTTTGGTGTGGAAGGAAGATTCTGTTTTGTTTCAAAAACGCAAAGGATTCTTGACTGAACATTTTTCATTAGATATTCATTAGTTTACTTGAGAGTTAATGATAGATTGTAGAGCTATTATTTAAAACTTTGTTTGTAAAATTCTATTATCGAACGAGAGTGTAATCAGCGAAACCATTTTAGGATTACCTGTTAGATTTCTTTGCAGCTCGACACTGACCTCGTACAATGAAGTCCTGCTGGTGACCAGGAGTACTTCTAGGGGCACAAATTACACTTAATTATAGATCAAGAATGTTTTACTGTATGGCAAGCTCCCGTTTCTGCGAGCACAAGCGAACCAAGAACTTTCTATCCCGTCCACAATCCACATAAATATCCGTCAAGCTGTCCAAGCGAGCAAAGGCGAGAAGAACGAGAGGTCGTCGATCAACTATTACTGTTATCCAGTTACTAATTCTGAGATCACGTGGAAGAGTCTTGGTGGACGTACGTTATCTCTCCTTGTGGGTTATGCGGTAACCTTTTCATACCATACTCACGCAGGCGACTTGGGAAACAATTGAGGTCGGGGCTCCGAATCGCGCCGGCTGCAGAAGCCTTGTGCCGGTCACGCCAAGTCGGGCGTCGGCGGGCTACCCATAGACGACGACGCGGGAACTGCAGTGGTGGTGTCTACTGCAAGAGCAAAGCTCCACGCGGAAAATAGCTCTAAAATAAACACATACGCGTGCGTGCAGTGCAGACGACTGTTGCGACCGAAGAATATTTCTTAATAAAGGACTCTTATCGTGCAAACTTTTCTTTCTGCTGTTCGAGATGGTCTTTTCACAGGAAGCATCTGTTTACTGTCCAGACGTATGCAGACAGAAGTATAAACTAGGCCAGATGCATCTGCTCCCACGCGTCTATCCGCGCGATGTGTAACGATCTTCAGGTGACGTAACGAATTTGAATTTCCATTCGTGAAAACTCATCGCTTTCTTTCGTCTGTCTGTCAGATGCACGCGTTTTCTCAATTCTGGTGCGCGGCATGGAGGTTCTTTCTTAGGTTTCCCCCTTTGACTGAGTCGAATCTGTTTCTCATATCGCAGGCGCGAAAAGTCGAGCTGCGCTGTTCTCCGTCTGTTTCACCAGTTGTAAACTGCAGATCGACGTGCAAAGAAGAAGAGAGAGAGAGAGAGAGAGAGAGAGAGAGAGAGATTTGTACATCGAATCAAGAATTGGAAACTTCCAGCAACAATGGACGAGTAACCGTGGTAAACAAGCATTCACGAATGACAGGAAAATGACGGACAATTAATGGAGGCTACAGATTTGAGTAAAGGTGCTTCTGTTACAGAGAAGCAGAGCTAACGTGCTCTATCTATCAATTATTACTTGATGAATTTTGAATAAATATACACAAGGGGTTTGATCGGGGGAAGAGATCGGGTTCGGCCTGGCACCTGATTGTACACCTACTAGTGTAACAAAAAGAATTGTTTACTACAAGCTCTTGCAATCCATTTCTACCCAGCCAATCTGCAGATTATCTTCGTCATGGAGGACCTGGAAGTTTTGCTGCTGGACATTACCGAAAATGTTGAGCAGCCCTGAAGATTCCAGTATGGCCAAACACATGTACTGGTCCTGCCCGGTAATGGTGAAGAGAACCATGATATTCTCGAAGGGCAAGTCGAAGTCCGCGCCTTCAAAGTTGAAGGTCAAATTCGGAATGCTCACAGAGTCGAGACCCGTGATGTCGTAGCACACCTCGAGCCCTGTCAATTCCAGCATATCCACGGGAGTGTAGCGGGAATCGAGAGTAGTCTTGTACGTTGCACTCACCTGTTGGTAAGCAACGGTGTTCAGAATGGTGTACGTGGTGCCCGAGTCGAAGATGGTACCACCATTCCCCGTGATCGGATCGATCTCAAACGCGGACGATGGAATTTCTAGTAGCGTGGCTCCCACGGTGATGTTGAGCAGTTGCACGTAGTAGTACGGGACCACGCTGGTATTGTATGGTTCAAGAATCTTTGTGTAGTTCACTCCCGTCAAGTTGGTGGGCACTGCGGCTTCTCCAAAGAGGAGAGGGCTTCTCTCGGATTCCGGATCGTAGCGGCTGAGCAAGCAGTAGGAGAATTTCACTGAATTGTTGAGAGCGGGGGCGATCTGAGACGGGAAGGAAATAGGCCCACGAGCGAGACCGACCAGACCGTCGGTTCCTGAGAAAGTGCCATTGTTCCTGCGGCCACATCCGAACTGGAACTCGGAGATGAGCGTCTGGGTGCCGTCGGTGTTGTTGAGGGTGATAGTCTCGAGAGAAAAGTCTCCCTGCGTGGTCGATTGGTCGCCGTAGAGGTAAGTGTACTGACAGTTGGGAGTGCACGTTAGCTCATTGTTTCCAAGAACATCGCATCCTGGGCCGCAGCCCAGAGGAGCGTACGTGGACGAAAGGCTCGGGTCGAAGAGTGCAGATTCGAAGCACACGTCGCATGGAGTACACTGCAGCCACACGAGATCGCTGCCAGTGTCGGCAATGGCGATGAAATTCTGCGGCGGAGTGCCGATGGATATCTCCATGGAGTATGACCCTGGAGTCACGTGTAAATCTGTGGTGAAGTCCAGTGCCATCCTGCCCTCGTGGTGCTTGTAGGGAGCGTTCCTTGCTCTCTGATCCAGAGTCCTGGCACGCTCTTTACTGATTTCCACGTCGTCGTGTATGGACTGTAAGATGGTGAAGTTTTCAGTCCCCTGCTTGTGAGTCGAGTGTATCAAGCTCGCCCTCCATCCGTTGATAGTAGTCGTGTCAGTTCCTTGCTCCGTAGATTCTCCTAAATGCCTGCTCGGTCGCATCTCCAAGCCTTGAGGACGTTTCAGATGCCTAGTTACCCAGCCATTTTCCTGCCTGCTGAATGCAGCACAAGTATACGCTTGAACTGCCAGGAGCAGCACAATCGACACCTTTGCCCACGAAGGCATATCTAACGTACTCTTCGAGCTCGTGTGTATATATCCAATTCGAGATTTTCTGGTGGCTAATTGGGGACTCTTTCTACAAAGTCCAAGAGAAATGGAGACGAGAAACCTGAAGGATCCTCTACTCTCAAAAACAGAATCTTGTTGAGAATCTGACACGAGACTCTCAGATTTTGTTCGGACTGATTCTAGTCGACCTCTGCTGCGATACTACTTCAGGCCGAGTGTATTGTGTAGTTCCGGAGTCAAGAACTAGACTTTTAAGTATAATTTTTTTCGGTCCCAAGACTGCCACTACTAGAAACTATGAGAAATGAAAAAGCCTGAGCTTTCAGAAGCTTTCGCTCCCTTCTTATAGGGGAGGGGATCCCGGAGTTGAACTCCGTGTCCGCGCGCTGACGATACTCACGAGCTCAAGCATAGGTGACAAACAGTTCCGGTTGAAAGTCCAGATCATAGTAGCCTCGACAACCGTCGACACTGCTTAGTGTTAACCGGAAAATAGTGCGTCATCCGGGCCACCATGCCGCCACCTGAGAGGACGGTGGCCAGCACTTTAGAAGATGCTGCGTTTATTTTCACACGGCTATATGATCATGTCTAGACTACTGTAGGTCCATATCCAGGAAGAACACGAAAAGCATTTCTTCCAAATTCCATGGCCACCTACAGTAGGTCGATGAAACCAGTCTGTCTTGAGTGTTTATCTTCACTACAGTAGAGGAGACATAGCCTAGTGAAGAAACCCTCGTCTTCACGGCTAGCAGAGTACCGTGCCTCGTGTGTGTCCCTCCCTCGTCATTAGACGTCCCGAAAAGACAAGGATCTGCTTCGGTGCTTCCTTCCTTCCTTCCGCTACAAACTTCTGAAGCTCCCACGTACTTCCTCTTTCCACTTGGCAGGTCCGGTCTCAAAGTTGAGTTGACTCAGCTCCATATCAAGCTAGGAAACTCGCGGCTGCCGTCGTCCAAGGGAATGATGACATCTGGTCTAGATAGCCCTGGTGTACTACTGGCTACAGTCAATAAAGAAGACGACAATAATATTGTCACTCACACCTCTCGGATGTGCTTGTCGTTGGGCAAAGCGCAACAACAAACGAGAGTCATCGCTGCATCAGCGCCGCTCATGGAACTTAGATTGGGAGCTCTCTGCTCGTGGATCATAGGTTTGTGATTGTTCATCAGTTTGAAAAGCTTTTTCTAGCTCGAGTACGAGAGGCGCTCGTCTCCTCTGGTCATATTATACAATATGCGGAGGAAGCATCCAGAGGCTGCTAAAAGAGGGGAAAGAAACTCAGCTCTCGCGCATCATGTAGATTCAACTCATGCAATTCTGTCAATCGATCCCGGATTTTTGTGCAACACATGTCCGGGTGCTGCGGTGATTAGGGGAATCCGGTCCGATTCGTTTCCTTGTTAGTCGGAAAGTCGGGTTTTCACGTGAGCGATGTGTCAAGTCACCGGTGACCGGAGAATACTGGATTCGGTAAACGACAGTAGTCCATAAAGGAAGAGGGATAGTAGTATGGGCAGTAGAAGAAGTTTTTAATTTACCTTATCGCACTTTTTATAACGATTTATTGCTTGATAACACTTTTGACTTCCTGTTGATTGTGGAACCAGTCACTTGTTATATCAATAACATTACAGACTGCATATATCAATTTTTCGAGCAATGTATGATACGACGTGAACGTCATGAATGATAGTGGTATTTAGTCATAGTAAAAAATAATGATATAATCGTAACAGAGTGATTCTTTTATTATCAATAATCAGTCATAAGTGTGATTAAACAATACATGATTTAGAAGAATGTGATCGAACTCAACAAATCTATTGGAAGTGTGATAAAAAGAATTCGACTTATTGAACTCTTCGTGTCGAAAGAATCAAACCATGCATGATAATCCTACGAAATTTAGCTCAATCCCGTCGCTTCTCTTAGAATATACACTTAAGAAAAAAGTAATTCAAAAAATCTATAACCAAGCCTCCTCATCTCAAACCCTAATTCTTCCACGTCAAGTCAGTTTATCTGTCACTAGTAGTATTTCTTCCAAGATAACTATCAACACGTCCATCGAAATAAGGGTTCACCTGCCCTTGTTGGTGATTCCGTTTGTCTCCCTTTTCCCTGAACCACGTTGGAATCCTCGTACGACGTTAGTGTTTGTCAAACAAGCTGGAAACCGTATCAACTTCACAGTGACTAGTTTTGTACTGAATCGTGGATCATTTTGGGTCTTTCTCATGAAATGATATTAACTTTTTCTTATACCGTACTGCTATTTTAGTTCGCGCAGCAGCTGCGGGAACACACAGAATGGTTCGTATGAACATTTCGCGCAGTGTGCTTTTAATTTTTATTATATTCGCGCACTTCTGGTATTTGGTTTGATATTTTTAACTTTGAAACTTTTTATTGTATCTATAAGTAAATCTAGCAAGAAAAAAATCGTTTTTCAAAAAATATATCTCCACTGGTTTCAGAGTTGTGTCAGTAATATTATCCTAAGATTTCACGCAGTTTGAATTTGTATTCTCTAAACATTCGCGCAGCCTAATAATTATTTAATTTATGTGCGAACTTAAATAGCAGTACGGTATATTATTTCTTTTACTCTGACACTTGCAATAATTACATTAAGTATCCCTATTGGAAAACAAATGAGCAAACGAGTGAGAACTGAATGAAAGAAATGCCCACGGTGTTTTCCTGGGAGCACCTCTGTGCAAGAAAGCCTAGCCGAAGTCATAAATCCCTCCCGTAGGTAAAGGTCCATCTCGGTATTTCTTTATTTATTTCTTGGAATTGAAATTTTTTATCAATTTTAGTTTCTTTTGTTAATGAAAATTCAGCATTGACACCCCTCTTGAGGTACCCGCATAGATACAACGGGTAAACCCCTTAACTCACTTTTCCATAAAAATATCACGGGAAACCGACTGGTTTTACGCCCCTATTAATGAGTCATTCATGCGAGATCGGTTGGATATGAGAATGTGAAATGGCATATCAATCACTCTAATGACTTTCCCTTTTATCAAACACCAAATGATTTCAGGTTTTGATCGATTTACATCGGAGTAGCTGCTATAATAGATACCATATGGTAATATGGTATTTACGAACCGTATATCCTTGAAACTCTTATTCGACTGTATTAAGTCTAGCCTCCTTGCATATTCATGTCCTTCATCTTAGATGGAGGAGGAAAATATGTGAGGGTTTCTTTTATTATTAGTAGGAAACGATTAGGTAATAAATTATAATTATAATTAAGTGTGATATATTTGTAGACCGTCTCCTTGGATATGTAATTATGGAAATGCATATTCTCTCGTATTGTTTATTGGTTATGTTTGAATTTTCTCGTATTTTAAAGTCTAACTATCACTTAACATCAACATTCGGACGGAATTCTAAGTTGAACTTATGACAGGAATTTCGATGATGAAACTTTAATCTCAACTATGGTTGTTTTGATAATTTTGGTATAAATATTTCCATTAATTACTTAACTAAATTAAAAATAAAAATTTAGAATTTCCATTTCAGTTTTCCTGCTTGTAGTTTGATGTACCCGAAGTTTGCTTAACATTTAGAGATAATTTTCTTATTTTTATCAGTTTGGTACAGAAGTTTTTCCATAACAATCAAATATTTTCCTGATAACAACAAACGAGCAAGTTGATATTTATGCATCTTATTTCGAGTTTCTAATCTCTCACCGAACGGCCGGTAAGCTAAGAGAGGAAATTATTTACAAACCTTCTTTCTTAGGAACTTGTTTACCTTACTTCTTAACTTATAATGGTATCAACTGCAACTGCAAAGTTATGGATATACAGTTTTTATTATAAACCAATACGCTGATAGCTGTATACAAAGAGAGAGCCGGGCTCAAGAGCAGGTTAGGATATTAATACTTGTCCCTGTGAATTCTCCAAGCAACGTGTTAGCTTAACGATTAGGTTCCAGATTAGGAAAAAGGAGATCTTCCAAACTAAGAGTTTTGCGGCCGCAGGCTGCTTGCTTAGGGTGCTTGGCACCTCTACGGTGCGACCTACGACTGCCTACTTAAGGTTTTTGGAAATTTTTGATTTTTATAATAATTTTGGTTAATAAAAAAGACAATTGCAGACCAGAGAATCGCATGAATTTTTGCTACTCGTGTTCAAATTTCATGCGAATATGATTATCAGTTAGTGTAGCTTATCCTCCAGAACCAATTAGAGGTAAAAAAGAAAAGGAAAAAAAATTAGAGGTTAAAAAGTTTAACCCAAATGTCCGTATTAATAATGTATTAAGAAATAAATAGGCGTGAACAGGTAGGTGCCACACGTGAGTAGCGCTAAGCGTTAGTTTTAGGGTACATGCCTTTGACTGAGAAAGATTCTAAGAGGACAGGATATCAGCCTCGTCAGCTTGCAGCCCCCCCCCCCCCCCCCCCCCCCCCCCCCCCCCCCCCCCCCCCCCCCCCCCCCCCCCCCCCCCCCCCCCCCCCCCCCCCCCCCCCCCCACCCCCCCCCCCCCCCCCCCCCCCCACCCCCCCCCCCCCCCCCCCCCCCCCCCCCCCCCCACCCCCCCCCCCCCCCCCCCCCCCCCCCCCCCCCCCCCCCCCCCCCCCCCCCCCCCCCCCCCCCCCCCCCCCCCCCCCCCCCCCCCCCCCCCCCCCCCACCCCCCCCCACCCCCCCCCCCCCCCCCCCCCCCCCCCCCCCCCCCCCCCCCCCCCCCCCCCCCCCCCCCCCCCCCCCCCCCCCCCCCCCCCCCCCCCCCCCCCCCCCCCCCCCCCCCCCACCCCACCCCCCCCCCCCCCCCCCCCCACCCCCCCCCCCCCCCCCCCCCCCACCCCCCCCCCCCCCCCCCACCCCCCCCCCTCCCCCCCCCCCCCCCCCCCCCCCCCCCCCCCCCCCCCCCCCCCCCCCCCCCCCCCCCCCCCCCCCCCCCCCCCCCCCCACCCCCCCCCCCCCCCCCCCCCCCCCCCCCCCCCCCCCCCCCCCCCCCCCCCCCCCCCCCCCCCCCCCCCCCCCCCCCCCCCCCCCCCCCCCCCCACCCCCCCCCCCCCCCCCCCACCCCCCCCCCCCCCCCCCCCCCCCCCCCCCCCCCCCCCCCCCCCCCCCCCCCCCCCCCCCCCCCCCCCCCCCCCCCCACCCCCCCCCCCCCCCCCCCCCCCCACCCCCCCCCCCCCCCCCCCCCCCCCCCCCCCCCCCCCCCCCCCCCCCCCCCCCCCCCCCCCCCATCCCCCCCCCCCCACCCACCCCCCCCCCCCCCCCCCCCCCCCCACCCCCCCCCCCCCCCC